>OY728157.1:1084774809-1087274809 GCA_963277665.1 Viscum album | reverse complement strand
TTAGTATTAATTTAATATCCTACATCAATGGAATATTTTCCCATTTGGGAATTCAATGCATCTTACTTGATCTGTTGGTGCCTCATTGTTTATTCAATGATATGTCATTATTGATGAGTTTCTAGAGAATGCTGAAAAATTAATTGAAGTTTGGTATTATCATTGTTATTGTATTAACTTTTTTAAAATTATTGTAATGGTATTTGAATAATTAATTTTGTCTTCCATGAATTATAAATTTATCTTGATCCTGGTTTTTCATATTTGAGTTAAAATTTAGGATGGATTAATAATATCATTTTTCTTCTAATGGAAAGGGTTGTCCTAGAAAAATAGTGTTGGTACCATTAGATGGTTCTTGAACATGGGAAAAATAATCATATATATTATAATTAAAATCAAAAATTCCATATTAATCATGGAAGGGAAACAAAATTTCATCTTGGGGTTATGGGGTGGGAGATTTTCAAAAGAATCATTTATCTCACCATGGTGGTAAGATATGTTAGTTGACCCAAAATCATGATATTCTCAAAATAAGAAGTGGTTATTTATTAATAATATTTTAAAAAAAGAAGAAAAATTATTTTTAATTTTTGGTAATTATGATCCTTATTAGTAATTACTGCCATTCAAATAGAAGTTGTTTTTTCATCCAAGGATCCTCCAAATATAGCATTGACCATGATATTGTCTATTTTAAACTTTAGCATCTTGAGATTTTGAGAAATAATATTCTCAATAATATTAACCTTTTTCTATTTTTTTCAATAAATTTAATATTGAGTTTATGTTGACTAACATGAAACTCCATGATATGATTTTTCTATAGATGACATTGAGTTATCTTTTGATACACATGATATCGAGTTTCAAAAAAACCTAAAATATATTAATAATATAAATATTTATACATGAAAGATATAACATACCTATCAAACCTCGAAATATGATTAATAAAAATTAATTTGGAAATGTAGTCTATAATTTTTTTACATAAATGAATCATATTGGTAAAATGTATTAATGTTTTTTGTAAATTATTTATATGTTTTGAAAATAATATTTTTCTCAAAAAAATATTTTTTTATTTATTTTCATAAACATTAATGAAATTAATATTTCAATATTTTGGATTTTTTCATGAAATGAAATTAATTTTTCAATTCATAATTTTAAAATCATCTTATGGTTAATATTTTGGATTTTTAAGAAAAAATTCATTTATTGATTAATACTTAAAAATACTGAATTATAATTGAAAACTACATTCTTAATTAATTTATATTTTAAAAGTACATTATGAAATAGTTTTAAGTTTAATAAGTTAAATTATAAACGCATAAATATATTTTTTGTATTTCTAATCAATTTCATCAATAATTTTGATATAAAATCATTTCGAACTTTTGAACATTTTCTCTTTAAAAAATCAGCTTTATCGTTAATTACGTAAGACTAATTTTAAAATAAAAACTTCCAATTATATGAGTTGAATTTATATAAATGGAATCAAAAAATTTAATGATAATAATATATTATTTAGAATATGGTAAACATAAATTTTGAATGAAATAAATAGCGAATACAGTAAAAATTTATTACTGTGGTTAAGGTAAAAATTAGTATATTGTGGGGGTTAATCTAAGATAAAAAATGCTTAAATGACAAATTTTTTTTCCAACACCCATTTTATGACTAAATTTAGACCCTTATGACCATATTATATATTTTTATGTGTTTTTTCCACTCTTTTTAATTAATTTGACCTATATAATAAGTTTTGTAAATAAATTATGAAAAATAAATCTTCCTTACTTTTAATTTATTTAATGCTTTGGGATTGGGAAAAGAAAATATCAGTTATGTTATAAATATAATGTTTAAATATAAATTAATTTTTTATATCCTTATATTTTTTAATCACATATATATATATATATCAGTTACATTAAATACATAATAGAATCCAATGCAGTAATAAATTAAGTAATTTTTAACTAAAATTAATGATAATAAAAATATTAAAAGGGAATGAAATTGAATGATTTTTTTCATGCATTATATTATTATATATGTATATCATTTCCATACGTTTTATCATAATATATTCTAATTACATCATTATCAGGATATTTTTAATTTCAAATTAAATGAATAAGGTGAAAAATGACATTAATGATATTTTATAATAAATGAAATTTTATTAAATGATTTAAAATTATTAAAAATAAAATATTTCAAAATTTTATTTTCAAATATTAATAACTATCTAATTTATCCTTTTTTGGGATATTTTTTTATGATTACTATATTGACCATTAAATAGTAAACAATCAGTTAGTACGGTTACAGTTAAAGTAGGGTTTTTGCGTGTTTCATGTTCTTCTTTTAAAATTAATTTACATATAATAATTAATAAATTAGATATTATATTTAGATTCATTGTTCACAAATTATCTAATAAGTATCAATTTAATATATTTTTAAAGGATAAATTTAATATGTTAGCAAGATAGCTACTATAGTGGAAAAAAATGTTAAAAAAGGAAACATAGATGTTTTTGGAATGAAATGATGAAAACATGTGTTTAATTGTGTGTTGGGGGTGTGTATAGACCATAAAATCCCTAAAAACTTAATTATCAGTTCCCGATCCACTAGAGGTATGATTGACCACTTAATAGTGTATTCTTTTGAGTATTTACTAGAATTCCACTCCTCGTAACCTATAAAATATAACTCTCTATTATCTATTATTCACACATATAGAGAAATTTGGAATAACCAATATCTTATAAATCACATAATAAAATTGTATAAACTAATAATAGAAGAATTTTTTAGAATAAATCCAACGGTGTACTATTTTAGTTGAAATATAACGAGGATGCCCTAAGATGAGGTAGAGTTCTTTCACAAAATGTTTTTATTTTATTTATTTCTCCACCAACTTATAATATTATTATACCATGATTATTTAATTACCTCATTATATTCCATGTATTGATTTGTTTTTATGTTATGGTTATGGACTAAAATAACTCAATCATCTATTAAATGAGTTGTGAAATCATCCTTTATCTGTATAACGGACAACTGCCTCATGAACTGATGTAATTCATTATTAAATTACCACTTTTAAACCTTGATAAGAATAATGTACATACTGGTAATATATTATATTATACCACACATACATTCATGTTTTCTAATTTTTTGGAATACGATAAGGTCGCTCGTGTGTACGGAAGAATATCACGTCACAAAGCGATGTGATTCATTCACCATTATATAGAATGTATTAAGGATGTGTTTATTACAAATACCTCATATATATGAAATAAAAACTATACTTGAATGATAATATATATGTTTTTTACTTTTCTTTCATTCATTTGGACAAAAATTGTAAATAGTATTCAAGCATACATACAACCTACGAACTCCATGAAGAGTATATTTCATTTCATATCACCAAATTTTATTGATTAATATAAAGATATATATTATAATTATATATTATATACATATTATTTTTTTCTTTCTGGTCATGATGAAACAATGATTGAATTCAGTGGACTAAAAAAATACAATTCAAAACATATATGAATAACAAAGTGGATATAACTAAAAACAAAACTTCAACATGTATTTGTTAATAAATGGATGATAAAAATTCGAAAGAAAATAATTTATATCTTGATATATATTTATGATTATTTAATATATATATCCAATAAAATTATATTTATAATAAAGGAGTTTTGAATGACTATGACAGAAGAGAAGACTTGTGGCAAATGAATTTCTAGTATACCTATTATTTTGGGGAGACATATATAAATTCACCACTAATTTATTTTGTACCATGAATATACTTAACATTTCACCTATTATATAATAAAGAAAATTATTTTAATTATAATTAATGTTTCATTTTGTTTTATTCTTTCTTTGGGATTATGATTCAAATGATGAGTAATGTTGTATGTGATTTTCACTCTTTTTTTATTCATTGAGAGATATGTTATGTATTGAACCTCTATTATTTCTCAATTTTTATATAAAACCACAATAAAATGTGATATAATTTATTTATTAACCTACATGATACTTTATGTTCAACTTAATGTAACTCCTTTATGGGGTATATGTTACAATGTTACAAAAGTGATATGTTTTTTATTCTACAATCTCATCATTTACCTTGATTATTTAATATTATTCTCTAGATGATAAAATATTATTATCATAATATCAATAATCTCAATAATTGTATTCTCATATAAATATTCATTAAATTATATATTCATATAACTATTTTTACAATCATTGTTACATATAATAATTGTGAAATTACTTTTAAGAAAAACCATATTTATTTCTATATTCGGTCTGAAATGCATTTCATTTCAAATCTTGTATTCCAAAAATGATTTGAAAAATGTTTTATCATTTCGAATTATTTTCAATAAACATTTTACCAATGTTTTTTATTTTAAAATTTTTTTTAAATATAATTTTCATATAATTTTCATAAAGAATTCTCATATATATTTTCCAAAAAATGTGTTTAGAATCATTATTTAAACATGCATGGTACAAATGAAACATCACTTTGTCATTGAAAATATTTTATATGATGATTACATTATATTTTTTAAAGCTTATTTTCAATGAAATGTATTTTCCAAATGTTTTATATTTAAAAAAAGTGTATTTCAAAGAGGAAAATATATTATCCTAAAAAATGTTTAAAATTATTTCAAGAACATCCATTATATGGATCCATGGTTATGTTAATATAAATGTATATTAACAAGGATTTATATTTTAAAAAATATCTTCCATGAAAATTAATTTTCCTCGTGAAATGTTTTAAATTATAGATCTAAATTATTTTCGATCTATGATGACATACATTGAAGATACATTTTCATTTCTAGAGGTATTATTCAAGGATACAATTCTTTTTTATTATCTTTATGGTTTAAGTTTTTGATAATGTAATGTTTATGAAACATGTTTATATACCATGGGTTATACAATGATAAAATGTTTATGGGGTTAATGAAGGTTCCTATATGTGGAGAAGATCCTTTTATAGTAGTCGGTGGTGGCGATGATCTGGAGGGAATGGACTGTTGATGGTTTTTTTCCAGAGTTATACTGGAGGATGACTAATTGGAGAACGTATTGGTTCTGTGGTGGTTATCTACATGGTTTAATTGGAATCCATAAAATTAATTGGTAATAATTTATTGATGGGATTGAATATTCATTTATGTTATTTTCGATTCTGTATTGTTTCATTTATATGGTGGTACAACTTTTTACAGGTACTACTAGGTGGGAAGCCCCAAAATAGTGAAGGGTGTACTAACACCCATCATTCATCCATATGTCCTTTTATTTGTTGGATGGGTACGTTGTTTTAATTTTTTACATATGTTTTTAGGAATTTTTTTTGTATCAATATTTTTACAATGTGGTGATTTCCTCAATTTAATTGTCAGAAAGGATGGTAAAAATAGGTATTGGCTGAGTGGAACTTATCATCTGATCCTCCCTTCACAAGTTTTTTTATTTGGGAGGGGTTCTATTATAGGTTATATTGGATTGGTATGGATAAAAATATTTTTAGTTAGTTACATGTCAACATTACATGATCTCATTGTTTCAATGTCATTAGGATTTTGAAACAATATTTTACATTTTGTAAATTTTTTTCTTCATTTTTTTCACTTTTCTCTATATCATGAACTTCTAATCATTTTTATTTACCGAATTTTTTCCAATGCGATTGTAATTTGTTACCCCTTTTCCCAGTTTGAAAATAGGTTTCTTTTTTTTAATCAATGAAGGGGGATTTTCCTAAAAAAATTGCTTATGCTCTTAGGGATAATATTAATATGGTTTTGATTTTATGATGGGTTAGACCTATATCTCCCTCTAACACTTTGGGTAAAGTTAAATTTGGTAAAATCACATCCTATATGCCACTCATCCAGTGCCTCATGCTAGACATCCACATTTCATCAAGAGACCCTCCTTGTACACCAATGGTATTTAATTAGAAGTGAGGGTCTAAAATGGAACCGTGAGGACACAATTCCTCTATATCAGAGTTCAAAAAAATTATTAAATAACCCAAATATCATACACATCAATGTACGCATAATGAATAAGTCAACTGAACTAAACAATGTTGTAATAAAATTACATCCAATAAGAAACTAAATAAACAGGCCATACATACAACCTACCACCCATTGGGCCAGGTATATACATATTGAATTAAATGATATATAAAAGGATACAAAGTATCACTAAGACAAACCCCTATAGAAATATGATACCACTCAAGAGATGATGGACAACCAATAATACTCAACACCAGTCTCATACCAAACATGCACCTACAATAACCATGTGGGATCAACTCAGGTACACAAGTGTATTGGAAGACTGAGCAACAAGAGATTTAAACATATTGGTCCACCAATAGAAATGTATAAATACAATTACACTAATTATAATAGTGTATGTTGGTAAAATAAAAACCATAAAAACAAGAAAATAAAATAGGGTTTATCATCTCACAATGCTCAATTAATCACTATTATTATTTGTGAAAAGAAGATTCCAATTTCCATGAAATCATCACATCCCATGGATGGTTATCAGAGCCTTCTATCATAGATTTCACTATTTTTAAATCATATACCCTCAATCCAAGAATTCAATTTGGAACTGAAACACCTTGATCAGCTATCCCAACCACTAGGTCAAAGTTAAAAATTAATCTTTCATCGGTCTAGGAGTCCAACCGGGACTCTAAACACAATGTATAACCATCCCTACTGTTAGGTAACAAGTTATAAAACATGATTCATTAGTCCACTAAACCAACTGGGACCCAGAATATCATGTCCAACCATCACAACCATGATAGGGAATTCCATAACAATACCCTTGGGTTCGGGACCATCATTCCTTCCCCTTAAAAACTATAGAGCACTAGAGGTTGGAGTGTCTGTAAAAAACCTCGAAACCATGAATCACAGATTGAAAAAATAGAGCACCAATCCAAGAATTAATCCAAGATTCATTATATATTGTATAACCATATGAAAAACCATTATCCATAGGTCAGAAAACAGGGATCATCAGCCCATGAATCTGACCGAGATAATGCATGCCATGTTCAACCATCCCCAGTCATTAAGTTATAAATTAATTCAATTCCATTCAACATTTTCAAAATCAACTACATCCATCACATTAATCAAATTATTAATTAAATAATTTCGTCGTTTATTAAGGAATAAATTCATTATGGTCTCTTTGGGCCCTTAAACAAACACATGGATTAATAAAATCAAATTTTTTTTTCTTTATCAATAAAAAATAAAAAAATCCATATAAAACATAAGGAGTAAATGCCTCAAGACAAGGGTCTTCCTCTTTTAAAATAAAAACAATATCCCATCATTCATATTCCATGAAAACCAAAAAAATGGGTCCCTATAAAAATTATAAAAAAAATTACCCACAAACATATTTCAAATCAACTATGGATATAAATTTAAAACCATTTTCAAATATCTTATTGGAGGTCAACACTACATTTAAAAACAAATGAAACTTCAAAACCTAGTTATCCATCATTGGAAATAACATCCAATCCAAGTTTATAACAGACCATTTAACTACTTAAAAAACTCTTCATAATATTTTACCAAAATTCAACACAAAAATAAATTCCTTTATTTTTAAAGGATGTACACCCCTTGGGTTGTCGTAGGTTCGGTATCACAACATCTAGCAGATCCAATGAAGTACACGAAGGGTCTAATGTATCAATCTAAAACCATAACATAATTTTTAAATTATCAAATCTATAATAACACATATGTGATCTATGTCATATAATTAAATGAACATATAGAAAAATTATTTAGACTGTGGATAAAGATCTTAGAACACCTACCTCGATAACGAAGCTTTCAAATAGATTTAGATGAATGAAGACATTTCCAAACCCGTCAAAGCATCATCTAAACATCTTTGAATCCAACATACTCTTCACGATCACCAATACTCAAGGCCATCACCGAAAAAAAATTATTAATCAATTATGAAAATTATAAGCAATTATTTAACGAAAACCTAACATGGAATAATGTTGAAAAACTCATTGAGCCATCGTGCCACATAGAATCCCCAACCAACTACTAACTGTAGGCCCCTGGCATAACTCTAACCACATTATAAGCTAAATACCTATCTATAGATACTAATTAAATACATAAATAAATTAATTTGATAAGAAAAATGAAGAAAACATAACTATGTAAACATACATTAATGAAATACCACCCAAATATATGCAGAAACCATCTCAAGATCCCACTTATCAAATAAAACCAAAATACCTATGCGAAATGGGTGATTCCACAATTATCTTGTAGAATAGTCAAAAAAACATACATTGGAGAACCCCAAAACTAGAAAGGAATAATAAGTGGAAGAATGAAAACCACACTAGGAGAAGTAATTTCCTTAAATTCTAAAGAATCACCTTGAAAACCACCATAATTAAAGGATTGAGGATGATAATGGTGGTGGGTGATTCCCCTAGTTTTTTCACCAAGAATTGCTGACGATGTTTTTAGAGGGGATGAAAAAACCGAGGGTGAATTTTGGTCAGATACACATTTTAATGAAACATGGGTAGCCGCATAGTTTGGACACACCATTTTCCCAACCCTATACTACTAATGTGGTTGGTTATATCCAAGACCCGCACACACGTGGTTTGGCCACATGGTTGGTCAAACCTCACACAAAAATGCACACCCCTATATTACTACACCCCCATTAATGAATAGTTTTAATTTATAGATAGAAAACCATTCACCAATAATGCTTCTATTAAGGTATCTATTCTATAGTAAGGTACAATAATTGTCTATCTATGTGCCTTGCTGATGAGCCATGATTTAAAACCTCTTTAGTATCCTATTGTATCCCATTGCAACATAGATTTTTTTTTTATTCGTGATACAACCATGAAAACGAACCATTATTAATTAAAAATGAATATGAAACATCATGTCTATCATGGTGTTTCATAGTTAATTCAAAACCATGCACACCAAACTGTGAACCAATATCAGAGAACTCAAAAACTACAGAAACCATACCTGACATCTTCAAATCTCATCAAAACTCGTGAGATACCTAGGGGGAATAAAAACTCATTTCAAAACACAATATTTATGCATTATAACTCCTAAAATCTCATTCTACATCTTAATTAATGATTCAAACCATCTGGTAAAAAATTTAAATTTCATTCATAATTTTCTGTTCCAACTAGATGAATGATATTAAAAATTCCCTAAAATAAAATTTTTATTCACTAAGAAGACATTTGGTTCTCTATCTAAACCACCAGACCTAAATCGGTTTCCACATTTCATGTAACAACCTAATCCATCCTATGATATACCCAAACAATACCTAGGTGAAACCTCCAACTCAAGTCCCTTATGTGGATTAAAACCATGCTGGACCCCTTTACCAGACTGAAACACCACGATGAAATTTTCCACAGCCCATACAATTGGAAAATTATTAAAAAATTTCCCAAGAAGTCATCAGGATATGGCTCTACCCAATAAAATCATCAGCATATACCAAAAACATCTGATACATAACACTTATTAAATCAAAGAAACCCATTGGAACCTGATCTTTTTCAGCAACCAAGCACTGAACTTATTCCCAAAACACCAGACTCAACCTATCATCACATCACCATCTCACACTATCATGATTCTCTCACACTAAATGGATTTAAAAAACACCCATTCATATCCAGTGGTGATACAGCAAAACTAATTTCCAAATCCTCATTGATCCCGAATCATATGCAATTAATGATAATCCCTCACAAATGATTTTCAATTTTCATTCCCTAAATAAGTCAATCACACATATCAATGATTTTTCAATAGCATCATAGTTCCACCCTTAGTAATCCTTGATTAGTTCTACACACATGAGACTCATTCGGCACAAGGGTTGTATCAATACAACTAATATATCACCCCCATCCATAGGAGGGTTGTTATCCTTAACTCATCCAAACACCCTCAAACATTATAGCACACTCCATAACCACAAAAAACCTAATAATTGGATGATTCAATATCACCATCACTAAAGTGATCAAATTAGACATCAACTATCTTCCACTATAGAAACCTTAGAATGGTACCCATGTGATTCCTTAACACCTTTTCCATCTTTAGGACCCCATCCACAAGATTTGTATGTTAAAATTCCAACCATAATACTCCAAATTCACTTCTCTATGATTGTAACCTCCAAGAAGCCCCATATTCAGCCAAATGAAACTAGGGAAGATAAATTTATTTCCATTACCCTCCCAGAATACTCCGGATGATGGTAAGGTAATTTTCATGATTTTCTCTACACTAAGAATATGAAAAGGTGTTGTTAATGAAAACTATTACAAGGAATCCATTCCCATTGTCACTCATATCTATAGAGTCATGAAAAACTCATCCAAAGGACCCAACCGTACCTTCTCCCAAGTGTATGATGAAAACTACTTTAGTCTTCATTATTCACATGATTTCTTAATCTAATAAAGAACATCATCCATACACCTAATCAGTGACCAATTAACAATCCAAATGACTAAACATGTAACCTAAAAGTAGTTCCTCCATGATCTCATTAATCCTTGACCTTTGTGTTATCTTTTGTAACCCTAATACAAAACCTGATTATAAATCCAATGAGTAAAAAATTTGGATCCATTGGATAATCAAGCTTATCCACTAAACATTCCTACCTCACATGCCATCCTCACCCATTTCAGAGTACCCTTGGTGATTTACAAATCCATAAGAAACTCAGAAGAAAAAAATTCACGACCACTGAATAGTTGAGAATCATTTGAATGTTCAATTTATATCACCTATAATCTCACCATTTTCATTGAGATGCCACCAATATATCCATGTTAGACACCTAACTTGTCTGGTAGTCAGAAATCACAATCCCCACGGATTCATCAACACTCCCAGCGATTTTTACCTCAGGGAAATCAAACAACATCATGTCTATCATGATAAAAAAAATTCCTTGTTGATCTCCCATATAAGATCAAAACTCAAAGCTAACCCACAATTAATTTCTTGAACAAAACCCCCAGGCACATCATTCCTACACAACCATCACCCGAATAAAAAATCAGAATAGTCCATCACATATAAAAGCCAACTAAAAGGACAAATCAATACCACTGATGTTCTTCTTATCAAACAAAAAGTAATCACATGATCCAAAAACCCATACATATGTTCACTCCTCATGAAACACCATAATAATTTTAAAAAACACCTTATTTCCACATTACTTCAGGGGAAACTACAACTTGGTCAACCACTTTACCAGTCCTAAACAAAATCCACACAGAATCAGCCCCCAAAACTGGATCCAAATCAAAATGTTAGTTCTTTTAACCACTAACAATATACACAAACACATAGATGTTCAATACTCATGGGTCATCTACATACACTACTCTCATCATCACACATTATAAAAAAATACCCTCCTATATAACCCCTCAAAATAATGTTTTCATATCCCAACCAACTTCCCAAAACATGGGAGCTCATCCTCCCAGAGAATCTGCATATAAGACCACAACATGGAGTACTACTAAATGTAACTGATCCCATAAAAACCTCCCACATGGGTCTAATAGTCCCATAACAATACCATAGTGACTCACCAGGGTCACTGCACTAATAGTGCATGAGAACCACATTAGTATATTCAATATTCACCTCATCATAGATTGACATAAATTACCTTAGAATAAAATCTATAAAATAAAAAAATAGAAAGCCTAAAACTATTGGATCCTACGTGCCTATCATGATGCAGGAGAATCCTTTTTTTGTTATAATAAAAGGTTCAAAACCATATCACATGCCATTTGGAAATGGAAAAGGAGTCGGAAATCCATCATAAACAATAAAATCCAAATGAAATGTGTGTTTATTGAGGAAAATATCATATACAACCATAATATCAAAAGTACATAACATCAATCCAAATCCCTAATGATGTAGAATTCAAACTAGGGAAGGTGTTTGAGATACACCAGCCTTGTATCCATAAAATTAACTAACACATTACTATATCTCCATCCTACCAAACCCCTAATAGTGAAATAAGTTGAAATTTAATGCACTAATACCACTTTGTATGATCCTATCCAAAAATCAACTGAACTGGTGCCCTAAACCAGAACTCCACATGAACTTATGTGTGACTCCTCATATGTCAGAGGCTGCTGAGTAGAATCGTGGGTCTAAAATGTAACTATGAGGAAACTATACCCACATATTGGAGTGCACAACAAGAATAAAATAAATAAAATATTATGCATGTAAGTTGAAAAATAATGAATAAATAAGCTAAAAGAAAATATGTTATAATAAAATGGAAGCAATGATGTCCCAAACATCGATGTCATATGTATAACCAACTACCTACTAATTCGGTTACAATTAAAATCAAAATAAAAGAGCTAAAAAAAGCTCCACAGTTTCACTATTCTAACCCATGCATCTATATGATACCCCACTATAAATCTTAAATGACCTATATTACTCAACACAGGACTCAGCCCTAACCTATGCCGAAAATTAATTAGTGCAAGCTACTTAGGTACCCATGTGTAGTGGTATCTTGATTATGATGTGAGTAAAACTTAGTGGACCACCCCAATTATTTCTATTGTAAATAATAGATAGTATAACATTTTATAATGGTAAATGATATTCAATATTCAAGAAGGTAAATTATCCAATGTTCATCCACTAACAATATTCAATTAATCAATTTTAATCTTTGTAACAAACATCTCCCATTTATATAAAATCTATCTTCACCAAGGCCAACCATATGAGATATATAACATATAGGTGAATGATTGTAAATAAAGGATAAATAGTTCATGAACAACCTAATATCCAGAAATCCTTATCCAACCATATGAACCACTATGTAAATGGTAAGGAATCATGGAGCATCAATTCATAAAACCGACCAAGACTCAGAATGACTTGTCTAACCATCTCAACCATTAGTTCACAAGTATGTAAAAAATGGAATAATTACATGAATAGAACATGTATTAATAATGTATTATCTAGGCTTTGTAACCTTGATATGAAATGATGTTTCCATACCCTTAGGTTTTGGATTGTCATTCCTTCCACTAAAAAACTACACTGTACATTAGAGTGGATCATTAGTCTATGATCCATGAACCATTAGTCACTGGATAGAAAACATCAATCATCAGTCCATGAGTCAAATAAATATTTTTTATTTCATGTATTAAAACCCCAAAAACAAATTTTCACACAACAAAAACATGGTGAATCATCCCATAAATAAAACTGCAATTCAGAATGTTGTGTGTGACTATCCCCAATAACTCTATTATAAATTATTACCATTACATTAAACACATCCTTATTCAATTAAATTTCATTAAATCAATGAAATGATTAATAAAAAATATTCCTTTATAAATTTCAACAATTATCATGGACTGTACAGTCCCTTAATTCAACAAATGAATCTATAAAATCAAAACCCATTGTCTATGTTATATAAAAAGAACGAACATCCTTATAAAAAAAAAGTATTCAAACCCTCAAAATCATGATTCTTCCACATTGAAAATACAAACAAGTCCCCCTGCCTTCATATTCCATGAAAACCATAAAAAATGGTCAATAAGACATGTTTACAAAAAGGCACCACACACCTATTTTAAATCAGGTGTTTAAATATATTTAAACCCACTTTACATAAAACTAATTGGAGGTTAAAAACACATTTTATAACAAATGACATTTTAAAACATATTTTTTCCATGATGGAAATATAAATCAATTAAATAGCCAAAAACCCCATTTTACTATTTCCAAAAGGCCTCATAATCTTTTTATCAAAATTCATCATAGAAAACATTCCATTTTTTCAAAGGTGGTACACACCGCCAGAAGAAGTAGTTCTAGTCTCAAAAATTCCAACAAAACTAAAGGGTTTATGGAATGTCTAAGGTATTAATATAAAATCCTTAAAAATATATATTAAATTGAAGGAGGAAGTATAACACACATGAGATCTATATAACACAACACAATGCACATATAAAAAAATTATTATGACTATGTGAAAAAATCTTAGACAACTTACCACATAAATGAATCTTTCCAACATATTTCAAAATAATGATGGTCATGAAAATACATGTTTAAAAATCATCCAAACCCCTTAGCATCCAACCAATAAAATCAGAATAACCCAAGATATATTTATATAACAGAAAAAATAATTAATTAATTATAAGAAGTATAATAAATTCTGTATCCAAAAACAAACATGGAATAATAATGAAAAAATCATGAGGCCATCATAGCACACTGAAATCTAAGACAACCACTCATTAATGACCCATGTACTATACCCGAACACATTATTATACAAATACATATGTGGTGATACCAATGAAAAATTAATTAAATTATTTTAATAAACATAACCTTGGAATATTCACCATGGTCACTTACCTAAACTAAACACTACACAATGGCAGGCGAAAACCATATTGGGATCTCATCTGTGAAGGCTGAACAAATCCACAATGAGAAATTAAAAATTCCATCAAGATATGGTATAAGTTTCAATTAAACCACAACTGGAGAGACCCAAAATTAGAAAAGAAAAAGTAGATGATGAAATGATACCATTAGAGTAGTATAAATAAACTAAAATTACAAATAATTTCCATGAAAGAACCCAATATGGAAGGAGGTAGGAGGTGGAATAAGGTTGTAGTAAACCCTAAAACATGTGTCTTGAATGGGAGAGAACGTCCATGGGGGGACTAGAAATCCCAAGGAAGTATTTTGGCCAAATACTGCTTTTAATGAAACATGGGCATCCACATGGTTTGGCTACATAGTTTTCCAAATCATACACTGACCATGTGTCCAGTTTTGTATAACACCAAAACTCTAATGGTTGTTCCACATGATAGTCAAAACCATGCACAATCTATAAACATAAAAAATTATCAACACCCCTATCATTGAATGGTTGTGCTATATGGTTTGAATAACTGTGTGCCAATTGTCTTTTAAAACCCATATCCATTCTACAATAAGATTAACTATATTTATAGAACCTTGTGAAGCTCGATTACCATGCCTCAAAACCTTCATAGCCACTCATATTTTCCCATTTCATTATTCAAGGGTTTCCCTTGACCATTCTATAATAGTTTAACACAACCATGGTCTATTCAAAATGAACTAAAACCCATTGTAGAAACAAGGTGCTTCATGGTTTCTCCAAAACCATTCACAAAAAACATGAACCCCTTAAAGGGATCTATGAAACATATAAAACACAACCTAACATCTCCAATTCTCACAAAAAATAACAGGATTCCTCCCTAGATTCAATACACATATCAAAACATCCATTTGAGACATCTTAACTTGAAGAATTTCATTATGTGAATTTTTCCAACATTCTACCCATATAATAACAAAAATTACAAATACTTTAGTAATTTTTGATCAATCTAGACATAGGATTATAAAAAATGATCTATGGGATCTGAGGGTACCTTGGTGGTTAGCTGTAGCCCAAAAAGGATGGTACATTGGTGGTCATCACAAGCACGAGAAGGAGGGTAAACTGTTTATTTCAGGAAACCCAAAGTAGGTACGCATGTTTTTATCCCTAGACTATGATATTATGAATGTATTTGTGGGTATCCTTGAAATAATATTTTCAATATTATGTGTTTTCTACAACTCTATGTTTTAATATATTAGTATGTTTCCATGGATGATGTTCTTGATTACATAATCATTTTTGTATTATGAACTATCGAACTTTTTACCCATTACTCAATTTTATGATCTTTGATTTGTAGGGTATAGTTTTCATTTGTTATGATAATTATATCATATACTTATGTTCAAGTTATACATTTGAATCTCCCTTCTTATCTGTACTAAGCAGCTTATCTCACTATTTCTTATGTTTCCCCTCCCCTAGTTGAGAAGAATAGTTTTATATAATGACTTTATATTAAGAGTACTAAATGAGAAGATCATTTTGGGAAGTATTTTTAATCTTTTATCAGATTTTATAAATGTGTTACAAGTTTCTGAAGGAAATAAATTATTACAGTCCTTAGGAGTTTGTTTGTGTAATTTAATTAATATTTATTTAAAAATATATAATAACTATGTATGAAAAGAGTGGTTAACTATAACTGGTATAAGAGGAAAGGTTTAGTTATCATATGGAAACATGGATTATAAATCTTTATTGAGATATATATAGATATTTATTATGATATGTATTGTGATGTCTCTGTTTATATTTCTAACGTTCAGTTGACTTATAGAAAAATGACCTAGAATTTTTGTAAATGATAGAGAAAGGGTTTTTAGAAAATTAAATCTATTTCATGACACTACAAGTAGATGTTGAACTAGAGTAGTCATACCTAGGGGTAACAACCCTGAAAAAACAATATTTATCTATAATTGATTGGGAACTAGTATATGAAAATGGTCCATGTTGGAAAACTAGTTTGACATTCTCATGGGAGATGCTTTAGAAATTAACAAACTATTTATAAACCATAATTATATATTCGAATAGATGATGAATATGAGTGAACTAGGATAAAACTAAGGATTTATAGATTAAAATGATTATTTCATTATTTATACATCCTATAAGTTATGTTTTTATAATTATAATGAATAATTGATTTAGTTAATGGAAGAAACCAAAAGGAAATGTGTTACATCATATTTTTTAGACAATATTCTAATGAGTATCCAAATGGGATGATGACTTTATTGGAATACATTTTAATTATTCATAATACGTTTTCAAATAACATGATTAAAAATTTGTACCTTAACTAGATCTAAGGCTCACCAAATAAGTGAAACATTTATTTTATTGGGATTTTGTGTAATGGGTACCATGTGAAAAAGAGGATTCAGTTTCCTGTGTATCAAAGAACGCTGGATGAAAGACCCTTGTGGGTGTCTTAGAGGAATTAAGAGATTCTTTGAATATAGAATGGAAGGGAAAAAAAAGTAATTTCAATGGGAAATTGAAAATCATAGTTAATGAAATGGATGGGAATATTAGTCTTCCTAAGGTAATATTAATTTATTAATTCTTTAAATGTGGGACGAATGTGAATTATGAGAATAAATTTTATAAAGGGAAAGCTAATACGAGGAATTAACAATTTGGTATGAGTAACAATTATTCATTTGAAGATTAGGTTACTATAAAAGAAATATGAATGGAACAATGTATTATGGAAACAAAAAAAGAAGACTCTATAATGGTATGAGAAGGAAGTTGGATGAAAGAAGTATTTATGTATTCATATTCAAATATTGTTAAATCTGAATCATGAAATAAATGATTATTCTTATAAGAACCCAAAATATTAATTTAATTTATGGATCATGATTTTAGGTGTTTTTGAGAAAAATGGGAGAATTTTGAAAATTTATGAGTACACATTGTCTGCTTAGGATTACACACCATGTTACAGATTGCTACGGGTAGCCATGTACTGGCCATCTAATGGTCGATTACAAGGTCATGTGAGGTGACCTTTAGATAGTCTAATTTAGGAATTGATTAAGTCATGCACATGATGGTTATATTAAATGAACACACCCTGTAATTTTATTTTTATTTGACTAATCGGAACGGGGTTGTGTTTAATCCATAGAAACGTTTTCTTCTAATCTCATCTCATCTAGGAGTGAAAAAGTGTGAATAATATTCTCTGATCCACCATCCCGTCATCCATTCTCTGAATCATAAACCGACAGTTGCGTTGGAATCGCATCAGTGAGTACTTCCCTCTTCTAGAGCATCTCCCCTTTATTTATCTCCGTACATGAGTTATTAAAAGTTGATCATTTTTAACATTTTAATTGATCTATGAAATTATATGCTGATTCAAGGGCTGATATTTGATATTTTTCATCATATAATGATGTTGTAGGGGGTTTGTTCCTTTTTAAAGTTGTCTTTGTATTATATGTGTGAAATGTGCGGAATACACAAGATTAAGGTACTGCGTGTTTGGGAAATTTAACATTGTTTGATGTTTGATTCCTGATGTGTTATTTTCTTTAGAAAGAGTTTTCGATTATGAATATGGTTTATTACCTTGTTTATGGATGTGTTTCCCTTATTTTATGGATATTGTTAATTGTTTCTAGAACATCCTATTAGGCTGTTCTGTTTTCCATGCCTAGTGTTGTTACAATAGAGTTGATATTATATTAGATGCTTGTACTATGAATTATAGTTACATAGCCTTGTAGTAGTTGAGATTAATTTGGATACTGTTTATTGTTTTTCCATGATTGTATTACACATGGCTGTGAGAACCTGGTGTAGTTATACCATAGGTGGAATTTTCATTGAGGGATTCCCTAGAGTTTCTATTATACTTTTTACATTGTGAGACCATAGGGGGGATTAATAGTGAGCACTCTCTCTGTGTGTATATAGTATACATTTTCAATACCGCAAGGGGAATATGTGTTTAGTGATTCCTTGGAGAGTATATAGTAGACAGTTAAAAGCCCACCAGGGGAATTGACAGTGACTTCTTCCTTAGAGATTCTTTTTCTTTGTGAGACCAAGGGGATAGATCATGTGATTTTTCCCATAGTGTATTAATATATTTATTGATTTTATTATTAGATGAACAATAGGGGTTAGACTATGCTAAAATTACCATAGGGTTTCTTATGAATGATTGATTGAATAATTAATAAATGTAAATGAATGTTGTTTGAAATGTAGGATAGTTTACTTTTGAGTACTTCCTTCTTTATTAGTTCATTCTGCATATTGTCTCCTACATATATTCACTGACAGTTAAGCACAGATCGTGTGGTGGTTCCCTATTGGGATTCGTCTCACACCATTTTTGGGTCATGATTTTCGGCCCAAACAGATTATATGGTTATAGGTATAGATAAGGGAAATTTCACTTCCTCATTAGGTACATGATTGATGTGGTGATAGAGAGCATGTGAACATGTTGAGGCTTGAGATGCTTTTGGAGTTTACTTTTTTCACTTTGGTTTTGTACTGTATTTCTATCATTGTGACTTGTTTGGCTACTTTACTAGACATATATGACATGCATCATTTATATAGGTGCTTGAGGTTTTATTTACTTACAGTCTTCTACTACTTGCTTATGGTAAGGTACTAATGCTTTTGATTATGTATGTTATTGTTATTATAATTTTTTACACTTCTAATGAGGTCATAGTTTTTCCATTATCTCTCAAAAGGCCCTCGCTTCTAGTCAGCAGCCTCTGGCGTTCGGGGATATGCGGTTGAGTTCATGTGACCAATGGGTACAGAACACCTTTGACGACACCCAATACTGGGATGTTACAAAGTGGTATTGGAGGAATTTTTTTATTCATTAACATACTTTTTGGAGCCTATGGATATGGATAAGAGAGATTATGTAGTTGGTAATAAGTTTTTCATTGGAGTAGAAAACCAATATTGACGTTAAATCAAATATGCCTCTAATATATCAATTTTTCTAATTTTTCAATTATTACAGATGATTTGATTTCAACATTGGGTGATTCAAATGTTTTTTGTTCTTAGTGTTGATATAATTGAGGTTCTTATTTTGTTTCAACCAAATGATATTGGGGTATTCCATCTCATGCATCATATAGTCACCTTCTAGAGATCACATGTCATGCATTCTTATCATGACATTTACGGTGTATTCCTGATTGCATGTTGTTGTGATAGATTTTTTGCGAGATATGCATGATTTTATGATATATTCCATGCTATAATACTTGCTATTTTTATATGGTATTGGTAATATTAATGTCTCATTTTAATGGGAACCAAACATTGGTCCCTGAGGTGTTATGGTCCCTCTTGGATAAGAATTTGGCGGATCATATTTTACTTTAAATAAATTCTTCTTTGATATGACATGAATATGATTCCAAGATTTGATTTGTGTGGAGTATCCCCCCCCCCCCTTAATTTGAATTTGGAACTTTAATGTCGGTTCAGTGTTTTTATGGGGTTCAAGAGTAGTTTTGGAGGCTTACTATTTGGAAAAACCCAAAATACAAAATGTGTGATTATGAATAAATTTCATGTATCCTTCTGTATGGTAAAAATTGATTTTCCTATATACACATCGTGTTTTATATGTACATGTACTGTAGTCAATGAACATGTGAATCACTGTATGGGCAGTGGCACGAGGTTGAGAATCTTTTGGTTGAACACGCCATGTCTGGACTATACATGCAATGTAGTAAGGACCCTGTATCCATCCATGTGACCAATGACATGGGTGGAAGAAACAAAAGTTCAACACACCATGTCCCATTTATGATCACCATTTATAGTTGACCATTTATCCAACCTTTTCACTAATGACACAGGTCCTTGAAATCCTTCTTATATATGCTGTGTCTGGCATAAACATGTCGTATAGTGTGGTTTCAAGAGAACCATGTGGTTTGGCCATTTATAAGAACTCAGGCAGGGGGGAATGATTCAAGTAAATTCCATGTCAAAGTTGGACACACCATGTGTATGGGGTGTTACATGACCAGGGTTGACAGAATTACACACCTATGTAAAATCCTTAGGGAACATGTCATGTAGTGGTCATACACACCATGTATCCATGTTTTAAAAAACATTAATGTTTTCTTTATCTTCTTCCTTTCCTTAACATATATGATTCAATCCTCGATAATGTTGAAATGATGTGTGTGCTTGACCTTGCAGAGTCGTGACATCGAGACATCCTCCGGTTTTATTCTAGATACAGGGAAATTATCAGACACTAGACTTGGTAGATCAGGGACTACATGTAGATCCTGGCATCATTCCCTTCATGGTACCACCCATAATTTTGGATAAAGGTTCCGATGAACAAATCTGGGAAGGATTCATGTTGTTTATGAAGACCTTCTGGGGAGGACCTCACCCTTCCCTACTTATGGAAGAGTTGATGCTTGTTTTCCTGTAGCAACATACTCCCACATTCTTAGTGGATAGAGGAGCTCAGGCTGTAGAGTCATGGTTAGATTACATTCTTTCAATCTTTAAGCATCTTGAGATGCCTCCAAAGTGGAGGGTGAAGCTCGCTACATACATGCTTCAGGATTCTGTTGGGAGATGGTGGGATTTGATATCATAGGCGGGAAACCAACAAGTTATGGATTCTGATGAGTTCCCATGGACCTTCTATAACTAATTATGCATGGATAATTGGAGGGATTATTGAACATAATAGTTGATGAGTTTGGAGTATGGTACTCTCTCAATAATGGAGTATCCTTCTCGCTTCACAGAGTTGCAGCACTTCACACCCATTCTAAGGAGTGAAGATTTATTTCTAATGAGAAAGTTTATAGATGGTCTCATGCATGACAGTTAATCCCAAATGAACCTCTTTAGGATGAATTCCATATCATCTATATTAAATCAGGCACTGATCACTAAGCACAACCTGAGGGATTCTGGGGTTGTGAGCCATGGAGGCTCAGCTCCAAGAGTTGATATTTTTTTATATGATACTAAGAAGCACTGCATGGAGACTACACATGAAAATAAAAGAAGGAGAGAAACTTCATCAGGTATTTAGGTGGGATGACTCATGTGCAGAAAGAAAATTCATATGAGGCCACATTTCCCAAGAGACCTAGTTGAGTACTGATCTTGCAACAATAAGGCTCATCATCAGTGTTTCTATCAGTTATTCTCACCACTAGCTGGTGATAGAGGATTTGTTTCAACTCCTCGTACCAGAGCCAGACCACCAGTCTCACATAAAGCTAGGGTCTATAGTTCATCATGTTGTTTAGGACAAGGTGGTTTTCATGTCCACAGTTTTTAAACATAGGGTTTTCGATAGCTTCATGATGGATCAGCACATGGATCACAGATAGCTTCATAGGTATGTGGTGTAGGTTAGGATTTGGTGCTGGAGAAGACCCAATAGGATTATAATCTTGGACCATATATGGTTTGTGGTATTATTTTGATTGTGACAGTTATAGATTCTATTCTTGCTGATAAACAAGATTTATATAGATTTATTTATGTGCCTGTTGTGGAGAGACTTCGGCTTTGTATCTTTACTTCTACATATATCATGACATTGGACACTCCATTGGGGAATAGAACATATACTATATGTTAGATCAAGGGGATCCATCTTACGGTTGGTGGGTGTCCCATCTTATGGGACCTTTATGTCTAACATATGATTACCTATGACGTCATTCTCAGAATGGACTAGTTAGTTCCCTTTCATGATGTTGTTGATTTATATCATCGTAGGGCGAGTTTCTTGTCACCATAGGGAGTATATATTCTACATAAGGGAAAATGGGATGTCCAGGTGAGCAGAGCTTGACCCGAGCATCATGGGTTGGGAGGAGTTATAGCTCAGATTTCTAGTTTATATCTGGATAACCATGGGACTTCACAGATGTACTATAATCTAGTGGTCAATCATCTTAGGGATGTCTTTCCAGACAACTTTTCATGTTTACCTCCAGAGTGAGGTAGATTTCTCTATTGATATTCTTCCAGGAGTGACGCTGGTGTCTATTACTCCTTAGAGGATGGATACACCAGAGATACAGGAGCTCGAGAAGCAGTTAGAGGAGTTAAAGGAAAAGGGTTTCATCCGTACTAATACTTATCCTCGGGTTTTGCCTATCATGTTTGTAAAGAAGGTAGATGGTACCCTGAGACTTTGTGTGGATTATCGGAAGCTGAACCAATAGATGGTCAAGAACCGATATCCCTAACCAAGGATTGATGATCTATTTGATCAGCTTCAATGAGACCAGGTGTTCTTGATGATTGACATGAGATCTATTTTTCATTAGTTTCATGTTATACCATAAGATATACCTCTTACAGCCTTTTGGAGAATTTATGGTCTATACGAGTATGATGTTATTCCTTTCGGTCTCACGAACACACCATCTGTTTTTATGGAACTTATGAACTGATTGTTCCATCCATACTTGGACTCCTTTGTGGTGGTTTTGTTAGACGATATCTTGGTGTATTCTCACACACCACAGAACCATGCTACCCATCTTGTGATAAATTTGAGTATGCTGAGAGAACACCGGTTATATGATAAGGTCTCAAAATGACACTTTTTGATAGACCCAATTCACTTTAGGGGCCATGTTATCTCAGAGATAGATGTATCAATATACCAAGAGAAAGTGAGAGCAGTCATTTTCTGGGAGAAACCGAAGAATGTCTTAGTGTTATGGAGTTTCTGAGGGATGGTTGGTTACTATAAGCGTTATATATAGGAATTTTTACACATAGAAGTGCCACTAGCGTGCTTGACTAAGAAGGGTGTGAAGTACCTATGGAAAGATTCCTACGATTCATCCTTTTAAGACCTGAAAGGGAGGTTGACTATAGCACCAATACTAGTTTTCTGAAATCCCGGAAAGAGTTATATTATTTATGGTGATGAATTTGGTATCGGGATGGGAGATGTGATTTGGTGGGGGGAAGGAGTCATTGTGTATGATTCTCAGTAGTTGAGGCCACCTGAGAGGAATTACTCGACACATGATCTAAATTTGTCTGTAGTTGTACATGCTTTACACTGTTGGAGACATTACATTCTAAGAGAGAATTTTGTGGTGTACATTAACCAAAAATTTCTGACGTATATATTTACCCAGCGTGACTTGAATTTGAGACAATGAATGTTGGTTGAGTACCTTCAGTCCATTGACTTTGATTTTTCCTAAACTCCTAGGAAAAGCTACGCAATGGCTGATGCATTAAGGAGGAGGACACAGATTAAGGTAGTTTAGGAGGATAGAATTGAGTGGAAGCTTATGTATCTATTCTCCGAGATGCAATTGGAGGTGCATGAAAGATAGGGGAAGTTGTTTTATTCTTATTATAGTTATAACCTCTAATCTACTTGATCAAATGCAAATGGGGAGACTATAAGATTCTAAATGACCGGTATTATGAGATAGTGTGTTTAGTATAGACCCTATTCCTGGATTTCCTGTAGTCGAGGATTATTCCTTGCGTTTTCCTAGGAATGTGTGGGTGTTAGCACATTAATGAGAGGAGATTTTTTTGGATTTTCATTCCTTAGTTTCGGAAGATCCTCATATTGTCACCAAAATGTATTGAAATCTACACTATTAGTATTTTTGGACAAGTATGAAGAGAGATTTTGCTGGTTTTGTGATGAGGTGTTCTAGCTCTCAACAGGTGAAGGTGGATTAGCAGCGTACTACAAGACTTTTATAGAAGTTAACAATTATAGATTAGAAGTTGTAAATATGAGAGACTGTACGTCTACATTGGGTTCAGCACTCCATCATTTCAGACATGGATGATTGTTTTACTTCTCAGGCCTGGTAGGGACTACATAGGGATTTTCATACATAGGTAAGTCTGTGTACATATTACTATCCCAATACAGATGCCTAGTTTGAGTGCGAAATTCATATGCTGGAGGACATGCTTCAAGCATGCGTCATAGATTTTGGAGGATCTTGGGAGAAGCAGAGACCTCTGGTATAGTTTTCCTACAATAAGAGTTTTTAGGAAACTATTCAAATAGAACCTTATAAGGATTTTTATGGTAGGACATTACAATCACCCCGATGTTGGTTGGAAGTAAGAGAGAAACCTATACTGGGACCTCATCTTGTCTAGGATACCATAGTGTAGGTGGTGTTGATTCGGAAGAGGATTTCTACTATAGAGTCACGACATAAGTCCTATGCTAATAGACAAAGACATCCTTTAGTGATTGAGGTAGGAGATTAGGTTTTCCTACATATCAAACCAAGGTTGGGACATAGGAGGATTAAGAGATAGGGTAATATATCACAGAGATACATTAGGCTATTGGAGGTTTTGGAGAGAGTCAGGCCAGTTTCCATCAGTTTCAGTTACCTTAGTTGTATCGGGCTATGCACAACTACTTCCACGTTTCCCAGATACAACGTTACATCTGATACTCATATCATTCGAGGATGTTGATTTGGAGGGGTACACATCATTTCTGGAGAATCCAATCCAAAATATGGAATACATCACGAAGGTTCTCCATGGCTGGTATGTTCCCCCAATATGAGTTTGGTGGAAGCATGGGTGAGTACTTGACGTGACTTGGAAGAGGGAGAACAATGTGCGATTGCAGTGGCTAGAGCTGTTCGATTATTCTTCTATCCAACTTTGTTTGTGAAATTCAAGGAAAATTTTATTTAAGAGGTAATGTTTATAAGAACTTGGATCTTTATTTTAGGTATGGATCTTGGGTTTGGGTGTTTTGAGACAGAGGATATAATTTGGAAAATTTATAAGTACACACCTTCTACTTTGGAGTACACATCGTATACCCGGTTGTCGTGGGTAGTAGTGTACTATCCGTGTAACGACAGAGTACAAGGTCATGTGTGGTGACCTAGTGACCGACTAAACTAGGGCCAGTTAAGGAATTTACACGACATGCACATTAAATAAACACACCATGTGATTTTCTTTTTGTTTGAATAATCCGAGCAGGTTCCTGTCTAATCCTCATAAATGCCTTTTTCGAACCTAGTATCATCCAGGAGCAACCGAGAGTAGTGATTCTTCTTTGATCCATCAGTCTATCCTCCATTCTTCAGATCAAACACTATTGGTTGCTTTGAAATTGTATCGGGTAGTCATTCCTTCTTCAATAGCCTCTCCTCTTGATTTCTCTTATTTCATGAGTTATTTGAGGATGAATGTTTTTTATGTCTTTATAGGTATAAGGCATTCTAGGTCGATTCAAGGGCCTAAGTTCGAGTTTTTCATTGTACAATGTTTAGGTCATTGGTTTGTGCCATTATGTTGTTGTCTGTGGATTATACGTGTCAAAAGTACCTAATATCCTAGTTTTGGGAATTGAGTGTTTTGGAAAGTTACCCCGATTTGATGTCTGCAATTGTTTGTTTGCTTGAGAAAGAATATCTGATTATGAAAAAGGTTTATTAGCATTTTTATGGATGGGTTTTACCATTTTTTATGGATATTGTCCATTAGTTCTAGAACTTCCTGTTAGGCTATTTTGTTTTCCATGCCTAGTGATGTTAGGATGGAGTTGATATTATATAAGATGCATGTGTTATGCATTGTAGTTTCTTTTCCTTTTAATATTTGAGATTACATTTTCTACTAGAAATGTTTTTTATAGAATTGTATTACATAGGGTTGTGAGAACCTGGGGTAGTTTGACCATAAGGGGAATTGACGTTGAGGGCTTCCCAAGAGTGTCTGTAAACCTTTTCACATTATGAGACCATATGGGGGATTGACGGTGAGTGCTCCCTCATAGTGTCTATATTATAACATTACGAGACCATAGGGGGAATTAACGTTGATTTCTTCATTAGAGTGTTTATAATATACCATTAAAATACCATAGGATGAATTGATGATTAGTTCTATCTTAGAGAGTCTTTTTCTTTGTGAGACCACGGGGTTAGACTGTGTAAGCTTTCCAATATAGTCATTGTATTTTTATTTATTGAATTATATGTTGAACCAGTTGGGTTAGATTGTGAGAACATTACCATATGGTTTTTTGTGAATGATTGGTTGAATAATTAATAAATTTAAATTAATGTAGTTTGAAACTATAGGATTGTTTACTTTTGAGTTGTTCCCTGTTTATTACTTCATTTGGAATATTACCTGCTACATATATTCACTGAAAATTAGGAATAGATCCTTTGGTGGTTTCCTAATGGGATTTTTCTCACACCCTATTTGGATCATGCTATTTTTTCCAAATATATTATAAGTTTGTAGGTATAGATACGGAAAATCTCCCTTCTTCATCTGGTACTTGATTACTATAGAGTTGGAGAGCATGGGACAAAGCTACGGCTTGCGATCCGGTTGTAGTTTACTTGGTTTCTTTTTCACTTTGGTTTAGTACCGTATTTATATATAGCATTGAAACATGTTTGGATTATTTCTTAGACATATGTGACATGCATCATTTATATATTTTCTCCAGTTGTAATTGACATTCATTCTTCCACTGATTACTTATGGTAAGCTATTAGTGATTCTGTTGTGTTACTCTACCAATGAAAACATAGTTTCCCCAATATCACTCCTAAGGCCCTCACTGCTTGTTTGTAGCTTGTAACCTTTGGAGACATGCGCTTGAGTCCATTTGAACAACTGGGTACGAGGTACCTTTGTGCGGAAACTGGAACCAGGACGTTTTAATTATTTAGTATATTTTATTCATTAAGGATTAAAAATATTATGTTGAATGATTCTAATAGAATGGAAAAGTGCATTAATGGAAAGGTAATATATTATAGAAAACACATGACTAGGGTAATAGTACCCTTAAAATGTGTACGATTTTGAGATAAGGATGTTGGAATAAAGGGAAATTAGATAAGAATAATATAAATTGGATAGTACTAATTACATTTGAGATGATTATCAATTTATTGAAAAAGTGGTTTACTCTATTATAGGTAGAACTATAAACATTTTTGGATTTAATAAATCAATACAGTAATATATTTTTATTTATATATGTGAGATGAATGCATGTTTTCCATATGGTTTTATGTTAATTATGGTTATTACCATGTTTTAAGAGAGGATATGATGGGTGTTTTCATATGTTTGGTATGTGAAAATCAAGATATATATTAATATATATGGGGAATTAATTTCCATTATTAAAATTAGATACCATTATTATAAATTTATACCTTAGGATGGTTTATAATGTAAACCATTTTTTATTTCTTGTATATCGATCTTTGGATGTGGTTTTAGAATATTACTTCACCGCAAGATGATTTATGCACATTGTATAACCTTTTCTATCCATCTATCATTGATGATAAATAATGATAAATGAAATTAAATATCATTCAATTGATGGATATTATTTTCCACTAGTTATCTATGGAAAACAAATTCACCTTCATTTCATGGAGCAAGAGATGAATTGGAAATTGATCAGGGTAAAAAAAGTGTAAGGTTGGTTTTAGGAAATGCAATGAATTAAAGTAAGTATATTAAAATTAATCAACCTTGGGCAATATATATTTAAATAACTATTTTTCAGATTATCATAATTTCTTATGATACCAATGATCATTTTTATGCCTCAAAGGATTATTGATTTTTAATACATAACATTTTCTAGATCACCTAATTTATAGTGATCAATTTTATTTTTCACTCTCCAGATGACTAATGAACATTCCCTCCAATTTTTTAAGAGGTTATTTTATTATCCTTATTTATGATGTTGTTTTTTTATGAAGGAATTTTTATATTTTAAAACTTTTATAACTGAGATGAATTTCATGATCGAAATTAATTTCAAGGGGTGGAATGTTACTCCTCTAAATTTTGTGAAATATATTTTTTTCATTTAAATTTAATATTTTCAAAATATTTTTCATTAATCATAATGCATAGTTTATCTTTTGATACACACCACACCATATTAATCTTTCACTACAAAAAAACTATCTTAAGTTGTGTTATAAATGATACAAAGTGTCAACAAAACCATGATATATTATTAATATGGGTACATAAATGTGACCATTATAACCTAGATATCATAAATAAAGGTATTAATATTAATAAATAAGTTTAAAATAATTTTTATAATTGTTTTACATGAAGTAAATCTCTTGATAAATATAGTTACTTTTTGGTAAAGACTTACTTTGTTTTAAATATACTTTTTCACAATATATGTTTTTTTATTTTTTATCAAGAATAGTAATGAATTTTTTTTGGCGAAATTTTAGAAAATTAATATGTTAATGTATACAAAAATCATGAAATAATAATTTCATAATCTTTTCAGGGGTATTTTTTGGTATTTTTCAAAAAAGATTCAATTTTTGATCAATAATAAAATATACTAAATTTTATTTGAAAACATTCTTATAGTTTAAATAAATTTTAATGTAAAAATATAATTTGAAATGGTATTAAAATTAAATTATTTCAATTATAAATCCTTTATTATAATATTGGTAAATTAAATCAATTCCATGTTTAATTTATATATCAAATCATTTCAAACATTTGATCATTTTATCTATAAAACCAAACATTCTTGTCACATATATAAGATTGATTTTAAATTAATATTTCTCACATATATTAATTGAATTTTGAAAAATATATTAAATACTTGGAATAAGAAATATTTTTATTTTCTAATATGTTCAACTAAATTTTGAACAAAATTAATTGTGAGCGTAGGAAAAATTAATTACTGTAATTAAGGTAAAAATGAGTTTACCAGCTAGGTTAAACTAAGGAGAAAAAGGTTAATATGGCCTACAAATTTATCCAAAATCCATTTTATGGGATTATTAATAATACTATGACCATATTATTTTTTTTGTTTTTGGGACACTTTTACATGAATTTGACCTATATAATAAATTATTTATAGAGATATACAAAAAGGAACATTTCATCCTTCTAATTTCAATGATCCATTAGTATAGGAAAAATTACAGGTTTGGTTATGAAAATTATTTATAATGATAAATGAGTTTTTCATATGAATATAATTATTTTTAACTTATCGGAGGTGAATTAGTTACATTAAATAAATAAGAAACACCAACATAACAATTATTTAGTGAATAACTAATAAAAAACCAATCTAAAAAAATTAAAAGTGATATATATTGAATGATTTGTTTTCTCCCATTATTTTTTGAATTAATATAAAATTCTACCCTTGTTTGACAAAAGTATATTTTAATTACACTATTTTCATGATATTTTTTAAATTCATCTCCAATTAATATTGTTTAAATTTACAGTAATGTTTTTTATAATAAATGATATTTAATTAATAGATATAAAATTACTGAAAATTCTAACATTTAAAATTTTATTTTAAAATGTTAATAAATAATATTAGTAATCCATTAATTGATTAATTATTATATTATAATGACTATATTTTTCAATTTATACTAAAAACTTAGTTAGTATGGGTATTGTTGAAGAATTTTTTTTCACGTTATATAGATTTGTGTGAAAATATATTTCTAACCCAAATTGTAAATATAATTTTTAAATTAGATTTAATATTTATTAAAAAAAATATATGTAATATAATAATTTCCTCATTATTTTATTCTTAAATTTTAAATTACCTAGCTTAGAAAAGTATTTACCATAGTAAAAACCCAAATTGTTAGAAATAAGGAAGAATAGAAGTTATGGAATTAAATTTTTAAAAAATATTCTCAGTAATGGTATGGAGGTTTCGATCATACATAGAATCTATAAAAACAATTAATCATCAGTTTTTGAGCATCTTGAGGAATGATTGTCCTTCCCAATGTGGATACATATAAATATTTTCATGAATTACACTCCTCCTCAACTATAAAATGGATGTCACTATTTTCTTTAATTCACACCTATAAAGACATTTTTATTAAACAATATCTCCTAAAATAAATTCCATAATTCCCTCTTCTAATCATGTAATTCTTTTTATGGGAATAAATAAACCTATATAGTTATTAGAGGAAAAATAATATGGATACCCAAAGAATAGTTAGTGTTCTTCGACGAGCATATTTGTTTCATTTTCATCTCCCCCATCAATTATTATTATATCATGATTATATTTTATACTATTTATAATCAAAACAAATAGATGTTTTTATTTTAAGGTTAAAATCTACACCCACTAACAATTCCATTAAATGGTTTATGAAATCATTCTTCATGTGCACAGATGGAAACCACGAAACAAATCAATGTCATTCGTATTTATATTAACACCTCTCAAGGATGGGGATATTTATAGGATATAATATTTATATATTATAATTATGATATTATTATTATTTAATATTTATATCAAACATTCCTTCTTGATTTCAATTTTTTGGGAATATGATATTGTCGCTCATGTGTATGATGGACTACCACCTCGCTGAGTAATTTGATTCATTCACACATTAAGTGGAATGTATTATAGATAGGACAAATAGACATATGTAATATATATGAAATAAAACATCTACTAGAATGATAATATATATATATATATCATTTTTTTTATTTCTTTCAATCTGAAATGGAAATAGATACAACGTTCATGTGTACGTATGACCTATCATATCCATGTATGGTGTATTTCATTTCCAATCACTATTTTTTTATTACTATCAATAAATATATAATAAATATATATTATATTTTTAACATGGATTTAATTCTTGATAAATAATTTTCTAATTAAGATAACATAAAATGAATGATCAAACATATATATAAAACAAAATGGTTATATCTTGAAATGTTTATTTTACTTGAAATGGGAAATAAATAGGAATTAAAAAGGCATTATAAAATAATATATGGTATGATATATGATATTATGATTCAATAATATTTGTATAAGAAAATTTTATTTATTATTTATGAGGATTTAATGTGTTGATAGAAGTAAAAAATGAAGGTAAGTTGATTTCTCATCTCTCTTTAATTTATGGGAGACAAATGTAATCTTTTATTTATGGGAGACAAATGAAAATTCATCACTCATTTATGTTATATGGTGTATATACCGACCATTGAAATGATATATCATGAATCAAATTATTTTCATGATATTTATTAGTTCATTTTATTTTATTCTTTATTAGGGATTACAATTGAAAAGATTACTAAATTGGTAATGATTTTTTTATGAATATTCTTTCTTCCAAACAAATGTCATGTTATGCACCTATACTATTTCATGAGGTGTATATATAGACCCTCTAACATATAAAATGATACATTTATTATTCCTGTTATATTTTTATTTCTTTTTAATTTTACTCCTTTTTGAGGCCTTTGTTTCAAAGTTACCAATGTGCTAATGGATTTATGTTACAATTGCAACTTTTATTAGGATTTTTTATGATTATGTTTTTGATTATAAGAACATATAATCCATATATAAAGAATCTCATTAGTTATCTTCATCTATGGTTATTCATGATATTTTAATTTAATATTACCATTTTACACTCTTTTATTTTTAAAATATTTGTGAAATGTATTTATTATAATCAGATATTATTTCTGCGTTCGGTCAGAAATCAATTTATAGTTGAAAACTATGATCTATGAAAATGTATTGAATTTTTTTATTATTCACCATTGAATTTTAAAATAAATTATTGCGAAGTTTTTAGTTTTGAAAACATGTTTTAAATGGAAAATTTATATCATTCTTAAAATAAAGGCAAGTTTTTATTTTACTTAAGATGTGAAAGGAATCTATTATTTAATGCATAAAACATAAATGAAACATCCCTTTACAATGAACACAATTTTATTTGAAGATTACATTATTTGATTTCATGTTCATTTTCAAATAAAATTATTTCTATATTTTTAATTTATTTAAAAACAACTTTTCAATGAAGAAAGGGTATTTTCCTTTTGAAATGTATAAAATTATTTTTAAATCTTCCTTTATAAAATTTAAATGCCAATTTTAATGCAATGGTTTTCATAAATGGATTTTTTTTAAATGAGTTTAGAAGAAAATTTATTTTCATTATGAAAATTATTAAATTAAAAAAGATGATTATTTTACTTCTATGATTAAATCCATTGAGTTAAATTATGGTTTAATAGGGATATGATCCATGGATACCATTCATATTCATTCTCTTAAAAATTTATGTTTTTGATGAGGTAATGTTTACAAGACCCTTTTCACTGCCATGGGTTATGATATTATGAAATGTTTATGAAACCTGCCTCTTTTACAAATGTTATAACATGTATAAATTTTTATTAAACCAATTTCATTTCTTTTTTCATGATATTTTGAATGTTTATGATCATCTGAAACAAATAAATATTGTTTTCATTATGTTATGGGTGGGACCCATATATACTTCAAATTCATTGGGAAAAGAAAAATTCTATACAAGATCTTAGGGTACATGATAGGTCATCCCGACCCCTTAAACGAGGTTATAGCAGTGGTTAGCCTAATCCCGGTAAAGAGGGTACACAATTAGTTAGCCCAAGACCGATTCAGTTACATGTGTGGCTAGTCCAAGCCAAACATTTTGTTAATGTATTGGTGGGTATCGTTGACTTAAGATTTTATATGATTACCTTTATAGCACAAATAAAAGCTATATAAATATATTATGATCTCAGGGATCATGTTTTTTATTACCTTATGATTTATTTTTTATGAACCACCAATATATTTTTTCCATGAATCAGGATTAAGATAATTGATTTGTAGTGTAATGTTTTCAAATTTTATGATCAAGATCTCATATGATTAAATTAACTTTATCATTATGTATCACCATTTTTTCCCATAGTGATCATTCAATATCACCCGTAATTAAGTATCAGTTCCCCATGTTATGATAGAAGGTTTTATATAGGTAATTTCAGTGAAGTGTACTAAATATTATGATATTTATGGGAGACATTGATGATAAATCAGTAGATTAAAAGAACGTATTCCATGTTTCCAATAGAAGTAATCTATTTTTTCCCCCATGCATGTGTTTGCGTATTATTATGGATATTCATCTAAAAATATGTAACATAAATGTAAGAAATTCATGGGTTGAAATAAGAACAATCATTCACAAAAATTATTGAATTAATATTTTCTCATAAATCAGATCGTTGGGATAATAAAACACATTTTTTAACAATGTAAATATTCATGAAAGTATTCTCCATGAATTATCCAAATCCCAAGGATTTATTTTCTTATTGAGGTAGTAGTCGTGGTTGGGACGACCATTTCAATGAGTCATTTTTTAATTAATTCCATTCCATAATTAGAGTTGACTCTAGAGGGTTTCATTTTGACAAACAAATAACTATATTTGTGAATGTTTTTATATGGATCTTCTCCTAAAATTACGTTGAGATTATTTTGTTGGTTTATGAATTAAATACTTTTTTTAATCAAAAATGTATATCATGATATTTAGTATCATTTTTCCATTGTTAAGAAGAGTTATCAATTGGTTAAATGTTTCCATTGATATCTATGACTATATTAGGTACACATAGGTCATCCCTATATGTGTTAATAATAATAGTTGATGTTATAATCTTATATACATTGGAATATTCATTAAAAACGTTGAAAAAAATGAATTCATGGTCAAATTGTTTTATTTACTCTTTAATGATATGTGATGTAAATTTTTGGATCTAGGGGGGGTGTAAACAACAGTTAGATCATCTGTTCAGGAAAAAAGACAATTTATTTACTTACTAAACCTCATTGAAAATAGTACCATGTTGATGATGATAATTTAAAACAATCCAACTAAAAAATATCATTACCCCCATTTGGAATGTAGTAATACAACACCAATGGTTGTTTCTCTAAGTGGTTGTAAACAAAGTTTGTAATTGTCAATTTTTGTTAATTTTTTATATATTGAATTTAAAAAGGGGATAATTTTTTATTGTGTGATAATAATTTGAGAAAATTAATAAAATAAAGGAGAATTGAAATTGAAATCATATTGAAATTAAATGTGGAAATTTTATTTAATAAAAAATAATTGTGGATACCTTTTAATCCCTCAAACATAGTCTCCATCATTTTCATAAAAAGTATATTTTCATATTTCGTAGTTAAAAACACAAGACTACATGGTGATGACATAATATTTCATGGATACTCTATCGATAACTCATTATAATTATTAATCATCCTTTGAATGTTATATGGGAACCAAAATTCCTCTATACGGAAAACCTTGAATAAACTACCAATGTTCAAGGGAATAAATATTATAAATAAAATTATATTTGAAAAAGTCAACATTATAATACAATATTTGAATAAAAATCTAGTGAATATTATAATATTATCAAGTCAAATTGGGGAAAGACCTTATTTATTAATTATTATAATCATCATAACAATTCTAATATATTTTCAGGTTTATTATTCATTTTAGAATGTTATAATCAGTTCTTTTAAAAACTATGCCCTCTTGAGAAGTTTTGATGATATTCTGCTCATATATCAAAAATGACTGTGGTTAGTTGTCTATAGTAATCTTTTACATTTTATCATTTCTATAGAATAATAATCATGAAATAATTATTTATTTTATACATAAATAATAGTTTTATAACCAATCATGTATGGTGGTAATGAAAAATGAACCATGTTACAGTCATGGAGACGGTAGGCCGTATGTACCCTTGAGTAAAATTTCCATTTTTCAGTGATTATTATTGAATGAATGTATGCATTATTTTATGTATATATGATTATATTATGATGATAAGTAATTTATTATTTCTATTAATTTAAATATATATATTTATCATCATTGGGATGTGTTGATGAAAAAATTATCACATCGCTTCATGGAGGTGGTAGTCCACACGTACGCCAGAACATAATTATTATTTATTCATTGACTAAAATTTTTGGAAACAATATGATATTTTAATTATATATTTTTATAAGTACATATTTAATATCATATATATACATTAAATACATATTTATATTCTTTTAGGAGGTGATATTAAGGAAATATAATCACATCTGCTAATGATGTGGTAGTCTGCCGTACACACAAATGATGGTTTTGTTTTCGAGTCAATAGAAGTGGAGAGAAATATAGATTATTAAATAAACATAAAAATATCTAAATAAATTGAAGATATTTGTTTATTTAATATTGATTTAAAATGTTTTGTTTGGGTATAAGAAGAAATAAAAAAAACTCTGGATAGAGAACTATGCCTCGTCATTGGAAAACCACTTCAGGTTTGTTCCAAAGAGATATCCCTGGATAGTTTTTTAATATTATAAGGGAGAAAATAATGTGTGGAGGTATTTATATAAAGGATTTATTAGGTATTTATAAATCCAAATTAACATTTATGTTTGAAGAAAAATGATAGGTGGTTCAGTTTTATAATAGTGGGTAGGGGAACTCTTGGAATTTCTTTAATGTATTAAAATTATCTAAAAAATGAACTTATTAAAATAGATGAAAAATGATAATATTATAATATATGATTATAGTTATTCTAAATCATACCATCCAATAAAAGTTGGAAAATTATATGTGATATTTTCACCCTTATTTTTTTTATAACCCCATAATAAGAAAATTTAAAAATTATCGAGGTATTGGAGGGTTTATTCATTATGTGAAAAAAATTTAATATAAATGAAAAATGAAACATAAATGAGTCTTTTATAATATATCAACTATATCCCATTTATGTGGTGACATATTTAATATTTAGGAATTCCAAATTATTTAATAAAACATTATTTATAATAAAATGTCATTCTTTTCAATTTTGACACTATTAGTTTAATTTGAATTTAAAAATAATAATAATAAGATTTATATAAAATATACACCATTCACACAACTAAAAAAAGATAAAATTATCAAAAATATATTTATAGAAGAATAACACACCCAAATTATATTACTTTTAATATACTTAGAATCATTTATTTAATTTTCATTTAAATTTATTAAATATTTCATCAAGAATTAATAAGAATTTAAGGTAATTATAAAATTACTAAATATTATAAATTAATAAAATTAATTAAAATAAATTCATTATCCTTAATATAAATATCAATATACATTCACGACATAGTTTCTTTTATCTTTGGGGCATAAAAGATATTTTTAAAAGCAAGAGTGAGCAATTTTTTCTTTTTTATTTAGATATTATATTATATATTTTACCTTCGTGTAATTATTTACCATAATTTAATAAATATCAAATCTAAGGTGATAATTTAAAATCTTCATTATTCCAATAATATTGTAGATGAATGATGGTGTCCTTATAGGTTTGTTTTAAACTATGATATCCCAACCTACCTTATTACCGTGGTGATATATTTTTAAAAATATTACTAATTTTTATGAAAAAAAACAAGTTGACCATATTAAATAATATTATTATAGGTGATTCCAAATATGAAAAAAAATTACAAAATTAAATATCTATATGCATTATAGATTCATTTTATTATAACCCCAAAAAGCATGAAGAAAAATAGTTTTTGTAGAATGTTTATTTATCATGAAATCGATAATATTATGTTAACTATGTGACTAGAAGGAATAATTATATGAATTTAAATTCATATATATATATAATATAAAATTAATTTACAAATTTACTTTATAAATATTATTATAATTAATTAAAATGGATATAAATTATTCACATAAAAATGGTTTTAAAAGAATTCTGTTTTAAGAAAAAAACAGATATCAATATACTAAAAATTGATGATTTAGATGACATTAATTTAATTATTATAAATAAATCGATTCATATGTGATTTCATAAAATAATAAAATATATAATGGGACTTTTAAATTACATTTTTTAATGAAAAGAAATTGTAGGATTTTAAAATTTTGTAAATTTCACTACTAATTGAAAAATCATCATTTCAGAAAAATCCAAATTTTTCCAATGTTAATTTGGACCTGATAATTATAAAAAAATAATGTCAATTTCATTAAATAAATTTTATAATATTTCTTGATGTTAATAAATATATTTTCACAGAAAAAATGTAATAAAAATAATTTTTAATGAATTTTTTTTAAGAATCAAATGATATGACTTAATTTTTTATAATTATTTAATAAGAATTTAAAAATAATTTTATTTTGAGTATAAATTTTCCTTATATTTAAAATATAGTTAAATCTTATTCATACCCTCCAATTTAATGGAAAGGTTTTAATGGTCATATTTAAATAATTATATTTCATATTACTTTTAGACTCGACATTGCGTGTAATATATGCTATCAAATATAGTATTATTTTTAAAAAATAATGGTGTTAAATTTTGAGGTATATTTTGAGGTTTAAATGGTATATGTTACCCATAGACCTTATTTAGAATGAAAATACATTTTTTTAGCATCAGAACACTAATTTATCATTGGATTAATTCTTGAATTACACACTTAAAATCATATAGCATGGACCAAATTTTGTAAGAATCAATCAATTTTTCACTCCCAAAACAACCAAAAATAATTAAATAAAAGGAAAAAAAATTATATCATGCTTATGATAGGGTATACCGTGTATTTCACTTCATATAGTGGGGTAGATAATGGAAAATAACTTGTAATGTGGCTACTGAATAAGGATTTTCAGGGATTCTTAGTGTATAAAAAGATTATATATAATGAAAGGAAAAAAAGTTATAATAGTTTTCATTGAAAATAGGTATTTTTAAAATAATTTTATTTCCCCAAAAAATTTCAGAGCGCAATATTTTTCTAGAAAAATCAATTTTTTTACAATAATCAATATTTAGTTCACTTAAGAAAGGAAGTGTATGTAAAGGATATGTCATGAAATGTTCAGAAGAAGAATATGAATGGGATTAATAATTGGGCATTGATTCATGAAATGTGATTTAAAAATTTTACAACTTTATGAATTTAACAAAAATCATGAATATGAAGAAAATGATATTTCATTATTCCTTGAAATTATTCTCCATGGGGTAAGGTGATTCACATTTGGTCATAGTATTCAATGATATAATTGGTATTATTTTTGATTCCCTTCATTTTAAAAGAATCCATCAATGTGTTTAATAAATTTTCCAGAAAAATGTTTGAAATATAAGAAATGAAAGAAATAAAAAAGATTACAAAAAAAAACATGAAATTCTTACCACAAATTCGATGGAAATCATGTTAGTTTGGAAAGAAGCTGAAGCCCCTTGGATGGATAATGTGGGAAAATCAATTTTATTGAATTTTATTAATCATTAATAATGGAGAAGATTAAAAAGTAATAAAAATTTATTTTTATAAGAATATAGATAAATAAAGTGCTGGAATACTGATAATATATTTTCACATCAATTTTTCAGTTAACATATTCAAAATAAGAATGGTTACCTCAAACTTCAAAAAGTTATTCATTGATGATGTTGATAATTCTCAAATGATAAGTATATTATCATTTATGTACATGGACCAAAAGTTGTTATGTTATAGTTTTGATACACACATATTCTTTAGATAATCAAATAACAATGATGATACATTAGGTGATAGAGAATCCAATTGATCATATTGTGTTATTCACCATTGGTCACTTCACCTTCTTCTAGAATTGAAGGAATCATTATTCTTTTTCCTACTTATTAAAGGATGACTGGAGGATAAATATTCTGGTAGGATTCCATTATGTACAGAAATAATCCTTCTCTAGAAACGTGATAGAGGTCTAATTATAGGAATAGGGTTGGGGTATACTATTTAATAAATTTTTCATGGTCCCATAATAATTTATTGACCCAATATGAGACACCATTCCATGTATTTAAAAACTAAATAATATTTCTACATGTTATGTGATTACTAGAATAATGAAAAATATTATTTTATGATGACAAAAATTAATATTTATCAATAGACCCAATCTTGGCCCGATAGTCCTCATCAAAATTTATAGACACATTAAAATTATTATTATGAATTATTTATTCATTTTATAATTAAATATATATTCTATTCAAAAACATAATAATATATGTGTGTTTAATATATGAATAACTATTTTTAAAAACAAACAAATAAATAATTATTTGTTATAGCTTGAATAACAAATTATGACAAAATATTATATATTCATGTAACTGAAAAATTACATTAAGAATTAATATTAATTAATATTTTATGATAAAAATATAAAACCTAAATAAATATTAATTCTTAATTTTCATAATAATATTTATTCAAATTGATAAACAAATAATAACTAACTAATGAAATAGGAAACACTATGTCTGTGATGATCTTCACCTCTTCCTCAGTGGAATTAGGAACGAATTAAAAAATTCAAGGAATAATTTCAATCAATGGGTCATGTTACTCACAATGTATGAATATATATCACAATGAAAAAACCACATACTAATTATCACTATGTAATATAATCCATTTTTTAGGATATCTGAACAAAGAGGTTTCATACATGTGGCATCAATCCTAATTCTAGACATATCATTAATAGATAATCAAGAATGAACATGTATAAATCACTATATCCCTGTAATTTATTAGGATGAGTCTATTATAATAAAAGTATTGATATATAAATTTCCATAAATGTGGAAGGAGAAATCCTTCATTGAATTATTCATTAATAATATATCATTCATTACACACCCAACATACCAAACTTCAAAATGACCATATGTCATCATAGTTTATGAAAATACATCAATGTGAATGAGTCATTAAATTTGTTAATAATAACATAGAATTATACGTATAATTATAAACATTGATAAATAGGAATATAAAATTAAACATAAACAAATGTAATTCTTGAAAATGGGTTTGTTATTTTATTCCTCCATCTTGGAGATTATAAAATGTGAATATCATGAGATAAATTATAATTTTTTCATTGGTACTACTAGCTGATAAACAACAAACTATATTCCCTATCATGGAATGTTATCTGATCCTAGATGTAATTTTAAGAATATCTCAATACAATTTAAGGTTTCTCATCATATTTTGGAAATACCCTTTCCATTTATATAAGACATATAAAATTTGATATTATTACTGTAATGACATTTAGAACTATGAAGAACATAAAATAAAAAAAATTAAATAATTCCCACTTCATTTAATATTTATGTAGTATTTTCAAAAAAAATAGGTTCAAGTACACCTACTCAAAGAGATTTTTACTTGGACTAGATCCAATTTAAAAATTCATTGTGTTCACCTACTATCACATGATTTCCATGTGTCCACTATGATATGGATTAAGTTAATTGGTATTTCTATTTTCTTCCATGAAAAAAAATATTCATAGTGATGTGACATCTCATGGAAAAAATCTTCAAGTGATAATATTTATAAAGGACGTTCCTCCTCCTCTAACATAACATTAGCTCATTTTTAAGATCCACCAATGTTGTATTATCATAATTGAGTGTGATATGGTCGATAATTATTGGCACCACATTAATCTCTTAAAATATTTCTCAATTGTAATCTATATGTCTATCTACCTCAAAATATTTAATAAACTTGAAATACACAATAGAATCTAAAATGATGACTTTTTTAGGCTCTTAAATCCCACAACACCACCACAAATAGTGAAGATATACCCTGGATGCAATTTTAAATCATCCTATTATATATTAGTATCATCATATCCCCTGATGAATACTCCTTTATCTACTATACATAATTGGAACATATATATTATTTATTACTATCCAATGGGAGTAACCTATATCATATTTATATATTCCTTCAATGATTATACTGTAAGTGGCATATATACTTGTATATAGAATAACATTCTTGATTGACCCATTTATTAATTCATATGGAGTCCTTTCTCTCCTCTATCATTGCACATGTGCCTGAGGGAATATTTCTTAGAAATATGTATTTCATGTGGCATTCTATTCAATCACCTATTGTAATCTTATATAATTAATTGACTTGGTTTCATGTTAATGAATGTACTTTGAAAAAGTGCAATTATCCTATTTGGTCTATCATGATAGATATTTATCATAATAATATATGATGTTTCACCAATGTCATTCATGGAGAATAATGCATTCAACTGTGTGAAAAAATATAATAGAATTCTTATTTCATTTTTAATGAATAGTATTTCATTAAAATAATCTATTTTTAAAACAACCACATTCCAACTAAAGAACATATAGACACAAGACTCACACTTTTTTATGAGACCCAATTCCATCACGGATTACTCAAATTGAGTGTTATAAGTTTGAGATTCATTTTTTAACACTTAAAAGGATATATAAAATAATCATAAAATGTTATAATCCCCTGAGTCACAAAACATTCATCTTGTAACATATATACATCTTACATAATTTTCCCATTAAGAAAGATATTTTTAAATCAATATATCAAATCTCATAAACCTAGGAATTTGATAGGGATAGAGGAATTATGAATGATTTTACCATGTAAAACGGGGAAAGGTGTTTCTCATTTTTTATTTATTGATTATATTTGAACCGTTTTTTATCCATTTATATTTTTTCAATAATGGATTCCCAATTAATTTCTACATTCTTCTACAATAAAAATTTAAAAATAGTGATCTTTTTATCCACAAGAGGATCTATTAAAACATGAATAGATTTCTAGTACATGGAATCCATTATAAAATCATATCAAATTTCTTTTTATAAATTATTTTTCCAATGAATAGTTATATTTTGTTTAGAAGATTATTATTATCCACTTGTTATTGGTAACTATCCTAGGTGACTAGAAAAACATTCTTCTCTAGTTCAGTAACATATTTATTACTTCTATGTAGTAATAATTTTTATTCAATATCCTCTTCCATAGTTCTTTATAGAATAGAGTGATATATAAAAAAATTTATCTTGTTTGTAGACTTCCTCAATGAATATATTTCTCCTACTATCTCATTTTGTGTTGTGATCCCTTTTAAGAAATGTTGGGAATCTTTTATTGTCGACATGGTTATATAAAGAATCATATCAGAAACATCATTTATATTCATTTGAATACTCAATAATGAAACACAATGTTACTCGAGGTGAATGTTTTTTTCATAAATAGCCTCCACATAAGCTTCATATCCCCAAAATCATATATAAGATAACATATTTTATTTCCATACCAAATATCATATTTTACACATTTAATATCATTACATGGATATTGGATTAGAATGAATTTTTTTCTACAATGTGTATCCCAAAAATTATAATGAATTACTCACATGAATCAATATTTATCTCACTTTGTTAAAGAAGGTCTGTCTCCAACTTTCTATTACACCATTCCATTATGGTTTGTAAGGAGGAGTGGGTTGAGACAAAATACAAAAATCCAACAAATTATAGATGAATTCAGAATAGAGTTATTCTACACCCCATCTTAAGTGATGTATCCAAATATTCTTAATAATATTTCTCTCAACATCATTATCATATTCCTTGAATATTAAAACATAATCTAACATGTACCTCATTACGTATACATATCCATATCAATTAAACAACTCTTTAAAATAAATTAAGTGTGTTTTTTCACCCTTATAGTTAATTATAAATGGTCCACACACATCGATATGAACAAACTCAAGATGTTTAGTGGGAATTTTTACAATTTATACTAAATGGTGGTATGATCATTTATCATGGTAAACATGAAAGAAATAATCCTAGATGTTTTACATCAAATGAATCCAAATATCCATATTGTGTTAATCTTTTAAAATGTTTTTTATTTACATGAAAAATCTATTTATGTCACATTTTGGTGTTGTATGAGTCTTGTGAAATAACTTTTTTAGCCAATTTCCATTATATTTTATTTCTATAATCTAACATGTAAATATAATTATTTAAATATTAATTACCATAAGAATTTATTTCCTTGTAAAATATGAAACATTTGATTATTAATTTGAAAATAATTACAATGTTAATATGTATAGACATCGAAATAATGTTTTTGGTAACTGATGGAACATACTAAATATATTTTAAAACCAAGATAATTCTAGTTGGAAATTTGTGGTAGTTGTTCCCAATATCCACAAAACAAGTTTGTCTCCATTATTTGGTCATAGTTCTAACTCACCTCATACAATATTCATAGAAATTCATTGTTATTATTTTTGAATACATATTAGAGAACCAAATGATTTATTTAATACCCAATATACTGAGATATATAGTTTATACTTGATAATTATTTTACATGAAGATTCCCCAGGCTTATTAGTGTTGGTTCATTTTTTCTTCTAGTTTCCCTTCCCACCCCATGTAGAGAAGAAAAATTTTTATTCCCTTATCCACCCCATGATCCTTCTTTTTATAGAAGGGCATTGTGAAAATGTTTTAGAACTCGTTATAGTCTAGGATCTCATTACGGTGCCTTTACATTTATTCTCATAAATACCAAAGTCTTTTATTTGGACTGATCCTTATCAACTTGGAAAAGTAGAGTGTGATGAACTTGGAGGTACTTATATATGTTTTTCATATTATAAAGGAAATAAAATTTAGATTCTCTATGTGAGTTATGATTTCATGATATTGGTCAATTATTCATTAGAAATCGTAATCATAATCACCTTAAGGCACTCAATATAGAAAATAAGATTGACTCCCTAAGGCCGAGCTACCACACTTTCTCTAAGATTTCTTATCATGATCTCTATCGATAAAAAACAATTCTTATCATTCTCTCTCTCAAAAAATACCATGGAGTTGATAAAACATTATGTTGGAATCAATGATATCATATGACTTATAGATTTATCTAGACATCAATGAAAACATTAACAAGTAAACATATAGTGAATCATTTATGTGTTTTGAAATATATTGAACCCCTCGTAAATTTCATCCTCGGTAGGTGAATCATGGATTTTGGATTCTATAACATATGATTTTTTCTATATTTCAATTAATCCTTTAGGTTTATGAATCATTCATAAAAGTTTCATCCTGTTAGAAGAAGGTATTTATTCAGAATATAGCATAGATACAATATGGTTGAAAAACATTTCATTACTCTATAAGAAAATAATATAATATTAGTATATATTTTGATTATAATTTATGTGAGGCATAATAATTATTTGAATACTATTATGTCTATCACTATTTTATAAAATATCAACAGACAGAATAATTAAACTCCGAATGTATGGTAAAATTTGGCATTTTAGTGAAAATTTCAATATTTCCCATATTAGGATTTGGGTTGTGTCCATAAAATACATAAAATGTAGTTCAGTTAAGAAGTTATATAATTATTGGTTTACAGTTCCTTGTTCTATTGATAATAATAAGCAGTCCTGAAATCATGACTTGGATTTCAATGACATTGGGCTAAAAAAATTTATGGAACCTACTATGTCCATTAAATTGGATACATGTTCAGTTAAGTCAGCCCATCAACTTCATTAAGACTCTTAGATAATTAAATTTTCATTAAATATATCATGAACTAAAACATTAACTTTTTTTTGAAATTAAAATTATAGTTGAAATAATAAAATAAAATGAACTTGATGTATTTTTTATGTGTAGATTTTCTTAATTTATGATTTCCATGTCTAGATAATATTAAGTAGATTTTATTTAAGTGAATAACAATGCATCAATAATGTATTTATGAATAATCATTTTAATTTAATTTAACATTTTCATTTTAATGATTTAATTTTTTTTAATCACGGTATTGAACTTATAAGATAAATCATGTAAAAGTCTGAAATGAAATAATAAAATAATTGCACAATCATGAGATAATATAATTTTTATTTATCGAGAATATAATAACTCAACCAATGATCATAAAGTTTGACTCTTCTAACTTTCTTGGCATGAGTTACATCCTTCCTCTTATCCACCAATGTATCATTCGGGTAGGTTTTGTTTATGTTCTGTCAACAATAGTCTTATCCATGGTACAATATTTAACTAAATCCATACACCTTCAATTTCTCTATTTATTACATATATTTTATAACTGACATGTACATGAGGGGAACTAATGGAATGGTTAATAGTAATTTCATAAAATAAAAATGGACACGTTGGTCCTACATATTAAAGGATGGATGGATGACAAGATAGACACCATATCTGATTAAAAGATAAATAATTGAAAACACATATATTAAGATTAAATTAAATAATTCCTTCACATATATATGTCTAGTCAAATATACTGATTTGTAAAACACATGAAATGAAAATATATTTGAATCATCTAGATTGTATTTATTTTAATTAATTATTTAGTAAGATAAAACAGATAGAAATTAATCTGAATAATTATCATATTAATCAAACATCTCATTTTATATTATTCTATATAATTGTCATTAAGATTATTATCTTATATAATTTAAAATAAAATGAGTAACTTAGTTTTATAAAAAAATGAAAAAAATTTTACATAGAATTGTACTTGGATGTAAATTTTTATGTACCTGTCCAAACTACTCAATATGTTCAATGTTTTATAAAATCCAACACAAGAAAATTGAGTATACAGAATTTTTTATAATATACCAATGTGTATTGTAAAACTAATGAAACAAAAAACACATGAAAATTCAATTTTCTATATAATATGATGCACAATTGGTCTATAAAATGAAGTGAGAATACATGAAATGTTGTTTAAAATTTTATTTGAAATCAATACTGAATCTAATTTCATAAAAAAACTAATAACGGATATATATTTTTGTTTAATGACTCAAGGAACATGGGTTGATGAGGTTTAATAGTTTGATTAATTTTACATAAAATTAATTTGTAATTAGGTAAAGTGTACATTACGTGATGGCCAAACACACTACATATACATTTATTATCTAGATATTCCTAATACACACCTTGAGACTCCACACATACTTCTTGATATCATTTTTGATGTAGAAGACATGCAAAAATGATAATCAATATATACTTTAATTTTCCCAGCTTCCATCCTATACAAGTCTTGAATTATATACAAGAGGGGAATTAATTATAGGAAAAATTTATACTTTTTTTTCATCCACGAATATAATATTGACTACACAATGTATAGAGAATCTACATTATGTATCGTTCATAATATCCATTTTGAACCTTGTATGGTCCACATGCTGTGCATTTATTGAAAATGGCCTTTATTCATTACAGTATGACCTAGATTCTAGGATGGTGTCCAGGTGCAATGATAAAGGACATAAATTGTGTAACAAATATGTACAAACATTTATCCTAGATTTATATTACATAAGTTCTTGGAACCTCTAGATGGGTTATATAGATTTAATATTCCTTAATTATTAACCATTCATGGAAATCTATGTGTGAAACAATGTATAGTAAGAATATGTATCAAGGATCGTATAAATAATAAATAAACAATCAATGTAAATTTAAAATAACTATTATAAATAATCAAATAAATTATTGTAAATTTTAATGCGACCTAGCTCTGATTCCTCGTGTTGGGTTTTTATGTAGTGCATGATCCTTGGAGGGAAAATTATCCCTGCCCATATTTTATAGGATTAAAAAGTTCATTTATAAAAAATGGGATATAAATTTCATGGACAATTTTTTTTATAAATAATATTGTCAAATAAAATGTTAAAACCAAGATAATATATTTTTCCATCCATTATCTAATTAAATTAATAAAAATAAAATTTATTACCTAGAAATAGAGACAATTATTCTTTGAACATGTATTTTTTTATATGACTATGTTGTCGTGACACCTGAATTTTTTTATATTTTTAATAATGATTTATATTTTTGGTCCAGAAATATTTCACCATTCAAGGATTTTTGGGGATATAATGTTTGTATTTTTAATAAACTGACAAAAAGATTGGGTAGATTAGGATTTTTTAAGATAATAACTTAATTTAAAGTGTTAAATATTTTAAAAATGAAGGTAGTTTTTTAGAATTATGAGAGAATGTGGTCATTAAAAGTTCACTACACATCATAGATAATTCATTGTTCTTGAAATTTTTCATGTTATAATGGAATTATTGAGATGAGGATCTTCAAGATATTGATTCTCATCTTGTTGATTAAAATTATGCACAAAGAACCATCCCCTGACACAATAATTGTTTTTTCATGGTTATACCTCAATCAAAAAATATGTTAAATCAAATCATTATGAAATCTCATGAATGTTAATGTGAAAAAGGACATGTTTTGTTTCTTATCAGGTCAACCGAGCATTCCCACATGAAATCTAAACCAAATCTGGGTTGAAAAAAGTTTTGACTTGATTAAAACAAGAAAAAAAATTCAAAGGATAAACATGTGAATATAAAATTTAAATGAAATAATTAACAAATTAAGAAAGACTAGAAGAAAAAAATTGTTGTAACTACATCCCAAGTGTGTGTTGGTCCCTCAATATGAATGTCCACCTTTTAGCTCTCCATCGATAGGAGGAGAAGGATGGGGAAGAACATTGACTTCATATATGATCCCCATATGAGGATATTGGCCTCCGAAACTTATATAATAAGGAGATTACTCTTTTATGAATCCATAATAGTATTACCTTGCCTCCTGATCAAACTTACTAATGGGGTTCCCAAGGTTCCAATTTGTAGCCATTATGGAATGTGGTTTTGGGAAAACCGTTATTGTAAAAACACTTGGTCCATGGTTTTCAGAATTCAGAAACACATATATCTATTTTTAGAAAAAAATAAAAAATCAAAAAATCATTAATATATCCATTGATTTTTTTTGAATCATTTGGAGGTATTCAGCATGAGATATAGCTGAAATACAGAACACCACTTTTCATATTGATAATATTCATTATCTTAGATAGAATATGTAGGATGTGCCTTTTAATTGAGGAATTTGTATTTTGTGTCTCAAAAGAGGTGTATCCAATTTAACTACAAATAATCACAAAAATTTCCAAATCAATTAGAAGAATGGATTAGATTCAATGTGTGTTTGAATAAACATGGGTTCCTGGAATCCATTGATGTTTGTTACTCTTTGCATGAACTTCATCATAGATCTTCTTAAATTAGCCAATCCTACATTGAAACAATCAATGAAATTGAAATTACCATTTTTAATGGTAATTAAGAAAAAAATAATGGAATCAATCATGATGTTTAATTTTTTATAATAATATAAATTTATAATACAAAATAGTTTAATACAGTCATATATGGTTGAAATAAAATAGTAAATCACGATGTGATCACACCCCCACACCCAAACATTCACACACATATGAAAATTCAATGTTCCAATAATTATCCATGGAGATATTCCAAACATCATTAATATTTCACATTGAATATTTAATTCATAATATTAATGTGATCAATGAAAATTACAAACTACGTAGTTTTTCTCCGTGATCATAAAAAAATATTTCTCAAAAATTATATTAGAATAAAATTCAAGTATTTGAATAATACCAATTTGATTATATAAGTCTAATGAAATTTCTTTTCCTAAATCCCTGCATATGTCTGTGTTTGAAAACTATTTAATTCTATTCTTTCCACTTTATATTGAGTAAGTATATTTTAATTTAATTTTTTTATCCTTAAATGATTATTTCCACCGAAACTTCCACACATTCATTGTAATCAAATTTTAAGACCCACTCACATAAGAATTCACTAATGTCAACCCACATACTAGCTTCCTAAATATCCCAAATTTATGTACATTTATAACTCAACAAATTTATTATTATTATTATTACTATTATCATATTGAAAATATTCACTTGGAATAAATATCACACTCATCATTCAATCCTTATTGATATCCATGAAATAGTAATATTAATATTTATGATTAGAATAATGGTTGAGGAACAATGGTTTTTGACATATCAAAGATAAAACCCTGATGTTTTGGTTTTTTTATTTGTAGTTTCTTAGTGTGTACAATAGTCGGATAATAGGTACACATGAATTGGTCAATCCAGTATAGTGATGAAAAAGGTTGGATAAGGATATAACATATACGAAAATCTTTTCGGAATATTTATAAATATTTACCTAAATTATATATAACTTCTATTGAGTGGAAAAAATTAACACTTCATTTTTGGTTTAAAATATTTCTAGAGAAATTAAGTGATACAATTTTCCAATAAATTACTCACACAAAGGGTACCATTATTCTCAAATGTTAAAATTGAGAAAACAATTTATATAATTGAAATAAAACTTATTTCAACAAAAAAATTCACACCTCCATGTTATATTCAAACAAAAAATAGATTCTATTAGGGGTTTTTCAGAAATGTTAAAACAACATCAGATAAATAAATTCATCAAGAATTTTCAATAATATTTGTGATTATGTGGGAATTCATTTCTGGGATTATGTTGGTAGCATTTTCCATGAATAAGTGGGTATCATTTTCATATACTAAGTGGGCTTCAATAATAAGGATTCTAGAACAAAAGTGAGGGGGAATCTAGGGTAGGGGTGGAATGCTAAAAATACTATTCATAAAGAAAAGAAGAAAATTATATATAATGATGATGAAAATTCAAAATTAACCTTGGAATGTACCCACCCACACACATACAATAGCAGTGTCCTCACTATGATAAAAGATAATTTGGGAAGGATGGATACAACTTTGAGGCTTTCATTTGGTGGTTTCTTCATGAACATATGTTCCTCTATTGGGGACTCTGAAATGGATTCATTGATGTGCATTAGCCACAACACATTGATAGTGAAGGTTTGTTTTGTTTCATTATTCTGAACCTAAACAACAAAAAATAGATAAACATTAGTAATAGTTATATCCCAATAAGCGGGAACGAAGCTTACCTAGAGAAAACTTCATCCTTGTATTGAAATGGAGGACCTTCTGTACAATGGGTAATTGAGTATGAAGGATGAGGTGTTCATGGGAAGCCTTGGTTTTTTCCTTATAAATCTAGAAGTTCCCATATGAATCTATATAGATTTCCTCCAACTTAGGAATCTATAGTTTTTTTTAATCATAACTATTAAGAATACATTTTTATTATTCAATGGACCAATAGGTCTAGTTATCTATCTCAATAGGGTGGTGGAAGATCTTTCTGAAATCTAGCTGATATGGTGACATTCTAATGACTGTTTTTAAAGGAGTATCATAATACCGTAATGAATAACAAAGTCTATCAATCCAATTTTTCTATTGGGTTGAACCATTTTTCAATTATTTCATTTACCAATATATTCAACAACTATGATTGACCACTGGATTGTGGGTAACATGTACTAGATAGTTTATGGAAGACCCCATACCGACGCAAAAGTGAATGCATTGGTTGATTGTAAAAATGAAAACCTAGGTCACTGATGATGAACCTAAGTAATCCAAACCTACCTAAACATTAGGTTCTAAAAAATTTCACAATTGTTATGGAATTATCTATCCCCATGGATCATTCCCATACCCATATTGACACATAATATACATGTAAAATAATGTACATGTTTCCAGAGTAAATGTGAAATGGGCCTATAAGGTCAATTACCTAAATAAGAGAAAAGAAATAGATGTAAATGGGTTGTTGGGTAATTTCATTTCATTTAGATAAATACCCCAATTTTTGAAAATGAGGACAATATTTAAGGAAATCATTGCAATCCTTAAATAATACTAGACAAAAAATTCTAGAATCCAGGACCATGCAAGAAGATTGTCGGGGGCCAAATTGGACCCTACAAGAAATATTGTTAGAGAACCAATGAGCAGAATAAAAATAACTATTTGGAACACAAAACCTATGGGCATGATCATTACATGGGTACCAAAGTTATGGGTCATCCCATATGTTCCAATGTGACTCATTTTTGAGATGGTTAGCTTGGTTTTTTTTAAATCAATACGAATGAATGATGATACCAAATAATTTAAAAGCTTCTCATGCATAGAAAAATAATCTTTCACTCGGTACAATTGATCATACACAAACATCTAATTTTTTAGAAATACATGCGGATGAGTCAATAATCGAGTTTGGGACGATCCTACTAATATTGCTAGCCACCACATTATCTTCTCATTTTTTATCCCTAATTTCATGATTAAATTCTAGAAGTATAATCATCCTGCAAATAAGACCGACTTTGGATTTAGGTTTCTTAAGGAGATACTGGTGGGATGCATGGTCTGATAACCCAATGAATTTGGAAACTAAATTGTATGACATGAATTTATCTAAGGCAATCATAGTGGAATCCAATTATTTTTCTATTGTTGTGCAGTTCGATCTGTTTGAATCCATTGTATGTGAAGTATATTCACTGAAATATGCAAGTTGATCAGCCCTTTATGATATGAAGTCACAAAATTCATAGCTAGAGGAATCCCATATGAGCTCAAATGGAAAATTATACAAAAAATGATGGATTATCTTGTGTTACGTGGGACTTAATTTTAAAATTAAAAAATATTACTCACATTAATTATTAATTTATTATAAGAAATTGGGATAGGGGAATGAAATCTTACTAAATTAATAATGGAATAATAGTACAATCAATCATTAAATAAGAAGGATCACACATCCCATACATTTTAGTGGCCTGGTAGGGAATAAATAACATCCACTTATTATTTATTTACATATATATCATCCCTATGGATGGCATTCCCATGTAATATAATTTATCTCACCTTGAAAGGGAATTTATTGTAATATAATTCTAGATTATTTTCAACACAAAGATGTAGGATATAACAGAGATAGCTCAAACATTCCTCAACATAGGATACATACATATTGAAATAATCCATTAATAATTCCATGAAAATCTCATTGTAATCCAAAATATTATGACCTTGCTTCACTGTAATGTACATAGAGCATTGAAAATGTTATTTGGAATATAAAATTTAAAAATATTTCAAAGGGGGAAGTGAATGGTGTGTTTTACTAATCCTTATAGAAAATATGGATATGAATGTATCCATAATACCCAGTAAGAAAACAGGAGTGGGAGTTCACCAGTATCCCCTATAACATCTTGTCAATGAATGGTCCTGGAAAATGGTTCTTTTTAGTTGGTTTATTACAACAATGATAGTATATACAGACACACCAACTGTTATACACATGGGTTAGAAACAATTCATTATTTCTATTTTTAATGATTGCAAGAATTGGTTTTCAAGAACTACCTACACTAGACTGTCCCATTGGCTATAACAGATGGAATAAATGATTTTAGCATATAATAATTATGTTACCTCTTTTCTAATAACATCTAGGCAGTTTGGATTCAACTGATGTTGTTACTGAATCACCAGTTTAGCCTCATCATTTAATAATATATGATGTGTTCAAATTGATGTACTAGTACATGGAATTTATACATGGTTACATCCCAAATAATTTTTATACTCCCTCAAAAGGTCCAACAGTTACAATTCATGCTCTGGAGGGAGTAAACTAGCAATGAAGACAAGAATCTTGTTTCCATTCAAATGATATGAATTTTCCAAATTTGGAGATAGTTTTTCAAGTTTCTATTATGATAGATTTCATATTTATGGGCGTAAATGAGAAAAAGATAGGTCTTTGATCTCATCTAACATCTCAATGGTAACATACTCATATGAGTAATGAGATTTTACAAGAATAGTAGTATTATTGATGGTCATGTGATCCACAGTGATCATGAAATCATTAATTGACAAACATACATGACATTTTCCTAAAACACTACAAAATTTAGTGCTTGAATCATTAACTATAATTTCTATCAATGATGAAAACCTATAAATCGGATTAGGGAAAATAAAAAAATGATTTTTTGGGGATGAGGGGAAGGAAATAGAAATAACATAATGTGATGAATGATCTTATGAGGGGTGCCTTATGGCCTTAAGGATATTGGAATCTACAATGTCACCACAAAATTCCATTAATAATGTAAATTGTAGAAATTGATTATGGCATTGGAGGTTTTAAAAAAATGTATCCCAATATATTTGGGGAATTTATATTCATCCAATCATCTTTTATTTTATCCACATAATATTTGGTGGGGAAAATTAAAATTTTCACCCTCACAAGAACATCAGCTGACAAACCAGTTGGGTGGGCTATACTATCATTTCTATGTTGAGAAACAATTATTGTGTGATTCAGTTCAACAAAATAAAATGAATATATAATAGACTAATTCATAAAATTTATAAAGGCACCCAAATCAGGCATATAATTAGATATTAAATACTCCCTAATGGTTCATGGAATCAATAATGTTCCTAGATCATTGAAATTGGTTTGAATTGATGTCTCTATTAGATATGAGACATTCTTCCCCAAGATTAGTTTTCCATCACAACAAATTCAACTTCACTGTGTATATATATACTTTACAAACCTTGTGTATCATGGAATCTGATTCCTTACATCAATCAAGGGGATTATATGATTAACTATTTAGAAATGTTCCATGATTTCACACACAATTTTGGTTTTTTTATTTCCATAGTTTAGGGGCCATTTGGGGAAATGAAAGAGGAATAGTTATTTGTAGATACTACTCAAATGAAACTATATTTCTTTTGGAAATAATTATCACAAGACATAGTTTTTTCTCATTTATACTATTTATAGTGGTTGGGATGGTGGTTTCCTGTATAAGGGTTGACTCTAATTTAGGGTCTATTTGGATTTAAAATAGTTTTTGATTTTTATATGTGATTTAATGAAAGTTTTCCTTTTCTTTAGGGATGACTAAAGGTTGAGAAGGTGTTTTACCTAACCACTAACAGTATATTTCCCCACTGAGTTTGAGAGTTATCTTAATGGGGTTTTTTTGTTCTTTTACATCTAATTTTGTTGATTGAAGGATTTTTATACTATTTGAATCTATTTTTTGTCATTTCTTCTGGGGTAGGGTTTAGTTTTTGATAGGGTTTCTAGAACGGCCTTTTTGGTGGTTGGGTGTTTTTGGGTTGTGGTTGTGGATGAATACTTTACCCTGGTTTGTTCTATGGATATTAGTTTTGGTTTGAATACTACATAGCCTACAATAATGGGATTTTCTAGATAGGGTTGGATGAATAGTATGGTTATTGCCTAAATGGTTGGTAATAGGAGCGTCTTGGTATGATTTCTTCACAACTATAAAAATAGTCTTTTAACAGGGGTATTGGTCAGAATAGTGGGTGTTAGAAGAAAAAATACCATAATAAATGGGAGGGGGATATTTGTATTTCCCTTGGGAAAGATAAAGTTTTTAATAAAAGGTACTTAAATATTAAAACACTATGTCCATTGTCTTCTCAAACTCAAAAACTCTACACCTCTTGGACACCTCGAATGGGTTCACATGACCTTGAACCAAATTCTGGGTTATACTGCACCATGTTCTCAATGATGGGTCTTACAACGATTGGATCTATATCAATCAGTGCCCCACCTTTTGAATCACCAATCATGATTGAATCAATAGTAATTTAGCCATCCTAAAAATATTGTACTAAAATTTGTTCATTTATTTGGTGGTGTGGGAAAGTCGAAATTTTTTTCTCAATATTTAGAATTATTCATGAACTATTTCACCTTGTAATTGTCTTATCCCACAAATTTCATTCCATATGGTTACTGTTAGAGTGGTTAAAAAATATTTGTTTAGAAAAATGTGTGTCATGTCTACCCAGCCTCTAATATTTTAATTGACATTACAAAACAATTCATTTTTATTTTATTATAATGAATAATTAAAATCCTGAACAATTACATATTCTTTATCCACATTATCATGTTTTCATTTAGAATAAACAATATAAAATTATTTTAAATATTTATGAGGTTCTTCTTCATTAAGTCTATGAAATATTGGCAATATGTTAATGAGAACATATTTTACTTAAATTTTTATTTCATATACTATTTTTTTTATAATTGGAATGGATATCAACCTCAGGCGTGATTAGTTATTTTAAATTCTATCATTTTAATCCATGTTAAAAAATTTATTTTCAATTTCTAGTTTGGTTCAACATGAATAGGGGCTTAGAAATGTATCAAGATGTGGTGTGTCCTCCTTCAAAGGGTGGTATTGTGTTTCTCGATTTCGTTGCTGTATGATCATCTTCAGTTCAGGATTGAATGTAAATTATTATCCTTGAGTATAAAATGTCATGAATATTATATACACTAGAAAAAAATCAAAACAAAAAATGGAATATAATTGTAGAAGATAAAACAAATAAATATTTAGAAAATTTATAAATATCATTTCAAAAACAATCACAAAAAAATGAAGCACTCCAGGGATATAAAAAAAATTATTATGATGTTATGAAACATCAAATTTATTATTTTTATAATTTTAACATATTGTCTTAGGATGAACCGAGGTCATTTCTCAATGAGCTTTGGGGGTTTAAAGTGTGTTTTTTTTAATAAAACGGACTAAAAGTGGAATTGGTTTTGAATTTTTTTTAATGAAAATAACATTATTTAAAGAGATTATTAGTTTACCAATGAAGTTTTTTTTAATTGTATAATAAGGAGGTAATTTCATGATCACAACCAATCTTGGATAGTGTTTTGTCTGAAAATTGAACATTGTTTAAGGTAATTATTTGGATGAGGTATTCCAAGATCTTCATTCCCTTATTGCCTTTAAAAACGATGCACAATGAACCATCCATTGAAAAAAAATCCTGTTCCCAAGGATTGGACCTCAGGAATACAAAAAAGTTATACGAAACCATAATAAACTCTCATGTATGTGAATTTGAAAGAGGATGTGTGTGTTTTCTCATTAGATCATATAGATACCCTTATTTTTCTTACATGAAAATTATGTCATTTTAATGATAAAAAACATAATAGTTTTACAAATCCTAGTTCAAATGATTTTGTGTATTTATAATATTAATACCATACATAAATTTTACATAACAAAACATAATCATTAATTTAATTCCTTCTTCTCTAGTTTCATAGTGTTCTTCACAATCTTCATTGAACAATTATTCACCTAATGATATAAATAAAAGGATGGGGTGATCTAAAAGCCCAGTAATAGGATGAATAAGAGAAATAAATAATGGGTGATCACAACAATCATCATATCATGAAAAAATGGTCACAATAATAATCATATTAATAATCGTTATATAAGGACATGAAATGCGGAGACACATAAAAATGAAAACATCGAGTCTTAGTAGTCAAATACCACACATAGTTTTGAACAATGATTGAATCATGTTCAAAATTATTTCACATTTTATCTTGAGGTAAATCACATTGCCCAATTAATTGGAGTGCTATAATATTCCAGGAGCATCTGTCACATCATAATATTTTCATGTACTCTATATTTATTTGTGGAATCATCACATCATAATATTTATATAATTAGGAATTTCACATATATCATATATCAATATTGGAAATAAAATAACCCATTGAAAGAAATGGGTTCCATTTCACAAGAATAAATTCATTAATACGATTTATGGTTCTCATATTGAAGAGGTAATAACATAAATGGTATAATAATCATTAATATTGAATGAAGAAGAAGCAATTTCATGAGAAGTTAATGATGAGTTTTTAGAAAGAAGAGTTATTTTGGAAAAAAATTTCATTTTACATTAAATATTATTGGCAAAAATTATATAATGAAATGAAAATGTAAAAATAATGAAATTATATTTATGTAACATTAAGAGAACATACATAATAAAAATGGAGTGAATGAGGGAAAAACTAAAGAAAGAGATTTTCTTTTGAGAATACACATAACTTTGGGTTGAATTATTTCTTCTCTTTAATATATTGTATAATCAAATTAAATTCAATAATTAATAAATAAATAAGCTTTATAAATTAATTTTATTCATTATTTTTTTAGGATGTTCATTTATGGCCTTTTTTACGAGTTATCGAGTTCAATTTAATAGTTTGTGAGTGTTTATTTTTTGTGATTTTCATGATTGGTTTGCTACTATATAAGTTTGGAAGTTCATGTTAAATTTAAATAGTTGTCCATAATATGTTATTAATAAAAATTAAAAAGATTAATTTATATTATATGTCATTTGAATATATGTTATAAGAATAAAGCATTAGAGAAATTGTTAATGAATATCATTTAGGTTAATTTTGGCAGTTTTCGATCACAACAAACATGTTCTATTTTATCATTTATTATTATATATAAATATTAGTTCCATAACATAATTAGTTTCATAAAATAAATTTTTCAATCTTTTTCAACCATTATAATTTGTTTATGACTATCCTTTAATGCGGTGATGTAGAAAAAAAACATGTTATCACTAAAGGCCATAAAACAACACCTCATAAATGATTTTTCCATTTATTAGAATAAAAGGGATGGTAGAAGGGGTTTTATGATAGATTATTCCATTATCAGAATATAAATATATTATATATAATGTATGGTAGTTATAATTACATTGTAATGAGGGTAGGTGAGGAGAAAATTAGAAATGAAAAGAACATGAAAATAAATTATCCAAAAAACATGAATTTACCTCTTGAATTTCTCTTCTTTAGAACATACTAATGGAAAGGGGTATGGGATACTTATGAGAAAAATATATCATAAACATGTGGGAGGGTCTTTTGAAGTTTATTGGGTAGAATTTGGTCAAGTCTTAAGGTTTGGATGTTGTGAGGAGAATAGGTGGTGAGAGGTGCTATTTATATGGGCTGAGAGGGGTGTTTTTTCATTATTTTATTCACTAGTTTATTATTTTGGATCATTCCTATGAATACTTATATAATAATGAGTAAATATATTAAAATAATTAAAGAGAATTTGAGATTTTGGGATTACATCATCCATACATCATCAATGACCAAATTATTTATGTATTTAACTTTTATCATAAATTATCATTTTTTATTATTTACAAAAAATTCAACTATTTTAGATAAATCCCTAAATATAAATATATTAATTTTTGAATATTTATAATTCCAAATCATAATCCATTTTCTGGAAAAAAATTGAAAAATATTAGAATTTCAATTTTTAATTAAAATCATCATCTAATGGAAAATGTTTAATTTAATGTTATCACTTATTTAATAACACATTAAAAATTTTTAAGGGTTGTAAAATTACTATATAAATATAATAATTTTCCTTAATTTATGAATCAATGATATGAAAATTATTTTTATTTTAAATAATTATATTAATAATAAAATCATAAATAATAATTTATGTTTTATAAAAATACAAACAGTTAATTAGTAATTTTTTTGAAAAAAATTACTGATACTATGATGCAATGATTTCATGTTATAATTTAAATAATTAAAAATATTTATTTATAACTTCATGGGTGAGGTTAATATTCATTTGGCTGGTTTAATATTCATAGTGGTCATATTACTATTACTAAGGTCAAGTTACTATTTCATGATTATATGTTCCATCACTTCTAAAAATAACAGTTATTTAATTAATTCTTAATTAATAATGTTTGTGTTATCTTCATAATGTGAATTTATGTGTTTTATACAATATGAAATAATTTTAATAATGCAATTTCCATTGATAATTTTTTTGTTTATTACAAATCAACCTAAGATTCCAACTTAAAATCGGAACCCAATCAGTGTTGATATAAAATGTGTTTCATATGATTATACCAAAACAATGAATTAAAAAAATATGAATGATAAGATTAAACATAAATGAAATGATTCAAAATAAAATTATACATAATAATTAGCATAAAATGTTTTGGGAATCCCTCCCATGTGTGTGTAGCTCCCTCAATATGGTTGTCTATCATGTAGCTCTCTATTAAAAGGAGGAGAGAGATTAAGAGGAACTTTTCCTTCATTTTTGATACCCTTATTAGGATAAAGGAATTTAAAACTTATAGGATGGGGAGTTTTATCCCATTAAAATCCAAAATATTAGACCCTTTCCTCCAGGTTGATCAAAAAATGGGTTTCCTATCGTACCAATTTCAAGATAAAGATGAATGCGGTTTTGGGTACATGAAGTCTGTAAAACCAATTTCCCATGTTTTATAGAATCCAAACAGTATTATATCACATTCAAGAAAACAAATTTATTTTATCCCACCTCATGAATATCTCCAATAAAGGTTTGCATCATTTGGATGTATAAAAATCAATATATCAACGAAATACAAAACAACAATTTTGAGTTCAAGCAGATTCATTTTCTTTAAAAAATTGGTTTCGATGTGGCACTTAATTGATGAATTGGGGTTTTGTATCATTAGAAGAGTGTTACCCCCATTTAATTATGGAATAGTACAATTAATTTCAACCAAATTGGATGATCATATCTTTTTAAGTATGTGGTTTAGTCTATATGAGCTGTTGGGATCCAACACAATTTGTGCCCATTTATTTGAAGAGAAATCTAGATCTTCCTAAATCACGTGCACATATAAAGAAATCAAAAAATCAAGTGAAATTATCCTTTTTAACTATGATAAACATAAAATAACTGAATCTATCATGAAGTGAAATTATTTATAATATATGAAATTTATAATACAAAATTATATTAACAAAGTGATTAAAAATTGCAATAAAAGTTAATCACAACATGATCATTCTAACATGATCAATATAGCATTATTTTTTTGAGGAACCAATGTAGTTACACTATAATCATGATTCACACGTGAACATTTGATCTCCAAATGATATCGATGATCATAGGTTTATATAATTATCGATTAACCAAGTTTAATTATAGAACATTAATTAAATCATTTTTAATTGGCTAAAAAGGAAAGCATATTTTTATTCTCCATCATGAGAGGATAATAGGAGAAATATGATCTTTAGTGAAGTAAATTGTTCACATTGATTTCCATACTATATAAATATATAATCATGCTCTTATAGAAATATTGTTAGTGTTTAATATAGAATTTTTTTATAATAACCACTAGTAATTTAATAAATCCATCTGAGAGCCAATGATGTGTAATAAAACAAAAATATGATTTTGTTCCATAACATGTTCTTAGTGGAATAACAATAAGTATTTTTTTATGGTCACGTAAATTATTTTATTTCACTGAAAAAAACTTTGTCTCATTTTTATCATCTTCATTTATTGAATATTCAAATGAATATTATTTTTAAATATTTATTTATTCATTAAAAAAATAAATACACTATTCATAGAATAAAGAATATATAATTATTTAATATTCAAATAAAAAAATAAATTACTTATATAATAATTAAAAAAATAATTTATTATGTATAAAATAACAAGAGATAAATAAATATTATAAATTAACCTAATTAAACAATAATATTTTGAATAAATATTTTTTAATATTTTTTGAACATTTAGTAAATAATTAATTCTTGTCAATTATTTATATATAGAATAATAAGCATTCCAAATGTTAAATAAATTATATTTATATGAGAAAAAAGGTATTATATTGTGTGTGACCCTCTAGACCTCATTCTCAGTTGCATTACGAAGGATTTCCTAATGTCCAATATCACAATAAAGATTGGTTCATGTCACACATAGTATAAGATGATATTCCACAATTTAAAAACCATATCCGATGGTAGATTATGTAATATAATCTGTTTGTCTTAATATATCATCAAACATGTTTCATATTTTTATCATCCACCAAAATGGTAGGCATATTTTTCAAATATTATTCATAATTAAAATTTATAATTCCTCATTGGCATGGAAATTTTATATATATGGTTTTATTCCAATGAAACAACCATGATATCAAGTTCACTAAATACATAAATGTTAAACACTTCCGCTATTTATTCATTAATGATATATCATTAATGATTCATCGAACCAACCCAATATCTTTATGATGATATGCCATCATGTTTGATGATAATACAACAAAGAATTTGTGTCATGAAATTCATTAATAATAATAAAGACTATGTATCAGTACACATGAAAATATAAAGGAATATATAGTGAGACATAAACTTTTAGAATTTCAATAGGTGGGTCTATTATTATAATATCCTATATGGGATAACATAAATTATGAACTGTATTATATGACTTCTTATATTATTATGAGTACTCACACTTTAAAATAATTAAAAATGTTACCAATAATAGAATATTATCATACCATATAACAAGTTTTGTGAATATAATTATGCAATTTCAAGGTAATAATCCTAGCTGTAAATTGTTGTTCCTATTTCAAAGCGATATACAATTTCGGTCATTATTAAATTAAATAAACATTGAAATATCCATTATATGTAATAAGTTATTTTTAATAAATTAAATTATTTGAATATACATGAACAATAATGTAAAAATAGTTAGTTCTTTGAATCCTACTATAACACATCCCAAAAATTTATTTTATTCAAATTCATTATTGTGAAATACGTGAAAAGAGAATATTTGATTAGAAATAATGGAAATAATAAATAATGTAATAATGAGGGGCATGACACAATGTATTATTTACATAATTTAATGAAATTGAACAACCAATTCTATAGGTAATTGAAAATTTTAAATGAAATTTTTTTATCTACTGAATTTAAATGGTGATCCCTTGTTTGGGTCCTTCAAATGTACAAAACCAAAGAGAAACATATGTGTATCAAGGAATGGGCAAGACCATTTGTAATGAAATTTAGCTTAAAAAATTGCAGTCCTAAAACATAGAGAAATTAATTTTATCCATATTTAATCACTTAATTTGGGATTAATACTTTATAAAAAACCATATTAACCCTTGTATTGAATTGAACATCAATATCAATTATTCTTGATTTGTTCATGATCCTATTTTTTTTTCTCCAAAAAAATTTATATTCTTTATAATGTTTTAAAAACTAAAAAACTTTTTTTAATTTGAAATTGTATTTAAAATATTTTTCCATACACAGGTATAAATGGTGACATTAAAATTTTTGTTCCAAATTTAGATCTATATGTATTAAGAAGCCATGTAGTCTAAAACACCAATCATTTTTGTTTGGGAACACAGTTTTTTCCAAAATCTATTTTATTTGTCTATTTAGAAATTCATTTATGCCATCTATATTAGACTGATACGGTGTACCTAACCTCATAAAAACAACATAATACTTAAAAAAATTCCAAAAATTTATTAAAAACATGTGTCCCTTGATTGGTGACAAAAATTTTGGATTATCCAAATCATAAAAAATATTCCTTTCATAAAACTTTCATGAAAATTCCCTTCATCAGATATTATGGGAATGAATTTTATCCCCAAGAAAAATAAGTAAAATAATTATATATATATATCAAATATAATGATTAAATATAAGTATGAAGTAAATACCCAATTAATCAAACACATCCAAAAAATTAATGTTGTTATTGAAGAATTTCATTTTTCATGAAAATATTACCTTGGAGTTATCAATTTTTAAAAACTTTAGAAAACTAAAATTCATCTCTACAGATGTTATTCAAAAATAAATAGGGGTGAATTGATTTTCATGATTTTCTTTGAGGTCTATAATGGCCTCCACAACTAAATCTTTGAAAGAAATTTAGGAGCAACAAAATTTATAAAATAATATTTCCCCACCTTATTATTTGATTACTATAAATTTTCCATAAGTAAGGATTGTATTAAATAAATTGTCTTTAATCACTATCATTATTTAAACATAGTTCATAATCCCAATGGGTAACCTTATTAGCATCTGAAAGACAAAAAAGGTTAATATACAATTTTCTATAACTCTTAAAAACATTCAATTCCTTATCAAGGATATGTTATTGAATTGGTGGGCTGATATGAACAATATCATCATGAATATTGGGAAATAAAATTAAATGGTAATACAACATATATTCATTTCAATAATTATACATTTTTACTATGTAAAACTTTTCTAATAATATATTCATCTTATAAATATTTGGTTTTATCATGGTACATAATTAAAAATCTAATTAAAACATTTTCAATGAAAACGTTCACATTGGATTCCAAAATGTAATATCTATACTTATATAATACAGAAAAAAATATCTAAAATAAAATTCCACATGAATGTGATATTTGATTAGACCCAATCTATGGTTTAAGGTGAATATGTTTTGGTATGATACACCATAACATTTATTTGACTTAAAAATTCTTTGAGTGATGATTTATAGAAATTAGATAAAACTGAAAAGGTAGGTCCCATTTTAGAGGTTGGATAATGTGTGTGGATATCAACTTTCTTTATAAAATCAATGGTGGCATGACTATAACTCCAAAAAATTAAAAATTGTTATATTTTTTTAAGTGATGTAGATATGGAAAAATATTTTTTGCAAAATTATTTATTGAGGTTTCTATAAAACCCAATTGCTCTAAGAAAAGAACTAATTACATTTACAGGTATTTGGTACGGATGTGATGAAATGAATTCATCCTTAGAACAGTCAACATGAAGAATTATTTACACACTACATGAACATGCAAAATTTCTTCATCCACTATGAAATGGAATTTTTCATATTTTAGATAATTTTTTTAACAATAGATGACTAAAGGACGTAATTTTTTTATATAGATTCCAAATGAGTATCCATAAATAGTGAAATCATTAATTATACATATACGATGATTTGTATAAATTTTGAGAAAATAATCACCATACATATTTCAAATATTCATGGGTAATTACAATCACGAAAAAGGAAACCACGTGAAAAAAAATCCATAAGGACTTCTTAATGATGTTTTATCTTGATCTATATCTGACATGTAAATTAAAAAGTTCAAAAACAATCCACAATAATAACAGATATATCTTATAAACCCTTTTAGAAGTTGGTCTATAAATCTAAGGCGAATATGATCATTCATATTCAACAAATTGATAATCCTCTAACCAATACACATATTCCATTAATTATCTAGTTTAATATGAAAAATGCATCGAAATATATTTCTCAAAATACCGAATCCACTATTTTTAGGGACAAAGTTTATGAGACTCACCCACTAACTATTAGAATGTGAAAAATTATAATTTCATATATAAAAGTAGTTACTTACAACATTATAAAATCTATTAATTTTTTATTAAATCTCCTTTGAAATTTTTTTAGAGGTTTGATATTTTCCTCTATCAAATTTGTTTCATGAAATTTGGAGGGATGATTCTAGATTTACCCTATACAGTCTATGAAAATGTTCTATTTTAGATTCAAAAGATTCTTAAGATTATGATTCCTTGAATTTTAGTAATGTTTTTTAGAAATGATCACATGAAATATGTCATTCCCCTATAATAAAGAATATTTTACTTATTTCATGTAGATATTTTAGCAATAATATGGAAGGGACATTTTCATTTGTTAAGGGAGTATTTTTATATTAATATTTTCAATTTCATATATTAACTCATGAAAAAAACCAATATATTTTAGATTCATTCTAGGGGAAATGGGTTATTTCTCTTCAAATTTATAGAAATGTTTCCATTGTGTAACTATTACTATAGGTGGATAGATAGGATTTGAGTTTTTAGAATCAATTTTAACCGTTTAAGGTATTAATGGTTGATCTTTCTTGGAAATGTCTATTTACTATTATAGAAAAAAAATAATGTTTAAAATTTCTTATTTGTCCTAATTTTTTTTGAATTCAAACTCAAATTGTTCAAAAGTATAATCATAATGAACAATATAATCTAAATTTTAATTTTCATCAAGATTAGCATCATCTTCCATATGTATGTAAAATTTAGTATCAAGCAATGAATTTTTTTTAAAAGAGATGTTTGAATCTTCTATAAATGTGAAATTAGGAGTAAAATGTAGTTTCTCACCTTATATTCACTTATAATTTCCTAGAGTTAGTGGGACAAAAGACCTCATTCATGCCTACACATACAGTAAAGTCTTCTGACTAGGAATGAGGGCCTTGTGTGTTTCCATGGGGAGAATACGACCCCATAGAATAGAGTGGAAAAATATTGTATATAGTATATAATAAATAATAGAATTAATAAGAGAAGACTAAAAGATAGAAGAAAAATAATAATCCCTAAAATATAAAAGTCACAGGGATGCTCAAATATTATTATATTCAAAATGATGATTATGTTATTATAACAATTAAAAGAATCGCATTGGGGAAATATGTGATACGATAATATAAAACATTCTATAACAATAAAAAACCCATAACAATATGCTTAGTCATCTGCTTCAGTACTCCATCCTAATATCGGTAATTATGAAATGGAATCTTGGTACATTCCTTTGCCTATAACTATAATCATGAATCTTAGTTGGGCACCATGGGAGACCCTAAAATGGTGCATGATATGCTCAATTGGATACCAAAAAATGTTCCTATAAAAATCCAGTCCATAAAATATGAAATGATTAGTGTTATAATAAAATTCTATTCAAGGCTATAAATAACTAAAACATAATGTTTAGGTTCCACCTATATATACAACTATCACTACCTTCTTTAGTCTAATCTAGATGACTAAAAACCAAGGAACGTGTTAAAATATTACATGATGTGTACATGTGGAATCAGAACTAAGGAATCAACTATGCACCAAACCCACACTTGTGATTTTGATTTGTGGACATTAAATTAGGTAATAGTTTTATGAATGATCATATTTTAATAAAAGGTATTCAATGTAATCCAGAAAAATGAAACCATGAAATCCAATGTGTCTATCCTAGGCCAGTCAAAGGAGATCCATAAAAGAATCTCATGGGTCATTACTAAAGGTCCTAAAATTCCAACTACCACAGAGCCCATCCATGGAGATCCATAAGTGGTGTCCCATGTATCACTATCATCATAGTGAATGCCTGAACCTCTGAGCCCATAACAGATATCTCAAATAGGGGACTGAGTATGACTTCATCCATTTTATTACCATTTTTACAATAAGATCACCCATAGTGACACCCCATGGGAACCGGTGTCACATAGGAGTAAAAATAATTTAATGGAATTGTAAATACATGTAACTTTAATGTATTTTTTTTAAATATATAGAAATTTTACGAGTTTGTGAAAATTGATGGCATTTTGATTCCGAGGCTCGGAGTCCCCAGAATGAATTTATGAACCTTTAATCGGGTATGTTCAGTAAACATGTGAGTGGGTTTTTGTAACATTTGAACCGGTGCTCAGAATTGAATTTTGAGGGCACCTTTGAACTCGCAGTGTCGGTATTCGCTTAAGGAGACATTCACCTCGACCGTAGTAGGTCGACGGTAGAAGTTTTCTGTTCACATATTCGTGAGAGAATAAAATAAAAATAAAATTGTGTAAATTATTTATTTTTATTTGAAACTCCTTGTGGATGTTGAGAGGTGGGGCCCATCAGAATTAAACCTCCCCTTGAGGTTATAGAGGTGGGGACCACCGAACCTAAAACCTCCCATGAGAGATTATGGTGGTGGGGACCACCTATGATTAAAACCCCCCTTTGAAATCCTCATTAATGGGGAGAAACCTCTTGAGCTCCCCTACCTAATTATGAAAACTCTCACCATTAATTAATTAAGCCAACCCATCAATTAATTAACAAAGCTGTTTTGAAATTATGAGAAAAAACATAATAAATAACTTGTTTTATTATGTTGGCTACCATTGATTTTGGTGAAGTTGGGGAGAGAATATCTATTGGGTGAAATCTCTCAAAAAAAATAATGCCAATGAGGAACATCTCCATCAACAAATGAGCTCAATATCAGAGGTGTTTGGTGGGCGTGACAAACGTCGACAACTTCAAATCCTCTCATCGATGTCAAAAATCAAATGAGGTAGGGGTTGTTTTTGAATTCATGAAATTTATCGATAATATTCCTTATTCTTGGAATGCATGGAGAATGTGGATCAACTAAAATGTGTGGATCCAGGATTCTTAGGAAATTATAGAGGTTGGCGTTCATGAATCATGATTATGTTGAGCCTCTTGCTACTGCACTTACACGGATGGTGTGGGCCAAAAAAACATGGCCCGACCATTACGTTGTTCTCCTTTATTGGTGTGTTCTTCGCGATGGTGATGGTGAATGATGCCGATGTTTGGCACCGGTGGAACACAAGAATTGTGGTCAGTGCCACTACCGGCTACGATGAAGGCGACGACGCACGGTGCTGCCCCGATGCCACCGCCGACCCATGGATCTGCCATCTGTGGCCCTGCCACTCCACCCCATGGCTCCACTGCCCATGGACCCTCCATGCTGCATCGCACCTCCACAGCTCACGACCCCTCTGCACCGCCCCACGGTGTTGTCATCTCTGGCCCCACTGCGCCACCTAGTGGCACCGCGGAATTGTTGTCTGCGACGCCGTTGCGCAGCCTGCGGCCTCGCCAAACCACGTCATGTCGTGCTGCTACACAACCTCACCAACCTGCGGCCTATCACGCCACCCCACAGCCTCACCGACACGTGGCCTACTGCGCTGCCCTGCCGCCTTGTCGACCCATGGCCTCGCCACCCTCGTGGCCTTGCAACATCGCGCCACCTATGCAGTCCCCATCGGCTCCACGCTACCCTCGCGGCCCCCTCGTCCCCCACGACCCTCACATCCTTCGCGGCCTCTACGGCCCTCCGTGGCCCCTCGCAGCCCTCACGGACTCTTCGGCACTTTGTGGCCCCACGTGACCCTCACTGCCTTCATTGTCCATCATGGCCCTCTGTGGGCCCTCGTCCCAAACCGAGTCATCCCAGGCTGTGTTAGGCTAGCTCAGTCCGACTGGGTCTGATAGAACCCAGACCCACATCGACTCATTTACTCTCTCTTGTCCAAAATGTTGGCACCAGACATCAATTCGATGAATCGTCAGCGGCACTAGATATCATGGAGAGAGACGGTCCCTTTGAGTATACACCACTGGAGTTTTGGATCAAGATGACATACGGTCATGTTGGATCAAGAATGAGTCCAATTGGGCCCCTGGGACTAAAAGGATACTAACTCACAGATTGGGTGTTCGAGTGATATTCCATCTATTGTGTTGAGACCCCTATGATGTGGCCGTCCTTTGAGATACATCTTTGTGGGACTTCATGGTAGCTGGAGTATCAACCAGTGGCATGTGGAGCGGACAGTCCCAGAGATGAACGAGAATAGTGTGGGAACCTAGTAGCTATTTGTGACATGAATAATGAATTGATATCATGTGTGGGTTAGCACCGAGTGATCCTTTGTGGGTCAGCACCGAGCGATTCTATGTGGGTCATCACCGATTGATACTGTGTGGGTCATCACAAAGTGATCCTATGTGGGTCAGCATCGAGCGATCTTGTGTGGGTCAGTACCTAGAGATCCTGTATGGGTCTGATGTGGGGTTTTGATCTTTCGTGGGTCAGACTCTTAAAGGAGTAAGATGATTCAGTAGTTATAACTAATCATCTTTACTATTGTGCCTAAGTGATACCTGGTGTGAGCTGAGTCCGTACCTGTGTCATACTATGCTCATGGAAATGCCTTAGGTGTATTCTTCTATGTGGCATACCTCTATGTTACTTGACTTGTTGTATTACTTCCTTTGTGGAAAAGTTGAGATTTTGGATTTGAGTTGGACTCTGTGTTTTCCTCATGATTGAGATGGGTTTACTTGATAACTTAGGAATATGTATGGCCGTATACCTAAGTAGGGTTGGCAGTTGTTCTCGTACTTTTTGGTTTATCCTTGTGGAATTTGTGAGACTTTGAGAGTCTTGGGGTCCCTACTGAGTATCAGTATACTCACCCCTTAACGGTCTATGCCTGCACCTCTTTGTGTTTGGTGTAGACAAGAGACATCGCTAATTGAGGATGACGGTACTAGGACAGGACTGTGCTCGGAGGTGGACCATACGACGTGTCGGTATGCAAAAGAGACAGGAGTACATGGAGTGCTAAGGAGGCGATCTGTACGTACACCTCAGGTAGGAACCCCTGAGGATGACCCAGTAGATGTATTTCTCTTTCTTAAGTTGTATTTTATTTCAGTTGTACTTGTACTTTCTAGTTGGTCTTGTATTCTGGCCCATTTTACATACTTCACTCACTATTATTATAGTTTAGTTTACTTATGTTTGTATCTTGATCTGTGCTTGGTTTCATGTGCTTACTAGTTATAAAGGCAATGTCTTCCTAGTATTAGGGAATATTCCTTCTGTGCTAGTCACCAGCCCCTGGTATATGGATGGCGGGCTTAGTGTAGTCACGGCACAGACCCCAGGGGATGGGTCCTGATAATTGGTATCATAGGAGTTGGTTCTACCATAAAACATAGTACTCTGTTTTTTTAATGGAAATAATGTTATGTGTAGTGATTATAGTTATCAGTTTATGAAAACTAGTGTTGGTGTGGTGGCTATCGTATCCATACTCCAGGCCCCTGACTTCTGATTTCCAACTCAGTGCACGGAAACACTGATTGCATGTGTGTTTCCAAGACTTATCATTGTGATCTCTTGAGTCAGTTCACCAGGTATAACTTATTGACAGGGTCACACCTGTTTCATTTTAGGATGCCTCCAGAAAGACATCCATCTAGGGTTCCGAGAGTAGTACGCACTGATAGCACACCGAGCGATGAGGCCTCGGTGCAGGGAAATTTTCCAATAGAGGCACTAGAGGAGGCACCAACGGTACCACTACCCGCTGGGCCACCGATTCCACCAGCCCCAACAGCAGAGGGTGCACGCTGCTTGAGCGCATTGCATTATTTACAGCGCCAGATGCCACCCTTGTTCAAGGGAGAGATGGATCCACAAGCGTCTGAGGATTGGATGGAGGCTGTAGTGAGTGTATTTGGATAGGTAGGGACACCCACTGATATCATGGTGATCTTTTCGCCAGCCTTCTACAGGAAGCATCAGGATGATAGTGGAGGTTGATAATCCAGGTTCATGACAAGGTGATGCTTCTCTGGATAGACTTCGAGAGCCTGTTTTGAGAAGAGTGTGTCCCAGTGATACTTTGCGCAGTGCGCATACAGAAGCTTCTTCATCTGCAGTAGGGAAGCATGACTATAGCTCAGTACTCAGAGAGTTTCACTGACCCCTCACGCTACTCCACTGATATGGTGTGGGGCCCATTCTTTAGGGGCCAAACCATTGGTTTGGGGCTCAGGCGAAAGGTCTGGGATTTGATGATTTCTCTTAGCATCCCGACGTAGGCGGGGGTATTAGAGAGAGACCTCTTAGTGGAGAGTTTCCTTGCTGAATAGTTACCAACTACGAGACCCACCACTAGCTGTCACGTTGCGGAGTCTTCTGCAATTGGTATAAGACATATTTCTTAGAGGTCCAACATGACCATACCTATAGGTGGACGACTACATGATTTATAGTCGGTTGTACGGGGCACCAGAGGTAGAGAAGGTCATGCTAGGAGCGGGAAATGTTACGCATGGGGCAAGCAGGATAACCTGGCTCGTGAATGTCAGACCCGTCGTATGGATGATTAGCAGATCATCAAAGGACCAACCAAGAAGATATAGTTGTTTGAATGATGAGGTTCGCAGTGAGTATGTAGATGTGGCAGAGGATCTCGGAATTCTGCTGGTAGTGGGAGAAGATTTGAGATGTTACCTCCACCACCACCAGGAGGTCTTCCCCGACCATAAGAAGTATGTGGACATGGGCGAGCTCAGCTCCAAGAAGATAAGGCATACGACAATGGTGCTTTGGAGATGATATTAGGTTTGATCTATGTCTGTTACACCTTAGTTGCAGTACTTATAAACACAGGTTCCAGTAATTCATTTATTTATACTACCCTCATTCAGAGCTCGGAGATTATGATAGATTCGTTGGCAAGATCCTTACGATTAGAGACTCCTACGGGAGTGTATTTGATGATTATGCACTGGTACCGGTAGTGCGAGCTTACTCTAGGTGGTGAGAGCTTTGGATGGGATCTCCTATTAGCAGTATTGAGGCCTTACGACGTCATCTTGGGTATGGACTGGTTATCTACAATCCATTCTCATATTGATTATATTCACTGCAATGTACAGTGTGTCCATACAAATATGACCAGGTTTACATTCACTGGTGATAAGAGGGATTTTTTAGTAGAGGATGGATTTACCCAGAGGAGGGAGCAACTGATCACTCATCAGTTGGCTAGCCTTACCCTTTGAGCGGTCGATGTAGCGAGTGTGAGTTATACTGTAGTGTTGTACCAATACATTGATGTCTTCCATGATGATGTTCCTAGTATACCACCTCAAGAGTTGTGGACTTTGACATTGACATGTACCCTGGGATGGAATTGATATCAACACTGGCATATCGGATGGCTTTCGCAGAGCTTCGTGAGATGCGGGTATATCTAGAGTAATTGTAGGAGAAGAGATTCGCCATGCCCAGTGTTTCTACTTGGTAATCAATGATTTTATTCACCAAGAAGGTGGATAGGAACTTAAGACTTTGTGTCAACTATCGGAGCCTGAACTAGGTGATAGTGATAAACAACTACACACTCCTAAAGATTGAAGACCTCTTTGATCAGCTGAATGGATCACTGTGGTTCTCGAAGATAGACCTTAGATCAGGATATCACCAGATCAGAGTGCAAGATGAGGATGTGCAGAAGATGACTTTGAGATGTCGGTATCGTCATTATGAGTCCTTGGTTATGTCATTTGGCATGACCAACACTCTAGTAGTGTTCATGGGACTTAGGAACATTATCTTTCATCCATACCTTGATCGCTTTGTAATAGTCTTCATCGACGACATTCCGATATACTCGACTACTGAAAAGGAGCATGTCTACTATTTTTGGGCAGTACTAGACACACTTCGAGAGCACCATCATTATGGTAAGCTCTCTAACTGCTAGTTCTGGATCCTAGAGGTTCACTTTTTGGGACATGTAATCTTGGATGCTGGATTTGCATTGGATCTAGATAATATTGAGATGGTACTTTCTTGGGATCCACCCAGGAGAGTAATGGAGGTACGGAGTTTCCCGGGATTGGCTGGATACTACATGAGGTTCGTACCATATTTCTCCAGAGTTGCAACAACACTATCAGCATTGAAGAAGAAGGGGAAACCCTTCATGTGGTTGGAGAGATGCCACCAGAGTTTTCAGGAGCTGAGGGAGAGGCTGACTAGTGCCCCCCTCTTGAGGATTCTAGAGGAGGGCGTAGGGTACATAGTCTACTGTGACACATCAAGGATAGGACTCAGATCTGTCCTGATGCAAGAGTGGGCAATGACCGCATATAGTTCTCGACAAATGAGACAACATGAGAAGAACAATGCTACCCATGACCTGGAGATAGAAGCAGTGGTCTTCATCTTGAAGATATGGGGACACTATCTGATGGGTGAATGTTCTATAGTCTACTTCAGTGACAAGAGTATCAGGTATATCTTCTATCAACAGGAACTGAACATGAGACAATGATGTTGGATTAAGTTCCTCCAGGTTTATGACTTCGAGATAGTCTATACTTATGTTAAGGGGAATATTGTTGCAGATGCACTCAGCAAGAGGTCTGGTATACAGCTACTAGGCGAGGCGACAAAGCAGCTGGCCACATTGTAGATATCCTTTGTGGATTGGAATGGAGCATATTTTCTTCAATCTATTACAGTCACTCCCACACTTCATCAACGATTCAGGGAGGCGCAACATGCGGATGTTGACTACGAGGCTCGATGTGCTCATATATCTATAGGGTAGGCACCTGATGGATTTTTTGAAAGTGGGGAGCATGTCCTTATAATTAGAGGACATACCATAGTACTAGTGTCACATAGAAAGGATTTTTCTAGGGAGTTCAACACATCTCCTCTATTGGTACATCCAGGAGTGGCGAAAATGTACCAGGATCTCCGCCGATAACACTGGTGGCCGGGAATGAACAAAGCAGTAGCTAAGTTTTTCTATCGGTACCTCACTTGTCAGGAATTGAAGGTAGAGAATCATCTAACATCAGGCTTGGTTCAGCCTTTAGAGGTCCCATATTGGAATTGGAATGAGACATCCATAGACTTTTTGATGGGTCATCCCTGCTTGACCATTGGATATGATTCTATTTGGGTGATCGTTGATCGACTCACCAATTCGGCCCACTTCCTACCGATCAGAGAGAAGGGTTCAGTAGAGATAATTTGACACCTATATGTGAAGGTGATTGTGCGGTTATATAGAGTACCCTCGACGATTGTATTCAATCGTGATATAGGTTTCACTTCCTGACTATGGAAGTGTTTGCAGGAGGCTTTCGGGACACAGCTTTGATTGAGCATCACCTTCCATCCTTAGACGGATGGCCAGACTGAGTGGACCATTCAGACCCTTGAGGAAATGATGCATGCTTTCATCCTCGACTTTGGTTGTAGCTGGGAGGATCACTTTCCTTTGGTGGAGTTTGCATCAAAAAACATATATCACCCCACCGTAGGGATGTCACCTTTTGAGGTGTTATATTTTTTTGACCATTCAAATCATCTCTTTGTTGGGCTGAACCAGGGGAGTCAGTACTCGTGGGACCTGAAATGGTATGTGCTACCACAGAGAAGGTACATATCATCCAGGAGCGGATGAAGACTACACAGAGAAGGCAGAAGTCAGATGCTGACAGGAGATGGAGACCTATGGAGTTCGAGGATAGTGACCCCTTCTTTCTACGGGTCTCACCTGGACAATGTCTGCGGAGATTTGGTCGAGGCGGCAAGTTATCTCTGAGATTTATTTGACCCTTCTAGGTCCTCAGTAGAGTTGTCTAGTTGGATTACCTCTTGGATCTTCCACCTTAGTTGCACCGTGTGCACGACGTCTTCCACGTATCCCAGTTAAGGAGATATTTGAATGACCCATCCCACGTCATCGACCATGGAGAGCTGGATGTCGATGATGGGTCAACATTTATGGAGGTTCCAGTTGAGATTGAGGATCGACAAGAGCAGGTCCATCGTGGGCGGCCGATACCTCTAGTTCAAATTCTTCGATGGCATGTGAACCTCTTGGAGATAACATGAGAGCGGGAGGCTCATATTCATGCTCGGTACCCCCACTTGTTTTACTAGTGTTGAGTTATGTATTATGGGGACGTACAGATATGAGGTAGGGAGAACATAAAGACATAGAATTTCCATGTTATTTTTTTAAATAAATGGGAATTTTTCGGGTCTGCAAAAATTGACTGTGCATGATTCTGAGGCCTGAAGTGCTCAGAATGAATTTCTGATCTTTTATTCGGGTACTATCAGTACACTTGCGAGTGTGTTTTTGTAACTTTTGAACCAGTGATCAGAATTGAAATCTAAGGGCACCGTTGAACATGCAGAAAAGATATTTTCATAAGGAGACCTTCACCTCGATAGCAGTAGGTTGTGGGTGGATGTAACTTTTTCACATATTCGTAAAAGAATAAAATAAAAATAAAATTGTGTAACATTTTTATTTTTATTTCAAACTCCATGTGGATGTTTATTGGTGAGGACCACAAGAGTTGAACCTCCCCTTGAGGTTACTGAGGTTGTGACCACCGGGCCTAAAACCTCCCATGAGAGGTTATGGTGGTGGGGACCACCCGTGACTAAAATTTCCATTTGAACTCCCTCTTAATAGGGAGAAACCTCTTGATCTCCCCCACTTGATTATGGAAACTCTCCCCTTTAATTAATTAAGCCAACCCATTAATTAATTAATTAATCAATTTTGAAATTATGCCACCAAACATAATAGATAACTTATTCCATTATGTGGGATAACATTCATTTTGGTGGAATTGGTTTGAGATGAACTATTGTGGGAAAGATCTCAATCAAAGAATGACAATGAGGAATATCTCCAATTACAAATGATCTTGGCATCAGAGGCATGTGGTAGGCATGAAGAATGTCATCAACATCATCTTCTCTCATCGAAGTCAACAATAAAATGAGGTAGGGGTTGTTTTTGAATTCATGAAATTTATCGATTCAATTCCTCATTCATTGAAAGCATGGAGAACGCATATGAAATAAAAAAAGTTGATCCATGATTTGTATGAAATTATAGAGTTTGAAATTCATGATTCATCATAATGTTGAGCCGCTTACTATCGTCCTTATCCAGAGGGTGAGGGCCAAACTCACCTGGCATGGCCCCTCCGTTGTTCTCCTTTATTGGTGTGTTCTTCGTGATGGTGACAAAGACCCTTGCCGAATTTTGGCACCGGTGGAACATGAGAATGGTGAATGACACGACCGCTGTCCACGACTAAGGTGACGGTTCAGGGCACTGCACTGCGGCCACCACCACCCCATGGCTCAGTCATCCATGGCCCTGCCGCACCGCCCCACGGCTCCCCCGCTCGTGGCCCCGTCGGGCCGCCCCTGTGCTCCGCTGCTCGCATCCCCGACGCGCTGCCCAGCGGCTCTACTACCCAGGGCCCCGCCGCGCCACCCTGGGCCTCAGCCGTCCGCCGACCTACCACGCCACCCTGCCGCTCCGCCGCTCGCGGCACCACTGACCTGTGGCCCACCTGCCACCTCGCGGCCTTACCGAGCCGAGGCCTGCAACGCCGCCTCATCTCCTCACTAACCAACAGCATTCCACACCTCCCTTTAGCTTCAACGACCCACAGCCCCGCCACCCTCGCGGCCCCACGGCCTCGCGCCTCCCGGGTAGTCCTCGGCAGCTTCACGCTACCCCCTCGGCCCTCACGGCCTTCTCGCCCTCCGCAGCCCTCTGTGCCCCCTCGCGGCTTGTCGGGCCGCCTAAAGAAAGTTGGGCCGGACCCAGCTGGTCAGGCCGGGTCGAATCAGACCGTGTTGGCCCAGGCTCGGTCGGGCAGGGCCGGTCCGACCGGGTCGGACCAAACCTGGACCCAGTTCGACTCATATAAGCTTTTTGGCCATTAAATTGGCACGAGACATCCTTTTGATGAACTGTCAATGGCCCCTGTAAATCTTGGAGTGAGATGGTCTCTTTGAGTATACCCTACTGGATTTTTTGATTAAGATGGCATACGGTCGGGTTGGATCGAACACGAATCCAACCAGGCCCCCGGGACTAAAAGGCTAATAACTAACATACCGGGCGTCAAATTGACACACTTTTTGTTGAGTTGAGACACATATGATGTGGTGGTCCTTTGAGATATTTCCTCATGGGACCTCGTGGCAGTTGGAGTATCAACCAGTGGATTGTAGAGCAGTCCCTCCAAGAGACAAGTGAGCATGGTACGGGAACCCAATTGGTGGTTGTGACATGAACAATGAATAGTTATCCTGTGTGCGTCAACAACGAGCAATCTTGTGTGGGTCAGCACTGAGCGATCATTTGTGGGTCAACACCGAGTGATCCTTTTTGGGCCAGTACCTAGTGATCCTATGTGGGTCAGCACCGAGAGATCCTGTGTGGGTCAGCACGTAGAGATCCTGTGTGGGTCTGATGTGGAGTTAGGATCCTTTGTGGGCCTACCTCTTAATAGAGTATGATGATTCAGTAGTTATAACTAATAATCTTTACTACCGTACCTGAGTTATACCTGGTTTGTGTTGAGTCTGTACCTGTGTGGTACCATCCTCATGGAAATACCTTTTCGGTATTCTACTCTGTGTCATACCTATATGGTACATTCCTTCGTGGTATTCCTTCCTTTGTGGAATATTTGAGCTTTGGGATTTTAGTTGGACTCTGTGTTTTCATCATGATTGATATGGGTTTACATGATAACTTATGTATATGTATGGGAATATACCTATGTAAGGTTGATAGTTTTTCTCATACTTTTTGGTTTATCCTTCTAGAATTAGAGAGATGTTGAGGGTCTCGGGCTCCCTACTGATTAATGTTATACTCACCCCTACACGGTTTATGCCAGCACCTCGTTGTGTTTGGTGAAGACAATAGACAACGCTAACTGAGGATGAGGGTACCATGACTGGATGGTGCCTAGAGGTGGACCATACAATGTGTCGGTACGCGGAGGAGATAAGCAGATGTGGAGTACTGAGGAGGCGATCTGTACCTACCCTTCCGGTAGGAACCCCAGAGGATGGTCCAGTAGCTGTATTTCTCTTTCTTTAGTTCTATTTCTTTTCAGTTGTACTTGTACTTTCCAGTTGGGCTTGTATTCTAGCCCCTTTTACTTACTGCACTCACTCTGTTTACATTTTTGTTTACTTGAGTTCATATCATGTTGTTTGATTGGTTGCGTGTGCTTATAGGTTATTAAGGAAATACCTTCCCAGTTTTAGGGAATACTTCCTTGGTGATAGTCTCCATCCCCTGACCAATGGAAGGTGGGTATGGGGTAGTCACAACACGGGCCCCAGGGGATGGGGCATGAAAAATTAGTATCACAGGAGTCGGTTCTACCGTAGAACATAGGACTCAGATATTTTAACAGAAATAGTGTTAAGTGATGTGAGTGTGGTTATCAGTTTAGGGAATCTAGTGATTTTGCGGTGGCCGAAGTATCCATACACCAAGACCCTGAATTCTGATTTCCAACTCAGTGCATAAAAACACTGATTGTGTGTGTGTTTCTAAGAGTTTTATTTGTGATCTCTTGATTCATCTCACCAAGTGTAACATATTGACTGTGGTACACATGTTTCATTTTAGGATGCCTCCACGAAGACAGAAAGGTAGGGTTTCGAGAGTAGTACACACTGATATCCCATCGAGGGACGAGGCCATGGTGGGGGTCCCTTTTCCAGTAGAGGCACTAGTGGTGACATCAGCGGTACCACTACCTGTTGGGCCACCGATTCCACCAGCCCCAGCAGTAGAGGGTGCACACAACATGAGCGCATTGCATGAGTTCTAGCACCAGAGGACACCCGGATTTAGGGGAGAGATGGACCCACAAATTGCTAAAGATTGGCTGGAGGCCTCAGTGAGAGTATTTGGAATGGTAGGGACACCCGCTGATCTCATGGTGATCCTTGTCGGCAGCCTTCTACAGGCAGCAGCAGGAAGATGGTGAAGCTTGATGCTCCAGGTTCTAGATGAGGTGACACATCTCTGGAAAGACCTAGAGAGCCTTTTTTGAGAAGAGATTGTCCCAGCAACACTTCACACAGTGTGCATACAGGAGCTTCGTCATCTGCAGCAAGGCAGAATGTCTGTAGCTCAGTACTCAACGTGGTTCAATGAACTCTCACGCTACTCCATTAATATAGTGAATGACACATTATTCAGGGCTCAGACCATCAATCATGGGCTCAGGTGAGATATCCGAGCTTCGATGATTTCTCTTAGCATCCTGAAATATGCGGGGGTGTTAGAGAGAGACCTATTAATGGATATTATCCTTGATGAGTAGTCACCAATACCGAGACCCACCATAAGTCGTCACGTAGCGGAGTCTTCTGCAGTTGGCCATAGACAGATGTCCCAAAGGACCAATAGGATCAAACCTACAGGTGGACGACCGCAAGATTCAGAGACAGTTGTGCGGGAGACCCGAGGTAGAGCCAGTCATACCAGGAGCAGGCACTGTTACCCATGCGGCGGGAAGGGTCACATGACTCGTGACTATCTAACTTGTTGTACGGATGGTCAGTAGATGGTCGAAGGACCTCCCAGGAAGAGACAAAGGTTCTACTGAGGAGGTCCTCAGGGAGTAAGTGGATGTAGAAGAGGAGCCGATTGTGCAACTGGCAGTGGGAAAATATTCGAGATGTTATCACCACCAGAACCAGGAGGTCCACCCCGACCACAGGGAGTAGGTGAAAAGGTGTAACACCCCGAAATTTTATGAAAAATATTCTTTTTAATTTCACTAATGTCTTATGTTGTAAGATACACCAAAAGGAGTTTTCACAACACGCATCCTTGACTTGCATTGTATTACACGCAATCGCGACCTTCCTCGATACCGTGTGTAGTACGCAATACCGAGTTTCACTAAACAACGATATGCTATTAAAATATTATTAAAACTAGCCGTTATGAATAGTAATAACCACCTTTTAAAATTATAGAAATTTCATCTCTCAAAATGGAATTCATTTATGGATTTGGAGTATCGAATTTAGCCTAAGGTGAAATTTTGGTACTTTTCGGATAACTTTCATATTCTGATGAATAGTGAAAATTACTAAATTTTAATTAAAAACAACTTTTTTAATCGAAATAATTAATAGTGATAAATTATTAATTTGAGTGGTTTTAAAGTATATTTAAAATATATTTTTACAATTTAAAACAATGTTGGTCATTGGATGTAATTTCAAATTTAAACCAGTTATAAACAAGTGTCAATCTTTTGATAGTTATTATCTTTTAAAAACATGCTATTTGTTGTGACAACGAAAATTAATTATAAAATTAATTAATGCAACTTATATGTTGGGAATTTTTTAAAATAGAAATCATTTTTGAATTCGGAATATCAATTATAGCTTAGGGTAAAATTTTGGCATTTTTCTGAAAAAACTTCAATTTTTGATGAATAGTGAAACCACTAAGTGGTAGGTTAAAAACTGAATTTTGCATAAAACTTAATTTTACCACTTCTGTGAATGGAATTTCGAAAATATAACAGACACGGTTAATATCAAGGACTAAAATGTGGTTCAATGAGATGAAAATAATTTTTGGTGAATAGTAACTTTTTACTTTTTTTACCACGGTTAAAAGTAAATAGGGTAACTAAGGGTAAATATGATATTACTATTACCCTAACACATGTCCTAATTCTATTGGATAAGTTTAATTAGACCAAAAACAACCTTATGAATATAATATGACCATTTAAGTCCACTTGGAATAGATTATGACATTTAATATTATTTTATTTAATGAATAGTGAAAATAGTTATAATCAATGTTTAATAACTAAAACATTTTTAATATTGGTTTATACATAAGATAAATTCGATTATAAATATTCATTAGAAATCTAAAAAGATTTCCTATATAATGGTATTTTATTTGTAATTTTTAGACATTCAATAATTTAATTTATTTTTGACACAATGATGATGCAGTAATTATCTTATTAATGAAATATTGACATAATTGATATTATAAATACCCAAATAAATATAATTTGAGACTTTTTATGAATTAAACTAATTTTCTAGGTTAATAAGACATGTTAGTATTTATTTAATTAATTTTTTTCGAACTTATCATTCTGTTATGATTTTCAAAAAAATCAATTACTAAATAGTGTCAAAATTGACATAAAATAGTTTTTAAAACAAATATTATATCATTAATTGTTATTTTATTCCTAAAAATCTAAGGTTCGGCCAAATGACTTATATAAGGATATATATATTAATAATAAACAACTTGGGGTTCGTTTGGCATGTTATAGTAAGTGTATTAACTATATAATGTAAGAAAACACAAAGTCACGGTAAAAGTTAAATTATTTAACTTAGAGTTAAATCTAATTGATAAGGTTAAAATAATAACCTAAACTTGTCTAAATCCTATTGGTTGATAGGATTTCGACTCATCCCCACTTTACCTTCTAAATAAGACCCTTTGGAACCATTTTAAAACAATTTTGACTTTAATATAAAATAATATTTTGAGATATTCCTAAGGTGCCCCTCTCCTCCCTTATAAAAGGACACCTCCTCCCCCTCCTCCTAACACCAATTTGAGCACTCAAGCTCGGCCAACCCCTACCAAAATACCTTCTCCACTTCCCTAAATAATCCTAGAGGTCCTGGTCTTCTTCAAAAACCAATCTTAGTTCCCTAAGTGGAGGATTCAAAGAGGCGTTTCAAAGAAGAGGTAATATCCATTACCGATATTTTCAATTTATTTCTTCTTCAACTTCTTCTTATTTAGTTTTTTCATGATAAAGTAATAACATCAGTATTACTTACATACTGATATGTTATTATAAATATGAAACAACCCTAATTCACCTTCTATCCATCCTACGGAAAAAGGAAATCACCGCGCGTGCGTACGTACAGAATACCGTCTCCACGCCGTGGTGTAATCTATTCTCCGCCACCACCTTAATTGGATGGGTATAATGGTGTAATGAGTAACTATATATGATTATTATAAAGTGATATTGATACTGAAATAGAATACATACACTTCAACACAATTCCACAACCATGGGAACGATATCATCGCTCGTGCGTACGTACGGACTACCGTCTCCACGACGCGATGAGATTCATTCTCAATGATTAACCATTCATGAATGATTATAAAATATATATAATAAGTACTAATGAAATATATTACATAATAATGATACTGGATTTATGTATATTTATATGTATGTCATCTACTTAATTCCATTCAATACAATAAGGAAACGAAAACAGCGTTCATGCGTACGTACGGACTACCGTCTCCATGAACGGTGTATTTCATTCCATTTATCGATATATATATATATATATATATATTCTGAATATATATTATATATAAATCATGTTTTACATTCTGGATATAAGTAATCATGATCCAAGTAATCATATTAATAATTACAGGTTAAAAACACGAACAACAAATGAGACGATTTTACCCAAAACGCTACTTTAACATGAATTTACAAAATAACGGGTAATATAAAGTCATAAGTGGACCATATATGATATAATAAAAATTAATATGATTCTGGAATAAGTCAATAACATGATTTAAATCATTATACAGGAGGTTCGGACACTTACGAAGCAAATCGGACCTAAGGTAAGGGAAATATCACAATCTCATTTTTATCCGAGATTGTTTATACGTAAGTATTTACTGGGGTGTATTTTATCATCCACATCCATGTTTCCTCAATATGTAATATTATTTCTATTCACCTAAAATTGTTTAAATCCTATTTTACCCTTAGGTGAGTTTTTAGTAAAAGATATTAAAGGAATCTTTTGTCGTTTTTCATACGAGGTACTTTTTTGACTTTTCCGACAAAAGTACGAGAAGAATGTTTTTTTTAACTTATACGGCATGAATGGATTTTTAAAACATTATTTCCAAGAAGCTTCCTTTACAAGTTTTCAAGTTTATTTTTAATCAACTTCTTTTAGTTTAAAATTGTATGACATGTTAAGAAAGGAAAAGAATTTTTGAAGTAGAAAGGATATTTTCCTCAAGAATGAAGTTCAAGTGTTTTATCAAAATTATTTTCCTTCTAAGATAATAAAGGGTTCTGTTTTTATCCCTATTATTACATTGATTTGATTATGATATTTTTATTAATTCCTTTATCGTATATGAATTGTTTTATGATGTCATGATGTTAAAGATTCCCATTTTTATTACATGGGTTATGAAATGATGTATGATTTATAATTTTGTGGCACACATAAGAATGGTATCATTATGAGATGGGTGGGACCTATATCTCCCTCCAATGCATTGGGTAAAGATTTTATATCTCATGAGATAGACATGGCTGGAACGGTAGGTTATACCGTTTCAGTGAAACATGACTGAAACGAGGGTTACTCGATTTAGAAATGGACTTTGTCCACTAAGATAGTCTTGGCAATGAGTCTTGACTAATAAGATATGATTCTATATGATTATGTGTGTATGCCGCAAAGTTTCATGTTTTAAGTTATGATTATTGGGATTACATTTCACGGCCATGATTTATCCCATGTTATGAAATTATGCTCTCTTTTGCATGTTAGGATTTCCAAAATGTTATGTTCTTTTGAATATGATGTGATTGATATTTTTGTTGTTTACCCTTACTAAGAATTTGAGCTCACCCTATTATGTTTTCTTTTCCCCAGGATATAAAGAATGGTTTTAGGTAAAAAAAGGGAAGATCTTTATGAGAGATGTTGAAGATCTTTCACCACGATTAGAATATTATATTCCGAGTTTCCAAAGACACTAAACTATTACGATCCTTGTGTGTGTGTTTTTGTTATATACTAAGTATTCTGCAAAAGTAATGTAATGTCCATGTACGTCAGGATTTGGGTCTCTACAGTTGGTATCAGAGGAAAGGTTTAGTCAACCTTTGGAAACTAGGATGCGAGAACTTTAGTGAGATCCCTAGAGATATTTCTAAGGTATGTCTAGGGATGTCTCTAAGGTTAAGTATACGTATAGGTTATAGTACTATAATTATGCTAACGATCATAGAATTAAACCTAAGATGTTAGATATTGAAGGTACTCCCACTTTATTATGTTGTTTTCCCTATCATTATTTTTGCCTCTCACACTATTCTTTTCGGGTTTTAGACGATGGCTGGAACCTGAAGGAACCGTGTTGATCAATGCAATGGACAATGCAATGATTGCCCTTCTGAACAAACAAATGTTATGGGAGATGGAGTGCAAAATCTTATTGCTATACTTACACAAGCTATGAATCATTCTGGACTTCTAAATGAACAGACAAGGGAACAATATTCTATTGAGTCCTTCATGAGGCAACGTCCACCTTCTTTCAATGGGTCTTCCGATCCACTTGTTGCTGAACAATGGATCAGTACCACTGAAAAGATATTTTCAGTTCTTCAATGTTCTGAACATGAGAAAGTCATCTTAGCAGTATATCGTTTGTAAGGTGAAGCTGATCAATGGTGGAATCTTATCAAGAATACGAGGCCAAGAGATGAAATTGAGTCCATGGAATGGGACGAGTTCAAGAACTTGTTTTTCAGTAAGTACTTCCCTCGTATTCTTAGAACAAAGATGGAAAAGGAGTTTTTGAGCTGAAGTAGAAGGATGATGAATCTGTTGGTATATACGAAGAGAATTTTACAAGACTTGCAAGGTATGCATTTGGCATTATCATCCAACCTGAAAGTAAAGTTGATCGATTTTTCAGTCGCTTAAAACCAAGTCTTCGAAGGGCATTAGCTATAAGAGACTTCAGTAGCTATGAAGAAATTGTGCGTTTTGATATCAAGGTAGAAATGGAAGTTGGTGTTACATATTCATCTCATGGTTTTGACAAGAAACGAAAGATGGAGTTCAAGGAGAAATCTCAGAATAATGGTGAAAAAAAGATGAATGTTTCCTTATGCACAAAGTGTGGAAAGAAGCATGGTGGAGATTGTCTTAAAGGGACTAGAAAATGTTTTAAGTGTGGAAAAGAAGGTCATCGAGCAGCTGAGTGTTGAAGTAATGGAAAAAGGGTTTCTAATGATGTGAATAAAGCAAACACTGCAGAGAACACACCACCAACACTTCAATGCATCAAGTGCAAGGAAATGGGGCATTATGCTAATAAATGCCCTAATCCAAGGGTTAGTGATGATCGACATGAGCAACCACTTAAGGCAAAGGATAAAGGGAAGTCACATGCGATCACTATTGGCGATGTTGAATATGACAACGATGTGGTGGAATGATTAAGTGTTTATGTAATGGGATTCCAAAATAATGTTGTATCATGGAGTATTGGAATATTTATGTATTGTTATAGTGTGGTATTCAAAGTGATTGAGATATTTTTGGAAATAAGACGATATGCGCATAATGAAGGGAAAATGAGAAAATGAAATTTTTAACAGTATTCATGAGCTCATGATTGATAAAAGGACTAAATGATATCATGGTTTGAGTATATAGAATTTTGAGGATTTTGGTATGTGGAAGGTGTTAACTTTTAACTGCATTCATGTTTTCACTAAGGTTCAATGGGTATTCAAGAGAATACATGATTAAGGCCTTTGAATGTTTGGAATGTGACCAACAGGACATATCTTATGATATATGGGGATCAACGATGGTATTAAATCTATGGTAGTCGTTTTCACTATATTATAAGAGTGGACTGCAGTATTATGGATAAGCCTAAAGATTGGAATGGATTATTTTGGACATAAGTTAGTATTGTTTAAGGATAGAATTATTTTTCGATATTATTGATGGGATATTATAGTAGTATAGTTTTAGAAAAAGGACAACCTGCAGGACGGGCGACAACCCATCGCTTCGGACAAGGCTGTGGGAATCAAACCCACAACCGAAATGCGACTGGCCTTTATCACCTACCACTGGCCCACAGGAAGTCCCTGTTTAGTAGAAACTAGTTTTATTTTGTTAAGCAGTATGATATATGAAGTATAAGTTCATTTTTGGATCCATATACAATTAATCTAACCATAAGACGAACTTATAACTTTTCAAACCTTTTGTTTGAGACAGATGGAATGACCCATCATTCTATTACATGATCTTCTAACACATCACGAATGACAAATTCAAATTCATTTCTTTAAGAGATGAAGTGGAAATTGTTCAAAGAACGACCAACGGTGATACTATACCGAAATCACGAAAGTATTTCTTCTAATTCCAATTTCATCATCTTTAGGGAAATGATCTTGAAAACCAAAAATGTTGTCCTAGTGCTCTTATATCTGATGAATCGGATGGTACATTAGATCATCACAAATTTATGGCTTTGTGATTGCTGGCTTTTCCATAGCCATGTTCTCTACCACTCTCCATCAGAACATGATGGTTAGATTTCTCTTCCAAATCCATATTTTAACCTATATGGAAACCCAGTGATTAGTTTATTTGGGTAACCGTTACGTTTCATACTTTTGTTTTTAAAGATTGGTTTTGGTGTTCCTTTTTACGATGTGGGTTTCTATTAAAGAAAATTTCGAGTAGAAAACCATTTATAACCCCGACGAATTTCGAGGGCGAAATTCATTTTAAGGGGGTAGAATGTAACACCCCAAAATTTTATGAAAAATATTCTTTTTAATTTCACTAATGTCTTGTGTTGTACGCTACACCAAATGGAGCTTGCACAACATGCATCCTTGACTTGCCTTGTATTACACGCAATCGCGACCTTCCTCGATAGCGTGTGTAGTACGCAATACCGAGTTTCACTAAACTACGATATGCTATTAAAATATTATTAAAACTAGCCGTTATGAATAGTAATAACCACCTTTTAAAATTTTAGAAATTTCATCTCTCAAAATGGACTTCATTTATGGATTCGGAGTATCAAATTTAGCCTAAGGTGAAATTTTGGTACTTTTCGGATAACTTTCATATTCTGATGAATAGTGAAAATTACTAAATTTTAATTAAAAAAAACTTTTTTAATCGAAATAATTAATATTGATAAATTATTAATTTGAGTGGATTTAAAGTATATTTAGAATATATTTTTACAATTTAATACAATGTTGGTCATTGGATGTAATTTCAAATTTAAACCAGTTATAAACAAGTGTCAATCTTTTGATAGTTATTATCTTTTAAAAACACGCTATTTGTTGTGACAGCGGAAATTAATTATAAAATTAATTAATGCAACTTATATGTTGGGAATTTTGTAAAATAGAAATCATTTTTGAATTCGGAATATCAATTATATCTTAGGGTGAAATTTTGGCATTTTTCTGAAAAACTTCAATTTTTGATGAATAGTGAAACCACTAAGTGGTAGGTTAAAAACTGAATTTTGCATAAAACTTAATTTTACCGTTTCTGTGAATGGAATTTCGAAAATCCGATAGACACGGTTAATATCAAGGACTAAAATGTGGTTCAATGAGATGGAAATAATTTTTGGTGAATAGTAACTTTTTAATTTTTTTACCACGGTTAAAAGTAAATAGGGTAACTAAGGGTAAATATGATATTACTATTACCCTAACACATGTCCTAATTCTATTGGATAAGTGTAATTAGACCAAAAACAACCTTATGAATATAATATGACCATTTAGGTCCACTTGGATTAGATTATGACATTTAATATTATTTTATTTAATGAATAGTAAAAATAGTTAAAATCAAAGTTTAATAACTAAAACATTTTTAATATTGGTTTGTACATAAGATAAATTCGATTATAAATATTCATTAGAAATCTAAGAAGATTTCCTATATAATGGTATTTTATTTGTAATTTTTAGACATTAAATAATTTAATTTATTTATGACACAATGATGATGCAGTAATTATTTTATTAATGAAATATTGACATAATTGATGTTATAAATACACAAATAAATATAATTTGAGACTTTTTATGAATTACACTAATTCTATAGGTTAATATGACATGTTAGTATTGATTTAATTAATTTTTTTCGAACTTATCATTCTGTTGTGATTTTCACAAAAATCAATTACTAAATAGTGTCAAAATTGACATAAAATAGTTTTTAGAACAAATATTATATTATTAATTGTTATTTTATTCCTAAAAATCTAAGGTTCGGCCAAATTACTTATATAAGGATATATATATTAATAATAAACAACTTGGGGTTCGTTTGGCATGTTATAGTAAGTGTATTAACCATATAATGTAAGAAAACAAAAAGTCACGGTAAAAGTTAAATTATTTAACTTAGAGTTAAATCTAATTGATAAGGTTAAAATAATAACCTAAACTTGTCTAAATCCTATTGGTTGATATGATTTAGACCCATCCCCACTTTACCTTTGAAATAAGACCCTTTGGAACCATTATAAACCGATTTTGACTTTAATATAAAATAATATTTTGAGATATTCCTAAGGTGCCCCTTTCCTCCCTTATAAAAGGACACCTCCTCCCCCTCATCCTCACACCAATTTGAGCACTCAAGCTCGGAAAACCCCTGCCAAAATACCTTCTCCACTTCCCTATAATAATCCTAGAGGTCCTGGTCTTCTTCAAAGACCAATCTTAGTTCCCTAAGTGGAGGATTCAAAGATGCGTTTCAAAGAAGAGGTAATATCCATTACCGATATTTTCAATTTCTTTCTTCATCAACTTCTTCTTATTTAGTTGTTTCATGATAAAGTAATAACATCAGTATTACTTACATACTGATATGTTATTATAAATATGAAACAACCCTAATTCACCTTCTATCCATCCTACGGAAAAAGGAAATCACCGTGCGTGCGTACGTACGGAATACCGTCTCCACGCCGTGGTGTAATCTATTTTCCGCCACCACCTTAATTGGATGGGTATAATGGTGTAATGAGTAACTATATATTATTATTATAAAGTGATATTGATTCTTAAATAGTATACATACACTTAAACACAATTCCACGACCATGGGAACGATATCATCGCTCGTGCGTACGTACGGACTACCGTCTCCACGACGCGATGAGATTCATTCTCAATGATTAACCATTCATGAATGATTATAAAAAATATATAATAAGTACTAATGAAATATATGAAATAATAATGATACTGGATTTATGTATATTTATATGTATGTCATCTACTTAATTCCATTCAATTCAATAAGGAAACGAAAACAGCGTTCATGCGTACGTACGGACTACCGTCTCCATGAATGGTGTATTTCATTCCATTTATCGATATATTATATATATATATATATATTATGAATATATATTATATATAAATCATGTTTTACATTCTAGATATAAGTAATCATGATCCAATTAATCATATTAATAATTACAGGTTAAAAACACGAACGACAAATGAGACGATTTTACCCAAAACGCTACATTAACATGAATTTACAAAATAACGGGTAATATAAAGTCATAAGTGGACCATATATGATATAATAACAATGAATATGATTCTAGAACAAGTAAATAACATGATTTAAATCATTATACAGGAGGTTCGGACAGTTACGAAGCAAATCGGACCTAAGGTAAGGGAAATATCACAATCTCATTTTTATCCGAGATTGTTTATACGTAAGTATTTACTGGGGTGTATTTTATCATCCACATCCATGTTTCCTCAATCTGTAATATTATTTCCATTCACCTACAATTTTTTAAATCCTATTTTACCCTTAGTTGAGTTTTTAGTAAAAGATATGAAAGGAATCTTTTGTCGTTTTTCATACGAGGTACTTTTTTGACTTTTCCGACAAAAGTATGAGAAGAATGTTTTTTTAACTTATACGGCATGAATGGATTTTTAAAACATTATTTCCAAGAAGCTTCCTTTACAATTTTTCAAGTTTATTTTTAATCAACTTCTTTAAGTTTAAAATTGTATGACATGTTAAGAAAGGAAAAGTGTTTTTTAAGTAGAAAGGATATTTTCCTTAAGAATGAAGTTCAAGTGTTTTATCAAAATTATTTTCCATCTAAGATAATAAAGGGTTCTGTTTTTATCCCTATTATTACATTGATTTGATTATAATATTTTTATGAATTCCTTTATCGTATATGAATTGTTTTATGATTTCATGATGTTAAAGATTCCCATTTTTATTACATGGGTTATGTAATGATGTATGATTTATGATTTTGTGGCACACATAAGAATGGTATCATTATGAGATGGGTGGGACCTATATCTCCCTCCAATGCATTGGGTAAAGATTTTATATCTCATGAGATAGACATGGCTGGAACGGTAGGTTATACCAGTTCAGTGAAACAGGACTGAAACGAGGGTTACTCGATTCAGAAGTGGACTTTGTCCACTAAGATAGTCTTGGCAATGAGTCTTGACTAATAAGATATGATTCTCTATGATTAAGTGTGTATGCCGAAAAGTATCATGTTTTATGTTATGATTTTGTGATTACATCTCACTGCCATGATTTATCCCATGTTATGAAATTATGATCTATTTTGCAGGTTAAGATTTCCAAAATGTTATGTTCTTTTGAATATGATGTGATTGATATTGCTGTTGTTTACCCTTACTGAGCATTTGATCTCACCCTTTTATGTTTTCTTTTCCCCAGGATATAAAGAAAGGTTTTAGGTAAAAAAAGGGAAGATCTTTATGGGAGATGTTGAAGATCTTTCACCACGATTAGAAGATTATATTCCAAGTTTCCAAAGACACTAAACTATTACGATCCTTGTGTGTGTGTTTTTGTTATGTACTAAGTATTCCGCAAAAATAATGTAATGTCCATGTACGTCAGGCTTCGGGTCTCTACAAAAGCTGATTGCTCAGCTCCAGGAAGCTGAGGCCTCTGACAATGTTGCTCTAGATATGATATGATGTATGATCTATGTCTATTCCACCTTAGCTCCAATAATTATAGACACAGGTACCAATAATTATTTTATTTCCACTACACTCATTTAGATCTCAGAGATTCTGATGGAGTTGTTGCCTCGATTCATATGGTTAGAGGCTTCTACGGGAGAAGATTTGACGATTACTCAATGGTTCCTGCAGTGTGAGCTTACTCTAGGAAGTGAGAGCTTTGTTTGGGATATCCTAGTAGCAGTGTCGAGGCCTTATGACGTCATCATGGGTTTGGACTGGTTATCTACAGTCGATGCTTAGATTGTCTACATTATGTGCAATGTGCGGTGTTTCTACATAGATGGGACATGTTATACCTTCACCAGCGAGAAGGGAACCTTTACAGCACATGATGGACATACCCAGAGGAGGGTGCAGCTGATCACTCATCATTTGGCTAGCCTTACCCTTAGAGCGATAGATGTTGAGATTCTGAGTTATCCTGTAGTGGTGTACCAGTACACGGATGTCTTCCCTGATGATGTTCTGGGTCTACCTCCATGGAGTGGGGTTGAATTTTACATTGACATGTACCCTGGGATGGCCCCTATATCTACACCAACATATCATATGGATCTCAAGGATCTTCGTGAGCTATGGGTACATATAAGGAAATTATAGGGGAAGAGATTTATCCAGTCCAGTGTTCCTCCTTGGGCAGCCCTGATTTTATTCTCCAACAAGGAATATAGTATCTTGAGACATTTTTTCAACTATTGGTGCCTGAACCAGGTGACCGTGATGAACAAGTAACCACTCCTGAGGATTTACAATCTCTTTGATCAGATGAATGGATCACGATGGTTCTTGAATATAGACCGTAGATCAGGCTATCACCACCTTAGAGTGTGAGACGAAGATGTATCGAAGATGGATTTTAGATGTTGGTATAGCCATTACGTGGTCTTGGTAAATCCATTTGTCATGAACATCGCTTTATCAGTGTTCATTGGACTCATGAACAGGATCTTCCAGCCATACCTTGACCACTTTGTAGTAGTCTTCATCAACAACATTCTGATATACTCGACAAATAAGGAGTAGCCTCCCAACCATTTTTTGGTAATACTGGACACACTTTGAGATAAATAGCAGAATTATAATCTCTCGAAGTACCATTTCTGGATCTGAGAGGTTCACATTCTAGGACATGTCATTTCGATGGATAGAGTTTTATTAGATCTAGTAAATATTGAGGTGATACTTTTTTGGGATCCACCAAGGAGTGTGACAGAGGTATGAAGATTCCTGGGTTTTCATAGATACTACCAGAGGTTTGTGACAAATATCTCTAGAGTTGCAGCACCACTATTAGCGTTGATGAAGAAGGGGAAATTATTGTTTTGGTCGTAGATATGCCATAAGAGTTTTTTAGATCTGAGGCAGAGGCTAACTACTACCCCCATCTTGAGGCTTCCAGAGGAGGGAGTAGGGGATGTAGTTTACTAAGACTCATCAGGGACCAAAGTCGGAGGTGTCCTGATGTAGGATTGAGATGTGATCGAATGTGGTTCTCAATAGCTAATACAACATGAGAAGAACTATGCTACCAATGACTTGGAGTTAGCAGCAATGGTATTTGCCTTGAAGATTTGGTGACACTATCTAATGGGCGAATGTTTTATAGTTTACTCTGATTACAAGAGTATCAGGCATATCTTCTCTCATAATGACCAGAAACTGATACAGTGACGTTGTCTTGAGTTTCTCTAGGACTATGACTTTGATATAGTCTATACACCTGGGAAGGGGAACGTTATAGCAGATGCACTCAGCAGAAGGTCTAGTATATAGCTACTAGGTAAGGCAACAGTGTAGCTGACTGCTTTGCAGATATCCTTTGTGGATCAGAATCGAGTAGATTTTTTCAATCACATATATTCACTCCCCCACTTCTTCAGTGAGTCAGGGAGGCGCAGTGTGGGGATGTAGACTACAAGGCTCAACGTTCTCAGATATCCATAGGGCAGACACCTGATAAATTATCTGAAGGTGGGGAGCACGTCATCCTCTTCAAAGGACGTACCATGGTACCAGTGTCAATTTGGGAGTAAGTGTTGAGGGAGTTCCACACATCTCCTCTAGTGTTATATATAATAGTGGAGAAGATGTACTAGGATCTCCGACGACAGCACTGGTGGCTGGGAATGAAGAATGCAGTAGTAGAGTTTGTCTCTCGGTGCCTCACTTGTCAAGAAGTGAAGGTGGAGTATCAGGTACCAGCAGGCTTGGTTTAGCCTTTAGAGGTCCTAGAGTGGAAGTGGTATGGGATATACATGTACTTTATGATGGGTCTTCCATGCTCTTCCAGGAAAAATGATTCTATTTGGGTTATCGTCAAACAACTCACCAACTCGTCCCACTTCCTACCGATCATAGAGCATGGTTAACTAGAGAGCTTGGGACACCTATATGTGTGGGGGATTGTGTGTATACATGGATTAACCTCAAATATTGTCTCTAATAATGATGCAAATTTCACTTCTCGGCTATGGAAGGGGTTGTACGAGGCTTTCGGGACGTAGCTTTGATGGACCACTGCCTTCCGTCCTCAGACAGATGGCCAGACTGAGCGGACTATTCAGACCCTCAAGGAAATGTTGCGTGCTTGCATCCTCAACTTTGGTCATAGCTGGGAGGATCACTTTCCTTTTGTGGACTCTACATGCAACTACAACTATCACTCGACCATAGGGAGGACACCTTTTGAGGCGTTATACATCGACCCTTCAAATCACCTCTTTACTGGACTGACCCAGGGGAGTCAGCACTCGTGGGACCAGAGATGGTATGGGCTATGACAGAGAAGGTGCAGATCATCCCGGAGCGGATGAAGACTGCACAGAGTAGGCAGTAGTCGAATGTTGAGAGGAGATAGAGACCTCTTGAGTTTGAGGACGGAGACCAAGTCTTTCAACATGTCTCACCTCAACAAGGTTTGTGGAGACTTGGCCAAGGTGACAAGTTATCTCCGAGATTCGTTGGACCCTTTGAGGTCCTCAAAAAAGTTAGTAAGGTGGCTTATGACTTAGCTCTTCCTCCTCAGTTTCACTGGGTGCATGATGTCTTCCATGTATCCTACCTGAGGAGATACGTGCATGACCTCTCCCACGACGTTGACCATGGTGTGTTGGATGCCGATGATGGGTAAACTTTTATGGAGGTTCTAGTTGAGATTTAATATCAACAGGAGCGGGTCCTTCGTGGGCGATCGATACATTTGGTGTGCATTCGATGGAAGCATGGGAACCTCCGGGAGAGAACATGGGAGCGGGAGGCTCAAATTCATTCTCAGTACCCCCACTTGTTTTCCTAGTTTTGAGTTATGGTTTACAGGGACGTAAAGCCTTGAGGTGGGGAGAATGTAATGACTCATAATTTTCATGTAATTTATTATAAATATATGGGAATTTTACGTGTCCACGAAAAAATACAGCGCATGATTCTGAGGCCTAGAGTGTTCGGAATGAATTTCTGAACATTAATCAGGGTACGTTCAGTAAACATTCGAGCTGGTTTTTATAAATTTTGAACTGGTGCGTGGAATTGAAATCTAAGGCCACCATTAAACTCACAGCGCTATTATTTTCTTATAGAGACATTCACCATTACAGTAGTAGTTCGAGGATGGAATTTATCTTTTCAAATATTCAGGAAATAATTAAATAAAAATAAAATTATTTTAATATTTTTATTTTTATTTGAAACTCTTTGTGGATGTTGATTGGTGGGGACCACAGAATTAAACCTCCCCTTGAGGATATGGAGGTGGGACCACCGATCCTAAAACTTCCTATGAGGGGTTATGGTGGTGGGGACCGCCCGAGATAAAACCCCCCTTTGAACTCCCTCTTAATAGAGAGAAACTTCTTCAGCTCCACCATTTAATTATTCCAACTCTCCCCTTAAATTAATTAAGCCATCCCATCAATTAATAAATTAAGCTATTTTGAAATTATTCCAACAAAAATAATATATAACTTGTTCTATTATATAGGATACTTTTCATTTTGGTGGTATTGAGGGGAGAAGAACTTTTGGAAGAATTCTCTCCATCAAAGAATGCCAACGAGGAACATCTCCAACGACGAAAGAGGTCGGGATCGAAGGCATGTGGTGGGGATGACCAACGTTGAGAACTACAAATTCTCTCTTAAACGTCATCAATCAATTGAGGTAGGGGTTTTTATTGAATTCAAGAAATATCTCAGTTAAATTCATCTCTCTTGGAAATCATGGAGAACACAGATCAACCAAAATCAGTTGATCGATAATTCGTATGAAATAATTGAGTTTTATGTTCATGATTCATGATTATGTTGAGCTTCTCTCCACCTCCCTAATGTGGAGGGTGTGGGACAAACAACATGGCGTCACCCCTCCGTCGTTCTCCTTTATTGGTGTGTTCTTCGCTATGGTGATGACGAACGATGCCAACGTTAGGCACTGGTGGAACACGAGAATGGTGACATACACCACCGCTAACCGCAACGAAGGAGACAGCGCATGGAGCTGCCTTGAGGTCACTGCCGCCTCGAAAATACACCGCCCTGGGCGTTGCCGACCCGTGGCTTCCGCACCGCCCCGCGGCCTCGCCGACCCGCAGCCTGCCACCCCGCCCCGTAGCCTCGCTTACCTACGGCCATGCCGCCCTCATGTTCTCACGGCCTTGCGCCGCCTGTGCAGCCCGCAGCGTCTTCGCGCTACCATCGTGGCCCCAGCAAACCTCGCGCCATCGCGGCCCTCCGCTGTAGAGACCCGAAGCTTAACGTACATGGACATTACATTAATTTTGTGTAATACTTAGTACATAACAAAAACACACACACAAGGACCGTAATAGTTTAGTGTCTTTGGAAACTCGGAATAAAATCTTCTAATCGTGGTGAAAGATCTTCAACATCTCCCATAAAGATCTTACCCTTTTTTTTCTTACCTACAACTTTTCTTTATATCCTGGGGAAAAATAACATAAAAAGGGTGAGCTCAAATGCTCAGTAAGGGTAAGCATGGATAAAATAAAACATACTATATACATTTGAACTTAAAAACATGAACATAATGTTTAAACATCAAATGCTTGAGCAATGACATAAAACATGGAAGTACGTAAGGCATAGATCATAAAGAAACATTAAGAATGATAAAATAGCATGGGAATAAAACATTTAATTGTGGAAACCATTATGCACATGATATGATTTCCATATTAGCCAAGTCATTGCTGCCAAGACCATCTTAGTGGACAAAGTCCCTTTCTGAATCGAGTTCACTCCTCGTTCCAATCCTGTATTACTGAACCAGTTTAACTTGCTGTTCCAGCCATGTCTATCTCATGAGATATAAATCTTTACCCAATGCATTGGAGAGAGATATAGGTCCCACCCATCTTATATTGAAATCATTCTTTCATGTGCCACAATATAAACATTCATCATTCATAATTACCCAACGAATAAAATGGGTTTCATAAACATCATCCCATCATATCATAATCCATATAAAAGAAATGGATATCATTTCATAATAAGAAAAGTGAAACCATGTAAATCATAGAGACATTATACATAAAACATACACATATGAAATAATTTCATTTTAGATGGAAAATGGTTTTGATAAAAGATTTGAAATGAATTCTTGAGGAAAATATCCTTTCTTTTTTAAAATAATTTTCTTTTCACAAAATGTCATGAATTTTTAAAAGAAAAGGATTTTCTTGAAATTAGTCAAGAAATCTTTTTGAGTAATCTTCATGAAAATCAAGCTTTAAAAATCGGTTCGTGTCGTATAAGTCAAGAAAACATTCTTCTCGTACTTTTGTCGGGAAATGTAAAAAAAGTACCTCATACGAAAAATGACAAAAGATTCCTTTCATATCTTTTACTATAAACTCACCGATGGGTAAAATGGGATTTAAAAAATTGGATTTGGATGGAAATAATATTACATATTGAGGAAACATGGATGTGGATGATAAAATACACCCCAGTAAATACCAAAGTATAAACAATCTCGGATAAAAATGAGATTGTGATATTTCCCTTACATTAGGTCTGATTTGCTTCGTAAGTGTCTGATCCTCCTGTATAATGATTTAAATAATGTCATTGAATTATTCCAGAATCATACTCATTGTTATGATATCATATATGGTTCACTTATGACTTTATATTACTCGTTCTTTTGTAAATTCCATGTTAAAGAGCGATTCGGGTAAAATCGTTTCATTTGTCGTCCGTGTTTTGACTTGTAATTATTCATAAGATTACTTAGATCATGATTAATTAATTCTATAATATAAAACATGATTTATATATAATATTTATTCAGAATATACATATATATAATAGATCAGTAAATGGAAATAAATACACCATTCATGGAGACAGTAGGCTGTACGTACGCATGAACGCTGTTTTCGTTTCCTTATTGAGTTGAATGGAATTAAGTAGATGACATACAAATGTATACACATAAATCCAGTATCATTATTATGTCATATATTTCATTATTACTTATTATATATACTTTATAATCTTTCATTAATGGTTAACGTGGAGAATGAATCTCATCGCGTCGTGGAGACGGTAGTCCGTACGTATGCACGAGAGATGATATCGTTCTTATGATAGTGGAATTGTATTGGAGTGTATGTATACTATTTCAGAATCAATATCACTTTACAATAATCATATATATTTATTATGTACACCATTATACCCATCCAAGTTAGGTGGTGGTTGAAAATAGATTACACCACGGCGTGGAGACGGTATTTCGTTCATACGCATGCGCGGTGATTTCGTTTTCCGTAGGATGGATAGATGGTTAAATAGGGTTGTTTAATACTTATAATAAAATATCAGTATATGAGTGATACTGATGTTATTACTTCATAATTAAACAACCTACGAAGAAGAAGTGGAAGAAGAAATAGAGTTGAAAGAATTGGTAACGGACATTACATCTTCTTTGAAGCACCTCTTTGAGTCCTCCTCTTAGGGCACTAAAATTGGCCTTTAAAGAAGAACAAGACCTCTAGGATGTTTCTAGGGAAGCGGAGAAGAGAATTTGGCAGGGGTTGGCCGAGCTTGAAGGCTCAAAGTGGTGTGAGGAAGAGAGGGAGGAGGTGCCCTTTTATAAAGGAGGAGAGGTGCTCCTTTGGAAAAACTAAAAATATTATATTATTATAAAGCCAAATTCGGGTTTAAATAGCTCCAAATTAATTTATTTCGAAGCTAAGCTGGGGATGGGTCGAAATCCTCTCATCCAATAAAATTTAGACAAGTTTAGGTTCCTATATTAACCTTATCATTTATATTTAACATTAAGTTAGATAATTCTACTTTTACCGTGTCTTTTTGTGTTCTTACACTATAAGGTTAATAAACATACAATAACAAGACAAACGAACCCCAAGTTGTTTATTATTAATATATATAACCTTATCTAAGCCATTTGGACGAACCTTAGATTTTTAGGAGTAAAATAACAACTAATAATATAATATTTATTTTAAAAACTATTTTATGTATATTTTTACACTATTTAGTAATTGATTTTTTTAAAAATCATAACAGAATGATTAGTTCGAAAAAAGTTAATTAAATCAATACTAACATGTCATATTAACCTAGAAAATTAGTGTAATTCATAAAAAGTCTCAAATTACATTTATTTGGGTATTTATAACATCAATTATGTCAATATTTCATTAATAAGATAATTACTGCATCATCTTTGTGTCATAAATAAACTAACTTATTTAATGTCTAAAAAATTACAAATAAAATATAATTATGTAAGAAATCTTTTTATATTTCTAATGAATATTTATAGTCGATTTTATCTTTTGTATAACCCTATATTAAAAATTATATACTTATTAAACTTTGATTTTAACTATTTTAACCCTTCTTTAAATAAATTAATAATATATGTCCTAATCTAATCCAAGTGGGCCTAAATAGACTTATTTTATTCATAAGGTTGTTTTTGGTCGAATTAAACTTATCTAATAGAATTAGGACATGTGTTAAGGTAATAATAATATCATTTTTAAACTTAATTACCCTATTTACTTTTAACCGTGGAAAAAAAATAAAAAGTTACTATTCACCAAAAATTATTTTCATCTCATTGAACCACATTTTACTTACTGACATCAACTGTGTCTCTCAGATTTTTGAAATTCCACTCACAGAAGCGATAAAATTATGTTTTATGAAAAATTCATTTTTTTAACTACCACTTAGTGGTTTCACTATTCATCAAAAAATGAAAGTTTCCAGAAAAATACCAAAAATTAGGCCTAAGATATATTTGATATTATGAACTCAAAAATGATGTCTCTTTTACCAAATTCAAAACATATCAATTGCATTAATTAATTTAAAAATTAATTCCCGTCGTCAAAACAAATAGCTTGTTTTTAAGAGATAATAACTATCAATAGATTGACACTTGTTTTTGTCTGGTTTAAATGTGAAATTACATCAAATGAACAAAATTGTATTATATTCTAAAAGTATATGCTAAATATACTTTAAACCCACTCAAAATAATAATTTATCACTATTAATTATTTCGATTAAAAAGGTTTTTTTAATTAAAATTTAGTAATTTTCACTATTCATCAAAAAATGCAAGTTATCCGAAAAGTACCAAAATTTCACCCTAAGATAATTTTGATATTCCGAATCAAAAAATGAAGTCCATTTTGAAAAATTAAATTTAAAAAATTTCAAAAAGTGGTTATTACTATTCATAATGACTAGTTTTAATAATATTTTAATAGCATATCGTTGTATAGTGAAACTCGGTATTGCGTACTACACGTGCTATCGAGGAAGGTCGCGATTACGTGCAATGCAAGGAAAGTCAAGGATGCGTGTTGTGCAAGATACTTTTGGTGTAGCGTACAACACAAGACATTAATGAAATTAAAAATAATATTTTTCATAAAATCTCGGGGTGTTACATCTGCAGCCACCCGCAGCCCCTACGGCCTAATGGGCCACCTAGCGCAGGCTGGGCCGGACCCAGAAGGTCAAGCCGGGTCGACCAAAACTATGTCAGTCCAGGCCGGGTCAGATCAGGTGAGATCAAACCCAGACCCACTTCGACCCATTTACACTATTTTGGACATATCTTTGGCACCAGACGTCCATTTGACGAACCGTCAGTAGTTCTATAAATCATTGAGTGAGACGTTCTCCTTGAGTATACCCCACTGGAGTTTTGGATTAAGATGGGGTACAGTCGGGTTGGATCATGCACAAATCCAACCGACCCCCCTGAGACTAAAATTCTAATAACTCACAAACCGGGCGTCTGATTGACGCGCCGTCTGTTGCGGTGAGACCCGTACGATTTGGCAGTCCCTTTGAAGTTATTCTTTGTGGGTCTTCGTATTAGTTAGAGTATCGACCAGTGGCTTATGGAGATAAACCTCTTGGAGAAATCCGAGCATAGTGTGGGAACCCAGTAGCTGGCTTTGACGTGAAGAATGAATAGTGATCATGTGTGGGTCCGCACAAAGCAATCCTGTGTGGGTCAGCACCGAGCGATCCTGTGTGGGTCAGCATCGAGCGATCCTGTGTGGGTTAGGACCTAGCGATATTATGTGGGTCAGTACCGAGCGATCCTGTGTGGGTCAGCACCTAAATATCTTGTGTGGGTCTGATTTGGAGTTAGGATCCTTCGTGGGTCTTCCTATTAATAGAGTAAAATGATTCAGTAGTTATAACTAATCATCTTTACTACTGTACCTTATTTATACCTAGTGTGAGATGAGTCTGTACCTATGTGGTACTATCCTCATGGAAATACCATAGTGGTATTCTTCTATGTGGCGTAACCATGTGGTACTTTCCTTCATGGTATTCCTTCCTTTGTGGAATAGTTGAGATTTGGGATTTTAGTTGGACTCTGTATTTTCCTTGTGATTGAGATGGTTTTACATGATATCTAAGGTATATTTATGGGAATATACATATGTAGGGTTGATAGTTGTTCTCATACATTCTGGTTTTTTCCTTTTGGAATTAGTGAGACCTTGAGGGTATCGGGGTCCCTACTGAGTATCGTTATACTCACCCCTGCATGGGTTATTCCATCACCTTTTTATGTTTGGTGCAGATGACGGAAAACACTGACTGAGGAAGATGGTACCCGAACTGGACAGTGCTTGGAGGTGGACCATACGGCGTGTCAGTACGTGGAGGAGACCGGAGAACATGGAGTGCTGACGAGGCGATCTATACATACCTTTTAGGTTGGAACCCCAGAGGATGACCAAGTAGTTGTCTTTCTCTTTCTTCAGTTTTATTTCATTTCAGTTTTTCTTGTATATTCTAGTTGGCAATTTATTTTGTACCCTTTACATACTACACTCACTCTGTTTACAGTTAATTTTACTTGATTTCGTATCTTACTCTGTGTTTGATATCATGTGCTTATAGGTTAAAAAGGCAATGCCTTCCTAGTTTTTGGGAATACGCCTTCAGTGCTAGTTTCCATACCCTGGCCTATTGAAGGTAGACTTGGGGTAGTCACAGCACGGGCCCCAGGGGATGGGACGTGACATGGATAGCCCTTCTAAGGTAATCCCAGGTCTCTCCCATCTCATGCAATAGTTCCAACACCATACATGGTTATCCTGTCCAAAAAATTCTTAAGTAGGGATTAATATGTATTATTACAAAAATTAAGATCAAAAGTCATAAAGATGGTCATATAATGTAAAACGTATTAATAAAATATCCAATTCATTTAATGAAGGAAAAAAACTATGGAAGAAGGAAATAATAATAGTGTATAAGAATGAGGTAAATGGAATATTGAATAAGTGATAATGATAAAGTGTGTATCATGATGAATGATTTCACACTCATGTCTAAGTGATTCATATTAAAATTCCAAAATAATTAATATTTACCACTTGAAAATCCACCTCATGAAGTGTTAAATAGTTAATATTTGTGGGAAGAAGGCTATCTAAGAAGGGAACACCCAAAGGGGTGTCCAACATCATGGAGAACATCTATCTATATTGATTATCCCCTGGCTAGGATCATATTTAAAATTAATGAAATATTTTAATTAATAAATTAATTAGTTTGGAGGTTTCACCGGAACACCCCAGTGCATGGAACAATGGTACACCATAAAAACAAAACAAAACATATGGAAAAATTCATCTGTCCTACCATAGGTTTGTTGAGGACCACTGTTTTGATGGAAAAGTGACAATCGGTAACCATAATTGGGTGAAAAAAATGGTTTGATGTGAATTGTTAAGTCTATACATATAATTTCGTGAAGAAGATAATGTAATCAAATAGGTTGATGTTGTGTTCAACATTATTATTTCATTGAAAAATGGGTTGATTGAGGGGAATTTGGTTTAACATGATTGTTGATAGTGAGGGGTTCAATTTATTTCCCAATCACTAACATAGAGTGAACACTATCATTATTAATGGAAAATACCAATGGTTCCCACAACCATAATTATTTACATACTTTCAATACAATAGTATTTGTTTAGTTGGGTTTTCAAACCCAATGACATTTAGGGACTCGAATTGGTTGATAGAATGTGGGGTTGGGCTCAACATTCCCTTTTTTGGGGGAATTATTTCATTTTTTGGGACATTATAATAGATTTATGATATGTTCATGAATCTATTACTAATCCCAACATGGGACCAATTTCCCAATCATAATGTCCATGTGTTATCCCCTATTATATGTAGTAGAGGGGTGTCTCGTTAGTGATTCCATCTATATGTATCCAAGGATCTTCATCCATTTTTATTAATGAATATATGATGATATGGTGATGATTCATACTAGGAACACTGAAATTAGATTCAATGTAGGGACATATTTAATAGACTAAGGAGGAGATTGAGTTATTATGAGGTTTCCTATGTATCTTTTTTTCAAGAATAAAAACCCATGTAGTTCGGTAAACATTTGTAGGTTAATTTCAAGAAAAAAACTACATGTGTTGGCACCTAGACACTGAATATATGAGATTGAGTCGTGAGGAGATGTCATATATAACCTATTTATTATAGGAATCAAAGTTATCATTATTCATTCCCTCCCATTGTACTGTCCCCAAGGTAGATTCAGTTAGATGTGGGATATTTATATCATTCAACTCATCATGTCTTAAATAATGGGATTTAATTAGATGGTGGAGACTCTGAATGTGAATGATATGACGATTTCACCTTTCATAACCCATGTGAGCTACGATTAGTGAGAGAAATAATGGATTGAAAGTAATCATACAAATTATATGTGGATGTGGGGTTTATGTGATGGGACTGCCTATGGAATATTTTAATATGGAACTCTGGACCTAGTGTGTTATCCTATGTATCCTGGTTAACAAAATAAATATATACATTGTAGTTCAATTGGCTTCTCAGTCAGATGATGGATGAGTAAGAATTATTATCACATGGGAATTATTGTGTCATGATTAATGAAATGTTGAAGATGTGGAGGGACATAAAGAAAAGTGGATTCCTATTTAGGCTCAGACGTTAGGAAGGTGCCATACATATTATAGTTTTTATTGGAATCAAAGTAATCATAGTTCAGTTTATTGGGGATTACAAACTGACATTTCCCTATATTGTAGAATATTATATTATTCGATTGATCATGTCTTACACATTAATGTTTTCTTATTTTAATTAAATGATCATTGATACAGCTTAATAAAATTTGAGCTATTCTTGGTGTTGGAAATAAGGGATCGAAAATAATTAGTACCATTAATTGTTAATAAAGTAATTATTCACTGGATCATCCATTTTAGTATTTCATATAGAGTTCAAGACTCATGAAGGCAGCCTATGTATCCTGGTTATAGGAGGGATCAGATTAATTACAGTTCCCTTGGTTGAGGCATACACAATGTGGTTCCCCTATATGAATGATATAATTATTTCAAATCCCTATACTTGTGTCATCCATGCTTGATGTTATAAAAATGATATGGAAAATAACCAGTCTCATTGCTTGCGAGTGTGGGACTTATCACTACAAAAAAAACAGGCAAGGGAAGCGCCCCCTTCTATCAGCGCTAAGAAAAATCACAGATAAAGGTTACCCTAAATCAGCGCTAAAATTTTAGCACTGATACAGGAATGATTTATCAGCACTTTTTAGCACTGATAAAGGTAGTCTTTAACAGCTCTTTGTTAGTGCTGATGAAACCTTAGTCCATTTTTTTATAAATTTGGTCGCACAGTGTCCTCATGTTATCGCGACCTAAAGCTTTCGTGGTATAGGAAACCTGAGACTCCCCTCTTCCGCCCGATGAGATCGCATTACCAGACCTACGCCGCCCTCTCTTCTAGTTACCGGACCACCGACGCCCTCCCTTCTCGTTGTCGGACAACCGCTTCCCTCGCTTCTCGTTGTCAGACCTCTGCCGCCCGCAATGCCCTCACTTCTCGTTTCTGGACCTCCGTCTCCCTCGCTTTTCATTGTCGGACCTCCGCCGCCTACAACACCCTCTTCGGTTTGTCAGACCTCCACCGCCCGCAATGAACTCTTCTCATTGCCAGACCTAGGTTTGCTTTAATATCATTTATTTGGGTTAAATATTTATGTTTATGGTGTTTAATTGCATCCTTAGGGGATTTCCTTAGTTCAGTTGGTGGTTTCATTCTGGTTTTGTGAAGATATCATGAAATTGGTAGGTTGTTCCATTATTTTACATTGTTTTAGGTGTTTAATATGATTTATTTGGTTCTAAAATGGTTTTATAAATTTTCTGGGTTGTGGGAAACATGTTTTCCAATTCTTCTGTTGTGTGTAAGGGTTTGATAATGATTTGACTATTGTAAATGGTTGTTTTTCATGTGTGTTTATATTATTGGACGTGTGATTGTATAAAATAGATATAATTTTATATAGGGGTGGAATTGAGAACAATTTAATCCTAGTAATCTAGGTGGGTAGACTTGGTCTAGTATATTAGGTGAATTAGTCAGGCTGATGATTGGTGTACTTAATAAGGATATTCATAACAACACTATCTAAACTTTCATGTGCTAGGGATTGGAGGCTCAAATATGACCTTCATGTCTAAGGCATATGATCTCAAGAGTATGAGGATCCTAGGAACCTAGTAACCCTAATACCTTAGAGATTTTTTATAGTGCTCATACTATTCTTACCATTATCATGTCACGTTTACTTTCTCTTTTATTTCAAATAATGTTTTATTTAAATTGTATCTTCTTTTTTTCTTAAAAAATAACATGTTAATGTTTATCATAATTTCATTACATGGAATCTATTTTTGTTGTCTTCTACTGGGTATGTTGGCTCACACCTTATATACACCCTCAGGTTTATGTAGACCTTATTATGTTTTACCCAGTTAAAGGCAAGGTTCCCTTGGTGGTGATGGTGGACATATGTGCTAGTAGTTCCCCTTTTGGTGACTGTTATTGGTTGTGGAATGGGGATGTTGACCCTCATGTTTCATGGAGGCTTGGTTATATTGTTGGTTCCCTTACCCTTTTTTTGTTATTTGGGTTTTGGTTGAATTTTTTAAATGCTTATCCCCTATTGTAGTGTTATATTCTGGTCTATTATGTTGTTAAATTTGGTTATGATATGGTGTTTGATTATTATGTAATATTTATGGTTTTTTACATGAAAAACCATTCCCAAAGGTGTAACTCAATGCCTAGGAACTAGTTACAACCCATAGGGATTGGTAATTCCCTTTGGACCTTCCCACTAGTTGGTTCAGGTGTCAAGTGGGATGGAAACCTAGCCTAGTTCATGACAAGAAGCTTACACCATAGTATGGTTTTCTAAATCCTTTTTGTACTGTGTCCATGGGAGGTTGCAACGTGGTATCTTATTTTATAGTCTTAAATTCCATGAGACCCATTTTATAATATTTTTTCTCCTACACAACTCTCATTTGAAATATTGACTCTTTAAGGCTTAAAAGAGTCATTTTAACTCCTCTAAACTCCCTTCTTCTCAGATAGAAGCTCCAGTGGTCGTGTTTGGTTCTTCTCTGATAAGGGGATCTCTCATCGATTGGAAATCATCTATCTCCTCTTATATCCACCTTATATTGTGATAGATCATCATATTTTTAGTGAATCTAATATTCTTTTTTATGAATCTTCATTATAGGTTAGACTACTTGATATCCTACACGTTCATTATTCATTGACAGATCCAATTATGGGTGTTAAGTTGGGTTGATCGCTAATTAAAGGTAGGTGGTTCCACAATGTTTCTTCCGCACAATTGAAAAAAATTTCTTGATTTATTCAATATGAATTATAAAAATAATTAAAAATGATTTGAATTTAAGTGGATTTTATTTATGATGTTAGAGGCATGTATTTTGAAATAAATCCCCTTCTTAGTTGTTTTTTGTGTCATGGAATGATATGAGAAACTATATATTTTTTTGGGAATATTTTATAAAATAATTATCCTTGATTTCAGAAAGAAATGATTAGAATATACTATGATTTGAAAAGGGAATAGATTTTATTAAAACCTATGATTTGGTTTTGAAATGAAAATTCATGTTGAAAACTAAAATTGGGTATTTGAATGTAATAAATTAAATTATTTGTAATGATTGATTTTCCCATGTTTGGTTGATTATTTGATTTGAAGTATATGAAGCCAGGGTACTTAGTGGTAACTTGGATAAGAATGTTAGTATATAATCTCCTAGCAAGAGATTTATGATGAAAATACTAACTTAAACATACTATGACATAATTTTTTCCCCAATGCGAATTTGAGTCCCGATGACCTGAGTCATGGGATGTGTTCACACATTGAGCCATGATCACTGATTGAGTTTTGTGAGGATCATATTACTAGAAACTAAAATACCATAGGGTTTTGATACATGTTAATATGGTATAATTTTTTTTATTATTACATGACATTGATTATGGAACTATTTTGTTCATGCCAACTAATTTATATAAGAGTTTTATATACATTGTTCATTTAAGGAGGTTTTTATATATCTTCCATCTTTTTTATTATGAATGTATGTGATGTTTGAAATATGTAAATACTAATATACCATATTTGTACATGTTACTATGATTTATGTGTAAATATATACCTATTATAGTTTCTTATTATTTCTTTCACACCACCACTTGAGTCGAGTAACCTGATTGAAATCCATATTGGTACTTTGGTTCTGATGTGGATATGGTTTTTTATGTGTTTATGACATGTGTATGTGTGGATATATGGGTACTTAGGAATGATGATATTGAATGTAGGGAAGATACGTAGGAGTGGTAGATGTATCATACTTGATTATTCATGTGTTTGGCTTGGGGTGTTTTGAGGAAACTATAATGAATCTAATGTAATTATATTTAATGAAGATGAACAAATACTAATGGTTAGGCTCTATTATTCACTATTTTTATAAGGAATTGGTTCTCTTCTATTGTATTTGGAAGTCTTGTTTTGTGTACTTGAACCATAAATACTAATATTTGAGATTCAAATGGGATGAAGATGAATAATTATTGGTTGAATGATAATCGTTTAACAATTGAGTACGAGAACGGAGTGAAAGAGTTCATCAAGTTTTTAAAGGATCATGCAAAGGATCCTTCTCCAATATATTGTTCATGTTTAAATTTTTGTTATTCTAGACTACTTACTCCAGAGGAGTTGGAAAAACATTTGATATGTCACAAAATAGATCAGAGTTATAAATGTTGGAATAAACACGGAGAAAGGAGAATGTCTCTACTGGATGGGATAAAATTGTGTTTTATGGATCATTAGATATGAATAAAAATATGGATAATGAATAAGACTGTATGGAGTATGTGATTACAGATGTCAATGATGATGAAGATCGAATTGATTAAATGATAAAGACAATTCATGATGAACTCCTTGATTGCCCAAAATGGTTTGAGAAGATAAAGAGTTGTACAAATATGCCATTGTATGCTGCATGCACTATGTATACAACATTGTCAACTGTACTAATGTTGTATAAATTGAATGCATAAAATGGATGGAGTGATGTCATTTTTACGGAACTACTTGCTCTCTTGAATGACATGCTCCCGGAAGATAATGAGCTCCCAAGACGGACATATGAAGCTAGACAAATGCTACGCACGATGGGAATGATTTCTGAAAGAATAAATGCCTACCCGAAAGACTGTATATTGTTTTGAAAGGAGAAAAAATCACTTACAGAATGCCCAAAGTGTGGTGCTTCTCGATACAAGAATGATAAATGAAATCCCACGAAATATGTATGGTACATTCTAATCATTCCAAGGAGTAAGCATCTATATGTAAGTGAAGAAACTACAATACAATTGTCATGGAATGCAGATAAAACAAATAAATATGGGCTATTATGTCATCCAACTGACTCTCCTCAATAGAATAAAATTGATCATGAGTATCCTGAATTTAGAATAGAGCTGAGAAACCTTCGTCTTGCGTTATCTACAGATAGAGTGAATCCTTTTGGTTTTCAAACCAGCACTCATGGTACAAGGCCTATTAGGTTGGTAAATTATAACTTGCCACACTAGTTAGGCATGAAGTGTAAATTCATCATGTTATCTATGCTTATATCAGGACCAAAACAGCCAGGTAACAATATTGATGTTTATCTGGCTCCTTTGATCGAGGATTTGAAGTTATTGTGGGACTCAGTTGTAATGTTGTATGATGCTTATAAAATTCAATACTTCATGTTGAGAGAGATTTTTTATGGGACAATAAATTATTTCCCTACTTATGTATATTTATCAGGCTATAGCATTAAAGGAACTTAAGGGTGTCCCATGTGCGAAGAAGATACATAATCAATTAGGTTGAAACATTCATCGAAATCTGTGTTTCTAGGACATCGTAGATTTCTACCTCATCGTCATACGTACCGATCTTCTACAGAATCATTCAATGGAAGTTCAGAAAAAGGTGAAAAATCATCTCCAATAATAGGAGATCAGCTGTTTGATAATGTAAAAGATCTGAACACTGTTTTTGGTAAACCATTTTCGAAAAACCATACAAAAATCGGTTGGAAAAAGAGATCAGTTTTTTTTGAATTACCATGATGGAATTGTTTGTACGTCATACATTTTCATGATGTGATGCATGTGGAAAAATATTATTTGACAGTGTTATCAGAACTTTGCTAAATACCCCTGTCAAAACAAAATATGGAATTAAGGCAAGGTTGGACATGGTTGACATTGGAATACGAGATGAATTGGCTCCCGTGAAGGGTGTGTGGAGAGATATCAGTTTTGCAACTTCCTCAATGATGTAAAGGTTCCATAGGGGTACTCATCAAATATGAATAAAATTATGTCAATGAATGATTAGATGTTGAATGGTTTTAAATCACATGATTGACATGTTTTGATGCAATATATAATTTATATTTCTTTACGTTGCATTTTTTCCAAGAATGTTCATCATATGTTAACAAAAATTTGTTTCTTTTTCAAAGCTATATGTAGCAAAGTTTTAGACCCAGGGAAATTTCCAGCTATGGAAAAAGCGATTTTCGTCATATTATGTGAATTTGAAATGTTATTTATGCCAAAATTCTTTGATATGATGGTTCATTTAATGATTTACTTGGTAAGAGAGATTCGACTTTGTGGACCTGTGCACTATAGATGGATGTATCATGTTGAACGGTATATGAAGATTTTGAAAGGGTATGTTAAAAATCGAAGTCGGCCAGAGTGTTGTATAGTGGAGCGATATATAGTTGAGGATGCCATTGAATTTTGTACTGAATAACTATCTGATGTGGAAAGAATTGGTCTCCAAAAATCTCGTCACACTGGACGCATTGAGGGTGAAGTAATTTCTGGAAGAGAAATTGTGACATTCAGTATTACAGATCGAGAGCAGGCTCATCTTTATGTTTTGCATAACAGTTGGGAGGTTTCTCCATATTTTGAAACTCACAAAGAAATTCTTAGGCAGTTGAATCCATCAAGGGCTGAAAAATGGTTATCAGATACAGATAATCAACAGTTTATAGGATGGATTCAAGACCATATTTTTAAGTAGTTGGATGAAAATCCGAATTCAATATCAGAACAACTTCGATGTCTAGCCACTGGATCAAGTTTGTATATATTGTCTTACAGTGGTTATGTAATTAATGGTTATACATTCTAAACAGTTAAACACGATGAAGATAGTACCATGGAAAATAGTGGAGTTACACTAGTGGCTTAAGAGATGCATGTTTCTTGTAGTAAGGACAGAAATCTAATTTATGCAAATATGTCATACTTTGGAATTATTAAACTAATTTGGGAGTCAGATTATATGACATTCCAATTTCTTATTTTTCAATGAAAATGGGTTGATAACAACAATGGTGTTAAAATAGATGAATGGGGATTTGTGAAAGTTGATTTTAGTGAAGAAGGGTACAAAGGCGAACAGTTTATAATGGCATCACAATCAGTAAAAGTTTTTTATGTTCCAGATCCTGCAAACTGAAAGTGGTCGATTGTTCTGTTATCTTCCAAAAATACTAAAGGTTCTGATGAAAATTCAGTTGAGGAAGATCCTTTTAGTGGTACGTCGCAATCAATCCAGAGTGGTCCCAATGCAGACGATGTTTTTTATGTTAGAGGATACTACAATTAAGGGATTTGGATATTCGATAGAGTTGTCAAATCCCTCCATCCTATGAAAAAAAGAAATAGAGTTCAGTAAACAGGTTATGTTTTGTTTGTAATATAGATATTTTTATCTCATTTTTTTATTATATCATTACTAAAATTATGTAATATGAATTAACTGTACAACAACTTTTGCAGATAATGACTTCTCCACATTCTGGTGCTCCAAACCTTGAGGCTGAACAAGTCTCTCAAGCTGTTGTTGTTGCGGCTGTAGCTGCTCCTACTGCTCTTGCAGCTCATGCTATTGCTGTTGTTGCCCCTGATGCAGCTCCTGTTGCCCCTACTGCTCCTCCTACTGCGACTCCTGGTGCTCCTACTGTGGCTGCTGATGCTTATGCTATTGTGGCTCCTGCTACTCCTAGTATTGAGGTCCAACAACCATCAGCACATTCCATTGATACCATTCCATATGAACATATAGACGATGTTGATATCGATGAAATGGACGGGAATGAAGGACCGACGTCACAGAAAACCCATGTGCGTCGTAGTTTGATGGTGTTAGCCAAAATTCTTAAGGCGAAAATCAAAGGCATCAAATTTGAAGTCGGATGGAATGCACAAGGCCAACATATGAATCCAAACAAGGCTATTTTTAGCAGCTACATTGTATTTGTCACTCGACAACACATACCGATTGACATAGATTCATGGAACCATGTTTTTCCCGGGCTGAAGGCTGTGATATGGGAAAAATTATGGTAACATTATGAATTTATTTCTATAATTTACTAGTAAATAAAATAATGAAACAATGTCTTACTCTTCTCAATCAATTGTAGAGTACATTTATAGTAGACGATTCACACAAGGATTATGTAATAAGGCTTGCAGGAATGATTCATCGAGTTTTTCGCACTATTTTAACAAGATACAACTAGAAATATTCTAAAGGTAAAATAAACCCACACCTACACATTGTTTATGCTCACCTCATTTCCCAAGAAGCATGGGATGTATTAATTGGTCGCCATGGGGATGAGAAGTTTCAGGTACATTGTGGGTGATAATACATTGTTTGAGGATACCTGTATTCTTCACTTTGATTGTCAATATTTCATTTATGAAACAGAAACTCTATACTGAAAATAAGGAACGTGCATCAAAACCAACATACCCGTATCGTAAATCATGGATGGGGTACGCTTCATTAGAAAAGAAAATGGTACGTATTTTAAATTTACAATAATATTGTTTGGTGCCAATAAACAACATCATAATTAGGTTTCTATGTTTATATTTAGATTGATGAGTCTAAAACCAAATGCACATCCATCCCACGTCATGTGCTATGGATGGAGGTACGTGTGAACAAATAAGGGAATTTTGTAGATGAGAACACACAACCAGTGTGGGAAATATGTGTAAGTATGACACAGTGGAAAAAATATTTGTTTAAAATTTATATTACATAAAAATAATTAGTTATTTTCCTATATCCGACAGTCATAGGAACTAGCTACTCCTATAGCGGATACACACCTATTATCGACGGCTTTGAAGTAGCCAGAAAAATACGGTCATGTCAGAGGTGCAGGGTTATGGGTGACACCCCGAGTATATTTTGAGGAGAAGAAAAAATGGATGATATAGATGAAAAATTGGTACAAATGAGCGAAAAAATAGCAACCCTTGAAGAACGATTGCAATGGCAGGGAGAGTTTCTAGCAACAATTATGGGTGGGAAGCAAAGGGAAGACACAACTCAGGAACAACCAGTGCATGAACATCCCACCCCACCCCCAACAGCTTTGAGGAGAGCCATTCACCTCAAATAACTATCTTATCTGTGGTAATCACTATTCTAATAATTGTTCCCATGAAATTTGAATCAGACAAATAGTGATAATTTTTCTGTACTGATCTTCTATAGGGTGATAATGATTTTGATTTATATCAGTCAACACCCACCTGTCACCTTGTAGCAAGGGCTACAATGTTCAATATCCTAGATGCCACACTGCATAATAGACCACTTCCGAAAGATCATCTGAAAGTGATGATTACTGTAGCTCATGAGCCAAATGCAGAGGTACATATTCCACTTGATGACGATGATATTCATATGGTCTAAAAGGCTATTGGGACATTCATTTCATGGCCTTCAAAACATTTAAGAGTACATGCGGACAAAGAGGTATTTATTTCTTTTTTTTCAAGCTAAACCCTTAACAATTAATGAAAAAGGGTCTTAACCAATGATTTTTTATATAGATGGAGAAAGGGAAGGGGTGACAAACATCGGCTCAAAACCTTCAAAAGGATCGACCAACCGATCTGAAGGAGCTACTCAAAGAACAATAATACCACTTATTCTCTATCCACAATTACTAGCATTGAATAATCATGTGGATACAAAGCTAAAAGATGGTAAAAATCATCTAGTGGTTTTCAAAGGGAACATATACAGAGAGGAATGTCAAGATTTCATTGCTGCTAAAAATGTAAATGAAAACCATGAAAACTGTTGGCTAGGTGTCATAGTTGTAAATGTATATATGATGTATGTTTCCATGAATTGATTTTTTAAAAGCTGATCTACTGTGAAAATTATGACTAAATGAATTTTATATTGTCGACAGACGCATTTATGAAATACAGTTGAAGGAATTTTCCCATGAGCCATGATTTGGACTCGTTAGTCCTCATATCACATCAACACACCTAAAAAAATAGAGCCATAAAAAGGGATGAAATAGTGAATGGCTTGCTGAAAACATTTTAAAGCAAGATTACATATTACAGACTTTTCCTAATACCAACCATGTAAGTGTAATACACTACGATTAAAGCATTTCATTTATATTTTCACTTCTTTTATTAATTATTCCATTTTGTGTTTTTAGGAAACATTGGTTGCTAATTATGGTGAACTTGGATACTCCGAATATTTATTTTCTGGATTCAAAGCAATGATATCCATCAAACCGACCACACATGATGGAGTTTGTGAATCTGTAAGACACTACATCTTACGTTTTAGGTATAAACATCATGTAATGTAATTTATATTATCTTTTACTGAGGATTCTGTTATGATAGGGTGGTGTATCATTATCGTCTATAAAAAGGAATGAGGACAGGGGCCAAGCAATGGGAGGCATGCAGGTACTATGTCTAGAAAAATAGCAGGGTATATATTATAAAACTTCACTATCCAAACACATCTCAACACAAGTTACTTATTCTCCTAATGATAAATTTTTTTAGTGTCCAAAACAAACAAATGATAATGATGGAGATTATTATGTTTGTCAATTTATGAAAGAGATCATTTTTCATCAGCAAACTAGCATCCTTAAAGAGGTATTTTCAAAAACAACTACTAGTTCATTTATGTTATTTATTTATTATTTATTTTTATATTTTGCAGTACTACTCTGACTTCTGAAAATCCTCATACATAGAAGACGATATAAATTTTTTCAGATATGTGTGATCCATATACTTGATGGAATATTGTACACAAATGCAATGAAGATCTAACTTGGGGACATGTACAATTGGTGGTCATTTTTGAGATGGGTTAAGGGGATCAAAAGACGAAAGATTGTTGTATGTAAATATCCATAGGAAAATTTTAATTGTTATTAAATAAAACATACTTTCTTCAATGAGTCATTTTCCCATTTTAAAAGATGATATGTACCAACAACATGCAATAATGCCGAACTACTCAAATGGTCTCTCTTTTGTTTAAAATGGACACAAATTTAAGTGAAAAGAACAACTGAACTACCGAAATCCAAGCAAAAACATTCATATTATGTTGATCTTTTAGGAGAACGATCCAAGGGTCCTTGGTGATTTGTACGAGTCATCTCCACCTCAATCTGAGGCACTGTGTGGCCTGAACCACTCAAAGGGTCTCTCTTTTGTTTAAAATGGACATGATTTTAAGTGAAAACAACAATTGACCTATGGAAATCCAACCAAACGCATTTGGATTGTGTTGATACATTAGGAGAACAATACATGGGTCCTTTTTGACATGTAAGAGTCAACCCCACCTCAATCCGAGGCATGGTGTGATCGTTATCACTCAAAGGGTATCTCTTGTTTAAAATGGACATAATTTTAATTGAAAACAACAACTGACCTACGAAAATCCATCCAAACACATTTGGATTTCCTTGATATTTTATAATAATGATAAAAGTGTCATTGGTGATGTGTACGAGTAATCCCCACCACATTCCGAGGCACGGTGTGGCCGGTACCACTCAAAGGGTCTCTCTTTTGTTTAAAATGGACACGATTTTAAGTGAAAACCACAACTGTCCTATGGAAATCTGACCAAACACATTTGGATTGTGTTGATAATTTAGAATAATGATACAAGGGTAATTTTAGATGTGTACGAGTCAACCCCTCCTCAATCCGAGGCATGGTGTGACCGCTATCACTCAAAGGGTCTCCCTTTTGTTTAAAATGGACACGATTTTAATTGAAAACAACAACTGACCTACGGAAATCTAACCAAACACATTTAAATTGCCTTGATACTTTAGGAGATAGATCCAAGGGTCCTTGGTGATGTGTAAAATTCAACCTAGCCTCAATCTGAGGCACTGTGTGACCGCTACAACTCTAAGGGTCTCTATTTTGTTTAAAAAGATACGATTTTAAGTGAAAACAAAAACAGACCTACGGAAATCTGACCAAAAGAATTCGGATTGTGTTTATTCAATAGGAGAACGATCCAAGAGTCCTCTGTGATGTGTACAAGTCATCACCGCCTCAATCCGAGGCACGGTGTTACCACTATCACTCAAAGGGTCTCTATTTTGTTTAAAATGGACACGATGTTAAGTGAAAACGACAACTGACCTACAAAAATCTAAAAAAACGCATTCAGATTGCCTTGATATTTTATAATAATGATAAAAGGGTCCTTGGTGTTGTGTCCGATCCATCCCTTCCTCAATCCGAGGCACGGTGTGGCTGATACCACTCAAAGGGTCTCTATTTTCTTTAAAATGGACACGATTTTAAGTGAGAACAACAACTGACCTACGAAAATTTGACCAAACGCATTCGGATTGTGTTTATCCTTTAGGAGAACGATCCAAGGGTCCTTTTTAATGTGTAAGAGTTAACCTCGCCTAAATCCGAGGCATGGTGTGACTACTACCACTCAAAGGGTCTCTTTTGTTTAAAATGGACACAATATTAATTGAAAACAACAACTGACCTACGAATATCCGACCAAACACATTATTGTTGACTTTATAATTTATTAGAACGATCCAAGGGTCCTTGGTGACATGTACGTGTCATCCTAGCCACAATCCGAGGCACGGTGTGGCCGGTACCACTCAAAGGGCCTATCTTTTGTTTAAAATGGACATGATTTTAAGTGAAAACAACAACTAACCAACAGAAATCTAACCAAACACATTAGGATTGTGTTGATACATTAGGAGAGTGATCCACGGGTCCTTTTTGATGTGAAAGAGTAAACCCCACATCAATCAGAGGCACGACGTGACCTCTATCACTCAAAGGGTCTCTCTTGTTTAAAATGGACACAATTTTAATTGAAAACAAAAACTGACATACCAAAATCTGAAAAACCGCATTAGGATTGCCTTTATCTTTTATAAGAACGATCCAAGGGTCCTTGGTGACGTGTACAGGTCATCCCTTCCTCAATCCGAGGCACGGTGTGGCCGATACCACTCAAAGGGTCTCTCTTTTGTTTAAAATGGACACAATTTTATGTGAAAACAACAACTGACCTATATAAATCTGGCCAAATGCATTCGGATTGTGTTGATCTTTTAGTATAATGACCCATGGTTCCTTTTTGACGTTTATGAGTCAACCCTACCTCAATTAGAGGCACGGTGTGACCACTATCACTCAAAGGGTCTCTCGTTTGTTTAAAATGGACAAGATTTTAAGTGAAAACAACAACTGACCTACGGACATCCGACCAAACACATTAATATTGTGTTAATCCTTTAGGAGACCTATCCACGAGTCCTTTTTGACATGTAAGAGTCAACCCTACCTCAATCCAAGGTATGGTGTGACCACTACCACTCAAAGTGTCTCTCTTGTTTAAAATAGACACAATTTTAATTGAAAACAACAACTGGCCAACGAAAATCCAACCGAACGCATTCAGATTGCCTTGATCATTTATAAGAATGATCCAGGGGTCCTTGGTGATGTGTAAGAGTCATCCCTACCTCAATATGAGGTACGGTGTGGCCGGTACCACTCAAAAGGGTCTCGCTTTTGTTTAAAATGGACACGATTTTATGTGAAATCAACAACTGACCTACGAAAATCTGTCCAAACACATTTGGATTGTGTTGATCCTTTAGGAGAATGATATAAAGGTCCTTTGTGATGTGTAAGAGTGAACCCTGCCTCAATCCGAGGCATGGTGTGACCGCTATCACTGAAAGGGTCTCTCTTGTTTAAAATGGACACAATTTTAATTGAAAACTACAACTGACCTTTGAAAATCCAACCAAAAGCATTTGGATTGCCTTGATATTTTATAATAATGATACAAGGGGCCTTGGTGACGTGTAAGATTCATCCCCACCTTAATCTAAGGCATGTTATTTTCGGTACCACTCAAAGGGTCTCTCTTTTGTTTAAAATGGACTCGATTTTAAGTGAAAACAACAACTGACCTACAGAAATCTGACCAACGCATTCAGATTGTGTTGATCCTTTAGGAGAATGATCCATGAGTCCTTTTTGATATTTAAAATTCAACCCTGCCTCAATCTGAGGCACATTTTGACCGTTATCACCCAAAGGATCTCTCTTTTGTTTAAAATGGAAACAATTTTAAGTGAAAACAACAACTGACCTATGGAAATCCAACCAAACACAATGGATTTTGTTTATCCTTTAGGAGAACAATCCACGAGTCCTTTTTGACGTGTATGTGTCAACCCTGCCTCAATCCAAGGCACAGTGTGATCGCTATCACTCAAAGTGTCTCTATTTTGTTTAAAATGGACACGATTTTAATTGAAAACAACAACTGACCTAAGAAAATCCAACCAAAATCAATTGTATTGACTTGATCTTTTATATGAATGATCCAAGGGACCTTGTTGATGTGTATGAGCCATCCCCGCCTCAATCCGAGGCACAGTGTGGCCGGTACCACTCAAAGTGTCTCTCTTTTGTTCAAAATGGACACGATTTTAAGTGAAAACAACAACTGACCTATGAAAATCCAAACAAACACATCCGTATTGTGTTGATCCTTTAAGAGAATGATCCAGGGGTCCATTGTGATGTGTACAAGTCAACCCCGCCTCAATATGAGGAACGGTGTGACCGCTATCACTCAAAGGCTATGTCTTTTATTTAAAATGGACCCAATTTTAATTGAAAACAACAAATGACCTATGAATATCCAACCAAACACAGTCATATTGCCTTGATCTTTTATAAGAACGATCCAAGGGTCCTTGGTGACATGTACGAGTGAACCCCGCCAACCCCCTAGACCGCCCCCACCCCCTGGACACTAATCTACACCCTGGACACCCCCACCCCTCTGGACGACCCCACCCCCTGTAAAGCCCCCTGACATCTTGGACACCAGCCCACCCCCTAGAAATCCCCCCAGAATCCAATCCACAACCTGGACCGCCCCCACCCCACTGGACACCAATCCACCCCCACTCCTCTCGACACCCCCACCCCTGTAAAGCCCCCCCACACCATGGACACCAGCCCACCCCTAGAAAGTCCCCCCGGACACCAATCCACCCACTAGATCACCCCCCACCCCCATAGACACCAATCCACCCCCTGGACCGCCCCCCACCCCTTGGAAACCAATCCACCCTCTGGACACCCACACCCCTTTGGAAACCCCCACCCCCTGTAATGCCCCCCTAACACCTTGGACAGCAGACCACCCCCCTGGAAAGCACCCCAGACAACCCTTACCCCCCCTTGGAAAGCCACCTCAAACCCTTGAACAACCCACCAACACCCTGAATTCTGAATTGAATTCTTTATGTGCATAATTAACTTATAAATTATGTTTTAATGTTGTATGGTTATACTTATTCTAATTAGATTATGACATATGAGTTAATTTTGTATGGTTATACTTGCTTTAATTTTCATATTTAGATGCTGATTTTTTTACAGGTGTTCGGGTGTGCTGCTGCATATTTTTTCATAGCAGCAGAGAGGGAATTTCTCAGCGCTAAAAGAGTGATGATAAATCGTGCTTTTATCAGCACTAAAAAAGCAATGATAAACTACACATTTATCAGTGCTAAAGGTGCATTGATAAAACACTTATTTAGTAGCGCTCTTTTAGCACTGATAAAGGGTTGTTTTAACAGTGCTTTTTTAGCGCTGATAAAGTCTACCTTTATGAACGTGTGTTTAGCGCGGATAAAGGATTCGTTTATCAACACTTTTTTAGCGCTATTAAATCCCGTTTTTAGCATTGTAATTCCCGTATTTGTAGTAGTGTATGTGTTGGGACTACCCTTTTTTACAGTTAATATAGTGATTTGGTCTCGGATAGTCATCCTATGCATCCTAGATATAGAAGGAATCATCATTCCTATAGTTCCCTAGATAACGGAATACACATTGAAGTTTCCTTTTGAATGGGGATTACACACATAGGATGGAAAAGGTTATGTAGACCTTGTATACCCTTTTGACAAAGCCTTATTTTATGCCTAGCCTTCCTGACTATCTACATGACATTTCACTGGAATTCATAACATGTATATTTATATTTAATACATGTCCAAAGGAAATAACATTATCCAGTTATCTTGTTCGAGGGATGATTCATATCCTAGATGAAATGATTGAGGTCCATCACATGGTCATGGATGGCTCGTCTGGAGTACATCACAAGAGTCGGTCTGATGATCCTAGAAACCATTGCATGATGCCAGTTCATATTCATAGAGGGTGTGGCATGATCCATCTGACTTTCCATTGTGTCATTATGAAGGATGGATAAAAAAACATGTATGGTGTCATCCTAATCCTTGTGACATCTCTAGAGGGTGACATATGATCCAAAATTACCTGGATGAAAGACATCATGAATCCTATGTGGCATTATCATAGGATGTCATGAGAGTTTATTGACTGGGTGCCATTGTAGGACACAACTGACATGTAATGTTGATTTCATTGGAGTTAGGAGACATTTTGGAAGGACACTATAGGGTTTGGATGTTGATCTCATAGGGATCCATGAGACTAAGTTGGAATACTTGAGAAGTTACATTTGAATTTCATTGAATGATCCAGAGGACTTTTCAAGATTCAAATAGTATATTAAAGAAGAATCAAAAGAACTAGGCATAATGTCGTAGTGTTATTGCACATTGTACGTGGTTCATGAGAAACAAATGAGGATCATGGTTTATCTTCATCGCATAAGCCTTATATAATTTACTCTTTGTTCAATCATTTTTTTCAAATGAATTATATTTGTTTAGGGTTAATTTATTTATGTCTAACATGATTTAGTAGATATCTGGAGTATTATTTGGGGAACTCATCAGAAATCTGTTACATGATCTATGAGTGATCACACTAATAGATTATGATTGATGCATTATCTCAATATTTTTTCACCGTATCTTACTTTAGGGGATGATTTTCAAGTCACAATATCACCCACTCTAATAAATCAGTTGTGATGCTTAGGCGTCCAGATGTGAGGTTCCATTGAAAATCTTGTGTGTATAAAAAACATGCTTTCATTATAGGGTGTTAGATTTATAGATCTCTCTACCCTAATTATTTTTCTCATTGTGTCACACATATTGTGTAAATTTAAGATTGAGTTGGTGGAGGACTTCAAAATCATGAATTTCATGTGACCCCACCATAATTTATCCTAGGGGTATCTCATGATTTTCAATGAACAAGCGATCATGCCATCAGAACATCCCTTATTAGATTAGTACAAACTAAGGGGGTATTTTCAAATTATATGGGAAATACACATTACTATCATATTGTTAGTTGGATATGTCCATGTTCAATTATGAGTTCAATATGATTGTTTAAATGAATTCACATGATCTTAGAAAACGTTTTTGGGACCTTTCACGAGACAATGATGAACATCATTGTTGTCTTCATGAAATAAAACCATCATGTCAAGGGGTATTCTGAGATTTTTTACTGATATCCTAGGTGTATCACATGAATTTTATAACTATGAGAGGCTCCATTCATTTCACTATTTATATACTTGATAATTTTACAAGGGTTATGGATATTGCGAGGTTTTATAAGGGTTGTCGAAGAAAATCACTCTACCACATGGTGATGTTTCAAGAGACCAAAAAAATTATTTGTGAGAATGTGTGACAATTTCATGGGGAATTCAATATATTTTTCCTTGTAGAGAGATAGTGGAAGTGTGAGGTTTACTGGACATGTTTGGGGAACTTCATGGAAATAAGATGACATGGCAGCTAGATTTTGTGAGACGAGGCATAAATGTAGCTGGGTGATTTCTATTCCTCGGGGACAAACATGGGAGTATCATATGAGTTTCATGATTGAGAGAAACTCTATTCATTTTAATTTATATTTCCATTGTTTATTTTAAAAATTACTGGGATTTTATATGTTTTTATGGAATTTCTAAAGTAGAATCATCCGCCCATCATTGATGCATCACATGAATTTTATGACCAAAAGTGGGTCCCCAATTTTGGGTATTTTCCTCCCTATTTCCAGAGGAATTTTTAATGGTTTTTATGTATCATTTAGTGGGAATGTTTTTTCACATGTGGGAGCTTCATATGGATATTTTCGCATGAAAATTGAGTGTCTAGGTAACCTTTTCAAAATCATAAGGGATTTTCAAAGAGGATAGGTGAGATCTTTTGTTGGCTATGAGCTGCGTGTGACCATCTACATAGACATTTAATGTTAAAGAGATCACATGTCTTCTATGGTTCTCACAATCCATTCTAAATTTGAAAACATATTATTTTTTTATTTATGTGGAAAATGATTCTATTATTTAGTTATTTCTTCCATTTTTGATTTACTGAGGGTCATTTGGAGGGTATAAATATATTTCCCCACATTAAATCGACATTCGCTGAAAAAAGGGATCAGTTTTAGGGAATGTAAATGTATTCCCAAGGCTTTGGAACTATCACCAATTTTTGTTTTGGGAGATTCTTTGTTTACCAGGAGATGTTTGGTATTCATTGTAGTACCCTATGAATAGGGGAGAAAAGAGGGTTTCATTCAATAACTACTCAATTTTCTAGATCTCTCTCATCCAACTTCCATCACATTACCCCATCACAAGACCATCCTCTAAGAACACATCACAATACTTCATTTTGAGAACATTTTCTCAAGATCTACTTCTCAGGAAATTCATTTCCAAGGAACCTTCTCTACTCATCCAAGATTTTTTTTCATTAATTTCTTTGAACATTTTCTATAGGGACGAATGAATGTCTAGGGGCCTTAATGGGATCCTCTAGCTTCATCATATGTTTTATTGAATATTTTGTGGCTCACATGAGCATATCATGGTCACATGATCATGAGTCTCAGAGGGGTCATTTGGTTGCATGATTCCATGTTGGTTTAGGAAATACATAAGATCTTCTATATTTAGGCAAATTGTGAGTCCTCTATAAAATCTTGGAATCACTTAGGATGTTCATGTGATGCACATATTGCTGCAGTAATTTTATGTCTTTCATTTGACAATATTTTATTTATCTATCTGAAATATAAAACTTCCTTATCTTCACATGGATTATAGTTCTATTCATACTCCCAACAACACTTTGAAGAGGGGGGAAAACAATCATTGACGACAGAAATGCTATTCTGGCGATCATAGATCCTAAATGTTGTTGTGATGTTGGGTCACTTCATATGAGCCCAATAAATATGATGGGAGTAATATTTGGGGATTATCCACATTCATAATTTCATTCCCTATCCGGTTTTTGTTTTACTAGTGGTGCTCCAATTCCTCTACCACAATCATAGTTCAAACCATTCTTTTGGATTCAATAACCCCATAACAATTTCAAGTTAAACATCCCTTAGAGGTGATAATTTTCCACCCAGGGAGACCATGAATATGGGAATATACTGATCTATATTACTAGAGACTTTGGTAGGAATCATTTCAATTTTCTTTCTGATGATCATATGTACAACTCGATAAAGGGAAAGTATGCCTCTAAACAAAAGATTGAGTGGTTTCTTAACTGGGATATCCAACTAGGTTGTAGATATGGGATAAAAATGGGATAAACCTTCTGGGTACAATATATTGATTCTGAATTCTCTAAGGAGTTGATGATAATTGGGATGTTTGAGGTTTTCTAGATATCTCATTATATTCCTACCATAACATAGTTTTTATGATAGAACTATTTAGTCATTGGAGTCTAGACATGAACAATTTTCCCCTTATACACAACGAGTTGGTCATCAAACTCTGGGATCTGGAGAAGATATGTGGGGCACCTATATTGAGTGGGATGTATGATTATATCCCCCACTATCTTCCTAGGATGATTCAATGAGGACTCCTCCTATCACCAGAAAATTTAGCAGGCTGGCTGAAATCAACCATCGGATTGAGATGCATCCTGGAGCAGACATCCCATTTAATAACTTAGAGGGATACATCAACAAGAACTCACTCTCAAATATGGAATTTTATAAGTCAATGTCATATCTAATAAAAGACTCCCAATGGTCACTAGACACATTCATGCATATGGTCAAAGAAGGTAAATTTAATGAATGGGGATGGGAAATTTCCCAAATGATGACTAGGTTGTCCAACTATCCGGTTTCCTTTCCATGTACTTGAGTGGGTACGTAATTACAACAAAAGTTATTGGTGTAGTTAGAGTTTCCATATTCATGATGGTAAACTCTATGGAAGGGGGGTGTATATTGGGATAACTATCCTTATTCAGGTAATAATCCTCATACAGGTGTGGTATTCGACACTTCTCTACCTTTAGATTATTATGTAAACACATTCTTATTTTTCATAGATGTATAGGTCCCCAATGATCTCTCTTGGATGAGCATGTTTATACTTCTACGATTGCAATTTAGCATTTTTTTTATATTTAGAATACTCTTATTAATCTGTCAGGAACCATAATAAAACATAGATAGATGAGGTGTTGGATCAATTGCACCCATTTTCTTCTGTTTACATCCCAATGATCACACCAATTGATCCAGCATGGGTGGATGAACATTTAAAGGATATTTAAATATGTAGATATTCTACTATCCTGTAATCCTTGATGGATGAGAGTTGTGCTGAAGGTTAATACTTCAGAAAGATAGAAACTTTTCTTATTTGTATCATATCACCTGATATTATCTTTTGTGCAAGCATTATTAAAAGGTGGTGAGTAAATAATGTCTTTAGGAATGGTTCCACATGTGATGCGAATATTCTCACCATAACAAGGTGTAATCTATTCACCTGAGTATGGGGTCAGGGTAGTGGTTGTTTCAAACATTGCCACATAGAAAGGTATGTTTCAAAATTTAGCCGTATCAATTTATTACATGGTGATATCATATTATTTATCTTTTTACTAATATAAACATGTTCCTTTTACTGAAATTTCTTCAACCTAAGGTTTTGACAATCTATTCCACATTCCCTTTGAGGTTCCTCCAAATGGATCTACCAATGTAGTTGCAAGAACCCTTCTTACATCATCAAATAACATGAGTATGATTCTTTCTCTTGGCTATTTGATCTAGGAATATACTCTCGTTCCATGGACGATCCTATATCAAGGCTCCTTATCTTCATAACATTATCAGCCTATGTGGAAACAAATGTAGAGGTAGATCTAGACTATAGTGTTATAAATCCATTTCGAAGGGTTGATGGGAATATTGGGTTATATTATATTAATTTTTTTCCACCATTGGTTATGACTGTTTTGACTATACTACACTTCATTCTCTACTGAAGGATGGGATTTCTCTTTGGGAGAAAAGGAGGTCCCACAAGTTTATGGTCAAAAATTATGAGGATTCCTCTTTAGGGATGAAAAATATGGATTAATCCTTAAAATAAGTTTCCCACCATAGGGCATAGGCAACTACTCACTATGATGTAGTTAGTGCTGGGAAACATGAGATTTATCATCTTTGGTATGTAATTAACCATTTTTAGGAGGATTTATTTGAGTCTCATCATAAACTTTATAAATTTTATAAAATTTATATTGAGTAACAATGACTCATTGATATGGAAGATAAGTCTAGACATTATGAAACTAATTTTTCAGAGGAGTTTCATAAGACCGTAGAGTTGAAGACTGAATCCATTGATTAATTACATCAATTTATTTCTTCACTAGAGAATAGGGTTTTGGAGCTAAAGGATTCCTCAAAGAATATGTTATGATAGTTCTAAAATTTTTCATTCCTGGTTTGGATTTTATATTCATATGGTAGACTATGATATATGTATATCCCTCCCCTTGTATTCAATTAGTGAATAGATATTTTGAAATTTATCGGTTATTTTCTAGTTTTTCATTCACTCCTGATGTAAATGGCATATCTATTGTCCACTATTATATGAATCACCCATGATAACCATCAATTGAATTATATCAAGTAAACACGAATGTATATGTCTAAATATTTAAATATTAATCGATTATTCTTGAGAAGAGATCATGAATTCCCACTAAAATTTGATTATTTATTGATATATCTACTGTAGTTATAATTATATTACATTATTTTAAGAAGAATAATTTTTGTAGAATATACATCCCAGAGGTAGGTCACTCCTTCTTTAACCGATGTCAACAGACAGGGTTAGGGTAGATTGATGTTTCCATGGACATATGATGTGCCTTACCAGCTTTTTCATTCTTGCAGAATAAATCACTATTGTGTTATAGTTCAGAGAATTCTAGCTCAAACCTTATATCATTATAGTTTGGGGTCTTTTAACTCATAACATCTATCATTTAGTATAGGTTCTTTTATCTCGGACCTTCTATCATTCTAGTTCTGTGTTTTTAGTATTTACCTTAAATCGATGTAGACTAGGGTCTTTTAGCGGAAACCATATATCATTGTAGATTATGGTATATTAGCTCAGACATTTGTTATAATCATTGAATATGATGAAGACATACCAGGAATGACCCAAAAAAACCATAGGGAGTTGTCTTATGCAGTGGTGTTGTCGACGTTCATGAGTATTACATCTACATTCCTGTAATGAAGAGATCATTCTAGTTGGTAGGTCAAAGTACTTATGAATCATGAGAATTGTCAACCATAGGTCTCTCCACACTTTTCCAAGTATCATTGATGAATTATGGTGTGGTTAAGGGAGAAATAATATGGATTCTTGGTCCACATATATAGTTTTAATATGGATTGTATAAGTCATAAACCAAAAGTTTGAGTCCATGAAAATGTGATGGGGCAGACATGTAGTCAATGACCATAACAAACTGAGATTCTAGGATTGACCATGGTATTTCCACGAATTACATGGAATGGAAATCATTTCTTTTAAGGAGTATATTCCTTTAACTAGTAGGTCAAAACCCTTATGAATTGATTGTGTGTATAATCAAAGATTATCTACACACATTTTCAAGGGCCACATAATAATTCTGAAGACTAAATCATGTATATCATGACATTGGGTATGGGAAGAAATCTATCCAAGTATGGTTACCGATCTCTAGGGATGTTCTTCACCTAAATTAAGAATGCTTGATCCATACACCCTATATTTTTGAATCATGTGGTGTGGGAAATCAACTATTCTTTAATGGATTTTAACATTAGTTCTTTGAGATAGGGTATAGAGCAATGTGATATAACATCGAATATCTCGAATCATCTAGAATTTTTTTAAAGATATTTTAAATCATTGTAACTTGTTCATAGGTCATGAGGATGGTTAGGGAGAATCATATTAAGAATGGCCCAGAACACAATGAGGTGTTGAGTGCTACAACAGTGATGTCAGGGCACAAAAGGTATAGAAATACCTATTTATAGAGTGACATATTTGGTCCATGACCATTGGCATATATTCAGGAGTCATATGCCTACATTCATGGTCATTTAAAGGGTTCTATGAAGCTGGGTATCTTCTAAATCATCCATGGAATACTACAGAGATCAAAATAACTCATATCAGGAAGTGTGATTTGTGTGAATTATAATACTCAAGAAGGGTTCATACACCCTTATGTTTTTTTACCACCTATAAAACAAGTTCTCACATCAAGGAGATGTGAAAAGTTATTAGTCTTAATTTTTACAAAACCATGGTGGTGTAGCGAGCATATATTTGATTTTACTAAGGATATAATGTATGACTTATGAGATTTATGTACTATTTATTTAGTCCATAAATTTACCCTTAACTATTGAGATGAATATTATAGCATGAAAAGGTGTTATTTTTTATTAGGCCTCCATTTATAAGATTTTAAAATGACATGTATTGTGTCTCTTTCACTGGTTGTTTAATTATTTGAAAATTGGACCATTATAGTCTAGAGTTTAATTGCATAGATGTTTGAACAATGTGTATTCAATTTATAGTTGGGACACACAAGATATTACAGACTTTAAACAAGAGTCCAATTAGGATACCTAAGGCAAGAGCACTCCAGCATCCTTTTGAGTGGGAGATAAAAAATTTCTTGATCACGAATCATGCTCCATAAGTCATGAAAAATGATATTGAAAAATCATAGAGGGAATGGATTATAATAACTAATGTTCTATGTACTGCCTCATTAATGGAAGGGATCACAAGGATTATATATAATTTTTTACAGAGTGTCATATTTGGATGTCGACCATAAGTGCATATGAAGGAGCCATAAGAATACATGAATTGTCAGAAAAGGGTCCCTTTAAGCCATGTATCTTTTTCGAGGGGCCATGGAAGGTTTTTAGAAACATGTGGTTCTCAAGAAAGAATGTGTTTTTTATTTATTTAGGTGCTTAAAATATAGTGGATGAAACTTGTAATCTAGATGATATGGGTAAAGTACATGTGGTCCATTTATAAGTGATGAAAAATGTGTGATGGCCGACATGGTTTAATGTCTCAAAGTGGGGATGTATTTGTCTCAGTGTAGATTATTTCTATGAAATAAATACATTTTCATGTATTAAATCCTTATGATGTAAGGATGTGGGAACCAACATGAAAAAATTGGACACAATATAAAATGAAAAATAAATACTTGGGAAGATATGACTCTTATGTAGGAAAAAAACTTCTATGACTTGGACACTTTGCATTTTGGGGTTTATTTTTTCATTCAGGTTGTACTAGTTGGGCACAGTATTTGAGATTCAAACATCACTACTTATCCTATAATGGAAGGAATCCGGACACATGTATTTCATGAAAAGGAACCACTATATGCCAGTTGGGACCATACATAGTGTTGGGATTTCTTTCTTCTTATTGTTGTAGTTGGGCCCTGGATTGGAGATTCGGGTGTCACTATGTATCCAGTGATGAGAGGAATCAAGCAACAATTTACTCTCAATGAACTGTGCAGTTTAACATCATACAGTAAGGATGGTGGGTTCCTGATGTGAAAATTGGTTGCTGATGGAACCAAAGGTAGGTAATAGAGGTTTCATTATGTATCCTATAGTAATAGGAATCAAGACATATGTAGTTCATGATGAATTACCTTTCTGAACAAGTCTAGCATATATATAGAGAGTGGAAATTTTTTTTATGTGTTGCAAATGGACCTTGTATTAAAGATCTGGGCCTCACTATATATCCTATGATGTCATAAATCAATTCACATGTAGTTCTTGAATGGAGAACACTCTATGCATGTGTTGACCGTATGTAGAGATATACCATGTTTTCATTTATTATTGTATCTTAGAACATGATTGTTGATACATGAATCACGATGTATAATTTTATGATATGAATAAATCCACACATAGTTCTAAAGAATTTATGTGTGGTTAGATACCAATCACTAACCACAGTGGTCCTCTCAGGTGTTCTCCATGGTGATGCCCAGTTTTATTTCTTTCTTGGGTCATCAAATCTGATGTTTAACATCATATGGAAATGAATCATAGAAATGCATCTAAGGTCATTCATTAAGGACCATGAGGAACACATAACAAGTTATACTTTATTTTTCATGTAGGGAATCCCTTACCAAAATTCCTAATATAACATGACCATTGATCGGTATAGAAATCATGAAATGGAAATGGTCCCTTGGATCTTAGAAAGGAAATTAATGACATGATATGGGTATTTTGTATCTTCTGGTGGATGGACCATGATATAGGAGTAGGAATACCTACATATCACATTTAAATTAGATTCAAACTAGGAATTGTTCTATAAAACTGTATAGATTATTGTAATTTGATAAGGACCTCATCTGTGCAATTTAACTTCTTGTGGTAAGGATGCGGATCACCTAATGTGAAAGGGAAGTAAATAGGTTGTTGGGCACAAAAAAATTGATTCGAGTGTCACTACATATCATATGATGGCAAGAATCAAGACACTTGATGTTATTTGGATGAGAGACTCCATATGTGGAGTTAAATATCCTATGAGGATGGTGGAATTTCATTCCTCTTTCATACTGATCACGCTCGTGTCTGGTGAATTCTCAATGTGACAGTTATTCCTATGAAATTTAATGCCATGATATGTGCACAACTCTCTTGAATTTTAATTTCATGTGGTATGTATGATCCCCATATAGTTTGATTCCATTTTTTCAAGATGTAAGATGTTTTTTAGTTAACCATCATACTAGCATGATGAGTTCCATATAGTTTAACATCATGTGATCACGAAGAACATGAAAATTTTAATGCCATGAAAATTGAAAGAGTGATATATGATGATATCTATGTAATCTATTTTCTATGAAACCTCACATTGGTTGGTTGAATGATATTCACCCCAACCATTATAGATAGTGAGTATGTTTCATTATGATTGAACATGATTATATTGTAAGGACCTTCCCTTTTGCGATCTTACATCAGAGGATTCATTCCTTGCATCATTGGGGCCATGAGAGCCAACACGAGTTATCCTTAGAGAATTGAATGGAGAAAACTTTTTTATCGAAGGCTCAAGAAATCTGATTCTAATGGACAAATCTGATTCTAAATGTACACAAACAATTCTCATTGAGCGACAAAAATTCATCCAATCTCTTTTGCGATTTCTCATTTTCCAAGAGTTATCCAAAAGTGACTTGTAATGTCTTGGATTTTCTGTGTATTATTTGTTAAATATTATATGGAATTATTTCAAGACCTGGCTCAAAGACCGCACATCATTCCGAGGCCCAGTGAGCTCGGAATGGTGGTTTGATCTTTTTATGTTAAGTGATTTGGCATTTATGCGCAGTTGTGGTTTTTTCCTAATGGATGCCTGGATTAAAATTATGAGGGCACCATTACGTCTGAGACGATGACATTACCTTAGAATGAGCCTAACTTTGACCGACACGGGACGAGGGAAAAGGTTAATTTTTAGGATGTTTTATGTAAACTAAAAATAAAATAAATTCGCATGTTTATTTTATAACAGGGACGCTCTTTGCCTAATAAATGGTGCGTCATAATGACTCAAAAATGGATATCTGGACTCATTAGTACCACGGTGTATTTTTGAATGCCAAATCATGTTTCCCTTTTTATAGGGAGAATCAGACGTCGATCGTTAGTGGACTATTGAGAGGAAACCCTGGAGAAAGCTCTCGGTGGAGAGCGACAACAGATCGTAGTTGCGAATCGTTCCACCAACAAGGATAGAGGATCACGACGATGACAGTAGCACGACCTCTTCATCAGTGATCGATCCTTTATTAAAGGTAGGGGTTGTTATTTCATTCCTATTTCCCTGTTCTTGATTTAAAATGATGAACACACATCAACCATGAAAAAATTGATCTCCGAATTTGTATGTTCTTGTGGGAGGATTTTTATCAGGTTGATTTTGGGGAATTAATTTCCAGCTGTTTATTATTGATGATTTCTGCTCCATTTATTCCTACTAACGGGCGTGGATCAACACCATGAAAAATGATGGTGGAGGTTCAATACTCATGCTGTTTTATTGGATTTCGTTCCCTCTTTCTTCTCGAGCGTTCTTCAGGCTCTTCACGGGGCGAAGAACAAAGGATTTTTGTTCATCTATTCTACAGCGCAACAATCCCAAATTGATGAATTGACACCACGGTGACCTTTCCGAGGTGGAACGGCGATGGATGATGACGAATCAATCTGGATTGGGAAGGGCCATTCATCTAGCATTCTTCACGCGGAAAGATCAAAGCATGTTTTCGAGGCCGATTGAAGGTCCGGGAACACTGGATGAAGCTTCCTGGAATTGGGGCGACCAAAACCTATGAGTTTCGTGGCGATCAGATAGCCAGATCGAAAAATGGAGCATCACTGGAGGCGTGATGACGGAGGTCCATGTTTCTGTAAATTTCCAAAATACACGGCGTGTACTTCAAAATAACACATCGTGTAGTACTAGCAGTGGCTTATAGGGTTTTGGGGGACAGAGAGGAATCACGCAGTATGTGACCATTGTCACACGGCGTGTTAGACTTTCCCCCGAAGCTCGGAATGCACATTGGGAAGTACACAGACATGGGTTGGACTACACGACTTCAGACGACACAGTGTGTACAGCATGGCAGAGGTAGCTACAAGGAACTTGGCGTGTATCCAAGGGGTACACAGCCACAGGACAGAGTACACGACTGTGTACTCCAATAAATGGCCAGGCGAGGCTAGTAACACGGGTCCCCCCGTGTACCGATTACACGGGTTGGTGTACATGGGTTGATGACCATTTATGGGCACATGGCCAGCGTAAACAAATCCAACCCAGTCACTTGGACATGGTGTGTACATCATACTACACGTCATGTACTCAGTTTTTCTACATGACTAGCCTTACGACACAGGCCGTTGTACACGGGATGTACCCAGGGTCATACTACACAGCATGTAACTTTTCTACATGTCGTTTACTTTTTGGAAAACGGCATGGTTCTCTTGTTCACTGCATCTTGGACATCTTTCATTTGGGTTTGTGCTCTTTCTTCCAGTTCCCCTGAAGTTTCAGCATCATATCCTTCTATAAGAGTATGATCCCTTCAGTAGGACATTATGTGATAAAGTCATGCATCAATTAGAGAGGCTCAGATCGAGATCCTCTATCCATTCTTGACCCTATGTAGAGTATGGCATCGACATGACCAACTCCACCTGGTGTCAATCCTCTTCCTAGAAAGTGAATTCTGGATGAGTCGCGGTATCCTCCATGGCCCTAGTAGTGATCCTGATCTATGTATCGTGATCCTTCCAACTCAAGAGTGTGTCTCCCATAGTGAGTGCATCTATCTTTCGTAACCCTTCTCACTCAGGAGTGTGTCTCCTGTAATGAGTGTAACTACCTTTCGTGACGTTTCCTGACATACAGAACTTCTCAGACGGATGTCATCAGATTTATACGACTTGTAGTGTGTGTTATCACTGAATGAGTGCTTCGTGGAATATTTGAACTGAACCCCTAGCTGGGGGTATGCGGTTTTGTGACTTGTCTCTAGAATACAGGTTTGGGTTTTGAGTGTATTTGGTTCGTGCAATATGTTCTATAGACATATATTGTGCATAGATGGTTGTACCTTTACTTTTTGTACTTCTTTGTGGTTTTCGGGGTCCTCTACTGAGTATTGTTTTACTCAACCCTACTCGAGCTTTGCCCGCATGTGTCGTGTCCTGTGCATATGAGTAGCCTTTTGACGGAGTCCAGGGTGGACCAGGATAGGACCAAGCTTTCTAGTTTCCCTACAGGCCGAGGCGTTCTTACGACTACGAGTAGCAGTACCAGTACCCTTTTGTGTTTACAGGTTGGGATTTACTGTTTTCAGACTATTGTTTTGGTGGAAATGTATTCTTGCCCAGTTTACATTCTGTACTTTACCAACCGTCGTACTCCGTTGCCTGGGTTTAGTTATATGCATGCATTTTGTTTCTTAGTGGTTTCTTTTACATTTCAGTATTTTTGGTCTTGGAGATGTGTGTGTGTGTACTGGTACTAATGCAATGCCTCCCATGTTAGAAATATGCCTACTCGGTGCTAGTCACCAGCCCCTGGCCTATTGGAGGCAGTCTTGGGGAGTCGCAGCGCAGGCCCCACATGGACAGGTCATGATATAGTGGTATCAGAGTTGGTTTCTTCTACCTTAGGACCAAGAGTCTGCAAGTTTGTGGAAATGGTGTTAAATGTTTCCAGCTCGGCTTTCAGGCAAGAGAATCCAGTGATGGTGCGACGCCTGACGTATCCATACACCAGGACTCTGACAACCTTCTTTTCGACTCGGTACATGAAAACATTGGTTGCAGGGAAATAAAGGAAAGGTACATGCATCATATTGGAATGGGTTGTGTTTTCCAAGTCCTTTTTGTCAGCTATCCAGATATACTCATTGACCACGGTACATCTTGTTTCATTACAGGATGCCTCCGCAACGCATACCCACTCTGAATCAGCCACGTGATCATGAGGATGACCCCCTCAGTGACGAGGCTTCGATAAAAGGACCAGTTTCCCAGGAATTTCCACTAGGTGGTGCACCGGTTATGCCACCACCAGTGGAGTATCCCGTGGTACCTGCGGTTCCGACTGGTGAGGAGCACAGGCTGAGCATGCTCCATGAGTTCCAGAGATAGGGACCCCTCAGGTTCTGAGACAAGCCCTACCCTCAGGTGGCTGAGGACTGGCATGAGGAGATGACTAGACTTTTCTGTCTAGTGAGGACACTAGCAGACCATATGGTGATCCTAGGAGTGAGCCTTCTTAAGTGTTCGACGGGATGTGGGGGAGTCTGACCACATAGACTCGTGACGAGGAGACTCTTTCATGGATGGAGTTTGAGTGAATATTCAGGGAGGAGTTCTCTCTGGTTACGCTGAGAGCTGTGCACATATAGGAGCTTCTTCACCTCCTGCAGGGAAGTATGACAGTAGATGACAATTCATCGAGTTTCACCAACCTCGCCCGGTAGTCGATGGATAGGGTCAGAGATCAGTACATCAAAGCTTAGACCTTCGAGCAAGGTCTATTACAAGAGATCAGATATAGTGTCATGCCTCTATGCATTTCGACTTATGTTGGAGTGCTCGAGGGGGCCTTGGTGATCGAGAGCTTCTTGGCGGAGCAGAGACAACCTACGGCAGTCAGCAGTAGGAAGATAGGTGCGGAGACCCCAGCAGCAGGGAGCCGGCGTTAGGCGCAGGGATCTGGACGTGGGAGGCATCATAAGTGGACCTAGGACAAAGGATCGATAGTCCAGGGCTCTCAGGATAGATACAGTCAGCCTAGGGAGAAGCGATGTTATGCGTTCGATGGTAGGGGACATCTCTCTAGAGATTTCCTGACCCGTTCAGCTGCTGACAGGGAAGTGGTGGATGGACCACCGAGGCAGATGCAGAGAGTGGATCAGACACACCCACCAGTTGGCAGACGTAGTAGAGAAGCAGGGAGAGCTACGGGTGGTGGCAGATTCTTTGAATTACTTCCACCACCGCCCCTAGGAGGTCTGCACCAGGCTTTGGGAGCTGGGGGACAAGGGCGGGGACAACTACATGCGATAGAGGGAAACTAACCATGGACTCTAGAGATGATTCGAGGTATGGTCTGTGTATTTTTGACCTTAGATTACGTTCATATAGACACCGGTTCCATTCATTCCTTCATAGCCATGGGTCGTGTATGAATCCTCGAGATTCCGTTATAACCGTTGACTCGATCTATACACTTGGAGACACCTATGAGAGGAGACATGATGATCACACACCTTTGCAGACAGTGTGATATTACCCATGGAGGTGAGATTTTCGGTTGGAACCTTAGGGTGGAAGCTTCGAGGCCTTACGACATCATTCTCAATATGGATTGGTTATCATCGGTCCGTGCCATGATTGACTGTTTTAGGTGAAGAGTGTGGTGTGTCCACCTTGATAAAACGACGTTTTCCTTTGTCATAGAAAGGGAAACCCAGGCTGCGCAGAATGGTATTATGCATAGGAGGTTGCATCCAATCACTCATTAGTTGGATAGCCTTTCCCTCAGAGCAGTGGATGGTGTGAGCTCCCAGTTCCCATCAGTAGTGGTGGAGTATGAGGATATCTTTCCCGAAGATGTTCTAGGATTACCTCCCCACCAGGAAATCAACTTTTTCATCGACTTACACCCTGAGATGACACCCATTTCCTCATCAGTATATTGGATGTCTCCCGCAGAGCTTCTCAAGCAGAGGGTGCAGTTGGAGGATTTGCATAGAAAGGGTTTTGTGAGACCCAGTGTTTCAACCTGGGCGGCCCCAGTCTTGTTTTCCAAGAAGGAAGATGGGATTTTGAGGTTGTGCGTGGATTACAGGCACCTGAACTGGGTGATAGTGAAGAACAAGTATCCAGTTCCATGGATTGATGACCTCTTCAATCAGCTTAGAGGGGCACAGTGGTTCTCGAATGTTGACCTTCGATCAGGCTATCACCAGCTACAAGTGTGGGATGAGGATATACCAAAGATGACTTTCAGATGCCGCTACGGTCACAATGAGTACTTGGAGATGCCTTTCGGAATGAATAATGCCCCTGAAGTGTTCATGGGACTGAAGAACGGGATCTTCCAGCCTTACTTGGACGGGTTCGTAGTGGTCTTCATCGAGGACATCCTTGTGTACTCGGTGTCAGAGGAGGAGCACGTGAGACACCTACAGATGGTTCTAGACGTACTTTGAGAGCACCTTCTTTATGGGAAGCTCTTAAAGTGCCTATTCTGGATTCAAGAGGTCCACATTATGGGACATTACATCTTAGATGATGGAGTAGTTGTAGACATAGCCAATCTGGAGGCTGTGTTAGCATGGGAGCCACCTCAGAGCGTGACAGAGGTGCAAAGCTTCCTTGGGTTGGCAGGATATTACTAGAGATTCATCTCTGATTTCTCCCAGATATCAGCACTGATGACAGCCTTGACCAGGTAGGGGATACCTTTCATGTGGATAGGGAAGTACCAGTAGGCATTCGAACAGGTGGGAAAGATTTTGATGAGCACCCCAATATTGAGATTTCAGGAGGGTGTCGAGTACATAGATTTCAGCGATGCATCAGGGACCGGGGTCAGCCGTGTCCTGTTATAGAGGCAGGCAGTGATTGCTTATGGTTCACTCCATCTTAGGCCACATGAGAAAAACTATGAAACCCATGATCTCGAGTTGGCAGCAGTAGTCTTCGCATTGATGATGTGGCGATAGTACCTTATGGGAAAGTGGTTTTTCATCTACTCTGACCACAAGAGCATCAAGTACATATTTTGGCTGAAATATCTAAATATAAGACATAGGCATTGGCTATAGTTCCTCTAGGACTATTATTTTGAGATCATCTATACTCATGGGAAGGGGAACAAGGTGGTGGATGCTCGGAGAAAAAGATCAAGCTAACAACTATTGATTGAAGCGACATAGGAGTTAACCACATTGTATTTTTACTTCATGGATAAGGAATATTTATCCTACCTACAGTGAATGGTTGTTTCCCCTCCAATATTAAAGTATGTTAGGGAGGAATAGCTAGGAGATTTCATCTGTGTGGGTTTACGTGCTCAGTTATCCACAAGACATTCTCCTGATAGATATTCACAAGGTGGGGAGCACATACTTCTTTTCAGAGGATGCACTATTGTACCTGTGATGTTTCCAGAGGAGGTCCTGAGGGAGTTCGATACATCCCCTTTGGTGGTATATCCTGTAGTGTAAAATATGTATCAGGATTATTGATGACAGTTCTTGTGGTCAGGTATAATGAAGGCAGTAGCAGAGTTTGTTTCTCGATGCCTTATATTCCAGTAGGTGAAGGCTGGGCACCAGGTTCCAATGGGATTATCTCACCCCTGGAAGTTCCTGAGTGGAAGTGTGATGGAATATTGATGGACTTTGTGACAGGATTACCACAGATTTCCAAGGCGCATGATTCCATCTAGGCAATCATTGACCGACTCACCAAGTCAGCCGACTTCATAACTATCAGGGTGCAGAGTTTCGTAGAAATCTTGGGACACCTCTATGTGCAGGAGATAGTTCGATATCATTGAGTCCCCTAGACAATAGTCTCAGAACGAGATGCCTGTTTAACATCCCGGTTTTGGAAGGGATTGTAGGAGGCTTTTGGGACTCAGCTACGCTAGATCACAACGTTTTATCCTGATACTGATGGTCAGACAGAGAGGACCATTCAGGTTCTGGAGGATATGTTGTGAGACTGTGTCTTGGTCTTTGGACATAGTTGGGAGGACCACCTACCACTAGTGGAGTTTTCATAAAACAATAGCAATGACTCTACAATTGGAATGGTACCATTCGAGGCCTTGTATGGGAGACCCTGCCGGTCACTGCTTTGCTGGACAGACCCCGGAGAGTCCGCACTCCTGGGTCTAGAGTTTGTGAGAGCTACCACTGAGATGGTGCAAATCATCTAGGAGAGCTTGAAGATAGCACAGATCCAAAATAAGTCTTATTCTAACAAATGAAGGAGACCTCCGGAGTTAAAAGAGGGAGACCACGTCTTTCTTCAGGTATCACCTCGATGAGGGTTACAGAGATTTGGCCGAGGCAACTACCTACCTCCGAGCTTCATCGGACCCTTCCAGATACTGTTTAGTGTTGGCAAGGTAGCGTACGACCTAGCTCTTCCACCGTAGTTGCATCGGGTCATGATGTCTTCCACGTATCGCATCTGAGGAGGTACGTGCATGACCAATCGGATAGGGGTGAGCTGGACATCGAGGAAAAAGTGAATTTGATGTGTACCCGGTGGAGATAGAGGATCGGTAGGAGAGAATCATTTATGGGAAATCGATTCCCTTGGTGCGCATCCGATGGAAGCACGAGAATCTTCTAGAGAGCATGTGGGAGTGGGAGGCCCAGATCTGTGCCCAGTACCCACATCTTTTTGAGTAGCCTTTGTTTTGGCTTTTCAGGGACATAAAGCCCAAAGGTGAGGAGAATGTAATGTCTCAAATTTTCTATGTATTATCTTTTAAATATTATATGGAATTATTTTGAGATCGAGTGCAAAGACGTCACATCATTCTGAGGCCCATTATGCTCAGAATGGTGGTTTAAACATTTTAAGTTAAGTGAGTTGGCACTTATGTGTGGTTGTGGCAGTTTCCAAATGGATTCCCAGATTAAAAATTTTAGGGCACCATTGGGTCTGGGATGATGACATTACCTATGAATGAGCCTATCCTCGACCGAAGCGGGTCAAGGGAAAAAGGTAATTTTTTTGATGTTTAAAGTAAAATAAAAATAAAATAAATTTTCATGTCTATTTTATTTCTTTATGGAAACATCCGCTACAGCGCGACAATGGGGATGTTGTTTCCTTAACAAATGGCATGTAATTATGACTCAAGAATGGTAAGCTAGACTCATTAATACCGCAGTTTATTTTTGAATGCCAAAGCATGTTTCACATTTTATTGGGAAAATCAGACGTTGATCATTGGTGGATGATTGAGAGTAAACCCAGTAGAATGCTCTCAACGACAAGGGACGCCCGAACAAAGTTCTGAATCTCTACGCCAACGTGGTCAGAGGATTGCGACGATGACGGTAGCACAACCTCTTCATCAGTGATCGATCCATTATTAATGGTAGGGGTTTTTATTTCATTCCTCTTTCCCCGTTCTTGATTTATAATGAAGAATGCGGATCAACGACAAAAAAATGATCAGTGGATTCGTACGTTATTTCGGGAGGGTTTTTATTAGGTTGATTTCGGGGAATTAATATCTTCTTGTTTATTATTGATAATTTCTCCTCTGTTTAAGCCTACTAATTGGAGCAGATCAACACTGTTGTTTTTGATGCTTTCGCCGGGGCGTGTGCATCTGTCCCACAGAGGATGCGTTGTATTACCCCGCATTCCCTCTTTACAAAGGCGGGCGACATCCGCTCCTTATTCAGGGATGTATACTCCTTTATCTAAACATGTTGATGGGATGTCGGTTCTTCTTTCTATGGATTCCTCCTTGGAGCTCGTCACATAGTCTGGGTCTCCCTCATAGATTTAAAACGTAGTTCGTGAAGCTCTTCCCAGTGACATATCTTTATGGAAACCAGTTAATTAAGACGCTTCTATTAGGACCATCCAAAGGGTCTGGTCAGGGAAGCAACATTCGGTTAGGAGATCAGTCGCATTGGGGCATCACTGGCATGTCTTGACGATGAGGATTGGCATGTCTTTCTTCTATCCCTTATCATATGTCTTCTCGAGGGCACACAAGCTTGAGGTATCCCACATCAAATGCGGGGAATTGTATGCCATTGCCATGTATCAGAGGATTTCTTCAACTTCCCATGTTTAACATAGGGTGTTCTGCAAGTTTAACGTCCTGCGGAGAGGGATCAGACTGATCAGAACACTGATAAGAATGGATCAGATTGAAGAACCCCCTAGGGGGAACACCGATATTGGAGCCATCACGTTGGAGTCTTCCTAAATGATGTGAAGGGGAATGAGGTGTTTCATGATCTCACTGGAATGTGGCTGCCCAGGTAAGAATCAGGATGAATGTTGGCTTTGGGATTGGGTCTCGAAGAGATTTCCTACATATCCTCGTGGTAGGGAATCAAAGTACGCATAGTTCAAGACTGTGGGACACCTAAAGAGGCGACCCATGAGAATGAACGCGTGGATGGGACCCATAGGAAGAGGATCCTTGGGGATAGGGCATGAGCTTCCTAAGACATGTGGGCTCAAGGGAGAGATCAGGATTCGAAATGATTGATAGGCTTGAGCATCATGGAGGCTTCCTACGTATTCCCATGGCGGGGAATCAAAGTCTTTGTAGTTCAGGTGGAAAATATAGTTTAACATCATGCGGGATGAGAATAGGGCTTACACTCTGGGGCGGCCCATGGTGTTGGTGAACCGAGGTGAATGGAGTCAGAACGACTGAGTGGTGGGATTTATCCTTGTGGAGGCTTGCTACGTACCATGCCTTAGAATAGATCAATGTCCCCATTGTTCAGGATGGATGTGGATTATGCTCTAATACGACCCAAGGTGGTGGGGCTTGAACGTCGTGGAGGATTCCTACATACCATGCCTTAGCACGGATCAAAGTCCCCATAGTTTGGGATGGAATGTAGTTTAACTTCATGCGGGATGGGGGCATTTGGGGCTTACGCTCTAATAAGGCCCAAAGTTGGAGTCAGTGAACCGACATGAAGAGGGACCTGGGGTCCATGTGGATTGGGGATTACGCTCTGATATGGACAAAGGTGGTGGGGCTTGAACCTCGTGGAGGCTTACTACGTACCATGCCTTAGCACAGATCAAAGTCCTCATAGTTCGGGATGGATGGGTCTTACGCTATAAGATGGCCCAAGGTAGTGGGGCTTGATCCTTGTAGAGGCTTCCTACGTACCATGCCTTAGCATAGATCAAAGTCCCTATAGTTCGGGACGGTGGGGTCTTACGCGCTGAGACGTCCCAAGGGGGTGGGGCTTGAACCTCATGGAGGCTTCCTACGTACCATGCCTTATCACTGATCAAAGTCCCCATAGTTCAGGTTGGATGGGGATTATGCACTGAGATGGCCCATGGTTGTGGGGATTGAACCTCATGGAGGATTCCTATGTAACATGCCTTAGCACGGATTAAAGTCCATGTAGTACGGGTTGGTTGGGGATTATGCACTGAGACTTTCCAAGGTGGTGGGGTTTGAACCTTGTGGAGGTTTCCTACATACCATGACTTAGCATTGATCAATGTTCCCATAGTTCGGGAGGGAATGTTGTTTAACGTCATGTGGGATGAGGGTGCTTGGCAGTTTAACGTCCTGCAGCTCGGAGGAGGGGGTTTGGGGTTTACGCTCTGAGGTGGCCCAAGGTGTTTCATGGTTGATGCTCACTCTAATATCACTAGAGTCATCCTCAGTGTGAGAAACAAGAGGTAGAAGAGACCTGACAATCACGTCGCGAAGGGTGCATTCGTGGGAAGCAATGTTGGGCTAACGCATTGAGCGGCCCATGGTGTCGGGGCTTACTCTAGGATAGAGGCCTGTTGAAAAAAAAGCACAGTAGTAGAGGGATTTGGCACCCAGGAAGAGAGGAGGGCCCATGTTCCCTATTACACCCTCTGCTGCACTTGGCACCGATGAAGTGAGGAGGAGCAGGGGTGCTACCTACTGGATGTATGGATAGGGGCTTACACCAAGGTGGATGCCCTTCCTTGCAGAAAAATGCCCCATCAATAAATCTCACCCTCTGAGGGATGATCCCATCCCCGTTGAGACGAGTGGGCATGGAGAATGTCCATGTTGGGGGGACCCTGCGTGCGTGGAATGGGGCCATGTCATAGTTTAACGTCATGTGTTGAGAACGATGTTCTGGGCAGTTTAACGTCCTGTCGCTCGAATGAGGTGGGATTGCTCCACACCCCTAGGACTTACATAACTAGTGCCCACTACCCCTTGTGGAAGAGAAGGCATCGGCAAGGCCGTACTGAGGGGGTGACGTGGAGTGAACCATCGAGGGGTCCACATTAGAGTGGCTATGCGATGAAGAAATAGTTGTTAGCATGCCAATGCAAAGAAGAAAATGGTGAAGCAACACAATGGGAAGGACTGTCAACGGGAGTTTGATGTTACTTCGTACAATCCTAGAAGGTCCTACGGGAAAACCATGTATGATGCGGATGCTCGGGGTGCACAAGACACCTACGAATGGCACCTCAAACAAGGGCAACAGGCACTCACAGAATGGGGCGCCTGGGGAGCACGGAAGTGAAGGGCCTTGGGGAATTGTGTGCAACACCTGGGGTTTGTGTGAAATAAAGTGGCCCGGTGCAAAAATCCCCAGGATGGTGCGAAATCAGTGTTTCTTGGGCAAAATATGGGGGGATGAAGTATTGCGCGCGACTGGGATGTATTTTGCGCAAGAGAAAGTATTGTGCCCAAAGGATGTGGTGTGTGTGTAAAGGAAGGATTGCGTGCGACTTAACCGGCTTTCGTGCCCCGGAAGGGATTGTGCACAAGGGGCATACCCCGAAGGGTTTGGAGTTTATTCTAAGCCATGGGGATCTTGCACGAAGGTGGATCCCAGGGCGACTTCACATGAAAAAGAACCATACCTGAAGGCCATATTGCGCGCGTGAGGAATGCCAATTACGTGCATGTGAGGCAGTTTTAATTCTTCGGCCCCAAATAGGAAATGGGTCACCTTCTATATATAGGAATATTGCTATGCAGAATTCAGAGCTACGCGCAATAATTTTGTGGCGGAGGCGGCGGTGCGAAAGGCCAACCACACGGGGCACGGGCACGAAATTATTTCGCACTGGCGCTGGGACCCTTCGCGAATCCAAGCACTTTCTGCGTAGAAGAACTTTTTTCGCGCGCTTCACCCTTTTTTCAGCGCAACACCTCCAGGCCCTCATTACTATGCTTCCGGGTCTGAATATGACTTGATTTTTTCTTTTTGGAACAATCTCTGGCACTTAAGCACTTTTCGGTGTCTACAAATACCCCCCCAGAATTGGATCAGCGAGGGATCACAATAATTGGATTGTGAGGGAAACACCGAAATGCAGAGCTTCATGGGCCCCATCCCTGCAAAATTTTCAAGTGGTGCGCAAAAACCCAGCCTCACTCAGAAGCAGCTTTTCGCACAGTGCAGAACCCTGTATTTGCCTATAAAAGCCGTCGCGGGTCCCAGGCTCCGTACAACGTTTCTCGCGCAACAAGCCTTAAGCTCTCGTGTAAAAAATTTCTTCTTCTCCTGCACAAAAACCGCCTCATCCACGCATAATTATGCTATGATTTACTGGGATTTTACGCGCAAACTTGGGATTTTTCACGCAATGGCTTGAAATTTCACACCATCTATGGATTTTACACCCCAGACTCCCGGATTTCGCACCAACCTTCCAGTTTTTGTGCAAACTCCTGATACACCTAGAAGAAGATTGTTTCAAACCTGGTTGATGAGGCAGAATCTTCCTTTTGTTGGGCCAAAATGGCTAGAAACCCAGAATTTTATTGTCAAAAGAGGGTTTTCTCTGATAACCACACCCTCTTCAACATGCTAACCCCCACACAAAAATAATATACCTTTTCTAACAATCTTCCATTGTGGAACATTGTAATTTTGGAGGAGGTTCATCTGTCAGGCTTCGAGGTTGACACACCGCATTCATTGACGACCAACGAAGATGAACTCACTCAATATAACATCACCAACAATGGTCATACTGCTAGAGAAACCAAGCATATGGACGTATATGTCCTGAATTTTAGGACCAGGAATGTCGCTGGGGGAGATCCTGTTGCAGAGAGCTCACCGACCCTCTATGCGAGCACTTTCCGTTAGAGAATCACTAAAGAGACCATGGGTTGGATGTAGTACTAAAACCTGCACTCCAGAGGAAACTTTACCAGTGAGTGGGCATGCACGTATTCGGTTCTCCACACATGAGACCAATGTGGGGCCGAGCTGCGGCACATTGGTCTATTCGAGGCAGTGTGGACATCGCAGTTCCACTTCTACAGGCAGCCTAATCTTGGACTGGAGTTGTTCACTAGGTGGTCCCCTGACACCAACACATTTCATCTTCACCATAAGGTAGTCATAATCAGTCTCTGGGACATCATCTTCACCAGAGGCATCCCTTTGGAGGGCCATCAATACGATGAGTTCCTCCCACCGAAAAATATATGGGGTGACTGGTCTCGAACCCCCATTCTGGCATGGCACCTGTTGGAGTTGTCCTAGGAGAAGATGAATGTCAAGGACCTCTTGAAGGTCATTGCCAACAAGGATTGGTTTAGCATGTTCCTGGATAAGGATCCAGAGGTCAAGATGCTAGGGTGGGGAAAATGTTGTCCAACCACGGTTCAGAGGAGCAAGAGCGGATCGAACAAGAGGATCTTGGAGGTGGGGAATGACTAATCATGGGGCTACAGCATCAATGAGTCTCAGGAAACAAATTCCTGGTATGTCGGATTCCTCGACACACTCCTCAGTGGACGGCTCTTTCCGGTGTGGGACACAAGGATGGGCGTCCATCCAAAACTCTAGTGATGGCTGGCATCATGGCTACCAATGAGAGGTTTAACCTGGGGTTCCCCATGCTGGCTTGGTTGTACACCATCTTGGGATGCATATTGAGAGGGGGATCACCTAGGAGAGTATGCTTCCCCTTCTAGATCTTTCATGGCTGGGTTTCAACTTACTACGACACCTACACCTTCCCTAATTCCATCCATCCCCCAGGAAATGGCATGCGACCCTCTCTACTGAATATTGTTGGGGAATTTGCAATGACGCTCAATGTGGAGGGGATATGGATCAGGATTGGTAACCACGTCAACTTCTCCTTCATCCCATCCCCCTCCCAAACTAGTTAGCTGATAGACGATGGGCAAGGCTTGATGGAGCAGAAAGAGTACTTTCAGAGCATCAGAGCCAGGGTTCTCATGGCCCAGATTGATGAGAAGATTCTATATGATGCTTATGAGCCATACAAGATCACTAGGTAGTTTGGATGCCTCCATTGAATGCCGAATAGAGTGTACCTATATGTTTGAGAGGAGATGCATCCCTGTGTTCTTCGTCAGTTGTGGCTGATGTTCACAACCTACAGCTCCATTGGCATCATCACTTTTCCTCCTACTGGAGTCAACGTCGGCCTATCAACTAAGTATGTTGAACATTGGACCATAGCATACCCAGAGGGGCTTCTACGGAAGCGAGCTCGATAGATCAAGGTCGCCAGTGCAGAACCTCGGCGGCGAGAGAGTAGGCAGGGTGCCGCTAGAGGAAGAGGACCAGAAGCGCCTCAGGGAACATGGCCTGCACATGCCGGGACCTCAGCAGTGGGGGCGTCGCAAGGCATGGCCATACCCTCATTTCCAGGAAGAGGAGGGTCCCACATAGCATCCATAGAACTTCTTGGGAAGAAAATAAGATACTTGCTTCAACCGTCCCAGGTTGTCATCTTCCCCACGCAATGGTCGACCTGGCTAATCCAGCGGCATTCAATGAGTACCGAAGCCCTCTGTCAAAAGATAGTGCAGGATGGGATCTAGCAGCCAGAATTAGGGCTCTTCTGGGTCGCCAATAAAGTGAAATTCCACTAATGGAATGCATATCTAACGACACTGGACACGTACGCAGGCCAACGAGGTTGGCGTGTGGAGACACCAATCTTGGTGAAGGTGCTTCTCGGCAAGGAGCATGATCCGAAAAGGATGCCTCCAGGGGAAGATGACAGGGATGAGGATTTAGAGGGTGGTGAAACAGGAGAGGAGGCCGAAAGAGAAGGGGAATGTGAAGGAGGAGGAGATGGAGAGCCCAAAGGTGAAAGATTGCAAGGGTAATCCTATCAAGGGAGTCTCTAGTAGAGCAGCGAGATCGTCGGCTCTGATAGGGATGTGACTGAGCGGCTCGAGGTATGCTTTAACCCTCATCTATCTTCTCCTATATTCTCTTTCCTTTAAAACCCTTAATCCACTTTCTCTCTATTGCGTAGGACCATATCAGCATTGATCAAGAATCTCTGGCTGAAGGTGGGAAGGGAGCGTCAATAGGGAAAGGAAGGGCACCGACGCTCATTATCGAGCTGACAAGTATTGTGGGATCCCCTGCCAAGATAGCTACTATAGTGGCCAGAGAACATGAGAATGATTCCTTGAGTTCCTATACGTTTCTTACTTCGATACAGGTACTCACTGTCAGAGGACTCAACTGACCAGGGGGGTCCTTGTATGTACAATGATCATGGTGCTGGAGGCTCGTTGGGCTGCTGAGCCCGGACTATTTTTTAGTGTGCTGATGGCCAATGTGCCACCCCATCCAGAACATTCCTCCCAAACAGAGTTGGATCCGGAAATTATTGAATAGGGAGATGCAGATATCGATGGTTCTGCCATCAGAGTAGGGTCAGAAATCAAAGCGGGTGCCACCATGATCGCGGAGAGGGGGGGGGGCACCCAGATGTAGAGGAGCCTATTCCCCTTGGATGAATCTCTGAGGAAGACCTCGTTGCTGCCCTGTTGGTTGTCTTCCCTATATACCGGCACACTGATCCCAACTCAGAAGTGGCTGAGGAGATTCAGATGATGCGAAAAAAGGGATGGAAGTGCATCTGGAATTTTCTCAATCAGCCCCATGTAGAATGGTCGGAGTGGATGGGTCCATCCTCACCTAGCGGCGCTTCCTGTGTGCTAAAGGGGAATATGATTAATGTCTTCACCTGAAGGTCCATGACTACATGGCCGAGAAGATGCATGAGAGCAGCCAGCACGCCGACGTCATCTGGTGCCAGGAGGAGTTTGGGAGTACCTGATCATTTCTGAGGGTGGACCAGGAGGTCAAACTCCTCAAGAAATAGGCGAAATAGCAAGAGGTATTCATTGAAAACTGCTCTGGGCTCATGGAGCAATTTAGGGCCCAACTGGAGGATGCTCAAGAATAACTTGTGGAAGCGAGTTTCTAGATAACTCAGATCCAGACTGAATAGGCGCAAGCACAGGCCAGCGTCAGCGAACTGTACTTCATGTTCGCTGATGAATAAAGGGTCCTCAGGGGACGGGAGGCAGTCTTGGACACCTCCAATGAAATGGTGGCAGCATTGGAGAGATCTATCCAAGAAGCCGACCATTAGGGGACATGTTTTGCTGAAACCCAAAAACATGTCCCGCTTTACTGCTTCTTGTTCTTTTGAACTGTATGTATAGACCAATTTACTTACTTACATCTTTGATTAACAAACTCAACCATAATCCCAAAATAAATAAGAATCCATCCCTATGCTCATGTGGGTTGTGAGAAGAAAAGGAGGCTCGTATTATCACTTTGTTTGATCATGGGAGCGTCATCCAAGCTTCGAGAATTCGAAATTCGAACCTAGATTTCTGAGGAGAAGAGGGAGGCCCTTCCAAAGGAGGAGGAACTCAGACCAATCGATGTATCATATTCTCAATGTGCTCTAGTGCACGTTTGGGGCAATGCCAGGGGCATTGGAATCAGTTGGAACATATGGGAATGAGAAATGTGAATCACATAACCCGAATTCGGAAAACTATAGGAGGGGCGTGGAAATGAAGGATGACTGTTGACCATGTTCTAAACATAGCATCCTTGTTGCATTAGCCTTAAACAGGGGAAAAAAATGAGGGCCTACCTCTGACCATGTGCACAAAATGAGGACTAAGCCAAAAATGGTCGAGCAGTCTTTCGGAACGTTGTCCTAGGACAGCAGGCAGACCATAGGTTGAGCATCTATACTGTTAGGGGGTCCCTTAAAATGTTATTAGTCTTCCAGAATGTTGGATGAGGACATTAGGTGGACCATAGGTTGAGCATCTATACTGTTAGGGGGTCCCTTCAAACGTGAAAGAGGATAAAGATCTATATAAAGGGGCATGAAAAGCGCGGAAAGTGAAGTGGTGGTTTGTTCGTATAGAATCCAACACCCCCAAGATTATGCCACCATGGTAGAAGCACATTAGGCAGGAGAAATAATCTGGCCACAGTTCATTCCTACTTTTGGATATGACCTCTTTGGTGATGGAACCGTCGCATTACAATATCATTATGGGGAATCCTGAACTTATTTGGGGAAAATGCAGCTGTTACACAATTCCCATGGATGTCAGGCCAAGGAGCCGATAGTGTGGGGGGATAGACTTGAGATTCTTGGGGCTGGACCTGAGACAAAATGTCTAGGCGTTCCTACATATCCTATAAGAATGGGAATCTAGCCGCACGTTGTTCTGGAAAGGTTCTTAGTTTAAGATCATATAAAGTAGACCAATGATGGGTAAGGAAAGCAAGAGACACATGGTAAGGTGGTAATAAAACCTGATGTGAATGAGGAAACAAGCCCTACTTACCATGTGTTCCCTAGGGAAGCGTTCTGGACAAGGGACCGGACACGAATGTTAGGTTGGGCCCGCGGGGAAGTGCCCGGGCGCTCCTACATATCTCATGAGGATGCGAATCAATATATACATAGTTATTGGAGGGTGGAACGTCATGGTAAGGTACCAGTGCAAAGGATAAAAGGGGCATGTGGGTCTAGCCCTCACACCAAAAGAAGCATCATTTGATGTATCTTGTTTGTCCTTTAAGGTGAATGTTTGTTCTATTGTGGAGTGATTGGCCAAGGGTAGAAGTTACTGGAATCCCCACAATAATAATTCCACATACAGGCATTGAAAAATGCTATGGTAAATGATTGATACCCAATGTGACGTCCCCTATGATGAGGTTATCACAATGCAGTGCTGTTTTTTGTCATGTGACTGGGATGATATCATCACAGTTTATTGGCATGGGGTAGGACCAAACTGCACAGTTTAATGCCATTTGTCTTGGACATGGAGGAATGCGCATGACATGATAAATCCTACCATGCGTTAATGTGGGCGATGTATGCTTCATCAACGTGCGTGATCCCAAGAGAGGATCCTTAGGCTAGGAGGCCAGTGAGGGTCAGAGGATAAGGGGTAGGTGTGACTAGATCCTAGCTAAGCATGACCAGAAAGCACGATGTTTCGGTGATCCCACGTATTCCATGGGGATGAAGATCGAGCTGCAGATAGCCCTTAATGAAGATCCCATCATATAGTCTTAGCGCTTGGATTGCGAGAGCCTCGAAAGACACCGTATTCCAGCTTTTCCCCCTAAAGTGTGAAGGTGTATTGAGGGATAGTGGCAAGAGTGTCGAGATTGAACTTGGACATTATGGGGTGGAACATAATGTGAATCATGAAACCAAAATTCAAGGCCTAAAGGGGATGGAGTGACAATGGAGGATTACTACTGACCATGTTCGCAACACAACATCCCGTCGTGTTAGCCTGAAATGGGGACAAACAAATGAGCATCAACCGCTGACCATGTTCGCAACGTGGTATTCGTATCAATTTGTTGTCCAAAACCATTAAGGTAATTGGGTCGTAATGGTAGGAGATCCATTATGCGTGGTATCCAGGCCGTTTTTGGGTCCCTTCGGGTGTGAAAGATAACGGGTGCCCAAATGAAGGGGAACGTGAAGCTTGAAAAGTGGAAGGATCTTTTCTATGTTGAATCTGACACTCCAGGTCCTAGACCAGAGTACTCTGAACACATTGGCGGACCACTGTAACGGGTCGAGGTACTCAATTCTAGGGAATCCAAGAGATTGCGGATTCCCGAGAGATGGGGGAATGGCGCTAAAAACCATGTACCACACCTATATATCCCCCTTGTGGAGAGGGACATTCCAAGGTTCCTAGGTGACCGGGAGATTGGGGAGATCTCTTATGAGATGGGGTTAGACCTGAAATTTAGATGTTCAGGCGGTCCTACGTATCCAATAAGAATGGGAATCAAGCTACACACAGTTCTGGAAAGTGGAACCTAGGGGTAAGATACCCTATCAAAGGGGGGTTTACGACACGATGAACTACCCGACATGAATGAGGACATAACCACACACCACACCATACTCTCTGGGAAGAACTGGGGATGGAGTCGAAGAAGTCCACAGGGCCTAAGGCTGGGCTTCAGTAAGAATGTATTGACTAGCTTGTAGTTTAACATCATGTAGGACGAGCATTGAGTTTATGGTCATGCAAGACCGTAGGGGCCCGAATATAGGACCAAATGCAGTATAAGGTCATGTAAGACCAAGTCATCAGGAAAGAACACAAGTCCCAATGCAGTTTAAGGTTGTGCAGGACCACAATCCAGTTTAAGGTCATGGATGACAGAATACGCTCATGCAATGTATTTCTTGAGAAAATTGGAATTGGTGGGAGGAGTTATATGCTCACCATCCATGGTCACCAAATAGTATACTTCTTTGGGTTAAAACCTATGAACAATGAAGGCCCCTTCCCATTTGGGCTCCATGTTGGGTGGTTTCCTGCCATGGATCATCGGTGCTCTGAGGGCTAATACTAAGTCACATTGCAGGAAATAGGGGAGGTGAACCTTCTTGTTGAAATCTGAAGCCATCCTCCTCTGATGCCTTTCTAGTTTGTACAGGGCACGAAGCCTATTCTCATCTAGTGCTTCCAATTCTGCTAGATGGATTTCAACAACATTATCTGGTGCTTATTGGTCATAGACAGCTGTGCTCAATAAGGGAAACTGATGCTCTATGGGCAGGACAACCTCAGTTCCATAAACCAGGGAATATGGGGTCACCTTGGTGGAATTATAGGTCGTCGTCCTATTATCACAGAGCACATTGGGGAGATTATCCACCCAACCCTTCTTGTTCTGACCAACCATTTTCTGTAAAATGTTAGAGAGAGTTTTATTGAATGCCTCAATCTGGCCATTTGCATGCGCGTGATAGCGGGAGGTATGGTTGGATCGAATGTTGTACTTGGCGTAAAATTTCTTCAGCTCGGCTGCCCAGAAGTAGGTTTTGTTATCGGTGAGTATAGTGTGAGGTACCCCAAATTGATAGATGATATTGAAACTCACAAAGTCAGCGATAAAAAAGGCCTTGACTTCCTTGAGCAGAATTGACTCTGGCCACTTGGAAAAGAAATCTGTAGCGGTCAGAATGAACTAGAATTGGTGAGTCGTTGCCGGGGGGTATGATCCCTTGACATCTAACCCCCAGACTACAAAGGGAAAAGAGTACTCGGTAGTATGGATAAGCTCCGGTGGCCGATGCACAATGTTAGCAAGAACATGGCATGCGTGGCACCTCGTGGTGAACTCGATGTAGTCGTGGATCCTAGAGGGCCATAAATACCCTAGTATCCAAATCCGGTGGGATAGCTTTGGCCCGGCCTGGGGGTCACCACAGGAACCAACATGAACCTCCTGCATAACCTGTGGAATCTCAACTCCTTGAATGAAACAGAGGAGAACACCATAAAATCTGCATTTATAGAGGATCTGCTCAAGACTGGGACCACTCTAGAGAGTAAACTGCATCGCGTGGTGTTGGATTCGCTCGCGCTCGGCCCGATCTGAAAGGATATTACATTGTTAGAGGTATTCGACCAATGGTGTCCTCCAATCAGCAACTACTTCGATCACCGCATCTAGAGAACCTGGGTTTCCTGACCTAGAGGCTGGAGTGGTAAGATGGTTCACCTACGGGCCGTCATTATCCTCTAGGGTGATGGGAGTAATGACTCTATGATGTGCCATGTGAATGATCATATCATCCTGCTTGGGCTCAGCAAGCGACGCAGCTAGGCTGACCAAAGCATCTTCTCGACCATTCTGTGACTGAGGGACATGAATATCCTCTGGACTAAACAGGAACTGGGCCATTATATGGAGAGTGCATTCTAACAATGGTATGAGATCTGGCTTCTTGACAACATAGTTTCCATTGACCTACTTGATGACCAGCTCAGAATTCCCTTTCAGATCAAAATGAGGCACGTCGATCTCAAGGGCCAGATCGATGCCAATAATGAGGGCCTGATACTCTGCCTCATCGTGCGTGCAACCGTCTGATAACAAGAATGAGTAAGATAGAACGGATTGTGCCGGGGTGATAAAGATGTTAACTAGGCCTACTCTATTGAGCTTGTGATCATTGAGCCTTATACTGGTGGGGCTCCGAGAGGCGCCGTCGAAGTGCATTTCCCAAAATGGGACGTCATGGTCTATTTAGAGGATTGACTCACCATGAAAATCCGGTTCGAGGGACCGGTTCGTAGATGTTTGATGGGAAGCTAGAAATTCTACCAATTCCTTCCCCTTGATAGCCTTCTAGGGCACGGACCTGATGTCGAACTATTGAAGGATCAACGCCTACCACGCTAGTCAGCCAGTCAACATGGGGCGATTCAAGATGTACATTAGTGGGTCTACTCGAGAGACCAACTCTACCTCATGGTTCTATAGGTAATGCCACAGTTTTTGCAAAGCAAATATTATCACAACATAGATTTTCACGATGGAAGAGTATCTGGTTTCCGTATCGAGGAGCATGCGGCTGAGGTAGTAGAGGCTGTTCTCCATCCCCTCATTGTTTATCTAGGAAAGAAGGGCACCAAGGGATCATTCCAGGGTGATGACATATAGAATCAGCGGCTTACCGAAGACAGGTTGCATTAAGAATGGAGACTGGAGAAAATATAGCATGATTTCCTCAAAGGCGGTCTGGCAATCCTCATTCCACACATAAGCGGTGACCTTCTTCATGAGCCGAGAAAATAGAATACATATGCCTGCCTGATTCACAATTAATCGGTGTATTTAGGATAAGTGGCTTTGAAGACCTCGATTCTCCCTAATATTGCTCTAGGGAGGCATCTGGCTGATTCCCATGATCTTCTGTAGATCGATCTTGTTGCCCTAGTACCACACAATAAAGCCATGAAATTTTCCGGAGGTCACCCCAAAGGAACACTTCATAGGGTTTATCTTTAGGGTACTGGAATGAAAGAAATTGTACAGTTTCTCTAGGTCTATGAGATGGTCTTGGTGCTAGCGATATTTGACCACCAGATCATTTACATATCATTCCACCAATGTGCACTGGATTGGCAAGAATATGCAATGCATGGACCACTGATAGGTGGGACCTGCATTCTTTAGGCCAAAGGGCGTAACCTGGTAACAAAAAGTACCATCGAGAGAACTAAAAGTGGTAGATTCCTCATCCTCGAGGGAAATCCAGATCTGATTATATCTAGACTAACCATCCCTAAAAGAGAGGGCTTGTTACCCTGCCGTACCATCGATCAATAATTCTGTCACTGGAAAAGGAAAAAAATCCTTTGGATAGTGAGAGTTGAGATCATGGAAGTCGATGCAGACTCTGATCTACCCATTCTAATTTCTGACTGTCATGATGTTGGATAACCACTTGGGGTACATGACCTCTTTGACGAAGTTGTCTTAGATGAGCTTGTCAACATCGGACTCAACCATGGCACCGTGAGACAGATGCATCTTTCTGAGAGGCTACATAAACCCACAATGGTTTGTCGGGAGACCGAGGTGGTGGACGACTACCTGAGGATATAGTACTACTATCTCTTTGTAACTCCAGGAAAATACATCACGATGTTTCTTGAGGAATTCCATATACCATTGCTGCTTCTCAGAGGACATATCAGCACTGATCAAAGCGGGTCTCGGATCTGCCTTGCAATCGAGCTTCAACTACAACAACTCATCGACCGTGGCTGAGACACCATTCTCAAAAGTATGGGGATCATCCTCCATATCTTCTTCTCCACTTATGGATGGATCTTCCATAGGGGAAGCTTCTTTTGAGCTACCAAACCCTGATGGGAGGATGCTACCATCTTTTGCGGTCGTGGTCATTGCATCGGGGCACTCCGGTGCTGCGGAGACCATGGCTATGAAGTTTGTCGACCCGATCCCATCTGGTCTTCGGCCCAAGGGGCCACGCTTGATAATTTTGAAGCAGTAGGGGTGCATCTACTAGAGACAACTTATTCCATCTAGGAGAATCAGACAAGTATGAAATACTATCGTTTCCATGAGCTAGACTTCCCAATACCTGACTGGAGTGGGAGGCTCCGGGATCATGGGAGCCTGGTTCGTATAAGAATACAAAGTGATCTTCCAAAACCACATGGATTTCGGAGAATTATTCCCCCTTATCCCGAAAATGACAAAACATTCTCCCATATCGGAGGTTGTAGCCTCCAACCGATGGATCGAAAAGATGTAGGCATCATTCAGGTCTTCCCAAGTGTCGGTCGTAGCGGCAACGATCTCAACTTCGCTTTCTTGGACATCCATATCCTTTCTCTTATAATAATAAACATCTATGTAGCGAGCTTCGCAAGAGGCGAAAGGAGATACATCACCTTGGATTACACCTACTCGACTGTTATGGGAGTACTTGAGGCATTGGTGATTTGATGAGGGGACCGCCGCATTCAGATGGAGCCATGTCCTACCCATCAATGTGTTGTATGTAGTGTCTTGGGAGACAACCATGAACTTGGTGTTAGCAATCCGGCCACCTAACTGGGTCTTCAGACATATTTTTCCGACCAGTTTCTTCTCTATCCTTTCATATCCCTTGATCCTTAAATCGATTAGAGACAGGTCATCTTCGGATATCCCTAGCTTCTGTTGTGTCCGTGTCGGGATAATGTTGTTCCTGAAGCCGGTGTCAACGAGACAGTGGCGAATCTCCACACCATTGAATTGGATGATGACGTACGACATGAGAATGTGCCCTTGTATGGGGGATCCATAATCCTCTCCTGCGAATGAGATAACGGCCTGGAATTTGGGATTCTCAACTGCTTCAGCATGGAAGGCTTCTATAGCTGCTATCTCTGTCTCAAACTAGAGGGGTCTTCTTAAAGCCTCGGCGATTGCTTCGTTCAAATATGGGGACTATAGAAGGGCTTAAAGGATGGAGATCCTTGATGGTATTCAAGTGAGGTGATTCATAACATCATAAATCTACACCCGACGTGAACTTCTTCTTACAAGAGGCCTATTGTCGATGGAAAGGATGGTGGACCCCGGCGGCTGGACCAACGGCTGACTGGTACTGGAGACATCCCGCTACTCACTAGTCAAATCCTAGAGGGTAATTGGAAGATAAGGAATGGGTTACTAATATTGCCTAGTAGTGCGGCCATTCTAGTCACGATATGGCTGAAGTGGCTCTGCCTGATCCAGTAGCACAAACCGTGGTGGAGGTGGACCTGTAGACACCGAATAAAGAGGCTGCGCATGCTGAGTTCTATGCTGGGCCTACTGTATGGTCTCAGCAGAATGCACGGCCTGGCTATCGGTGCTAGATGACGTGCCCCAGTGACCCATAGGGCTGCGGTTACGCTGACGTTGATGTCGGCTGGGGACATTGGAGAGGTTCGTCTGGTGGTCCCCCTCGTCGAGAGTCATATAGGGATTTACCAACTCCACAGTGTTAACTGATGTGTACCCTTGATTGTTACTTGATTAATCATCTACCAATGGGTGGATTCTATGAGGGATTCTTATATCAGAGGGCATGAAGTCACCGAGAGTGTGGGAAGACGATTGCATTGGCGGGGCGTGTTGCTTCTTCTTGTGTCGTCGATGCTTGCTCTTCTGGGAATAGGTCGGCTGATATGATGATGCAGAAGTGGTGGCCATAGATTCTGAAGGCTATGGCTGATTCAGGAATTCACAGATAATTCCTTGAGCATGGGCGACAGTCATGCGGGCCACCCAGTCATTATACTTCTGGGACCCGCGGTCAGGAACTTCTTGCCACTCGCCTTTGTCGTCACTACCGCAATCTGATCCCACAATAACACTAGCCACTTGTGTCGGGGCTCATCCAAACACGACTATGTTTTTGTTAATATGGTCATGGAGCCAGTCCTTAAACACATATCATTTCATTATGGTGTTCCATAGGATTCGGTGATAGGGGCAGTAGTTGGGGTGATCAGTGAGATGCGCCTCTTCCAGCTTCCGGCACTCAGACAATCATACGATTCCCTGCTCTAAGGTGCTGCAGAAGTAGTCGGGGACCTAAGCCTCATCGAACGAGTACGTCTGATTCCTTCTGTTCGGAAAGGGGGATCTTGGAGCCTGACTCGAATGGAGGGGGGGAGCATGTCGAGGGGGCGTAACTTGATTATCTCGCCTATGTGGCAGTGACACATTATGCGGAGGCGCCTACCAATTCTGGGGCGGGCACTACTGGGATGGAAACTGTGCCTGCGGTGGAGGGACTCTCTGAGGCTACAGATCTAGCTCCACTAGTAGCAATTCTAGCGCCTGGGGGCCTCTATCTGGGATATGGTGGTGGGATCGGCTCTGGAAGCTCTCCTTACCGGAATTGCAGGGGCAACAGACGTGACTTCCTGCAAAGGTCCTCCCAGCTTGTCACAGATCCAACAGGGAGCTAGCTGTACCAAATGAATGTCAGCCCCTCCAGCATCTAAATAATGAAAAGGAACATGGTGGCCTCCTACTACGCTGGGGTCTCTAGCATAACCCACACCTCGAGTTGAAGTGGTTCAGGTGCTGCGGCAGGTCCATCGTCCCGTTAAAGGGGATGAAGTGGGATTTTCTAATCTCATGGGTGACTACATGTCATCTACCCATGGAAGGTATGGTTTTCCATCAGGTGGGATATCCACATGTCACGTTTCAAAAGCCCCGAGGTTGGCAATGAGCACTGCCATCAGATCATCTGGATGCGGGTCCCGGTCCTGGCGGGGATGCCTAACCAAGAGTGTATTTACAAGCTCTTCAATGCGGTATCCCAGCTCTGAGTCTCGTAGAGCGGCTGGTGGAGCAATCCTCGGGGCAGCTGGAGGAGCCCGAGCGGGGTTCCTTAGATTGTCACACCACTCGGGAGGGTTCGACGAGACATACTGCGCCCTCTTGTTGTGAGCTCCGGCGTCCGCCCTGTCAGGGAATACGACATGATCAAGGTTGCCTGGGAGAATGTCGCAGCGGGGTAGTTGTTCATACCCTTGCTTCCCTGGCCTAGGATCACAATATTTGGGTTGCCACTCTGCAATGCTTTCATCCAGAAGTTCATCGACCAACTTCTTCTGCTCAGCAAGCTGCTGGCCCAGCGCCGCCTTCTCGGGGTCCTCTTCCCTCTTCTGCACTAAGGCTGATGGTTCAGAGTGCTTAACAGCTCCAAAATACTCTTTGCCTTTACTGACATTTATTCTCAGTATCAACTCTTCGGTGGGTGGAGGAAGACCATGGTTGTTCCTCTTTTGGCAACAAATGCTTCCGGCTGGATCTAGTGGAAGAACGCTCTTAGGGGGGACACACCTATTGAGAAGTCCCAGCTCATTCGACTCTCCTGTCAGATCGGTCATGTTGGAGACCACTCTTCCTGGGGGCATTTCCTCGCTACCACCTAGTGAGTCAGGCTGCCTTCAAATCACACTGATGAGGAGGGAATTGTACTGCCCCCAGCAATGGACTTGCACGTGGGGGTAGCGTCCTTTACAAATCTTTGGTGTACATGGAAACTCTAAATGCATTATCACTAGGTGGCCCTATGGTGTCCAGGTGACACAGGTTTTCAGAACGCAGGGAGTGTGGCCAGGTCAACCAGGTGGAATTGTTCGCCGATGTCTTCGAGGTGCTCTTGGCTCCCGGGATAAGTCACCTGCCGGTGGCGAAGACGGAGGTGAGTCACCCAGAAGGTTTGGCAGAAACATTCAAACTGATCCAGGGTGAGTGGTTTTGGCATACCAAAATTCGATCCTGCAATTAGCCAATACTTCTCAAGGAAGTGGCCCACTGCGAGGATGGTCCAAAAGTTCCCCGGCTCAGATCCATAGTCTGGAATTTGATTTCCCCACTCGTCAACTGAGGGTGGCTTAGGAACTAGCAGCGGCGCTGAGGCGGGCTGCTAGGAGGATAGGCTTGCTTGTGGAGAATATGGCGAACGGACTGATTGGTCGCCAAATTTTGGGTTGTCCTATGAGGATTTCAGCGACCTAGCCACCATGTCATGATAGGATGGACTGGCGACCAGAGCTCCTGACACAACAGTAGTGTCTGCCGGGGGTGGGTAATGCCCTGGGTCTTCCGTCATTGACCCCCAAAATAGTTCCAAGGTAGAGGGTGCTTCTAGAGACAATGGTGGAGACTACGTGGTCGTCCCATGTAAACATTCTAGGGTCTCATCCTCAAGGATATACCTTCAAAGGGAAATATGGATCCTATGGATCTCACATTTTGGGAGCACAAGTACGATGCCCCTCGTTCCTGCCCCAGCCCTTGACTCGGAAGACTGAGGGGAGGGCTCCTATGTTGAATCTTACTCCACCTCAGAGTCTGAGAAGAAGACTAGCCTGATCCCTGTCTAGCCTTCCCCAACAATCCACATGCAGCAGCGACGACCTGCTTCCTTCCACTAGGTGGTTCTTCCGAGAAGGGCTGGTTTCGACATGGGGTCCTCCGGCTGTACTAGTGTAAGGGAAGAGAAAGTTACCTGAAGAAGTCGGGGTGTGAGGAGCACCAGGACAAATTTCGAAAGGAACACGGGGAGGACCTTTGTGTGGGGCAGTAGCCTAGTGGGGTTGTCATCTACATCTCCAATTGCTAGGGTGGGGAGGACCTTCTCCGATTGTCATGGGGACATGGAGAGGACCTTCATTTCGGCGAGTGACCGGACATGTGATGTCTCCATGCTCACGGTCCGTGGCATGAGGAGTGACCCCATACCTAGTGCAGTAAGCATGAGAGAGACCCCCATATGGAGTGTTTGTGTCATAGAGAATACCCTCTCCTGGGAGGAAGTTCGCACATGGTAGACGTCCATGTTGAGGATGGAAGCAGAGAGGGCCCGCACCTTCCATAGTGGTGGTGCATAGTGAGCCTCCGCACTGGGCGACATTGCTATGGATTGGTCTGTGGAGGCCATCACCTATGCGGGCGATCGAGGGAGTCGACCAAACCTGCCCGTGGGGTGGTTGGGGCCTTGATCTGGGTAGGGCGTGTAGCTTCCCCTACTCAACGTATGCTTGGAGTTGGGGATATGAGTCAGCGGTGTCTCAGGACACATTAGTCGCTAACATTGACACCCCACAGAGAGTGTCTTCTTCTGCCAGTGCCCGATGCTGGCGCCGGGTTAGTTGGACTGGATCTGGTGGTGTAGGCGTGTGACTTATCTGGTCTTCGGCTTGGGGAACTAGGTGGCTGCATTAACGCGGCCTGGTGGGGGCCCTCACTGTGATCCCTGGAAGTGGGACTTCCATCGGGCGGGCCCATATATCCCTTACTTCGTCGGTGTAGGGGAGAGAGCTACCAAGGCGCTCTAGGGACATGCTACCAAAGCGATTGAACGTTGGGGTGTGGAGCAGCGGCTCCCTGCGGGGCCCTCGGGGGCATAGTGGATGTTGAGGAGCAGCTGCCTTGAGGTCTAGGCGAGCCATATCCCTTGTGGGGATGTTCCCCTCTTCCTCGTACCTACATATAAGGATGTTAATTACCCTTCACTGGATAATATCTAATTGGGTGAGGGGGCGTGTGCACCAAGTAATCATGGTGGTCAGAGCTGTCGTGGAAGAGGTAGAACTGCGCGGGGTAGCAGCGTCGATGTTGCCCCTACTCATGCGCCGGTGGGTAGGTGAACAAGCTCTAGATGCAACAACATGATTCCTGAAAGCAAGGAGATGAACTCATTAACATTTCTAGAAAAAGGAATCAATAACCAGTGCCCCAGTGTCATTCTGTCTCCCATGGTCGGCAAGAGGGATCCACGCTGACTACATTGTAGAATAGAACCCTCAACATCCTGACTGTCCCAACTTCTAGTGGGTTTCACGTCAGGCCTGTTTAGTGAGACTTAGTACCAGATGATGAGGTTAGACGACATGTTTATCCACTGATGTCTGAAACTCTTCTAGTCTCCATGTAGAGGAGAAGTGCTTCACATCGGGTTCACCATGGTCTGTTTTCGATGCTTTCGCCGGGGCGCACACATCCTTCACGTAGAGGACGCACTGTTGTTACCCTCGCATTTCTGCATTCCAAAGGTGGGCAGCATCCACTCATTATTCAGGGATGTCTTCTACTTGATCGAAATGGGATGATGGTATTTTGGTTCTTCCTTCTGTGGATTCCTCTTCGGAGCTCATCACCTAGTCCAGGTCTCCCTCATAGATTTAAAACGCAGTTCGTGAAGCTCTTCTTAGTTCCATATCTTTATGGACAGTAGTTAATTACGCCGCTTCTGTCAAGACCTTCCAAGGGGTCCGTTCATGCCAGCAACATTCGGTTAAGAGAGTAGTCGCGTTGGGGCATCACTTGCGTGTCTTGATGCTGGGGATTGGAATGCATGTTTTTCTCCTTTATCATAGGGAATCTCGAGGGCGCAGAAGCTCAAGGAATCCCACATTGAACGTGGGGAATTGTATGCCATTGGCAGGGATCTATGGTTTTCCTCAGATTACCATTTTTAATAGAAGGTATGACGCAAGTTTAACGTCCAATAGAGACAGATTGGACTAATCGGAACACTGATAAGAGTGGATCAGAGTGAAGAACCCCCTAGAGGGAACACCGATATTGGGGCCAACACGTGGGTGGCTTCCTAAATTCTGTGAAGGGGAAGGAGGAGTGGCATGATATCACCAGGATGTGGTGGCCTCGGTAAGAATCAGGATGAATTATGGCTTTGGGCTTGGGTCTCGAAGAGACTTCCTACGTATCCCCATGGTAGAGAATCAAATTCCTCATAGTTCGGGACGCTGGGACACCTAAAGAGGCGACCTGTGAGAATGAACTCATGCATGGGAACCAGAGAGATTGAGTTTCCCGTGATGCATGGGCTTAAGGGAGAGATCAGGATGAGACATGAGTGATGAGATTGAGCCTAATGGAGACTTCCTACGTATCCCCATGGTGTGGAATCAATGTCTTCGTAGTTCAGGTGGCGAATACTGTTTAACGTCATGAGGGACGAGAATGGGGCTTACAATCTGGGGTGGCCCATAGTGTTAGAGGACCGACGTGAATGAAGTTAGAATGACCGGGTGGTGGGATTGATCCCCATAGAGGCTTCTTATGTACCTTGACTTAGCACGGATCAATGTCCATGTAGTTCGGGATGGATGGTTATTATGCTCTGAGATGGCCCAAGGTGGTGGGGCTTGAACCTCGTGAAGGCTTCCTACGTACAATGCTTTATCACAGATCAAAGTCCTCGTAGTTCGGGATGGAACTCAGTTTAACTTCATGTGGGATGTGAGAATTTGGGGATTACGCTCTGAGACGGCCCAAAGATGGAGTCCGTGAACCGACGTAAAGAGGGACCTAGGGTCCAGGTGGATTGGGGAATACGCTCTGAGACTGCCCAAGGTGGTGGGGCTTGAACCTTTTAGAGGCTTCCTATGTACCATGCCTTATCACGGATCAAAGTCCCCATAGTTCAGGATGGATGGGGCTTACGCTCTTAGATGTCCCATGGTAGTGGAGCTTGAACCTTGTGTAGGATTACTACGTACCATTACATTGAACGGATCAAAGTCATTGTAGTTCGGGATGGTGGGGTCTTACGGGATGAGAGAGCCCGAGGTGGTGGGGCATGAACCTCGTGGAGGCTTCTTACATACCATGCCTTAGCACGGATCAATGACCCCGTAGTTTTGGTTGGTTGTGGAATACGCGCTGAGATGACCCAAGGTGGTGGGGCTTGTACCTCGTGAAGGCTTCCTACATACCCCGCCTTAGCACAAATCAAAGACCCCGTAGTTTGGTTTGGTTAGGGCTTACACACTGAGACGACCCATGGTGGTGGGGCTTGAACCTCATGGAGGCTTCCTACGTACCATTACTTAGCATGGATCAACGTCATCGTAGTTCGGGTTAGAATGCATTTTAACATCATGAGGGATGAGGGTTCTTGGGAGTTTAACATCCCGCAGCTCGTATAAGGGGGTTTGGGGCTTATGCTCTGAGGCGGGCCAAGGTGTGTCATTGATGGTGCTCACTCTAAGCTCGCTGGAGTCATGCTCAGTGTGACAAACAAGAGGTAGCGGAGACCTGATGATCACGTCGCGAAGGGTGCGTCCAAGGGAAGCGAAGAGAGGCTGACGCGTTGAGAGGCCCATGGTGTCTGGGATTACACCAGGATGGAGGCCCGAGGGAGAAAAATCGCAGCAAGAGACGGATTTGGAACCAAGGAACAGAGGAGGGGCCTCGTTCCCTATTACGCCCTCCGATGGCCTTGGCACCGATGAAGTGAGGAGGACCAGGGGTGCTGCCTCCTGGAAGGAAGGCTAGGGTCTTACACCAAGGTGGATTCCCTTCCCCACAGATAAACGCCACTCTAATAAATCACCTCCTGTGAGGGATGATCCCATTCCTTTGGAGACGAGTGGGCATGGAGAATGTCTGAGGTGGGGGGAACCTGCGTGCGAGACATGGGGCCCGGTCACAGTTTAACGTCATGTGTGGAAGGCGAGGTGCTTGGCAGTTTAATGTATCACAACTCGGATGAGGTGGGATTGCTCAGCACCCCTAGGACTTACATAACTGGTGCCCCATTCCCCTTGTGTAAGGGAAGGCATCAACAATGCTGTACTGTGGGGGTGTCGCAGAGAGAACTGTCGAGGGGTCCACGTCATCATGACTATGTGCAGAAGAAATACCTGTTAGCATGCCTATGTGAAGAAGAAAAAGGCGAAGCAACACAACAAGAGGGATTTATTAAGGGGAATTGAAGATACTTTGTACAAGCCTAGAAGGTTGTACGAGAAAGCCATTCATGATGTGGATGCTCAGGGTGAAAATGACACCTGCAAATGGCACCCAGTAGAAGGGCATCAGGTGCGGGTGCATGGGGGCTCCCTAGGAGCACGGAGGTGAAGTGCCTTAGGGAATTGCACGCAACTCTTGGGGTTTTCATAAAATAAAGGGACCGGTGCGAAAATCCCCAGTTTGGTACAAAAACAGTGTTTCCTACGTGAAATATGGGGGGATGAAGTATTGTGCACAGTTTGGAGGAATTGCGCGCAAGAGAAAGGATTTCATGCAATGGAAGGGGTGTGCATGCAAAAGAAGGATTGTGCGGTGCTTAACCAGCTTGAGTGACCCGGAAGGGATTTCATGCAAGGGGAAGACCCCGAAGGGTTTAGAGTTTAGTCTAAGACATTTGGATCTTGTGTGAAGGTGGATCCTGGGGCGACTTGGCATGAAAAAGAACCATTCCTGAAATCCATATTGCATGCGCGCGGAATTCTGATTACGCGCACGAGAGGCGGTTCGAAGTCTTCAGCCCCGAATAGGATGGGGGTCACATTCTATTTATAGGCATCCAGTGGAATGTAATTCAGGGCTGCATGCAATAATTGGGCAGTAGAGGCGGCGGTGCGAAAGGCCAAATGTGTAGGGCACGTGCGTGAAATTATTTCGCACCGGCATCGGGACCCTTCGCGAATCCCAGTACTTTCTGCGTGGGAGAACTTTGTTCGCACGCTTCACCCTTTTTTCCATGCAACACATCCAGGCCCTCTAGACAAACTCTACGGGTCCAAATATGACTTTTCTTTTAATTTTGGAACTTTCCCCAGCACTTATGCACTTTTTGGAATCTATAGCTGTGACGAACGATGGTGGAGGTTCGTTCCTCATGTTGTTTTTTTTGGATGTTTCCTACTTTCTTCTCTTGTGTTTTTCACATTCTTTGATGGGATAAGAACAACGGATCGTTGCACATATTTTCTATGACTAAATGATCACAAATTGAATAATCGACACCACAATGACGTTGCAGAGGTGCGACGATGATGGCGGACGACGAATCAGACCGGATCGAGAAGGGCCGTTCTTCGAGCGTTCTTTATGCGGAAAGATCAAAGCATATTTTCGGGGCCGATCGGAGGTCCAGAAACACTGGATGAAGCTTTGTGGCATAGGGAGACCAAAACCCGAGAGTTTCATGGTGATCGGACATCCAGATCGATGAATGGAGCATCACTGGAGGAGCGACGGCGGAGGTCTGCATTTCAGGAAATTTCCAGAATACATGGAATGTACTTTTGAAGAACACACCGTGTAGTACTGGTGATGGAAGCTAGGGTTTTGGGGGATAGAGACGAATAACACGGTGTGTGATAATGGTCACACGGCATGTTAGACTTTCCCCGAAGCTCTGTGTGTACTTTGGGATGTACATGGACACGGGTTGGACTACAAAGCTTCAGACGACATGATGAGTATAGCATGGTAGAGGTGGCTAAAAGGAACTCGACATGTATCCAGGGGTACACAGACATTGGATGGAGTACACGACAGTGTACTCCATCCCATGTCCAGGTGAATCTAGTAACACGTGTCACCCCATGTACTGATTACACAGGTTGGTGTACACAGGTTGATGATTGTGTATGGGAACATGGTCAGCATACACAGAGCCAACCCAAGTGACACGGACACGGTGTGTAAATAATACTATAAACAGTGTAATTAGTTTTTCTACATTACTAGCCTTACGACATGGGCCGTTCTACACGGGCAGTACCTGGGGTCAAACTACACGGTGTGTAATATTTCTACACGCCGTGTACTTTTTGGAAAATGGCATGGTGCTCTTGTTCACTGCATCTTGGAAATCTTTCGTTTGGTTTAGTGCCCTTCTTCTCGTTCCACTGATGTTCAGGCATCGTTTCCCTATACAGGAGTATGATCCCTTCAGCAGGAAGTTCTGTTATAGAGTCAGATATCCATCTGAGAGGCCCGGATCAAGATCCTCTATCCATTCTTGACCCTAGGTAAAGTCCAGAATCGACCTGGCCAACTCCACTGGGCATCGATCCTCTACCTATCAGGTGAATTCTGAATGATTCGTGGTATCCAGCATGGCCCTAGAAGTGATCCTCATCTGTGTATCGTGATATTTCCCACTTAGGAGTGTGTCTCCTGTAATGAGTGCATCTATCTGTCGTAACCCTTCTCACTCAAGAGTGTGTCTCCTGTAATGAGTGTAACTATATCTCGTGACATTTACCGACATATATTACTTCTCGGAAATACATCATCAGAGCTATAAGACTTGTGGAGTGTGTTCTCTCAGAACGAGTGCATCGTGGAATCTTCAAACTGAACCCCTAGTTGGGGGTATGCAGTTGTGTGACTTATCTTTAAACATCAGGTCTGGGTTTTGAGTATTTCTAGTTCATGCTGTATGTTTTTTAGACATATACTGTGAATAGATGATTGTATCTTTACTCTGTGTACTACTTTGTGGTTTTTGCGGTCCTCTAATTAGTATTGTTGTAATCACCCCTGCACGGGCTTTGCCCGCACGTGTCGTGTCTTGTGCAGACGAGTAGAATTTTGATGAAGTCCGGGTCAGACCAGGACATGACCGAGATTTATTAGCTCCCTATAGGCCGAAGCATTCCTATGGATATGAGTACCAGTCCTAGTACCCTTTCGGGTTTACAGGTTGGACTTTTCATTTTTCAGACTCTTGTTTTGGTGGGGTTGTATGTTGGCCAAGTTTACATTCAGTACTTTACCTTCCGTCGTACTCTATTGGTTGGGTTTAGTTGTATGCATGCATTTTGTTCCTTAAGGGTTTCTTTTATATTTCACCATTTTTGGGCCTGGAGATGTTTTCATGTGTATAGGTAGTTACGCAATTCCTCCAATATTAGTAATATGCCTACTCGGTGCGAGTCACCAGCCCATGGCCTATTGGAGGTGGGCTTGGGGAGTCACAGTGCGGGCCCCACTATGACAGGTCGTGACATGGCTATTAGGAGAGAATGAAGGAGGAAGAATATAGCTGAACCTTACATCTTCCCACACACTAATGAGTAAGGGGTTTGTTGAGTTATATTAAGTATGGTGGTAAGGAAGTCCCAACAATAATGGATGAGATTTTTCAGCCAGGATTTCTAATCCTTGTTCACCAACATTTGGAGTATATTTGATTGAGTCTGATTGAAGGAATATATTTTACATTTTCTACTAAATGATTTTAGTATGAGTGATTTTACATTGTATTGTACAATTGGGACAGTTTCATCAACTCCATAGAAAATAAGATGGTGCTGTTGTCCAGCAAGATTCTGTGACAGACCCCTTACCTAGTGATGATATGGGACATTATGAATTTAAATATGTTATTCATCCTTCCTTACTTGAGGGGAATTTCATCTACCAACATGGAAATGTAGTTGGTATAAGTATGTTTTTCCTGAATTTCTTAGTTGTGGTAGGGGAATATAGGCTCTCAACATCCATTCCCCAAATAGAAAATGGTCATGAATATTGAGCTATATATATAATTTTATTGGTTTGATTGATGAAATTTTCATGGATATGGAATGCATGAAATTTCTTGTAGAATTACAAATATTCCTATATGATGGTTTTCTAGTAATGACGTAGCCTCCAAAAATTGGTGGGAGAGCCTTGTGCCATATTGAGGAGCACCACAGGAGCCTTCATGGACTTCTTAGATGACAGTGAGAATATCATTTTTAGCTATGCATGTGAGGAGTATTCAGTCAATGATAGTCTTTTAGATTACATACCTCTCATTTGCACTACCCTACAAGGTAATTTTCATTATACATTACTAGATCTATTCTGTTCCATCTTGATCTTTTGGTAGAGTCATGTTCAAGAGATAAAAAATTATTGGCTCCATCCATCTAGTGGTGTATTCTGGTTTATCATATTTTGGGGTGGTGTTCATCAGATTTATGTATTAGATATCATAGATAATGAGAAAATAGACTGTTATTTGTTACATGTTATGTAATATTTCTTCTTCCTTATCAGGTTCGGCCAATAATGTGGCTATATTAACTAACACCTTGACCTGAGCATTCTATATTAGGGGGTCCCTATGAAATGCGGGCTGAGAAAGGAACACTAGAATCATTCCCCTAATGAAACTTGCGAGGGGGGGGGGTCCAATTATTCCTTTTTGATGGAATATATTTCATTGATCTACTTTATAACATGCTACGAATCCTATTTGATATTTAGGTAGGCTATCTATAGTTTCATAGCTACTTCCATACCATAGACGAGGGACTAGTATTCTACCTAATTATTAATTCATCATTTGGATAGTTAGAGTGATTTGGGAAAGGCTACAATGTCTGGAGTGACAAACACAATCCCTATGAAAACCCAATTAGACATTATATTTTTCTTTTGTTTACTGATAGGACATTGGGAGGTGCTATCAAAACTCATCTCCCATTTTCATGGAGTTTTATGGGAACAAAAGACCTTCCGATCTAGATTCCCTGTGTCAACTGGTGTATTCTCTAGGGAAGGATGTGCTATATGTATATCAACCATGGATTTCCTTTTTACAGAATTCTGTGATATGAACTGAATTTCAAATTGCTAGTGTATGACCACCCATCATGCCAATCACCTTGCCAACATAAGATGTTAAATGATTCACTTGAGTGAATCATTACTAGCTAAAATATGGACTTCATGGTGTTGGTGTAATTTCTCAATGATTTCACCTCGAGGATGATTTCATGGAAGTTCTTATTGAAATTGTTGAATCATGTTTTAGTTCCTAACATTGTTAGGATAAGGTTATAGATATTTTTATCACTCCCCATATCATTTTATTGTGTGAGTATGGTTACCAATGAGCATTCCAGGGTGTCCACATATTATACTTGTGGACTACTTTAAACTAGAGGAATCTAAACTGGTGGGTACAGTAAATAGTTATTTATACTTTTGAAGGCTTCTTGGAAGTATTCATCTCATTAATAGTTGATTCCTTTTACATAAATATAGTGAAGGGGAGATATTTAATTCTGGAATCTGGCTTGGAAATGCCAAATATATGTGAGTTTTCCATGGATCCCCCTCTTTTTATTGAGATGTCATAGGGGTGGCATTTCTAAAATTGCACTAGTCTGTTCTGGGTAAAAACGATCCCACAATGGCATTCCTCAAAACCAAGGAACATACATGGTCATACCTCGAAGGTGAACATCCATAGATTTATCGTTATACTATGTTGTCTCAACTTTTCAAATACTATTTGGTTATCTATGAGGTTTTCAAATCACTATTAGGACTTGAACACCAAGTATTAAACATAAAAATCATATTTTATTCCCATAGTGACATAAATATATGATTCATAGTGCATTGATAAGTGGAACCAATGTTCATTAAGATAAATGGGATTATCTATTTGAAAAATATCAACTAAGGCACTTTAAAAGTTCTGTGTTATTTATCATTAGGGTCCAATTTATTATTATTGTACCTTGAATACCCATCCATGAAGGAATGGACTTGGAATCCATCAATTTCATCGATCAAGAGTTATATGATCAGAAATTGGATGTCATTCTTTGATAAGTGATGATTAAGGTCGCTGAAATCAATATATACTAATATCCACCCCTTACATTTCTTGACAGGGATGGTTTTGGGGAGAAATCGTAGGTATTTCACTTCATAGAAAATGTTGGATTTGATTACTTTTTTATCATATTCCTCTAAAATGGTGGCATGAGACGTTGCATCCTCCAAACATACTACATGAAGCCTTGATGATCACTAGGTAATTAGAGTTATTATGTATCCACTTCAGGATTATATTGGGGAATTTCTGTATTTTTCCAAGATAACACATATCAATCTCACATCAGAAATAAAATATACATCTCTCTATATTCAAGGGGAATAAAAAACCGATCGATGAAGTTCATGGTCTTGTACTATTCAGCAATTGAACTACATAACCTCATAAATGGAGGCGTATATCCATTCCTCGAATTAGGGAAGGTTTTTCCTAAGTTCATCCTCTTTGTCTTCATCCTCAGATTATGTGAAGGCATTTGCATATGATCTTTTCAATCTGGGTTCTTCTCTATCACTATTGGGGTGAGGGAGTCCATGAGAAGAGGTATTATAATTCCCTATTTCCTATGTCTTTGGTGATAAATACATGAGATTGTTTTTTACATTTTCACAAGGGAGTGGAGGATCTTGGACATAGAGGGTTAGGTCTATCACCACAACTAGATTTAGGGGTAGCATATTGCCACTGTATAGAATTATCCAAAGACGTGTAGGGGTGGTCACCAATCAATTGTGGACTAGGAATAGTCTATCATCATCCACCATTGGCCATCTTCCATCCCTTTTATAGAATCTCAATTCAACATATGGGGCTTCAAATGACTCATTGGAGGAAATATCACCATGTTTTATGCAGACCTTCCCATTGATGGGGTATTTTATATATTGATGGAATATTTAACTTACCTCTACATTACTATAGAGCTAGGGACTTCTGAGCCAGACATTTTATGTGGTGTCCTTCAAGATAACCATTAACTCAACATCTTCTATGAGATCCCCAAACTGAGGTTCAAGCATGATCTTCCTAAGAGTTCTTTTCTAATGAATATAATAATCCTTTAATGGTAAACATTGTGAGATATAGGTCCCCTATACACTATCCAAAATGTTGGAGGGTTCAAAATAGTATGATGTTGATCCCTAAGACATTATAGATTTAAGACCTTTAAACCGTAACAATATTCAGTCTTCCCTATCATATGGGGTCTTGATGTTCACATGGAGGACCTATTCTAGGTCCCGCTAAGTGAATTAGATGGATACATTGAATTAGAATGATATTGTATCCACTCGATAAATGTCGACACCAATTAATTATGTATCAAACTGATGTGGGATCTTTAGAAATTCAAGAAGATACTCCCACAATTCTTTATAATTATGGAATGAATCCAGTATTGAGTTTTTTCATGGGACAATCTCCAAGAAATCTAGATTATTGTACTTTTGTGACGTAGTTTGGTGCTTCCAAATGTTTCCATAGACTATGAAAGGTAACTTAGGAGCCAAATGATTTTAGTTGGATGGACCTAGTGCGCTTGAGGATGTTTAGGGATCATATGCTTCTAGTGGTATAGGCCACACTGGACTTTCATGTTGTCTAGATGGATTCAAAAATTGCACCCTTAGGTGTTAATCGATGTATGTTGGGCATATGAGACTTCCAGAGGGTACTGGGACATATCCATTTCTCTTTTTGGAATAATGAAGCACTTTACTAGGGGTATTGGATATATTTATGTATTATGTGTGGATGTTACATAAATATTATGTCCAACAATGAAAACATTATCCCATGTATCATCAGTTCTTTTGCATATGTCCTCTATTTCCATAGTTTTGTGTGAGAAAGTCATATTTTGAGTCATTTTCATCATCATAGAAGGGGTTCTCGTAGATAATCAAATTGAAAAAACCAAATATAATCTCCTCAAATAATGATGGTTCCCTTTGGTGGGGCGGTGCATGTTCTTCTAAGGTAACAAGGAAGAAATAATTAAGTGTTAGATCCTGCATTGGAGAAGAATATGAATCCTCCTATTCTACTTTCACTAATATATGATGGTCACATACCCCTTGGAGTTGCATATTTGAGGTTATCTCGTTTGGCGTTAGATCTATTTTGGCTTTTCGTAATTTTGAACTCATTGTTGCAGGATCTCGGTCAACATTTTTTCGAGTCATGCAATTGTCAAACATCCACCGACACCTAGCCCCAACATTATTCCAACCAATCTCATCATATTACTGGGAAATAGTTATGCGTGAATCCTATTTTTAAGAGATATCTAATTCCACCTATATGGAATTTACCAATCCTTGAATTAAATATTTGAATACAATGCATTTTTGAATGTTATGACCCAACCTTTTATGGAAAGGGTAGTAGTCAGGATGATCAGAGAGGTTAAACTAATTGAGATTCCTTGGTTTTGGAATATTGAGGTGGTGATTGTCTCTAGATGTGTGAAAATAACTAGGGAGTTGATCTTTTTTATTTGGATTATAATTTATTCATATATTCCCCAAACTGCCGGAATCACTGATTTATCTATGATTCATGTCAAAGGAAATTATGTAGCTGTTGCTTCTTGACATGAGGCGATGGGAAATTTGGGACATGTATAGGTGCATTGATGGGCACTGTTACTAGATTGAGAGTGATAGATTTAGCTTCTACCTTTCCTATCCTTTTTCTTTGTGTTGGGGAATGCATCATGATTCGGATTGGGTTCACTAAATATACACTTCAAAAATTTGTTCCATTTCTATGAACTCATGGAGCCCACCAGGATAGTTCATTTATATAAAAGGCTTCTACAGCACATGGAATATATTTTCATCATTTATTACTAGTAGTTTATCCTATGAGAGAGGGATGATGAGGGAATATGTTAATCAATTATATTTGATTATGAATCTATAAACACTCTCATTTTTCACATTTCCTGCATTTCACCATGTTGAAAAGTGTTGTTTTCATTAGCGTAGAGATGAATTTATAAATTAATTGATGAATAATTAATTAGCATCCTACAAATATACAAATTGGAAGACTATTTTACCAAAAAATGGTTTTCCTTGTTAGGGTATATATAAAATATCATATCTTAGTTTCCTCCCATTAATCTCAAGGACCTATCATCGGCCCACATCGGGATATGAAGTGTGTGTGGTTCTATTTAGGGTCTCCCTCACCATCAATAGTAGAGAAGGTAAGATTTCAAAAATTGGGTGGGATAAAAGTGTCATTCACTGACTCGACATATTGATTCATATCTGGATGCATAAGTGTATATCACCCTTCCATAGCTTCTATTCAAGTAGCCATGGACTTTATGACATTATGAAATTTTGTAGGAACTATTTTCTAATATGCCTCTCTTATATAGGGATATTATTCGAATTGATGTGGTGGTCCCACCTTTTTTATCTTCAAATTCTTAATTGGTCAAAATATTGAATGATCTCCACAGAAAGGGAGTGGATATAGCCACAATTGTAGGAATTCATGTTCATTTTAAAAATTCGCATTTAGATGGACCAGATACCTAGATCTATAGATAGCATGATACTTAGATTCCTATCTTGTTGGTGGATTAGATCTTATAGCAGGAAGAATATTCTCTTCTTCCAGAAGTTGATACCTAGTGGGAATATTACCCCTATGGTTATCTTCAATGATTTCTATGTGATTATATATCTCACTCTCATATTATGACATATTCTCTTCACTAGAATGATTTTAAAATATTAGGGGTGGTTATTGGGATGTATAAACACCATTTTCTTTTCTTTATTAGTGTTTTGATGGAGATGTGCAGACTTTATATTTGGAGGTTACATATTTTGGGGACTTCAATGATTTTGGGTGTCTGTATCCCCAATTGGGGCATACAGACCACCCTCCATTATAGGGATGTATTCATTTTGGTTCCACCCTATATTTTCAACTTGATCCAAAAAAATTTTCTTATTTACATCGATGATATTTAAATCGGTGTATCGGCATATGGTGGATTTACCATTCCTTTCAAATCAATGGGTTGATTTTGTGATTCCTTTATTATGGTCATTTTTTGTACTGTGTCCCATACTTAACCATTTCTCCTTCCAAACCCTGGAATTTTTTTTAGGATTTTCCATACATTCCAACCTTATCTGTATTTGAACAATTAAAAAATAGAGTTTCCAATTGAGTAAACTGAATGGGCTTCAGATAGAATAATTTTTTCTTGTGGAAGGAGGAAAGGATGAGATTCCAACCATCGATGTTACCACTGAAGATGTAGAAAATAAATTCTCTCTATGAGTATGATGATTCTAAAAATTACCCCAACCCTACAAGATGGGGGATATTAGGGTAAAAATTATAATTTATTGGTCATACTGATGAGAACCCAATTATTTTAGTTAGGGATCTGATGATTTTTGATATGGACATTGAGATATATGGGCCCTCATCCCAATGGTCCAGGCTTGATCTATAATATCCATTGTTTTCCCAAATACCCCCTTAGAGGATGATCATCTTATTGATGGTGATTGATATTTAAATTCCCCCAGCCTAGTGGGATGGGTTTTGTCTACAATTTCTTCTAATGTGTTCTGAATCCTCTTTGGAATTGATGATCCTTGGGGTGGATGTGGTATATATATTCCCCCACTCTGATTGTTTAGGTTCTCCCAATGATTAATGTTATGAAAGATGATATCACACATAGATTTATGTGGCACTATAATTAACATATAGAAAATAGATATGATGATAGCCCATGATGGGAATTATTCTTTACAGGGAGTTAGCTGGTAGATCACATCTTCATATTTCATGTCTATAATTAAAACCCAATGCTTTGAGGGGCCCTATTTTAATTCCTTTTGGGTATCCTCTCCCTCTATTTTGGAATTTCTAGTCATTGTTGAAGAAATGGTATTCTGTTTTATTGATCAACTAGACTTCATGTTTCATAATCCTTTAAATTCACTAGAGGCTATGATATTACTGGATGCTACATATGAAGATTTTTATTGTTATGTGGACATGGTGAAGTGAAATTCTCCATATTTTCAACATCCTAAGATACACACCATTTTTGATGTTTTGGAAATCAATTAGTGGAGGGTTGTCACTATATGGTGACAAACACTACATAGATGTTTTCAATGATATTCAAATCCTTTTTTCCTAGTAAATAAAAGGAGTCAATATATAGTAGGGAAAAGAGTTTATTGATCTTAAAATGGTGATACATGTATCCTGATATGGGATATGTCTAGATATCTTTCAATGATGAGTTGAACATATATTTTGTCCTAAAAAAATAATACAATCATTTTCCACCACATATGGGACGACATAGTTAGAACTTGATATGGGATAAAACATGATGGGGGAGATTATTTCTAGATAAATATCTCCATATACAAATGCCATACCCCTCTTGGCTAGAAATTAAATCCTCAATACTACCAGACAATGGATGGTGCTACGTTGGGTAGCCTTTTAACCAGATTGTAGTGCTTATCGAAGTTGATAGGGAACTATTTTCGATTAACCCTGATGTTTAGATCAACTCTCTACATGAAGGCATATTAGTTTTGGACACCAATCTATACTATAATGACTATGCAACATGAGTATTTCCATGTCCATGGGAGATATCATCATAGGGAGGGTTAGCATAGAAGATATCCAGACTAGAGTCCCTTCGATCCATCTCTATAATACCATGAGGAGGACTATTTTGTTTATGATTATCTTCTATTTTGGTCGAAGAGGTTATGGACCCCTATGGGGTTAATATCATGTATCGAATAACTCCAACGACACTGGAATTGTGAAGATTAGAAAAATTAGAACCGTTCTACATCATATATAGAATATGACGACATTCCTTTTTGAAATTTGTAGTTATATGATAATATTGTGTGACGATTTATGTAACATTTTTTTATTATCTAGTGTTGTGGTATTATGATATCATTGCATAGAAGCTGGTAGAATAGTATAATGATATTCATCATTAATGATCTGAATATAATCTTGTCTCGAGTCATGATCCATTCTCAGTTGGTGAGCCTCAGTCTAGAGGGGAATATGAGCCAAATATAGATCCTTTGTAATATGCTACTGATCCTCCATTCTAGTAATATGAGCATGCCCTGAATAATGTGATGCTCCAATATGGGGAGACCATGTTGGAACAAGAAAATGATCCCAATCAAAATACGAATTCCATAACAGAATATGATGACATAGATATAGAATGGGAGAAGGGTCATAATCCTCCTTCTATATTTTCTCAGAATGACGCTGCGGTAGTATTTCATCGGATAATGTAAGAATATGTTACTATCATTCAGGGTATACTGGAATATTCTTTTCACATTCATTTATAGTAATACAAGCCTATCCTAAGGAATTTTCCATACTTAATTGGTGAGTCTCTACTGTAATGGGGATATGAGCATTACCGATGGCCTTTGTAACATGATTCTCATCTTCTTTGATAGTAATACGAGCTTGTCCTGAGGCATGTTCCCCTCTCACATGGTGTGCCATAGCTAGGATGGGGATACGAGCCTGATCTTAGGCCTTTGGAATATTCCACTAGATATTTTAGATAAAAATATTCCCTTATCTGTTTTAATATTTCCCTCTCATCTGGTGGGCCCTAGTTGGAATATGAATATGATCATGCTTCAGATCCTAATCCTTTAATAGAATATGATGATAATCCTCTTGTATGGGATAAAGAATGTGCGCCTGATCAAGATAAATCACTTGTTCACATTGATTATAGTGTCTAGATTCCATAGTTATAGAGATAGGAATATTTCCCAATCCCTCTATTTGAACCAATACTAGAATATATTGATAATGTTCTTCGTATTTACTAATATGTATTGTAATTTTAGATAAGTTTGTGCGTGGATATTAGCCTGTACATTTTTCATCTCCAATATGCACATGAATAAATCATTGATTGAAGAAGATATATGATCCCACATATTCCCTCCATGAACAACTAGAATATTCCAATAGACTTCATGCACAATAGTAGATATATTCCACTCACCCATGCATACTAAAACATTATTCCAAGAGATGGGTTTATAGTGAGATGGGAAATGTTCTTTCTAAAAATTTAAAAATAAAATATGCCAAAAAAATGATCACTGGGATGGGGGATATGAGCTCACACCTAGATATCCGGATCCATCCTCTTATAATGTTTCTTCCTTTCCACCCCTACACGAGAGTTAGAAACTGCACTATATCAGGTATTACCCTTTTTTGGAAACTCATTGGTACCAGTGGGATGGTTTTGGTGGAGATGGTAGAAAGGGGCCTCACTCGGTGGAACCTGAAATATAAGGGATCTGTATTTGACTCCTTGGTTAATCATCATAATATCTTGAATGTTTTGATTGTCACACTTCTAGGATAATCCCCTAAACTTGTTGGTCATGGCAATAAGGGACACTTTCTTAGTTTTAACATTCATTGGACAATGTGGGATCATCTACTATAGTACATGGAGACCCTTGTGGATATCTTCTAGGTTCAATATTCTACCACAATAATAATTCTAATGAAATATTGTGTTTTACACTAAAAGATAAATTTTTCAGCCATGTGAGATCATTTTGTGACCTAGTGGCATTGGGACTACAACGGACTTGTCAGAATGCTCTCTAGGTGATTAAATTATCTCAGATCAGGAAGTTGTTTACGTGATCAGTATCTATAGTCATGCATCCAATAATAAATAATGTCATTGATTATTGAAATATTATAGTCATGATGTGTTCTAAATCAGATAATATTGGTGAAAACAATTGTCGTTTTATCCCTAATTCAGTCATTTTTCTTATTTGTACTTTTCAATGCAGGGATGGAATAATTTTAGGGGAAACATGGTTATAAGGAATATGCTATAATATTTATCACTAGATTATCTTTTGTTTTGTGTGGGATATGCCACAAAATTGGCCTAACAAATGGAAAACCGAACATCGTTTCTATTTTTCGTTTTTATGTCAAGTTCACTATTTTTTGTTAAAGTTGAATATGAAAAAAAATTCATGCGGAATGATTAACAGGTTATTCAATTTTTTGAGAATTTCATGATAGTTTCATCATATTTGTTTCCATTGAAAAGATATGATCGAGCAACCTAATTGGTTAAAACATGGTTTTATGTTAACTAGGATATCTATCAATTTTATGTTGTGAAGGAGATACTGAGATCAGATAAGTTCATTTCATGTTCTCCATTATTGTTTAATCAGAAATGGGGATGAATGAGGTGAATTTGGATTGAATGAATGTTTGATTGTGACATGTTCAATGTATTTCACAATCATTGGTATGGGGTTGGTGCTGTCATCAATAATGTAAACTACCAACGGTTCACACATCTATAACTGAGTTCAGACCAACATTCCAAAGGAAGGTGGCCAGTTGGGGTTTCAGATCATGTGACACTTAAGCACTGGCATTGGTCGAGAGGATTGGAGGTCGGTCACATCATTCCATTTTTGTGGGGAATTATTGTCAACTTTGGGACTCTATTATATATTTATTAAATGATCACAAATAATTCCATAATCAGGATATAGAACCATTTAACCTAACAGAATAATCTTAGTTTAACCCCTTTTATATGGAGATAAGGTGGATCTCATTAGTGAATCCATATATATATATATGCGGTTCTATATAAATTTCCTAGTAAGGGATAGTTGATTATATGATGAAGCTATATAACTAGGTACATTATAATTTTATACCATGCAGGGAGGTAGTTGACATTATGAGGAGAGGATTGATCCATTAAGAGGTATCCTATGTATCCTTTATTTGTAAGAAAAAAATAACATGTAGTTTGTTAAAATCATAAAGTTTAGTGTCATGTAGAATATACATTTTTGTGGGAATGTATGCATAATATATTTCTATTTTTGTCTTGAGGAGAATCCCTATATATATTGGTTTTGGAAGGAATCAGAGTTTTCATAGTTCATTCATACACTTGGGATTGGTCCCAAGTTATATTCCGTTATATGGGAGTTGTTTATATAATGAAACTCATTAGGGATTACATACTGGGATTTCTCTGTCTAGTGGAGATTTAGGATGTGAATGATATGACTATTTCACATTCCTTGGTAAATGTGAGTTATGCTAGGTGAGGGGAATAAGGGATCATATGTAATCAAGCTAACTACATGTGGATGCAAGGCTTATGATCTGGGACCACCCTCAGGATATAAGTATATAAAACATGAGCCCAAGGGAGGCATACAACAAATCCAGATTATTGTAGGAATCGGAGTCAACATTGTTCAATTGGATTACTATTCTATAGATTTATGAGGTATAATGATCGTCCCATGAGAACGATTGGGTACTAATGGTTTAAATTCCGATCATATGGGAGGACATGCACTGATGTGGATGCCAATATGATATCATACATTAGAAAGGCTTCTCAAATATATTTGTTTTTTATAGGAATTAGTGTTATTTTTGTTCAATACATTGGGGACTTCGATTAAAAACATCCCAAAGGTATGAAAATATCATATTATGCCTAAATTTAGTGCTTACAAACTGAGGTTTCCCTCTCAGAATGAATGATAATTGCAACTCCCGATGATCATATGACCTATTCTCAGTTGACGTAACATGGTATGGGGAATAATAAGTATCATTACATTCTAATGTGGTACTTATGTGATAGGACTACACATTACATGTATAAAATAGAGATCGAGCATTGGGGTAGCATCCTACATATTCATGTTATGGACAGAATTAGAGTCATCATAGTTCCATTGATCAGAGATTACATATTGAGGTTTCACTATATGAATTATATGATTATTTCAAATCCCTATACACATGTGATCTCTGCTCGGTGTAGAAAAAAAATGGATGGAATATAATAAGTCTGATTTATTATATATATTGGACTTATGTTCCAAGACATCCCTTTGTATCGTTAATATATATCTTGGTCCTTGGAGAGGCTCCCTATGTATCCTGTCTATGGAAGGAATTAGACATTCTAAAGTTCCCCTAATTTGGGCCAAAAAAATTAAATTTTCCTTCTGATCTGGGATTACAAATGCAGGATTGACATGGTTTTCGAGTCTTGGGATTCCTTTTTGACGTGGCCTACATGTCTGGTTAACCTACAAGACTGCCTAATTTACATGTCAATTAATGTATGAACATGTGTAGTTATATTATATATGTGTACAATGGAAATCATATGGTCTATTATACTTATCTACGAGACATATCATATCCTGGATGTCATGTTTTTGGGTAATCACATGATCATCTAGGAATTGTCCATAGGAGATCTCAAGACATCGTTAGCTTATCCTGGAATCCACCACAAGATCCCAGTTAACATAATTAGAGGGAGTCAAATGATCCATGTTAAATTCATGGAATCAACATAAAATATGGATGGTACTCTATTTTGGAATTTTGGGGAATCATTCTACATCTACGGAGGGTAATTCATGATCTAAGATGACATGACTGGAGTGCATCGTGAATCCCAGCTCGCTTGCCTAGAGGGAATCGTGAGAGTATGTTTACCTAAACTAGTTTTATTGCGGGACATATATTACATGTACTAGTGTCTCCATTTGAGGCAGTATAAATTTATTAAGGACATTGAAATTTTTTTATTGAGAGCCCGGAGGGCCTCGCAATAAATGGGTGGAATACTCGGGGAGCACCATGTGACATTATCTAACATGTACATAGGACATCACTAGATCCAAATAGTATAAGAATGTGTTTCATGAGATCTGGGAGGCATGTTTCATTGATGTAATACTTTTTGAGTGGTTCATACGATGTTTATGCAGAGCAGTTTATATTTTCATCACATAAGGCTATCATCTTTTATTGATTATTCTAGCCTTTTATTGAAAATTCATTAGATTGGTTGAGTTTTATCTTTATTTGAGTATCTCATAATTTAGTATATATGTGTGATTTTATTTTCATGGCCTGCCATATTTCGTTCTAATGATCTACAGTTGTTCTCACGATGTTCATATAAATGATGCATGATCTCTCTAGTTGTTCACAGAATCACACCTAATGGGAAGGATTTCTAGTCATGAGATCAGTTTCATTGGAAATTCTTCTTTAGCATTGGGTGTTCTGGGGTGATTTTCCATGGAAAAGATTATATGATTAAAAAACCACTTCTTTCATGTTTTGTTTGGGTATTTATAGGCCTTATCACCCTGATTATTTGTTTTTTTGTACGGTGCATATCGTGTGAATTCATCATGGATTATGTGGAGGGTTCTGAAATCATGAATTTTTTGAGCTCCTATCATAAGTCATTCTGGGAGTGTGACTTAATTTTCAATGACCACTATATCATCCTATTAATTCTTCGATTATTGGATTATATCCAATTAATAGTGTCTTGCTGAATCATATGAACATGCTAATGAACATCCAAATTATCAAGTTGATAGGGCCAAGTGCCTTCATGATATTAGGATTCTTATTTAAAATCTTCTTCGTGATGTTTGATCAATTTCATGGTACCTTTCAAGACAGAAGGATGGATTTCCAAGTGGCAATTGTAAAATCAAACCATCTTATCAAGGGGGTTTTCTAAACAGTGACAATGATATCCTAAGAGTGTATCTTCTGTTTTACAACAATGAGAGGCTCCCATCATACTCTATTTATTTAATTTTTTATTTTAAAGTGGATGGGGATCTCAAAAGTTTTTATGAGTGTTGTTGGAGACAACCACTCTCCCACTTGGTGATGTTTCACCTGACCAAAAACGGGTTGTGTGGGGGATTGATGAGCATTTCATGAAAAATCTTATTCTTGTCTCCTTATGGAGACAATGGTGGAGCGCATGGTTTCCTGAACATGTCTGAGTCCCTTGATGTGATAATGATTACATACTAGTGAGATTTTTTTGATATGAGGTGGACATGTTTCTTGGGGATTTTGGTGTCTCAGGAACTACATGGGGTGTATCAAAGGATTTTTCTTACCATAAGAGGCTCCCATCATTCCACTTTTAATTTAATTTTTTTTATTCCACAACGTATTTTTATCTTGTGAATTTTCATAAATGTTGTAAATGAACATCATTCACCCCATTGGTGACGTGTCACCTGAATTTTATGAGTGCAAGAGGCTCCCTTGTTTTTAAAATTTTCATCCCTATTCTAGAATTATGTTAGTATTTTTTTTCATATATTCACCAGTGGAAAAGTCACGTGACCCAAAGTAGCTTCATATAGATACCATAACAAGATCAATGAGTGTCTGGGGAACCTTTTCAAGAGAATAAGGACTTTTGAAAGGGGCATAATGGGATATTACCCAAGCTATGCATTGTGTGTGACCATATTCATGGCCTTCTGAAGGTCATGATGTCACAAGTCTTATAGGTTTCACGTGATCCATGTGATCTCATAATCCTTTTTCTTCCATTGATTTCTATAGAAAATAACACCCATACTCAACTATTTCATCCCTTGTGGATTTTTAAATTCTCATTTTTGGGGATTCAACAACCACTCAACCTTTATCGGCCCTCAAATCAAGATATAAGGAGAGATATCAGAAGAATCAAAAAAGTATCTAAAAAATGGGTAAATTAACTCACACAAAATCATTAAAAAAGGGAATAATAGAAAATAAAAAGATAATTCTAATGATTAAATAGAATACCTTATGATTTATACGGAATTTGGTAATGAATCCATTAGAGTTTAGAAGAGGGTGATAACAAAAATGAATAATACGACGTAAATAGAAAAACACTAGAGAGGGAGGAGGAATGGTCCACTAAAAACGAGAGGGGAAAAGAGATGGTGAGGTTTCTTAATTAAATAATGGTAAAAAAGTAATAACACTCTTTATGAGATAGTCTCATGGTTTGGTTACATGATTGGGAAAGAAGTGTGCCAACCATCTACAACACCATTTTCTATGGAGGGACCTTGCATGGGCTATGAACATGGTTTAACTAACGATGCAAAACCGGTGAAAAGGCTATTGTCCCAATTTATGAAATTTTTACATGGGTGCCTTCCTTTGATTTCATGGTTTTAGAAAAACATTGCAGCCTCATTGTCACCATTATAATGTCATTCAAAATTAGGGTAACCATGTGGGATAGGTTACATGTTTTTTTAGACCATGATGCCTAGTTTATTCTTCCAAATTTCAGGGCTCCACGCTCTGAACAAACCCTAGACACACCCAGCCAACTTCTTACAAATTAGAGAACCTTATTATAATAAAACAATATATATTTATAGTAAAAAAGAACCATACCTCTCCAAATAAATGGGACATTAATTCCTACCCCATAAAATAACTCATCCGAGAGATTCCATTCAGAGGGTGGTAAAGCATTGACTTAGAAAATTTCGAACCACTACGCATGAACATTATCATACCTCTTCTAGGTCTTACTTGCACACATTCAGGTTACCATTTAACCCAGACATGTTGAACTGACCTACCCCAAGGCGATTTTATTCTTTGATCAATGAAAGGTATCATATGATCATCAAAGGTTGAATCTTCCACCAACTAAAAATACATGGTTTCAAATGAATGATATGGGTTAGGGTGATTAAGAAAAAGAAATTATACATTGAATAAATCGTGAATGGAATGTTAAATTAGAGGTAACTTCAACTGATAGTCTACTGGGTAGATACTTGTCACTATCTCAAAACACTTGATATAATAATGTAATAACTTTACTTGGCTCTAAATACGTCAAAGAAACAATGTAGGAAAAATTAAAAGAAAGAACAAATGTACCACATAGAACAGTAGAGGTCAATGATGACAATTCATAAAAGACTTATATCTAGAGTGATCAATAAAAATACACTTCTAAATCAACTGATCTTTCTCTAATGTCTCATAAATGAGATGGGGACCAAATAGTGATGAATCACCTTCCCCTAATTATTATAGAGGTGAACTGATCAAAATATAGAAAATGGCCTCATATGGAGCCATATGAATCTTTTCCTGATGAATTTATCTATATGAAAACTCAACAAGAGTTATATTTTTTCCCATGAACCTCTAAAATCATGGACACATGCCCAAATCATATCCTCTAACATGTGAATTGTCAAATCAGACTTCTTGTTGGTTCGAGGGTGATATGTTAAACTTATGAGAACCTATGAACCTAGTGAATCCAATGATCCTTTCCTGTACCATGATTTAAAATGGGTGTCTCAATTCAATACAAAAGAATGGGGAACACCATGAATCCACACAATATAACTATTCTATAGCCTCCTCAGATGATCATATTAGATGGTATCTCAGATTGGTAATATTTATTTTTTCTTAGTCAATCATATTTATGACCCCTACACTACTTCAATACCTTGAGGGGATATCACAAATCCATTCAAAAAATCCATTGATACATCATTCAATTTACTCTCAGGAATGGATATAGTTTATAGATGTACATTAGGTTGATGGTGATCAGACTTCACCAACTATTAGGTGGATCACTGAGTGTTGAAAGCAAAAATCTACCTCTTTATACCCATCTAAAAATAATGGTAATAAAAATCTTAGTACATCTTGGTATTCCCTATGTGAACTGTCTAAACTAAGGCATCAAATTCCCCTGTCAACTCCTCTCATATATCTGAAGAAACCCAAAAACACCCAAGATATAGTTGGGTCTCATTATCACTAACAACCCAACCTAGAGGTGGGTTCTCATCTGTGAAACTCTCCCTCAAGAGAAGGACCTCAGAGTCAGATAGGTTCCTCATACGTACTCATTCCACTGTGGAAAATTTCACTACTAAAACTCCAAAAATAAGCTGAACATGCTATTCTTGAACCTAATGATGAATCTTTTAAAAGAGATCCATAAACATCCACTCATTACTGGGCTTATAGATGTACTATTTCTGAGTTATCTAGATCATGTAATTATCCACAATATTTCCTTTTCTAGGTGTATAATCTAGATCAATGTAAAAAAACCGATGGTATTGAACTCCCTAGGATACTGTAGATTCAAGTATTTCTCTTTGTAGATGTATTTTAGATTTTTCTATCCATGTAAAAAATAAACTACTACACAAAAATGGAATTCCTCTAACACCATAAATCATTTACCATAAAATCTAGGTCGAGGTTGTGTATAGCGTAATTCTGATCACGAGGTCTCATCTGGTAGGAATCGTATCTTAAAATTTTTATTACCTATATTAGAAGTTATTGAAGAAAAATTCTTGATGCATCATAGAAAAAAGTATTGATCCAACATTGATCTCGTAAAATTTTGATTAATGCAGAATTCAGCCTTCCCTTCAACTCTTAAAAATTGATCTTAAAAGACTTAGACATTCTGAACATCACACCATTATTGTATACCACATAAGTGGTGCTTCCAAATTAAGTAAATCCTTCATGAATCCTCTATAATGTCTACCTATCCTCATTAAACATATAATGATAAACACATTCATGATATAATCCAAGGAAGACACAATGATTGCCTTCCATTAGTCAACAGATAATACTACCTCTAAAATAATACGTCCCAAGAAGAAAATAGTATTAATCTAGAAGTGTATTTTTATAATCATATCATTTTGAATATGAATTAATATAATATTTATCACTATATCAAAATGGTTATCATGTTTGTGTGTGGTTAGAGAATACAACAGGATATCGTCTACAAAGACCGTTATAAATGAATCTTGGTAAAGGTGGAAAACACAATTCATCAAGGCCATTAAAAATTTAGTTCATTTAACAGTCCAAACAATATAATCAGTTAATTGTACAATATGTATATACTCTGGGACACTATAAAATGAATCCACGATTACCTTATAGACATTGGATGGTAACCCAAACACAAATCGATCATGGAGGGCCAACGAGCCTGTACCCTAGTGGTACAGGCTCCTGCTTGGCATCTAAAAGACCCAGAATCAAATCTGGGCAAGGACTAACTTCTGGGGGCACTGTAGCAGCACGGTAGAAGTAGAAAAACTATAGCGGTAGATTCACTGTAGCAGGAACTATAGCAAGGGTGGTACTGTAGCAGGTACGGTAGTAGCCCGGGCACTGTAGCATTACTATTCACTGAGGAGCTCTTCGGGTCCAAAAAAATGGCTTTCAAGCCTAGTCATCATGAAACATGGACTTAGGCCTTCAGGATATATTATGGGTCTCCCTTTACCTAGTCTAAAGAGGTCTTTTCTTTAAATAATAAAATGAGGCTTCGACCCCAACCTTAAAAAAAATCGATCATGGAGAAAAATGTTGCTCCATGGTGCTTATCAAAGAGGTCGTTTATAAGAGGTTGTTTATTATAGTACATCATTATAATCTCATTTATTTGGATATAATCCTGCATAAATTGAGGGTAATATCGTTATTATTAGATAAAAATGACCGGTGAATCCAAAGACAGAGTTACAAATTAGGTAAAACCATCTTCCTCTAGATCTTACAATTTCTTCTTGAGTACATAGTGCTCAATAGGTTCTATACTATAAGGGGGAATGGACATCGGTTCCAAACATGACACTAGATCTATGGTTAACTCCAAATCTCTCCTAGTAGGTAAGAAAACGAATTTTTTTGGGAAGACATCCTTGAAACAATCCATAATGTAAGGAAATTTCACAAAATAAATTCCCCATTCATTTAAAAAAAGACATTACATGTTGGACGTCGCTATATATAACCCTTAATTATTTGGTCTATATCAACTAGCTTGGATATCCTTTTCATCCTTTTTAATATATATGTTACCCTTGGGTGATGTGAACTAAACCTGACAGTTGTTGCAATAAATGTGGGTACGATAATGAAAATGACAGTAAATACTGATAATGATTTCAATGACGATCATATGAAGGAAAAAAAATCCACAAGAAATGATACCCAAATATTTCAAGGGGGAATTCATTGCATTCTCTAATGCCCTATGATCAGACCCCTAACATTGTGTCCATAGTAATAAGGCAACAATATTATTCTTTTTCTGTTCCAATACATTTCATAATCGCATTATATATAAAATAGTGTAATGAAGAAATATGATAAAGGAAATAAAATAGATGGAACCATAATAGTACCTCATATAGTATATGTCCATAGACTCTACTCATGCATAGGTTTCACTGAATATACTTGTCCCGACTTATGACCCTTTGATGCCGACTAATTAGACTAAGCATGTCCACTCTACTGAACATAATTCATTGAAGCATGAATACCTTAGCCATGACCACCACCTTATAATAACTAGATAGTAGAAGACCATATCCCATCCTGAAGTGGAATTGATGATCATATACTATATAGTAGTGTTGGTATAGGTCCCCTATCACTAGATGGTAGAGGGAACAATTGGAAGAAGAGATGAAGGGGACTCATACTACTATAAGTCCATAACTCAATCGGGTGCCATATGCAATGTGGATTTTATGCCTCAACATGAAAAACCGATTAAGTTCTACATATCTATCATTGTGATCCACCTAGCTATTGATGTACCCTCACAAACCCTAGAAATGGTGTTTCAAACTGCTAGATGAAACATTTCACTACCTCGGAACAAGCCTACCATGGGTCATGTTTACTGCTTCCATGAGATTTGATTCCATAATTACTATCAATAGAATTTTATACAATTGTAATATTCTTACCAAAAATCAGATGGCATACACAATACAATCCTCAAATCATCTATCACCCATTAACTCATCTATGGGCAGAGTCAAAGAAAAAATTTGAACCTCTATGAAGTTAAAATAACCCTCAATAATACACATATGTCTCTATTAATGAGGATTAAACTCCTTAGTGTGTATTATTATCAATGTATATGGAAGGAAGTAATAATAAAACGGTGTCTAGAAGTCTATTTAGACCATTCCCTGATGGAGATCATGCAATGAAATGACATCCTACCATTTCTTGGCAGAGTCACAAAGCTTGTAGGTAGCGATATTGATCCACTGATCTAGAGGTGTATAAATATGGTTGAAGATAGATAGCATAACATCTAACCATGACTCAACAACTTAGTAACACCCTAATAGTTTATGAATTGTTTTTGAATTAGTTTATCTTTTTGATGTTTATCATTTCACGGGACATTGTAAACGGAAATATGTATTTATATATATATATATTTATATATATATATATATTGAAACACTAAGTTAAACATTACATTCCAACAAAACGGAAATGTCTTTCACTACATGTAAAACTGACTTGGATTGCGCTACATGAAATACCGAATTGTAATGTGCTACCCGCAACACCAACTTGATGTACGTTACATGAAACACAAATGTTTCTACGAAACATAATTATATTGTAACAATTATTTAAATGTGATAATTATAACCTATCAATTTAGAGTATTTTTATGAATAGTAATTACTAATTTTGATATATTATTAATAATGTTTTATATTGATACAAATAATTGGTAATGGATGATATGATCTTTCGTAAAGTCCTTTTATGATTAAAAATACCGTTTTCTCGAATGAACATCTATTAATAATAAAATTAATTTTAGAAAAATTTATAAATATAAATTGATAATATAAACTATATCTCTTAGTTTATAATGTGAAAATAGCTTAGGGTTATTATTTAGGATTTTATGGAGAATAATCAATTTTTGATTAATAGTGAAATTACATATTTTTAGTTAAAAATAGGTTTTAATTTAAATAATTAATATTGTTAAATTATATATAGATTTTTATTTATGTAAAATTAGATAAATTATAAATATATTAATACCATTTATTTCATTATAATTAATTTCACTTTGAAATTGAATATAAATAGTTAATAGAATTTCGAACTTCTTTCTACTACAAAAACCCGCAATTTCATCCCTTCTACTGGAGTATGATTATTATAAATTTTACAAATTCTGTGAAATTAATTAAAAAACCAACATACACCATTTTAATCTTTATAATATTTATATTCTAATTAGATAATGTTTATTTTAAGAAAAATTATTACAAAAAGTTATTAAAATTAATCACAACAATTATGGTCAAATTAATTTTAATTATGGACTAAACCTTAATATTAGGTGCTAAATGACCTAGCTACTCGTCAAAAAACCATTAGATGACCATACATCATCCATAAACCTTACATTATTTATATATGTTGGTTTTTATGACTTTTTTAGTTAACAAAATGTGTACACCTATCTTGTTTTCAATAAATTCTAAGTGAGTCATTTTCCTTCCTTAAAAAAGGCCTCCACCTATCCCACTTCTTCACACCTCAGAATCCACTTATTTTCGGCCATGATATTCCTAATAAACTACCCTAAAATCCTCATTTACTCCTACAATACATCCATTGGGCTGAATGGAATTTAAGGAATCCATTTGGCATAGTCCAAATGGATTTACCTAATTAAGAGGTAACACCTTCTCTCAAAATCCTTTATTTTATATTCCTTATCAACCCATACACTCTCTTTTTTCCATTCATGACTAAAAAATGAAGTATAATAAATATACTAGGATGTTTTTATTCTATGGTTTCAACGTAAAAATACATACAAATTCATCTAATGTATAAGAAACATACAATTTATTTGTACGATAAGCAACTGCCTCACTAAACAATGATTGTTCAATTTTACATACCATTTATCATGGTGGAAATAATGATGGAATATCCATTTATATATGTTGATTAATATATTAATTATTTATTTAATCTTATTTATTCCTTTTACAACACATATATTATTGCATTCCATATGGTGTTAATACAATAATTCCATTTGAGGAAGTGTAGGCTACCACCACCTCAAAGCAATATGATTAGTTTATACACAACATGGATAATATTAAGGTTGGTTTTAGTGAATATATATGAAATATATGATTTCATAAATCTTCTATAATAATTAAAAATATATACATAAATATACAACTACATTTCATTTAATTTTTTCTTAATTTAAACAAAAATAACGTCCATGCACACGTAAGGCCTACCATCTCCATGAACAGTGTATTCCATTTCATAATTATATATTATATAGATTATTATAATAAAAATATAATAAAAATAAATTATTTTTTTATCATCATTTAAATTATATAAAACATGAGATAAACAATAAATACCAAATATATAAAAAATTAAGACACCTGAAATGAATAATGCAAATATTAACTGTAATGAAACCATAGCATAGGATTGTTACAATGATGGTAATATATGATCATAATAAACAATATATATATGAAAATTATTTTATTAAAGATTTATATTAAATTTATATTTAATATATAGGTTGTTTGAATGAGTACATTTAGAGTTATGACACAATGTATGGGGATCTCATCTCACTTTTTTATTTCTGTGTGATACATGCTATGTGAGCCACACATTCATTTTGTGTGGTGTATGTACTACCAATGATTATATTATATGTATATTATAAATTAATTGATATTTATTTACATATCCATTTCATGATCTTTCTTTAATGGGGATTATGTTTAAAAAGTAGCCCCAATTGGTTAAATAGTTTTTTATCAATTTTCATTCATTGAGAATCAGACTTTGTTATGAACAGAAATTCAATTTTGAGTTATAAATACTTAAATTGAAGATGTTATATCATGATTTTAAATTATTTTTATGATATTTTTGGCATCACATAACTTTATTTTCTTACATTTTGAGTATGATCTAATGTTACCATGTTATAAGAGTTCATTGAGATAAACACATTTCTTTGCAAGATTGATTATATTTATGCTTCCATTGATGAAATATAATGACCTCTCTCCCATGAAAATTGATTATTTTTTTCTCATATAGTTATTAATGATTTATTTATATATTGGTATAATTTTTTAAACTATTTTGTACATTAAATATTTAAGAATGTGTTTTTAAGAATGCCAAACTTTATCTTATCTTGGGTCAGAAATCTATGTTCATTAAATGCCATGTTTTATAAGAAGGAGTCTAATGAATATTATACCATTATACAAAAAACTATAAAAAAAATTTTATACTTTTTTTATTTTACCAATATCTTGACAGGAATATTCTTAGAACTTATTAAACATGGAATTTTATAAACCTTTTTACCATATAAAAAGAATTTTCTTTATAGCTCATATGACATGTACGAATTCATAGGCCGTTATTTTATTGAAGATTGCATTTTGTTTTTCAAAGGTTAATATTTATGAAAATGTTCATAAAAGTGATTTTCAAGGAAAATAGATTTAAATTTTTTTTAAACTATCTTAAATATGTTTTAATGTAAAATTGTTTTCAAAATGTTTTTAAGCCATATTTATATTTTTTCAATGTATTTTCAATGAAATGGTTTTAAAAAAAATCAATCTATTTTCATATGTTTTCAAGTAAAAAGTTTATAAAAACATTTTCAATACATTTTTATATGTTTCAATGGTATATTAAAATAAATGGTTTTCAAAATGTTTCAATGATTTTTTATAAGTGTAAAATGTATTTTCAATTAAATGGTTTTCAAAACGTTTTGACGCATTATTTTAATGTTTTAAAAGTTATAGTAAAATAATTTTTTGTTTAAAAATTATTTTAATCTTATTTTATAAATTTTAAAGAATTTTTTTTTCAAAATTATTTTATGTATTCTTTATTATTTTCAAGGTATTTTATAATAAAATGAATTTAAAATTTATTTATGTAATAAAATGACTTTTTCAAAGAATAAAATATATTTTCTTCAAGAAAAGATTTTGGAAGATATTTCAAAATGATTTTTAATCTAAGATGACTTCCATTGATGTTTCTCAAGCCTCTCTAGGAAATGATTTAATGGATTCATTCTTATTCATTCTATGAATGATTTATATTTAATGTTATGGTCTTTAAGAAACTCTTTTCTCTTTCACGGGTTATATGTTTACGAAATTCATTTGACATTCACGACATATATGTTTATAAAATTTTTTTTCTTCCATGGGTAATTATATTGATGAAATAATTTTAAAACCTATTTCTTTTAAAACATGTTTATGATATGATTAAATGTTTATGGTACCCATTTCATTTCATGGGTTATGATTTTATTTTTTATGATTTTGTGTCACCGATATGTATGATTTCATTATGATATGGGTGGGGGCTATATCTCCCTCTTATTGCATTGGGTACGTATTTGTATCTTATGAGATAGACTAATATTGTATTGGGAATGAACCACGACTTATAAGATGTCCATGGGTGTGAACTATGACTACTAAGATGTTATATATAGTTAATTCATGCTACTAAGATAGCAATGTGAGTAAACCATGACTAAAAATATTGTATGAGGAGTGAACCCATACATCCTTGATGATCTCGATAGTGATACATTTTCTACTATAGAGATAATATTATATTCTTTTTTGTTTTCAAAAATCCCATGTTTTATTCCTGTGTATGATTTCATGAATTATTTTCATTATTTCATTATGATTCAGGTCTTACAAATTGCTATTCGTTATTATGATCTATAATATGAAGGATAAGATCAAAAAAAAATATGGTCAAGTTCAATACCCTTTTTTCATGTTATTCTTACACATTTCCTTTCTTTTCCTTGATTGGGAATATATGTTCATTTCTTTATATGTTTCCCTTCCCCAGGTTATAAATAATGGTTTTACGTAGAAGTAATAAATGTGGAAATCTTTATGGGAAATGTTGAAGATCTTTCACAAGGATATAATATTTTTGTCAATGTATCCAAATACACAAAACTATTACGGTTATCGTGCATTTATTATTGTAATGTATTGAATATTCATCAAAAATGGTTTAATATCCATGTCTGTTAAGCCTTAGATTCTATGGTTCATAACAAAGGAAAGGTTTAGTCATCCATTGAAATATATTCTAATAAAATATTAGTGATATCTATTTGTATATTTTTAAGGATATTTCTAGGGTTGTCTCTAAGGATAAGTATATGGTTGACATAATGTTTATGAAAATATCGTAGAATTTTTTTGAAGGATAGAGTGAGTGGTTTCATAGAAATAAATCTATGTATTTATAATACAAGTGGATGTGGAACTATCACATATGTAACCAGGGGTAACAACTCAAATATGTTATGGGCATTACTCAGGGTAATTTGGTACATGATAAGGGGCCTTACTGGACACCATTTTTGAGACAGCTAGGGGATATACATTGGGAATTTGAAAAATTCATCATGAACTATAATGAAGGATTCAAATATAATTTTTCTATGAATAACCAAGGATGAACCTAGGGTGTCATATATTGAGGAAGGTTTAATGATTTAGTAACCTTTTAAGTTAATATAATCATGAGTATGTGGTTTTCATCTATGATAATTAGTCCCCATACTATGATTCTGGTTTTTGTCAATAGAGTGAACTATAAAGAACTACGTCAACATTGAATGTGAAAGAAAATTTTCTGATGAGAAGTCATGTTGTTTGGTTATTGGAGAGAGAGATGTTGTGATCATTCCTAATTAGTTTCACATAACATTATTAACAACATGAACCTTATCCAACTCTCAGAGTCACCAATGAAGATAAGTTAGATGTTGAATGAGAGTTCGGGTAAAAGAGACCATTGGAAAAATTACATTTGGTTTCCTCTCTATCAATAATGTAGAATGAATCAACTAAGTTAATGTCTTATAGGAACAAGAAGATGTTTTGACAATGGAAAAAATTACACAAAGCAATTGACTACAAGGGAAAACTTAAGAGTTCGATTAAAAAATGGATGAGAATATCAGCCACCCTAATTCTTCTTCAACGGTGAAGTGTTTTAAGTGTGGAGTAAATAGTAATTATTTAACTCAATGTATGAAAATAAAATATCATGAAGGGAACCAAAAAATTGGTGTGAGTAATGGTTATGTTACTAATGATGAAGAGATTACAGATGAAAAGTGAAAGAAAAAGGTATTGTGTAATAGGATGAGGTATACTAGATAATGTAATATAATCATTTATGAGTTTGTATTAAAGAATTATGTTATATTAAATGTGAAATATAAAGGTATTATTCAGTTTATGTTTTTCACTATGGATTTACAATAAGACATTGAATTGACTTGGTGGAATAGAAAAGAGATATATTGGCATGGTGAATTCGATTTAAAACAAATGATTAAGGTAAATAAACCCCTTAATATGAACCTTATGTTATGGTAATGTTGTTTGGGTAAATATATTTGGTGTATTTATATGTAAATTGGATGGTACTAGTAACCTTGGAACTATATTGGGAAATTTTTACAAGTATTTCATGCCACAGTTGATGAAGTATTAAACTTCTTAAATTTATGGCATATAACTAGTATTATATGTAGTAATGAAGAATCCATGTTTTCCAGAAGTATTAATGGTAATTTAGGTTTCTAACATGTTCCAAGATAATTTTGCAATAGGATACCCACATGTTTAAAATGTTACAACCAAGGGATGCTTTGTGTTATATGAGGGATTAATGTTAAGATGATTTCATGACTCTCTTTATAATGTTTTGGATTTTCATCATTGATAAGGGTTATAAGGTTAACTATTTAATAAAATATAATTTTAAAATTTGGATGACTTTTGTGACAATAAAGAATTAATTTACCACATTAGGATTATAGAATATTCGATATCCTCTTAAAAAATATGGTATTGATGATTATTGATGATAGATGGGATGTAATATAGTGGATCTAAGGATTTGTTACTACTCGAAGAATGAAAAATTTTACAATCCATTTTGGAGAAAGGGGTTAAGTTGATCAAGGAACAAAAATGGTGAGGTTATCCAAAATTAACATACGTATAACTTTTCATGAAAAATCATTAGCTTTAGGAAAAAGGATCTGGAAAATAAAAATTTTATCCTAGTACCTCTGTTTCTGAGGAATCATATGGTCCCTCAATTGAGCATAGATTTATGGTTTTATAATTGTTGACTTTATCCTGACCTTATTTTCTATCACCCTCCATCAGAACATGATAGTGACATTTTACTTCCATTTTTATTTTTTCACATCCCACAAATGTTATCCTATATGGAAACATGGTTTTATGTTCCTTTGGGTAACCGCTTTGCTGCTGACATTATTTTTTAAGTAAGTATTACTATAAATTTTTTCTATGTGGGTTTCCATGAATGAAACATTCATGTATTAAACCTTTGATAACCTTGACTAATTTTTAAGAAAAACATCATTTTAAGGTGGGTAGAATATAACACCCAAATATTTTTTGAATTTTGTTTTCGAATTAATTTAACTTTTTGATATTTTTTCTTTCACATGACTTTGGAAGGAGTAAAATATATATGTTTAAACACTAAATCAAACATTACATACACACATAACCTTCATGTATTGTGATATACACAATACTGACTTGACTTGCACTACCCGCACCACCAACTTGGTGAACTTTACACGAAGCACATATGTTTCGTTGAAACAAAATATTAATGTTATAATTATTTAAGTGAGATAATTATAACCTGGTCATTGAACGTTGTTATATTTATTGTAATAACTAATTTCTATATATAATTTTGATTTTTTATATGTATAAAACATATTTATAATTAAAGATATTATTTTTGTAAAGTCCATTTATGTTTTAAAAGTTTGTTTTCTTGAATAAACAACTTTTAATAAAAATTAATTTTAGACAAATTTAGAAATTAAATTTAATTAAAAAAAATTATTTTTCCATTTATAATATCTTAGTTACCTTGGGGTGTATTTTTGGGATTTTTATGAGAAACATAATTTTTTGACGAATGTTTAAAAAAACACATCTTTGAAGATAAAAAATCTATTTTATTCAAATAATTATTAATGCTAAAATATATTTTGTATTTTTTAATGTAAAATAAGATAAATTATAAATATATTAATATAAATTAGTTCAGTAGAACCAATTTTACTTTGAAATTGAATATAAAAACATAATAATCTATTGAATTTATTTCTACTTAAAAACACGTGATTTCGTCTCACTGACAAGATTAACATTAAATTTTTTTCATAATTATATGAATTTAAATTCAAAAAAACTAAAAAATCAATTTTAATTAGTATAATATTTTATGTTTAATTATATCTTGTTTATTTTTCACCTAAATTATTAGTAATAGAGATTAAAATTAATCACAATAATTAATGTCAATATAATATTCATTAGTTACTAAACCATAATATTAGGGGTCCAAATAATATATCCACTTATCTAAAACACATTTTATGTCTATATATTCTCTATAAACATTAAATTATTGATTTATGTTCTTTTTATGACTTTTTATATGTGAGAACAAGTGTACACCAATACTGTTTTAAAAAACTCCATGCCAATCAATTTTCTTCCTTATAAATGTCCACCACCTCTCAGACTTATTCACTCCTCTAAAAAAATTATGTTTGATCAATATATACCATATACACTTCTCATAAATCTTCTTTTCCTCTGATAATCCTTCCCTTGGGCAGACATCAATCCATGTATTCCTTTTTGCACAAACCAAAAGAAGTTACATGATTAAGAGCTGACACCTTATAACAAGCTATTTTTTGTTATTTTCTTTCTCCACTCATACACTATATTTATTCCATAATGGAATAATAAAAAATTATAACCAATATAAAAAAATTTATTTATGCTATGGTGTTAACCTATACGTATTCACACCTCCATCTTATAGATAAAGAACACAATGTTTATGTGTACGACGAACTATCACCTCAATTAATGCGGATTATTCAATTTTCTATACCACAATCATGGAAGATATTATGATAGAAAATATTATTATATATTTAATATATTATATTTATTATTTCATGATGTATATGTATTCATTTTATTTCACATATCTTTTTTTCTTTCCATTATGTGTTAATATGATAATTTCATTTGAGGAAGTGTGGACTAGTTCCCATAAAAATGATGTGATTCATTCATACACTACATGGATTGTATCACAGATGGTTTTTGTGATTATATAAGTCATATATGATACCATAAATAAACTATAATAATGATATATAAATACATATAAATATATATGTAAGAACCCGTATCTCTTTTCAGGTATGTTTTTCCTTTTTTCTGGAGTTTTTGAGAAAAATGAATTTTCTGGAAATTTCAGAATTACACACCGTGCACTTTCTGAGTACATGCTGTGTACTCCTTCCCCGGCTCGAAGCCGTGTGCTGGCCGTGTCTGGGCCACACACACGGTGTGTAATGCTGAGGTCGAGGTCGGTTATTTTGGAGTATGGAAATTTCGAAGTACACGTCGTGTACTCCAAAAGTACATGCCGTGTACTTTATTTTTTTTAATTAAACGGACCATGGTCGCATATAACCCCCATATTCATCTTCGTCTTTAGTTTTCAACTATCCAAGAGCGACCTTACGACCGGATCTTCAATGGATTCCCGCCTTGCCGTCCGTTCTCCGATTAAATCACAGTCAGTTGCGTTGGAATCGTAGCGGTAAGTTCATCCTTCTGCTTTAGGCTTGTTTCTTGATTCCTCATGGTTTCCAAGTTATCATGGGATGAAAGTTTTGTGCTTTTTCTATTATCTACGTCGTTCTATGGGTAATATGTCGTCGAGATTCACATATATCGATCTCCTCGGATCGAGGTAGGTGGTTTGTGCCTTTATGTAGAAATTTGATGAATATTATGTGCAAATTTCACCAATACCCTTGAATGAGGTATTCCGTGTTTCCTGTTTTTCCCTTGCTTCTTGACTGCTTTGCTTGATTGATTTTGTTGAGGTTATTGCTTGTGATTAGAGTATTTTGTTTGTGCTCAGTTTTCTTTGCCATGCCTAGTTGTAGGATTGTGGACTGTTGTTTTAGTATTGTTGTTGAACCTTAGTTATTAGCCAAGTACTTCATGATTTTTACATGGATGATACACACGCGTTGAGCATGTTTAGTGATACTCAGGACTGTGAGAACCTAGAGTGGTAGACCAAAAGAAGAATTGATGGAAGGGCTTTTCCAGAGTGTCTTTTAATTATGATGTGAGACTATTGGGGGAATTGACGTTGAGTGCTTCCCCAGAGAGTCTTTAGATCCACGACACAGGCCACAGGGGGAATTGACGTTGAGTGAATCCCCAGAGGGCCTTTAGCACGATACGAGACTACAGGGGGAATTGACAGTGAGTGTTTCCTCAGAGAGTCTACTTATTTTATGTAGCTGAACCATAGGGGTGAGACTATCTGTACCTCCCAGAGGGTTGCTAGTACTGATAGGTTGAACCATAGGGGTTAGACTGTGAGAGATACCCAGAGGGTTACCTATTTCTTCTTTTTTTGCTGGCTGCTTACATGTGTGCTATACTTGATAGAACTGTGGATTGTAGCTGTTTGTGCTTTTCTGTTTACTGCTTCTTGTTTTAGTACTGCCATGTATTCATTGACTGTCAGGAACAGATCTTTGGGTGGTTGCCTACTAGGATTGTATCTCACACCCTGTTTGGGCCATGCTTTTGGGCCCAAGTAGACTATGGTGCTACAGGTATAGATAAGGGCAACTGCACTTCTACTTAGGGATCTTGACTGCATCAGGAGTTGGGGAGAAAGGGACCAAGCCGTGGCTCGCAATGCTGAGGGGCTTACTTTTCTTTCTCTTGCACTTGGTTTCAGTTGTATTTCATCACATTGTGGTGTTTGTTGTTTTCTTTAGATACTTGTACCTGCTTCATCTTTGTCATCATAGTTATATATATTTACATTGCTTCCACTGATTGGTTTTTGTTGTTATTCATGTTGTTTATCGTTTCCGCTATTATTGTTGTTTTCTTACCTTGTATACCTTACCGAATGAGGGCATAGTTTCCCCACCGACTCAACAAGGCCCTCGCTGCTAGTCGGTAGCCTCTGGTGTTCAGGGAAACATGCTTGAGGTCATGTGGCGAACCGAGTACGGGCACCAGTGGAGGGGCTCTGGACTCGGGACATTACAAAGTGGTATCAGAGGAGTTCTTTTCTCTTGCTTTACAGTTTGGAGACATTAGCCAGGGATAGGACGGATTCGGTACATGGTATTAAGATATGCTCGGGAGTAGCTAACCCGTGTACATGGAAAGTCCATACTACCTCGTTAATGGGAGTTTGCTGGTTTTGAGTTTTATGGTTGATATGTTTTCACCTAGAGTGATTTACATGACTTGTGCGGTTATTGTTTTGATATTTCAGTTATATTTCTATCGCAACCAGATGAGATGAGGGTATGCCATCTCATACATCATATAAGAACTTGTAGAAATCACATGTCATGCAGTCTTTCCATGCCATCTAGGGTGCATTAGCGATTGCATGCTGTTGTGATAGACTTTGTGTAGATTATGCATGCTGTTGTGATAGTTTCTTGATAGATTCTATACTGCTATGCTAGAAAACTGTTGTTCTGTTTCTTGCTTAAAATGAATGCCAAATTTTGGTTCTTGAGGTGTTATGGGCCGACACGGATCGGAAATTAGAATCCATTCCCTTGTTTTTAGTGTTTCTGGAATTCTACGCAGTTTCTGAGCTACTGCCCAAAAAACCCAGAATACACAGCGTGAACTTTTTAGATACACGCCTTGTAGTTTTCAAGCCATGTCACTGACCGTGTGAGCAGAACACGGTGTCGTGGGAGTAACTTCGGGAACACGCCGTGTAATATTGGTACACTCCGTGCGAGTTTGGAGCCGTGTACCCGGTCGTGTCACTAACAACACGGGCCGGGGAAGCTCGGGTAGAACACGTCGTGTCCGTAGGGAACACGTCGTGTAGTCCTGTCCAGGTACCCGGTCGTGCGACAAACAACACGGTCCAGAATTACCATCCTTTCCACACACCCTATTGTGCGGAACACGCCATGTAGTCTTGCCTAGGTACCCCGCCATGTCACGAACAACACGGGACAGTGTCGCCTTTTCCTATGAACATCGTGCTTGTTCTGAGCACTCTGTGAAATGTCCAGCTGTGTAGACGGCCGTGTACTCAACAACACGGACCGCCGAAGCCTTGCCCAGTGCACACCGTGTCTGTTTTGTACACACCATGTAGTATCGGGTTGAGTCGGACCATGTGGGTTAACCGTGTAAGGAGACTCGGGTAGGGGAATAATATTCAAGTACACACCATGTGTGGGGGTCAACACGCCATGTAGTTGATGTGTACACGACTTGTAGGGTGAGAGTACACACCGATGTCAGTGGTTTAAAAAGACACGCCGTGTAGTTTTATACACGTCGTGTAGTCATGTTTTTCAATATTGTGTGTTTTTCATCCCCTATTCCTATTTTGTACTCTTGTGTTCACTGTCCTTGTTTCCTGATCTAAGTTGTGCTTTAGATTGTTCAGAGCTATGCCTCCGAGATGTCCTCTGGTCGTACGTCTGTCATCGGGCAGTGATCAGATGTCGGATATGGCAGATCAAAGACTTCCTGTCAATCCCCCAGCCGAGTCAGCTTTGGCACAAGTTGTTGTACCAGTTGCGGGCGCTGATGCGCAGTTCAGGGAAGGTTTCATGAGGATGATGCAGGCCTTCCCAGGAGCACCGCCTCTTGCCTCGTCTATGGCAGACTTGACGCAAGTCTTTCAGCAGTAGCATCCTTCCACCTTCTTGGGGGAGGGAGGACCTCAGGCTACAGATTCATGGCTGGAAGCCACGCAGACTATATTCGAGCATCTGGAGACGCCTCCAGAGAGGCGGGTCAAGATCGCCACCTACATGCTCCAAGACTCCGCCAAGAGGTGGTGGGACGTGATCTCACAGGCGGGTCCACAGCAGGCTATGACTTGGGAGGAGTTTCAGTGCGTGTTCTACGACTACTTCTACCCGGAGACCCTGAGGGCCGATCGAGCCTGGGAGTTCATGAGCTTAGAGCAGGGTACTCTATCTGTCGTGGATTATTCCTCTTATTTCACTGAGCTGCAGCATTTTACACCCCTTTGGGATGGGAGTGGGGTGTTTTTGGCAAGGAAGTTTGAGTATAGACTCAGGCGGGAGATCCGCTCGTAGGTGAACATCTTCCAGGTGACTTCCATTACTTCCATCGTCAACCAGACACTGATTGGGAAATGCAATCTGAGAGACTCTGGAGCAGCGACCCAGGGCGGTTTTTCTTCCAGATATAGATTTACTTTGGATGACAGCATGAAGCGCCGTAGGGAGCCTACGCGTGGAGATTCGAGGAAGCGAGACGCATCATCAGGCATACAGGTGACATGCTATCAGTGTGTCTAGACAGGGCACATGAGGCTGTAGTGCCAGAGGGACCCAATAGAGTGCCGATCTTGCGGCAATATGGGTCACCTTCAACGTTTCTGCCAGGTTTTCTCACAAGAAGCAGGTGATCGAGGTTCTTCCATGACTCCTTGTTCAGGCGCAGCACCACCAGCTTCTCACCAGTCGGGGAACTGGAGTTCTTCTGGCCATTCGGGCCGAGGTGGAGGTGGAGGTCGTGGCAGTCAGCCACTAGTTCCTCAGCACCAGTAGGGCGGTTCAGCTCAAGGTGGTCAGTCAGGGGCAGAGGACCGCGGTACAGGATAGTCCTTTGTCGTGTGATAGACTTATCAGGAGCAGGATCCTGACCCTTCTACAGTTCGAGGTACAATTTTTGTAGCCTCAGTTTTATCTTCAGCCCTTTTTCGATACAGGTGCTATGCATAGCATTATCTCTGTTTCTGTTGTGGAGAGCCTTGCACTCTGCATCATTTCTTTTACTGACACGTTGACACTAGACACACCCTTGGGGACAAGGACATCTAGTGTACACTAGTGTAGAGAGTTCCCTCCTGAGGTTGCAATGTATCGCTTATTATGGGATCTCTATGTCCTAGAGATGATAGGATATTATGTCATCCTTGGAATGAAATGGTTGATTCCATTTCAGGCAGTCGTCGACTATTATCGCCGCAAAGTGAGTTTCGTTTCACCAGAGGGTGAATCTTTTCTTCATAGAGGCGAATGGGACGTTCAGGCGAGTCGGGCGGGACTCGAGCATCTTGGGCTAGGAGGGGTGATAGCCCAAATTTCTAGCCACTATCTGGATGATCAGGGGACTCCACAGTCGGACTTTCCTCCAGTGGTGGATCACTATAGGGATGTCATTCTAGAGGACTTTTTGGGTTTGCCTCTAGAGCGTAAGGTATACTACTCAATTGAGCTCATTCCAGGAGCGGCACCGGTGTCTATTCCTCCATATAGGATGGCCACACCTGAGTTGCATGAGCTCAAGAAGTAGTTGGAGGAGCTACAGGATAAGGGTTTCATCTGACCCAATACTTCTCCTTGGGGTTCGCCTGTCCTGTTTGCAAAAAAGGCAGACAGTACCCTTCGGCTTTGTGTGGATTATCGAAAGCTGAACCAGTTGATGGTTAAGAAACGATATCCCTTGTCGCGGATCGATGACCTTTTCAATCAGCTTCTAGGAGCTCGGGTGTTCTCGAAGACCGACTTGAGGTCCGGTTATTATCAGTTACGCGTTAGACCATTAGATATAGCTCTGTCAGCCTTTAGGAGCATGTATGTTCTATACGAGTATACAGTCATGCCGTTCGGTCTCACAAAAGCGCCTGCAGTTTTCATGGAACTGATGAACGGAGTGTTCCATCCATACTTGGAATCCTTCGTTTTGGTATTCTTGGACGATATCTTGGAGTACTCTCACACTCGACACCACCATGACACACATCTTGAGATCATTCTGAGTACACTGAGAGAGAATCGAATTTTTGATAAACTCTCGAAGTGCCACTTCTGGATGGATCAGATTCACTTCATGGGTCATGTCATCTCAGAGGCAGGAGTATCAGTGGACCCAGAGAAAGTGAGAGCTGTTGTTTCCTTGGAGCAATTGAAGAACGTCTTTGAGGTACGGAGTTTCCTAGGCCTAGATGGATACTATAGACGTTTCATTCATGACTTTTCTCGTCTAGCAGCACCTTTGATATGTCTGACCAAGAAGGGGGCGAAGTTCTTATGGTAAGATTCTTGTGAGGCATCCTTTCAGGAGCTGAAAGGGAGGTTGACATCAGCACCGATACTAGTCTTGCCAGAGCTAGGCATGAGATACACTGTTTACTGTGATGCTTTGTGTATCGGGCTGGGAGCTGTGCTTATGCAGGGAGATGGAGTTGTTGCGTATGGGTCTCAGCAGTTGAGGCCACATGAGAGGAACTACCCTACACACGATCTGGAGTTGGCAGCTGTTGTTCATCCCTTGCGCTGTAGGAGACGCTATCTTCTGGGATAGAACTTTGTGGTCTTCACTGACCAATAGAGTCTTAAGTATATCTTCACTTAGTGTGATCTGAATCTGAGGCAGCACAGGTGGGTCGAGTATCTTCAGTCTTTTGATTTCAAGCTCGCATATACGCAGGGAAAGGGAAATGCCCTGGAAGATGCGTTGAGTAGGAGAACTCAGATTCAGGCAGTACAGGAGGCCAGTAGTGAGTGGAAGCTGATGGCTCTATTCTCTGAGATGCATTTGGAAGTGCATGATAGATGGGGACAGACTATTCTATCTTCTATAGCTATTACATCCACGCTACTTGATTGGGTACAGATGAGGCAGCTATCAGACTCAGAAGGCTTAAACCTGCGGGAGAATGTGTAAGGAGGGGACCCTATTCCTGGATGGACAGTGGGTGAGGATAAGATCTTGCGCTTCCAGGGACGCGTATGGGTGCCAACAGACATACGTGAGGAGCTGATGTGGGATTTCCATTCCTCTATTTGGGAAGTTCATCATGGCGTCACCAAGATGTATCAGGACCTTCATCACCAATACTTGTGGCCTGGTATAAAAAAGGATGTTGCTGGTTTTGTCTTGAGATGTTCTACTTGTCAGCAGGTGAAAGCAGAGCATCAGCGACCAGTGGGGATTTTATAGCAGTTACCCATTTCGGAGTGGAAGTGGAATGATGTTGCGATGTAATTTGTGACCGAGTTGCTGAGATCACCTCGAGGGAACGATGCTGTTTGGGTTGTCGTTGATAGACTTATGAAGGTTTCTCACTTCTTACTGATCAAGAAAACCTTCAGTGTCGATGATCTGGGAGGACTTTACATCAGAGAGATAATTCGTCTGCATGGAGTTCAGTGCTCTATTGTTTCAGACAGAGAAGCGTGCATTACCTCTCGGTTCTGGCAGGGAATTTAGAAGGCCTTGGGTACACAGGTACTTTTGAGTACAACATACCATCCCCAGACTGATGGCCAGTCCGAGCGCACGATCCAGGTGCTTGAGGACATGCTCCGGGCTTGCATCCTGGACTTTGGCGGTTCTTGGGAGAAGCATATTCCTCTGGTGGAGTTCGCCTACAATAACTGTTTCCAGGCGACCATTCAGATGGCGCCATATAAGGCTTTGTACAAAAGGCCATGCCGATCATCCTTATGCTGGATGGAGGTAGGAGAGGCTGCTTTGTTGGGACCTCGTCTTGTTCAAGACACTTCAGAGAAGATAGAGCTGATTCAGAAGAGGATGGCTACAGTGCAGTCTCGACAGAAGTCTTATGCTGATCAGTGGAGACGACCTCTGGAGTTCATGTTCGGTGATCAGGTTTTCCTACGTGTCGCACCGAGGTTGGGACACAAGAGGATTCGGAGACAGGGTAAGATTTCACCGCGGTACGTCAAGCCGTTTGAGGTTTTAGAAAGAGTGGGGTCGGTCGACTATTGGTTGCAGCCAACTCAGAGGTATCAGACCATGCACGACGTCTTCCACGTCTCTTAGCTCCGACGTTACTTTTCAGACACGTCTCACGACTTTCAGCTCATGGAAGTCGAGCTCGAAGAGGATGCGTCGTTCGAGGAGCATCCTATCCGGATTGTCGATCGTAGTACGAAGGTTCTTCGCGAGCAGTCTGTTCCTCTAGTACGAGTGCTATGGCAGTACGGGCGAGTACATGATGAAACCTAGGAGAGGGAGGCCGATGTACGATCGCAGTGGCCAGAGCTGTTCAGGGTTTCTCCTTCTCCGCCTCATTAGGGAAATTTGGGGGCGAATTTCTTCTAGGGGGGAAGTTTTTAAGAACCCGGATCTCTTTTCAGGTATGTTTTTTTCTTTTTTCAGGAGTTTTTGAGAGAAATAAATTTTCTGGAAATTTCAGAAGTACACGTCGTGTACTTTCTTAGTACACGCCGTGTACTCCTTCCCCAGCTCGAAGCCGTGTGCTGGCCGTGTCCGGGCCACGCACACGGTGTGTAAGGCTGAGGTGGAGGTTGGTTATTTCGGAGTACGGAAAATTCTATGTACACGCCGTGTACTCCAAAAGTACATGCCGTGTACTTTCTTTTTTTTTCTATTAAACGGACCGGGGTCACATCTAACCCCATATTCATCTTCTTCTTCAGTTTTCGACTGTCCGGGATTGACCGTATGACCGAATCTTCGACGGATTCCTGCCTCGCCATCCGTTCTCCGATTCGAGCACGGTCAGTTGAATTGGAATCGCAGAGGTAAGTTCTTCCTTCTACTTTATCCTTGTTTCTTGATTCATCCTGGTTTCCATGTTATCGTGGGATGAAGGTTTTGTGTGTTTTCTCAGATCTACATCGTTTTAAGGGGAATCTGTCATTGGGATTCACGTATATCGATCTCCTCGGATCGAGGTAGGTGGTTTGTGCCTTTCTGTAGAATGTTGGTAAATATTATGTGCAAAATCCACCAATACCCTTGAACGGGTTATTGCGTGTTTCCTGTTGTGCCCTTGCTGCTTGTCTGCTTTGCTTGATTGTTTTAGTAGAGGTTATTGCTTGTGATTAGAGTATTTTGATTGTGATCACTTTTCTTTTCCATGCCTAGTTGTAGGATTGTGGACTGTTGTTTTAGTATTGCTGTTGAACCTTAGTTGTTAGCCTAGTAGTTCTTGAGATTTACATGGATGATACACATGCGTTGAGCATGTTTAGTAATACTCAGGATTGTGAGAACCTAGAGTAGTACACCAAATGGAGAATTGACGGAAGGGATTCTACATAGTGTCTTTTAATTACAACACGAGAATATAGGGGGAATTGACATTGAGTGCTTCCCCGGAGAGTCTGTAGATCCAAGACGCGGGCCACATGGGGAATTGACGTTGAGTGCTTCACCAGAGAGCCTTTAGCATGATACGAGACTATAGGGGGAATTGACAGTGAGTGCTTCCCCAGAGAGTCTTCTTATTTTACGTAGCTGAACCAGAGGGGTGAGACTATGTGTGCCTCCTAGAGGGTTGCTAGTACTGATAGGTTGAACCATAGGGGTTAGACTATGAGAGCTACCTAGAGGGTTACCTATTTCTTATTTTGTTGCTGGCTGCTTACTTGTGTGCTATACTTGTTAGAACTGTGGATTGTAGCTATTTGTGCTTTTCTGTTTACTGCTTCTTGTTTTAGTGATTCCATGTATTCATTGACTGTCAGGCACAGATCTTTGGGTGGTTTCCTACTGGGATTGTATCTCACACCCTGTTTGGGCCATGATTTTGGGCCCAAGCAGACTATGTTACTGCAGGTATAGATAAGGGAAATCACCCTTCTACTTAGGGATCTTGACTGCATTGGGAGCTGTGGAGCATGGGACCAGGCCATGGCTCACGATGATGAGGGGCTTACTTTGTTTTTCTCTTGCACTTGGTTTCAATTGTATTTCAGCACGTTGTGGTGTTTGCTATTTTCCTTAGATACTTGTACCTGCTGCATCTTTGTCATCATAGTTATATATATTTACATTGCTTCCGCTATTTGGTTTCTGTTGTTATGAATGTTGTTTATCATTTCAGTTGTTATTGTTGTTTTTTTACCTTGTATAGCTTACCGAATGAGGGCATAGTTTCCCCACCGACTCACCAAGGCCCTCGCTGCTAGTCAGCAGCCTCTGGCATTCGGGGAAACACGCTTGAGGTCATGTGGAAAACCGGGTACGAGCACCAGTGGAGGGGCTCCAGACTCGGGACGTTACACTATATTTTTCTTTTACATTATTTCTATCGATACGTCAATTAAACAGAAACAACGTTCATGCATTTGTACAATATATCGTCTCCATGAACAGTGTATTCCATTTCATATTATATATTATATAGACTAACATAATACACATATAATTTTTAAAAATAATATTTTTATCATTCTTTAAAATATATAAATCCTTATATAAATTAGAAATACCTATAATATAACAAATTAAGAAACATGTGAAGAATATAGGGAATATTAACTAATGTGAAACCTTAACATATGATTTTTTACATGAAGGTAATATGATGGCATAATAAAACCACATATATAAGAATATGGTTCTGTAAAAGATTTATAATTAATTTTTAAATATTATATAGGTGGTTTGAAAACTTTTGAGGGGAGTCAAGTCATAATGTAAGGTGATTGCATCTGACGTTTGTAATTCTATAAGATACATGATACTTCCGACACTATTTTTTATTTTTTGTAGTGTATTTACATCCCATGATTGAATTATATGTATCATGTAATTAACTTTATGTGTATTAACTAATCCATTTTAAGATAATTCTTTCTTGGTGATTATGTTTCAATAGTTACCAAATCAGGGAAATAGTTTTCTCTCAATTTTCCTTCTTTGATACCCATGTTTTGTTATGAACCTAAATTCACTTTTAAGGCATATATAATTCCATATTACATGTTATATCAATAATTTATATCATTTAATCAAATTTTAGGTTTCATTTAATTTAATTTTCTTACATGGTGTGTTTGTTCCCAAGGTAAAAATTTATAAGAGTTCATTGAGACAATATCATTCTTTTCGAGACTGTTTATGCTTATGAATCCTTTGATAAACTATTATGATCTATATATCAAGAAAATACATGAATATTATTTTATTCTGGTTATTAATGATTTATTCATATATTTATACCACTTTTCCCACAATTTTGTACATAATAGTTATAAGAATGTATTTTTAAAAAAGGCTGACCTTACCCTCTCTTTGGTTAGAAATCTATGTTCCTTCAAAAAAATATATTTTTAATTTTTTTTTGAATAATAATGTACCATTATACTAAAATATATAGTATAAATTTTTACATTTTTTTTCTTTTACCATTATATTTAAATGAATGTTATTTTCTCTTACCAAAATAATGTATCTTTTGGACCTTTTTATTATGCAAAGGGAATATTCATTGTACATCACATGACACATCAGGATTTACCCACTGTTATTTCTTTGACAATTCCATTGCATTTTTAAAATGTTAATATTTAAAAAATGTTCTTAAATGTGATTTTCAAGGAAAAATTTATTGAAAATTATTTTGAAAATATTTTATATGTTTTTGTAAAAATATGTTTTCAAAATATTTTCAAGCTTTATTTATATGTTTTCAAAGTCATTTCAATGAAATGATTTTAAAAAAAATTGTTAGGATCCTTTCATATGTTTTCATATAAAAAGGTCTCAAGAAATCATGATTTATTTATATGTTTTAAAATAAAATTTCGAATAAATTGATTTCTAAATATTTTCCATATTTCATTATTAAATTTAAAATTATTTTCAATAAAATGGTATTCAAAATGTTTTCATGTTTTCTATTAATGTTTTCATGTTATATTTTAATGTTTCCAAATGGGTTTTCAGGAAAAAAAATTTCAAAATAAATATGTCATTAAAATGATTTCATGTTTATTTTATATTGTATCGCAAAAAAAGGATTTTAAAATGATTGAAAGTATTCTTTTTATGTTATCAAGGTATTTGATGAGAAAATGACATTCAAATGGGGTTTTGTGTTAAAAATAATTTTCAAAAAAGAATTTATATTTTATTAAAGGAACATTTTTGAATGATATTTCAAAAATTATTCTTCATCTATGATGAAACCTTTTTATGTTACTAATACCACTATAGGAATAGATTTAATGGATCCATTCAAATTATTTCTCTAAATGGGTAATTCTTAATGTCATCGTCTTTATGAAACCCGTTTCACATTCATGGGTTTTATGTTTATGAATTCTATTTCACATTCATGTGTTATATATTTATGCAATTAGTTTCTTTTCCATGGGTTAATATTTTGATGAATTGATTAAGACATATGTATCTTTTTTTCCTAGTTTATGATATAATGAAAATTTTATACTGCCTGTTTAATTTAATGGTTTTTAATTTGATTTTTTATGATTTTTTCATATAAATGAATGGTTTAATTATGAGATGGGTAAGAAAAATACATCCCTACAATGCATTGGGAAAAGATTCATATCTCATGATATAGACTATGTTAGGCTTGAGAATGAACGTTGACTACTAAAATGGTCATGGGAGTGAACCATGACAACCAAGATGGTATAATGAATAAACTCACACTATTAAGATTGAAATATGAGTGAATCATGACTAACAATATGGTTTGGATAGTGAACCCATACTACCCCAATGGTCATGGATTGTTGCCTTGGCTATTATGGAAATAATATTATATGCTTATGTGCCAACCACAATCCCATGATTTATTTCTATGTTTTTATTTCATGGAACATGTTCATTATATCATTTTGATTCATGTCTTATGAACTTATAATAATTATTATAATATATATTATGTGGGGTATGATCTTCAAAAGTTATTTTCAAGTTTCTCACCCTTTATTCATGTTATGATTACACATTTACATTATTTACCCTTACAGAGCATCTGTGCGAACCCCTTATTATATTTCCTTTCCCAATGTTATTAATAAAGGTTTAGGTAGAATTAATAATAGTGGAGATCATTATGGGAAATGTTAAAAATCATTCAACATGATAGAAGATTTTGTTTCTATGTTTCCAAATACACTAAACTGTTATAGTCTAAGGGCATGTATTATTATAATGTACAGAGTAATTCTTTGAAATGGTGTTATATCAATAGATGATAAACCTAGTATACAATAATATTGAGTTCCGCCATTACTTAAAATGGTTTTGGGGTTATACTGTGGGAACTCCCATTTAATATCTTCTTTATAATGAGAAGATTGGGGAGCACCCTATACTAATTCCATGAAGCAGAATAAGTTATCATGGAATTGAGAATTGGAGTCCAGTGGAAGTTCAATAGGAGGTTCCTTAGGTGGCACTACTGGAGGTACATGGAGTAGATAATGTTGCACCACATGTATAACATGTTTTCACCACATTCTGTGACTATGAAATACGGATCTCTTTGGGGTATAAATATATAATTTCTAAGAACCCACTTTAGATAATATTGATAACATACGATAACATTAATAATGAAAAAGGGATAGGTAGAAGGCCTCTCTATAATGAGTCTCACCTCTCTACCTACTCCCAGATCCAGGTGTAGGTGATAAGAAAGGTTATAGAAACATAAAGATACACTTCCAACATTATACAACCAAGGTCAGGCCAGGATCATGGTCTCATAAAACATCGTAGAGGTTTTGGTATATAGAGGATCAACTGAAATCTATATGGAAGATAAACCTATAATTTTCATTTGACATCTCCATATAGAGGTAAAAGTTTAATTTTAAAACTATATTTTCATTCAATTTTTTCTTATATTTCCATTATTGACATCCCAATAGAGTTAACTATGTTACAAATTCCCAATTTATAAAGGCCTGCACTTTTTATAACCTAAATTCATCATGTCAAGTAACTGTGATTAACCATTAAATCTTCTAACAGGATGCAAAAAGTTATGTATGGTCATATGATTAAATGAATATCCATTTACAATTTACACAATTAACAAACATTTAAGTTGACATTTGAATTCATCAATCAAACAATCAAATAAGAAATAATTGGATAATTAGGCTTCTATCATAAATTATTTCGAGAAGAACCCATCTCTATTGATGCAATAAAATTTTTTAGGAATTTATTTTCACATAGTTATGAAAAGTTAGAACACTCCAATGAAAATAAAATAAGGCACCATAACAATTTCATGAAATCAAGTAAATGCACATAGAAATATAGACATAGAATATAATAATGCGTGAAAATAATATCCTATTATTCCTTGTATGATGCATGAATGAATACGCCCTCATGTCAACAGGATGAGGTAAAAAACAGATTATAATTATATCAATATTATTAACGGAACAAAACAAGTGGTTCACCTAATAGTGAGATCTAGAAAACTATAATAAGTGTGTCCAATAAAAAAATTATTTTATCCTAGGTTATATTGATTTTCCCATAATGTAGTTTACTTAATATAAGGAACATGCACATTACTAAATTTCTGTAATCCTAGTCTAACGTATAATACCCAAGAAGTAAGAAAAAATTAAAAAACTTCACTAACACCACATTAAAGCATCCCACCCCAAAAACCACTTAGTGGTGACCCATGACGACAGCCCACAAGCCCTCAAGTCTGGAACCTCAAATTATAGAGTATATAGACAACCATGGGGGGGGGGGGGTTAGGGTGTGTTTGAAGGGATACTATGCCCTTATTGAATAGATTAGAACATAAAATAATATAATCTAAACTAAATTGAATAATTGTTATGTGTAGACATACAATAGTAGAAAAATAAATTTCAAAAACATATAAATGTTCGGAGGAAACTAAAATAATTATAGATACAAAACTAATTAGGAGGATCATGTAGCTATAAAAAATGGGTGCATTGGAGAAATAAGGGATATATTCATAAACCAGATGCTATGAAAATAAAAAAAATGACCAAAATAAGATACTACTTGAATAAAAATTTTAGGATTAGTGTTATTCTATCGTGCTCCATTCTAGTTCAACTAATCATGTATGGGATTTTAGATAACTTCCTTTTTTTATACCTAAAATCATGATGTGTTCTTGGGTACCATGGGCTCCCTAATAAGGTTGTGAGATTTACTCTAAAGGAATCCACAAATAGTGTCTAGATAAATCTAGTATGTGTAATATAAAATAAGAAGTGTCCAAATCATAGTAAATACAAGCTAGTTAATAAATAAAACAAGATGGTATGGGTTCCAAAGGGATTCTCAAACACTATAACCATATTAGATCTAATATGGAGGCCTCTAAATTATGGAACATGTACAAAAAAACAATGTGTGTACATGGGACATTATAAATAAGTCATCAAGTGAGGATTGAACCTAAGAACATGATTTAGCTTGGAGGATGTATCCTTATGGAATCAATTCAGTAATTACCATAATTTATTAAAAGTAATCTAAAATTATCTAGAGTAGAGAAACCGTGACATTTAGTGATTCCTTCCTGATCCCTTTTAAGGGGATCCACAATGGAATCCCCAAGGTCTCTATATAATCTCCCAAAATACCCAATACCATAGAACCCATCCAAGATGATTTGTTGGAGACATCCCTCATACCACTCTTAGTATGTTTAAAGTAAGAACCTTTGAGCCCATAATAGATATATCACATAGGGGACCAAGTGTCAATAGAAAAATGGTATATATATCTTACCTATGATTACATATGTGGTTTCTCCCCTAGGGAATGAATATAAATCATTGGTATAAATAATCCAACCATAGATCCCTTCAATGGAAAGCCAAGGGTCTCTCTCCATATTCCAAATAGTTCTAACATCATGTTGTGTGGTCCCATCCACGGTTTCCTTATGATGACAATCGTGTTCTCTCTTGTTCTGTGTCTAGGAATGATTTAGTAATGAATATAATAAGTCATCAAGCCAATAATAACATGTAAACACATATTTATTAATAATATGATTCATTAATTTTATGTAAATCAATGATTCAACAATTAAATAAGAATATAGCATAAGAATGAGTAAGATGGAATAAGGCATAAGTGATAAGTGTAAATTATGTAGCATGATGACATAATCATGGTCACCATATTCCAATTTCAATTCTATCATTAATTTTTTTTATTACATGTCAATCCACATAATGTGGTGTTAATTAGTTTAAGGCATTTGGAAAAAGGCTATCAAGTAAGGGAACACCCATAGTGGTGGAAACCATCATGAAAAACAACCAACCAGGTTGAATTTCCATAATCATGGATCATAAAAAACATATGAGTGCTGTTTAATTTAATTAAATAATTATTTTTGAGGAATCAATGTAAATGTTCAGCGCACATAAAAATGGTGTACCGTATATATGCAACTAAACATAACGAAATAAACAAGTCCATGTATCTTACTATATTGAAATACCGCTAATCCTTTTTCAACCCTCAAACTATACTAGAATGAGAGATATTATTTGTAATGAATGATTCCCTGGATATTGGGAAAAGATATTGTGCCAAAATTTTGATATGGGGGGGGGAGAAGAAATTTATACAAAATAATGAAAAATACTAAGATGAATGAGTAGGAATTCCTATGATAAGGATGAATCTACATGAGAGGTAGAGAGAAAAATATCTTAAGATGGATTGAGGAGGAATGCGCCTGAGAGGGAGGATAAATGGTCTATAAGAAATGAGAGTGGAAAAGATAGGATGAGTTATTTTATTTCATGAAGGGAATAAAGAAATTTTACCTTTAAGATCGTGTCTCACAGTTTGGCTTCATGGTTGGAAGAAACATTCCCCTACCGACTTCCACATTACCTCCAAAGCAGACACGCTACATGATTTAGGCACCTAGTTTTTCAAATCGTTCACATGTTGTGTCAATCCCACTATCCAAATGAAATATATATTTGAACCGGTCTGTTCCATGGATCAAATAGTTTCAAAAAAATCATGTGACCTCCTAATAAACTCTAAAACTCCCTCAATTTTTAAGAGAACCACGCATGTCGGGCTGCACAATTTCACCTAACCGCCAGACCAAAACTATAAATCCAAATTTCAGGGCTCTAGGCTATGAATGAGTCCCAGAATCACCCAACACACTGCCTTGACATTAGTAAAAATTATTAGCATAATGTTAGATTATTTAATTGTGACCAAAATATATGTACATCTTTAAAAATCTAGTATATTAAATATAATATATGTAGGACCTATCTAAGGCATTAATTTTGTGCAAATAATTGTTCTTATTATAAAATTTAATGGATTGAAATAAAAATCAATGAATTTCATTTCCAACAAACATAGTTGAGAATATTCTTTATGGGTTATTGATGACTTATATGGTGGTTTTCTAAAAGTCTCACCCATGAATAAGAGGAGAGTTGGTACTGAATCTATCATATTCCTTATCAAATAAATAAGTACCATCATGGAGAAAACTGTCGTTAGCCTATCCCATGAAATCATTAGTAACTAAATTAAGTTTTTTTACATCATTTGGATAAGTATATTAAAATTATTGTATTATGGAGATTTCCAACATGAAATTTTGAGTATAGAAAATGAGGAAGGACATTTATGGAATCTCCTAGGTCTAACATGGGATAATAGAATTCAAATTATCATATAGTGTAGGTAATAATAAAGGTTCACTGATCATTTAATTCAATTTATATAGCATGATGGATCATGGATAAATCATTCCTTTCTAAGTAGAATCATTCCCCCCCATTATATTTTCTTCAATGAGAACAGATTTCAATAAAGAATTTCTCTTACCATGGAATTAGTTTCATTACATCAATTAACTACATATTTACTTGGATTTTGATAATGGTATATTAATTTTACCAATCTAAGTCATCCTCTATAGGATTCATTATTAATGGTGTAATTCTAGGATTGGACAGTGGGGTCCTATATAATTAATCAATATTTTAAATACTATTTTATGGATTATAGGACCCTATAATTATCCTATAATATTTCATGGCCTTTTGATGAAAACACTTAACACATGATAAATTTTTTTATTCAATGAAATTATAGATACGTCATTAGGCCCAAAATAAAATTTCTCTTCTTCATAAAGACCAGAAAAATTTTAAAGTCTTATCATTATATTTGGGTTCATTTATAGTATTGGAATTACCATCATGGGAGTTTTCTACTTAGATCCACACATAAGATTCAGTAAACTCACATTTCCTTCTTATTATCATTGCGATTTATTTTAGGTTTTAATGGTATTCTACAAATTATAAAAATCATTATACGACCAACATCAGTGTCAATTTATCCCACTTGAGTCATCAAGATAATTAGGGCAATCTAGTTGTGACTCAATGTTTCTTCACTATAACAGTTTCTTCTGGGAGTGGTTTGAGTATGGTGAAAAGTTAATTGAGGATGGTAATTAGTTTTCTCATTGATGTGTCTTCGATTTGAGTTAGTGGGTTAGTCTTGGAAAATTGTTTTTGGTTATTTAGGATATGTAAATTTATCTTGAGGCTGGTTTTCTGAGATTGATTTTATATTTAATTTGGATTGAATATATATTTTTTTCTTATATGTAATGTTTATTCCAAGAAAAAAAATATATCAGTTTTTAGATGGATATTGTTTTTGCGGAAACCAATCATTGAAATGGTCATTAAAATCATGCATTCTTTATTGAACAAGTAATATAAATCTAGTTTCTGATTGGGGTTGGGGTAGATAGGTGATTAAAAGAATAATTGATATGACGATGGTGGTGTAATCAATAATATGACTCCATATCATTCCATTTTTTGTTATTATATGTTTCTATTTATTGAGAAACATCTTATTATCGAAGAACTCTTATTAAGAATATTTTCGAATTCTCGACCATGTTTAAAATTAATTTCTTTTTAACGTCTGGTGTTTTATAAACTAAGGATCATTATATAGAGACATTTATAATTCTTCTATACATTGGGAAATATCCTCTATCAATTTATTGAAATAAGAGTTTTCAATTTTTTACATGTTATGGTCAAGTAAAAAAAATTTATTTTTGGGAATAGTTTTGATGATTTTTTTGACCAATGTCATACTGATTTGAAATAAAATTTATTTTCCCCTGGGATAGTATACATATAATATTTGAATTAGTAATTGTATTCATATTTTAAAGGGGTATCAATGTCTAGGAATCATCTTTGAGTGTGACCGAACATCCCAAAGTGACATCACTTATTCCTATAAACCCTACCATAAACAAAAACAATATAGGGGTTTTTTCATCATTATGGATGAATATTGTTTTTTTGAACCTATGTTTTTAATTTTGGGAAAGTTTTTCAAAAAATATTTATGTTCATAAATATATGAATCATAGAACTGAACCCCATTAATTGGTGCACTAGATTTTCATTATAAGGTGTGAGGGAATTGTAAAAGTTTTATATGAGGAGAAGGCGAGATAACATATGGTTGTAAGATTGCCATATAATACCTATGAACCTATCCCATTCCATGTCATATATCACTCCTTCATTTTGGATAAGGATAATTATCTTGTTAATCACTTCTAATTTAGTGTTACTGGGATTGATTTTTGATACACATGAATTAACCACATCATCCCAATATTCAATGATTTCATCATCCTATTTTTGGATACATTTATAATCCCTCCCTTAAATATAGAAATGGGACACCATCAACCTCAACCCCTACTCACTATGATCTTGAAGGGTAAATTTTTGGATAGAACCATAGAAATTTATGAAAAATTCATGTCAATCCTTTATAAGGAGGCCATTGAAACATTGTTTTTGAGACAGATGAGGATGCTTAATTTCATAATTATTATAACTAGTGGGAAATATGATGTAAAATGATTTTTTACACTATTTGAATTTTTAAATCTGTAAGAGTAATTATATTAGTGTTAGGAACAATGGAATGTTGAACATTGACTTATTATTTTCAACACTATTTTATAGATTTTCCATTTCTATATTCATTTTTTATGTGTAGAACAGTGTGGATTTTTCTCTTTAATTGGAGTTTCATGTTCTAATTAAGTGGTTATTTTGTGAATATAGTTTCAAAAGTAGTAGATTTGAGAATTTTTTTATAGTTTTTTTTTCACTTTTATATTTTATATTTTTATATTTTTTATTTTTTATTTGTTTTATTTTTTTACTTGATTGAAAATGTATACACTAGAAATGATCTAAAAATATTACAGAGTGTGTCATTGAGGACAGAATAATTTTTATTTATAAAGTCGACACACATTATTAATTTTGTAAGAAAGTGTCCAACAATAGGGAATGACTAGTATTTGTAGACCATGGGACACAAAAAAAACATATAAATTGGGTGTGGTTATATGAAACAATGTGTGCAATGGTTCAAGGTAAATAATTGAAATAAATATGCATTTAATCATCGAGGTAGGGGAAGTTAACAATAATAAATTAAAAAATGGTCATACCTCTTGAATGGGAACAATAATAGTGGTTCATTGTTTCTATTTGGAGGAGTGAAATGTCTTACTATCATTTTATAAGTCACCATTTCCTGTGATATCTCTTGGAAAGAGTTATTTTTTGTAGAGCCAAAGGAAATAATGCTTCCCCATGGAGAAGATATTTCCACAAAATCTCCCTATTTGGTTCTTCATCCATGGTTTCCAAGGAAAAAAGATACTCTACCCTTAACCTCTTAATACCTGTAGTAGAGTAAAAATATTGTCACAAGGAAGGGAAAAATAAATAACTGGATTGAATAACTCAACCATTTTTAATTGATTCGGGTGTACGAATAGATCATATGATAGATGTTAAATCCAAATGATCCAACCACTTAACCTAATTATAAATTCATAATAAAATCATAATAAAATATAACACTAATTAAAAAAACAATGTTTAGTGAAATAGATTAACGAAAAATATGAAGAAGTCTCCCTACAAAAAATGATCGCTACCTAATTGTCTACCCTACACCATGTCCATGTTCTCATATGATAGGTGAGGGTCTAATGATCAAATCATGAATATATGAGTGGGGTGGAAGGATCGAATTGATCTATCCCATTGTAAGGATCCCCTTGTATGTCCTAGAACGGTGAAGATCCTTCTCAATGAAGTCCCTCCTAGAGGTAATTGTGGTCCTCTAGCCTCTCTTTTCATAACGAAGTCCTCCCCTTCTTGAATATTCCCTGAATAATTCTATCTTGATGACTTGTTTCATGTATCATGTCCACATGAAATCCATTGGTTACTTCATAGAATAAGGATATAAAATATTCAAATAAGAAAATGAAATTATTAAAAGAAATTAATAAAATTTAAATATATAAACAAATATAAAAATAAAAAATAATATTAATAAAACTACATAAAACAATATTCAATTCATATATATATATATACAATAATTAGAAAATGTAAATATATTTATATATTTATATATTTTAATATTTAATATAAAAATAAAATAAGAGTATAAATTTTTAAATTGATATAATATTTCATATTATTATTAATTATAAAAGAAAAAAATATTTATAAGTAAAAAATATTTTATATTCCTAAATAAATGTATATATAATATTTAATAAACTATTTATATCTATGTTATTATTATTTTTATTATATATTTTATTTTCAAAATTTAAAAAATAAAAAGATGGAAATGGGATGGGAGTTTATTTTTAATGAAGAGGATGGGTGTGGGGGATTCAGCTCATAAGAGAGGGAAGCTTAGTGTGACACTGGATTTGACAACGAGAAGAAGATGAGTGATTCCAAGATTTGGTTTCATTGATAGAGCTCATAGGGAGGAGTATCATATTTTCAAATAGTGGCATCATCTCTGCTTCATACGATGACTGGGATCGATTTACACGATGGGCAAGAGTATACATTAGCAGGATTTAGTGTTCTTTGACGACCACAAGGTTTCTCAGCATTCGGGTTTGCTTTTACAGAAATTTGTGGTAGTTACTCTGGAGTCATGAATGGCAGAGATTAATGTTGGAATAAGGATGAATCAGTAATGGAGGGTGAATGAGAATGCATCTAGTAGTGAGTTGTGGGACAGGAGCGGAGGCAGAGGACAGTGGCAGTGGGTTTCATGGTGATGATTCTTAGAGGAGATAAGATATTGAATTTTGGCTTATCCAATAGTGACTATGATTTTATTATAAACGTTAGGAGTGAAACATTTCTAAGGATGATAATTTTGAATCATTTTTGACATTGTTGAAGAAACTGGTGTCGAATCATTTGAGTCATGGTTGGGTTGTTATGGCAGTGGGTATCATGGCTGTAGGAATATTTATCTGACAACAAAAATAATAATGAAAAAAATTATAATTATGTTAAACCTTACAACAAGTGAATGGAAACTAAAATTAAAAAATTAAAAAAAAATATGTAATTATTTATTTACTAATTAAGTGAATAAATTAATGTTATAAATTTTTTAAAAAATGAAAATAAAATGAAATGATTTAATTACAAAAACAATAAATACTAAACATAAGATTTGTTAAAAAATAATGATATAATTTATTAAATAAAAGAGTAAATTAAATAATAGACATGAAAAATAAAAATGAGATTAGACAATGAATGTAATAATAATTACAATGAAAATATGTAATTAAAAAACAAAAGTAAACAAATGAAAGTAAACATATAATAAATTATATAATTTGAAAATAATAAAGAATTGATAAAAAATCATAAATAAAATACATTTTTACCAAAAATTAATTGTATTATTAATTATCTAGAGAATGTAAATTATTTAATAAATATTAATTAAAATACACTATATTGATATTACATGATCAATATAATATAAAAAATAATGCGTAAGAGAACATTGAAAAACAAACGCATGAATATTCATCCACCAAATCATGATTTTGAGTTCTAAATATAATTTAAACATGGTGATACACTTATTATAATGACTACATATATAAGGACGTTGCTTGAGTTGCATGAATTCAAGAAGAAACTATAGGATAATCTTAACAAATGAAATATTTAGCTTATTGTGTCACCTTGTGGTGAATGATTTATTTTTTTCAAGGATAATGTTTGATCACTGTGAACATTCATCAATAATAATTAGCTAAAAAACACCATAAAAATGTGTATCCTCTAATGTGTATTGATAAATTTTTTGACCAACTATGCAGAGCTGAATATTTTTCAAATATTTTTCATTTTTCTAGATATCATTAATTATGGTTCATGAGGTATTATGTACCAAATAAAAAATTCTATAAAAGGTATGTATATAATGAATATATAGTTATTACATTTGGTCTTACTAATCCCCCAATGTATTCATTTATTTAATGAACATTGTATTTAGATATCACCGTGATCAGTTTTAGATATTATTTATAGAATATATTACTATATATTTAGCAGAAATCTATGATCATGAAGATCATTTGAAAATTATGGTAAAAAAATAGAGGAATGATAAAGATTATGAAAAATGTAGCATTTGTGAATTTTGGATTCAGATATTTTAATTCGTGGGGAATATGACATCGTGTGAGGGTATATTAGTAAATCCATCATGGGTAAAAGATAATACACATTATTCTAGTCTAATATTTAAGAATATGATCCATATATTTCATAGTTCTGATTTATATAATCAGTTATTTTTTATAAATTAGCTAGACTCTATAATCCACTGACCATGTTAACTTGTAAGGTGGCCATGTTCTATTTGACAAATGAATGACATGAAAATTTCTATAAACTGATGAAAATTATAGATAGGGAAAATATTCTAACATTACCATATAGTGAAAGATGGTTTGTAATCAGTAGTTACAAATGAATGAATTGAATATGATGTGTTATCATGCATAATGATATAGTGATAGCTTATTCCTCATGCCAATTTATTGCTAATGGGAAACATTTCCCAAATAATTATTTGGAGTTATCTAGGATAATTTTATCAGTAACGATATGTAGGCATTACCATTATATATAATATTTTGATATATATACTGATGATAAAAGTTTAATGTATATTTTTACATATAATAAAGTTGAATATATTATAAATAATATTCATGGGGTTGATTAATGATTATTAATTCTCATTACATTACCACCAAAGCAATGCGAACTGGGTGGCGGATCCTCTGAGGAATATAATACTAGCTTATCTGTGAGAGGATAAAAATAATTAAAATATTTACAGACATAAAATGAATGGATCTATAAATCATGATGGAAAGGGAGAAATTTATCCTTTCTTAAATGAGTTTTCAAGAATCTATCCGTGTGATGATTAATGGAGAAGATAAGTATGGTTTAGGGATGTATAAGAAGGTTAAAAATGTTTCATAGTTCATCATTGGTATAGATAGAATGATAAGGTTTATGAACCATTTTATGATCTATCCATAACAGATTTGATGATGGATCAATTAGAAGATTCTTATACTTATAAATTAACTATTCATCATGGATATCAAAAGAGGTGTTGATATTTAAAAGAGTATTTATAGTGAGATGGAATAGACAGATTTTTTAGAGATTTCGTATCTTGGTGCATGTGATGTGAGAATGTTAGGGGTGAGAGAAAATAATTCTAAGGGGATGTTGAAACCATTCCTCATACCATATTGTATATGGGGAAACATAACCATGAATTTTATCACTGAACTTACCATAAATACTAAACAGAATAATGAATAATAGTTCATAGATGATCACCATAAAATGATAGAACACTTCATTTCTATAAGATAATATTTCTATGAGGATCAGATTGAATGGATATATATTAAGGAAGTGTTAAGGTTTCATGGAGTAGAAAATTATATTGTATTTGATTGGGATATTAGGTTTACATTGATTCTCCTGTTATTTCATCATTAGGAAAGGGATATGATGTTTAGCTTTAGTAGTATATATCGTCAACAGATGTATAGAAATTTTGAGTGAATAATTATACCCTATATGGTATACATATATGTTGTTGTATGGATTTAAAAGGTTATTTGATATTAACACATTCTTTTAGTCTATTATTCCTACAATAATACCTTTCACTCTAGTTTTCAGATTTCTCTATATAAATCCTTTTATTAAAAAAAGTGTCAAAATCCATTGCGTTGGTATTGAGTTTTAGAAATAAATGTACTAGTAACTTATCTAGATGAGTAAATGATAGATCAATTCATTTCCATTAAACACCACATCAAGTCATCCCTAGTATGATGGAAAATATATGCATAAAATTTTAAGCGTGACCTAAAAGTTGATCATGGAGAGATTTTTTTTCATAAAACTTATCTAATACATATTATTAGGATATTCAGATGAAAAGGAAATATGAGACATAGGTAGATTGTTCCCATCCTTATTCTTTAGCTAATAGGGTTGGTATCTTTTCCCTTATTGATTCCACCGAACCTCTCTCAATTTCAAGATTTGTTTCATGTATCTATCATGAGTAAGGACAAATTGATATATCACATGAACTAAACATAGAGGTCATATCATTGGAGAATGGTATTTATTATAAATATAACATGTAAAAATATTGGACTGTATGGATAAAGAGATAAAAATAATACTAATCATCTAGTGAAGGTTCTCTAAAGGAATCATAAATTTAAATAATATACTTGAGAACATGAGGATGTAATGAAATAGAGATATCCTAAATTTTCTATGTAAGAATGAAAAATTATACGGGAGAAATTCATTTTAGGGGGGGGGGGGGGGTGGAATGTTATCCCCCATGATTTTAGAATAAACATTGCTTTAAATAATTTTAATTATTTGATGGCTTGAGTTATAGGAATCATTGAGTTGAAGCCATAAAAATTAACTATTAAAATATTATTATTTAATGTTATAAATATTTCCATGAAATTGGATTGTCATGTATCAATAAGAATAAAAATTTTATGTCCAATTTTGTTTAAAAAATGTATAAAAGTTTTATATTTTTGTCAATTATAACAGATATAAGAATATTAATTATCTAATAAAAGTGGAAATGTTTATCTAAAAAAAACTTTTTATGTACAAATTGTTTTTAATATAAATAAACTAAATTAATAAAAATTGGTGAATAATTTTAACGAAAATTTGAAATTATAGGGTCTATAAAAATTTTTAAACATTCCTCTAATATTGTTACTATTAATTAGTTAATAATATATCATGTTTTATGATTAAAACAGTATGATACTAAAAAATAATATGTCATCGCATTATCTATGATTATATTTTATAATAATATTTTGGAACATATAGATATTTATTTTGATTAAATGGTTTCTCTATATATAATCTGGAGGATCCAATTTTGTGAATATGACCCTTTAACTTTTGGTCAAAATGAATAGTAACCACCATAAAATTTATCACATCAACGAATGTTAAATAAAATTAATATATGTTAAATATAATTCACATGGCCCTTATTATACTAAATAATCACTATTAAATGTATAAAAATAAAAAATTATCACATAAGGATCAATATTTAACTGAATAATTGAAACTCATCCATGAATCTGACACATATAAAATTCCAGGAGATAAAAGATATATCATTTCACTCTCCATGGTTTTAATATATATTATTTTTCCATATTTGGACAAAATAATTTTACTATAAAATTAAATTCTATATTTTTAAATTAAATAAATTATTTTACAAATGATATTTTATTTTTTTAATTAACTGAAATTCTATTATTACCATAAATTCGTATTTAATTAGAAAAAAATATTTATTCAATAATAAAAAATGAAATAATTTAATTGAAATATATTAAAATTAATATAATTTCTGTCAGTTTGAGTGATACATGAGTTTTATAAGTTAATATAACATGTGTGATCTATATAAATGGATTATATTGGTAATAAAAATTATTATTTATGTCTTTTATTCAAAATAATTCCACCGTATCAAAATTGACATTGCGAATATTTATTAAAAATATTATTTTATTAAATTTATTAAATATTATAAAAATATTCAAATTTGAAAATTAGCACAACATATGGTTAAAAGGGCATCATTATTCCAATTATGATTCAATATTTACCTTAATTGAAAAATTATAATCCTTTAACTGTGAAAAATATGTTACTGAAGTAAATGGTAAAATTGGATAACTATGGGGTTAAAGATAAAATTTGAAACACTACATAAACCTGTCAAAATTTATTTTGCTGATGGTATTTCAACCCCATTCAATCTCAAATTCATACACCTAGAATTTTTGAAGCATTTGGGCTTCTAAATGACATTATTATATTTCAATCCTTTCAGATATCACATGGGTTATCATCCTTCAATTATAATGGGGATCCCTCTTTTTTATCCTTCATAAAAAGTTGTTAATTATATATTAGATATAAACTACCAAAATAACTTTTAAATTTCTTTCCCATATTCTAGAGGTGATTTTCTCCCAAGAATACGAAATTATGACCAATAAAAGGAGGGCTAATGGATTTCTTTCCAAGAAGAGGTAATAGCATTAACTGATCACTTTATTATGGATTCTATATTTAACTTCTATAAAATGTTAAATTCATCATATAATAATAAATCCAATATCCCTAAAATGAAAAAGTATTGTTATGGTTTTTAAACTACCATAATTCTCCCTCATTCCTCAAATGGGATGTGAGTGTATCGTTCATTCGTATATACAACTTACCATCTCCCTGTAGAGATACAAATACTTTTCCATAACCATATTTCATGGATGTTTTTATGATTGATATAATGATCATATATGATAATTTTGAAACAATTATTCTTATGAAATTATAATATAACATATACATTTTTATATTCCAATCCATTGGAAATCAATAACATCACTCTAATGTACATGTAGAATACCACATGCACTAATTGAGGTGTTTTTTATCATTTTTGTTCCACTTATATGGTAACTAGTATAGATTTAATTAAAAATATATATATATAATAATTAATCCTTAAAGGTGAATTATTTTTTACCATTACTCTGTTCCATCGATCGAAAAGTGAAAACAACTTTCACATGTTTGTATAACGTACCATGTATATGGATGTTGTAATTCATTTTTCAATATATTATATGAATAATTGTAAATATGATTATAATGGATATATATGATATTGTAATATGAACAATATTTTTATATATAATTATAATTAATATATATTTATTTATCATGAGGTTAGATTACCTAAAAATGAAGTAGAACTAATGATGATGGATTTTCATCACACATTTATGTGTGTGGGACACGAGTCATAGTCAACAATTTTTTTTTATATTTTTTATATAATTCCCATGAATTTAATTTAATAAACTTCTTATTATTTTTAGTATGATATAAATATACATATAAGTTTCATTGCTTCAAGGTAATTATGATTCAAATGTTACTAAATTGGAAAGGGTTTTACGTCATAATCTCTTTATTTATTAGTATTGTGTAAGATTAAGTTTCCAATGAAAAAATATTATGATCTATCTTGAACTATTGAATTTAAGAATAACAAAACAAAACCAATGGTTTAACATTAATTCTAAATTAATGTAGTATTGAGTGAAAATTATTATATGGAATAAAATAGGGATGGTAAATGATGTGGGGTAAATTTCTATTTAATTAATTTAATAAAGGAAAAATATTTTTGGGTGGGGGATGGTCCCTTGAGATTTATATTTCGGATTAGGGTTAGACAATGGAGATTTGAGAGTGATTTGTGGGATAGAAAAATTATATAATCCCTCCCCCAAAATTACAAGGTAAAATAAAAAACCATGTCTCTCATAAAACATCATAGCATCCCCATTCCAGTTTACCACTATAGTGATAGAACCATTGTTTTAAATACATCAAGAACATATCGCAATATTCTACAGGTTTGAAAATAGAGTATAGGGTTGGTAGAAACTGATGGGGAGGATACACCACTAGAGAAATACGACTATAATGTAGAATATTATGGAAATTGAGAGTTATAACTCTTAATAAGGAAAATTTTAGTGATATAAATCACACCTAAGTTTCATTTAAAATTTTATAAAATCCATAATTCTCTAAAATAATTACCCACTATAAAATTGACATGAGTTTTTAATTTATAATCATTACCCCTTTTGGGAATATAATATACAATATGGTTTATAAGATAAAAAAATTATGGTATGTCTTCCAAAAAAATATCATGACTCATGGTTCTGTTCTATCTCCCCATTGTGATCAAACACTACCAGGTCAGATATTGATATCTCCAGGGCCATTTCAATTAACTTGGATAAAAAACATAATTGTTTCTAGGGTAATAAGTTTACCATGAAGTGTGTGAGTAAAACTTAGTAATCCATCACTAATGGTGTTCCTAAAAAATCTATTAAATAATAGTTTATTCATTTAATAGAATAATATAAATTTAAAAAATAATATATTACATTTCACATCATATAATTATCATTGCCATATTATTTTTGACCATATATACTTTCCCTAATTTTAGTATGGGATGATACACCAACTGTATTAAAAAAAATAAAGGATGAGGGATATATCACATCTCATCTCATACGCATAGTGAGAAAATATCACTATAAAGTTAAATATGTGTACAATAGATCACCATAACTATATAACCAAATGAATGATACATAATAAATATATTATCGGTGAAAATGTTGTATTTTCTAATGAATTGGGTATCAACAACTCTATATAAAATTTACACCAAAAAATGGGTTTCCTAATGGACGGTTCACCACAGACATGTGTGAAGTGAGTTGACGATTAGCCATGATTATCAATTATTAAGTGGATTATACAATATTGATACTAGTATATATTTGGATGATAGAAAACCTATAAAACTCTAATATGTGGAAGTTGATTCATTTATATTATACACTATATGGATGATGTACATTATATATCCCATAAAAGTGGTCTATTTTCCATCAATTTCAATATCTAATTTAATGACATAACAAAAAATTTAATATCTTGGTACAATATGTATCACAAAGGTTAATCTCATAGGTGAACATTACACCACCAATATAAATCTTCAGGTATTTGATATACCATAAGAATAACATCTCAATGTGGCTAAGGTTCCAACATTTCATTAGCATCATAGTGAATGATGGATCCCTAACCCACATTGGGTTGGGGTACACCAAATATATAGAAATGGTGGATGATTCACAACAACTAGATATTATTATGTAGATTATGTTCTAGTAAACATTCAATAATATGAACTATTTATCATTGTCAATCAAAAAAATAATTAAAATTAATACAGGACATATATGGTTGTCTCAAATATACACTAACATTTTGAATCTCTTTTCCTATGCTAGATCACCCCTTTATTATCACATTATTATGTTATTCCCCACCAATTAATTATCTAGGTGACCATAATTGGATCTAATATTTATATCTCAACATTAATAAAACATTCTAGGTACATATTCATTGTTCAAAATTATACAAATCCAATGTTCAATGTATACCATGGTAATAATTCCAATATTTTATGGTATCTCTCATAGGAATAATAATTCAAATTTCTTTTATATACAATGAATTATTCATTTTATTTTAATTTCTAGGGTATACATACTACATTCTATTTCCCACAGTTTTTTGTCACATGCCAGGTGATTAAATACTAATGGTAAATAAAGGGACAAACTCTCAATGTCTAACATGGTACTTCCCATTGAATATCACAATAAAATTTTCATTTAACCAAAACATTTGGAGACATGCCATTACACAGAAAATCAAGAATAATGAATGATATATGTCAATATAATTATAAAAATAATCAAAGGATCAAACTGGAGAATTCATATTTCCAAAGGTGAAATCCTATGAAAATGAAACATGAATCTATCTAAAAATTAATAATAATATATGGTGATGGAGAAGAAATAACAAGAGAATGGTTTATATATGTGACTATTAGAAAAATAATGGATTATTGATTTATATTAATGTTAATTTAATTCATAAATTTATCTAGAACATAAAAACATAACATTTTATGAATTATGGCATGATGCTAAGGGTATTGGAACAATTACCCTTCCATGGACTCTCTTGTGGTCATAAGCTTTTGGACATGATATAGAGAAAACCTCCAGGGTAGAATCAACAAACCCCAACCCCAAGCCTTCACAATGTGACCCCTTTAGGAAATATAATTCCCCTAGTGGCCTATTTTAGAACCCTTTTTTGTTGGTTTAAATTTTTATAAGAATTATTTAGTTAATGATTAATCATATATATCACAGTCTCGGATACAAATACCAACTCTATAGTGTAAACCATAATGTAAAGCAATATAGTAACAGTATATCACCCCTTATAACAACACAACCACTTCTTGTTTCAGCATGACTTCACATCAGTAGTAGTAGTAGAATTTTAGTCCAAACCAGAGTTAAATATTCAAAAATAACGTTAATGTACCGTTAACCACCTATTTTTTTGAAAATCACTGAAATAACTAATGATAAATAAAAACATTAACAACTTTTTGACCATGAATATTTACAGTGTTTTACAAAATTATTGTGTCTTGGAATTTTAATAATCATCATTATGTGAATATTGGATGAAAATATATATGTTTTTCTAGTGATGCAATTTAAAAAAGGCCTATAATATATTCCACAGAAATTATAATATGTGTATATTAAAGTGAAATATTTTATGAAACCCAAATATTTATCTAACTCGAATACTCTTTCAAAACCTGAATTATAGTACTACTACATTTAGAGAACTCTTGGATCCCTTGATATTGGAAACTAGAATAATTGGTATAATTATTAAAATGGTGACTAATTTTATTTATTTAGTTATAAAAACATTTCATACCCACATATAATCCAATAAATGACACGACTCACTAAGAAGTTACACATTATAAAACATTTATCTTCTACAAAAATGAAAAATTATTATATGAGAAGGTAAAAACATACCCATATGGTATACATGGATGAATAAAATACCATTAAACACCAATTAATCATTTAACATAGAGTCCATACTATATGTCAAATCCAAATGAGTCCTAATCCATTGATACATTAGATGGAAGGGCTCTGTGACACCCACGACCTCTAATCATCCCACTATAACTAAATATAATGTTAGAAGTGATACTTCCAATAGGAAAATATTAGAAACTATCCATGGATACCAACAAATTTTTAGTGTACCTATATGTAACTAAAAAGTATCATAAGTTAAAATGTAACTCCACAAAGGATTCCATGTAGGTGTGACCGTAAAAACTCAGTTGGGAACAACCAATGAAGAAACACCGTAGTAGATGTATAACATATGTTTCATGGAACTAGACTACAAATTTATATTCTTATATGATAAAATAGTTTTAAAACCCTAAATAATAATAGAATAAAAAAACAATAGGGATGAAATAAAAATATCATTGTCGACTACAATGGATAAGAACTAGACATTGAGGGTCCATACGTAAAAACTAGCTACAAGACACAATTAAATATATGAAATTACAACCTAGTTAAATGCCTTAGTGGAGGAAATGTTAGTAAATATGAATAATTAGTAATGTAGAAATATTCAACCACATATATGGGTATATATTTGTAAGATACCACATGGTCTTAATGATATGTCAAGAGAATGAAGTATAACGAGTTGTAGTAATCATGCATCCCTTCCCAAAAACAATTTAGTAATTTTTGTGCCCATCTAAAATATTATGTATGGTTATTAAATCCAATAAAAAATGGTTACAAGAAATGTGAAGTTGTTCAAAACCATAAATCTTATATACTCAATTCCATCATAACAACCAATACATTGTCTTCAGAAAAAAATCATTTTACAGTTAACCCATTAAAGTAGACTATAACACCAATTTATAATATACATGTATTATAATGTATCATAACTAAATAAATATCCATCCCATTCAAAATAAGTAGCGAACATACATTGACAAATTTTAGAAGCTATATCATCAAATATTATTGAAATAATAAAATAATTATGTAATCATTAAAGATAAAGTATATCCATTTTTTGATTCAACAAGTCAATTGCATGATTATTGGGTTAAGGTAGTGGCGCTATCATTATTATAATGTAAAAATATATTCAATGTCTAATAAAGTAATTAAATTTAATCGAATCAATAACTAAAAAGTTATTATAACAATTAAAATGAAATATGTTTATTAGCAAAATAAAATAAATCTATACTGTAGTGAAACTAATTATTCATAGTCCAAATGATGAGAATATTATTACCCACCCAAATATGACTATATAGTAAGGAATTTGATTTAACTAAATACTTAATGAATACACCCTATATTATATAATGATATGGTTGGACTAGTTGAGGAACTTGTTAAGATATACCCATGTTTGTTTTTGGAATAATCCCTATATTGATTAATCCCAAATATAAAAATCATAGATTATCATTCTATATATAATTAAAACAATTAATGTTATGAAATATTTATAAATAAATTATTTTAAAATGGGAAGGGTGGATTACATTGGAAATAGAATTAAAGAAATAGAATATATTAAAGGAGCATGGAAACAATATAGGAATTTAGCTTTAAATTGTTTCCATAGGTGAAAAATTAAAAATACTTTTTTTAAATAATAAAATAAATTAATACCATATAAATTGTTGATATTGTATAGTGTCAAGGTTATTTAATTATTCAAAATTACAACCATTTAATTCTTAATTATATCATCCCATGATAATCCAAAATACCACATCACCACTGAATCACTCTCATAAACAATGGATCAGTATGGTCTTTTGATTTATCACTCTTATAAGTTAAATTGTGACAATGTGATTCCAATTATAAACCATGATTAGATAACATGTAGGTCTACATTGGAGGCATCATAAGAAACTAATAATGTTTGGGTCTAGTTAATACCATCTAATTTATATCTTTTCTATAAGGTGTTTTTTGAAAAATTACACACTAAGGATTTAAATCTTATTCCATAATTAGCATCCAGAAAATTATCATAAATTTTTTGAAAATTGTGTTATGTAAAATAAATAAGGCTTTGTTTGTGTTACTCATATAAATATAAATCCAATGACATGGATTGCGACATTAAATGAATAAATAATGTATAAATACAATATATAAATCATATAATGTAATCATGATGAATAGGGTTTTCATTACAATGTTCCAAATTGCATTAATTAAAAAAAACTCATCATATTTTATATTGATGATTATAGTTCAATTATATCTTCAAAATATATTGTGTATTCTTTATAATTTTCTAAAAACATAAATATTTTATGTTACTAGAATACCTTGATAATATCTCAGTGATTTGAGAACACCTACGATAAAATTAGTATTGATGATGTATTTATTTTACTCTAGTAATAACCTAAAAACCACTAAAATTCCACAAATAAGATCAAATAAACAAATAGAACTAATGAAAAAATTACTCTCATCAAAGATTCATAATAATAAATTTTAATATTGATTGATAAATCGAAAAATTTATTTGATAAAAAGGAAAAAAAATACCCAATTTAATCCACCAACAACATCCCGCAAATTCATACTAAAGTCATGTAATCAACAAAATAATACTTACCTAAATCACATCATAGATAAATTAAAAATAATGTAATTTAAATTACTAATTGATGGGTTTGTTTTCAATTTGAACAAAAATAAATAGGTTTTTATATAATTTCAATATGATATAGTGAAATATAAACTCAAAATAACTAGCGAAAAATATGAAATTAGATTATATGTAATAGAGGGGTAATATGTGATGAGGGGGAGATAACATACATTAACCAAGATGAATAAACTCCATTAATGCACTATGAATCAATCATAATGATTGGTAATAAGGATATAACATCCATTGATCTCCTAGGTACAATAATTAGAGGTAAAAATATTGGATATGGGGTCTCCTTTGAGGATTGAAAAAAAATTGGTCAAAAGACTATTTTTCACCTTTTTATTAAAAAATTACTATGAATCTACAAGAACATCAAATGGATTTACTGGAACTCTGGTGGAAGTATGTAATTCCATTAAATAAAAAACATGACATCTGATAGTACCCACTAGAACACTTTTTCCATCATGTTTCCTCATATTTAAGTTGTTTCATCATTTCAAAACTAAAAAACATTAAATACAACCTTCCAACAAAATATTACAAATATAAATATTCAAAAAAATGATATACTCACAACAAGATCAAAAATTTTGGTTGACCCTCCAAATTAACAATTAAAATTCCAAACATAAGACCTCAATAACTCCTCAATCAGAGTAATCATACCTTGGGTATTTATTGGATGAGGAATCCTTTATATTTATAGATATTTCTAGTATTTAATTACTTTTATATCATCCTTTATATGACTGAACCTTGTTAGGTCCTTCTTCTATTTGTATATCCCATATGAAATAACAATTTGTCATTATTATAATATATTAGTTTGTATTTACTTATTGTCAGAATTTTTATGTTGTTATAAACCTCTCTATGCTTGTTTATTATGTTTATCGTTTATATACTATATCCATAATGATTTATTTTTTATATAAAAGTGATTCTGTTAGATAAGTCATTATGTACATATAACTTCACAACTGGTCAATATCCATTGGAATATGGGTTGGAATAATTGAGGTATATAGAAAAAAATATATTTCATGGTGTAGGTAAATACTATGACAACCATCATTTCACCAGTATATAATTATTTTCTTATTATTAATTTTTTTAGAGTTCCTAAGAGTTGGAAGTCAAAATACAAAAAAAAATTAGAAATAAACGACTAAAAATTGTTAACAAATAGATTGTATAAAAAGTGTTCCTAACTATAAAATAGGGAATAGTTAAGGACAATGTAGTTTTTTAAAGACACCTCAAGGATAATTAAACTTTATAAACTCAATAAGTTAACAATGAATGGATTTTTTTAATAGAGAGGTAACCCACATAGTTAACCCATGGATTGGAAAACCATGAAGAAAAATAATGTTTTAATTCCACAATTCAATCAATTGAAAATCATAGAACCATATATTATAAGGTTTTGACCCTTTTTTACCTTGGTTTCTTCTCAATAACATTATATCACTCCTACTTTCAAATGAATCACTCATAAAAAGTCTCCATGGAGATGTCCACCTTGGTTTATTTTTTTATCATTGAGGTGTGTTTGATTCATCCTGATTTCCTCTTATAATCATACCTTCATCCCTTAACCATCCTTGATCATGGGATTTTGGAACCCATTGATAATAAGGGGAATAATGGATTTTTATGGGGGTTATATGATTTATTTATCATTTTCGGTTTATTTGGGCCATCTCCTTATATTCCATGTAATTTTAGAGAAAATTATCAGGTCTAATATTTTATAATAAAAATTCCTCAAATAAAGGATATTACTTCATGAATTTAATTTAATTATGGCTTTACTATTGTTAAATATGATTAATTTTATTTATTATGTAATATTGATGACTGGATTGTGATTATTTGTTGCTATTCAAGGAGAGTGTAGGATATTTTAAAATATTCGAATTATTTTCTATGGAAAACAACATTTTTTAATGATATGTTTTTAAAATGAAAACTTATTCAATGAAATAATTAAGGGGTGTCTCAAATAGAATTTAAATTGGAAAATTTATTCCTTATTTATGTGTTAAAGGGAATTGATTATTTGTATCTTCACTATTGAATGTACATAAGAAATAATGGTTGAGGTGGTAACCAAGATAGATACATCTCATAATAATATTATATGCATCATAGGGTTTGTAGAACTTTACAGATGACTATGATTACTGGATGAATTAGTGCCTAAAAATATGAGGGTGGTACATAGAATGTATGACTTGGATTCTTATTTCCCTATAGAGTTCCTAGGGCCCATAAATGTTTCCATTAATATAGGGATTGAGCCTAGGGAATCAATATTTTACATCCTTTCCCCCCTAATATGATTGTGATTATGATGTCTGATATTCTATTTTACATCTTTTTACTATTATCATTTCCTTTTTCCTTATGTTTTATGACCAAATAGATTTACTAATGTTTTCTCAAACTAAAATGTATTTCAAAATTTTATTTAAAAAATAACAATATATGTGGTGATATAAATAATATATATTAATTGTTGTATCATACTCATAATTGTTCTCAAATCATGAAAACAAAATTGGGATTATGTAATCGTGGTTTTTCAAAACATTGATAAAGGAAAAGGTACATTGAATTTTGGTCTCCATTAAAAATATTGTTTTTCGTTCAATGTTATTATGATGCAGTTTTCATTTTGCATTAGTTTAATGAACTCAACCCCAAAATCCTAGATATGGATCATTATATTATTACATTAAAAGATATAAAATATTTGAATGCCAAAGGATATAATAGTTTAGTAGTTCTGGAAAACTAGATTATACACATGATACCCTAAGCACAATTGTAATTGAAAATTAAACATAACCAAAGAGTGTAATATTAATTATAACACTAATTAAATGAACTATTATAGATAACACAGGGAAAGGAAACATTATATGGAAGAGATAAATTTATCATTCAAGGATAAAAATAGTTGAAACAATAACTAATCAAAGAGTATAATCAATACGCTAAGGCAATGAATAGAAACCACATTCCATTTAATCAACATACTGATAATGACATATCTCCAAAAAAAATATATTTTAAATCTAATGTGTAATAATGATTGAATTCTGAATTTAGGTAATTATTAATTATTTTATGTTATGTATATTTTACATGAACCAAAAGCATCAACAAATGTAAGAAGATAGTTTAATCTAAATATAATAAACCATTTAATGCTTGCTTAGCTTATTCATCCCAGGAGACATCTGATAAATTGAGGGGTTGTCTATGACCAGAAACCACCCATGTCAACTAGTCAAAATAGTTCCTTATATATCTAATGAAAGATTTAATTAATAAATAGTGTTTCTTATCATCACATACCCTTACTGAATAGTAGAGAATTATTTATCAATATTTTCTATATTAATCAATTAACATTAGAAGTATATACCATTTGAAATAATTTAATATGGTATAGAATATAATCAAATTCATCATACATGATTATAAATTTTAAATTGAAATTTTCTAACAATTGGAAATTTAGTATAGTGAAGTGATTTTTAAGAGAATGTTAAGAATCACAAAATAAAAGAGATATTGTGTAATAACATTTATCACTATGTAAATTTAACTCAAATTCCCTTGGAATAAGTAATTCAATGTTGAATTTATAATAAAATAATTAATGATTAAATAAATATAGTCCATGTAAATGGGATACTATATAACCAACATATAAGTTAATTTGTTTGTAATAATAAATAATCATCAATTTAATTGAAATTGAGTTAAGAGAACCCTTAACTCACACTTTCCCTTAGTGGTTCATAAATCATCCTCCTGTATAATGTTTTAATAAACATTATTAACTAATTATATAACTATTATAATATTTATTATACCTTATTTTATTATTTCATAACAGCTTATGACCCTTTTCATTAATAATATTTCATTATTGTTTTGTATTAGGGTAATTTCATTTCATGGTTTCATGATAATTTTTCATGACTATAATTATGGATATTCTTGTAAAATAGGAATATGACTCCCTAATTATAATAAAATGGTATTAATTAATTATTAGGAGTATTATTGGTATAATAAATTTATTTTTCTATCTAACATGACGATGATTCAATTGATAAAATGATAATGATAAATTATTAGTTTATTTTGTCGGTTTTTGAAACATCAAGAATTAGTTTCATTTTATTTACTATTATGAGTATTTTTTTGATTGATAACATAATATAGGATATAATATAATTATTATAATCTTATTTAAAAATAAAAATATTTTAATTACTATCAATGAAGGTGGTAATAGAAAATGAAAAAAAATCATTATTCAAAGAGATGATTAACCGACATTATTTGGGCAATAGTTTTGTTTCTTTGGATAAGAGGAGGTAATAAAAGGGGTGGATATAATATATTTCATCATGAAAATAAAATTATAGTATATAAAATAATTAGGAATTATTTTTCCATTATGGATTAATAATATGTGGATAAATTAAAAGAGGACTAGAAAATAAGAGATATGTTTTGAAAAAATTACTTGTTGAATATAACCTCCTTGAAGGACCCATTGAGGACCTCCAATTTTTTATTTAGGCAAGACCAGTAGAATGTGGAAATTATGAGAGTGATTACGAGAGTTTTGAATATATATTTTATGTTCATAAATGTTTTGGAGTCCAAATGGGGTGATGAGGGGTGGTATTAATACTTGATGAGTGGTATCTTTAAGTGATTAAATGATGACTATTTTATTATTAAGAAAATACTCAATGAGATGGTATTAATTTCCAATAATTTTGAATATAAATAATGTTTTAAAGGATATTATATATTGATAAATACCTTAAACCATTTTAATGTTGTAATTTTAGGTATTTTTAGCCGTTACATTTCTTGGTTAATAGATTTCATTATTTTACCTATACCGTATATAATCATTTTTTGCATAAAGTTAAAAATTTTATCTACAACTGAAAATTATCTTACTAAATAATATTGATATATTTATTCGTAATGTGGAATCAATTTTAATTAATTCAATCCATGTAATTGAAAAAATTATATTTTAAAATACTCATGTTGACATAAGGATAAATCACTTGTTAAGGTGAAAAGTTCACAAGTATAAAATGTTTATATATTGAAATTAAATATAAAATTGATTTTTATTAAATAAATTGGTTTTAGTTATGTTTTATTTAACTAATTTTACATTAATTTAAATTTAAAATATAATTTTAATATATAAATAAATTAGATGAATAAGAAGTTTTAAATTAAAATTCAGTTTTTTTGTTTATTAAACCCAAAATGAAAATTCTTTGAAAAATATTAAAATTTAATCCTATTTAAATTTTGTATTCCCACTTTCAAAAATGAATTTAACTTTTCAAATATTGTATAAATATGTTTCCAAATTTACTTCCAAAATATGTGTGTCTTTAAATGTTGGGATGACTTCCTTTAAACTTTTTTGCAAGTTATGATTAAAATATGATTTATTACTATATTAATAATATAAAACTTAATTGAAGAATTTTAAAAAAATTATTTTAAAATTTAAAATATATAATTCCTTATGATATTTCACTATTAGTTATTAGTTTAATTTATTATGATGACATGCCATTTTGGGTATGTAAATATTTTTTTATAAAAAACTGATCCTTTATGTTCAATTGGGTTTTATTTTCAATAATAATTAATTTGAAACTGATGAATTAATTTTATAGACATTTGTGAAATACATTTCAATAATTTGGTTAATATCATTCATTTCAGCCATTCCAATGGAAAGGTGATAACTATCAAAATTAAAGAACTTTATTTAATAAATTGTAAAAGATCGATGTACTATTTAACATAATATATCAATGAAATTAAATTTCTTATATTATGAGACATAACATAAAAATAATATATGTTACATTCGTGCATCCGTAAATAATTTATGTCCTAACAATTTTAAATTTCTCATAAAAAACACTCGATAATACATGAAAATTACCATTATAGAAAACCCACATTGTAAATAGGGTTAATAAAACATCCCCCAAATAATATAGAAAGGGGAATAAGAATGTTACCACAAAATAAGGATTTGATATATGAAAAAATAAGTGGGATGTGAAAAAATAGTACATGGGAAAAGAAATATAACCATCACATTCTGATGTATACTAATAGATTAAATGGTCATTTAAATATTTAACTATCACATAACCATAAATAATGTGACTAGTTAAAATAACATTGAATTCATAGTAATAAAATTAAAAATTGATTTTTTAAACCCAAATCATATTCCTAGTATTTATGGATTATTTTAATATCTAAATAGTAAAATGAAATAAATAAAATTTCTTGATTTCATTCCTTTTCACAAGCATAATATGAATCTTCAGTTGTGCTTAATCTATTTCTTCTTCATCTTATATTCAAAGAAATAGATTCTTACGATAAATTTTTATGGCCAAATTTATTTTTAATGAATCAAACTGTCCATAAGTTATTTATTGATTCTCAAAATATTTTATAACAAAACATTTAGAAAATGATATCCCATATGATAAATCATACATTAACTACAAATAGTAATATCCACAGTTTGTCTTAATTCATTCCACAAGTATTTTACTTAAATTGTCATTCTAATACATCAATCAATATTCAATGTACAAAGATTTATAAATAATGATGCATGATTTCAAAAAATCACCATTGGATTCCCCAAAAAAAAACTATAACTCTTATTTTAATATACCAAATATATTTATTCCATGATCATATTTTATCCTTAACTAAAAAAGAATGATACCAAAAATAAAATCTTATTCTATTGAATATATTAATTAAATAAAAACATATTGTAGACTCACAAAGGATGATATAAAATATAAAATAAATAACAACTATCATAGAAAACAATAATATTTCATATACATCAATTATTTTTTCAAATTCCATCTCATGTTAATGTTATATTTCCCTAATTATTTTTTTTATATTCAACTTTCCAAATAATCACTTCTCTTGGTTACTAGTATTGATCAACACAAAGTTTAAAAATTTTGTTGAAACATTTTTATAGTTAAATAATTATAAATTACATAATAATTATAAGTAGGATACCATTTATAATATTGTCTAAAAAAATTAAGAAAGGATTAAAAAAGTATAAAATTAATCTATCCGCGTCTTCTATATCAATGCCATAATCTTGACCTTGATCTCTTAGATTCTTCTGATGTATATTTTCTTGATGATTTCAGAATTCCATTGAATAGTGTCCCATATCTATGGAATTATAACAATAAAAAAGATAATTTTTATCCTTATATTATAATTCTTTACCATAGTTACCCTTATCTTCACACTTACAAAAAATCTTTTAATTCCATAAAGAACATCCCATGGTGATTCATTCCACAATTATCACATGTGGGAAAATTATTTTTTCTATTATTCCCTCTATCGATCTTCCCCCCTCTTCCTCTTCTTGTCTTACATCCCTTAAATGCAATAGGATTTGAGGAATTATTTCCCTATCTTAATAGAACATAAATATATTTCATCATATGAATACAATGTTTGTGGGACCATATCCTTTCATAAAATTTGGATAACCTCTTCATAGAAATTTTGAATATTACACTTTGTGTTTCGTAGGTAATATGTAGCATACCTAAATAACTATGTAATGGTATATTGACAATTATTAGTAGTATCCTCTCCAATATTCATTATTATAACTAAATTTATCTACATTTAAATTTATTCATCATGATGGAAATATATTTCAACGAATGTATCCTTAAAATAATTAAATTCCATGGGTTTTATTTCTTCTTCCTCTAATGTGTTATAGATCAATGAACACTAATGACTGACAACACATATTAGGAATATACTACCTTAGTGTGAACATTTTTTTTCACCACATCCTAATGCTAAACATATATTACACAAATACTTAATCCATTGTTTAGAATAATTTTGACTAATAGTCCCAGTTAATATGGGGTCTTCTTCCGTAGAAAGTGATCCAACATAGGAATGTCTAGTTGTGGGATATGTTTTTCTATTAAACAAATATTAATTTCAAAACATGATTATGCTTGTAGAAAATAGTGATAATTTTATATATTTTAATAATAGTTGTATTTGTTCCCTCAACTATGTAGTCTCGATATTACCCACAAGTGTTGAAAACATTCTTCATTCTGGGTGACATTTCTAAATAATGGAACATATTAGATTGGATCATATCATTATGAAAAATAGTATATAATCCCAACAATATTAACAAATTTAATAGTAATTGAATATTTAGGTATAAATAATCAATAAATAATAAACATGCGTTCTTTGGGAATATCCTATATGTCAATTATATGGTTATGTTTCCCTAGTATATGTTTATCTACATCTAGTTACCATAGTTTATACTAAAGTATCATTATTACCAATTGTAATGGTCCCTACAACAGAATATAGAAGATAATTAATTTTTTTATTACATTTTCATTGATATATGATTCAAATATCAAAGGTCTAAAAAAGTTAATCACTATTGGAAAAAATATATTACATAAACATTACCCTTTTTACATTGGTAGTTGAAAATAAAACATAACAAAGAAAAGTAATTTTCACTCCTGAACTCATTCAACGATATGTTATTCATATCCCAGGGAAAGGAAAAACTAATAAGGATATAAAATGTCCATTAAGGGTTAAATATATTAAATTTTATAATGAATCAATTATAATAATAAACATATAATGTTAAATAACTTAAAATATTACATTTAATTAATAAAATAAGAATGATATACATCCAGAGATTCTTTTCATAGTAAAAATACTCTAGATAATAGTAACTAATAATTGAATATTGAAAATTCATTATTATTTTATCTAATATATTAGGAACGTGAACCGCTTCCATCAAGGCCATTCATAATACATTTTAGTCTACAATTATTAAGTTGTTTAATGTTATCTTAACTAATTAGTTGCCTAAAACTATTAATGCATTGAGGGTTAATCAATAACTAGGACCCCACTATGTCTGAAAATATAAATTATTCCCCATATATGGAATAATCTATTTATTTATTAATCAATTCACACTATCATCAATTTTATGTAATAAATTAATGGTGTGTATATATCAATATTTCCTAAATTAATTACATAATTTTCAAAGTAAAATCCATATATAGAAATGTAAAACCCTTTAGGATATAATAATATACATCATAGAGGAAATTTACATTTAATATAAATTTAACTTCCATTGAAATATTTATTACAATAAAGTGATTGTTTGAGTGTAATGTTAACAATCACTATACAATGTGATATTGTTAAATAAAAATTTTCAGTGGGAAGATTTCATGTAAAATCCACATGGATGAACTATTTCATAGTGAATCTGAAAATATAAATAAGAAGGAATAAACCATGATATTACATGTAAAAACAATTGTATATAAACCACATTTAAGTGATTTGGCGTATAATAACAAATAAGTCTCAATGGAATGTAAATTGTGATGGAATCCCTTAGCACTTATAATCAGTCATATCATAATCCCCATAAATTTAATAATTATAAAATGGAACATTTAATAACATATAGATAATTATATTCAGGATATGACATATCAAATTTAAGTATAAATACACCACACATAAAAAATAAGTGGTAAACAAGGAATATAACTCATAGAAATAAAAGTGATATGTGAAATAGTTACCTCATGCTTCCCTTTAGTGGTGCATACTTTAACGGCATGCATAATTGCTTAAATAATGTTACAGACTCATTAATGAACTATATTTATTTTTATAATACCTTATTTAATAAATTTATAACATCTTTTGATTCATTTAATTAATAATATTTCAATATTTTCACGGTTTTTGGTGAATTCGTTTCATAATTTCATGATCAGTTCTCATGAGCATAATTAGCGACATTCTTGTCAAATAAAAAGATGACACTAGACGTACTATGAAATTGAATTAGTGTTCTTCCATAAGTATTAATGGTCCAATATATAATTTTTTATCTAACATTTGGATGATTCCTTTAATCAAATATTAATAATAAATCATTAGTTTATTTTAGATGTTTCTCCGTATATTATGAACTAGTTTTTTTATTTAATATTATGAGTATAAATTATTTCCCTATTATGATATATTATATAACATACCTATTAATATATTATTTAAATATATTTATTGTTTTATGAATATCCACAAAGGTGGTAATAGAAAATGAACAAAATAATTATTCCTAGAGTTGATTAACAAACATAATTTGGAGAATAATTTATTTTTTTTGAATAAAAGGAGGTAATAAAAAAGATGGAAATAATTTATTAAATTAAAAAAAAAAATTCAGTATTTATATTTATTTTTAATTACTATTAATTTATGGATAAATTATATGAGGACTATTTAAGAGAATGAAATAAAATAAGAGTAGTGTTTTGATGAAATCATATCATGAATTTGACCTACTTGGAGGACCCCTCAATGACCATCGATTTGATACGTTGGTGATAAAAGTTTCACAAAAATGTGGTGAGTCTATTATGAGTTTTTTGCATGATATATTAGGTTAATTTAGTATTTTTAATTGAATTGGGGTGGCAGGGTGGTTTTTATACTTGAAGAAGGTTGGTTTAATGTGATTAAATAATGATAATTTTTTAATATAAGCCATCCACATTGAGGTGGAATTAATTTCCATGATTTTTCCAATAATTTATGTTTAATTTATTTTTAGGGTATATAAATACATATAAATACCATTAATTTTTTAAATTTCTAGTTATATTAAGCCATTACCATTTATCATTAACATGCTTCATTATATTACATATACCGAAAAAAATCTTACTTTTTAAAGTGGTAAATTTTTAATTCCTAAAAATGAAAGAGTCTATAATAAATAATTTTTAATTCATAATTCCCAATATGGGATCCATTATATATAATTAAATTCAATTAATTTTTACAAGTATTTTTAAAAACAATCCCACAGATAAAATGAAAAAGTGTTTTTTTAATGAAAAAGTTAAAAAGATTGAATGGGTTATCTATCAAATTTCAATGAGAAATTGATTCTAGTGAAATAAAAAAAAATTGATTAATTTTTAATTTAAGAAATTATAAAATAAAGCTAACTTTATAAATAATTTAATCGTATAAATAATATTTATGAAAAATATGTTTTTAGTTAAAAAGCTATATTTTTTAATATTCATAATATGTGCAACTTCTCCATAATATACAAATAATTCATTCTAACCAAAATATAATATAACTATTTCATAAGTGTTTGATATTATCCAAAATAATGGTTATAAGTGATCTAAAAAAATTTTATTTTTAAAAAGGTACGAAATTACATATTTTCAAAATCACATTTTATAATATTATAACTTTTTATGCATAAAATTTGATTTATTCTTATAATATGCCTTTAACACTTATTTGATGAAATAAAATAATTTTTTTTAAATATTTAAAAAATATATTTAATTATTATATTCTAATAATAGTTATTAAATAAATTTATAATGATAAAATTCCATTGTGGGTATTGAAATAGTTCTTTATAAAAAACACATCTTTTATGATCATTTGGTTTTTATTTTAATTTATAAATAATTATAAAACAATGCATTAATTTGATAAAAATGTGAAAACTTTATTTTTTTCATAATTTATTTTATCTCATTAATTAACTCCATTCCAATAACCATGTAATAATAATAACAATTAAATTGTAATTTTTTTTATATTTTTAAGCTTGGTGGTCTATGTAATATATAATATCGATTAAATTAAAATTAATTAAGAAGATACATACAATAAAATCATGGGGTTTTACATATATCGAGTGATGGGATCATGTAGATAATTTTGGTTACTCATTAGTTTAGGGATATTTTTTATTAACCTTGGGAACATTGTTTTATTTTATATCTCTTGTATATAGATATTGGAGGATGTATATTTATGCTGATTGTAATATGTTTATAAAGTAATGTTTATTTACTACATATATCCAATTAATTTATATTTTTATTTTAAAACTAATTATATTGAATATTTGGGAATCCAATATCTAGTCATCCCCTTCAAGAATTCAAGGAGGAAACCATTTTTCATATATATTGTTTTTAAGGGTGAAACTGTTTCCAAATAGTTTATTATAATACCCTATTAAACATTTCTAGTTTTTTTGGATAAACTACACCCATTGGGACATATTGTAAGCTGATTCGTGTGACTGGTCTAGTTTATTTAAAATTGAAAATAATTATTTTTTTAGTTTGAAACTTTTATTAGAGGATTAAATATAGTTAGTGATAGATCTATCATTTCTCAAGAGGTAGGTGTAGGGGAGAGCATGTAAAGAACATTTTCACATAAAAGATCATGTTATAATTGTTGGTCGAGTGTTGTTCATGAATTTCAATTAAATTGTAATTTGTTTTGATGATTTTTATGTTTTATTATTATTATTATTATTATTTGTATTATTATTATTATTATTATTATTGTAATTTTAATGGTTTTTAGAAGAAATATAGTGTCATTTTTGAAATTTTTATTTTCAATGTGAAATGAGGAAGGATAGTGGGCACACTATAAAGGTTTATGGTTACAGGATACCATGATAATGTCGTGACGAAAGGAATGAAGTACTTTAGATCAATTTTATATAGTTTTCACACAATTTACCAAAAAATGTATCCAAAATGTGTACAGATAGAGAATGTTTAAATATTTATTTTTTTCAACCCATTAGCATTTGACCTCTATGTTGTTAATTTTATTATTTTTCTATGAGTAACTGATGATGTTTTTTTAAATTAAATAGAATATTTTAAATTGTTTTTTTATTAATTAAAATATATGTGATATGTCTATTGGTCATTACTCCTAGAAATGGCCTTAAAAACCAAAAAGTTGGAGGTATGGATCACGTCTCGTTGGAAAACTCTCCATTATACCAAGTTATTGATGATTTGGTCATCCAGAATATCTAATCCTTCATCTAAACGGTTGGAAACTATCATGAATGAATATTAGACTATTCTCAATAGTTTACAACGTATTTTCCACCATTTTTATAGATATAGGGGACCTCTAGAGCATAAGAAGAGGATAGAAAATATTGAACAAAATTTCCATTTTTTTAGGACCCTTGAGATTTTAATTATTGATCATGATACATACATGATGTATGGGATGATAAAAATTTGGTGGGATTATATATAGATTAACATGTTACAAAGATATATCACATGAAAAACACTTAATAATGTTTTCACTCAAAATTTCTATCTAATACATTGAGTGTTATAATGTGTTAAAAAATTTTGTCCCAAGAGGAAGGAGTCTATTCTATATTTGAGTATTCCAATTGATTCGCTTAGATGATTCATCCATATCTTGATCTTATTATAGTTTATTACTTAATAGTCTGTTCTTTAAACAATTTTAAAGACTAAGATCAGTTTTGGGATAATTTCATTGTACTTGATAACCGATGTAGAGGTGGTTGATATGGTATTGATGATAGAGATTGATATATTAATATTAATAGTTAATACATTAACCCTTAAAAGGTGTTTAAAATAGGAGTTCATATGTGGGGTATAAGAATATGAGGGAAGGAGACCATGATTCGTCATATTATGTTCCAGTGGAAACTTCATGGAACACATTAGTGAATTTATTTTAATACATTATGGAAGGACACACCAATATTGATGAAACAGTTTCATATGATGTTATAATAATGAGGTTTTCTGATCCATCATTAGTAATTTTGTTTAAATGCTCTATAAGGTTTATGGGTGGGATATTCCATAAAACTATTCTATAATGTTTGGTGTTATAATTATAAGGGGGTATCGACCAAATCAATGAATAAAGGGTACTTACATAATATTTGAAAGACCTAAGATTTATCTGAATTAAGGAATAAATAAGTAATTGAACATTTCATAGGGTATTTTATTATGGTTCCCTCTATTGTGAGAGGAATAATTTTAATTAAATATTCCACGACATTAGAGTTATTCAATAAGAGTTCATCCCATTCAATTATTTCATATATTTTTGTTGATTCGTTGGGATTATAATAATATTATATATATATATATATTATGTTCGATATTTTTGTTTCATATTATAAGAGGTATGTTCAAGGGTTTCAATATCATGAGTGATATATGGTAATATTTGACTTTTAGATCATTTCATATTTCTTGGTCCATAAAATGGATGTTCTTAATCGTACATTCATCATACATTAGATGATCAATTTTCAAGGATCATATCAATTTATATTTATGGATGGTTTATTTCCATTCTCTAGACAATAAATGAAAAACAAATCCAGGGGGGTGGTATAGTATGTAACAACCTTAACTCACATATCCCTGGGTCAGTGGTAAAATTATTACATTGGAACTGAATACAGGTGATCACATCTTAATGGAACCAATACCTACGAAATTTTTATGAAAAAAAACATTCTTGTCATTTAATTTTATTAATTAAATATATAAATAATGTGAATGTCAAAAAATTTCATCCCTGAACTCAATCAAATATTCCCACTTCACATCCTATATAAAAGAAGAAAAATAATGTTGATATGATATTCTTTAAAAGAGTTATATATAATTGAATATTTCATTTGTAAATAATCTATATTAAATATATGTAATGTAAATAATTGAAAACACATGCAATTTACTCATAACATCAGTGTGAATAATAATATGGAATGAATAAATTATTTTGAAATAGTTCCATATAAATAATCTAATAAGCCTGAGGCTTATCCATATGAATCATTACTATTCAAATACTTATAGAGACATAAATAATTTATTCAATAATGAATGAATTAATAATGAAAGATATCATAATAATACCAAAAAGTTCTCGTTCAATGATATATTATATAAATAGGCATTTCCTCAGTAAAATATGCATTATTTTTTGTCTCATGAGACATAATGATGCATTATGGGTCTACCTATAATCAGGCCCCACCCATAACATAATATTTCCAATGCATTAACCATATGTTAATGGATCAATTTAACTCATAAAAATTATTCATTATCAGAAAATATCCCCGTTTATTAGAGAATGCAGAATATCAAAACATCCCCAGTTAATGAAATATTAAAAACCATATGTATAAATGGTATATGTGTTAGGAAATAAGAATATCCATCATGATGAGTGTTTAGATATTTTTATAGAAATAATATCATAAATTTTTTAATGATTCATGTTAATGGTAATGACTGTAAAATAAATCATTAATTGACAAATGATAATAAATACATCTAAAGTGTTGATTTTGTAGTACAATCAAATTTTTTACAGAGTTTAAGAAAAACAAATTATTTTTATAATTTTTTTATCATTGAATATATTTCTCTATAAAAAATTTAAAAAATTTAAAATTTTCTAATAGACATAAAATTATTTATACAATGCGAAAACTAGTTAACACTGAATATGATAAAAAGAAACAACCGTTTTGACATATTTATGTAATGTTGAAAATGAACCTTTTGGATGAAATTAGAAATATTAAATTAAAAAAAATTAAATTAAAGGTTAAAATTTTATTAAAAAAATATTAGAGAAAAAAATGGTCTTTGGAAATTTTTTTCTTAAAAAATATTTACATGGAACAAAATTATACTCTATCTAAAGAGGAAACATATCATCAATTATAATAATCATTTATTTACTTGATTAAAGTTCCCAAGAGGGAAAAATTGAAATAAATAAGAAAACTCATAAAATATCTTGTGGGTAAAAAGAATATAATGATTTTGTGAAGGATATAATATAATAGTTCATTGATGAAAAATATATGGTTTCCTAAAAAATGAAATTGAATTAAAAATTTTCCTATTTGGTAACACTTAAATTATAACTCCTTGAAAGTATAACAATTATTTGAAACATGAATCACCATGAATAATTGAAAAATAATATTAAATAAATACATGAGGTTATATTTACACATAATAAAATAAAGGAGGTGCATCAATCCAAATATGTCATGATTTAGGGAAATTTGAGATGAAATCCAAAAATAGATCATGTCATTGATGTGAGGATTAATCAATGAAGTGATAATATGTAAAAAAATTACATTCATAAATAAGTGGAAATAAATTGTAAAAAAATTAATGTTTATTTCACACCTAATCATATCATAAAATGGTAAATACAATATAATTATAACCTAATTAATGTAAATTGGGTTAAGAAACTCCTTACCTAATGATTTTATTTTGTTAATCGTGATTTAAAAAACAATATAACTACACTAAAATTTTTATCAATTTATACCATATCCATATTCATATTTTTTGGATATAGTATATAATTCACTTATAATATCTAATCACTCATTTCTCATCAATATTTCATCATTATAATTTCTTTAGTTTTTAACCGCTTAATTTTCTAATACATGTTTCTTCACAGATGTTTTGTTTCCTTTTTATAGGTTATAATTTCATCATCTAAAAAATTATATTATTGTTATAAATGAAATTTTTATTTTTAGATACATTTTATTAGTTATTCTTCAGTGGTGTAGATATAAAAATTAATTTCACCATTCATAGATATGCTAGGTTGTTTGTACTCCTAAATGTTGATTTCACATTCTATGGATATAATTAATTGAAGTTAAATAATAATTTACTTTAATGAATCATTATTATTTCATATGAATCATATATATATTCATTAAATCTAATCTTATTACTATATATTTGAAACATACATTAAAAAAATCATATTACTTCATAGAGGTTATAGTTCCCACATAAATATAGGAGATATTACCATTTTATAGCAGATATTTTGGTAAGAAGTTAAATGATATATTATATTGTTTTAATCCTAATTATTTAATAAATTTCAAATATACTAACTAGATAAATCATTATATTCATCCAAGTAAAATGGTTATATTAAACATTTTCACCACTACCTGGTGATGGTAAGCTATACAAATGCATGAGCGACAATTTTTTCAATTCAGAAGAATGAAAAAACTAGGGGTATTGTTGTCTAATATTAATTATAAAACTTCAATATATTATTGACATTGAGTTTTTGTATTAATTCTATAGTATATTTATATGAGGTATAATATGATATATATAAGGAATAGTTTATAAATTTGATTACCGATTATTCTACTGACTTTTTTTGGATAAATTTTTAAGCACCATTTTAATGGTTATTAAGAATACAAGAACCAATGTTTAATATATAGTGAAGTTTGGAAGTGAATTTACCAAAACTTTTTAAATCAAGGATTCTCAATGTGGTGTATTGAATCGATGAAATGGGTGTCATTTTTTAATTTATGTGAGTTGAACAATATCAATATTTCGATGGTTTACAATATTATTGAGTTATTTTCTTGAAAAAAATATGTAAAATGGCTTGTATTAAAATTTTATAACTATAATCTGGAAACAATACCAACCAGTAATTTTTAATCAAGTGTTATTTAATTTTTACCCTTATCCTTTCACGATAACCCTCATCAACCCCATTAAAAAATACCATTTTATTCATGTATTATACGATTCAAGGGTCAATAACAGTATATTTATGGGTAAAGATACCCATAAATGGACCATTGATGATATGTGAATCTATATATAAATAAATAGGAATAATATAAAATTTAAATTAATTTGAAATAATTTAAATAAATAATGTTCATTATAAAATCTTATTAATGATAGTTTTGGAAAAATATGAAATACTATAAAATAATATATTTAAAAATAATGAAAATTGGTTAAATATTTACAATACATTGATGAAAAAAAATATAATGTCTTAATATATTTATCCTATTAATTTCTAACAATTTTATATATAATTTTAAACATTATCAATTGGTTTAACCCATTGGTTACCCAATTGTAAGCAAACCATTGTAGTGACTTTTCTAATATTAATGGTCTATAATGTTATATATTAGTTGATATTTTTATCATATATATATATAATTTATGTCATTTTAAACAATTTATCCTCATAATTTTTTAATTTCATTTTTTAAATAATATATAAAAATATTATATTTTATAAAATATATTCAATGTTATTTTTAAACTATTTATTTTATTTTATTTTTATTGACCATAAAACTAACTTGAAATTATATTTAATACAAAAATTAAGAATTGATATATTTTTAATATAATTTAAATTTATTTATCTATTAATTTAAAAGGAAATTTGTTAACATCATGTAAGATTATAAATTAATTATAATATTTTAAAAAATTGAATATAAGTATAAAACATAAAAATGAAAGAATATGGTTAAAATTTTTATTTTATATTATTCTGTTAAATTTACTTATCTTTTTGTGAAGATATGATATAAATTTAAAATAAATAGATAGACATTTTGGTATTTTATATACATAAAATTATATAAACATCATCATTAAGGAAAAAAAGAAAAAACGTAATATATCAAAATTTTGGATGGGTTTGTTATTTTTTATCCCTTCCAAGGAAATTTAGGCAAGTGTTGGGTTTATTTTGAGAACTTATTTCATGGGTCTGTATAGTTATACTCATTTTACCCTTACCAATGTGAAAAATACTTACAAATGTTATAGTTAAAAATATTTGAATAAAAATGTTGATATTTACTGAATTTTTAACTTCATACCCAAAATATGGTATCCATTTTTCTAGATTAAATATTTATTAGTGGCATAAATCAATTTTAAAATAAATTCATAGATAATAACAAAACATATTTTTTTTAAATCATGTAATGAAAAAAAATTATATTATAAAAAAATGATGAATATTCTAAAATAGAATGTAATTATTTAGTTTAGATCGATCGTATTAAAATTTAAGAACATATAAAAATTATAATTGGTTTTTTAAATATTATTGAATGATAATAAATTATATTATTTGAAAAATTTCTATTTCACACTATTTACTAGGAAATCAGATATTTCAGAATGATCCTAAAATTTTATCAAACATTAAGTTTGATATTATTATTAAAAAAATATTTTTAATTAAATAAAATATAATTTCTAAAATATAAATTAAATAATTGTAATTTACATGACCAAAATAAAAAGAAAATTTTATGCATAAAATTTCTTAACTAAAAATTGAGTGGTTATTTTATAAACATTAATCAATACATTAAAATTTAGTAGGTCCATAATACCGTTATTTCATATTGTGGTCACCCATATTCATTCCAACCAATTCATCTTCTACGTTATTGCAATGAAATTTAAATTGAAATATTTTTATAATAAATAATAATTCAATTAAATCATAGTGTTTCATGTTAAGAAATATATTATGTTTATTATTACTTTATCCTAAATATTTATGGTGTTATAAAGTAGTTTAGAGAGGTTAAGATATATGAATTTTGATATTGGGATGATTTAATACAACTTATCCAATTTCCCAACAATTTGGTTGAGTTAAGATCAACTATTTATCTTCATGTGGGGGTGGATAGGTTTTATGATGTCTTTCTAGTTGAGTTTTTAGAGTATCCACCAAATGGGAAGTAGATTTATCCATCTACCTACTTATTGAGACGGTCCCCATTTCCTTTCCATCACAGTGGATAGATCCCACTACATTTAATCATTTAAGGATTTAGTTAGTGGATATTTAATGTAAGGGATATATATAACCAATTTTTTCATCTTTGGTGTCACTGATTAAATTATTAATGATAGGAGAAAAAATTACTCATTTTTTACTAGATTAAAAGAAATTTACTAGATACCCATCTATAATTATTACCTATTTCCATGGACTGATGATTTATTTGATCATGTCAATGGATCCTAGTGGTTATTAATTTTTTATACGAGATAGTGACACTATGATTTTAGATTTTGTTACAAGGATATTCCTAAATAGTAATTTACAAGTAAGTTTGTATACTCTTACTATTTGTTCATGAAATTCAACATTATTATTTATATTTATATTTTCATGGATATGGAGAATTTTATTTTTAAACACATTCTAGATTTATTCACAGTGGTATTTAAGGGTGAAATAATTATGTACTCAATGTCCGCAATGTGTCACAAAGCCCAAATAAATATTATTATGGAGTCCATGAATGAGATTCACATATTTTATAATCTATAAAAATGTCAATTCTGGATTTATGTTGTATATTTTTAGGCCACATAATATATGAAAATGGAATATTGGTATACCTTAAAAAAATTCCAGTACTTACAAATTTGTATCAACCAAATAACCTGTCAGAAGTCAAGAGAATACTGAGTCATGTTGGATACTATTGGTGTTCTCTTTTAGGATTCTCTAGGATAAATTCTCTGTAAAAAAATTGAATTAGAATGGTTCCATTTTGATTGGGATTGGATGTTTTAGAGTTTTTCTAGGACAAAAATGTGAGGTTGTATTCCACTCCAATTCATATTCCCCATTGGTTAGGCTAAGGTTATATAGAGGATTTTGATTAATTTGGTTCATGATTTGGGTAAATTTTAATTCTTCACGACTATGGGTTTTCCTTGGTATATCACCAGTTACGCCCTTAAAAAAATATTTAATCCAATCATGATCATGTTTTGATAGTGCTGATGTATGATTTTAAAATTTGGTGCCACAATATTTTCAGGGAAAAAATTAATATGTATTCTAACCATAATATTATAAATTATATTTATCTTCTAGAAGGAACTAAATCTTAGTCATATGTGTTGGGGTAACATCTTTATACCATTGAATTTCATATAAAATAAAAACTCGGGAAGGGTATAGTGTTAGCCTATTCCTTATAAAAGAAACAATAGACCTAGGTAGTGATTGAATTGCTGGATTTTTGGTTAGTGATGGGTTTATTATTAGACGTGTTTTTGTGAGAAATATCATGGTGAGTATGTGAATTGAACTTTTTTTATTCAATTTTTATTATATGATCATTTTATTCTTCATTATATGGAGGATTAAAATATATATTATAGTAGTAGTGTTGAAAATAGTCTGAATACCTCAGTTAATTGGTATTTATTCTCTAAGGGGTCCATACTTTTTCAAAATAATTTTTTGTCTTGATGTTATGAGTAAAGTTTTGATTGAAGGGGGGAACTGATTCTACTAGTCAATTCAACATGGGGAAACCTAGGTGTATTACAAAATTAGTCACCTATATTATTGGATCTTGATAAGTATTTCAATTGTTGTTTTTTATATTTAGGTTCCTTACTAGTTAGAGATTTATAATAAAACATCAGCGATGAGTTAGAATATCATTACCCCTTCTTATATAATTATGGAAGTGTGATGATATTTCCATGGATTTTGTGACATCCTTAACATGGAAAACGAATGTTAATGATTTTATATGGGTGGTTATTAATTATTTGACCTAATCATCCCATGTCATTCCGATTATAGACACCATAAAGGTGGGGACCCAAAATACCTACACATCCAAGAGATCATTATGATTTGTGGTATTCATTTTCCATTTTTTCCCATCAAGACGCACACATAACCTCTTTAATCTAGGGCATTAATCAAGTGGTAATAATTTATTAGAAAATTTTGAGAATGATATGTTATCCCTAGATGGATGGTATGATTATGTGAGCTATCCATATTCTCAAGGATATGATTTGACCCTATATTCATGACATTTTTGGTTCTATGGTGAAACATCATTCATTGGTTGAGATTTCATGCAATAATAGTTACCATGATTGAATCATGATGGATCACAAAAGTGGATCAAAATTAGAAACCATGTAGATCCCATTTCAATTATTCATAGATTATGAGTGCACTTTTTGGGGTCGAGAAACATTTTAGAGATGGTATATAATTTTTAAATTATCATAAAGAGGTTGGGGGAATCATAGAGTGATAAATAATATTTTTCAATTTTAGACATTTTCCAATAGAATTTGTTTATAGTTATAGGGTATTTTTGAGTGTTTCCCCTTGGTTGGGATACAATCATATGGGAGAAATTAAATCTTACACCATGTTATATCGGACAATTGAGATCATGGAGTGTCTCGAGATGGAGACATATCAAATAGAATTATCTTCCAGGATGATATATATTCATGAAATATTCCATATATCCTACATGATTATGTTCCATGAAGACTAACCCCATGAGATCTAGTGGGAGGATTTGGATGTGGATCCTCAGTACTTTGTTGTTGAGAAACCTATTTAAATAATGGATCATCAACACAAGGTGTTTCAAGAGAAATTGATTCCAGTAGATCATGTATAATAGTAGTGTGGCTTATATATCCTTGAGACATGTGATAATAAATCATTGGTGAGGGGTCTATGGACTCATATATTTATCAATTTAGAACCTCATGTACTTTTTGGGTGTATAAAGTGACATTGGGTGGATAATTGTGAATCTCTTATGATCATAAGTACAAGATTATTATAGTTTTATTAATTATTTCCTTTATTGTAGGATTTATTGTGATTTGTAGGGAAAAAATATGAAATTCTGGATAAATAGCCTGTTATACATATCTAATGTAAGATTATTATAAAATTTTCACCTGACCATGTGAGAGGGGGGTTATGGGATTGATAGGATAGTTTTATGATATTAACATATGTATTTTTACTATGGATAATCTTCATGTCGTCAATTAAACCCTTTTTTCAGGGGATGTGAACCAAATTATTGATATAAAATTTGGAAAAACCTAAAACATTAATTTTCATTCTTCCAAATATTTTTAATATTAGGTAAATTAACCATTATAACATTAGATTTTTTAAAATTTCTTTACCACCTTTTCATTCCAATCATGTGCCATCCCTCCTCATTTTGGGTGAAACTCTCCTTATATTTCTCAATTGTGATTTCCTCCATGTTTATTGGTGTATCTGATTGAGGTTAATTTTATTCTACCATATTTAATCCTCTCACATTATCTCATAACTCATTCATCCATATTTAGATGATTTTGGAACCCTATGAGAACAAATGGTATTAAAATAGGGTTAGTTATGACATTTTTATAAAACATATTGCTTTTTAAGAGTTTGGGGACCCTCAATACATATTCATAGTGAGTTTTAGTAGTGATATGTGGTTTGATCCCTTTCATGGTAGGTGTCTCTACCAATTTTGCATCTCCCATACCTTACCTAGTAATTCTTATGAATAATTTTTTAAATTGAATAATCGTAATTTTTATCAGTTATTGAGGGCTATTTTGTTGTTGTTCATGGTGTTTCTTGACCTGTATTGGATTTAAATTCATTTTATATTATATTTCCTAAGAAATTGGTTTTGCTCCCAAAATTTTTTTGATGAAATATTTTGAAGATATACATATTTTAAAATGAATATTTAAATTTTTTCCCAAATGAATTTAAAGAAGACATGATGTTCCTTGATTATGTGATACAAAAAATTGATTATGTGTATGTTTATTATTTAAATCATGTGGGCTGTCATAACCCTGAAGCCTGTAACCTAGAGATGGTGTCTAACTTTATAAATTAAAATTATATAATAGGAATAATATCCCAATGGTCCAAATAGTTATTTAGTCTTAATAACCTAGATACATGAATGATTCTTATGTTTAGTTTAAAAAAAATTATAGCATTTTTTCCATAATGTCATTATTCCATATAGAATACCCTTTCATATCATTCTTAGTACACTTCATGGATTTTTGGGAAAGGTAAAAAATTAAGGTTGAGCTCAAATGATCAATAATTGTTATGTATAGGGGAAGATATCCTGAATCTATAAGAATACAAATCATGATAATGCAAATAATTGAACACACATTCCATTAAAATTACTTGACTAGTATAATTAATATGAAAAGGTAAATATCTGAGAACACATTCAATTTAATTAGTGAAATTACTATATAATTGGATAAGGAGTAATAAATATGAAATGGTAAATAACTAAAAACACATTCTCTTAATTTATAAAATAGGAATGAAATGTATCCAGATATCATATCATTTAAAAAATATCACGTATAATAATTACTGAAATATTTAGGATAAAAATTAACAATTATTGGATTTCATGATCTCAAGAATTATTATAACACTATTATGAATACTTTTATTATAATTGTTCAAAACTACTGGGTGAAACCCCATCTGATTGTGAAAGATGATTTTTCTCATGAATCCTGTCAATGAATGAAGAGAGTATCATTAAATTGGACCCACAAGTAACAACATGTACCAAGAATTCCTCATTTATTGAAAAATTGGTTTAATTCATTATCAATATGCCTTATCAGGATATATCAATATTTATTAAAGGATACAAATTAATCTATATTTTTGTAGTTAATCAAATAACTATCAATATAAAACTCCATTTGGAGAAATGATCAATGGTTTAGGAAAAAAGTATATCCATTATAAATAATTTGGATAATTAGGGTACATATAATGTCTAATTATCATAGGAAATTGGATAGTTCATGGGAAAGTTAATTACTACAAAAACCAATCAAAAATGTGAATTTTAATAAATTCCTTGGTCAAAATGATTCTAAACAATACATATAAATTATATGAAATTTATAATTAAAATATATAAATAGTGGAGTATACTTACAATAAAATATTTTTTCATTAATGTAGACAAATAAAATAAAGATATCTTTAAATACATTCTTGAGGAAATTATAATATTAACTTTGAAAATGAATTTATCAAACAATAATAAATATTATAAAAAGAAAATTATTTTAAAAAAATTATTTTAATAATTAAATTTAATAACCCTAGACATGGTAGGTGATAATTAACGGAAATTTCTACATATCATAAAAGTTGAAAAATATTCCTTTGAAAATGTAGTAAAAAGTATTAAATGATCCTAATTTTGATAGTTACAAGAATATTCATTTGAAACCATTTTGTTAAAAGAAAAACATGGGTAAAAATTTAATTAATAAATAATTTGGATCATGTAAAAATATTTTCAATAAAATTGTGGAAAAATATTAATTTTAGGAAAATAGATTATTGAATGAATAGAGAAATGAAGTCAGATTTTATAAAAAACATTTTATCAATAATTTTTATTAAAAAATACTGTAAATTATACCATTAAATTAAATCATCATGGATATATATGGAAAAATTAAATTTAATGGTTTTATAATAATTTGATCAAATAATTTCTTGCATTGGTAATTCAATTATAAGTAATCCCGATTAAAATGATATTTTGATAGAAACATTTAAAATTATCATAATGATGGTTGTAGAATTAATCAATGAATCAATTAAATATATTAATTTTAAATCCAAATAAATATTACCCAATACAACAGAATATATTTCAAAATTATTTACAAAAATACTCATATAATGTAAAATACAATGATGTAGTAATATAACACAATGAACGGAATTGAGTTAGGAAATTACTCACCATGACGTAATTTTCAAGTCAAATTTCCATAGATGAAATAAATAAAATAAAAAAATAAATTATCATGAATAATTAATTATTCATTATATTACATGAAAATGGGATAATATATATATAGTATAAATTAACTTATGTGCATAAAATTACAATATTCCCCAATGAAGGGAAATTAAGATGGAGTACCTTACATTATGATTCATTTTGGATGAAAGTGATTTAAACACTTGTATAATGGTTTAATTAATGTTATTAATTTTTTTAAATCCGTATTACGATTTATAATACTGTATATTGTCCTCTTATAACAATCAATAACATGTTTTATAATTATATTTTATAATTTTAATTTTTTCATGTGTTGATTGCACTATTTTCTCATTCATTCTTTATCATGAATATTATGTCTATTAATAATAATATATAGTTTCATAATTAAAGAATTATATTAAAACTATAAATATAATAATTAATCATTATATATATTTTTAGAATCATTATTTTTGGAAGGACTTTGAAAATTAATCATTTCGCTTTGTTGAGATGGTAGGTAGTACATACACATGAGAAAATATATCATTTTATTAATGATTGAAAAACTATATATAAGTGAGTAATAAATTAATATTATATAACAAATATCATCATCTACATATTACATATATATAAATTAAATTTTCATTTTTTTACATTACTTGTAAAACATCATGTGGCAGTATTCCACTATACAAATGAGAGACATTATATAAATTTTAAAAACCTTGAAAGTAAGATGTTGTATAAGTTATTATAAATACTAACGTATAATAATATATTTTATATCATATAAATGTATATAATTCATCATTACATCAATCCCTAAAATGTTTTGATGGAAAATTAAATACATCAGTTTCATAAGGCAATAATCTGTCTTACACACGATCAACAATTTAGTTTCTCATTTGATAAAAGATGAGATAGATATAGGACACCAGCATAACATAATAAAAATTGAGTATATTTTTTTCATTTTGTTATTATATTATCATAATTAAATAATATTTTAGAGTTTTTGGATGTAAGATAAAATGAAAACACTCATTTAATAATGTTACCCCTTCTATGAGTGACATCATTTAGTTTTCACCAAAATCCTTCATATGATGGACTTATAATCAATCCATGTTATCTAGGATTTGTGGAGGGGATTAAGGAAGTTATTTAGGTTGGTATTGTTTTAAATAAATTTCATTAGAAGTGTGGATAAGGGAGGATAATGTGTGGCCTTTTATATGTGGTAGAGAGGACACACATGAAATTTTTGAAATGAATCAATTAATTCCACGTTTTTTCTTTCCAAATAACACAAAAAGTGAGTAATAATCAAAAAAATAAAGGTTATAAGGCCTACATTTACCATACATTTGGTTTTTGACATGTCATTATGTCATTTTTTACTCATATATTCTTAGTTTAACCCCATAGTAAATATGTTTTTACATTGATTGTGGTAATTAATTATTACATATTTTACTAACCCCCATGGAAAATATAAATTTGAACATACTATATAATATATGTTATTATTATTCCATATATTTAATCCATTTTTTAAATTCAATTATTTTAAGTATAAAATTCCAATTTAATATTATACGGAAGAAGTGCTGAAGAAGAGGGTTTTCATAGAGAAAATTCCCATTATTTTATATGGTTTTATTATCATGATTTAGTATGAAATTAATTACAATGACATAAATTAGTTAAATTGTAATATTATTGAACTAATTTTACTTTTATACCAATTTATAATATAATATTACCATCTAAATAATTTATAGAATAGGCAGTTTTCAATAAAAATTAGTTTTTTTCATCATTCAATGAAAAATGTATCATTTTAGAAAAATATAAAATAATAAAACTATGATAGTTATAATATTATGATTTAAAAACTAAATTTTATTTTATTAAATAAATATAATAACTATAGTAAAATAAATTTATAATTATTTTTGTGAGGTGAGACTCACCCATATCTTAGAAAAATTACAATTTTCTAGAAATCATGTAGATATATTTTAAAAAATTATTATTTCACTTCTAATCAATATATAAGAATAATTTTAATAATTTTTTATATATTATTAATGATCTACAACTAAAGGAATAGTTTTAAATGGAATACCATATTATGGATAATTTGAGGCCAAGGTAGGGTGTTTCGTATTCTATGAAACAGATTAAATTCGAAGAAATATATTTCATTTGTTATTTAAGCACTATGTTACAAGTGAAATACTCTATCAATTACAATTTTCTAGTTTCATAATTTCATTGATTTAAATTCTCCCTAGATTAAATAGATTGTGTCCTCAAAATATAATATTTCTCTCATAAATCATCAGTATGGTATTTGAAAATGCTATTATTAAAAACCAAGAACGTAAAAAGTGTTTACAAAAAAACCTCTTAATAAGAGAGATAGAGAAGTAAAAAGGTCATATGAAATAAATCATAAATTAGTATCTATGTTGAAGACCATTTTTTTAAAGTGAAGATATTTATGTGGATGAAATTTGTAAATAATTATAAACACTATTATTTCTCATTAATCGAAATAAATTGAATGATCAATGAGAGGTTAAGGATGAAAAACCATGAATCGTTGATGATTTAATTGAACATTTTATTCATTATATATAAATGTATATTTTTTTCAATATCCTTTTAATATTTTGTTTTTTTAAATGTGTTTCTATGAATATAAAGAAATATGAACACTTGATTAATTTCTAGTTCAATGTATAATTTCATTCTATGTCTCTAAATCAATCAATTTGTAATTAAACACATACTCTAAGAACTGAATATAAAAAATGATCTTTTTTATTTAAGCACTAAAATTCTATTTTAATGGATTATAAGATATATAAAATAGTTACAATTATGTCTTTATATGTAAAATTATTTTCTAAAACCAATATGGTTTGAAAAAGTTATAAAATATAATACATTAATCCCAAAAGAACACCATTAACACCATAAGTTCATTATTTATATTTATTCAAAATATAATATTATATAAAAACAATGAAATTTTAACTATGACACATTCTGAGCAATTTATAGGCACTAAAATATTATATTTCATCCATTTTTAGGTTCAATCTCCATGACCTTCCTAGGCATGAAATGTTTTCGCCTATCATGTGGTTTTTCATTTTTTTAAATTATATTAATAAAATTACTATAATTTTACCAAGGTTTTAAAAAATAATTACTATAAAATCAATGATATGATCATCCCAAAATTATACTAATACCTTTATAAATATTAACAAAAAAATTAGGGTCATTATTCATTAAATAACATTTATACTAAAACATATACTAAACCCATCAGTTTTATTTTCATAAATGTCTCCCAAAATAGCATTAATCGTTTAATATCATCACCAGACACATTTTAAAAATGTATATTTATGTATTTGAACATATCTTTAACCATAATCTCCAAAACACATGATTTCATCAATAATTATTAAATTAATGATGAAATATATTAATATAAATTTTTACACAATCAATAGATGATTCATAATACTAATATAGAAAATCTTAATGGTACAAAGAACTTATACAATTTAATTCATGATTCATAATACATAACTACATCATCAATTATAATTAAACATATATCCCTATATGGTCTATTTTTATAACTATTATATGATATATTTTATTTGGATTATTCCCATGTTACCCACATTTAAGACATCAAACTATAAATGCATCCATATGATGAGATTTATCTCGTTCTATAATACTCTTAATTTATTCCCAACAATCTATTTCTTTGTGAAATTATTATCCATACATAATTAAAATTTATCATTCATTCATATAGCTTCATTATTGTATCTCTAAAAATTTCATACATAATGAAAAATGACCCTTATTTCCCCAATCAATGGATCTTCTAGAGAAATCCACAATTATATTCTTTAGTGTATCTAAGATTTGGATAAATTATAAGTTGTTAATAATATATTATGATACCTTAATAGGAATACCAAAAATACCATTCACTATTATCGTCATCCTCATTTAATTATCATATTCACCACATTTTCCTTCGCATTAAATGTTAACATAAATTTCTTAGGTTTCAACCATTGACTCAAAGTAAAAAAGCATTATGTGAGAAATAATAATCACTGTGAAAAATAATATAATCATTATAGGATGTCTACATATTTACACTATATTTTTTATATTAATGATTCGTTGTCATCATTTATTCAAATCCTACATAATTGTTTTTATAGAAAATATAAATTTTCTAATAAATATTCCCCTCGAGTGTCAAACCTAGTGTGAAATAAGGCCCATTTTTGTGCACAATTTTATGATCAAATTAAGAACAACATATCATTATTAGAGTTCATACCACTACATACATATGAGTATGATTAATGTGTACATGTAGAATCCATACAAGAAAGTATTTATAGGAAAACCACATAATAACTACCATCCAACACTTTATCATGTCCTTTTTTACTTATACACATTTTTTATTATAGGGTTATGATCATTAATCAATGTTTCCTTAAATCTAGATCATTGGGTTTCTGCTAAAAAATCATTGATACTAACTGTATGACCCTAACTCATGTGACATATATCGAGTGTCTTCATTTACTACATAGTAATACGATATAAGGAATTTCATACCGAAGGATTGAATAGTTTATTAGTCATTGTAAAATAGATTCATAAACGATCCTCATATTATATTTGAAAATAGAAATTATAATTTTTTTCATGAATGATATCATGCCCTCTAATATCCTTTTATATTATTTTTGGTACCCTTACTGGGTTTTTGGGAAATAAAATAAAATAATCGGGATATGAAATTCCCAATAAGGGTTAAGTACATAAAATTTCATTAGGAATCAATAAGTATAAAAAACAGGGCATGGAAAATAACTGAACATACATTATAGTTATATTATATAATTAGAATAATCAATATGGAATGAAAAATAACTGAAAAACGTTCCATTTAATAAATTACATGACTATTGTAACTGGATAAGGATTATTCAAAATATAAAGGTCAATAACTAAAAACCATGCCACTTAATTAGTAAACTGAGAATTAAATGCATTTAGAGAAAATTTATTTGAGAAAAAAATCAACGATAAAAATAACTAAAAACCAAATGAATTGAATGTTTAGTTATTGTAATTTTTGTTCTCAAACATCCTGAATACTCTACCATCATGACCCTTCTCATGATAGTTTAAAACTAGTAGGTAAAACCACATATTAATTTTCAATCTGATTTGTCACATGAGACTATTTAATGCATCGAAGGGCTATTTATAACTATTCAAAACCCATAACTACATATACATATAAGTCATCATATATAGAATAAAAGATTAATGTTAGGTAAATATGTCTTATCATAAAATATCTAGATTGAATAAATTATACAAAGATATAAATATTTTCCTAGTTAAATGAATAACATTCAATATAAAACACTATACATAGAAATGATATATGTTTTATGAAATTAGTATTTCTATAAAAAATAATTTGGATACTCAGCATAAATTTAATGTAAAAAGATACCATGAAAGTGGATATATAAATGGAATGGTAATTACTAAAAAAATTAATCATGAAAGTGAATTTCAATACAATCCTGCATCAATAAAATAGTAAACCATCAGTAGATATAATAAGGATGGTATTAATAAAATTTCTCACCATTTTTTTATATGTAATATAAAAGGTTTTTGTCATGGAAAAATAGAAATACCCATAGAAGATCATAAAAAAATTGGTGAGTAAAATACATTTTAAATATTCAATATCAATTTTTAAAACTAAAATTTTGAAAATACAATGAAAGCATTTTCATAAAAAAATAATCTTCTAAACATGTAATGGAAGATTAAAAATTTAAATTTAATAATAGATGTAAATTCTATACATGTTGTATAAGTGAAAAAACATTCCTTTAACATTGTTAAAAATATTTTAAAAATATCCTCAATTGGATTTAATAAAATATACTACATTGAAACATTTTTTAAAAATTCAGACATGGAAATAATCCTTTCTTAAATCATTTTTAGAATGTTAATAAAATTTTCCGCACATTTTCGGAAATCCTCGATTTTTTAGAAAAATGGGTATAGAATGAAGATAAAAATGAGGTTCAATTTTATTAAAATAATTTTATCAACCATTTTATGTACCATAAATTTTAAAAATATTACAATTACATGAAATATTAATAAATATACAAGGGAGAAGGAAATTAATTGTTTTTATTAGATAATTATACATTAATTTATATCATTGTAAATTCAAGTATTAACAACTCCGATTAAATTGATAATTTAAAATTAACCATTAGAGATATTATAACATTGATATGATAACAAATCAATTAATATTTTATGTGTATAAAATGTAAATACACATAATAATGTGTAAATATAAAATTTTATATTAAAAAAAATTAATCACAAAATTATAAAATTCTGAACACAATGAAGATGTAATATAATCCAACAAAAATAAATTTTGTTATCAAATTATTTTCCCCTTATAAATTTTAATATAAAATAAACATCAATGAAATAAGTCAATGTAAAAAAAAGTATCATTAGTTATTAATTATTCATGATATTACATCAAAAATGGTTAGTATATGGACTAAAAAAAGGAAATAGGTGCATAATATTACAACGTCCCTCAATGTCTTGAAATTGAGATGAATTCCATTACCTTACACACCCTTTTTTTGGAACAAAATTTAACCTATGGTATAATGGGTTTATAAATTCTAATAATTTATTCCATAACCATATTCATATTTATAATATAATATAGGACCCTCTTACAACATTTTATCACGATTTTGAAAAAAATATTTCATTATTTTCATTGTTTTGTTTGTTAATTGCTCCTTTCTCTCATTCGTTCATTGTTATGGATGTTTTGTTTCATGGTTATATGATATTACTCAAAATTATAAATAATTATATTAATCTTCTAATTATCATATTTAATTATTATATATATACTTTTAATCTATCTTGATGTTGGGACATTGAAAATGAATCACATCTCTTCGTTGAGAGGGTATGTCGTACATATGGACTTGTAAAGATATCATTCCATTAAAAATTGAAATGATAAATATGAGGGTGATATATTAAAAAATAAATAATCAAATCAATATCATATATATCACTATTATTCATTAAATTTTTATTTTTCCATATAAATGGTAAGGGAAATATGAATCGCATCACCTCATGAGGTGGTAGTCTACAGTACACACGAGTGACGTTATCTTAATTTAATAAACATGAATAATAAGTTTGTAAATGTGATATTATAATTATATAACAATAATAACATTATAAATATCATTTAAATGTGGTAAATCCTTCATGATATTCATATTTTAATGGTGGCGATAGAAAACATATTACATGGGTTCGTGATGTGGTATTGCTCTACACAAATGATGAAAATATTTATTTCCCATTTGATGAAAACTTGTATGGATATCTGTCATGAATGATACATAAATATATTTAAATAAATGTTTCATATCTGTTTTATCATGTTATCAGGATTAAATAATATTTTTTAGGGGTGGAATAGAAAATAAGATTCAAATTCTTGTATATGAATCCTACCTCTTCATAGGGAAATTAATTTGTTCTTCACTGAAACCCATCCCATGATAGATTTATCATAAATAATATCTATACAATTTTTTAGGGGATTATTTATTTGATTTGGGATTATAATGGAAAAAGCATATGCATGTTTATGTTTCAATAGGGGAGGATAATGTGTGACATTATATATGTGGGGTAGAGGACCAAAATGGAATTATTGAAAAGAATCAATTACAACTATATTTTTTTTCATTACAAAACCCGACAAAAATGGACACAACTGACTCTTATATGTTATAATATTAAAATATTTAGATAATATGTGTCTTTTAAATGTTGGTTGGCTAGTTTGAACCCTTAACATTATCGTTTAGTCCTTATAAATGCATTTTTTCTAAATTTAGGGTAATTAATTCTTACTAATCTTATTATTCATGATATTTAAAAATTATTTTAAACATTTTAGATATTGTAAATCATCAGGAAAAAAAATTTCAAATAAATTTTTTCAAATTTATTTCATAGATGTGGTAGAATCTAATTGAAAATTATACATGGAGATGTGATGGAAAAGTGGGGTTTCAAAGAGAATATTAACCTAAGTATAAATAGTTTTAATATCAAAACTCAATATGATATTTATTGGAATTTACAAATCAAGTTAAAAATTAATATTATTGACCAAAATTTAAATTAAATAAATTCAAATATATTTTTACCATGTAAATTATTTAAACAAAATGATATCTTTTAATAAGAATCAATAATTTTCACTATTCATCAAAAAAATGAAACAATTTAAAAAACCCAAAACGTCACCCTTGGATAGTTTTTATAATAATATTACAAAAATTATTTAAATTTTTTCAAATAAATATCTAAAATTTGTTAAAAAATATTTCTTTTACTATCTTCCCAAGGAATGAGTAAACCGTCTTTTAAAAAATAGAGTATTTTTAGAAATAAAATCATTTTCTTTTAAATGATTTATATTCTTTTTTAATCAATAGATAACCATATTTTTATAATTTAGTTATTACTATTCATAAATAAATATTTAATTCCTATTATATAATATTATACTATATTATGGTTCATTTAGACCCATGGTAGCATGTTCCACTTTCTATTAGTGAAATTAAATTAAGTGAAATATGTTTTATGGTTTTTTTAAGATTGATGTATTCTGTATCATAAACTGGAAAACATGATTTTCATATTATAGAAATACTTTTTGTGACATTGTAAATAGTTGGTGAGTTTGTTACCTTGATTCATTCAAACACTATTATAGATTGTGTGCTAACATGGGTTAGTAACCTAGTTAAACTAATCATGTTAATGGGATGAGTTAGTATCCCAATGTGAGAATTGTTGTCTCAATGATATCTGAAATGTATTATTTTAAAATATATTGTTCTTAGGGATTTTTTATGTTTCATTACATCTATATTTCATGTCTATTGTTTTGTTTTTTTGATAGTTATTTTCCATTTATATGACTCGACTTATGTTGTTTTATAAGCCTTGTTAAACATTTCTTACTATTATTATTACCTTATTCATTTTTTTCTAATATTTTTTACATAAAATAAAAAAACCATTTTTTGAATTTTTTAAATGAAACTAAATTTCAAAATTGTCTTAAAATTATAGCTATTTTTATTCATTGTGTTAAAAATTCATTGATTTGCGGTGGTATCCTATTGGGATTTTGAATCACACCTTATATATTTTATTTGTCATATAAATAGATTATTTTTCAGGACACATGTAATAGAAATACAACAATATAGTTTGGTTTATCTTCATGTTATTCATCAATATTCCATATTACTGTAATATAGGTGACTTTAGGTCACAGGGAGTGAACTGATCTTTTGTAGCATTTTCTGACCTTTGAAGGTTTAGATATATTTTGTACCAGCCCAAATTTCCTTGCTACATTTTGGAATATTTTTTATTATGATGTTGGAGGGAATTTATTTATTTTTATTTAATTTTATTTTTGATTTTTCATTATTTTTCTTGTACATATGATTTTTTATTTTATTTTTAATGTTCAAACTGTTTCATTCGATGGTTTCTACATCTAACCACAAGGTGGGTATTATTGGAATTTCATGAGGAATCCATGTGTTGTTCGATATTTTCACAAGGGAGAATCCATTCTCAAATTCATGATTTTATACCCTAGATTTTTTATAAATCCCATGGGGATTAGGAATTACATTTGGGGATTTTAGAAAGCTAGATCTGGGGACTGGTTAGGTCGACCTAGCCTTATTCATTAGAAATTGGTACAAGGACTCTATAACTTGAATACTTACTTTATTCGTAAACTACCAATCCATCACCCCCTTTAAACTCATATAAATATTAATTAAAAATATTTATAAGTAATATTTTGTATCTTATATCCTTTAAATAAGAAGTTGATTTTCTAATATAAATTACAATTGTGGAATATGCATAGTACTTCCAGAAACAATCCAATTATACCATAAAATTTATACTCCTATAACCAAGTTCATTACAATGGAAGAACCAAGACTCATTCGTGATTTCATCATGTGGTTTCAATGACTATGGATTAATATTATACACTAAAATCTTCCTCTTATAACTTTATTTTGCACTTTATACAATAAACACATCACGAGATCATAGTCCAGACCCAACCTTCTCAGTAAACATCAACATATTGTGAATATCAAGAAATATTGTATTCAAATCATTCATGTAATATTTCATAATAAACCTTTACGTCCATTGTAACCATTATTATAAAATGATTTTATTATCTAAATGATATAATAATGGAGGCTTCCACTACTATATTTCATTGATGTGTCCATTCATATTGATTAAGAGAGATAATACTATGGATTCAATACTCATTATGAATCTTAAATATACCATTGAAAACAAATAATTATCATTCCATTAATTTTATTAATGTTCCTTTTCAATATTTCTATCATCTAGGACACATATATATTCTCATTTTATGTATTAAACATCGATTTCATGGCTAAAAGTGTAAGAGTAGAGACATCCAACAAATACTTAAGACAATTTTCCTATGAATCAATTTCTAATTTAAATTTGACGTCACATATTGGATACATTAAAATGAAGTTCTCTAAAAAATATATGTTTATTACTAAATAAAGATCAATTCTTTCATATATGTACTAATATTGGTTTTTTCTTTCATTAAAATTATTCTTTTATACAATTGATCTCAATGTCATGTTTGATGATAATGATGTAGTTTTATCTTGATAAAAATATTCTACCAGCAAAGTATATATTTTTAAAAGTAATTAAATAATGTACATTAACTTATTTTCATTAAAAATAAGTCCTTTTAAATTTTACCCATATCCATTGGCCATAAAAGATCCACATTTCACAATTATATGGTTTAGAAATTGATTTTATATTTCTTCTATAATTTATGTTAAAAATAATTCCAATCCTATAATATATAAACCTTTGGTAATTGAGGGGATAACCATTTCCTGAATCAAGAATACTGATAAATACAACCCTATTACGCTGCCATCTATATAATTATGTTTTTCAGCTATGTGTAACCCAAAAAATTTAGTAAAAATGGTCACCTAAAACTACTATCATCACATATAATTTTATTTCCATACAATATGTAATAAATGAGCCCCAATACTATAATAACCAAACTAGTTAGATCAATGATGTCTTGATAAGTATTTCTTTTGGAAATAATTTATCTATTATTTTTAATCAGTTTTAAAATGAACCATACTATCTCATGTATTCCATTTACATGTATTATTAATTTTAATGGATTAATATTTAAGTCTATATTCATATTGGAAAATCAATTAATTTCAACAACATTTATATCCATCTCTTCAAATAACATATAAAATCTATTACTAATCAAAATTAATAGAAATATTTATTTACACATATCTAAATTCATCCCATGAATATGGAACATGAATCCATTTCATATAAAGTCTTTCATTCAATTGAAATCAATAATCCCTAAAATAGTAAGTATATACATACATATATATATATATTACCCATTCATTTCTAGTAAGGCACTAAATGCCCAATATAGTGAGAATTATTTCTCAAATCACCTCTTCCATTAGTTCATTCTCAATTGAAACTTCAATTCCATAAAAATTTTACACTTAATGTATATAAACAATAATTACCTTTTTAATTCATCCACAAAACATAATAAAAGAAAAATTCAAGGTGGGATAAAATTTAGTCAATTATCATAACATTTATATAACTCCTTAAATAAATTCATGTTGATTAAAGAAGGATTTTAATGTCATTTCCACTATACAATACATCAAAAATTATAATATAACCAAATAATCTCCATGAATAATGTATGGAAAATATAAAAAAATAAACATTTCATTCATTTATGCATTGGATAAAAATTTATAAATAATCTACCAATATATATGTATAGATAAATTATAAACACATACTCTCTATAGAACATCCAAAAATAAATAAACATGGAATGTTCATATTTATAATATCAGCAACTATTTTATATCATTAATTTATGTATAACTATAACATGTATTTATTTACTTATAGAATATGATAAATTCCTGGAAACATTTTTAATTATATAATCATTTTAAAGTACATGTAAGTACTTATATAAACAAGACATATATATATATTCAAAAAAAATTCATAAAATTTTTTTACGCACTTTTAAAATAAAACAATTAATAAAATTGAAGAAAATAATATATTATTTATCTTATAGTTATTAACATTTTATACTTGATTAACTGTTGAAATACACATTATCCATGTTGTTAAGTTTAATGGTGATTTTAGAATCCATGGATATCTCGAAATTTGTTAAAATGAGTCAATTATGTAGAGACCTCAACTATTTCATGGTGGCATTATAGGATCAAATTCCACAAAATTATGAATACTTCCATATAAAATAAGCGATTTTGAATCATGAATATTCATCATTCACCATTACATAGTTTATAATCAATACTGGGGTCAACAACATGATAGTTATAATTTTACTATGAAATTTTTGTATTAATGTTCTTTGTTTTTTTTAATAAAAATATAATCCAATTGTTTCTATAGAAAAAATGTAGTATAAATGGTTTTATAACCTTATTATTTTTCAAAAAAATAATACTAGTGTTTTTAAATTCTATGAATATAAATATCTATTATGAACAAAATAATGTTTTCAACCAAGTCTTATTATCCTTTCATTTTCATTTGTTATTTGATGCATCAATCCAAAAAAAGGTGATATTTGATCTAATACCCTTGATGGGTTTTGTAAGATAAAAATATTATCCATAATTAGTGAAAACCAACACAAAAAACAATTATTATATAAGATCTATCTATTCAAATTATAATAAATTATATAAATTAATAATAGTTTACTTTTCATTATAGTGATCCAAATTAGTCAATTATCTAAATAATTAGCCTGATAATGATCACCAATAAGAATCCAACAAGATCCATTCACCTATAGTATTAATGAACTAGATGTACCTTATATTGGCTGTGATGAATGTCCTTCAATACATATTCGGTTCTAACCATATTTAATGGTATGTTAAAAATGATATCCTCATTTTATTTAGTTCAAAGAGTTTATAATCTATCCCAACTAACTGAATATACTCAGAAATAATAAAATATGATCAGATTTTTATTTTAATTTATTAAAACCATTTTTATTCAAAAAAAATTAGCTATTAAGTTATAATTTTATTTAACATATATATACATACATTTATTTTAAACAATTTACCCATCATTGAATTTTTTTTACAATTTAAGAACTGATTGGGATGTTAAAACTGCTCTGGATTATCATGAAATTATAATAAACTTATCATGATATGATGGAGAGTGAGAATAAAGATGAGATACATCATATCTAATATAATTTGAATTTTCCATTCATAACACGTTGTGTCCAATAATAGACATTGATGTGGCTTAAATAAACATTATTTGGTGGTTCTATCATTACAAATCATGAATAAGGAACATGATCTGTAACTTTTTATTATATTTAAGATTAATTAATTTAAATATTTTTTATTCATTAGATATGGTTGTCTATCATTGAACTATTTTGGCTATTTCATCCCCACCTTCAATTAACTATTTGACAACCTTTGTAAAATATTTTCATTGATGTAAACTGTGGATACTTTTATCATGATATCAAATATAATCAAATTAACATGAGGTAATATAGTTGATTTATTTAGAATTTTTTAGTTAGTACTCTTCAAGATTTAATGGTAGAGGTATATTTTTTATATAAGATGAATAAAAAATTAAATAATTTTTTTGGAATGACATTAGTGGCTGATGCCATGTATTGAAATTTTATTTATAGAATGTAGAACCGGTATGAGTAGAGTATCCCTTTTAGCTAGATATAAATTTTGATGATAAATTTTTTTAAATGAGTTATAAATGAAAATTAAAATCCTAAATTATTTCTAACGCTATAATTCATTATCTATTTAGAATTAATTCATTATCTTTTAAAGGATATAAAATATTGAATAAATAATGAAATAAAATTTTAACTAAATGTTCAAAAAATGGAGACTAGAAAACAAAGAGAGATTAGTATTTACAATATTTTTAATTGAATTTTAATAATTAACATAACATGAAATATAGTAAATTAAGAGACTTCTGGTTCAATTATTGTAAAAAAATTGGATTTGTGCATCCCTAAACTAGAAATAATGAGATTCATTAATTATAATAACATATTGACATCCTCTACCTTCCAATATAAATTATTGAGGAAAATCATTTTATGATAATTGAAATGAAACACTATTTTTTGTATCATAATGAACCATTATTCACTGTTCTCCACCATGAAAACATACACATTTTTTTCAAATTAATGAAAAATATTTATTCTCTCCCAATAATAGTATTTATTTTAGATTCTAGTTCCACTCATATAATTAGTATGTTAACACTACATACAACAATCTCAGAATAATTGAACATCATAACATTATATTTAAACAACATAAAATGCTATGAATGTTCACACACCATCGATTATTTTACTCAATATATGATACCTCACAATACATTGTGCCATAAATAATTACCAATAATGGATCTTAATTCTTTTATTAGAGAGTAGTAGAATTAACAAAGAAAAAGTGAGTAGTTTTTTAATATATGTTTTACATATATAGATCAGAATACTAAATAATTTTTCATGAACCAACTTTTACCCATCATCTCATTTATTGTTATCCTTCAATACAGTGGTTAGTGGTATTTTTATCGAGTGTATCATAATAATGTTTTTTCATGGTTTCTAACTATTATGTGTTGTTTTTTATTTCATTTCAACATATCCATTAGGTAATGTGATGAAGAATCATTGGGGATGGGAATTAAGAAAGGTCGTCGTATGATTTAAAAAAATAAACAACAAAAGAAATATTTATTATTGTTTTTAATTATGAATATCAAATTAACCAATATATTATTAGGTCAATATAAAAAATTATTATTCATAAATGAATAAATTTATGACTTAATAATATTACGTTATGCAATAACAACACCTCTATCACTCAATAATAATATAATCGCTTGAATTATGTCTGAAAAAACCTCTTAAGGAGTTTAATTAACTATTTATAAAAAATGAGTTCTTCTCAGGATTGATACTATGTATGTTTTCTTAGTATACTAGTTAAAATATTATTTCATAATAAGTATTACATTAATGAAATTTGAATCCATTCCATCAATTACAATATATTAATATTTTTATTTCGAGTGATATTTTTCATATAAAATTATACTTTATATATTTTCAAGATAATGGATCATAATTAAAACATTCAAATTATCTGAATAATAACTAGAGGCACTAATTAACCCAATAAAATTTAAAATATTAGAAAATATTTATTCAAATATTTATGTTTCTTATGTAAAATATAGGTAACTATATTCTCTAACCCATTAATATTTTTTATCCATGAAACAAAAAAATTCTCACAGTGAAAATATAGAGATCATTTACATATCTCATAATTCAAAAATACTAGATAAAATATATGAATCATATAATGGATTCAAATGTGTAATTTTTTATTTCAGTGATAAATCCATCATATGTTGCTACCTTGATATCATCAACCATTAAACAAACACAACGACGTGTATTTAAAATCCACATTATTTCATCCTATGGAATTTTTATATTACACAAAAATATCATGTGATACTACTTATCAAGTATTTCATTCATTTATCCAAAAAAAATTTAATAAATTGAAATACATATGAAATTTCCTAGAGAATCTCAATGAGAGTTGTGATTTCGAATAAACTTTTTTTCATGAAAAAAAATTTAACAATGCCAAAACCATCCATCAAAAACACTATATTAAGTTCAATTCACATAATCAACAAATTGAAATCCACTAAAATAAAACAAAATTGATGAACATCCTCCTCCTCCACCACTAATGATCATGATATATTCTCACACCATCTAATTACACCACCAACTGCGATGTGTGAAAACTAAATTAAAACATCCATTCAATATTTAATTGATAGGTTAATTCCATTAAAATAGTTATAATAGAAATATTGACTAAATAAATGCAATTTTGTGATAAATTTTACTAATATATCATTTCTAAGGAATTTAATAATGTCGTAGTGACAGTTATTACATCGATTATTAGAGAATGGTAGTCTATGTATTATACAATAACACCAATCTAGACATTACCCTATAAAATATATAATGAAAAAATTTATCATATTGGTATAATCATATGAATAAGTTTATGAAATCATATTAATTATGAAAATGATAAAAAAAATGAGAATATGTATCCCGACATTATGAGTTATTAAAATGTTGTGAAATATTTATAGAAATATTTTTTAATGGGTAAAAAATTATTAAATTTTTATTATTCCAAGGGGTACTATTAACAAACTATATAATGTGTTTCAATAATTGGGAATGGTATATAATGGTTTTATGTGATACTTTTTCAAATGTTTTTGAAAAAAATGTTATGAAAATTCAATTAATATATATTTTTATTTAAGACAAGGGTTCTAGTTGGACATGTATGGGGATATAATTTTAAATAAGTGTTATTTATTTCACATAGACAATATAATATCCTAGGATGATGTATATTTTTTATCACCTACATGAAATATATATATAGTAATGTAGAATATCTTCATAGATTTTTATTCACATTACAAAAATATATATTCTAATTCATGTTTTATGGAATTTAAATAAAGGTTTAGCTAATGAGGAAAAGAAATGTAGAGATTATTTCTAATTTTAGTGGAAATTTTTTCCAAATTAAAAATTTAAAATCATATTATATCACCTTCAATTATGTTTCAGTAGACAAATAATTTATAAAAAATTGTATTTTCCAGTGTCGAAAAATATATTATAGAGAAAAGTAAAGGATCATGATAAATTTTAAAATCATAATGTGACTATATATAGAAAATATTATGAATATAGAAATTGTAAAATACTATCATGATTCTATAGAAAGTATGATACATAATACAATTTTTAGAAAATTGATAATTGTAAAATTGTTGATGATATGTTATTCTTTTTGTAGAAAATAATTAGGGATTATATTTAAATTTGATGTCTATAATGAAAAACATGATTAGAAAAATGAAATCGTGGCTCATTAGTATGATCTTATAAATACTGCATCAGAAATACATATTTTATAAATGAATGTATTCATGTTTCTATTAACAATGGTATACAAATGAGAAGAACCAAATTATGGTACACAATAAAACATACAACGGTTTAATTATTTCCACAGAAAATATTTCTTTAATAAAATACAATAAAAACATTACATTAATTTTCCTTATTTAATTTTTAAAAATTTTAAAGTGAACTACTCATATTAAATGAATTACCTCATAAAAATTTAAACCAAGAAAAAACATTTTACAAAATTGTAACATTGTTTTAAATAAAAATTAAATATATGATATTAAAATCATGCAATTTGATTTTACATTATTGAAATAAATTTTTCATATGATAAAGAATATTAATGTTAAAAATTTATTAAAGGCTTGCATATTTGAATAAGATGGAAATTATATATATTCTATATAATAGATAAAATATTAGGTTTTTAAATTTTTGATATAAATATAAAATAATTTTATATATATTCAGTAGAATTCACATGAAATAATTTAAAACACTATATTGATTTTAATTATAATATTAATTAACATTTTATAATTGTTTATATTTTTAATGGGTGTATCTTTTAGTTTTAAATGTTTAAACTACTTCTTATGTGTCTACCCAAGCATATAATCATTTAAACGCAAGTATGTTATGAGATTATGATACATTGATCTATGAATAAAAATTTCTATCAAATATTAAACTAAATAGTGAAGGTGGATAATTATATACATTAACAGTTAGATTGTATTGTAATTAAGTAATCTTTATAATTTATCTGTTAATTGTGGTACTTTGGCTTATAATTCTACCAAATTTGGGAGCATTAGATTACTTGAAAAAAAGAATTTTCATATACATTATTCCATTATTTATATTATGGGGTTTCTAGTTTCATATAATAATTAACATTTAAATACAATAATTTCATTTACATTATACATGTGATAAATTTCGAACACTATGAATATGATAAGATATTAATTTTCATTATGTAAAATAAATCATTAGTTTTATAAGGAGCCATATGTTTATATTTTTGGAACATATTAATTTTGTTGATCGTAGAGAAAACCAAACTAATAAATTAAAGGCAATTATATATTAATATAATTATGTAGATAAGAAATTTATATTTTATAACCCCATTAATATCCCATGTGTTATATTATTTCTAATGTAAAAACACACCATAATCATTATCGTCCAATTTGAGTGGTTATAATTGGATTAGGTGACATGAATTGTAATGTGTAAAGTTAGAATTTATTAGGTGTCTATAATAATATTACGTTCATAAAATTTACATGAGGTTCATGATAAGCCTTTACAGGGAACCAAAAAAATTGGGATGATATAATAATAGATTTGGAATAATCAAAATTATTTATTTGGGTGTGTATTTTTCCCCCATCTATCTCAGTGACATATATGATTTGAATGAAAAATATTTCTACAAAAAAATGGTATCCAATTGGCACAATACTAAAACTAAACCAAATCTACAAAAAATGATATTGTTGAAATAATGGATATTAGGTCAAATAGCGGGCTTGGTCATTTTATTTGTGGTACATTTATTAAAATTGATTGTTAAATGATTTTAAAACATTATGTAGAGTTGATAAAAAATTATAATATACATATAAATTTAATTATGATAAAAAAACTGGATTATAGATTTATAAATATTTTACTATTATTGTAGGAAACTTCTTAAACTAGTAAAATAGATATCAATAATTCATAAGTATAAAATTATTCTGTGTCATTGTAACCCCATTTCAATTATCCGACTGGTGAAACTATTAAAAAAATGGATCTTAATGAATTGTTGAAGAATGAAAAAAAATTATTGATATATCTTCTATGAATATTATATCCATGGAATCAACGATTAAAAAAATCTAGAGATAAATGATTCATTGAAAGTGATAAATAACTTATTAGTAACTATAAAAAAATTAATGCCCTTAGAGATACAATGTTTTAGTGTATTATTTAGGATGAAAATTGATAAATAGTACTTTATTAATTACCAATACATCCAATTTTATTGGTTCTATAAATGTATTGGTGAATATGGAATCTATTATCAATTAATATAAGGAATATAACATCATTTAACAATAAATTCTAGAATGGATTATAAATTTATTATTAATTACATATTGAATGAGTTTAAATAATGTTTTTCCAATCTCATTTACATATTTATAATATCAATAAATAACATTGTAGGTCATAGATATATTTTTATGAAACATTATAGAAAGGAAAACATATCAATCAAAATTTAGAGATATCCATTTGTGGTCCAATTATCATCCTAGGAAATTTATAATTAATTGAGTTGTTTTGAATGATTGAGAATGTTGTTTAAATTAAAGTAACCTTAGATATTATGGAATTAATTTCCTAGAAAACCTGAATGGGTATATGAAAATCCATCTAGAGGTCATTCATTATGTTAATGATATGTAATCAAATCTTTTACTTTTATGGGAAATTAATAACTATTTCACATTACTTTCTTTTTTTGAATTTTTATCGCATTCCAAAATTAATGAAGAATTGATAATGTTATTTTAATATTTTAATTCAAATAATGTTTAATATATATCAACAATATAAAAATTTAATGATAATTATTGGATCAATATTGTTTGATTTTGAAATATTAAACAAGATGTGTGTTATCATCTCATTACTCTCTTCTAATATAAGAGAATTTTAATTTTAATTAATGGATATTTTCAATAATGAAGATTTTGGTTTTTTCAAACATTTTTTGTAGTTTTATCTATTTTTTAATTATTTTCTCAAGAGAATGGATAAAATTATTTTTATTTAGGATCGAAGAGTTATTAAATAATGGATATATTAAAAATTGATGGAATGAATTATCAACAGCCATTAGTGGTATATTAGAATAATGTAAAATTATATTTTCATTATATTTTCTCATAAATATAAAACCTAAAATGAGATATAGGTATTCATATATTATTTTTTAAAATATTAGAATTGTTTTAAATAAATATTTTTTTCATTACATAAGCTATTTATGAATATTATAAATATATTTTTGGAGAATATAATTACTAAAAGTATAGATAATATTTTCTCAAAATTATACAAGTTAAAAATGTTTAAATTATATGATTATACTATTCTAATTCAATGTTTTATTCACTTACTAGCGTAAAATAGTTTTTGTTAAATCAGTAAAAGAACGATCTTAATGCAAACAGTTACATTTATTTTTTTTTTTCTAATTCATCACACATTTATTTGAATTTGTAGATAAGTTCAATGATGTTGTTAATATTAATACTATAAATGCCTTATATATTTATATAAAATAAATTTTATTAATATAATAACATTAGAAGTTGTAATGGAATGAAATTTAAACATAATGTTAAATTGATGATTATAGGGATTATAATTCCCAATATTAATATTATTCAAAAAAATTATTCAGAGATGTTACCTCATTAACAGAGTTTGGTGGTTTTATTTTATCATAATTATCCAATTTGATTTAGTATGTGATAAATATTTATGTATTATATGTTACATCAAAATTTAATTTTTCTGAGACTAATAATATACAAAATGAAAAATGTATTTTGGTTCTTTTCATATTAGATATGTAATAATTTGACCCTTGTATACAATATTTTATTATTTCTAATAAATATTATGAATATAGATTTTTATCATGTCATACAAAAGTAATATCTTCTTAATAATTCATTCATGTGTGATGTATATTTCATATAATTTACCCTCAATGTTTGTATTTTATTTAGGATAGTTGTTATATATATTTTTTGTTTATGGAAACATGTGTAAATTATTTTTGAGAGAGAGGCTCACATGGATATAGAAAGTTTCACTCATGAATCACATCAATAATTAATTCTTATTTTTTAATCATTACATATAATATATACAATATAAAACATTATTCTATTAGTGTGGTAGGATTTTATAATTTCAATTTATTCATCGTTGTTTCAGGTCAATGAGTTATTTCACAAGATAACCTTTGTAATTTTATACCTTACATATTCTATCCAAAAGGTCAATCTAATAAGGGTATAATTGTTTATAATATAGATGATGTGGTTAATTTATCTTAATCAATATAGAGATTTTACTATTGTATGATAGTTTTTACATATTTTTATAAATTGTGAAATACAAAAGTTGTGTATGTCCACATCTATATTACTTTATTATAATATGATTATTTATTTATTCTAATGATGTTTCTTATACTCATCAACATTGATGAAATAAAATAGACATGTTCATATGTGTCTTCCAATTGTTACTCATATAATTATGAACATGTGGTAGAATAAATGATATTTACATTTACAATATCTAACAGTAAATTAATGTCTCTGAAAATTAGACTATATTAATATCCCGGATGCTTGTGATTAATTAGTTTCAAAAATTTATGGGGATAACTAAATTTTATAATGATTTTGTCTTATCCCATTATAAATTATGTAGTATTGAATGTTTACTACAATATTCTACATTATTACGATTATTTATTAGATAATTCGTATAATTTGAATTCAAAAAATTATCACGGGGTCAAGAATTTTTATCGTGTCAATGAGGATATGTTTTGTAAAAATTATATTATACAGAATATTGAAATCATACTGATAGATTATCCTAGATGAATTATAGAGGATACACAAAATGATTAGTTCATATGATCTCAATAGGTTTTACAGATGATGTGACATAAGGTTAAGGTAAACATAGTTTATGAGTCATTACATTAAGGGAAATTGATTTAATTATTTATAAGAAAACTATAATGTAATGAATGAACCAATATAATTATTTTTATATTCATTAACCATATTTTGGGGATATATATTATTTCTTGGTTTAGTTAAAATATGATCATTTATTATTTTATAATTAAAATGTATATATTCTTCTATCTAAGTTATCTTAAATTGTTTTATCATTATGGGATAATGATTTTAAGGATCATATTAACTATTTAAATTTATAAAATGAATTAACATTTGAGCTACACATTACAGGTTGATGAAGTGTTATGAAAACATCGATCTATGGGATAATGGTTATGTACTATTTGGAAAACCATTTTGTGTATTTGTATGCCTCAAAATATTTAATTAGTCTACATGAATTCCATGAAATGGTTATATACATATGATTTTTCATATTGTGAGAAACTACATGAATCCATAACTCTAATTTTGTAATTTCCTTTAACAATGATGTTCTATCATGATATGGATAATTAGTGAATCCATCTTAATATTTAGGTTATTCACATAAACAATATACTATCCATAGAGGAAGTATTTTTTGATTTCGTACAAGGGATATCATTCAATCTTGTGTAGGATATCTTGGTCGAAATTATATGTAATTTTTATAATTCACAGGTGTCTTAAATATTATTTATTACTCACCGACCTAAACTAAACTATCAATTTCTATAATATGCATCCTTATATAATATTACATTAATAATTTAAATCTCTCAACCATATAAATAAAATCAAAAGTAGTTGTTATTTTATATACATATCCTTCTCCTACAATTCCTACTCATATCAGCTATTCATATGAATATCATCAATCAGCCTATAAAATGTAAAAAGAAGGGATGTAAATCCATATGTTTTCTCTACATATATCACACATCACATAATAAATCACATATCTCATGAAAATTTACATCATAAAAGGTAAAGAAAAATTTCAATTGAATGTGTAACATCCAAACCCGGCTCACCTCTTAGATAGTGGTTGGACCGATGTGTCACATGGCCTCATGTGCATCTCCCTGAACGCCAGAGACTTCTGACTAGCAGCGAGGGCCATTATGTGTCCGAGGGGGAGACTATGCCCTCATAGGTAATAGGTATTATCACAGCGAAAGGAGATGACAATTAATAGTAAACAACGAAAGTATATAAATGAATAAACTACAGTAGAAGAAATATAAACAATCCAACTAAATAAAACTCACGTAAGGAGGCTCACAAAACGATGTCTTTATTTGCTGTATGTCTAAACTAAAAGTACGAATAACACAACCCAAGCATTCTATCTACTAAAAAGAAAGGACACAAAGTGCGACAACTGTATCACGATCAAGGATCAGTCCTCTTCCCTAGTCTCTATCCTAAAAAACAACAATCAATTAAGCATCAGAAGCAGTATCCTTTATTTTGTCAATACCTGCAAGAACATAATAAACTCGGGTGTCAATGACACCCGAGCAGGTTGTGAGATAAAATCCATGTAGGCCAACACCCACGATGTCTAAACCTTTACATTTCGTCCATTAATAAAATACAGTGTGACAAGTTACAACAATTTCATATAATTAGTTATGTGCAATTAAATACATAACTTCATCTGGGTTCCAAATGACACATGTACCTAGTCACATGCTTTGATGTAAACTAGAGGTCTAAAAGGATTACTTGTAAGAAGAATACACATATTCATTTATATAAATCCTATAAAAGTAATGTAAAACAAAGAAGAAGCATACCCCCAAACATGTGTTTTAAATGGGGGTCTAACTCATGTGTCAACCATGTGTGCTTCAACACACTAGAAAATATCTCAAATATCAAGGGAATAACAACGACATTAAAATAAACCTTCAGTGCATCATTATTAAGGTTCAAGTTAAGAGTTGGAATCTGATGCAGTCCAGATGGTATCGCTACAGAACATCCATCAATTATCCAATACCACCGAGACCATTCATGAAAATCTTTCAAAAGACCACGTATCTTTTCAGACATGGCTTTACACGAAGTCCATCACGATCTCACAAAAATGGGTTGAGTATCATATGAGGATGGCTTAGCCATATTGCCAACGGATCCGCCTCGATGTGCCTTTTTGGAACAGGTGTCACTCATGAGTATTAGAAAGCCCGGCAAAGTCTCGGTCCAGCAAATCCAACGACACCACCCCTCAACACATAGTGGTAACTGTCAAGAACGGAAGGTCTAAGCGTGGCCCTTAATATGGGACCCACCTTTTTTACGAAACTTGAATTTAATTAATGTTTTCACCGTAGTAGATATGACATCAACATATGTAATTGCAACTTGATACAAAATAGACAACACTTGTGCATCACATATTTCAAATTAACTATTTCTATATAGAAATATTAACAAGGAAAAGTAATGCATCAACATAAGTAGATAAAATGCAATTTTAAATAAAGAAATAAATGAGTACAACCAACTACCAAGGATCCAACAATTTTAATGTTCATATAAAATCTAAATTAATTATTTTAACTAAACATCCCATTGTGAAAAAATAACTATTTCCACTTAACAATCTTAAAAAGTAAATGTATCGGATGAACATAAGCAGATAAATTCACTTTTAAATAAATAAACTAAATTATCACAAAAAACTTTCAATTATCTAACAATTTCAAATTCATAATTAATCTAAATTAATTATTTAAATTAAACATAAAAAAACAAGATATGAAACACATACTAAATAAGACACTTTTTAATAATAATTAAACCAGCACAACAAAAAACCGAAGCTCCAACAATTCATGGATCATAATGAATATAAATTAGTTATTTAAATTAAACACATGGAAAATATGCTATGCCACACATGCAGTTAAATAAATTCAAATTTCGGGATAACAAAAAGTATACCGACCACATCGGCACACCCAAATGCTGTCCGACATTGTCGCAACAACATAAACAATTTAATTAATGATAAATATGGATAAAAAAATTATTTGAAAGAATTAAATTAATGAAATTGGGTGAATTTTCACAAAGTCAATAGGCACCCACGAACTACACAACGATTCATTTTTATAAATCGCAACAAAACAGAGGGAAAGAGAGTTGATTCTCTACAATATACTCCCAGATGATTATATGATCCAATGTAGTCTTTGATTCAACCTAAAATAGAAGAAAAATGATGACTTCAGAAAAACCCAAAAATATGTTAATATCCTTCCATGATGAACTGCGTGTAGGATACTTAATGAAAACCTATGATTCCAGTTGTGTAAGGTTAACATTTTCCTATGTTTTACTGCGCACCAAACGATGAAGAAAATGGTTGAAGGACAGAGGAGCTGCAGTATTTCGAAAAAGGATCCTAGGTGGTGCGCCACCTAAGGAGAGAGGAGGCGCGATGTGAGGGAGACGGTAAAGAGGAGGGGAGGAAAAAAAAGAAAGGCAAGGAAGAAAGAGTAAAGAAAAATAAATTTAAAATAAAAGAAAAATTAAAGGTAAAATAAAATGAAAAATATAATAGAATAAATGGATGGAATTGAAAAATATAAAAATAAATAAAAATGTAAATCTCTCATTTTAATTACTTTTTTTTTCTAATAACCCCCTTTCTATTTTATATCAAAATTTTATTTAATCCATTATTTTATTCTTTTATATATTAATTAAATCTCTTATTATTCTTTTTCAAAAATTAGTTAACTATTTAAAATCCAATAAACCATGCTAATGAACGCCATAACATTTTTTATAAAACTCAGTAATTATTTAATTAATTTAAATAAATTTTTCAGGGACCACAGTGGGGTGCACAGGCGCACCCCCGGGTCCCTATAAAGAAAATAAAATCATTATTAAAATTGATATATACATGATTATGGTCGGGTGGTTATATAAAAATAATAATATACATATTATTATTATTATTTGTAATAGTCAAAAGAAATATTTATAATGTAAATAAATTATCTTGAAGTGAGATATGAACAAACATCTGATTTTTTGAAAGGTTATACCCTGCCTAGGGTAAACCCCACATACTGGACCTATTGGTGGTCTCAAATTTCTCATTCGATGCACCGTTTCTGAGAAAATAAGAATTTAATATATAAAAACTCAATTATTAATTAATTAAAAACAAAGATGTTATGGTCATGTGTGAGGGTTCCAAACACCCGATGCGAATAAACTTTATACCCGGCTTAGGGTAAACCCAGCGTTCTGGACCTAATAGTGGCCTCGAATTTTTCACATGATGCGCTATTTTAGAGTTATTTAATTTTTTTAATTGAAAACACACATGCGTATAAATAAAATAAACATAATTTTTTTATTTTATCTATGCCTATGTGTCGACTATTAGAATAAAAAGTTCTTATGTTCAGTTTTTAAAACCGGCCTGCCAGTTAGAAGAGAAATTTGATATCCTTCACTTTTTCATCTGGTTCAGTACACCAAACGTTACTACATTACCACCTTAGAACTTCACGTTCCGAAGATGTCTCCAGGAACAAGATAACCCTCACTCGATATACAGGTTCATGTAGTCTCATACAAATGGTTTAACATACCAAGTAATTAATGAATAATATATATTTTTATCTATATCTTTTAATGATTAAGATAGTGTTATAGAGGCTTAAAATGAAAATAAATAAAATCTTATGCATGGAATACACTAATATTCTTAAAACATTGTTTTACTGCCTTTTGATGACAAACAATTTTTGAATCTATATTTTGACAATTTTATAAACTATGTTTGTCAAAATAAACTTATCCTTTATGATTGGGACATCAAAATTTACCTTGTGTGAATTTTTGGTATTTTTCTGACAATGTTCATTTTTAATGAATAGTGAAAAACACTGCATTTTACATCAAAACTGCTTTTTAATCTAATTTATTTATATGATTAGATTATGTTTTGAATTGGTTTTGAAGTGTAATTAGAATATATTTTTACCATTTTATCCAATGGTGGTCATTGGAATCAATTTCACTTTGAAATTAGACTTAAACTGGTGTCAATCATTTGATACTTATTGTTTTGTAAAAACACGCTATTTGCTCTGGCAGAGGGAATTAATTATTAAATTCATTAATGTGACTTATATGATTTTAATTTTTTAAAATAGACTTCATTTTTGAATTTGGAATATCAAATATAGCTTAGGGTGAATTTTTGGTAATTTTCTGAAAAACTTCAATTTTTGATGAATAGTGAAACCACTAAGTGGTAATCAAGCAAACTGATTTTTCAGTTAAATGAAAGTTTACCACTAATGTGTATTGAATTTTGAAAATCCGACATACATGGTTGTAATTAAGAAGTAAAATGTGGTTCAATGAGATTAAAATAATTTTTTGGTGAATAGTAACTTATTAAGTTTTTAATCGCGATTAGTGGTAATTAGTGTAGTTTAAGGTATAAATAATGCTTTAATAATATGAAATGACCTAGAAACATGTCCCAACCTTATTGGTTGTGTCATGGACGACCAAGACAAGCCATGGGTCAACTTGGGGACCCCATGGGGACATTTTGGTTGGGAAATGACATAAATAACTTTTTATTTAATGTAAAAGTAAAAATGACACAAACATAATATGTTTCACGAAAAAACTTTTTACATGGGGTTATAAAGATCAGATATTTGATTATAAAAAGTCATTGAAAATCTAAAAAGATTTCCTACGTCATAGTATTTTTTTTATGATTTTTATACATTAAATAAATTAAATTATTTATGACATAATAATGATGTAGCGATGACATCATTATTTGACGATTTAAAAAAAATGGAAAGACAATGTAAAATCTATGAACTACACATGGCCAAAACCAATTGGATGAGTGGATTTCGAACCCTTATCACCTTATCCACGAATTATATAAATGTGGGACCTTTTGAAACCGAAACACATTTTCAAATAAAGTAATATTTCTTTACTTTCCAAAAGTGCCCCTCCTCTCCTCTTATAAACGGCCCCCACCTCTACCTCATTTCACACACTCCTCAAGCCTTTGGCTCGGCCAACCCCTGCCCATTTACTCTCTCCACATCCCTCTACTCATCCTAGAGGATTCCCTTTGGGCAGAATCCTTTTAAAAGGAAGCCTTTAGGCTCAAATCAAAAGGAGTTACACTTTTAAAGGTAATTCATTCTCTCATGTTCATTTGTTTTATTTTGCTTCTCCAACCCCCTAAACTCTTTTTATTTACTTATTTTGTAACAACACCAGTATCTTCAATATACAAGGATGTTTTTATAATATTTATTTGAGCTACACTCTCACACAACTACATCAAATGGTTAAAGAACATACGATTTCCGTGGATGGCGAAATTCTTCCCCCCGAAACGACGATTGTTCAATACTCATTTAACACCTTCAAAGGTGGCCATTATGATGTCACTATTTTTATATATTATATATAATATGTTTATGTTTTCCTTAAGCTTGTGTTTTTTTCATTTTTGGCATACCTTTATGGTTTCCATTATGGGTAAACACGATATCTTCATTTTAGGAAGTGCGGACTACTGCCCCCTGAAAGTGATTTGATTCGTTAATACCATATGTGGGATGTGTAAAGGATAAAGTTAATGATATTATATATGTTATTATACTGGATTTATAATATACTCTTATATCATTATGATTCCATTCCAGAAAATATGAAATAGAAATGGAAGTAGCGTTCATGCGTATGTACGGCTTACCGTCTCCATGAACGGTGCATTTCATTTCTTACCTCTAAATGATTATTTAATATTATAAATGCATGTATGTACTGGATATCTACATCATGAATACCATTCTGGATATAAGTGTAAGAAGTTTATTTTTTACTTAAGAACCAAATACCGACAAAATGAACATTATTAACTTAAATGATTACATGATGTTCATAACATGGTATAAAAGGAATAATGAACTTGAAAAAGATTCATAAGAAAGTAGAGATTAACTCAAGTTTATTATTCAGGAAATTAAAGAACGGTCGGGTCAAGTCGGATATGAGGTATGGGACTTCGTCTCAATCTCCTTTCGTTGAGGCATATTTTATTTTATACACAACTTTCTTTTATACGGTGTATAAACGCCTTTGACTTTTACGTTTATTCAAAAGGAATCTTTTTTATACGAAGCGTTTACTAAACGAAAAAAGGGAATGTTTTTGTCGTACGTATGCGGCGACAACGACTTCTCCTCCGTCGTGACCGTTATTTGAGTTTCGGCTTCCTCTACTAGCCATAACTTCTTTTTTAAAGAAAAATAAATACCATGTTTTACTTTTCTTTTATTTTAGTATTGAAAATGGTTTTCATAATGTTTTTATATCAATGTGTTTTATTGATATCTCGTGATTGAAATGTGGAAATTTTATGTTTCCTTTATGCATGTTTTATGTGATATGATTATGTTATGGTTCTTGGGCATTATTATGAAGACGGGTGGTTCCGTGATAAACTAAGGGCGGGTGAGCCCGTTATAGCTCTCCAATGCATTGGGTAACGCGAAGGAGTGAAACGTTAAGGTTTCTCCGAAGAGATTTAGGGAATATATTGTGATGGGTATTCCAAACGTAACCAAGAGGGTTACTCCCTACGTAAGAATGTTATGAATGCCTCAAGTTACCTTTACGTATTATGATTTCTATGATTTATTCATGATTTTATGAGGTATGTTAAAGTGCCTATGTTTTATGGGTAAAGTATGATTTCATTCTTATGTATATATGAACTCATGTTTCCTTTCCATGTTTTTTTTATAACCCATACCGAGTTTTTATGCTCATCCCATGTTTTTGAAATGTTTTTCACAGGTCAAGGGAAAGGTACATGATAAGATGATAGAGTCAATGATTTGTCAAGAAATAATCCATGTTTTATTTTAAATGTGTTTCCATTGATGGGAATGAATAATACTATCTTTATGTAACCACTTTGTTTATATGTGGAATGTAATGCAAGTTTTATGATCTAATTCTCTAAAAATCTAAACCCGAAAAGATCCTCAATGTGTAATCTTGTAATAACTCAAGATTAAGTAAGTTTTAAGGCTGGGGCCTTATAGTTGTTATCAAAGGTCGGTTTAGATAACTTTATGAGTTAGAATTCTATTAAATGATTATCCAAAAATATTTTTTTTTCCGAAATGATATAGCATTTAAAGATTACCATGTTGCTTCATCTAAGACATGTTTGTTCAGAATGGTTTTCCGCAGAGGAAACAGGGAAGCAGTGCTAGGAAGGCATACAGAAGGAAATAACCTTCCGAATCAGCATCCCGAGATGGTCAGAATTGGAACTGAACAGTTTGTTGTAGTAATGGCGCAGTTGACTCAAGCGATAAATGGTGGTGGTATCCATGCACGAGATCAGCCAGATCAACCGCAGAGAAACATGTCAGTGGTGGAACATTTAATGAGGCAACATCCACCATCATTCAGAGGATCATCTGACCCTGTGCTAGCTGAAGGGTGGATTAAAGCACTGTAGAAGATTTTTGATGTCATGGGGTGTTCAGACAATCAAAAGGTTAGTCTTGCTATTTACCGTTTGGAGGGTGAAGCAGATCAGTGGTGGTCTATGGTTAAAAATATCAGGGACGCCTATGAGATTGATGCTCTTGACTGGGATGAATTCAAAGGTATGTTTCTTGAGAAGTATTTTCCTAAGGCTGTTCGACTTAGGATGGAAAAGCAATTCTTGGAATTGAGGCAAGAGGAAGACTTAGTGGCTTCCTATGAAGAAAGGTTCACTCGATTGGCAAGGTATTCTCCAAATTTTATCCGGGACCTTGATAGTAAAATCAATCGTTTCTACTCAGGATTAAAGCCAAAGTCTCGAAGGGAATTAGCTTCTCGTGAGTTTAAAAGTTATGAAAAGCTTGTTCGATGTGCTGAGAAGGTGGAAATGGAGTTTTCCGATGACCAAGTTTTCTATAACAACCAGCAGAAGAAGAGACCGAGGTGGCATGAGAAAGGTAATAATTCTTCAAAAAAGTCTGATGGTAAGAGAACTAAGTTTCCAGTTTGTGATAATTGTGGCATAAGGCAAGCTGGGGAATGTCTTCTGAATTCTGGGAAGTGCTACCGATGTGGTAAGATGGGACATAAGGCTCGTGATTGCACTGAAAAGGATCAAGGTGAAGGTAAGAACAAATTTGATTTACAGTTAGTGAAATGTTATAAGTGCAATGAGATGGGTCACTATGCAAATGAGTGTCCGACAAGGAGCTTGAGTGATGGGAAGCAGTTAGACTACAAGCAGAAAGGGGTGGTGAAATCCTTCGCAACTACTTCAACAGATGTCAGGCCATCAAATGAAGTGGTATCAGGTACTTTGTTTGTTTTTTCAGATTATGCTAGTGTGTTGTTTGATTCGGGGTCTGCACATTCTTTCATCTCTGAAACCTTTTCTAGTAAAATTGGAATACCATCTCAAGAAATGACTCCTGAACTTTTGGTAAAAACACCTGGGGGAAGTGTCGAGGCAAAAAGAATTTATAAGAATCTTCCTATCCTTATCTGTGGAAAGAACCTACTTGCAAACCTTATTGTTCTACCACTAGTAGAGTTTGATGTTATCCTGGGTATGGATTGGCTCTCTATTTACCATGCTAAGATTGACTGTAGAGCTAAAGAAGTTTCTTTTCAGAAAGACATTCAGTTTGTTTACAAGAATGAACCACTACTTTTGATAACTTATCAAGAGGCCGAGAAACTTGTGAAAGATGGAAATGAATGTTACCTTGCACACGTCGTTGAAAATAAAGGAACTGTTCAGATTAATGACGTGCCAGTGGTAAATGAGTATCCTGATGTTTTTCTTGATTAGTTGCCTGGAATAATACCAGATCGGGAAGTTGAGTTTACTGTTGACTTAGTTCCTGATGCTAAGCCAATTTCAAAACCCCCTTATCGAATGGAACAAATTGAACTTTTAGAGTTGAAGGAGCAATTGCAAGATTTATTAGAGAAAGGTTTCATTAGACCTAGCACATCACCATGGGGTGCTCCTGTTTTATTTGTTAAAAAGAAAGATGGTTCTATGAGACTTTGCATTGATTATAGAGCCTTGAATAATATCACTGTTAAGAACAAATATCCTTTGCCTCATATCGATGTTTTGTTTGATCAGCTCCAGGGAGCTCAGTTTTTTTCAAAGATTGACTTGAGATCGGGGTACCATCAGCTGAAGGTAAAAGAAACAGATATTCCGAAGACCACGTTCCGTACGAGATATGGCCATTATGAATTTGTAGTAATGTCTTTTGGGCTAACCAATGCACCTGCTGCATTCATGGACTTAATGAATAGAATTTTCCATGAGTTCTTGGATAAGTTTGTGGTGGTTTTCATTGATGATATTTTGGTGTTTTCTAAAAGTAAAGAGGAGCATGAAAAACATTTAAGGGTTATCTTGCAAACCTTAAAAGAAAAGAAACTGTATGGTAAATTCAGCAAATGTGAGTTTTGGTTGCAACAAATTTCTTTCCTTGGTCACATTGTTTCTAAAGATAGAATAACTGTTGATCCTGCAAAAACAAAAGTTGTGGAAGAATGGCCAAGACCCACAAATGTAACCGAGATTCGTAGCTTCCTTGGTTTGGCGGGCTATTACCGAAGGTTTGTTAGAAATTTTTCACGGTTATCTAGTCCAACGACTAAGCTAACTCGGAAGGGTGTTAAGTTTATCTGGACAAAAGAATGTGATGATTGTTTTCAGGAATTGAAAAGAAGATTGGTGAATGCTCCAGTTTTGGCACTACCTTCCAGGAATGGTGAGTTTGTTACATATAGTGATGCTTCATTGAAAGGACTTGGTTGCGTCCTAATGCAGAATGATCAGGTAATTGCTTATGCTTCACGACAGTTGAAAACTCATGAGGTAAATTACCCTACACATGATTTGGAATTAGCTGTTGTTGTTTTTGGTTTAAAAATTTGGAGGCATCATTTGTATGGAGTAAAGTGTGAAATATATACCGATCACAAAAGTTTAAAGTATATATTCACTCAGAAAGAATTGAACATGAGACAAAGGAGATGGCTGGAATTAATCAAGGATTATGATTGTACAATTCATTACCATCCGGGAAAAGCAAATAAAGTGGCTGATGCTTTGAGTCGAAAAAGTAATGCTTCATTAACAATGTTGCGTTTGGAACGTGATCATTTGGTTAAGTATTTGATGAACTTTGGCATAGAAGTTGTTGGTGCATGAAGTCCTTCTGTTTTGTTTCAGGTATCAGTGAGATCATCTCTATCAGATAGAATCAAGCAAGCACAGAAGCAAGACAGTGAGTTGCAGAAAAAGGTAGAGCTGGTTCAGAAAGGTAAGTTGCCTGAATTCAACATTGATAATAATTGTGTTTTGAGATTTGGGAAGAGATTGTGTGTGCCTTGTGATTCACAGTTGAAGAGAGAGTTGTTATGTGAAGCTCATAGTTCTCCGTTTTCAGTTCATCCGGGCAGTACTAAGATGTTTAGAGATCTGCGGGAGTATTACTGGTGGGATGGAATGAAAAGAGATATTGCTGATTTTACTGTGAAGTGTTTGACTTGTCAGCAGGTTAAAGCAGAGCGGCAGTTACCGAAAGGGATGCTTCATCCTTTACCAATGCCAGAGTGGAAATGGGAGAATATATCCATGGACTTTGTTGTTGGATTACTGAAGACATCTCGAGGTAATAATGCAATCTGGGTTATTATTGATCGCTTGACCAAATCTGCTCATTTCCTTGCTATACGAGATACTTTCTCTCTTGATCAACTTTCCCGTTTGTATCTTAAAGAGATAGTCAGGTTACATGGATTTCCTCTCTCCATTGTATCAGATCGTGATCCCAGGTTTACTTATAACTTTTGGAAAGGCCTTCAGAAGTCGTTGGGTACTGAATTAAATTTTAGTACAACTTTTCATCCTCAATCAGATGGGCAGTCAGAACGAACAATCCAGACATTGGAGGATATGCTACGATCTTTTTCTATGGATTATCAGGGAAGTTGGGACCAACATCTTTCTTTGGTTGAATTTTCATATAATAACAGTTTCCATTCTAGTATACAGATGGCACCATTTCAGGCATTATATGGGAAGCGGTGTCGAACTCCATATTTCTGGGATGAAGTGGGTGAAAGGAAGTTGATGGGACCAGAATTGGTAGAAGAGATGGCAGAAAAAGTTCAGCTGATTCAGAAACACATGAGAACAGCTCAGAGCAGGCAGAAGAGTTATGCGGATAACCGGAGGAAGGATCTATCTTTTGAGGTAGGTGATCATGCTTTTCTCAAGGTTTCTCCTTGGAAAAGTGTGATGAGATTTGGTAAGAAAGGAAAGCTGAGTCCAAGGTTTATTGTACCATATGAAATTCTGGAAAGAGTTGGATCAGTTTCATACCGAGTGGCTTTACCTCCGAGTTTATCTCAGGTACACAATGTTTTTCACGTTTCGATGTTGAGAAAGTATATGCCAGATCCATCTCATGTTTTGAGTCCAGAGGTAGTTCAGCTGGAAGAGAACCTATCTTATGAGGAACAAACTGTCTAGATTCTTGACCACAGGGAGCAAGTGTTACGGAATAAGGTGATTAAGTAGGTAAAGGTTTTGTGGAAAAACCAAATGATTGAAGAGGCAACATGGGAATCTGAAAATGCAATGAGGGATAAGTACCCCCATTTATTCGATAAGTAAATAAATTGCGGGGACGCAATTTTCTAAAGGGGGGAAGGATGTAACATCCCAAGTAAGTAATGAATAATAGATATTTTTATCTATATCTTTTAATGATTAAGATAGTGTTATAGAGGCTTAAAATGAAAATAAATACAATCTTATGCATGGAATACACTAATATTCTTAAAAGATTGTTTTACTGCCTTTTGATGGCAAACCATTTTTGAATATATATTTTGACAATTTTATAAACTATGTTTGTCAAAATAAACTTATCCTTTATGATTGGGACATCAAAATTTACCTTGTGTGAATTTTTGGTATTTTTCTGATAATGTTCATTTTTTAATGAATAGTGAAAAATACTGCATTTTACATCAAAACTACTTTTTAATCTAATTTATTTATATGATTTGATTATGTTTTGAATTGGTTTTGAAGTGGAATTAGAATATATTTTTACCATTTTATCCAATGGTGGTCATTGGAATCAATTTCACTTTGAAATTAGACTTAAACTGGTGTCAATCTTTTGATACTTATTGTTTTGTAAAAACACGCTATTTGCTCTGGCAGCGGGAATTAATTATTAAATTAATTAATGTGACTTATATGATTTGAATTTTGTAAAATAGACTTCATTTTTGAATTCGGAATATCAAATATAGCTTAGGGTGAATTTTTGGTAATTTTCTGAAAAACTTCAATTTTTGATGAATACTGAAACCACTAAGTGGTAATCAAGCAAACTAATTTTTCAGTTAAATGAAAGTTTACCACTAATGTGTATTGAATTTTGAAAATCCGACATACATGGTTTTCATTAAGAAGTAAAATGTGGTTCAATGAGATTAAAATAATTTTTTTGGTGAATAGTAACTTATTAAGTTTTTAATCGCGATTAGTGGTAATTAGTGTAGTTTAAGGTATAAATAATGCTTTAATAATATGAAATGACCTAGACACATGTCCCAACCTTATTGTTTGTGTCATGGCCGACCAAGAAAAGCCATGGGTCAACTTGGGGACCCCATGGGGACATTTTGGTTGGGAAATGACATAAATAACTTTTTATTTAATGTAAAAGTAAAAATGACACAAACATAATATGTTTCACGAAAACAATTTTTACATGGGGTTATAAAGATCGGATATTTGATTATAAATAATCATTGGAAATCTAAAAAGATTTCCTACATCATAGTATTTTTTTTATGATTTTTAGACATTAAATAAATTAAATTATTTATGACATAATAATGATGCAGCGATGACATCATTATTTGACGATTTAAAAAAAATGGAAAGACAATGTAAAATCTATGAACTACACATGTCCAAAACCAATTGGATGAGTGGATTTAGAACCCTTATCACCTTATCCACGAATTATATAAATGTGGGACCTTTTGAAACCGAAACACATTTTCAAATAAAATAATATTTCTTTACTTTCCAAAAGTGCCCCTCCTCTCCTCTTATAAAAGGCCCCCACCTCTACCTCATTTCACACACTCCTAAAGCCTTTGGCTCGGCCAACCCCTGCCCATTTACTCTCTCCACATCCCTCTCCTCATCCTAGAGGATTCCATTTGGGCAGAATCCTTTCAAAGGAAGCCTTTAGGCTCAAATCAAAAGGAGTTACACTTTTAAAGGTAATTCATTCTCTCATGTTCATTTGTTTTATTTTGCTTCTCCAACCCCCTAAACTCTTTTTATTTACTTATTTTGTAACAACACCAGTATCTTCAATATACAAGGATGTTGTTATAATATTTATTTGAGCTACACTCTCACAAAACTACATCAAATGGTTAAAGAACATACAGTTTCCGTGGATGGTGAAATTCTGCCTCCCGAAACGATGATTGTTCAATACTCATTTAACACCTTCAAAGGTGGCCATTATGATGTCACTATTATTATATATGATATATAATATGTTTATATTTTCCTTAAGCTTCTGTTTTTTTCATTTTTGTCATACTTTTATGGTTTCCATTATGGGTAAACACGATATCTTCATTTTAGGAAGTGCGGACTACCGCCCCATGAAAGTGATTTGATTCGTTAATACCATATGTGGGATGTGTAAAGGATAAAGTTAATGATATTATATATGTTATTATACTGGAATTATAATATACTCTTATATCATTATGATTCCATTCCAGAAAATATGAAATAGAAATGGAAGTAGCGTTCATGCATACGTACGGCTTACCGTCTCCATGAACGGTGCATTTCATTTCTTACCTCTAAATGATTATGTAATATTATAAATGCATGTATGTACTGGATATATATGACATATATGATATCTACATCATGAATACCATTCTGGATATAATGAACCTTTGACCAAATCAATAACATGTAAGTGTAAGAAGTCTATTTTTGACTTAAGAACCAAATACCGACAAAATGAACATTATTAACTTAAATGATTACATGATGTTCATAACATGGTATAAAAGGAATAATGAACTTGAAAAAGATTCATAAGTAAGTAGAGATTAACTCAAGTTTATTATTCAGGAGATTAAAGAACGGTCGGGTCAAGTCGGATACGAGGTATGGGACTTCGTCTCAATCTCCTTTCGTTGAGGCATATTTTATTTTATACACAACTTTCTTTTATACGGTGTATAAACCCCTTTGACTTTTACGTTTATTCAAAAGGAATCTTTTTTATACGAAGCGTTTACTAAACGACAAAAGGGAATGTTGTTGTCATACGTAAGTGGCGACAACGACTTCTCCGCCGTCGTGACCGTTATTTGAGTTTCGGCTTCCTCTACAAGCCATACCTTCTTTTTAAAAGAAAAATAAATACCATGTTTTACTTTTCTTTTATTTTAGTATTGAAAATGGTTTTCATAATGTTTTTATATCAATGTGTTTTATTGATATCTCGTGATTGAAATGTGGAAATTTTATGTTTCTTTTATGCATGTTTTATGTGATATGATTATGTTATGGTTCTTGGGCATTATTATGAAGACGGGTGGTTCCGTGATAAACTAAGGGCGGGTGAGCCCGTTATAGCTCTCCAATGCATTGGGTAACGTGAAGGAGTGAAACGTTAAGGTTTCTCTGAAGAGATTTAGGGAATATACTGTGATGGGTATTCCAAACGTAACCAACAGGGTTACTCCCTACGTAAGAATGTTATGAATGCCTCAAGTTACCTTTACGTATTATGATTTCTATGATTTATTCATGATTTTATGAGGTATGTTAAAGTGCCTATGTTTTATGGGTAAAGTATGATTTCATTCTTATGTATATATAAGTTCATGTTTCCTTTCCATGTTATTTTTATAACCCATACTGAGTTTTTATGCTCATCCCAAGTTTTTGAAATGTTTTTCACAGGTCAAGGGAAAGGTACATGATAAGATGATAGAGTCAAGGATGTGTCAAGAAATAATCCATGTTTTATTTTAAATGTGTTTCCATTGATGGGAATGAAGAATACTATCTTTATGTAACCACTTTGTTTATATGTGGAATGTAATGCAAGTTTTATGATCTAATTCTCTAAAACTCTAAACCCGAAAAGATCCTCAATGTGTAATCTTGTATTAACTCAAGATTAAGTAAGGTTTAAGGCTGGGGCCTTATAAATGGTCATGTTACATATCTAAATGCCCAACTTACGCTGAAACATTGATTAAGAAAATGACCCAAAAACCATTAAAATCTGAGTCAACACTAATTTTTCAACTGAAACACTAAAGACGATACTTACCCACACTCATTTTGATAGATACATGACCACATAGTCATCTCATTAACTTCTGGACAAAGTTTCTTCCCATCATAGGTTTTAATGTTAAAATAGAGAAAATCTTGATTCACAGAACCTTCCACCATCAGAATATCCAATAAGACACTCCCTTAATAATTCTAGAGATTCATTTTCTGTGATTTATAAAAACAGATAAAATGTTCAATTCCCCATCGCCCTTAAAGCCCAGGTCGAGCCAGATTTTTATGAAAATCACTAGTCAACCCAAACCACACTTGTCTCAAATGACAACATGCCAGAAAAAAGGTCTTCATTGATTATTTTATTGAACAAGAGAGATAAGTAGTTGATCTATAATGACAGAACATTTAAGAAGACGGTCGTCTTTGATGGAAGTTGTTTTAAAAACTGAACTCTGATGAATTCTTCCAAGGTATCTCACATTTATTGCGAACACGTCCACTGAAGTTCATACATGACCTACTGTGACATTCATTGATTTAGGAATCTCCGAGCCCAATAATAAGTCTAGGGTAACCTCGGATCAACAAGACATGAGTATAAGGAACTAATGCATGGTATCCCAAACTCCATGTTTACGAGTGAAACGTTGGTATAACGGAAAAATTCCCATATCAAATCATTAACTGAGCCAGAGCGGCATTAGCCTGGCGGTCAAGTTAGATGAAATGGCTTGAGTACAAGAGTTCATCATGAATTCAATCATGGAAATCCATGATTCACTCAAGACTAACCAAAGCCTTTATAGGAATGACACATCAACTTGAAACACTGATAAATCCACCCTAAACAAACCCAAAAACTTTTAAAGATTTAGCATGGCATCAGACCGATACTCTCTTAGTGTGTCAAGGACGAATTCACGATAGGGGACATGCTCATCACATAAGGAATAATACACTAATAGGATTAGAAGATTACCATAAATAAGATGATTAAACAATTTGCATGAAATCCCAACCAAACTGGCTGGTGTGTCAAAACGCTGAGTCGTTGGACGTTATCCCATGAATTGGTACGAACTTGATTTCATTAACACAGAAGTTACAACACTACAGATATGACCTGAATCAAATTTAATAGCACAATACATGATGATTGCAAAGAACATAACCAGTTCGTCATAATATTAAGAACTTGACAGCCCCACTTACGTGAACGCATACAAACCCGAGGTGATACACAAGCAAGAAGACTTTTTCACTCAGAGGACGACGTACTAAATCATCCATCACTATGGAGAAGATAGGGTAAAATGACAAAAAGAGAAACTGGCCATTCCTAAGGCATGAAAACCTAATTGAAATGAGCATTACTCAATACTCAAGCCCAAAACAATAGTCAAGGAAAACATGACCACCAGTCCAAACAAGGGTGTCATTTTAATCAAGGGGGTCCAACTAGGGACAAAGTCATGAAAAAGGTTCCATTACAAAGAAACAGAAGGAGAGTCTCAAACTACCCTTATTATGGGTTATTAAAAAGAGGGCATCGCTACAGGTTCCAAATCCAAGGCCATTATATTTATTCAAATTTAATATTTAACCATTAAAATATTTAATCAAAACAACAAGTAAAATTTTTCCAAAAAAACTCAAGGTACTTTATCTTAACCAACGCCTTAAGGGAAAAACAATCAGGCTTAGTAAAACTCCATTTTAAAATATTTTACATTAGTTGGCATCCTATCCATAATTAGGTAATCAATCACATAAAATATTTTTAAGAAGATAAGGTGACCTACAAGGGTCCCACTAAGCTGAACTGGGTTCATTATAATGCATCCCAGAAAAATAGTTGTTTAATTATTAAGATTCACAACACCCATACCGGGTTATCTCATAAGGAACATGCACCAACTAGCCTACTTCGACTAAGTTGTGGATTTAGGTTGTTAGCCAATTTAGTTGAAATTATAACATGCTCAAACACATATCAACCAAGATATGTGGGTAACTATCAACATATAATGTGACTATACACATTATAGTTTTGGCATTTGGCACCCATTCAAAGGCAACCAATAAATGCTTCCAAAGTAACTTATTATATAACAAGTAATCTAGTAGGTATCTACAAGAATCTAATAGGGAGATATTTTGTAATCATAAAAAATAAAATTCTAATCTCATAGACATGATATTAGGCATATAATAATGATACAAGGTATAAATGGTATTAAATAGGAAGCATACTAAATATATCACCAAAATATGGTATCTAAATAGGCATGGAAAAATTATACAATGCAATGAATGAATTCATTGAATACAAATTGAATTAACAAATGACCTAAAATGAAACAACATGGCATTGAACTATGCATCGAATGTGAATTACTATGTTCCAATTATGATACATGAAATGCTTCATCCTTACCAAAACAGGGGAAGGGTAAAATATCATAAATTCCATAAATTCATAAACAAATAAATTACATTAATCACTCGAGTTGAAATCATATCAATTGTAACATCAAAAATCATGAATAACAATCCCAAACATGGATACTTGGTCATTTCAAATACATGGGGTGATCAGTCCCAAGAACGGCTATTAACCAAGTGCCGACACATTTCTAGTCTCCTATATACCAACCCAACAGAGTATGACAATGAAAAAATACAACCTCTGATACCACTATGTAATATCTCATCCCATCTCACCTCTAAGATGGTGGCTTGACCGATGCGTCACATGACCTCAAGTGTATCTCACCAAACGCCGTAGGCTGCCGACTAGAAGCGAGGGCCTTTTTTCCAAGGGGGAGACTATGCCCTCATAGGAATAGGTATTATCACAACAAAAGTAGATGAAAATTAATAATAAGAAATAGAAGCATATAAATGAATAAATTGCAGCAGAAGAAATATAAATAATCCAACTGAATAATACTCAAGTGTGGAAGCTCAAAAAACTATGTTATACCATGATTTATGTCAAAACTGAAATAACGAAAAACAGAACCCAAGCATACTATCAACTAAAAAGAAAAGAAACAAAGTGAGGAAACTACTTCATGATCAATGCTTGGTCCTCTGCCCCAGTCTTGATCATAAAAAGCAACAATCAATCAAGCATTATAAACAGAATGCTTCCCATTGTGAATACCTGCAAGCACAAAATCTACTCGGGTGTCAATGGCGCCCGTGGATGTTGTGAGATAAAATCTAGTAGTCTGACACCCACAATGTCTAAAACATTCCATTTGGTGAAATAATATAATGAATTGTGCTAATTTATAACAATTACAAATAATTAATTAAGTGAAACTAAAATATATAACTTGGTCTGGGGTCCCAATGGCACTCATCCCTAATCACCTACTTTGGCCTAAACCAGAAGTCGGAAAGGTGTACCTGTAAGCAGAATACACATATGAATATATAAGAATCCAGGATGAGTAAGGTAAAACAAGGAAGAAGCATACCCCAAAGATTGTTATTTAATATGGGGTCTAAGTCATGTGTCAACCATGTGTGTTTCAACAGACCAGAAAATATCTCAAATCTAAAGGGACTAACAATGACATTAATATATACCATCAGTGCATCATTATTAAGGTTCAAGTTGAGAGATGGAGTTTGAGCCCGTCCCGAAGGTATCGCTACGGGACATCCATGAATTATCCAATACCATGGATCCTCTCCAAGGAAATCTTTCAAAAGACCAATTATCACTCGAGGCATGGCTTTACCTGAGTCCGTCCTGATCTCACAAAAAGGGGTTACGTATCATCTGAGGCTGGGTTAGCCACATTAGAAATGAATCTGTCTCGATGAGCCCTTTTTGAACAATTGTCACAGATGCAAATTATAAATTCCGTGGAAGTCTAGGTTCAACAAATCCAATGACACCGCCCCCCGATGCATAGTGGTAACCATCAAGAACAGAGGGTCTATGCATGGCCCTTAATATGTGACCCACCTTCATTCCATGCCCTGAATTTAATTATTGTATTCACAGTAGCATATATGACATAAACATATGTAATTACGGCTTGAAACTAAATAGGCACACTCGGGCATCACATATTGAAAATTAACTATTTCCATATATAAATATTGATAAGGAAAAGAACTGCATCAACAGAAGAAGATAAAATGAAATTTTAAATAAATAAATAAATTTGCATAACCAACTATCAAAGATCCAATAATTTTAAATTTAACAATTAATCTAAATTAATTATTTAAATTACCATAGTAAAAAATTAAATATTTCCACATAAAAATAGTACCAAGTCAAAGTATTGAATAAAAAAAGTAGATAATTCCACTTTTAAAGAAATAAAATAAATAAGCACAACCAACTACCAATGATCAAACAATTTCAAAGTTCTTAATTAATCTAAATTTATTAATTAAATTAAACAAAACAAAATAGGTTGTGCAACAAATGTAGATAATGACACTTCTTAATATTAAATAATCCTATAAAACCAACTGCCAAAGATCCAACAATTCCGGGTTCATAATTAATGTAAATTTATAATTTAAATTAAACACAACAAAAATAGGCTCTGCAACACATGATGTTAAATAAATTAAATTTCCAGGCTAATAGAAATTATACTGACCACATCCGTAGGCTCAATGGGGTGTCCGAACATGTTGAAATAACTTAAACAATTTAATTCATGATAAATAGGGCTACAAAAATTATGTAAAACAATTAAATTAATGAAATTGACTGAATTTGCACAAAGTCAGTAGGTACCGACGAATGACACAATAGTGAGTTTTTATAAATCACAATGAAACGAAGGGAAAGAGAGTAGAGGCCACACCTTATACTCGTAGATTATTATATGATTCGAGTTAGGCATTTATTCGACCTAAACCGGAATAAAAATGATGCTTTTAAAAAACCACAAAATAGAATTAAATCTTTCCGTGATGAACTGCTTGTCGGATAGTCATAAAAAAACTACGATTCCACTTACACAAGGTTAGAAATGACCTAAGGTTTACTGTGCACCTGACAGCGAAGAAAATGAATGAAGGATGGAGGAGCTTATGTCTTCTTAAGGAATAACCAAGGTGGTGCACCACCTAGGGAGAGGGGAGGCATGTCGTGGGGGAGAGGGAGGAGGGGAGGAGAGGGAAAAAATAAAGAAAATGAAGAAAAAGAAAAGAATAATTAAATAATAATAAAAGAAAAAGAAAATGGAAAAGAAAACAAAAAATATAATATCATAAAAGGATAGAAGGGAAAAATATAAAAAAAAATTAAAATGGAAATCTCCCATTTTAATTATTTTATTTTTCCCATAACCCCCTTTCTATTTTGTTTCAAAATATTCTTTTATACTTTCTTGAATTATTTTAAATATTATTTAAATCACTTATTATTCATTTTCAAAATGTAATTAATTATTTTAAATCTCGAACATCGTGCTAATGTGAGACATAACATTTTTCATAGAACTCACCAGTTATTTAATTAATTTAAATAATGTTACCCAGGACCCACAGTGCAACATGCAGGCACGTGCCCCGGGTCACTTTAAATAAAAAGAAAACATAATTAAAAACGATATGTACCAGATTAAGGTCGAAATGCTACAGAAAAAAAATTAGTATTATCATTATTGCTAACGGTTATAAAAAAATATTTATAACACAAATAAATTATTTTCATGTGCGATATGACTAAACGTCCCATTCTCACAATGGTTATACTCTGCACAGGGTAAACCCCACATCTCAGAACTCTTGCTGGTCTTGTATTTCTCATTTAATGAACCTTTTGTGAGAATATAATTATTTAATATATACAAACGTAATAATTAGTTAATTAATAATAAAGATGGTATTATCTTGTTTGAGGGTTCCATACACCCGATGTGAGTCATGGTAATAACCTGCCTATGGTAAACCCTGTGTTCCGGACCTAACAGTTGGCTCAGATTTCTCATACGATGCACCGTTTGAGAGTTATTTAATTTTTTAAAAAGAAAACGCACACACATATAAATAAAATAAACTTAATCTTTTTTATTCTATCAACGCTTCAGTGTCGACTATCAGAATAAAAAGTTCTGATTCTCAGTTTTTAAATTCGGCCTACCCAGTTAGCAGAAAAATTTAATTTCCTTCACTTTTTTAGCTTTTTCAAAACATATAATGTTATAGAATATATATAAAACCCTATATTCAGCACATCAAAATTAAAAACAAGAATTTTCATGTTAGATAAAAATGTATCATGTTGATTGTGATTAATAAATGGATAAAAGGATACGTTTACCTTATAATTTGAATATTTTTGACAATCAAAACAGGAAGGAGAATATAATATTTAATTTTTCAATGGAAGACAATATGATTCTTCAAGTAAAAATACCCATTGGTTTATCATATGGAAGATAAAATATCTCTACTATCATTGAATTCAAAAAAAATTCATAATTTATATGTTTGAGGTTAGAAAACATAATCCACTAAATCCTTAAAAACTACACCCCATTGTGAATTTCAATAACAAATATAAATTGATTGAATCTTACTGGTTGGACCATGAATTAAAATATATGAAATCATAAAAAAATATACATAATAATAATTCTAAAAAATTATTTATTTATGATAAATTTCATAATAAAAGGAAATTTTAAATATAATTTATATTTATTCAACATGTCTCCCAATCTAATTCATTGTAGTCTAATGATAAGATTGAGGGAAACTTATACATATTCGATAATGATCCTCGTGGTTTTTAAAATAGGAGAAGATAATGCTTATCAATTCAGTAATATCTATTTTTTTATAATTTTATGGGAATTTACTAATATCGTATAAATTCAAATTTTAATGCAAAAAATACGTTGAAAAATAATTTAAAATCAAGATTTTAAATCAATAAATAATGTATACACCAAAAAATTATTTATCGAATCATTAGAAAGTGAAAAAGAAATACAAATTTATTATTTTTTAAGAGTTTTGGACATTAGTATTCTACCATCCACAACCATCTCTCTTGACCTTAAATGAACTCACATCCTCATTTCACTAGATTATCATGTTATTTAAATATTCTTCCTATATAGTTAACATCTTATCCTACTCTTTATGTTTCTACCAATGGTTCTCTATCTTGTATATCTATTTTATATCATCTTATATTTTTAATTTTATATCTATTACCTATGACAAGTTTATATTATGGTTTAATAATGATCCTATCTCAAACAACAAATTTGGTACAAAATGTTACTCATTGTGATCTTTTATATACTTCTCAATATCTGGAATACTCTAGAATTGGAATTCACAGACATCATTTAAATTACTTTCAACCTCTTTCAACAAAGAGTTTTCATGATGGATTCTCTTAATTTTCTATGGTACATTAGATTCAACTGAAATATAATTGTAAAACCAGAATAATCCCTATTATGTTTCTCTTAGAATACTAAAATAACAAGTGATGTACGCAACACCGAGTTTAAACGCACCACGACCATTCAAAATATGCAGTTAAAAATAATTTATGAATAATATTAACCATATTATTAATTATATATATATCTCACATATAATTTTAACTTTAATTTTTTTTTCTAAGTCATTATATGAGGAAAAATTCAATTTTTCAATAGAAGAAGTATTTTTCAAAAAATAATTTTTTCCGCCTATTAATGGAGAACCCTTTTTAAATACAATATTTTACACTTTTATATATTTTATTTGATGAAATTGAAATATTTTTGGAAGAGGGACATAAAAATTTAGTTTCGATAAATTTTAGATACTTTTCCTATAACATTTATATTATGATGAATAAAGAAAAATACTAAATTTAAATAAAAAACAACTTTTTCAATATAAATAATTTATAATTTTAAATTATACGTATGAGTGTTTTTAAAGTATAATTAGATTATATTTTTATCATTTAATATAATTTTAATCATTAGAAGTATTTTCAAATTTAAATTTTACAAAAATACATATCAATTTTCTGATTGTTTTTAATTCTTAAAACCCCATTTTTAGGTTTTGACAAAGGGAATTAATTTTAAAATAATTAAATACAAATTCTTTGTTTTCATTTTTCAAAATTTGAATCAATATTTTAAATCAGAAGGTTCAAATTGTGTAACTGGGTAAATTTTGTTTTTAGACATTTTTAATAGTAACTTAAGTAAATATTATATTTAACATGGTTAAAGGGTATGTCCGGTAAATAAGAGCAAAAAATAATATTATAATAATATTAAATTACCCAAACATGTGTCTTAAACTTATTGGATTAAATATATATGACTGTAGTAATCCTTGGGTCGATTTTGGGATCCCATGGAGCCACTTGGGAGTAATAATGCCATTTTATATTAATTAATGTAATGTGACGACAAAAAAACATAAACATGGATCTTTTAGTAATACAATTTTTATATGTGGTTATATAATTGATCTATTCAACTATAAATAGCCATTAGAAAAATAACAATATTTCCTACAAAATTTAATTTTATTTAAAAATTTTATAAATCATATAATTATATTTATTTGTGGTACAATAGTGATTCAAGAATTATCTTCTTAATAAAATATTGAAATAATTGATATTAAAAATATAAAAATAAATTTAAATCGATAATTTTCAAGACATAGATGAATTTTATAGGTTAATATAAATTTTTAGGGATAATTCAATGTATTGTCCTATGTCATAAATTTTTTATTACTTTAAAAACAATTACTAAATAGTGTCAAAATTGAAGTAAATGAGTTTTTTAAAACAAATATGATTTTATTAATGATATAATATTCATAAAAATCTACGATTTGAATAAAGGATTTATATAGTGTTAGATATTTAAATAATTAATATCTTGGGGTTATATTGTATTTTTATAGCATGTTAATTGACCATGTAAAATAAAAATACAGGAGGACGTGGTAAATGTAAAACTATTTAACTAAGAGAAAAATATAATAGATAAGGCTAATATGGGGACATAAACTTGTATAAAACCTATTGGTTGAGAGGATTTAGACTCATCCCTTCATTATCCTAAAATAAATATATTTGTATCTACTATAAATTGAAAATGAATGTATAATAAATTAATATTTCAAGGTCTTACTAAAGTTCCCCTCACCTCTCTTATAAAACTGTACTTCCACTTTTCTATTATTCACACATCCAAAGCCATTTGGATCAGCCAAAACCAGATCCAATATCCTTCCAACTAATCTCAATTAAACATAGAGTCCTTAATTTTAAAATAAATCTATTCTATGGACACCTTCTGTAAAAATCAATAGGAAGCACCTGAAGAAGAGGTTATTACTTCATCACCTCTTTCAAAGTTATTTTTTTCTTACACTTCCTCCTTTATTGTTAATTCCATACAAAATAAAACTCCAGTAAGTTATACATATTGAGTTTTTCTAATAAATATGGTACAACCGTATTAATTATTCTATCCATCCTATTAATGAAAGAGTCACCATACGTGGATACGTATAACTTACTGTCTCCACATCGTGGTGTAGTTTGTTTTTCAACGATTCATTATTTGGATGGGTATAATAACGAGTATAATTGATGTAAAATAATCAATATAACATTTTAATGTTTCTATATATATAATATACCATACAATTCCATAATATTTCACCATCAATAGAATGATATTGTCTCTCGTTCATACATATGACTTATCGTCTGCACGATGAGATGAAATATCATTCCTCATCATAACAATTCATGAATAATTTTCATTTGCTGATTTATAATATTTTTTGAATATCATAATACCATTCGGTATATAAATCAAATATATCATATCCATACCAAACATGACTTACCTAAGAAAACCTATAAAGGAAAACAGATCAGTTTACAACCATAATAATTATACCATTGAAATATTATTAACAATGAAATATTAGAAGATCATATGTGATATCATATTTATGTATATGATTATTTTACAATCTAATAAAAATTATTTCACCATTACACAAGAAAATATCATACCCTCGACTAAGGTAAAGTAACAGGTAAGGGTTAAATTTAAAATCTCTATATTATCTGAGGTTTTTTATATGTAATTATCTAGTGGGACTTCTTTATCATCCACATCTATGTTTCATAAAAATGTATTTCAAAACATTTTTACTATTTCCTACACTATAGGTAAATTCATTTATACTTTTTTTGAATTTTTATAATTTTTTTGGAAATGAATATTTTTTTCCATATAATGTACTTTATGAACTTTTCATCAAATTAAGGAAAGAATGTTTTTTAACTTATATGGTGGGTGATGCTATCTTCTTCCATTATAACACCTTTAAATCATTCCTTTAATGATTATAAAAAAAATTTAAAAATAAATTTTTTCTTTACATTTATATGATTTCATTTTAGAAAGAGATCATTCACTAAAATAATTTTTGGATTGACTTCATCTATGTCAACATCTTTTGTTGGATTTTACTCTAGTTTTAAGTTTATTTATTATCATACAATCTTCCATATTGTTTTAAAGGTTTTGTTATATGTTTGACTGTGGATGTGCTATTTTTATACCATTCATGATTTATTGTTAAAGCATTGACATTTCGTATGATAGTTTTAATACGAATATTTATGTTTTGTTTCAACCTTTTCATATGAGAAACACATTGGACTTAGTAAGTGACGGGCATGGCCCACTATAGCCCCTCTATGAATCAATATTTCTAATGATACAAATTAGTGACTTGGAATAAGGCCTTGATACAAATTTTATTTGTAGTCTTGACAAGATCCCTTGACTATGTGGTTATGATGTTCGACATTACAGATTCTATCATTCTGAAATAAGCTATTAATTTTACATTTGATTATTCTACTTGTAGAATATCAATGTGAATTAGTAAATGGAATTATATGATTTATATTTTCTATATTATGCTGAAGTTTAACATTAAAAGGCTTTTCTCTTAGTCTTATACATTCCCTTCCATGTTTATGCTTATCTATGAAAGTTTCTTCTATATTTTTATCCTTACTGATCATCTGTGCTCACCCATTTATTATGATTTATTTTCCCCATGATGTGGATAAGTACATTGTGATTGAGCACCAGCGATATGATAAGGTATATGAGTGTGTTCTATGGAGACACAATGTTGAGTTTTTATTTCATTAAGTAATGTAAAAAGTATGTATGTATCTACTACTTCCAAGAAAACTAATCTGATTGGTCATTCAGGACATGATATCTTGTGATCAGGCCAATGTTATGTATCAATGCACTTACTCTGGTTTACTAGGGTGGGGGAATTATAGTTCGTATCATAGGAAGTTTGGTGCAAACATTGGAGACATTTTTTTGAAAAACATCAATTACATAACATTACCTTAAGATAAAATTTGAGTATTAGTATTGCAGATCATCCTAGAGTTTTGGTACTAAAATGATTTTGTGAATATTTCATGAAATACACCCCTGTCTAGATACAAGTTGGTAGAGGCTGCTCTGGTAAAGCTGTATCTAGGGGTAAAACCTGAAAACACCACTTTGAGCTAGACTCGTACGAGAACGGATGCACATTAGTGGGATTTGTTGCAATAATGGTTCCGAAACTCCCGATGGATATCTTTAGGATAATTAAAATTTTATTTACAAATCATTATGATGGATTTATGAGTAAATATTCCAGGAATTAAACCATTTTTATGATTATGAGACTATATGTGTGAAAATAATCAATTAATGATGAGAATTTTTATAGTTTTTGGATTATATAGTATGATATGATCAAACCTTGTGTATGTCATCATTTAGAAATGGCGCGTAGTTGAAGGAATGAGAAATACAGCAATACACAAGATCCAAAGAGTCAGAAGGATCATATATTTCATGGTCTTAAGAAAACATTTATATGGGAAATAGTGTCCCATGTATTCTTATCATATGAACAAATAATATCATGTGTTAAAAAGATAAGTAATGAATTCCCTGACTCTAATGGCTTTGCGGGGAAATAAGAGAAGAAGATGATGGCATAGAAAAAGATGGATAACATGAAGAAGGGAATGAAGAATTTTCCTTAATCTGATAACTGTAGAATGAATCAGTTTGGTAAATGCATGAATGGAATGGGAATATTTTATATGTGTTGAGAAAAAGGAAACCATTTTCTTGATTTTATGGTTAAAAAAGGTTTCAAATATTTACTTCTTCATCCATAAGTAGTTGGCTCACTACGTGAATCAATGTCCCAATCATCAGAAAATACCCCAAATGACGATATTGGATAATAATCAAGTTATGATACTACAGAAGATGAAGAAGAATGATTAGTGTTCTTATGTTTTTATTAAATAATTGTTTCCTTTGAGTATTTTATTAATGATGTAAACATTATAAGATTTATACAGTATATTAGGATTGTATATCCATACTATTTCATTGAGGATTTGAGATTGTATAGTACTATGAAAAGTGACTAAATAACAAGTTAATCATTCTATAAAATTCATGAATGAAGGAAATATAACCCTTAATATGTTTTTTCAATTAAGATAATGATTTAAGAATAATAGATTATTTATTTGGAGAAATTATATTGGATATTATTTTAATCATTAAAACTGATAAATGGTTTGTTTAAAAAGAAGTTTATACCATCATTATTGGGAGTTTTCATCATTTATGGATTTTATGAGTATATCAAGTATTCTATGTTTTACAGAAGGAATAAATAAGTACATATATATTCAAATAATGATTTATAATAATTCAGTTTAATACCATGTTTTAATAGAATACAATATTATGGTATTCACATATTGTTATGTGATAAAAGAGATCTTAATTATGTTAACTTCCTTATAAATTTCGGAATGTGAGTTTGGATAGATGTATTTATGATTATTATAATGGATGGAATGGATTATTTTGGAGATTGGTTACTATTTATTAAGGTTAAAAAAAATTATGAGTTTTTTTGGATTGTTATAAAAAGGACAACCCGAAGGTCGGTTGATAACCCGTCGCGTCTGGAAAGGCTGCGAGACATGAACGAAAAACTTAAGGGCGACAAGGGTGAATGACATAAACCTAGCCTATGTGATTTCCATGTTTGTTTTATGTATTTCTATAAATGGTCTAAACGATTATTTATAAACCCATTTTTTGGAACCCTATACGATCAGGAAAAATAGAATATTTTTGAGTTCTGTTATCTTTTGGATTTAAAGATGAGATTGTGGTAGAGATTTGTGGAAGGATTGAACTATACAGGTAAAGTATTCATTTTTTTAATTCAGTAATGAAATTAATTCTTAAATTTTAGGGAAATGATCTGAAAATGATAAATGTGTTATTTTTAAACCATGTGTTTTGTTAAATTGATGATATTTTAAATCATCATGGGTTTATGGTTTTGAGGCCCTCATTTTTCCATTAACTTGTTTGTGATTGATGGCCTCAATCAGTCCATATAAATATTTAAATTTTTTCACCAATTATAATCGCCACCAATGTTCTCCTATTCTAAATCTAAATTTGTTGGTGACTTTTTCATTTCTCTTTCTATCTTATTAAGACTAAATTTTATTAACCCTATTTCTGATGTGGGTTTTCCACATAGGTATTTTCTATTTTTAAACCTTTTATTTTTTGAAGGAAAATTTAAAATTGTGAGGATTCAATTTATTGAAATAGTGAATAATGTTACACCCCATGTTTCCATGGTATATTTCTCTTTGAATAATAAAATAGACTACGATGTATAAAATACTGAGTTCAAGCGCACCACGACCTATCAAACTAGCCATTTAAAAAGAAGTTATGAATAATATTAACCAATTTTTAATTATGTATATATATACCATATAATTTTAACATACATAGTTTATATATATAAGAAATAAAATGAGGACCAAATCAATTTTCAATAAAAGATTTTTTTTAAAAAAATACAGTTTTTCGCCTTTTAATGGATAACCCTTTTTAAAAATGATATTTGAAACATTTATATATTTAATTTTATGAAATAAAATTCTTAGTTTAAAAAAAATACAAATTTATTTTGGATAAATTTTTTTCACTTTTCTGATAACTTTCATATTTTGATGAATAGTGAAAAATAATAAATTTTATACAAAAACAACTTTTTTAAACAAAATAATTTATAATGATAAATTATAAATATGAGTGGTTTTAATGTATAATTATATTACATTTTTTTCTTTAATATATCTTTGGTCATTAGAATTGCTTTCACATTTAAATTGTACATAACCACATGTCAATCGTTTGACAGTTTTTACTTATTAAAAACCCTCTTTCTGGTTTTGACAACCAGAATTTATTTTAAATTAATTACTGTAACTTCGGTGTTTTGATTTTATAAAATTGGATTCTATATTTAGAATCAAAAGTTCAACTTTTTTAAATAGTTAACTTTTATTTTTTGACATTATGAATTGTGACTTCAGTAAATATTTTATTTACCATGGTTAAAGTTTAAATCTGATAAATACGGGTAAAAAAATATTATAATAATTTTAGATTTCCCTAAAACATGTCCTAATTTTTTTTTATGAATTATTCCAGACGATTGGAATCCTTGGGTATATTTTGGGACCCCATTGAGCCACTTCAGAGTAATTATGACATTTTATATTAATTAATGTAAAGTAAAGACAAAAATAACAGAAACATATATCGTTTAGTAAAACAATTTTTGTATGGGGTTATATAATTGATCTCTTAAAAAATAAATATTAATTATAGATATTAAAAGATTTAATACTACATGGTATTTCATTTAATATATTAAGGCATCTAATTGTTAAATTTATTTATGAAACAGTAATGATTTAGTAGTTACCTTTTTAATGAAATATTAAAATAATTGATATTATAAATATTAAAATAACTGTAAATTAAGATTTTTGATTCCAACGACGAATTTTCTAGGTGAATATGACATGTTAGGTATGATTAAATTTATTTTTTTATAATTCACCATGTTTTTATGACTTTAACAAAAATCAATTACTAAATAGTGTCAAAATTGACATAAATGAATTTTTAAAACAAATACGATTTTATTAAATGATATAATATTCATAAAAATCAAATATTCTGCAAAAGGAATTATATAAGGTTATATATGTCAATAATGAAACACTTGGGGTTTTATTGGATTTTTATTAGGAGTTCATTAACCATGTAATATAAAAACAAAAGAAGACATGGTAATTGTTAAACTGTTTAACTAAGAGTTAAATCTAAAATATAAGGTTAATATAGTGGCCTAAACATGTATATTTTTACCCATCCCCACCTTATAATCTAAATAAATATATATGGAGCTATTATATACTAAAAATCATTGAATAATATATTAATATTTTAAGCTCTACCTAAAGTGCCCCTCACCTCTCTTATAAATGGGTACATACCCTTCACTCAAATTCACACCTCCAAATACATTTGACTCAGGAAAACCATACTCAAATTCTCTCCCAAGTACCATAAATTCAACCTAGATGCCATAATTTGATCATAAATCTATCCTATGCATCCCTTTTGTTCAAATTAAATGGAAGCACCCGAAGATGAAGTAATTACATCATCACTTCTTTCAATGTTATTTTCTTCTTCCACATCCTCATTATTTGTTGATTAAATAAGAAAATAATATCTATAGTTCCTTATATATACTATTATGTTATTATAAATATAGTAAAATTGTATTCATTTTTCTATCCATCCTATGAATGACAATGTCACCATATATGCATACGTACGGCTTACCGTCTCCACGCCGTGATGTAGTTTTTCATTGAACGCTTTATTATTTTGATGGGTAAAATAATGAGAATAATTCATTTCAATAATCAATATGAAATGTTAATGATTCTGTCTATATAATATATAATCCATTTACAAAATATTTCACCATAAATTGAATGATATTGTGGCTTATTCATACGTACGACTTATCGTCTCCACGATGCGATTAAATTAAATTCCCCGCCATCACCATTCAAGAATAATTTTTATTTTATGATTAAAAATAATGTTTAAATAACGTTATATCATTATGGATATGAGTCAAATATATCCTATCCATAAGAAACATTACTTATGTAACAAAAATAATCAAGGAAAACGAATCAGTAAACAAATAAAACAATGATACTACTGAAATATTTAAAAAACAAAATATTAGAAGATCATATATGATATAATATTTTTGTATATAGTACTTTTTTAATTTAATAACTTTGATTTCACCATTATACATAAGGTTAACATACCCTTGAATAAAGAAAATTACAAGGTAAGGGTTAATTTTACAATCTCATTATTTTCCAAGGATGCTTATACATAAGTATCTACTAGGACATCTTTATCATCCACATACATGTTTCATAAAAATGTTTTTCAAAGCACTTTTACTATTTAATAGTCTATGGGTAAATTCATTTATACCCTTGTTTGACTTTTTATATAAAAAAAATTGAATGTAATGTTTCTGTCATTTAAAAAACAAGGTACTTTATAACCTTTATGAAGATTTAAGAAAAAATGTTTTTTTAACTTATACAGTGAGTGCAGATATTTTCTACTATTATAAAACTTTCAATGCTTCCCTTACAATTTTACAAGAATATTTTGAAAACAAATTGTTTCTATACTTTTAAATGATTTTAAATTAGAAAGTGATATTTCACTCAAATAGTTTTTGGTTTGATTTCATCTATGTCAACATCCTTTGTGGGATTTGACACTTGTTTTATGTTGATTTATTATGATACAATCTTCCATATTGTATTGACAGTTTTGTGATTTGTTTGACTATGTGTGTGATATTTTTATACAATTCATGAATAATGGTTAAATTATTTACATTTCGTATTCTAGTTTTAATACGAATGATTATATTATGTTTCAAACATTTAATATAAGCAATGCATTGGACGTAGTAAGTGACGGGTGGGGCCCACTATATCCCCTCAATGCATCAGTAGTTCTCATGAGAAAAATTAGTGTCTTGGAATAAGACCTTAACAAAAAATTTATTTGTAGTCCTGTTTCGAGGCCTTTACTATGTGGTTATGATGTCAGGAATTTCACATTCCATCATTATGAAATTATATATTAATATTACATATGATTATTAGACTAGTAGAATATCCATGTGAATATGTAAATGAAATTATTTTATATATCATTTCCATATCATGCTGAAGTTTATATTTAAAATTCTTTTGTTTGAGTATTTTACATTTCCTTCAATGTTTATGCTTATTTATTAATTTTTCCGCTAAATTGTTTTCCTTAATGAGCATCTAAGATCACGCATTTCTGATGATTTATTTTTCCCAAGATGTGAAGAAAAACATTGTGACTGACCTATTGAGATGGACTAAGATAAATGAGTGTTTTCTAGGGAGACACAATGTTTCTTTTTTCATGTCATAATGTAATGTGAAACATATGTATGTATCTAGTACTTCTAAAGCTACCAAACCAATCGGTCTTTCAGAACATGACCTCTTGTGATCATCCTAATGTTATGTAATAATGCATCAAATCTGGGTAACTAGGGTCGGGGTGATACAATATAAAAGGTGGGTTAACTACGAATTGATCTGAGGTATAATATATATGATATCATAAATCATTGTTAACTATTTGGGAAAATTTCCTTTTTTTGTATATTATTCCACTTATAGAACAATCCATAGAAGAGTTATCTTCGGATGAAATTTTTGAATAAAGAATATATCCCTTCATCTATATTATAACATGAATTCATTTCATATATAAAATAAAAATATTCATAATATCAACATGACATGATTATGTTCATACATCAAATTTTTTAGAGTCATTTCCAATTTGACTTATTCCTACCATTGTTTTTTATTTTTTTTCTTTTGAATGGTATAATATATTATTTAGAGAAGTGGAGTCATCAATGGTTGATTTTATAGATATCTAATAATCAAAAAAAGAAGAGGATTTAGTCATTCAAGATCTATATTCCAATGATTTGGAATACTTTAAGGATTTTAATGACGAATAATTTCTTTTAACGGAAAATAATAACTTTACTTCTATTGGGATTAGATGAGGAGTGGTTTTAATAAACTTCTCCACTACTTTAGAGGTATTGAGATACTCTTTAAAATGTACTAAGGTTAAATAATAATTAGAGAATACTTTTATTTTTATTCTCTTAAAATTATATTTACCTTCATGGATATGTCATCTAAGAGTTTCAAACTATTGTTTAGATATTCATTGTACCTATGTATTATAATCATTATTGGGTATTAATTTAATTATTAATAGAGGCTTCATATACATCACAGAATATTTCCTCTTCTTTAGAGAAAAATCAAAATATGGGTTTATAGATTCATTTTCATACTTATTTATTTTTTCTTGTTCTTAACTTTGTAAATATATTATATAGTAATCGATTACTCTTCGATGATTTTTATTTCAAATAATCCCCTTATTTGGAGAAGAAAATTTATCTACTACAGAATCTTCCAATTATACACTCATTTAAATTAAATTCTTTTATTATGTTCTTTGATATAGGCTCCTAATCAAAGATCTCTTGTTATAGTTTTCTGTTTATAAGATTTTTAACTTATGATTATTTCTCAATAAAATTAGTCTCATATGAATTATATACTAAATTAATCTTGGAAATATTTCCACAACTCAAAGGACACTCATTACACATTTCTTCAAAATGGAAACCCATGATTTCATTATTCATTACAAATTTTACCATTACCTAGTTAAAATTATAGGGAAAATGGATACATTTTAATTCCCACAATACCAATATAAACCTCCTCAATATACTCTAATATAAAATGAATAATATTAAAGGTCACCATCCTAGTGAATAAATGGAATTCATAGAAATATTTAATATTAAATGAGTCTTTATATAATGTTCGTGTTAAAATAAAATCTTGAATCCTCTATAATATAATCCTATTTTTATTTAAATAAATGATTCAACTTTTTAATTATTTCTCTTAACTATTATATGTTTTCCTCAGATTTAATATTAATGAATGTTCCAAAAATATCTAAAATATTCTGAAAAAAATTATATTTCTTTTTCTAGAGGAATTTATATAAATTCCATAAGATTAATTTTTCACTCCATGCCTTGAACTTTGAAGTTCACCTTCTATTGTTTTTATAAGATAAAAAACCAAAATTTAGGTTAGGATAGAACATATGTAATTTCTTAGAAATAAATGTTATAGATTAAAAAGGATAGCACTATTCATCATTAAATAATGTAATGAGAACTATTTACAATTAATCATCAGTTAAAGTATAGTTTCTCTCTGAGTGATACTTTTTTATGAAGTTATTAAAAATATATATAGTTGGAAGGGATCGATAAAATTTAATCTCATATTAACAATGCTTCATAATTGATATATAAAACCAACTCCAGTCCATAGCTTTTTAAATTTATGAGTATAGTTGTAATTGATTTATCATGATACAATAGTCTGATTCACTCCTCATTAGAAAAGATAACGCGAGATACCTATTTTAAAAGAATACATGTATAACTTCTAAATAAATAAATTACCATCGGAAAATAATACTATTGAAAATATAGAATAATTTAATAAGAAATTTCGATACAACCCAACTATGAAATTAATTTCTAGTTGAATAAAATTATTTGATAAGAATAATGAAATTGAACCACCCAAAAGTTATATTCCATAATGATAACATGATCTTACACTAAATATAGTTTTGAGAGCTATTGAAATAACATGCTACTATCTATTATTAATTTTCATGGATGATCAATATTTAATAATCCTATAAAAAATTTATCCAAACAAATTCAATACACCCTCTTGATAAGGGAATTAATGTTTAAATACAAAAATTCATGGTGTAAAAACATAAGTAAAATTATAAACCCTATCCACCAGTTAAATTCAAAAAAATAATGATTAATAAGGAAATTAATAAGTATTTAATGATAACTATACTAAAAATAATATAATGAGGCGATGGATATTAAAATTATTCTATGTTTATAAACTGAGTGCATTATGTAATTAAGAACTCAACATATAAACCATATTCGGTATAGAATTAATGGAATATAGTACTTTAGGTACCTGCATGTGACTATTTACCCTACTTTATTATGTTAAATTATCATAAAATATATAAGAATATTGTTTTTACGAAAGATTAAACTCTCATAGAAACGAATTTTTTCCTCTATTTTTGTATAATTGATACACTATTTTGAAAAAATAACTTATTGATAGTATGAAGTTCATCTGATTATTTCTATTTCCAGTGGGATTTTATTCTATAATATTATATATTTTCCTAGGAATATTTTTTTAAAAAAACATATTAAAAAATGTTTCTTCAAGTAGTAAATTTTAAAATCAATTGGTTTAATATTTTTAACTTCTTACATGATCTTAGAAACATCATCAGATCATATGTGAATTATAATGAATTTCCCTTCTATTAAAAATTTATCTTTAAATATACACATTTTGAAATATCAAACACCAAAATAATATTTTTATTCTCATTTTATACATTTGAAAATTAATTTCTATAATTTTAAAGATAATTCTTATGTAGAAAATATTCACTTTTATATTCCAAATATTTCATATAGATTTTCCCTAGAAGTGTTAAAACACCACATCATAAGATTTTATTACATCGTGAATTTGATTAACACTATTCCCATAATTTTATTTGGATTCTATATATGACAATGAAGATATGTTTCTTCTCAAAGACAAATTGGATAGAGGATCTACCAATAACTTTTCTCTAATTTGTTCATTTTGAATGGAATATGTAAATTTTTTAGAAAATCCACTATTTTTAATCATTACCAATACCACCATATAATGAAATATTGGAAGAATGGTCTAAAATGAAAGTCCATTTATCATTCATATCCTGCACATATTATCATTACTTATTTTTTTAATTCTTTTTTGAAAATCAGTCATTATTATTCAAAATAGCTCATTCATGTCAAGTGGGAAATGTTATATTAAAATCATAATATATTGTATATGTAGAATCATTATCCTCATATTTACCTATTTTATATATTATTTCATTATTATAATATCACTTGAAATTATAATTTTTGAACATAAATCTATCTATATTTAATAATTCCGTACTAGAAGGTTCGAAATCACTATCGACCGAACATTTATCTCAATATACTCAATATTTTCACATTTCATATGCTATTAAACACAAATGGTTCCAATGTAAAAAAAACCCCACTATTTTCACTCCCCTTTCAAGTATCTCTTTTATGTATACTCTTTTATTTCATGAGAGTTCCAATAATATCATCTATGATTATGATAGTAATTTTTTTCATCTGATTCAATAATATTCTTTCTGGATCCCAACTATATAAAAATTATATAAAGATTCATTTTTTCTAACTAATCATCTAAAATATATTTTAACTTTTCTGTTACTAAAATATATTTACATTCCTAATTAAATATTAGATAATAGGGTCCATTATTTCACTAGGAATGGAATGAATTTATTATGAATTAAGTCTGCGGATAACTCTATTTTTATGATGAATTGTTTTTTATTAATTGAAATAAAACATTCTTCTTCAAAATTATATTAGATTTATAAAAAGTGGATACATGACTGTATATTTTATATTGAATATGATAATAAAAATTATTCCTCATGCATATGGTAATTTTAAACTCTTATATTTCATCCTGAATGAATTCAACAACAGCTTTCCAGAGAATTTTATAATTTTGAGTAAGAATGTTAAACAATAGTGAAACTATATTAATATATAAAAATCCATGAGGTCTCTAAAATTATCATAGTCTCCACCATTAAAAATGGAGTTCTGTTTTTATTTAAATTTGTTAAAATTATTATATGATTAATATATTTCATATCTAAACAAAAATATTTTTCCTATGCAGCATGATATTATAAAGAAAAGATTATAAATTTTTACATTAAAATGTAATATGTTTATGTTCTCCATATATATATTATCACTCTATTTATCATGATAAACGAGTCTAAAGAAACCCCAATGGAATTCACTTTGGGTGAATGTATGAACCCGATGTAACCCAACTCATTATAATGGATTGGTATGAGAAGAAATGGAATCTAGTGTGAATAAGATGTAATGAAAAAAAATTATTCCAGTGATGAGACATTATAATAGATGGATCCAACATGAAATCGTAAGATACACCTAATAGGGCCCACCTGATGATGTGAGGTGGTAAGGCTAGATAGATCAGGAAGTGAAGGTTGGACTAGAAAAGGAATACCATTGGGTTTTCAATGGGGAAAAATATCCTTGGTTTATTCCATTCATTATATTTATTAAAAGTTAATTTGAGGATCTCTAGCAATGTGGCATGTTACACCAAACGGGTAGTCTCCATAGGTGGTCCGAAATGGATCACCCACTAGTAAGAAGGGTATTGAAGCATTGTTAATGGGTATATTAATGTGCTACATACTTATTCTGGACAAATCCTAGTCATAGAGGCCGAATGTATTTATTAATCCAATCCAACCATGAAACTGTGTGATAAATCATGTTGAATACCCTATCCTGATTATGGATGAATTTGTGTGGCATAGACAACCAAATTTCCATTCATTATGTAGAACATCCCATCTAATAGAGTCTATACTCTATCTCTATTGGATGTAGTAATTCCCAATACAGGAAATGGGGTTTATAAAGACTCTCATATACCAAAAAGTTAAACAAACTGGTATTATAAGGCTTTCTATCCCAATAGATCACCAAAACCATTGGGATATGCCATTTTGTTGATGTTATCCCAATATTTTTAACAATGTGACCAAATAAGGATTATTTTTAATATGATTAACTACTGGAGTCTATACCAATATGGGAATCCCACTCACATTATTTTATATGATTTAATGTTCAATAAAAAAATCATTCCAAGGTAATCATATTACATCCAATTTGATATCCAATATTTCCAAAAGACTCATCTATAAAGGAATTAAATTTGAAACAGATTCCTATATTAATCTATACAAGTCCTAGGTAATTATTTAATAAAAAATGGAATAAAAATGTTACAAAAATTTAAATAAAAAATAATTCATCCATGATTGATACCTTAAAAAACAAACCCTATAAAAAATATCATCCTCAATGGTGTATAAACAGTTTAACATGTATAACATATTGTGACAAGATAGATCTCATCAAATATCCTACTAGAAAATCATTGATCACCAATAATCCAATTTTTATTCCATAATTCCAATACACTAACCAAATTTCATTACTTAAGTTTCACCATTAATTTGAAATTTGATTAATTGTGTTATATAATGATCTCTATAAATTTAGACATAATCACAAAAATATTTCTTAATTATCATGGTGATATCTTTCTTTATAAAAATATTTTCATTCACTTTCACTGTATTTCACATAATATACCAATTTATTACTTATTATGATTCAACAATAATGTTTACAATTAACATCGATCTATAAAAATGAATTTTATAGGATCTGATAAATGTATTATTCATGGAAAAACATTTCATGCAACCTAATTCATATACATCCCCTTTAGAATTAGTTTATTAATTTCAAGCATGTTTTCATTACTTCTTTCAATTATTCAAATTTCTACCTCATAAATTCAATATTCACAATTTATCAATTATTCTCACACTTTTTTTCATAGACACATTTAATTTAGTTTTTCCAATGTTTTATACTTCCCAACTATTTTACCACCTCTATTTAACATTCATTCATTGTCACAGACACTTAATAATTGAATTTAATAATAGAAAAATAATAAAAATAATAATTATAAACACAATTTTGTGAGGTATTATGTGTAGTTATAAAACATTTATATAATATTATTCAAGATCATTGTCTTATATTTATATTATTTTATTCTCATTAAAAATAAGATTCTCATATATACTATTGTGCCTATTATGGATCCATAAAAGTGAAAAATTCTAATTTCCATGGAAAAATATATTGCTAAATTCAACCTTATTTCATTGAATTTACTGCATGAAAAGTAATTTTTTATATAATTTATTGATGATGGATATGTGAAACTGATCTGATTTCATGAAATTTTCAAAAAAAGTTTGAGATATTTTTTGATACTTCATTTAACAATGTTTCATATGGTGATCATATACACTACCCAGGTTATAACTGTGTTGGATGAAAAGAGTTAATTGATGAAGAAGGTAGCTACCATATAACCATATATGGTTTTCAAACAAACTAATTTCTATTGTATCACAGTGGGTAGAAAATAAAATATCAAAATTTTATGAAACCATCCGGCATACCATCCATCCTGATAACCAACAGATCTAGAGACAAGGTCCAAGGTCTTTCCAAACCCCTATGGATAGGAAACTAGTATCAGGGTATCAACAATATACTTTGGGAATCATTTCTCCCATTTTAAAAATATTATAAAACGCACAAAACTAAGGCAACACATAAACTATAACATTACCAAAATGTTGTAAAAAAATTTGAAAATTCAAGTTTGTGTAACATTAACCTAAAAAAATACTACAATACATGGGAAACCACAAAATTTCCAAAGATCCTCATGCAAATTACGGTGTCAACCTCATTCCACCACCGCCAACAACTACAACAAGTAGAACTCTAGAAACCAGATCCACCATCACCAACAAACAACATGACATTGCCTAAGTCATACATAACAAATTCTATATACACCTAATGGACTATGTAGTGTAAAAGTTAAATATATTTAGTTTGATTTATAAAGAATATATTCCATGTTAAAACATGGGGAGATAGATTCAATCCCATATTTTTAAAAAAAATGAAAAAATATACAGGATACATCTCAAATGAAACATTGTTTGAAAAACACTTTCAATGGTAAACATTTATAAAAGACACATTATCAACAATTAAGATTTTTTAAAAGGCAAAATATACCCAAGTTCCTCTTTATACCAATGGTGGGAAGCACCTCACATATATATAATATTGTAAGTGTGAATCATGTATAAATCCTTAAGGGTACATATCACAATAGAGTCACTAAGATCCTAATACCTTAATGATAAATATAATCCAACTAAACTACCAATAGATTTCCTATGCCCAAGACACTTTGAGGGACCATATAAAGGGGTTAGTGGTCTACAAATGATAAGATAATACCAACATATTCACATTAACGTTCCAATAAGATGAAACATCCCAAGGGATTCGTGTTATATGATCTTATCAAATGTTTAGTTAGCATTGAAATAAAATTTTCTACTATGTGAGTCGAGGACTTTCTAACCTTGAGTCATCTAGTATCAATCCACTAGAAGAATCTGGTCATTCTATATATGAATCAATAGATTACTAGTTCTATATTTCATACCAAGATATTCTTGATTCCCTTTTTTCCAAAATTCCATTATCCCATAACCATCATATTCATAAAAACATGTCATGGCACAATTTCACACAATGAAATAAAAACCATCAAAAAAATAATGGAAACCATATTTTTCAAGAAATTATAACACTTTCCATTATAAAAACACAAAAAACATTACATAATACACTTTCCACCACTTTAAAATTTCATGAAATCCTTTAGGAAACATCATTATAAAAACAAAAAATTTACCCAACCATTTTCCTTGGACAAGCCACATTCACATCTTCACAAAAACCAAGTTCATTTTAAAATGTTCTTCACATCATTTACAAAATTTAAAACTCACATTTAAATGTGTAAAAAAAATTAATCATTAAAAAACATCCTATTTATTTTGTAAACTCACTTTGAATACATTCGAACCTCCAGTGCCTTAAAAAACAAATTTCACACCTACTATGAAAATCATAAAAAACTTCTATGAATTACAACAATAAGGATCATATGAAGACATACCCATTTACCTTTGAAAATAACTTATTCATCATATATCCATGGAAAAATATTTAAAAAACAATTTTCAAAGCACATAACCAATTCATATAACACATTCATAAATCCAACAAAGCATTCCAAAATCATCTATTATTGTAAAATCGTGGAACCACCTACCTCACCCTTATAATATTTTGGAAGTTGGTGTGAAAACAAAACCACACAACGGCACGACCCTATAATGGAAATAACAAATACTAATAATCAATATATCCCCAAAATACAAAAGAATAACCCATATTTATTCTAAACACTCTGCTAGAAATTGAGAACTAAAGAATGATGGAAGGAAAACCCTAGAAAGGGTGATGAATTAAGAGAGAAACAACCTACATAAATATTACATGATGTTACCACATTAAAATCCCCAGTTGAATAGTTTCTAGAAGGTCTAAAGGTGCATAAAGGTAGATCAAATGGCTTAAAATAAAATATAGTGAAGAATGGGGGTGTTTTAGGGATAAATATGGAGTGAAAAAGTGTAATTATACAATTTTTAATGACATGGAAAAGTCCCACAGTTTTCCTACTAGGTTTTCAAAAAATTTAGGAAGCCATACGCCCCTCGCTATCGAAGAGGGATACGATGGATAATTAGCTCGTACAATTTAAATCCTATGAACTATCAATGCATTAGCCACTATCCAAAAATTAAACATGGTCATATTGTTTCCTGGGATAGTTGTATGGTTTCCCCTAACCATTCACAAATTGTGCTCCACCTGCTATGAAGTCAAAAATATCAATGTTTCACCCAAATTCACAGGAAAATTAATGAAAAAAAGAAATAATAAATAAAAATAGTAAACAAGTCAAAATTATGACATGGATGTGATAATTCTCCCCACAATAAAAACATTCCTTACTTAGAAAGTCATCTTGATGCCTGATCTGAGAACAAGAATGGGAACTCATTTTCAACCCAAGACCAATTCTTCAAATTCTCATGCCCATCACAATCATTCCACCAAAGAACGTAGAATTATAAAATAGGCTTCCCACAAAGCACTCTCTCCAGAGAATCAACAATCTTCTCTAGCCACTCAAACATATATAGATCAAGAACAAACTCTAACTCTTCAAATCTCAACACATGGGTTGGATTCTGGTTATACTTTTTCAGTAGTGAGACATGTAAAAATTCATGAATTGGTGTGAAATATGAAGAAAAATACAATATATAATCCAATGTATTGACACTCTCATTAATAAAAAAATCCCCATTTTACATGGTATATGATTCCTCTGCTTACAAAAACAAAGATGACCCAAGCGATGTGCCACATTCTGGAACACTCATCCACCCACAAAAAATTCTAAATCATGAGGCCTCTAATCAGAATAATCATATAAATAAACTGAGATTTCATAAACCAATAACTAATTACTATTATTTTTCAGACATTTCTTGCACAAGGCTTGACCCTATCAATGAGGAATCACCCACCTCAACCTAAAAAATGGGGACCGACATTGACGATTGTAATGTTCCTCAAATTGAGACTTTAAAATTTATTATTGGTAGATATTTTTATATGGCATATGAACCAATACCAAATGGTAATCCTAATTACCAATAGAATCCATAAAACATACCCATAGAATGTCTTCAAGAATATGATTTATCCTCTCTGTCTAAACATCCATATGCGGATGGTATGCATTGATCGATTTGACCTATAACCCATTTCCATCTAAAGGACTTACCAAAACTGTGAGGTAAAAAGTGGGTAACAATTCAGAAACAATTGCCGATGACTTAACCTGAAACCTCACTGTATCTTAAACATTCCAATGGCCTAACCCATCCACCTTGGATGAGTATCTAATCAAAATAATGTGATTTGACTTGTCCATAAGGTAAATCCAAAACCAAATATCATTACTCCCAAATGTTGTAGGTGGAAATATTTCAATGAAATCAATTGCGATCTATTGCCGATTCTAGGTATGAATATGTATATGAATAAGAGAAATATAAGGTCACTGTTACTCTTTTTTATCATTCTGACATGTATATCCTCCTGATATTAACTTAGTGGCATATTATCCTCTTACTGGCCTCTAGAACATCTAGATCCCACCATAAAACAACTTGGTTATAAATGGATGAATAGACCACTGATACTGTTGGTTATCCAACATCACCACCATTCGTAAGAAAAATTGTTCATCAAAGGGACCTCTAAAACAAAAATATCCCACAAGATACAATAACCACTCATAGGTTGTCATGAACAAACCTGAGTTGACCATGAACTGGTCACCTGATCTAGTCCGTTTCATGGCCCGAGAGGCATTCTCAATCCTCTTGGGCTAGCGAAAAGTGCCAAGGCATTAATAGAGGACAATTGGGAATGATTTCACCAAGTGAAAATAAATAAAGCATCAGAAAAAGTAGAAAAACACAAAGTAAATAGACAACATGAAAAGAAATATTGATCAACAACAACCAACTAACCTGGCCATGACCAAAACACTGCACGACTCCGAGAGTCGCTTACCAGCCTACAAACAATTCTCACCCACGATGAGAAAGCTCGAGTCAAACCTGGAACAAAAATCAATACAATAAAACACTATAGGCTTGAGTATTAAAACTCAGTAAGCATGACCAAAAAACTATTCATAATCCACTACCTTTAAATAAATAATTTACTAATTCTAGGATTGAACACAGTTATTTAAAATAGGGGTTTCCACACAAAATTTCATTTCTAAAACAAGTAAAGTCCATTTCTTTTTTAAATTTATAAAAAATGTGAATATTTGAAAGGAACATGTGCATTTAATTTAAAAACATTTTTTCGAACAATTTAAAAAACCAAATATTAGTTGTTAGTCAAAAGAAAAACCACACACAATACACACTAAGGGAAATGGGGAAATGGTGACACAAAGAGGACAACAACTGAACAAAACCTTTCAATCGATATCTGCATACAAATAAACACCAAAGAAAATGTAAAGTCCCGGAAATTTCAAGGAAATTTTTTTCTTAATTTTCTATGGAATTTTACAAGAACGCAGTTTCTGACGGCGCCTGATTCCGAGGCCCGGTGTGCTCGGAATCATTTTCTGAAGTTTGGCTCAGGTACGTTCAGTGAACGGACGAGCGGGTTTTTCTAACTTTTGAACCGGTGCTCGGAATCGAATTCAGAGGGCACCAATGAAACCGTAGCACCGGTAATTACTTTGAAACACCTGTTCCGGAGTTACGTTTTCACGAGAGTTGATGATAAAAAATTTGGAGGTTTATTTTATAATTATTCTACAATTTTTATTTTACTCTAAGTGTTTTATCCTTTGGATGGAAGTTGGGTAACTACCCAACCTCCCTTGGGATGTTATGAGGGTGGTGGGGCCCACATGAACCCACCCCTTCATATCCTCTAAACCCCCTCAACTCCCATTTAAATTTTGATAACTTAAGTTTATCAGACTTATGGTTTTAATGTTGAGTGTTTAATGTAAGTTTTTGAAATTCAAACCAAGGAGCTTATTTTATTTTGTTGTTAGAGTTTTGTCGTTGAGAGGTTATGGGAAAAACATCTTCTCCTTCGACGAAGAACGTGAAGAACACCTCGGACTCCGATGAAGAACACCGTTCTTCAACGAAGAACATCTCCACCAAAGAACACGGAGAACTTCTTACACGACGAACTTCTTCCACGACGTTCTTCTTCGACGACGTTTCCTTTTCGGACGCACCTCGATGACAACAGAATCGACGTTCGTTTTCCGCGACGCCCGACCTCCGCGATGCTCGCCTTCCACGGCTCGTTGACGTGCACCGTTCTTGAAACCGAGGTAGGGAACTCATTTGTAAACCCTCATTTACTCCCTTCTAAATCTAAGAACGCATATCAACAAAATATTATGTTAATACGTGAAGATTATGTTACGGGTTGGGAAATCTTGATTACGGGGAGAACTGTAGGGGTTTATTTTGATTCGTTCGTGATTAGTACCATCGCCGTTCTCTATTTAAAAATTTAGACCGCTTGCTATCGATTAACGGGAGGGGGCCGGACCACACAAACACGACCGACCCTCCTCCCGTATCTTGTTGTTATTCCTATTGTAGTTTGGAACGAAGATGGCGTGGAACCATCGCACCGCGCAAGACCGTGCGGGAATTTAGAAAATCATGACGAAGGAGTGTGGTGCCGTTGCGCCGCCCCTTTGGGGCCGAACGAATCCGCGGTCAGAGTCGGGTCGCGACGAAGGGGCGCGGTACCGACGCGCCGCACCAGGAAAACCACGAAGACGGCACGATTTGTTTTTTACGTGCGGATTGACGGGAGACAAAAAACGAGGCCGCAAGGAAATTTTGAGGCCTCTGTAGTGAAGGTCGGGTCCCGCGAAGACCGTTGGTGAAGACTGGAGGAGAAACGGACCACCGGAGCACGTCCGGTGGTCCGCCGAAGGCGGTGGCGGCGCACCACGCCGGCGCGGCGACGTCGACGACCTGCGGCGGCAGCGCGCCGCCGGATGGGTGGCGGCGACGGTAGTCGCCGTCTTCAATTAGCGGCTTGGGGGGGGGGGACCGCGCACCCCCGCTCTGCAGCTTCCACGCGGCCGCGCGGGCCGAGCCGCGGCTGGTTGGTCGAGCCGGGCCGGACTGAGCCGGCAGGGCCGGACCGAGCCGGCCGGGCCGGGCCGGGCCCAGGGGTCGGGCCGGGTCGGTCCGGGCCCAGACCCCCCGTTTTCGGACCCTCTTTGGTCAAATGATCATATCTTGGGCTACGGACCTCCGATCGACGTACCGTCAGTTGCGTAGCGTTCCTTGGAACAATACGGTCGATTAAGTATATTATACTCAAGGTTTTAGAATACTTTGGGTGCGGCCGAGTTGGTTCGGATACGAAACCAACCGGGCCCTCGGAGCGGAAACGCTTATATCTTGACCTCCGGACGTCCGATTGACGTGCCGTCGACCTTGATGGATTCCTCTAAGTGAGACGGATCTTTTGGCTTACTCCGCTTGAGGTTTGGATGATGTCAGAGTACGTTCGGTTTGGTTCGCTCACGAAACTATTCGGGCCCCTGGAACGAAAAAGTCATTAACTCACAGATCGGGCGTCCGATTGATGCGCCGTCTGTCTCATTGAATTCCTCTTGATGAGACGGAACTTTTGGCATTCTTCGCCTGAGTTTTGGATGAAGTTGGATAGTGGCTGGGTTGGATTGCACCCAAAATCCAACCGGGCCCCTAGAACGGAAGAGCTGATATCTTTCAGAGTGGATGTCCGTTTGACGAACCGTCAGCGGCGTTGGTGATCACGTTGAGAAACGGTCCCTATGAGTATACCCTATGAGAGTTTGTGGTACAGTTGAGATACGGCCGGGTTGGTTCACTCACGAAACCAACCGGGCCCATGGGACGAAAAGGCTAATAACTCATAGACCGGGCGTCCGATTGACGCGCCATCTGTTGCGTTGAGACCCCAATGACGAGGAGGTCCTTTGAGATCCTTATTCGTTGGACTTTGAGATACTTGGAGTATCGCCCTCTAGCTCGTTGAGCGGACCCTCCCGGAGATGAGCGTGCGGAGTACGGAGACTGTGTAGCCGACTGAGACCTGACGACTGCTTGACCGACTCGACTTGGAGTGAGTCGAATAGCCTAGTGGACGAAGCACTACTTTGTTTGGGTGCAGACCCATGGCGGACGGAGCACTACATGTGTGACAGTGCAGACCAGGGGTACTCGTCCGGAGAGTACCTCAGCAGGCTACTAGGGGGTGTTCACTACTGTGTTTGGGTGACATACCCCGGCGGGAAGCACTACTGTGTTTGGGTGGCTGACCCGCTGTACTCGATAGGAGGAGTACCTCAGTTGTATTAGGTTAGTGAGCAGTACCTCGGAGTCGTGACAGGTCCACTGTACACTTCAGAGACGGGGCTCTTCAACAGTTACAGTTTCGATAAAGATAATCCTAGTTTGAGCTGAGACTTTTGACCTTTGTGTTTACCTCATGATTGATATGGGTCACCTGATAACTTAGGTATATGTATGGGCATATACCTGGGTAGTGGTTATCCGTTGATTTCATGATCTTGGTGTTTTCCTCATGATTGAGATGGGTTACTTGATAACTTAGGTATATGCATGGGCATATAACAAAGTAGAGGTTATCTGTTGAGATTTTTTTTGTGGTTAACCATGTTGGTTTTAGTGAGACCTTGAGGGTCTCGGGGTCCTTACTGAGTATCGTTATACTCACCCCTGCACGGGCTATGCCTGCACCTCGTTGTGTTGGTTGCAGACGACGTGCAGTGCTGACGGAGGGCAAGTGTTCGAGGACTGGACGGTACCCGGAGGTGGACTACACGACGAGTCAGTACCCGGAGGTGGACTACACAACGAGTCAGTACCCGGAGGTGGACTACACGACGAGACGACACACGGAGGAGGATGACGGGTGAGAGCGTTGAGGAGGCTATCTGTACCTACCCTTTAGGTATGATCTGTGGTGGATGATCCAGGAGCTGCACCATCTGTACCTACCCTTCAGGTAGGATCCGAGGAGGACGACCCAGGAGCCGCTTCCTTTCTTCCAGCTGTTGTGTTTTTCTGTTGTACTTTGTTCAGTTTTAGTTGTACTTACTTTTGGGTTTGTATTCTGGCCCATTTACCTTTCCGCACTTCTCTTTGTACTTAGTGTTTTACTTCCGCTTGTACTCTGTGCTGTTTTCTTTACTTTTATAAAGGAAATTCCTTCCCTGTTATCGGGATTTACGCCTTTGGTGCTAGTCGCCAACCCCTGGCCTATGGAAGGAAGGCTTGGGGTAGTCGCGGCACGGGCCTCGAGGAAGGGTCGTGACAGAAAACATCAGTCAGAGTTAGGGGCTTGTAAACAATCCAAAACGTATTATAAATGGGAATAATCCTGAAGGAATGCCCTACTAAATGATGTCATAGTTCCCTAATTCTTGGTGTTGCCCAACATTGCCAAACCAAGGGGCCCAATCCCCTAGAAATATTAATAAAAAACATCTCTCTATTATGGGCCACTATCCAGTGCGTAATATAAACTTGTGCCACAATAGTTCTCAGAAGATTCACTTACTTTGCTAGGTTACCATTTTAACACATATAATAAGCATCGATGAGTCAAAAAAGTTAATCAAGTAACCAGTCACATTACACAAACATCACACAAAACTCATGCAACCAACGTTCACAAAAGGATCATCAATGAGTCACCTCAAAGAATGTTTTCCAAAATAATTTATTTTATCAAAGTGCCAAATGGGCTTTTACCAACATTAATGAAAAACCTCATTTCTCAAGATAACCAAAACACTTGTTTACACATTAGAAGAAATAATTTACCATTAAACCATAAAAACACTTGAAATTTCATGAATTATGTTCAAATTCCAAATAGGTATTCTTTCACTAGTGTGCTTCAATTCACCAATAAAATATTTCAAGTGATGCATATAAAATAAACAACATGTTTTTACATAGAGTAATTATTCTAAAATTATTTATCTAGTAAAATTTATTATTTATTAAAATTAGTAAAATATCAAGTAATAAATAAATTTTAAATTTAAAGGTGAGTGTTGTGGGGGACCTACCTCGACTCTCAAACCAATCAAGACGATGCGGCATGCCTCACGTGACGCATAGGTATGTGCAAGATGACGACTGTAGTATCACAGAAATACCACGCCAATGTGTTGCAACCATAAAGATAAATAAAAACAAATAAATGATAATTTAATATAAATCAAACAAAAGACAACACAAACCTCACCTAAAAATTAGTACAGCTGAAAAAATGAGTGAAGGAGGAAAGAGCCTACTCGGGGGTTCACTAGATCAAAGGGATCATGCGAATGAAGAAATTATTGGTGAGGATGCCAGTGAAGAGTGAGGCATGACTAGGAGGGTGCGCGATGGACATACTGGAGGCCATTGGAAAGAAGTGTGCACGTTGCACTGGTGGGGATAGCTAGATGGCGTGTGGAGGGAAGGAAGGCATGCAACCACAAGGCGCATGGTAGGATGGATGTCAGGTGGGTGCACAACTGCCGAAAGGATGTATATGGCCAGTGCAGTGAAGGAGAAAGTTATTGAGGCATTTAACCACTACAGAACATTAAAATAATGGATGAGGCACGAGAGGTGGGTGATTGGGTGCAACATTAGAGTCGCACGGGACCCATGCAAGGTGGCTGAGGGGAGGTGTCTGGAGTAGACATGACATGGTGCAAGGGAGGAGGCCTATCCTGGGTTGGTGCATCGAGTACCAGAGACATCATGGGGTGCTAGAGGATCGGGTTCGGTGGGCCAACAAGAGGCTGGTGCTAGGCGGTCGGGGCGTGCATAGGAGGAACCCAAAAGGAGGGTGGTGTATTGCAGTTTGTGCGTTGTGATGTAGCGTGAGGTGAGGTTCCTAGAGTGGGGCACATGGGATACTGCTGGTAAGAGGCGGAGAGGCCAGATGGGAGTCAGGGTGCCATGAAACGGCGAGCGAACAGAAGGGTGATCGGTCTATCGACGTCCTCGCAAGTCAGGAAGAAGAGGGGAGTGTGAGCCTAGCCAACAGGAGCGGTCAAAGCGGGGTGATGGCATGTTTTATGGAAGAAGGATGGAGACAGGCTGAGGTTGGTTGGGTGATAAGAAGAGGGATAGAGGCAGGGGAGACATGGTGAGTGTGCAGGAGGGTTCAGCTATTGTGCCAACTAGAGGTTGTGTGCGAAACGTGGTCAGGGGAGATCCTTCTCTTGCTGCAATAAGGGATATGGGGGCATTGCAGAGGGGTGTGTCGTGCGGTGGAAGGAGAAGGGGGATGAGGGGACTCCCGCATGGAAGGGAAAAAAGGGGAAGAAAAAAAGGAAAGAATGAATGGAAGAATGAAGAAATGAAAGATAAAAAATTAAATAAATAAAAAGTAAATAAATATATAATAATAATAATAATAATAACCTTAATTAAAACTATAATAATAATTAAAGATATTAAACATTAAAAATTTTAAATAACTAAATTAACATTTATATATCTTTTTTAATTTTCTGAAGATAGGCGGACATTGTCGTTGCATGGGCGAAGCCGCGCAGGGTCTCCAAAAGGAGCTCTACCCAGGCGCTCCGCGACATCAACTCAAAAAAGGGCGTTTTTTTAGAAAGAACTCTATTTTTTTGATCGGGATCCAACCCAAACTTCGATAAATAAATTAAAACCCAGTGAAAATAAAAAAATAAAACAAATATATAGGTTGGGGTGTGATAATTCACCCCACCATAACACTTCTTTCCCTCATGAAGCCACAACAAGACCTAGTCCCAATATGAAGCTCCTTGTGTGTCACTCACTCCCAAATGTTTAGGCTCTTCCAGTTGATCGATCCAAATGAACACAAAACTCCCATCACATGAATCTTATCCTCAAAACACGATCACTTTAATCGCTACCAAAACAAAACCCAAAACAAAACTCTGATACTGACATGGGGTGGTCCGAACAACTCCCCACATTAGGAAACAACCCAAACTGAATTCATCAAGACCCACAATGGGTGTACCCACCATAAGGACTGACAAGAATAAGTAAACATGAAATCTTCCCTCACGGACCAAAATCCATCCACCCAAGGGGGAGAAGGGAAGGGCCCAACCGATGGAACATATAAACCACCACCATGTCTATATTAACAACATCATACCCTCATAAGAACACAACCCACACTATAGTCTAGATAGATATTATACCTAGGACTTTTTACACTGATGGGATTCTCCTTACTACACGCCAACTATACTCCAGGACCTAGTGCTGGAGTTCTAATGAATGAAGCCTCTCCTTCCTCGCAGTCAGGCTTCAAAAATTCAGAATCATAACACACGAACCACACTTTTACCACTACAAATCCAATAAAATAGAGGTTTCAAATAGATTCGTCAAAACCATTCATAAAAATGAAGGAAAATAAACACCAAAAAAAGCTATTGGTGACGACTACCACATCCAAATAACACCACAAAGTGGAAACATAAAACTGATCGCCAAACATCACCCTTATCCTGCTGACGGGCTGAGGTGACCTTTGACGATCCAGGTCTTGCTTCAGTGAACATCTTGGAAACACCTTGACAGAATCATTGCATGTGACCCTGGTGCCCACAGGTGTGGTAGGGTCTTGTACCATTTGGTCCCATCAGCCTCTTGTTCCCTCTCTTACTGCACTGGTGAAAAATCAAGGCATTGTGCTATGAGGAAGATGATTGATAGTCTGAAGGCCACTTGATTCCTCTACTAGTACCACCAGCATAAGGCTGCTTCCCATTCCTCTTATCATTAACTTCTGAACTACTTCACAAGGCCGGAGGAGGATTCTCCACGTCATTTCCTCCTTCCAACATAGATTTGGTGAGGAAAGATTGTCTCACCACATCAGGTAAGGTGATTTCATTGAATTATTCCACCTTCAACTACAACTCATGACATAATCCAAGCTCAAAATGCCGTGATTTAAAAGGATCATTTCCAACATACCCCGGTTCATACAGAGCCAAGTCCAAGAAATGAGGTAATAAATCCATCATTGATCAATCACCTTAATGAAGACCACACCACTCCATCCTCTTCCTAATCATTATCACCTTAGAGAAGTATTGTTGGATGAATGAAGAATTCAGGAACTCCCAATTTATATATTCTTGAGGCTTCCCTCGAGACATAGACTTCCACCACTTCTAGGTTGGGCCTTCAAGTATAAAGGTAGCCAACTTCAACTACAATATCTCAGGTGGCATGAGATAATAGAAGTTACTCTCAATTTTCCATAGCCACTCCTCTAACCCAAGAGGATCTGTTTTCTGATAAAATAGGGGAGGGTTCGACTTCTAAAACGTGAGAATGTAGTTTATGGGCTGATCAACATGAGGATTTACTAAGGATGCACCACCAGAAGCTGCACCTTGGGAATCCATCGAAATATTGTGGGGGTAAACACTATGGAAGAAGCAAACAAGGAGAGAGTTCAAAACATGGTTATTGCCATTTTAAAACCAACCTTTCACAGTTTCCAAAATAAAATTTTACAAAACAATTTTTTGAGGTAAATACAACCCAAATAACCCAAAAGGAGAAAGTAGTGCTAATGTGTGACTCTGACATATGGTTGGCAACCATATTTCAGTCACTCTACCACCACAAGGAGCACTCGAGGGTAATTCCCCCCAGATCTAAATGACATTCCATACCATGCGAGCTCACAAATGTCATTTTCCCGGCTCCTATTTTAGTTCCCAATACCAAAAAAACCATAAGAATCGTGGACATCATCAAACCCGAACATCCCATGGTAACTCATGGTTCAAAATGAGAAAGGGTTTAGGACTTCCTTCCCATTCCTACACCTCAAGTCCCAACAATACTAATACTTCTACCATGAAAAACCTAAATAACAATGGGTGCTCTAAAAAACAAGATATACTCAAGAGACGACCTCTTATGGTACCATTTTGTCATGAACCAACCCTGGACAACCATGAAATGGTCAACTAAGCTAGTCCGCGACATGTCCTGAGTGGTGTTCCTGATCCTCCCGGGCTAGCAACAAGAGCTAAGGCATTGATAGAAGACACTTGGGAACGATTTCTCCTAGTGTAAAATAAATAAGGCAGTGGAAAAAGTAGAATAATACAAAGTAAATAGCCAACATGAAATGAATGAACGATAAAAAACAACAAACCTTACCCTGAACAAAACTCCTTTTGACTCCATGTGTCGCTCACCAGTCCACAACCAACTCTCATCCATAGTGAGAAAGCTCGAGTCAAACCTACATCAAAACTAAAAATAGGAAAACACTATAGGCATGAGTAGTAAAACTCAGTAGGCATTCCCCACAAACTATTATCAATTCACCACCTTTAAATAATTAATTTAATAATTCCAGTTTTGAAATAAATTTTATAAAATATGGGTTTACACACACACACACATTCATTTGATTTTGTCATGAACCATTCCGGTTCGATCCTGAACTGGTTACCCAAGCTAGTCTGTGACAAGGACCAAGAGGCGTTCCCAATCCTCCCGGGATGGTGATAAGAACTAGGGAATCAATAAAGGAAAATTGGTAAATATTTTTTCCAGTGAAAATAAATAAAGCATCAGAAAAAAGTAGAATAACATAATGTAAATAAACAACATGAAAATAAAGAACAACCAACAAAAACCAACAAACTTGACTAGGACCAAAAATCCTCGCTACTCTGAGAGTTTCTCACCAGTAGACATCCAAATCTCACCCACGGAGAGCAAGCTTGAGTCAAACCTATGAAAAAACTAAGAACAGCAAAACACTATTGGTGTGAGTATTAAAACATAGTAGGAGTTTGCAACAAAACATTCCCAATGAACTACATTTAAATAAATAATTTACTAATTCTAGGTATGAAAAAAATTATATAATATATGGGTTTCTACACACAAAATTTCATTTTTAATATAACTATCTGTCCATTGGATTTTTTAATTTAAAAAAAAGTTCAATGTTTGAAAGGAACAAGTGAATTGCATTTTAAAACATTTTTTCGAATAATTTAGAAATGAAAATTTTAGTTGTTAGTCAAAAGGAAAACCACACACAACAGACAAAACACACTAAGGACAATGGAAACCGCAACACACAAGGGATAACAACTGAACTAGGCTTCTCAATCATCCTCCACATACAAATAGACACTAAAGGAAACATGGGTCGAACCTAGGAGCTCGTGACAAATCCAGAACATACTATACATGTGACTCATCCTGAAGGCATTCCCTACTCAATGAAGTCATAATGACCTATCGCCTGATGTTTCCCTACATGGCCTAACCTAGGGTCCCAATCCCATAGCAATAATAATAACAAAACATCTATCTACTATAATCCACTAACTAGTGTATAATCTAATCTAGTGAAACAATCGTTCTCCGAAGATTCACTTACTACAGCAGGTTATGATGTCAACATGTATAATAAATATGGTTGAGTCAACAAAGTTAATCAAGTAACTAGTCATGTTGCAAAAACATCACACACAACGAACACAACCAACTTACACAATAGGATCACCCCAGAGTCATCTCAAAGAATGTTTTATAAAACAATTTATCTTATCAAAGTGTCAAACGAGCCTTAAACATACTTAAAGAAAACCCTGATTTCTCAAGAGAATTAAAACACTTGTTCACGCATCAAAATAAATCATTTATCATCAAACCAAAACTAAACATGAAATTCCATGAATTATGTTCAATGACCAACGAGAAATTCTTTCAATATTGTGCGTCAATTCACCAAGAAAATATTTCATGTGATGTGTATAATATAAACAACCATTTTTTGTATCGATAAATTATTCCAAAATTATTTATCTAATTCGATTTTGAATTTATTAAAATTAATTAAATATAAATCAATTAATAAATAAATTATAAATTTAAAGTAGAGTGTAGGGGGGACCTACCTTGACATGAAAACGAATCACGATGACGTAACATGCCTCACGCGGCACACAAGAATGTGCAAGATGACAATTGCAGTATCACCGAAATTTCACGCCAATGCGCTGCAACAGGAAAGATAACTAAAAAAACACAAATGGTAATTTAAAATTAATCAAACAAAAGAAATAGAATACCTCACCTAAATATTAGTGCCGATGAAAAGAAAAGAACGAAGGAGGAAAGAGACAGTGCTGGGGTGCGCTCAATCAAATGTACCCTCTGAAAGAGGAAATGGATGGAGAGGATTCAACGGAAGGGAATGACCTGATTGGGAGGGTGGGCGATGGCTAGACTAGAGGCCCGTTGCCTGGATGTGCAAAAATTGCACTAGCGGGGCCGGCTGGACGATGTGTGGCAGGATGGAAGGCACCCAACAGAAGGGCGCATGGCGGGAAGGATGTCAGGTGGGTGTGTGGCTACCGAAAGGAGGTCCGAAGCCAGTGCATCAAAGGTCATGGTCATTGGAGCACTGCGCCACTGTTGGCCAGACAAAGAAGGCATTGGGCATGGGAGGCCGGTGGTCGGGTGCAGCGAAGGAGTCCCACGAGACCCGTGCATGGTGGCCGAGGGGAGGAATCTGGAGATGACATGACATGTTGCAATGGGGGTCTGGCTATGGGATGTTGTGGTGGGTACCAAAGAAAGCCTGTGGTGTTGGAGGAGCGGGTCAGCGGACCTACAGGAGGCTGGTGCTGGATGATTGGGGCGTGCGCAGGAGGCCTCGAGCAGGGGGCCGATGGGCTGCAGCTAGTGCACCGTGATTTATTGTGAGGCAAGGTTGCTAGACTGGGGAAGAATATATCCTATGGGTAAGAGACAGAGGGGCCAGATGAGAGCTTGGGCGCCAGGCAGCAGTGGGTGAGCAGGAGGGTGACAGGTCGAGTGGCTTCATCGCATGGCATGAGGAAGTGGTGTGTAGGAGCCAGGCTAGCAGGAAGGGATGGAGCGGGGTGCTGGTGTCATACAAGGGAGAAGGAGGGAGGCGGTCCAAGGGCAGCTGGGCAATTGGCAGAGTGTTGAAGGCATGGGGACCTGGCCAGTGTCCAGGAGTGGTCGAGTGTTACGCCAACTTGAGGGGACGTGTGGAAAGTGGTCGAGGGAGGTCCTGATCACACTACAACAGGGGAGTTGGGGGCGCTGTAGAGGAGTGCACTGTGCGTGGGAAGTAGAAGGGAGAGGAGGGGATACCAGCAGTGTAGGAAACATAGAGGAAGAAAAAAATAAGGATAGAAATAATTGAATAAATAAGGAGAAAAAAAAGAAAAAAAATAAAAAGTCAATAAATGAAAAGTAAATAAATAATAATAATAATAATAATAATAATACTAATAGCATTAATTAAAATAAAAATAAAATTATTATTCTTTAACATGAAATTTTTTAAACAACTCCATTAACATTTATTTATCTATTTTAATTTTCCAAATATAGGCAGATTGTGCCATTTCATGGGCGATGCCGCGCGAGGTCTCCATAATGTACTCCACCCGGGTGCTCAGTGACATCAACTCAAAAACATACGTTTTTTTTGAAAAAACTCAAAAATCTTTTTTGGGATCCAACCTGAACCTCAATTTTTTTAAACCATTACAAATAAAAAAATATTAACAGATAGGTCAGGGTGTGACATAGGGATCCTCCAAACAATGAATATAATGAATTTAATGCTAGCACTACTCATCATTCGACTTCTTTATCTGAATCAATTCTGGGATGGAAGGTGTCAAACCCACACTATCCAAAAATGCACCTCCTCTTGGATCCATGGTCTCTATGCGCATGTGTGCAAAGATACCCATCAAATTCCACTCATCATTAGTTTTTATCATCTCCTACGCTGAATCATTTATTCAATAGGAATCTACCACCACGTTAAATTTTCCTAGGGTATAAGCAATATCAAATTCATACCCCTCAAGGTACAAGATCCAATAGAGTTTCCTCAAATTCATAATCTTGTTGTGTTGAAATATAAGATAAACTATTTTGATAAGAATAAAACAGAAACTTCTTCTCACAAAATAACTATTCCACATATATAAGACGTTCATCACCACTCCTAACTCAAGTTCATGAGTGAGATAGTTCTTCTCATGTGGTCATATTTTAAGAGATACATATGCCACCACATGATCATTCTGAATCAGTACACACTCAAGCCCAATTATTGTGGAATAAAAATTTACCGCATAACCCTTTCCAGTTTCAAGAAATTTCAAAACATGATAGATATTCAACCACTGCATTATCACCCCAATGGATGCTTTGAATTCACAACTCCATTCAAAAATTACATCTTTTCGGTATGTTCCATCATGGATGAAGCTAGTTGGGATAAATCTCGAAAGATCCACTTGTAATAAACTAATAAACCAAGAAAACTACTGATCTCAAAGACATTCCACACCTACACCCAGTACATCACAACACTAATTTCCTTGGTTTTCATTGAAACTCCTCACTCTATGATTTCCTGAATGAGATACATCACCTCCCGGATACAGAGGGTTCACTTTGAAAACATTGAAAATATGTATTGATATTGAAGAGTTACCAAAAAGATCATCAAATGCTGCTCATTATCCTACTCATATCCATAATATACTAGGATTTAATAAATGAATACCCTGAAAATAGACTCAAGGTACTGATTAATCACCCTATTCACAAGTTCAATAAATACCATTCGAGAATATTTCAAACCAAAGGGCCTGAACAACTACTCATAATAGATATATATACTTCAAGAAACTATTTTTAGAAGATAATGCTCTCTATGTATGAATCGATGAAACCCAAAATGAAAATCAATATTGGAGAAACACATTTCCTCTTAAAAATATCAAAAAGGCCATCAATACAAGGAAAATAAATCTTCTTTATGATTTTCATTATATTCAGCTCTTGATAAACACAACACAACTGGAGTGATCCATCTACATTTTTGAAGAAAAATGAGGGACAACCCAAGGTGATATTCTTAGGGGAATGAATCTTTTGGATTCCAATTAATCTATATATAACTTTAATTTCATCAACTCATTGGGGTCAACATGTTATGAGGGAAATGATATCTACTATGTTCTTGGTTCCAAATTGGTGGAGAACTTTTCACCTCACTCCGATGGTAGACATGGAAAATACTCTAGAAAATACACTAGGAAATCATCTTCCATTAGAGGTAATCAACTTTCAGGAATACTACAATAATATTCCAATAAGAGATATGACAAATGATAAAAAAAGGTTTCACAACTACGAATGTTGAGGTCCAACACAACCATATCAAGGATCACAATCCCTATGAAAAACCGAGGTACTCCCACTAGGTGAAAAAAAAATCACCCTCTTCCTATAACAGTCGATGTTCACATAAAAGAGAATAATATAATCTATACCAACGATTACATATAAGATGTTAATATATAAAATAATAATATCTCATACCAGCTCAACCCCTTATATGGTGAGTGAATAAGAAAAACACCTAAAACCCTTTTATCGCTTCCAACCACCCGGTGTTTCCAACTCCTTCACAGATGACATAATCTCAGTTTGAAAATCCAATAGATCCACATGAAATGTTAAATGAATGAAAATGATGCACTAGTATTAAATAACCCAATAGCTAAATATTTTTCAATAAGAATGGTACTGTCAATTTTTGTAGGACTAGTATCCATTTCTAATGGCTCACTATCAACCATAGGAAGATGCCTCGTATCAGAATGATCCTAATAAGAACCACTAACCTATGACAATTTTTTGAACTAAATATTCCTAAAAGATAATTTATCCTTGAATCCATGACATCCAAACCAAGATCTAATTGCCTTGGAAGATTTTTGATGACTTGACATCCACCTGGAATCCACAGATCAGTCGCCACTCTGATATAGGGGCCTCTCCTTGAAAAATGCCTTTATGTTCCCAAAATCTATACACTGATGGTAAGGTATGGGTGATGAGGAACACATTGATCTCTTGTGTCCCACTTTTTGACATAGATGACACACCATTAAACCTGTACCCGAATCCCCAGACGATGATAGTCATGAAGGACGACCTGAACCACCACCACCCATATTCTATTACTCACCCTTGTTCCTTTGCTTCTTAGATGAACTACCAATACCTACTGCTAAGTCAACCCTGATGGAACCATACCTAAAAATCTAAATAGTATCCATTATAGAAGAATGGTCAACCACATTGTCATAGGTACTGAACTTAAACATAAAGACTTGAGAATAAATTTATGACTGCAACACCCTTTCAAACCTCCAAGCAGTAATTTTCTCATTGGAACTGAGCTCCAGAGCATACTGGACCAACTCAGAAAAGTGGCTATCATATTCCATAATAGACTGGTATCCCTATTTATGCTCTATAAGCTCATAGGATTGATCTCAATCAAACACCTCTAGACAGTACTACTAAAGGAATACAACAATAATATATCTCCAACCCATCTGATCATGCTTTCCATCTTGCACCACTGAGTCCCACCACTTCCTACTAGGACTGTTCAATAGAAAAAAATACTCATTTCAATCTAATATCCTTAGGGTATAATGAAATTAAAAAATTATCTCCATCTTCTGATGTCACTCCTCAACATCTAGAGGTTTTATGTTGAACATGAATGGTGGATTCATTCTCTTGAGGATGTCAGGAGATTTTTCCATTTTGATACTAGCTCCTACTTCCCTAACCTCAGTAGGACCTGAGCCCGTCCCTTGTCCTAAATCATGGATAACCTGCCACACTTACACCACTAGACACTAGTCATTTTTTTAAGGAGAAATCTCAACCACATCTTCCTACCTGTAGTTTCACAGGGACTCCCCGAGGAGGAATTTTACAAAAGAAATAAGTATTCACAAGAAAAACATCAACACAACCACAAAATGAAATTTTGAACATTTTTAGTTGTATGAAAAAAATCAAAAACTTTTGAGCATATCGTAAATAAGTTCAAAAACAATATTAATCCACTTTATCCCCACCTAGTGTACATATACTGTTAAAAACCTATACACCTCACATGGGGAACAATTCACCATAATCACGACATCACATTAAATCTCAAGTCATGTCATACGGTGTATAGTCTAGACACAAAACTCACATCGAGAATGAAAATTCCCAAAAATCCATGATCAAATCTATCCAGACACTTCCATTATATCATGAACCAAAGAGGAAAATCACATCTGATACCATTTTGTCGCAAACCATGCCTTGAAATCATCAAACCAGATACCAGAATCAGTTCAAGGAAATATAATGACGGCATTCACGATCTCCATGGGCTGGAAAATAGTATCTGGGTATCAAAAATGTAATCTTGGAATGATTTTCCCATTTATATAACAATAACTAACCGAAAAATTAATTCAAAAAATAATTGATAACCATAACCAAATGTGGTACAACAGTTTTCAGATTAACATTTTCACAAATTTAACCAAGAACAAAAAATACTATAATGGGATGGAAACCAAAAACAGCCCCAATACGTCCATTAAACATGGGGGGCATCACCCCCCAATCCACCACCACCAACACGAAAAATAATTGTAACTCTATCGACCTGGTCTATTATCACCAGAACACATCATTCCTTTACTGGATCCATACATAAAAAATTCAACATACACCCAAAAGAGTACATAGGGTGTGATAGAAATCCCTAAAAGATGCCATGAAAAAAATTCATTCTATAACATTAAGATACAAAATATAAATGTATATTTTTGTAACAACTTTGGAAAAAAGTACATGATACAACCCAAATATATATTCTGAGAAAACACTTTCATGGAATGAAATTTATAATAGAATATTTCTCAATAATAAACATGATTTAATATCCACAACATAGACGAGGAACAACATATACAGGTATTTGGAATGAAATAAATTATATATAATGTCATAAAAGAGAACCATATGTATATAAATAAGGGTCTCTAGAAAAAGTGATTCAATAATAACCTCATACTTCAGTGATCAATATCATCCAAATAAAATACTAACATATTTCCCATGAACAAGTCATTAGGATGGACCATCCCAAGGGCCTAGTGGTTTCCATATTAAACTCCAATGCCAAAACGTTCCCGTGAATGTTCCCTTTGAAGGGATAATCCCAAGGGCCAAGGTGGCTTAATAAGATAAGCTAATTCTAAAATGTTATCGTGAAAGATCCACTAGGATGGTCCATCCCAAGGGTGTAGTGGTCTTCTATCATATCACATGTTTAGTTATCATCTCAATAATTAGTCAATCTATATTTATATGGACCTTTCTAATTTCTATGAATTCTTGTATCAATCCACTAAGAGAATTTAGGCATACCTCTTCTGAATTACAAGAGTAGTGGTTCTAGTTTTCCAACCCATATTCTTGGGTTTCCCTTTATCCTCTAATTTTTTGATCACATAACCATAACATTTATAAACATGTACCATGATACATATCCCCATAAGGAAATCACCTCTTTCAAAACAATAATGGAAACCACCATTTTCCATAAATATTACCAATTAACATTCTAGACACACCAATAACATTTCAAAATACACTTATGACCATTATCACATTTCATGAATCCACTTTGGGAACATCATTAGAAAAACACAAAATTAAACAAACCATTTTCATGGGAAAATACCCTTTAACATAAACACATACACAATGTTCATTTCACAATGTGGTTTACATCATTTACAAAATTCACATATCACATTTAATGGTGAACCAAATAATCCAACATGCCAAAAATAACCCATTTGTTTTAAAAACCCCAATTTCAATACATTCACACCACAAGTTACTTTGAAAACACATTTCAATCATTTCAAAAAAATAAAAATCCCTAGATTGTAGTACCAAAATACGGAACACATGAAAAAAAAAGAATTTTCATTTGAGAATCAATTTTCATCAGATATTCATTCAAAATCATTCAAGAACAAGTTTCAAACCACAAAACCAATTTGTAGAACATACTCATAAATAAAATGAAGCTAACCAAACTCATCCAATAATGTTAAATCATGGAAAATCCAACATCACACTTAGATACATCTAAAATATGGTGAAAACCAACAACCGCAACACCAAAATATCTAATAAAGGAAAGAGAAATCACTAATCATTAATATCTTTATCAAAAACTTTAGAAAAAATCCTCTTTAGGTCAAACACTCTACTGGAAATTTGATACTCAATATTGAGGGAAGAAAAACCAGAGAATGGTTGAATAATCAAGAGAGAATCCACTTACATGGAAATTCCTTGAAGTTCCCACATCAAAATCTCCCAAGGAATGGTGCCCAAGGGGACTAAGAAAGCATGTAGGGGGATAAAATGGATGAAAATCATGTATGTGGTGGAATGAAGGTTGTATAGGGATAAATACCGAGAGGACACAAGCATAGTTGTAAATTTGTTAATGTAGTGGGCACGTCACTCTATTTACCCACATGGTTTTCGACAATGTGTGGCAACTGTGCAGACCCATAATTTTAGGAGGGACATGTCTGATGGTCAACCCACACAATTTACTAATTTTATACTTAATATACATTAGCCACAATCCAAAAAATAAACTTGGCCACATAGTTTCAATAGCTAGGCTTGTGGATTTCCCTAACACCAAACATGGGCCACATGCAGCCAGGAAAAAATTCTCAAATTTTCTACAAAACACTCAGGAAAATCAAGGATAAACATGGAATAAAAATTAGAAATAATAAATAACTAAAAATGAAGACATTGATGTGACAATCATACCTAAAATTTAAACATTATTTCTCCGGAATGTCATCCCAAAGCATGATCTGAATACATGAATGGGTATTCTTTTTCAACCCAAGACCTCCACTCCCAAGTCTCTTACATGTCACAACCATGCTTCAAGAGAACCAAAACCAAAAGAATAGACATCCCATGAAGCTCTACCTTTTGGGAATCCAAAATTCATACTAGTCATTAAAATATAGATAGATCGGGCTCTAACTCTAAATCCCCTAATCTCAAAACATGGGAATGATCTAGGATATACTTTTCCAATAATGAGACATGGAAAAAATCCTGAATTGATGAATATTGTGAAGGAACAGTCAATTGATAAACCATATTACTGACTCTCTTGGTAATCGTAAAATGCCCAACAGACCTTGGAATAAACTTCCCATGATGAAAGTAATCTCAAAAGGCCCAACATACCTTGGAATAAGCATCCCAGACTAACCCCAATGATGATAAACCATGCGAGGTGCCACATCATGGAACACCTAATCACCCTAAAAATATAATTCAGAACACCTGTGATTTGAATAATACATGTAATGAATTTGATATGTCAAAACCACTACCTGATAAACTATATTTTCCAAGACATTTCCTGCTTGATGCTTGGCCCTGCCAATGGGGTTTCTCCCACCTCAACCTAATACAATGGGTGCTGACATGGTAGACTATAACGCTCCCCAAAAGGATCCATCTGAATCAATGATTGGTATATATTGTTATATGAAAACTCAACCAATTCCATGAACAATGAAAATATAAAAAACATGGCTGAAAGATATCTACCAAAATATTATTCATCCACTCCATCTGACCATCCAGTTGATTATGGTATGTTGTGATCAATTTGACTTGTGACCCCATTGACTTCTGAATTATTTCCCAAAATCATGAGTTAAAAATGGTGTCACTTCAAAAATAATTTCATGATGGCACAACAAGAATTATCTAAAAATCCTGAACATACAACTATCCCAACTCATCAAAATTGGACCAATATCATATTAAAATAATGTGACATGACATGGTTAAAAAATAAATCCCAAACCAAATAACATTCCTTCCTTAGGGTGTACAAGGAAATTCCACAATGAAATCCTTAGATAACTCATCCAACATTCAAGTATGAATTTGTAGAGGATGATTAAAACTGTACGGTCTCTGATGCTATGATTTAAGCATCTGACGCATCTATGATATGAAGTCAGCTACATCCCATCTCATACAAGGACACCAGTACTATATACACACATTATAAAACATACATATGGCACTATGATGAATGGAACAGTGAGACTAATGGCTATCATACATTACCACCATCTATATAAACAATTTTACTAGTAAGTGACCTCTAAAACTCAATTCACACCTTAAGAGATAATGACCACTCATAGGGATCCTCACCAAAATGAGTAAAATGTATAGAACATAGGCACAATTCATAATTTTACTACTCATGTCGAGTCAATTTTAGGAGAGAGGGTTTCATCATCACAATGGATAAGAAATCATGCCCTTTATGATCCAAGGTCTCCTAGTGAATATGAGAAAAGAGCCTAATCAATGACCACTCATCACTAGACATGTTTTGCTATAGAACATAATCTTTTATTCTTATGGAATATTAAACCACATTACATTTTGATGGGGTATAGACTATATGAATAGAGTAAACGAAAAAATTCTCCCCACAAAATTTATTCCATATCATTAAGGTATACATCACTGATACTAACTCTAGTCCATAAGTTAGATATTTCTTATCATGTGGCTGAAGTTGATGAGATCCATAAGACAAGAAATGATCATTCTACATCAGTACAAACCCAAGGCCTATGCATGAGGAATTCAAATAGAATACATAACCTTTCCAGATTCTAGAACAATAAAAATAAGAGTGGTAGTCAACAATTACATTATTTCTTAAAAGGACATATGGAATTTAAAACTCAATTATAACATTACCTCTTTCTAGGTAAATTTCATCATATATGAATCCATCTTGGAGATATCCAAAAATAAGCACATTTAATAACCTACTAGGAATAAATATTTTATAATCTCAAATACATTCTTTGGACAATCCAAAGAAATCACTACACTAATATTCTTATGGTCCACTAAAACTCTTCTATCTATGATCATGTGACCCTGAAACATCACCTCCACGATCTCGGATTTGAAATTCAAAAACATGAAATTGAGGTGATGATCCTAAAGAATTCCCAAATAAATTATAAAATTCCTATCATACTCCTCCTCATATCTAGAATAAACTAGGATTTCATCCATGAATACCATAATAAAGGAGTCATGGTAATGTTGAAATTCACTATTTATAAGTAACATGAATACATCTAGAGTGTCCATTAACCAAAGTGGCATAACCAATTACTCAAAATGGAGACACATGCCTCAAAAAAATGTTTTCAGAACATTAAACTATCAAAATCTAACATAATGATACCCAAACTGAAAAATAGATCTTAGATAACAACCATGCCCCCTTCTTCTTATCAAGACAACCATCAAATTCAGGGAAAAGAATATGTGTTCTTGATTTTAACATTACTTGTCTTCCAGTAATCTGTGCAAAAGATGAGAGATATATCAGAATTTTTCATAATTCAATCTGGGGTGACCCATGGAAATATGCTCAGGTGAATGAATCATATGGATTCCAAATCATCTGGGTGTTCCTTTATTTCTATCAACTCAATGGGGTCCATACTATATGAGGTAAGAGATATCATTTGTAACAACCCATGATTTTGAAAATAAATTTAATATTTAATTCATGAAACAGTAAGTCTCTAAAAACACCACTATATATTGTTCAATCTATTATACATAATTTTTTCACCTCTGTGATTTAAATTTCAAAAAACTGACATACTTTGTTGTGTTCAGAAAGTTATTTAGAGTCTGATAAGACAAACACAATTTTTGGTTAATAATAACATACACTTATTAATAGTATTAAAAATAGTAATGTGACCCTTATTAATATAAATTAATTTTATTATCTTATTGTCATGTGGTTATAATTTAACGAGTACTTGATTAATTTTCAAAGGTGATATAAAATGAATAATTGTTATAAAATTGTTTTTCTGATTAAATTATGATTTTATTTACATATTAAACTAATTATAATTAAGAAAATGTTTTCATATAATGGAGTTAATTTTTGAATTCTACACGTTGAAAAATGGTTTGGGTGATTTTTTAAGAAATACTTGAATTTATTATTAATAGTAAAATATGGTAATTTACCGTATATATACATTAATAGTTAAATTCACTATTCCTAGAATCATGGCTGATGTAAGAACACTTGTTTCAAACTCCCATGCATATATTAATATTCTTTTTCACAAAAATATATAATATTGGTCGTCTATGGAAAACTATTAAAACCAAAATGATCAAAATTATGGGAAAACCATCTCTCCCATTATACTCCCCCTCATTCCCTCTACTTTCCACTCCTCTCCAGGCTTGTTTATTTTCTAAATTCTACACAAATAACTCCTAAGATCCTCCCGTATGTCCATTGTCCCTTGTTCTCATAAAATTTCCAAAACCTCTCCCCTATATTGGATCTCATGGAAGATTACATCAAGACGTAAAATCCTTTTTTAATTTCATTTTTTTCATGTTCCTTTTTTTTATTTTCATTCCTCACCTTCATTCATTTAAATTATTTGATGAATCTAGTACTTTAAATGTACTAGAATTTTTTTACTATAATATAAGAATATGTAATCATCCTTTATTACATGTTCCCTTAACTATAAATGAAAACCCCTTCTGAGATGTGTTAAATTATCACATTCAAGGATGATAGGTTTTCAATTTTCACTACAATATTCAATTCTGGTCATGAAATCATTTTTACGCTTAAAAAAAATTATATATGTATTATAGCTTATTTAAGGTTATAGAAACCTTTTTTACACATGATATTAATTTATAAATCAAAACAATTTCGTTGTAATGAAAAAAACAACAAAATAACCAAAGCAATTTTCATTAAAGTTTTATATAATGATTCTTCTTCACTCCAAATAACCAAAAAAAATTTATGACCATGTAATATGTTGGATGTTAACTAATAACATAAAACATATATTCTGAACGACAATTATCATTGTACAATTTTATTTGTATATGAATATCAGTAAATCGATCATGAAAACTAAGGAAAGAAATGCTCCAAAACAATGAAATTGAATCTCTTAACCCATTCAAAAATATGAATTATCCTAACAATGTAATTATAAATATACAAAACTTTAGAGTAGGTTCATTATATATTGATTTAGGAATCCAGTTTTGATTTTTCAGGGCATTAAGATCAGGTGAGGAACACCTTCACACGTACAACAAGGGTTTTCCACCTGAGCCTCCATTTTCGTTCAGGTTACTTTTTTATCTAATTACCTCTATTAAATTCTTATTCATTAAAATATAATCTTCATAAATTCTCTATTAATGTTATATATACTTGTACCAACCATAATCCTACATTCATTTATATGTAATTATATTTATTAAAAGGTTCATTCAAATATTCTTCCGGAAATACAAGTCCGACTCAGGGGAATTTCTCAAATTTGTATATATTTTTTGGGAAATATATAATCTATTTTTAGAAACCATTATCATTATAAAATAAATTATTTTGTTATTAAAATTTTATATTAATTCATTTATTGTTTTATACAAACACTTTTCCAAAATAACACTTCTTTTCAAAGTAAAAGATTATTTTATATCACGAATTACACAATGAATTTATAAGAGTATCATCATCTATTTCCACACTCCTATTGAGTATTATGTTTTGTTAGGGTTAATATTTATGATATGATCTCCCATATTTAATTCAGTGATTTAATATTTGTTTTAATGTGGGTGTTCAACCTTAAAACCATTCACCAATTTACTCAAAATGGTTTGTGGTTATACTTGTTGTTTAGGGAAATTTATTTAGATTTCATAAGTTAGATTCAATTTGAATTTAAATGTTGTTTATGATAATCTGTGTTCATATTATTAATTCATTGAACTTATTATTTTATTGGAGGGACCTACTATAGCCCGTCAATGCATCGGTAGGACTCATGAGACAAATAGATATGGACTCGGCCGAGGGCTTAACCAATTTTAGATATGGTTTTGGGAGAGGCCTTAATCATTTTAAATGTCTTGGATGAGGCCTTGACAGTATGTTTTATAATGTCCAGTATATGAATTTCCCACATTATTATGATTTAAATTCATAGTTTATGTTTATATTAACTAGTATAATACCCATGATTATGTTTTATTTTGGAAATAATTACTCATTAATTTTCCTACCACAATGTGTTCATTTTTATTTTTTTTAATGGAATATGATTTCAATTATTCACCATGCATAATGACTATATTTATGATATCATCACCTATATTACATACCCTTATTGTGCATCTATTCTCACACCTTCTTATGTTTCAATTTTCATAGGACATGAAGAAGAATGTTATTATCGACTTGTAGGGATAATCTTAGAGTGGTGGATGATCCCAATTGAACTTATTTGTTGTTTTCAATTTCAAGTTGTAATGTTGAACATCTATATGTATCTGGAATTCCAAATCTAATCTACTATTCATTCAATATATATATGTGAATTTATTGTAATTGTGATAATTTAATGTAATACGGAACCAGCTCTTGGAATTTCTGATTGGGTATTTACAACTGGTATTAGTGGAAGTTTAATAGAAAACATTGAAACTAGATTTAGAAAATGTAGATTAAAGAACAAACTCCTATGATAGTATTTGAGAATAATCATACAAGAACATCCATTAATTTTAATAAGGTGTAGATTATGTGGATCCTTCTAGAAAATGCATCCATGTATGGATACAATAAGTTGATATGGTTCTGGAACATATGTACCTAAGAGTGAAATGTCCTATGAGGAGTTTCAGGCTTTACTCAGGGTATCCTGGTACATGACAACGAGTGTTAATGCACACCTAGTCTGACATCTTAGGGGATATTCTTAGGATAAATCACATTTTCTCTACAATCCCTTATGAAGGATAAAATTTACATTTTTCCTCAAAGAAACCATGTTAATGATTACGGGATTATCTATTCCAATGAATATAACTTATGTTATGTATTTTTTCTATGTCGATATAGTACATTATGATTCATAACCAAATATAGTGTATGCAATTATTTAGAAATTGAAGCTTTTGGAAGGAATAGAAACTGCATGAAAGTGCATATCCCTATATGGATATCCCTCCTCTGAAAGATAATAATGTTGGACATGGAGATTTGAATGCTATAGAGAAACATGTAACTATCATAAGAAATATTTCTTAGGTTATTAACAATATCCTTACATGTATGGAGTATATAGATTCACAATGTGGAGGAGCAATGTTACATTGCTTTATGAGACAAAAGTCTCCATCATTTAATGGGACCAAAATCCCATTCTTAGCAGAGCAATTGATATTTTCCAGATAGAATATACTTCATGCCTTGGGATGTAATGAATAGAAGAAGGTTTTCATGGATTTTTATCAACTATTGAGATATTATGATCAATAGTTGTCTATAATTCAAACACAAAAGAGGAAAATGTGATAGAAAACATGTAATGGAGTGAATTTAATGAACTTTTCTTATTGAAATACTTTCCTCATAAAGTGCAAGTAGAAATAGAATGGAATTTTACGAATTTGAGGGAAAAGGGAGATGAGAATGTATCAAAGTATGAAGAAAACTTCACAATGATATAAAGGCATGTTGTGGAATATATTGATAATACACTGATAAATATGTATCGATTATTTGATGGAATCAATCTATTCTATTGGTGGGCATTGGTCTTCGAAGATTTCTCATTATATGAAGATATAGTCTCATGTGCTATCATGAATGAAAAGGAGTTCTATAAGTCTCATGAATTTAATGGAAAACAAGAGAAGAAGAGGGTTACTGAAAATTATGGAAAAGGAAATATGTAAATAGGGAATAAGAGAAAAGTTGAATTTCAAGATTCTGAAAATTGTGGAAGGAAACACCCTAGTGCTAGCTTAAAAGGAAAAGATGTGTGATAAATGTCTAGATAGAAAATCTATAATGCTGGTGTTTTCAAGGGGAATAAAGAAGCCATTAATGTTCAATGCTTTAATTTTTGGGAGATGGGACACTATTCTAATTATTTTCCACAACGTCAAGGAAATACTCTACATAAATGTCAAAGAAAAAAGGGAAAATCCTCTACAATCACAATTAGTGATATTGAAGTTTTTAATGATGTTTTGGTAGGTTCATTAATCATTTCCTCAAACATTGAAAATGATTTATTTAATTTCAGATCATTTCATTATTTTATATCATCCTAGTTTTTCAAGAAAATTATAAATTTACAATTTTATTTAATAATTGAGTTGTCAGTCAAAACTTATAAGGGATGTATCATTGAAACAAAGATGTACCATGCATTCCCCATAATGGAATATAAAGGTTCTTTATCTTATAATTTTATTATCATACCCATGATTTCCTTCTATATAATCATCAGTATGGATTGGCTTTGAACCCATGATGCAAAAAATAATTATAGGAGGAAGGAGGTTACAATTTTTTAGGATGATGCTGAATCCCTTATATTTTGAGAAAAAACACCACAACCTGATTCTCATACAGATTCACCTCTAGTAGATCTACTAAACTGAATTACTAGGGAGTAAGTTAGTCAAATAACAATTGGAGAGGAACGTAATGTTCGAATAGAGGATATACCTATTTTTCAAAAATACGCTGATGCCTTTCTAGAGTATTTACCTTAAAATACTTCAAATAGGGAAATTGAGTTTTCCATTGACTTAATTCCCAATTCTAGGACCATATAAAAGACATATTATAGAATTTCCACTGTGGAATTAGTGTAACTTAAGAAAAAACTAGAGGAATAGAGTGATAAATATTTTTTTATCCCCATTGATTCTCCATGTGGAGCCCTAGTTCTTTTTTAAGAAGAAATATGGATCTATGAGGTTGTGAAATGACTATAGGGAGAACAATGATATAACAATAAAGAAAAAGTATCCACTACCTCAAATTGATAATTTATTTTATCAAATTCATAGAGCCCAATATATTTTGAATATTGATCTTTGATACCGATATCATATGTTTTGTGTGAGGATGAAAAATATTCCGAAGACAAAATTTCAAGGTAGGTATGGAAACTACGAGTTCACAGTAATTCCATTTGTAATAACTAATGCACCCTCTGTTTTCATGGATCTTATGAATAGATCGTTCATGTAATAACATGATGACTTTTTGGTTGTATTTATTTGTGATATCTTGGTATACTCCAAATGTTATGAAGATCATGAAAATCACATGTGTAATATTCTGAAGACTCTTCTACAAAATGAATTTTATGGGATGTTTAGCAAGTGTGAATATTGGATTCAATGGCTTTCCATTATTTTCTACATTGTCTCTAAAGGTAAAATATCTATTGATTTTGTGAAGACAAAGGCTGTGAATGAATGGCCTGCTCCAACAAACATAACTGAGGTATGTATTTTTATTGGTTTAGTATGTTATTGTCAGTATTTCATTCAGAACATTTCCTATTTTGAAAACATAATGACCAATATTACACTTCAAGGGGTTATGTTTGTATGGATAAAATAATGTGGGGAATATATATAATAATTGAATAGGAGATTATTAAATTCTCCAACACTAACTCTACCATCATGGAATAATTAGTTTGCAATCTACAGTGATTCATCACTGAATAGACGTGGTTTTGTCATTATGTATAATGATAGAGTTATTTCATATGCATCGATGAAGTTAAAAATCCATCGAAAAAACTATCCTACTCATGATCTTGAGTTAGTAGAAGTAATATTTTATCTATATATATGGAGACATTAACTATATAGTGAAAAATGTGAGATTTATATGGATCATAAAATCCCAAAATATATCTTCTCATAGAAAGAACTCAACATGAGCCAAAGGAAATTTCTCTAACTACTCGAGCATTAGTATTGATCAATATAATACCACCCAAGAAAGGAAAATAAGGTAGAAGATGCAATGAGTAGGAAGGATCATGGAGTTCTAAAAAAATTCCGATCGATAATGATTCATTGTACATGGATCTCATGAGGATTGATATAGGAATTTTCAATTATAATGAAACATCAATACTTTTTCAAATTGTTTACCAACAATATTTATTGGAAATAATTAATGCATTATATTATGATGAAGATAAAATTAAAAATAAAATTAATTCCGTGAAATATGGGATGTTGGTTGACTTTATGTGTGAAGATAGAATTCCGAAAATTGGGAAGACACTATGTATTCCATCTAAAATCAAGCTAAAAAGGGAGTTATTGGATGATTCTCATAGATCAAATTTCTCTATACAACCTGGTAAAACTAAAATGTATAGTGATTTGATAGAAAATTTCTAGTGGGATAACATGAAGAGGGAAATTTCTGAATATATGACAATATGTTTAGTTTATCAATAAGTTATGTCCGAATGACTACATCCTAGAGCAGTCATGAAACATCCACTTATACCAACATGGAAATAGGATAACATCACCATGTATTTTTTCACTGCATTAGTCAAAAATCCAAGAATGAACAACAAAATATGGGAAATTGTTGATCGACTTATGGAATCTGCAGATTTCCTATCTATAAGGGAGGATTTCCCACAAGAGCACCTAAGATGACTCTATATCATTGAAGTTGTGAGAACTCATGGAGCACCTCTCTCAGTTTTTTCCGATCGTGATCCATGATTCACATCAATATTCTATAATAGTCTTCAAATGGCTTTGGATTCTGAGCTTCGATCGAGTAATGCTTATCACCCACAATCTAACAGGAAATCAGGAAGGATGATTCAATCCTTATGGAACATGTTGAGATCATGTTCACTTGAATTTTAAGGAATGTGGGATCAATATTTACCATTATTGACGTTTTACTACAATATTAGTTTCTATTCAAGTATTTAAATTGCACCATATGAAGCATTGTATGAAAAGAGATGTCGTACACCACCTTTTTGGGAAGAATTTAGAGAAAGGAAGCTTGGGATCCCCGAACTTGTACATGAATCAACAACCAAGGTACAGACTATTCAAGGCCATATCAAATAGCTCAATGGAGAAAAAACACTATGTTGATAATCGAAGAAGGATTTGAAGTTTGAAGTGGGAGATCATGTTTTCAAAAAAGGATCTCCATGGTAGGGTGTTATAATATTTGGGATGAAATGGTAAGTGACCCCTAAGTACATTTACCCTTTTGAAATTATATATAGAAATGGAGTTTTTTCAGATCGTTTGACTATTCCACCATGCCTGTTTAATGTACAAAATTTGTTCCATGTCTCATTGCAGATAAAGTACATGTTAGACCCATTGAATCTCCTCACTTCTAAAGGTATTAAATTGGAACTTGATCTATCTTACTATGAAGAGCCAATCCCAATTCTCAACACTAAGGAATAACTACTGAGGAATCTGACAAATCTAATACTAAACATACTACAGAAAAATCACAAAATCAAATTGGCATGAAGGGATCATAAGGAGCCTATGATAAAGAACTACAAAAATAGTTTTGTGAGGGAACGTTGTAGTAATATCAAGGATGAAATTTTTATAAGGATGGGAAAATTTATCACCCCATGATTTTCAAAATAAATTTAATATTGAATGCATGAAATAATAAGTGTCTAAATAACACCACTATGTTATAACTCGGTTAGTACAAATAATTTTTCCAACTTTGAGATTTGAATTTCAAATAAATGACATTCAAGGTTGCATTTAGTAAGATATTTAGAGTCTGATAAAAAAAATATAATTTTTGGTAAAAATTTACATACACTAATGAATAGAAATAGGAATAGTAATATGACCCTTATTAATAGTAAATAATATAATTATTTTAGTGTCTTATGGTTATAAGATAATGAGTTTTTGATTAGTTTTTCATTGTGATATAAAACGAAGAATAGTTTTAAAATTTTTATTTTCCAATCAATTATGATATTATTTAAAATTTAAATTAATAATATATAGAAAATTATTTTTATAAAATGGAGATTATTTTTTAAATCTACACGTCGAAAAATGGTGAGGTGGGGTTTTTTTGGATTTTCTAAAATACATGAATTTTTGAGGAATTGTAAAATATTGAAATTTACCATATATATACATTATTATTAAAATCAATATTACTAGCATCATGGTGATGTAAGGACACTTTGTTCGAAGTCACATGAAAATATTACTACTTTTGGTCTCAAGAATCAATACTATTGGTTGTGTTTAGAAAAATAATAATATAATAAGGAAAATAATGTGAAACCCCTCCTTTCCACCACTATAACCCCCACCCCTCACTCCCACTTCTCTTAACACCACTCAAGCATTTTCTCGTTTACTAAATTCTACTAAAATATCCTCCCAAGCTCCACCTCCAGGTCTAGCAGCACTTTTTTTCAAAAATATTTCAAAACCTCTCCCCAAATGAGGCTCTCAATGAATATTACTTCATGTGATAAATTACTCTTTTCATTTCATTTATTTCAAGTACATTTTTTTCTTTTTCATTCCTCCTCTCCTTTTATCCAGATTTTGTAATGACTGCATTATTTTACATGTACAATAATTTTGTTATGATAATGGAATAATTATTCATCATCTCTCTTTTACCTTTCTTTTATACTAGAAATGAAAACTCTAACTATCATGTGTTAATTTATCACATTAAAGGAAGATTGGTTTTTAATTTTTATTTCCATCATAAATTCTCGTCAGAAAACTATTTTTATGTCTGAAATAGACTGTAATATATGTATTATAACTTATTTAAGGTTCTGTAGTACTATTTTGTACATTTTATTAATTTATAATTCAAAATGAGTTTTTTTGTGATAAAAAAACATCCAAATAACCCGACCAATTATTATTAATATTTTATATGATGATTTATCATCACTTATAATAAAGAAATGAATTGTATAACACTATAATCTTCTAGTATTTAGATAATAACATACAACAACTTTTCTAGAAAACCATTCTCATTCTATAGTTTTATCATTACATGAATAAAAATATATAGATCATGAAAACCCAGGAAGAAAACTCTCCCAAGAAATTAAATTGAATCTCTTAACCCATCAAATGTCCATGAATGAACCCAATGAGGTTATAATAAATCAATTAAACATATATGATGTTATTTAATCATTAATTTATGAACCAAAAACTGATTATTTAGGTTATTAAGATCTTGTGGGGAACACCTTCGGACTTAAGTTAAGGGTTTTCCACCCAAACGTCAATTTTCATTTGGGTTACTTTTATTATATACTAACATCAATTAAATTATTATTCATCAATATAAACTCGAAAAATATTCTATTTGAATGTTAAAAATATGGGTACCAACCATAATCATACATTTATTTATGGGTAAATATATATTTTAGAGGGATCTTTAAAAAAATATTTCTAAAATAGAATCCATATTCAATGGAATTTCTCAAATTCTAAACTATTTTCTAGTGCACTCTATAATCTATTTTTATAAACCATTATCTTTCTCAAATTACTAATTTAATTTTGAAAATACTATATTACTCCAATTTTGGTTTTATACAAAAACGTTTCCAAGAGAAATATTCTTTTCAAAGTAAAAAAGTATTTATCTCAATAATTTCTCAATGATTTTGTAAGAGTATCTTAATCTGTTTCAAAACTCATGTTGATTGTTATGCATTGTAAGGATTAATAATAATGATAGAATATACCATATTTAATTCAATGGTTTATGATTCTATTAAATTTTTCTATGCTATCTTAAAACCATTCACCAATTTACTCTAAATGGTTAGTTTTTATGCTTAATGTTCGAGGAAAGTTATTTACATTTCATATGTTAGTATAAATATGAATATATATGCTTTTATGTTTATCCCCGTTCATATTAGGAATGCATCAGACTTACTATGTGATGGGTGGGGCCTGCTATGTCCTGTTGATGAATCAGTAGGTATCATAAGATAAATAGTTATGGACTTGGATAAGGCATTTCCCATTTTTGGATATGGTTTTGGTCGTTTCCATAATCATTTTTAGATGCCTCAGATGAGGCCTTTATGGTATTTTTAGAATGTCCAGCATATGCATTTCCATCATTATAACGCTTGAAATTCATAGTTAATGTGGTTATTTGACTAGTAGGGTACCCATTATTATGTTTTATAATGGTAATAATTACTCATATCATATTCCTACCATAATGTCTTTATATTAATTATTTTTAAGGAAATATGTTTTCAATTATTCACCATGCCTAATTTTTATGTTTATGATATATTCTGCTATATTTCATACCCATACTGAGCATCTGAACTCACCTCTTATTTGGTTTAATTTTTCCTAGGACATGAAGAAGTATATTATGCCTGACATGTAGGGATATTCATAGAGTGGTGGATGTTCCCAATTGAACATATTTGTTGTTTTTCATTTCATGTTGTAATGTTGAACTTATATATGTATCAGGATTTCCAAATCTACTAAACTATTTGTCCATTCGGGACATGACATTCTTGTAATCATGCCAATGTAATTTTATGAGGCACCGTATCTGGGAAACTGTGGTTAGGTCCTTACATCAGTTCTCTTCCAAGCCCCAAATCAATGGAGAAATATACATCCCACTTCAAATGAATACCTAAACAATCCTCTCGAAAAACTTTGTTAATTTGTCTACCACATGAGTTAATACACCATTATGAATACTACTATAAGATCATAATTTCTCCACAATGTTTGTTATTTTTTATGTATCATTTTAAGTACCTTATTTTGGGATAAATAAGTCTTTCCCGCAGTCATTTGGAGACTTGGGGGGTGTTCCAGGGGTTCGGGAAGAAAAATTGGATGAAAAATAAATTTCTGGGCATGTTGCACTGTTTGCGCATGGTTAGTAAAAACCATGTGGAGTATCCTAGGAAACCATGTATCCATGGATAGAGTATTATGAATGGTTGGTGAAAAGTTAAGCAAACTGTGTATAATTCCCATGAAACTGTGAGAAGGGGGTCTTTTTCAAATAATGGCTCACAGACGGTTTGCGTATGGTTTGGAAAACTATGCGGCCAAGAAATGTTGGAAAAAATATAAAATTCCCACTCTAGGATTTTAAACTCCAACTTGGGTTTCTCTTCCATTTCACACCCTAAAACCCTATTAATGATCATGGAGGAACTAAGATTCCCATGTTTTGTTCTCCATTGATTGATATCCATTTGGAGTGTTGTTGGTTGCAGATCGATTCCTCAGGTAAGTCTAATCTCCCCTTTGCTTCCTATTTTCAATTATGGTTTTTATCTTTCTCACATCTTCTTCCAGTGCTCTAAAACCCTTTTTCAAGTGATTTTTAGGTTGAGTATTCATGTTGTGTATGAATCCAAATCCAATTCCACGATTAAGAGTGTGTTCATCATTGGATTTGAGGTAGGTGGTGTACATGTCATATCCCATAGTTTTGACATAGATTTTTCCCTGTGTGTTGCAGTTTTTCCAATATCTTGTTGTGTATAGGTTTCTTGAGTATGATTGGGTAAATTGGGTGTCTTAATGATTCCCTTGAAACCCTCATGATCCCTGTGGGATACGTAGTGGATGAATTGACCATTTTAGGGCCACCCATGGAGTGAGATGACATTTCCAGACCCAGAGAGTGGTAAGGGATATGTGAATTATTGCCAAATAATATTTTGGAACCCATGTAGAACATGTTTATATGGTTGATTGAGTTGTAAATGGAATTATGAAAAATATTCCTTGGGTGATAAGGGCATAATCAGTTGTTGGATTGACATGAAAATGGGTAATTGGGTTGAAATATATTATGTTGTTTCGTGATTTGTTGTTATAAATGCCTAAGGGGATTAGTGCATATTAAATGGAATTGGGTAATGGAGTGGGGAGTGGGGAATATGTTAATGGGATGTAATAAGTGAATGGATGAATTTGTGGAATGGGTTAATACATGATAATTATGTGGTACTCCTAAATGATTGAATGTAATAATGATGTTGTGTTATGTGATATGAGAATTGTACATGAAAAGAATAATTGTGTAAATGCCTGTGAAATCATAAATGGGATCAATGTGTAAATGTATAGTCAATGATGAATAAGGATAAGGTATAGAGGTTTTTGAATAGATTCAGTGGATTAAGGCCGAGAATGGTAATTATTATAGATGATAATAGAATGTAATTGGTAAATGTGTTAATGGGTTATGTAATGATATTAATTGAGATGTAATTTTCATGTATTCTGAATTCTAAATACATTGAATATTCTTGGTTGTGCTTTTTCATGGTTGTGGTGACATGATATATAAGGAATTTAACATATATTGGAGGAGTGGGGTATTGACCTGAGGTTCTATTCCCATGGTTTGACTTAGAATGAGGCTCTAAACTCTTCCACCAAAATTCAGAGGTTAGAGAAGGAGACAAGGACTCTATTCCCATAATGGTTTCATTCCAACCTGATGAAATCTACAAGGTGAGTATAATCTGTTAATGTGATATGTGTGTCATTAGTGAGATAGGGACTTGAGTTATTTTTCCCTATTCATAGTAATTTATTTACTTAGACCCATGTATAGATGATGTATATGCCTAACCAAAAGAAAATGTGTTAAAGATCCACTATGTAGTAAATATGGTTTATTAAATATTACTGGGATAAATGCTATTTGTGAATTAAATTCACCTTATTAACAACTAGAACCTAAATTACCCTTTATTTAACTACAAATTATTTTTTACATTCATGAACTATCTATTATACTGTATATTTTGTAGATACCATTGGTGGTGGTCTACTGTGTTTTTTACTCACACCCTGCTAGGGTAGTTGTTGGGTACCCAAGCAGATCTCATAGTTGCAGGAGGTGAAAAGTACAGAGGCCCAACACAAAGATGTTGATATTGGTTCGGGATGTACATGGATAAGGATCCATACTTTGAGAGTCATGAACCATTTGGAGTTTTTTCCATTTTTTTTGGGTTTCTTTCTCATTGATCTACAAGTTTGGTATGGAATTTTTGTAACTGATTTGGGTTTTTAACTCATTGGGAAATTTTTGGTAATGTATGTTTGTTGGTTATTTAAATTTTTTATGATATATATATTATGTTATGTTGTGGCATATAGTGGTAGAAAGGGTATAGTCTCCCCAAGTGACTCATTGGACCCTCACCACTAGGCAGTAACCTCTGGCATACGTGGAGGCACGCTAGAGGGTGTGGGACGACATGGCTCAAGAAACCGGTTTAGTGGTTTATGGGTTGGGGATCTTATAATTTGGTATGAGGAGAGTTATTATTTCTCTATTAATACTTTGGAATGATATACAGGATTTTAGGACAATGTCGGGCCTTGGTAATGAGCTTGTTATTTAAAATAGAAAACCGATGTATGAGGGAGAACCCAAGTCACCCTATGTATGAATTGTTGTTAATGATGTGTGTTGTTATAGTTGAATGATATTTCACCGTTGGGTGATGCATATTTTGTGTGATTTGATTAATTTATGATATTTCTCACATTTTCAGAATGGAATGGGGATGTGCATTCATGCATCATTTTGGGCACCGAAGGATATAGGTGGCATGCATCAGTATATGCACACACACGGGATGGGTGTGTGGGGCATAAACAGTAGAGTGAATTTTACATCATTGATCAATCTGAAGAAAATTATTCCTGATAATGGTAATATATGTGGGTGAATAAAAATAAATAAAATGAATAGTTAAAACATATTGTGTATAAAGAAATGTTTTGACTGGGTTAAAATTTTGGGTTGTGATAAATTGTAAAGGATTATTCAGTTTTTAATGGGGAAATATTCAACAATGATGGTAAAATTTCTGATGCATTTTTCCTACTAAAAGGTCTAAATTTGTTAAAATGATGATTCTAACGGGTTCTAAATGGGTAATTGTACCTGAGAGAAAAAGATCATGTTGTAAAATAATAATTTGTTTAAAGATGTGTTGATGAAATAATAGTGAATCCATAAATTGGTTATAACCCATGTAGACCATGACCCATAATAGGTATGGTAGATGGTAGTGTTCTATGTGAGATGATTATTTTTGGTGTAGAGTATGAATAATGGGTTTTTTAAGGTTGACAGCATGTGATTTTTTTTATCTTTGGTTAAATCCTGTCATTCCTCTTCGAAGCGTCGGGTGAGTGATAAGTTTAAGTTGAAAATGGTTGAGTTCAACGGTGGGTATCCTTTTTGTTTTTCGGTGGATCCTTGTATGTGTGGGTTGGGGCAGTGAGAGATCCCTAGTTTGATATATTGGATTTTGATTATGATACCTAACCAGTTAGGATGTTGCTTAGGTGGTGTGCTTATGGAACCCTTGGTAGGGATTTGGCCGTTGTGTTGCGAGCTTTTGTTTGGTAATGTGAGTGAGGAAACACCCATGGTTCATGACCATATGGATTGCATGCATGACACTATTGATGGTGCCTGGGTCATATTTACATTGTGAGTAGGCACCTAGAGAGAAGCATTTTCAATCCTAGAATGGATGTTTTACTCTTAGTGAGGATGAATTTGTACACCTTGGTATAAAACCTAGAGTTTATGGTCGCTTGGGGAATTAGGAATAGTTTGAATTAGAATGGGGGTGAGAGTTCCATTTTAGAGCATTTATTTATTCATATCATGATATTCATGGTGTGTAGACAAGTCTAATGGATTATATCTTCAGATGGTATTCTCCACTTTGGGAAGTGGGCTGCTGCCCCAGTGTTTGGTAGAAGCTTAGTCTTCATTATTTTTCACATCTCTTATTGGTGCTTTCATTTGTTAATTATAAAGATGTATTAGGATAATAAATGACGATTATGATGGCGAGGTTTGAAGAGTGAAATTTCTAAATATGTTTGGTACTATTACACCTTCAAACAGATAAAGGTAGAACACTTAAACCCCTCTAGTTTTGTATTCCTCTTCCGTTTTCATTTTGGAAATGGGATTGGGTATCTATGCATTTTGTTGTTGTATTACCACGGTCTACTAGAGGAAGAAATTATGTCTTAGTAGTTGTTAAGTGTTTTATGAACTCTTCCCATTTCATTCTGATTATGGATACCACTATGTTTAATGATTCATGTTCACTGTATGTACAAGGGAATGTGAGGTTACCTTGGATTCCTTATACTTTTGATTTGGATAGGGATCCAAGGATTACCTAGAGGAGCTAGAGGAGTCTCCAAGAGAAAATGAGAACCCATGTCTAGTTCAGAACAACATACCATCAATAAAAAAATGGTTTGACTAAGTGAGTGATTTAGATCCTAGAGGATATTCTTTGTGAATGTGTCTTGGATTTTCGTGGATCATGGGTTATCCATCTTGTACTGGTTGAGTTTGATTATAAAATTAATTTTATTCATCGATCAAAATGGATTCCTTTGTTGTGTTGTATAGCCTCCAAAGGAATCCTCCTCATTTCTGGATTGAGGTGTGAGAAGTAACTTTAGTTAGACTATTTTTGGTTTTTGAGATGTCAATGGGGATTCAGGATGAAAATTAACATTTTGTAACAAACCATAGTTCGAATAAATTTTATGTAGATCAGCGACATCGTCCTTTGGAGGTTTCCATGGGTACTTGGTTTTCTTGAAAGTTTCTCCTCAGCGGTGGAACTTTGATCTCAAGAAACAGGGAATATTGGCTCTGAAATATTGTGGACCATTTTGGGTGACTATCCCGCTCAACTAGGATGTATATCAATTAGCATTGTCAATTAATTTGGTTAGTATCAATGATATTTTCAACATATGTCAGCTGATGAAGTATCATGCTAATCCCTCCCATGTCCTGTGATGGAATGAAATTGAGTTACATCCAAATGATTCTATTTTGGATAAACCAATTGAGATCATTTACTCTCAAATAAAAGTATGGAGTGGGATGTTGATTATGATGGTCAGAGTTTTGTGGAAACAAGGATTAGAGTCTCAAGAGACATAGGAATGAGAGTTGTTGATGAGGGAGTTGTGGCCTCATTTTTTTCAAGGGGTTTTATCATCCATATAATGTCCTGATGAAAGGATGTATTTATGATGGGGACTTTGAGTTATCTCATTACCTTGGTCGTATAAATTTTTTCCTCACTCCATGTTCCATTTTTTGTACAATGTTTTAGGTGATGGTTTCTGGATTTTCTTCAGGATGAACAAGATTTTCACTCCATCTAACAGGGTGAACCAATATGAAATGGTTGCTACATACATGCTATGACATGGATTCAAGCTGTGAAAAGATACATGACATGACATTTTTTACACGTCATGAGATAGTATATTATATGATTTTAATCCAAGGTGATGTGTATTTTGTATTATTTAGACACCTTTCATTTCATGATATGTAACCATATTACACATCCTATAATTTCCCAAGAATGGATTTTTTGGGGGTTGTGCAAGGTCTGAGTTCCCATTTTGATGTCAGTACTCGTTTTCACTCAACTGAACGTTCCTCTTCAGTGATTTTTTAGAAAACATTCTTTCATTATCAATTTTTTTGGTTTTTGATTTTCATTGCAGTAGCGGTGCATCACTCAGTGTGTGGAAGGTTTCTACTTCTTCATTACCATTGTTCATGGAAATTCCCATTCACATTGTTATCAGATTAGTTTGTCTAAAATGGTGTTTCTACTTGTCTTTATCCTGATTCGTTCTGAAATATCATTCTAGAGGTCTTCCCTTTGTTTGTTATGGTGAGGTGGGTGTTCATTCGTAATGTATATGGTGTTTCCTCTTCTCTGCAGACCCTTTATCTCCATTGGATAAATTATGAGATGTCTAGACTGAGTTTTAGGGCCATCATTGATTTCATTGAGTTTTTGTTGTTGGTGGATCTGATTTTGGGTGTGCATGACATTATTTTTGAGGTAGGTTACTTCTTCTTTATACTATTCCAATGAACAATATTGTTTTAATTTTATAAACTGATAAATAAAAGGATTTGGAAAGATTGTTATTTGTGTGTTGAAAAGTGTCTTTAAAAGAAAATAGTTTTCCACTTGTTGATAAATTGAAAGATAATGGGTAATTTAAATAATTGAAACAGATTTCAAAAATGGGATTCAAATCATTATAATGAATTGGTAATACAAGAACAAGTGTTACCTTGGGTACTTATATAGAAGGTTTAGCATGAGGCCATCATCCATATTTTTGTGATTAATTAAGATGTTTTCTCAATGGGCTTTCCTCTAATTCCTAGGCTCATTGTTTTCTAGTACTGATATTGAAATATCATAGGGGTTTACTCATGGGGTCTTCCACATCTTCCTATGATAGTGTTCTAGGAACAATATTTTGCACATTATTGATAATGGTAAGAGTAGCCTTCTAGATAGACCTATAATGATCCTTGTGGTTGATAACATTTATTTTATTTTTTGTTTTGTGGATTTGCAATTTTATCATTGGTATTCATGCTTGTTCCTGTTAAATATGATATGGAAAATTTTCAATGAAATTTTTATAAATTCTTTTGTTTTTGAACAGTGTAAAAGGGAAATATTTACGAGGTTTTCTATAAAACCACTTTACTTATTATCATGGATTATTTTATTTAAAGTGATCATACATAAATTATTATAAAGAGACATGTTATGGAAAATTTATGTGGGATCCTATTCAACCTTTTATATCACACCATGATCACATCTTCGGTGCTGTGCAGACCTATACATGTGTTCCAATGTATGGAAAGACAAGAAACTATAGTGAGGTGGTGGGGTTTCATGTCATGTGAGTTGGGTAACTGGTGGTGAGGTTGCGAGAGGTTTCCCATACTATACCATGGAGTACCAATTTAGATTTATTCCGTTGTATTTGGACTTGTCACTTTGATATTTTGGATATTTTTACAGTTTTTTTATTTTCCCTATTTTCTAATGGTTTTGGAATTTATTTATTGGATTTCAATTGCTCCTTCCCTCTATATATATATATTCCATGTCTTTGTACAGGTTGGGTGAAATCATTTTTTTGGGTTGTTGTTAAATTCATTGGTGCTTTCCACCATCCCATGTGGATCATAATATCCCTTAGAGTATGTAACCAAACATGTCTAGTGACATAATGGATGGGAACTTAGGTCAGGTCAATATAAGATAGGATAACTATTGTTGGGACCTGAAATGTACAATATAAAAAGTCATATTTATCCTTTTTATATCGATTGTTATGTTAACATGGGGATTGTATAACATGTTTTAGAGACACTAATAGGAATAGAAATCACATTGTAATTGGTTTAGCCAATGAGACAAGAATGAAATTAATTTTATAATTACTTCCCTCTAGGAGTGCATATTTCATTTGGAGTAATGATTTATGATTTGGTGCAAACATGTTTATATAATAATATTTTTTAAATTGTTTTAAATTTTGTGATTTTGAAAAAGGAATGATATTGGTATTTTGAAAATGGATTTATATTCAATAGCATGGTAAAATTTTGAAAAATGGTAGAATGTTAAAAACATTGAATTTTGATAAAGACATTGTTGAGATAGTTATGATATGGTAGAATGTAAAATTTTTTGGCCTTTAATTTCTAAGTAATGAGACTTATGGAATTGCGTTTTGTTTATAGAAAATGGAACATAGTAGGAATCGATGAAACAAACTAGAAGAAGCCTCTCAGAATGTGGTTATACCAATGTTACAGGTTAATTGATAGCTAATTCATGTACTATCCATGATATTAAATATATTGATACAGGGAACCAATGGAATGAACCAAGACAAGTGGATCATTCCATTCAGTTACAGAAGCATAATCCACCAATCCTTCTATGTGATTCAGAATAATAAAATTAAAATGTGTTGCTGAATATGATTAATTTAATCATTGATTTCCTTGGCACCCAAGTATAGTTTATTTTCATGTTTTTGGCACATATGTTGGATGATCATTTACCCAATTGGTGGGATTTAAAATATTAGGCTAAATTGGACCATAACATCTCATGGCAAGATTTTGATGAATCCCATCATCATGTAAATATACCCTAAAATGTTCATAATTGAATGAATGATGGAATTTTTCAAATTTAATATGGAGAACCTCTCAGTGACATAGTATGAAACTAAATTTATGAACATATCCAAATTCTCAACAATATTTTCTTCTAGTGAATCCTTCAAGGTGTTCATTTTTAAATCGAGTCTCAAGAAATTGATTTTATCAACGATATTTGTGCTCTATATAACAAATTTTAAAGACATAGCTACTAGATGAATGATGAAAGAAAGGGACATCTTAGGAGCTACAGGTGGGGGTGCATGTTGATACCTATGGGAAATAGTGGGAACTCTATTACTGGGGGTAAGAAGTGGAGGGAAACCTATCCCCAAGGTAGTGGTATGGATCAGAATAAGATGGATGGATCAGTTAATCCTAATTCATGACCCTAGTTAAATGTTTGATTTTTCCTATTTGGTTCACTATACCACACGAAGGGAGTTTGTAAAACACCACATAGAGCAGCTCACAATTGTAAACATAAAGGGAATCATTAGAAATATGAAATTAGTGCTCCTAGTTTGGGTGTTCAAGACACTTATTTATTATCAAGTATTTCATATGCTTCAATGGGATGAGGGTATAAATATAATTCCCATTATCAGAATCGATCCAGCCATGGTGATTCAAGGAATACCATGAATGTTTTTTAAGGGAAATATAAATAGGTAAATAAAGAATGAATTAAAGTGAGTATGAACATATATGAAGAAAATAAAGTTATTGTGGATGATCAATTTATACGATTAATGGTTACAGGAAGATCTTTTTGAGTACTACCATTATGAAAGCTTTGAGTGATACAGGCACACCCCATTACATCATTTCTTCGTTTGGTGTTGATTTGTTGGGTTCACATTTCTAGATGATTCTATTTTTGCAAAAATAACAAACACATATAATTAAAATAGAATGTCAATCCATTATGTTCATATCATGTTCTAGAAAATTGGATAGATTTAAGGTTGATATGAGATTTCTCTATGCTTGAGATGGATGTCTGTAATATAATCCTAGATAAAGATTGGTTGACTATATTCAAGGCTTATGTTGACTATTATACTAGAACGATTAGTTTCATGACTGATGATGGTTTCTATCTTCTCATTAAAGAAGGTAGGAATGTGAAGGTAAGTGAAATGAAAATCTTGGCCCCAACAGGTGGGGTGATCTCAATCAAGTTCAAAACTTTGACTTAAGAATTGATGGAAGAGATTTAGAATAGCAGTTTACCAACAATTGTTGATTAGTTTACAGATGTCTTTCATGAAAAGTTCATAGTTTTTTCACCTAAAAGAGATGTGGATTTTATTATTGATGTACTCCTTGGGACCAGTCCTATTTCCCTTATGTCTTATCAAATAAAACTAACTGAGTTATGGAAACTAAAAGTGTAGTTCGAGTAGATGGAATGTAAATGGTTCATTCATCGAATCATGTGTCTATCGTAGGGACCGATATTTTTTATCAAAAGGAAGATGTAAATTATTGGTTATGTGTGGATTATCATATGATTGACCAAGTTCAAATAAATAATTAGAATCCACATCCATGAATTGATGATATATTCAATCACATTGAGGGTATCCCAGTGGTTATAAAAAACTGACTTGCAACTAGGATATCACCAATTGTAGATTAATAATGATGATATTCCAAAAATATATATTTCAGAAGTAGATATGGATATTATGAGTTTGTGTTTATGCCTTTTGGTATTATAAATTTCCAAACAGACCATATAGAAAATATTAATGAGATATTTCAAATATTTCTGAAATCTTTTGTGGTGGTTTTTATGGATGATATATTGATGTATTCAAAAAAAGGGAGGATCATAAGAAACACTTGGATAAAGTGTTAAGATTCTTAATATATTATCATCTATATTCCATATTACCGAACTGTGATTTTTTGATACAAAAATAATATTTTCAGGTAAATGTAATATATGAAATAGGTGTTTCTAGGGATCCATAAAATATAGAGGTTTTCATTTATTTGCAACCAACAATTAATTTATTTTAGATAAACATTTCCTTGGCCTATCTAGTTATCTCCAGTTAATCTTAGTTATTAATCACAACTAGATTCACCAATGATTGATTTTATATACATGAATGTCTCTATCAAACTGAAAGATTAATTTCCCAAGACTTTTCATGATCTTAATTTTTTCCTTAAATCATCCCCAATCTTGATTTTTCTAGAATGAGGTCAATGGTATGTGGTGTGTTGTGAATCTTTGGGATCCGGGTTGGGATGTTTTCTAATATAGGTATATCATGACTTTTCATACAGATTAACATAGTAAAGATATCCTAATATGAACTACCCATCATAATTTTTGTAGTTAGTTGTTATTTTCGATGCTTTGAAGACTTGACATCATTACTTCTTTGGTGTGAAATTCATAGTTTTTATGGATCATAAAAGGTTGAAACAAATTTTCTCACAAAGTTATTTGATCCATTGATAATGATAATGGATGGTGATTTCCCAAATGTTTCATATTAATTTGATGTATTCATAAGGCAAAGGAAATTTAGGGGTAGATGCATTAAGAATAAAGTCATACGAGCAATTGGAAAATGTTTTTTCATATTAGTGGAAGTTGATGTCAGTGATAGTAGAAAAGAACATGGAATGAGAAGACCATGTTGACATTGTAGTTTTCATTCCAGTTTTTTGTTACTATTTTTATTGTCATCATTAAAGTGTTACAAAAGTCTGATTCATAATGTGTTGTGATTAGGTCTTAACTAGATGTTATAGAGATGATTAAGGGATTTTAGTTGTATGAGAGTTCAATTTTGTGGTTTTAAAATCATATGGTATTACTTACGTGTTTTCAAGAAAAACTTCTTCATGCTTACCATAATTTGAGATGGGTTGTTCATCCTAGAATACCGAAGATTAATAAGGCATTGAAATATTAGTTTTAGTTGTTTAGTATGAAAAGAAATGCAATTATTTTTTTCGACATGCTTAAATTATCAATAGGTTATTGTGATACATCAATGACCAGAAGGTAGGTTTCATACTTTTCCTATTTATATTTTCAAATGGGAACAAACATAAATGGTTTTTTATGGGTCTCCAAATAATAGTTTATAAGAACAATGTCTTATGGGTGATTGTGGATCGACTCAAAAAGTGAAACAATTTCATCCCTACATGGGAATATCATATGGTCGAGGAAATTCCAGAAATATATATCTGAGAAGTGGTACTGTGGAATAGCATAAAATTGGTGATACTCTATGACAGTGATATGAGGTTTACTTCTCATTTCTAAAAATACATAAAGAAATCCCTTGGGAAACAGTTGATAATGAGTATGGAATATCATCCTTAAATGTATAGTATATTCTATGGAATGATAAAACACTAGAAGAGATGCTACATTCTTATTTATTAGATATTAGTTTCTTGTGGACATATTTATTAGGACTCTAAAAATATATCTCCATTTGAAGAATTGTACGGGAATCATTATATTTCTATGCATTGTTTGGTTAAAATGGGTGAGACATCACTAATTCAGCCAAACCTTTTTAATGAAAAATTGAAGAAGATTAAATTGATCAAGAAGAGGATAGAGAGAACATAGTGTTGTTAGAAATCTTATGTAGATCATCATTAATGGACATTTTCATTCGATTTGAGTGATCTTGTGTTTATAAGGATCTCTTCAAGGTTTGGAAATCATCGTTTTGGAAATAAGGTGTTACATCCATGATTTCCATTTTAGGTATCTTTATTTTTATCATTGGACAAGTTGTTTGTCAATCAGTTTCATTCTTGTTTTTAGAGAAAAGGGGTAAATTTGGTTTTGGAAGCATGGGGAACCCGATTAGTGCATCATTAGAGGAAACAATGCACCCATTTCTAAGATACCTAGTAGTATATGTGGGTTTGGATGGTGTCTAGTGAACGACTAGTGCATGATTATTTAGGATGTATGGCAATGCATGTGGTCAGTAACTCTTAGATAGTGATGGGTGAACTGTTTCCACACGGTTTGGATAACCGTGTGGAAAACCATCCTCCATGTCCTGGTGAATAAAATGTTTATAATTACCTTTCAACCATCCATATAATTAAACTAATTTCTCTTTAAATCATCCACATTCGTTATTTTTATCCATGGCTTACTCCGCCAATATTTCCTAGAATTATTTTGCATCATTTAATTGGTGGTTTTGACCCCAATTTTTCATGGGAAAATCAAGTAAGTCATTTTTCCCTTGATTTCCCCATATTTCTAGGGTTCTACTCCCCACTTCCTTGAGTTTTGAATTTCGAGAAGAGTATTTGGCCAATAAAGAGTTTAATCTTTTGTTTTTTGGAAATATTAATGGTTGTTTATTGATCATTCCTTCATTGGGTCTTCTGATTGTGTGTTTTCTGTTTTAAATGAAATCCTAGATATTTACAACTTTAGGGGAGGTGGATCCATGATTTAACATTATTATATGATTTTGACTTTCCTTATTTGTTCCATTAATGTATTCTAGGCTTTAATTTTCTGCTGATATATATATATATATATATTGTGTTTGTAATGCATATAAGATAAAAGTATATTTTCTAAATGAAAATTTTTATGTTTTCTATATACTTTATTGTGGGCTTCTATAAATTTAAATATTTATGTGTGTAAGGTGTCAATCAAGTCATCAAATTGGTTTAAGGGTGAAATTGTGTTTAAAAAAATAGTATTTTAAAATAATGAGAGTGTTTTTTTGTTGGAATTCTTTTTGTACACTTTTAATATGACATTAGAATTGTGTAGTTTATTGGAAGAAATGTTTAATGTGAAATATGTTTAGGTTAATATTTTAAAGGTTCCTGTCCAATAAAAACGATTATATTGGTTTTTTTATTTTCTTATAATGTGGTAAAATGGGTTCCATGGATTTTTAAAGTGGTGTGAAACGTTTTTCCAAATGGGTTTTGAGTGTGAAAAAATTGGAAGTATATTTTTCATTGAAAATAGTGGTTTACATGTGATGATTATTGAATGTGGTGTATTTTAGTGTGTCTATAATTCTTTTCATGTGTATGTTAATATTATTACTTGGGTGAGAGATGAAATGAGGAATCTACCACAAATGGAATCATGGGTATCTATGTTGGAAAATAAGAACCATTATGCTAGTGGTTTGGATGTGGAAATCACATATTCTTGTAGTGTATTGAATATAGTAGTCTCATAAGTGTAAATTCCAATATTCATATAGCATGGTTTATGGTTACAACAATAACAAATCCTTGATAATGATGTATGGGGGTGTGGTTGTTATACCACATTTCATTGATGTATGATGTTTCTAGAGTTATACTTATGTAGCCACCCTTAGGGATTTACCAAGAGTTCACTCTTGTGTAAGGAAATTTATGTGATTTGGTGATAACCATTGTTATGTTGTAGACCTTGAGTATAAATTTATTTCAAGCAATATTTAGAGTGAAAAGGTTTTTTCAACAAAATATAAATCATGATAGGTTTTTTTTTCAGAAAATGATTTCTTATAAATGATCGAAAGGTTATTATGAAAATTCATATGTTAATTTGTCTTCTAATGTTATATAATAGAATCTTTAATTTTAGGTGTAATATTATTGGGATTTGGATCACACCATACATAATCCTTCTTGTGTATGTATAATTTTTATGTATAACCCTAGTAAAGGAATGATGTATCATGATGGTGATGGTTGTGTAGGATCCAAATAAGAATGTAGATTCTCAATTACAAGAGGGGGGTGAATTGTTTTCTTAAAAACATCCTTTGGAACATTTAAATTTGGTATAATACTTTTGTTTTTAACCTTAAGGAAAACTATGTTTTTAAAAGATAAAAAAGATAAATTCACAAGACCTCATAGTTCTACAATCATTTTTAGGTTCCGGAAATATGGTTCTAGAAATAATACATAAGTAAAATCTACAAGGAAAATATTCTACCTTAACGCATATAGAATCTTATTAATCAGAGTATACAAGTACAGGATAGAATAATATTTTTAAAATTTCTTTATTAATCAAATTAAAATGGAAGATAAACTTGAAATGATACAAGTATCAAGAAATAAGTCTTTTAACCAAAAGAGTAGGGTATAAAACAAACACGGTTAAAGGTCCCTTGATGTATACTTTAATGAATGTTTTTCTTACCCACACCAGGGTAAGCCCTCAATAAGAATATCAGAATCTGTCTTGTTGTCCCTCCACGCCCTCGAATTTCAAGGTAGTCGACACCTCTATCTTCTTAACCATGGAATTCCTCAAACTTTAAGGTAGTCGGCACCTCTGTCTTCCTATCCCTAGAAGCCCTTGATTTTACATAACGACATTCAGAGTCACACGAATCATGATGAATAAGATATTCAGTACGCAAAAGGCATTAGAGTATCTATCTCTAGAAATCACTTCAACAACATGTGGTCTCTAGAGTTATCAACATGTGTGCTTCTTTTGAGATAATTCAAATATGATTCTATTTACACGCACTTCTCCGAAGGTCGAATCCCTCCTCCAACTATCATATTTTTCCTTCAATATCAGAGGGACCTGTACACGTGCCACCCAAACAACGGTTAGTTAGAAACAGACTGTACGACATCGTTTCATAATATGGAAATAAAAAAATGGTTGCTTGGACTAAACCATTTTTTAGAGTCTAAGGATGAATAAAGTTCAGAGTCTAAGCAAATGAACATTTAGATTATATAATACATAGATATTCAGATTCTTTTTATCTAGGAATTAGGAGTCAAAATTCTATAGACTTCAGAGTCCAAATTCTAATGAATTTGGAGTCTGGGATCTGAGGAATTCGAGGTCTGAATATTACAGAATTCAAATTATCAATTTTAGAGAATCCAGAGTCTAAATTTCAGAGAATTCCGAGTCTTATTTTCAGAGAATTTTGAGTCTGGATTTTAGAGAATTCAGAGTCTGAATTTCTGAGACTTTGGATTCTGAATTTCAGAGAATCCAGAGTCTGATTTTAAGACCCTGAGAATAGATTAATCTGTATCTAAAATATTTTATAATTTCGAGGTTTTAGATATGAAACCAAATTTTACAGTTAGAAATAAAATGAGTTGGATTTTAAAAACTAAAATATGAACAAAGAAAAACAGGTAAGGATAACATTTCCTTGGGGAAGTAAATTTTAATCGAGGAAAGAAAATCAAAATTATTAAAATAAATATTATGGAAAATAAAATTTTCCTTGAGATAGATTGTTTGTGATTTTTAAAACATATAGGAATAGAAAATTAATAAGGAAACCATATTGACTCAACAATCCCCCCCTTTTCGGAAATCCCAGACATCCTTTTGAAAAAGAATTTTAAGACATAGAAATTTATGGACATGTAAATAAAAACTTATCTACTTCTACTTATGGATCATACTGAATACTACTAACACCCCCTTAGTATTTGAAAACTCTAATGATTGTATTCTTGAATTCCTGAATGAGATTTTACATTTTTTTACATACGAAAATATTCATGATAAAAACTCCCCTTACTTAGGGAAATTTCTTCATTACTTAGTATTCATTTTAACATTAGTTTCTCCCCATTTGTGATTTTAAAAAAGGAATAAAGGGAATGAAAAAACAAAATATGTTATATGAAATATTAGTACTAAACCACAAAATAAAGAGAACAACAAAAATTTCATTAAGATAGAAAAAATTTGTACAAGAAATAATTACAAAAAATATCAGAATTGGAAGATCATCCTTCTTTCTCCTTGGGAATGAGTTTATTCCCAATGGGTATTAGCTACTTTATCTCCTTATGACCCTCCTTTGCACACTTGAGTAGTTGATCTTAATTTTGAATTTTATTTTGTAAGGCTTATATCTTTTCTTTCTCTGCCTTGAGAATTTCTGCTTGGGATTTCAACCCTTCTTCTTGCCTAACGAGCTTCTCTTAAAATATGAACATGAGATCCCATTCCCTCTTCCAATTCATGGAAAATGAATTGATCTTTCAATTTAAGTCTTGGACTTCTTGCTTCTGAGCAGTCTGTTCAAGACATAGCTTTTCCTCAAAATGTTTAGTGTGATCCTTGATCTTCCCTTCTTTAGTGTCAAAAGAAACTTTCACACAATCATGGAAATCATCAAGGGTTATCATTTCTTAAATTTTATTCCTTGAAAAACTTGTAATATTATTGAAAGATATTTTTTAATCCTCATAAAAAATGTGAAAGGATTTAAAATATTCCTCTAGACTGACACATTGATCTATAACCATGGACACTGAATCTGATTATTGATTTAACATATGATGAAGCATATGGAATCATGAGTCTATACTTTGGAATACAGAAATAGTACAAACCATCTTCTTCAAATAATGAATGACAAAATATATTCCAAGAGAGGATGATTCCGAATCCAAGAGTTTTCTTGGTGAGGATTCTTTTCTATATCAACAGGCTTCCTCTTCGAAAAAGAACCAACTACTTTATTGTTAACTATAGATATACTTTGTGTATCAAGTACCACATGTTTTCCCTTATCATCTATCAGAATGATTTCTTCTAGTTTAGGTGATTCATGTTCACTATCTGATAGTTGAAAATTTTTATCTTCATATACTTCTTCTTTATCAACTCCTAACTCAACATCCTCTAGCTGAATTAAATCATCATTGATGCTTTCCTCTTCAGATAGTTTATTGAATTCATCCTTATCCTTCTCATCTTTTCCTGGTGTAGCATGTTTTGACGATTCTTCTTCAGATGTTTGTATTGATAACTTCTTAGAAAGACTCTCATTCTCATGATAATCTTCTACTTTATTTATCATATCTTTAGTATCCCCACTTCCTTCTTATTCTTCTTCAACCTGTTCAACTATTTTTTCTTCTCAATGTACTTCCAGAATCACCAACTTCTTTCCCAGAGTCTCTGGATGTTTTTCAAGTATAAAATATTCTATTCCCGGAAATTTGTCAGAGACTTTTTCAGCAGCCTTAAGAAGGGATTGAACGATTTCTACTTCTGATAATTTCTTTATTTTCCTTTTCTCTTTCTCTTGTTTCTCAAGATCTTCAGCAACCTTTATCTTCCATGCATTTTCCTCGACATGATCCAAATCAAAACTATGCTCCGCTGCCTTTTTCTTATTATTATCCTCTCTCCACTTAGCAGCCACTTCATTAGTGTAAGTATTTTTCTTCATAGGATTTGGGGGTGAAGATTGAGTTTTTTTATCCACAAAGGTTATTCCATTATATTCTGGTTCCTTTGGTTTCATATTCCTTCCACCTTTCTTAGAGATTTCATCCAACTCCTTTTTCTCTGAAAGAGATTTAACTTCTACTTATGTTAAATAATAAAATTTTCCTAATTCACTGGAGAAAACAATCTTCATCCTCCTTATATTATCATCACTCAAAAGCATCACCTTATAATTTCTAGTCCTAGAATTGGAAGGAATATTTAAATATTATAAACAAAGAACAATAGTTTTTGATAAAATGGATGGATACATGAAAATTTGAGACATCAAATTTCCATTCTTAATATTCTCACTTGTAACTAGGATATAATTGACCAAGTTTATCAATATTAGGTTCCACAAGAAAAACTGTACTTTAGATGTCAGTTTTATATAGAGTATCATTATCTTCTTTTCTCAGTATAGAAAAACCTTGAACCCAAAGTTCAAGAATCTGAAAATTGGATCCTAGATGAAAAATTTTCAGAGTCTTCACCACTGAAAAATCAACAAAAGCTAGAGCCTTTTCCACGTCAAATGATTCTACTACATCAGGTACCTTGTGAGAAGAGAACTCAGCTTCTCCCTCATATGGAATTTCAATAAGTCTTTCTTCCTTGCTATAATAAAGGAAGTAGGTCTTTCCATAAATCTTGAAATAAAACATATCTCTTCCTCCATCAATGAAAAAACAATCTGGTTCATAGAACTCTTACAACAACTCCAGATATGCCGGATCATATGCATTCAACATTGAAATACAAAGGCTCTCACTGCCATTCACCTTGATATAATTAGATATAATAAAATCATACTTAGTACAAAACATCAGATCAACAAACCTTTCTCTGTATATCTTCCACTCGAAGAGTTCCTTAATAGTTGAAAATTATTTCTAAGGAGAGGCTTCAGTAGACATTCGAAACTGAGGAAAATTATGAAGACCCCGAATGACCTTAAATATAGAGGCAATGCTTCAGCACGGAAAGGATTGAGAAACGATGTGGGACAAGCATTGTGGAGGTTTATAAAGGCATTTGAGGATACATTTCAGCTTTAATACTTGATCCAACGGTTTAATACCTTCTGATAATATTTGAGAGTTGTGGTGATAGCCGATGATATAATTTGGAAGCTTTTGATGATTTTATGTTTTTACGTTAATAATTCGGATTTGCGATGGGAAAAACCAGGAAATTTTAAAACTAAATGAAAATACCAATAATTAAAATATGATTAAAAAATTTTTGGAATAGAAACATACCTATTGGATTTATTGGAATATTATTCATTATCTGGAAAATTATTCCTTAAGAACTTTAGATTCCCAAAAATTTGATTACAAAAAGTTAACTACGAAATTTTTGACTATGAAAATTTGGATTACGAAAATTTTTATTATGAAAATTTTTATTATGAATATGTTTATTACTAAAAATTATGAATGGGAAAACATTGATTGTGAAAATTTTGAATATGAGAAAAGAATTAAACATAACAAGAAAATGTAATCCTCCTATGAAAAGGAATTTTATATAGTAAAGAAATAGGTTTAAACAAGAGGTTAATAAACATTATTATCTTACAATTATCATGCCTAACTTCTGTTTAATGTATTCCAATCTATTGTATGGAAACGATTTTTTGAAAATACCAGCAAGTTGATTTTGTGTTTCAATAAATTGGAGAATGATATCTCCATTTTGTGTGTGATACCTAAGAATGTAATGCCTCATATATATGTGTTTCGCACGAGAGTGATGTGTAGGACTTTTACATAAGAAAATTTCACAATTATTATAGAACATAATTTTTGTTTTTGTAAAACTCATACCATAGTCTGTAATTGTGTGTTGCATCCACAACACTAGATCAAAACAACTTCAAGCTGGTACATATTAAGCTTCAGTACAGGTAAGTTCTACTGAATATTTCTTTTTTCATGACCGATATACTAATGAATCTCCAAATAAATGACATGTTCTTGATGTACTTTTTTTACACATTCTACATCCACAAAAGTCATCATCTGAAAAACCTTGTAAAACAAAATCATTTCCAAAAGTATAAAAGATTCCTAAATCCTTGGTTCCCATTAAGTAGTCAAAAATTATTTTCACTACATTTAAATGAGATTCCATAGGATTGGATTGATATATTTCACATAATAATACTGAAAACATTATGTCTCGATGACTAGCTGTCAAATATAGTAAGCTTCCTTTCACACCTCTAAAAGGTTTTTGATCCACTGGTTTCCCAATTTCATCATGATCATGTGAATTTGAGGCACCAATGGAAGTACATATACTCTAAAGATAGTCATATCTATACATTTTAAGAAGATCAATAATATTCTCATGTTGAGATATATATGTTCCTTCTGGTTTTTGAGAAATTAAAAAAAAAGGAAAAATGTGAACACACCCATCAAACTCATTTCAAACTCACATTTCATTAGATCTGAAAAGGAATTGGTTAAAGATTTCTATGTTGAACCAAATATAATTTCCTAAACATAAATTTTAACAATCGAAATAGTATTTTAATCTTTCATTATATAAAAGGGTTGGATTTGAATTTCCCTTAATATAATTGTTTTGAAGCAAAGACCATGTATGTTTATCATACCAGGATCTAGGGTCATTTTTGAGTCCATATAATTATTTAGTAAGTTTAAAAACATGTTCAATATGATTTATATCTAAAAAAAACTAGGTGGTCCATCAAAAACTTCCCCTTGAACAAAACCATTTAGGAAATCACATTTAACATCCATTTGAATTTTTTGAAATTAAATAATGCTGCAAAGGAAAGTCAAATATGAATAGATTTAAGTCTAGATACTGGAGAATTGGTTTATTCATAGTTTATTCCTTCTTGTTGATTATAACCTTTTGCAACTAATATAGATTTATTTCATACAATGAATCGATTTTCAACACACTTATTTCAGAAGACCCATTTTACTCCAATAACAAAACTTTCCTTAGGTCTTTCAACTAAGGTCCATACTTTATTCCTTTCGAATTCATTTAACTCATCTTTTATGGACTAAACCCAATCATCATCACTTATAGCATAATCAGAGTTATTTGGTTCTAATTGAGAAATTAATGGTTGATGTTCTACATCATTTTTTAAGAAACATCTTGTACTTACAAGTTTATTTACATCACCAATGATACTATCACTAGGAATATTCTTGAGAAACAACTAATTTGTGTTTTGTAAAACATTTTCATCAAAATATGGTCGAATGTCTTCTGGGGTAAATGCTTTAGAAATACTTTCTTGAACATTATCCTTATGAAAATTATCTTCTGTAAAGTGTTGATAATCAGTTTTAGAAAACACAACCAAGGAAGTAGATTGAGGTTTTATAAAAAGAAAAGGATCATTTTCATCAAATTTGACATGTACTGGTTCCTCAATAGTGCAAGAGTTTTTATTAAAAACACTATAGGCCTTAGAAGTTTTGGAGTAGCCTAAGAAGATTCTTTCATAAGACTTGGGTGCAAATTTATGAAGATTATATTTAGTATTCAAAATGAATATTTTGCAACAACATTATTTGAAGTATGAAATTCTAGGTTTTCTACCATTACATAACTCATAAGGTGTTTTATTATGATAATGTCTTATAAAAACTCGATTTATTGTATAATAAAAAGTACTTACACCTTCAGCCCAAAAATGTTTAGATATTAAATATTTGCTAAATATGGTTCTAGTAATCTCTTGAAGAATTCAATTTCTAATTTCAAAAACACAATTCTGTTGAGTAGATCTCGGTGTTGAGAAGTTATGAGTAATGACTTTTCTACTATAAAACGTTTCATATTCAGATTTTTGAAATTCTCCTCCATGATCACTATGAATAGTAATCAATGGAAGGTTTTTCTAAATTTTAAATTGGGCTCTAAAACTTTTGAAATAATAAAAAAGATTCATATTTCATTTCTAGAAAATAGACCCTCATAAATATAGTGTAATCATTAACTAGGACAAATATACAATATTTGCTTTTAATGCTTCTAGTTTGTGTTGGGTTGAAAAGATCCATATGCACCAACTATAATGCATCAGTAGTTGAAACTTCATAGATTTATTTGAAACATGATTTATATTTCGTTCCATATTGACAAGGATAAAAAACTTTTGAAGAATGAAATATATGCTCTAATTGATCCTTAACAGGTCTATTCTTGGAGATTTTTCATAGGTTTCTAATATTACAATGTCCTAACCTTCTATGCCATAACCAAGATTGATCTTTAATTTCATTAAGATAGGGTAGATCTTGGATCCTAAGGTCTTCTACGTTTAGTGTGTAAACATTCTCTTGCCTATGGGAATAAAGAATAAACTCTTCCATGGAATTGTGTAGTAATCATTTATCATTCCAAAAATTCACAAGGTAACTTTCATCACATAATTGAATTATGTTAATGAGGTTTTTATTTAGAATTTAAACAAATAAAACATTTGAAATCAATGTTTTTTCAAGAATAACAATGTTACCTATACCAATAATTTTTCCCTTAGCATTATCATCGAAAGTTACTTTACCTCCTTTTGTCCTGATAATATATTCAAAGAAGATCATTTTACCAATCATATACCGGGAACATCCACTATCCATGTACCATATATTAATATAGCTAATTTCATTATTTTTCAGAAAATAATAGAGTTAGACTTTCAGAACCCAATCATTATTAGATCCGGAAATTTTAGAAAGAAAAATCTTAGGTATCCACATTTTCATTGAAAAATAAGCTTTATGAAAACCTAAAGGATAAGTTTTATTTAAAGAACAACTTTTTTCCCAATGTCCACCACCAAGACATTTAGTGCAGAATGTAGCACTTTAATGAACAAAATAGTTATTGCTAAAAATTGGTTTAGAATTAGTATATCCAAAACCAAAAATATTCTTTAGAGGCAGAATTTGGGAATAAATTTTATCAAACATATCCATTCCTAAGGTAACGTTTTAAAACACTTCCTCATGGAAACTATTTCTGACATTATTTTAATAACCATGTTTTTATGATAAAAACATTACATTAAGAACTAGAGTTAGTATATAATATATTATTCGTAGATATTACATTTTCAATATCATTAGAGAGTTTATCCTTATCGGAATTTACTTTCACAAGGTTTTTTGAAATATATTAAAAATAAAATATTTTCTTATCAAGATTTATAGGGGGATCTGATACATCGGTAATAAGAATATTATTTCTATATTTTTCCTTATCAATATTTTTCTTGAGTTTAGAATTTTCATTTTCAAGAAGTATAGAAAAACTAGAAACATCTTCATAATTATGTAAAGAATTATCTTCTTATGAAGAAGATTATGTCACGACCTGTCCTCGGGGCCCGTGCCGTGACTACCCCAAGCCCGCCTTCCATAGGCCAGGGGCTGGCGACTAGCACCAAGGCGTAAAATCCCAGTAAACAGGGAAGGCATTGCCTTTATAAGTAACAACCACACAGAGTCAGCAAGCGGAAAGTAAAGTGCAGAAAAGTAAAGGGGCCGGAAATACAATCCCAACTGTAAAGTACAACTGAAAAGTAAGGTACAGCAACTGAAGAAAAGACGGCGGCCTCGTGTCGTCCACTGGCAATCCCACCTGAAGGGTGGGTACAGATAGCCTCCAGGCTCCTCGGGTCCCACGTCCGCTCCGAGTACGTTCCGCCCTGTGGTCCACCTCCAGGTACCGTCCTGCTCCACGCCCCAACCGTGATCAGCGCTGTCCGTCGTCTGCAACCAACACAACAAGGTGCGGGCATAGCCCGTGCAGGGGTGAGTACAAGCTACTCAGTAAGGACCCCGAGACCCCCGAAGGTCTCCCGAAATCCACAAAGGATATAGCACAAAAGAAAGATGAAATCACGAAGTAACATCTGACTCGACTTAGGTATATGCCCATACATATACCGAAGTCCCCATTCCTAGCTCTGCTCACGAGCTCGAGAACAACTCAATCCACAAAGGAAAGCAAGACTCAAATCCACAAGGAGAGTAAACAGTAAATCCACAAAGGATAGTTCAACACAATCCACAAAGGAGAGTAAACAGTAAATCCACTTAGGATAGTTCAACACAATCCACATAGGAGAGTAACATAAGATTCAGCTCAACCAGGTATACTTTTTCAGTTGACGTCAAAGATGATCACTGATCCGTCTAAGTCGTCGGACCCACGAAGGATCGATAGGTACTAACCCCCGAAAAAGACCCACGTAGGATCGGGCTCACACAGAACCTGTAGGCAGTGGCTCACACAGAACCGGTAGTAAGGACCCACGTAGGATCGGGCTCACACAGAACCTGTAGGCACTGATCCACATGGGATCGCTGAGTGCAGTAGTCGACGCAGTCCACTGAGGATCTCTGCAAAGTCGTCGCCGCAGTCCACGAAGGATCTCTGCTCTGCCGTCGTCGCAGTCCACGGAGGATCTCTGCCCTGTCGTCGTCGCAGTCCACGAAGGATCTCTGCTCTGTCGTCGAAGTCACAGCCATCGCTAGGGTTCCCGCACATAGCGAGCTCGTTTAGGAGGGTCCGCTCTACGAGCCGAGAGGCTGATACATCAACTGACACGTAGTCCGAAGTTGATGTATCCAAAAGTTCCGTATCGACAACATGATCTCAACGCAACAGACGGCGCGTCAATCGGACGCCCGGTCTGAGAGTTACTGGCATTTTCGTCCCAGGGGCCCGGTTGGTTTTTAGGGAAAAACCGACCCGACCGTACTCCGCCTGTATCCGATCCTCGGGCAGAGTATGCCAAAAGTTCCATCTCACTTAGAGGAAACTACCACCGCTGACGGTACGTCGTTCGGACGTCCGTAGCTCAAGTTATGAGCGTTTCTGCTCCGAGGGCCCGGTTGGTTTCGTGTACGAACCAACCCGGCCGAACCCAAAGTCTTCCGAAACCTTGAGTATAATATACCGAAACGACCGTCTCGATCCAAGGATCGCGTAGCCGCTGACGGTTCGTCAATCGGAGGTCCCAGGCCCAAGATATGGGCGAAGGACCGAAGAGGGCCCGAAAAGGGGGTTCCGGGCCCGGGGCGACCCGGCCCGAACCGGCCCGAACCGACTCGTCCGGGTCCGGTCCGGCCTGGGCGCGGCCCGGCCGACCGGACCGGCCGGCTCGGCTTCGGCCGAGCGGCCGAGCAGGCCGCCGCCGCGGGTTTGACCCGCGGCATTTGGAGAAACGCGGCCCCCGCGGGGGGCCGCCTGTCACGCGGACGCGGCCGGGCCGTCGCGTCCGTTCCCGGTTCCGCGCGGCCGCGGAACCGGCCGCCGCCGCCGCGGCTTCAGCCACGGCGGAAGATCTCCACGGCGGCGCGCCGGGCGCCGCCGCCTCCGGTCGCCGGCGCCGCCGCGCCGGCGACCCGCGCCGCCGCCTCCTTCCGCGGGCCGCCGGAGTTGCTCCGGTGGCCCGTTTTGCCTCCCGTCTGCACCATTGTTCCTCCCGGGACGCGTCCTCCACTGCGGAAACAACGGATTGCCCTTGCCGCACGGTTCGTCGTCGTCCGCCAAATCCGCACAAAAAGGGAGGATCGGCGGAGGGTTGCCGGGTCTTGTTCGTTAGACCCGCTCCCTCCACGTTAATCATAAACAACGGGAGAAAAGAATAAGATGATCAACACATGATCCAAAAATTTTATTTAAAGATAAAATTGTTCGCTTGAAACCGGCTTTTTAAATTTTCAAGAACGTTCACGAGAAAATTTAAAAGGGGTAACTTTTCCAAAATAAATCCCTACCTCGAAGTCGTCGTCGGACGAGAGGTCGTCGCGGAATCGCTCGTCGCGGAAGAAGGAGATCGTCGCGTCGTCGCGGTATCCGGCGTCGCGTCGCCAATCTCCGGATCAAGAACAAACAGATTTAATTAATTAAATCCGTTGTTATTGAAATTAAGAAGGGAGAATTTAGAAGTTTCGATTCTCACCTTTAACCGCCGATCGCAGGTTCGCCGCGGAAGAAGAGGCACCGAAGAAGAAGAAAAAGAAGGTCGCGGAAAAGCCGTTGACGTCGCGGATCGTGCGTCGTCGGATTCCGGTTCCGGCGTTCTTCGCGTTCTTCGCGTTCTTCGCGTTCTTCGCGTTCTTCGCGGAGAGGGTGGAGGCTCAGAGGAATTGCACAACGATAGCAATCCTCCAAAATAGACAAGTTTGTCTATTTTATTATTTTGCCAACAAACGTAAAACGCATAAGTAACGACCCAATTAATTCACGAAGAAACAGTCCATTTAATTCACGAAATAAACCGCCCAATTAAATGGTCTGTTAAGAATTAAAGAAAACGCGTCGGTTGACTTTTCAGTTACTTTGACGGGTTTTCGCGGGTGCGTTACTTAGCGAAAGAAACGGCGGGGCTCGTGCGGGTCCCACCGCACAAATATCCTACCAAGGGGTAGGATATTTCTGGATAGAATCCTATCCAGTTCAACTCAGTTCAAGCCGCCTTTAAGTGACTTTAAGTGGCTTCCAAGCAGTTTAAGTGAAATAAAATAAAGTTGTCGCACAAACTTTATTTTATTTCTGACTTAAAGCCGCAAAATTTAAAAACCACGTCTGAGCAAACGCAACTCCGGAAGAGGCGTTTCTAAGCAAATACCGGCGCTGCGATTTCATCGGTGCCCTCAGAATTTGATTCCGGGCACCGGTTCAAAAGATAGAAAAACCCGCTCGTCCGTTCACTGAACGTACCCGAGCCAAACTTCGGAAATTGATTCCGGGCACACCGGGCCTCGGAATCAGGTGCCGTCTGAAGCTGCGCTCTTGTAAAATTCCAAAGAAAATTAAGAAAAAAATTTCCTTGAAATTTGCGGGTCTTTACATTACTCCCACCTCAGGGATTTACGTCCCCGTAAAGATACATCAAAAACTAGGGGAACAAATGGGGGTACTGAGCACGCATCTGAGCCTCCCGCTCCCAAGTGCTCTCCTGGAGGTTCCCGTGCTGCCATCTGACGCGCACAAGAGGAATCGACCGCCCACGTAGGACCCGCTCCTGTCGATCCTCGATCTCCACTGGGACCTCCGCAAAAGTCGCCCCATCGTCCACGTCCAGCTCCCCAAAGTCGATGATGTGCGTCGGGTCGTGCACGTATCTCCTCAGCTGAGACACGTGGAAGACGTCGTGCACCCGGTGCAACTGAGGGGGTAGAGTCAGGCGATAAGCCACCTCTCCTATCCTGCTGAGGACCTGGAAAGGCCCGATGAAGCGTGGAGACAACTTGCCGCCTCGGCCAAATCTCTGAAAACCAAGTCGAGGTGAGACACGCAAAAAGACATGGTCGACATCCTCGAACTCCAGTGGCCTCCGCCTCCTGTCAGCATATGACTTCTGCCGGCTCTGAGCTGTCCTCATCCTCTCCTGGATGATCTGGACCTTCTCTGTCGTGGCTCGGACCATCTCTGGTCCCACGAGTGCTGACTCCCCAGGGTCTGTCCAGCACAACGGTGATCTGCAGGGTCTGCCGTACAACGCCTCATATGGTGCCATCCCGATGGTGGAGTGGTAGCTGTTGTTGTACGCGAACTCCACCAAGGGTAGGTGGTCCTCCCAGCTGCGACCAAAGTCGAGAACACATGCACGGAGCATGTCCTCGAGTGTCTGTATGGTCCTCTCTGTCTGACCATCCGTCTGAGGGTGGAAGGCTGTGCTCAGATGGAGCCGCGTCCCGAACGCCTCCTGCAACCCCTTCCAGAGCCGGGAAGTGAAACGAGAATCTCGATCGGAGACGATAGATGATGGCACACCGTGAAGCCGTACGATCTCCTGGACGTAAATACGTCCCAAGCTCTCCACTGAGCCCTGCTCTCTGATGGGTAAGAAGTGTGCCGACTTGGTAAGTCGGTCGACAATCACCCAAATGGAGTCGTGACCTCTGGAAGTACGTGGAAGTCCAGTCACGAAGTCCATAGATATGCTATCCCACTTCCACTCCGGGACCTCCAAGGGCTGTACCAAACCTGCTGGTACCTGATGCTCTGCCTTCACCTGCTGGCAGGTGAGGCATCGTGAAACGAACTCTGCCACAGCTTTCTTCATGCCCGGCCACCAGTGCTGTCGTCTGAGATCCTGGTACATCTTCGCCACTCCGGGATGTACCGCCAAGGGAGAAGTGTGAAACTCTCTCAGCACCTCCTCTCGTAAAGCAACTGGTACGAAGGTACGCCCTCTGAAAAGGATGTCGTGCTCTGCTCCAAGGGAGAAACCATCAGGCGCCTGACCTGAGGATATCAGTGCACGCCGGGTCTCATAGTCAGCGTCCCCACGCTGAGCCTCTCTGACCCGCTGTAGAAGTGGAGGAGAGACTGTGAGAGACTGAAGAAAGGCTGCTCCGTCTCTATCCACGAAGGATATCTGCAAGGAGGCTAGCTGCTCCGTCGCCTCCTCAAGCAGTTGAATGCCCGTCCTCCTGCTGAGGGCATCAGCTACCACGTTCCCCTTCCCAGGAGTATAGACTATCTCAAAGTCATAGTCCTGGAGGAACTCAAGCCATCTCCGCTGTCTCAGGTTCAGGTCCTTCTGAGAGAAGATATACCTGAGACTCTGGTGGTCAGAAAAGACAGTGAAGCGCTCGCCCATCAGATAGTGCCGCCAAGTCTTCAGAGCGAAGACCACTGCTGCTAACTCCAGGTCATGAGTGGCGTAGTTCTGCTCATGCGGCCTCAACTGACGTGATCCGTAGGCGATCACGGCCCGCTCCTGCATCAGGACGCACCCGAGTCCAGTCCCTGATGCGTCGCAGTAAACTACGTATCCAACTCCCTCCTCAGGCAACCTCAAGATAGGTGCGCTGGTCAATCTCTGCCTCAGCTCCTGGAAGCTCTGCTGACATCTGTCTGACCACACGAAGGGTTTCCCCTTCTTTGTCAAAGCTGAGAGTGGTGCCGCAACTCTGGAGAAGTCTGGCACGAATCTCCGATAGTATCCCGCTAGGCCCAAGAAGCTCCGCACCTCTGTCACGCTCCTAGGTGGCTCCCAAGCTAGCACTGCCTCGATCTTCGCGGGATCCACTGCAACTCCCGCCTCAGAAATGACGTGCCCCAAGAAATGGACCTCACGTAACCAGAACTGGCATTTTGAGAGCTTGCCATAAAGCTGGTGCTCTCGGAGTGTGTCTAGCACAACTCGCAGGTGGTAGGCATGCTCCTCCTCAGTCGTCGAGTATACCAAAATGTCGTCAATGAAGACAACGACAAATCGGTCGAGGTATGGCTGGAAGATACTGTTCATGAGGCTCATGAACACTGCTGGAGCATTGGTTACGCCGAACGGCATAACCAAGAACTCATAATGGCCATATCGACACCTGAAGGCCGTCTTCTGTACGTCCTCGTCTCGAAATCTGAGCTGATGATAGCCTGACCGGAGGTCTATCTTCGAGAACCACCGCGCTCCCTTGAGCTGATCGAAGAGGTCATCAATCCGTGGCAGCGGATACTTGTTCCTCACTGTCACCTGGTTCAGGCGACGATAGTCGACACACAGTCGCAAGCTCCCGTCCGCCTTCTTGGCGAACAAAATCGGGGAAGCCCAGGGTGAAACACTGGGTCGGATAAACCCCTTGCTCTGCAAGTCCTCCAACTGTACCCGCAGCTCCCGAAGCTCGGCGGGGGCCATCCGATATGCTGGAGTAGATATCGGGGCTGTCCCGGGGTACAAGTCGATGTAAAAGTCTACCTCTCTACGAGGAGGTAGCCCTGGAACGTCGTCGGGAAAGACGTCCACGTACTGGTCCACCACTGCAGGAAAAGCCGGACTCCGCACGTCCACTGCTCCTAGGATGAGGCTAGCCAACTGATGAGAGATAGGCTGCACTCTCCTCCGCGGAAGTCCATCCTATGCTGCAAAGGTTCCCTTCTCGCCGGTGAAGGTAAACCTGCTCCCGTCGGTACGAACACATCGCACCTTGCGCCTAAAACAGTCGATCTGGGCATGAACCGTGGATAGCCAATCCATGCCCAAGATGACATCGTAAGGCCTCGACGCCGCTACAAGGAGATCCCAGCCGAAGCTCTCGCCTCCTAGAGTATGCTCACACTGCCGGCACCAGTGCGTAATCGTCGAGTCTGCTCCCGTAGGAGTCTCTAGCCGTAAGGATCGAGCCAACGGCTCAGTCGGAATCTCCGAGCTCCGAACAAGGGCAGAGGCTATGAAAGAGTGACTCACTCCTGTGTCTATAAGTACTGCAGCAAGGGTGGAATAGACACAGATCGTACCTCGAATCATCTCTGGCATGTCGGGGTCGTAGGCCTCCACTGCCTGGAGCTGGGCCTGTCCCTGCCCGCCAGCTCCCTGTGGTCGAGGTGGCCCTCCTGGTGGTGGTGGGGGTAGATCCTGGAAGCGTCGCCCACCACCCGCTGCTCGGCCAGCTCCTCTGCCTCGTCCGCCTCCTCCCTGCGGACCGCCACGGTCGACCCTCTGCCTCTGCCTGGGTGGCCCTTCCACCGTCTGCTGCTCCTCTGATCGGCGAGTCGGGCAGTCACGAGCCATGTGACCCTGCCCGCCGCAAGAGTAGCACAGCCTGCCTCTCGAAAGGCTGGCACTCCGCTGTGTGCCTCGTACTGCTGAGCCGGTGTCCTGAGGCCGTCTGCGTGGGGGTCTGGTCTGCCTGGACCCGTGAGTCATCCGTCGGCTACCAGCTGCCGAAGACTCAGCTACCTGCCGCCCTGCGCTAGGTCTCGCCGCTGAAGAAGGCTCTGCCAGGAAGCTCTCGATCAGGAGGGCTCGCTCCAGCACTCCCGCCTGGGTCGGAATGCTGAGGGAGATCAGCGACGCCCGAATCTCCTGTCGCAAGCCCTGCTCGAAGGTCCGGGCCCGGAAGAAGGGGTCCCGTACCATGTCGGTCGAGTAGCGAGATAGGTCCGTGAACCTCGCCGCGTACTGAGCGACCGTCATGCTGCCCTGGCGCAGCTGGAGAAGCTCCTGGATGCGCACCGCTCGGAGGGTGGCCGGGACGAACTCAGAGCGGAAGAGGCTCTCGAAGTCCGTCCAGAGCAGGGATGCCTCATCGTGAACCTGGAGCATCAGGCTCCACCATCGTCCTGCCGCCGCCTGCAGGAGGCTCGCTGCGAGAATCACCATGAGATCCGTTGGTGTCCTCACTAGCCGAAAGATCCGTACCACCGCCTCTAGCCAGTCCTCGGCGGCCTGGGGGTCCGCCTCACCGCGAAACCTGGGCGGTCGCTGGCTCTGAAACTCATGCAGTGCCCTGAGGCGACGTGCATCGTCAGCGTCTGGTACTGGTAGCATCGGTGGCTCGGCGGGTAAAGCTACCGCCGGTGCCACAGCTGGCAAAGGGCCCTGCACCGAGGCCTCGTCGCTCGGTGGGCTGCCGTCGCGCCCTACACTCGGAACCCTAGCTGGTAGTCGTCGCGGGGCCATCCTGAAAAGGAGAACAAGAGCACCACAGTCAGAACAGTATACCTGGTGAGCTGGCACAAGTAATCGCAAGGAAAACTTGAGACTTTCATAAAGCAGATCAGTATACCCGGTGAGCTGACACAAGTAATCACAAAGAAAACTTGAAACACACACGCAATCAATGTTTTCATGCATTAAGTCGGAAATCAGGAGTCAGGGTCCTGGTGTACGGATACGTCGGCCGCCGTACCAACACTGGGCTCCCTGAACTGATAACCACACTCAATACACTAAACACTATTGCTTCACTTAGAAAGAAAGGACGATCAGAGTCTGCGGTAGAACCGACCACCTCTGATACCAATTTGTCACGACCCGTCCTCGGGGCCCGTGCCGTGACTACCCCAAGCCCGCCTTCCATAGGCCAGGGGCTGGCGACCAGCACCAAGGCGTAAAATCCCAGTAAACAGGGAAGGCATTGCCTTTATAAGTAACAACCACACAGAGTCAGCAAGCGGAAAGTAAAGTGCAGAAAAGTAAAGGGGCCGGAAATACAAGCCCAACTGTAAAGTACAACTGAAAAGTAAGGTACAACAACTGAAGAAAAGACGGCGGCCTCGTGTCGTCCACTGGCAATCCCACCTGAAGGGTGGGTACAGATAGCCTCCAGGCTCCTCGGGTCCCACGTCCGCTCCGAGTACGTTCCGCCCTGTGGTCCACCTCCAGGTACCGTCCTGCTCCACGCCCCAACCGTGATCAGCGCTGTCCGTCGTCTGCAACCAACACAACAAGGTGCGGGCATAGCCCGTGCAGGGGTGAGTACAAGCTACTCAGTAAGGACCCCGAGACCCCCGAAGGTCTCCCGAAATCCACAAAGGATATAGCACAAAAGAAAGATGCAATCACGAAGTAACATCTGACTCGACTTAGGTATATGCCCATACATATACCGAAGTCCCCATTCCTAGCTCTGCTCACGAGCTCGAGAACAACTCAATCCACAAAGGAAAGCAAGACTCAAATCCACAAGGAGAGTAAACAGTAAATCCACAAAGGATAGTTCAACACAATCCACAAAGGAGAGTAAACAGTAAATCCACTTAGGATAGTTCAACACAATCCACATAGGAGAGTAACATAAGATTCGGCTCAACCAGGTATACTTTTTCAGTTGACGTCAAAGACGATCACTGATCCGTCTAAGTCGTCGGACCCACGAAGGATCGATAGGTACTAACCCCCGCAAAAGACCCACGTAGGATCGGGCTCACACAGAACCTGTAGGCAGTGGCTCACACAGAACCGGTAGTAAGGACCCACGTAGGATCGGGCTCACACAGAACCTGTAGGCACTGATCCACATGGGATCGCTGAGTGCAGTAGTCGACGCAGTCCACTGAGGATCTCTGCACAGTCGTCGCCGTAGTCCACGAAGGATCTCTGCTCTGCCGTCGTCGCAGTCCACGGAGGATCTCTGCTCTGTCGTCGTCGCAGTCCACGAAGGATCTCTGCTCTGTCGTCGAAGTCACAGCCAGCGCTAGGGTTCCCGCACATAGCGAGCTCGTTTAGGAGGGTCCGCTCCACGAGCCGAGAGGCTGATACATCAACTGACACGTAGTCCGAAGTTGATGTATCCAAAAGTTCCGTATCGACAACATGATCTCAACGCAACAGACGGCGCGTCAATCGGACGCCCGGTCTGAGAGTTACTGGCATTTTCGTCCCAGGGGCCCTGTTGGTTTTTAGGGGAAAACCGACCCGACCGTACTCCGCCTGTATCCGATCCTCGGGCGGAGTATGCCAAAAGTTCCGTCTCACTTAGAGGAAACTACCACCGCTGACGGTACGTCGTTCGGACGTCCGTAGCTCAAGTTATGAGCGTTTCTGCTCCGAGGGCCCGGTTGGTTTCGTGTACGAACCAACCCGGCCGAACCCAAAGTCTTCCGAAACCTTGAATATAATATACCGAAACGACCGTCACGATCCAAGGATCGCGTAGCCGCTGACGGTTCGTCAATCGGAGGTCCCAGGCCCAAGATATGGGCGAAGGACCGAAGAGGGCCCGAAACGGGGGTTCCGGGCCCGGGGCGACCCGGCCCGAACCCCCCCCCTGGGGTCGGCCGAACCGGGTCGGCCCGAACCGGGCCGGCCCGAACCGGCCCGAACCGACTCGGCCGGGTCCGGTCCGGCCTGGGCGCGGCCCGGCCGACCGGACCGGCCGGCTCGGCTTCGGCCGAGCGGCCGAGCAGGCCGCCGTCACGGGTTTGACCCGCGGCATTTGGAGAAACGCGGCCCCCGCGGGGGGCCGCCTGTCACGCGGACGCGGCCGGGCCGCCGCGTCCGTTCCCGGTTCCGCGCGGCCGCGGAACCGGCCGCCGCCGCCGCGGCTTCAGCCGCGGCGGAAGATCTCCACGGCGGCGCGCCGGGCGCCGCCGCCTCCGGTCGCAGGCGCCGCCGCCTCCGGTCGCAGGCGCCGCCGCCTCCGGTCGCAGGCGCCGCCGCCTCCGGTCGCAGGCGCCGCCGCGCCGGCGACCCGCGCCGCCGCCTCCTTCCGCGGGCCGCCGGAGTTGCTCCGGTGGCCCGTTTTGCCTCCCGTCTGCGCCATTGTTCCTCCCGGGACGCGTCCTCCACTGCGGAAACAACGGATTGCCCTTGCCGCACGGTTCGTCGTCGTCCGCCAAATCCGCACAAAAGGGAGGATCGGCGGAGGGTTGCCGGGTCTTGTTCGTTAGACCCTCTCCCTCCGCGTTAATCATAAACAACGGGAGAAAAGAATAAGATGATCAACACATGATCCAACAATTTTATTTAAAGATAAAATTGTTCGCTTGAAACCGGCTTTTTAAATTTTCAAGAACGTTCACGAGAAAATTTAAAAGGGGTAACTTTTCCAAAATAAATCCCTACCTCGAAGTCGTCGTCGGATGAGAGGTCGTCGCGGAATCGCTCGTCGCGGAAGAAGGAGATCGTCGCGTCGTCGCGGTATCCGGCGTCGCGTCGCCAATCTCCGGATCAAGAACAAACAGATTTAATTAATTAAATCCGTTGTTATTGAAATTAAGAAGGGAGAATTTAGAAGTTTCGATTCTCACCTTTAACCGCCGATCGCAGGTTCGCCGCGGAAGAAGAGGCACCGAAGAAGAAGAAGAAGAAGGTCGCGGAAAAGCCGTTGACGTCGCGGATCGTGCGTCGTCGGATTCCGGTTCCGGCGTTCTTCGCGTTCTTCGCATTCTTTGCGTTCTTCGCGTTCTTCGCGGAGAGGGTGGAGGCTCAGAGGAATTGCACAACGATAGCAATCCTCCAAAATAGACAAGTTTGTCTATTTTATTATTTTGCCAACAAACGTAAAACGCATAAGTAACGACCCAATTAATTCACGAAGAAACAGTCCATTTAATTCACGAAATAAACCGCCCAATTAAATGGTCTGTTAAGAATTAAAGAAAACGCGTCTGTTGACTTTTCAGTTACTTTGACGGGTTTTCGCGGGTGCGTTACTTAGCGAAAGAAACGGCGGGGCTCGTGCGGGTCCCACCGCACAAATATCCTACCAAGGGGTAGGATATTTCTGGATAGCATCCTATCCAGTTCAACTCAGTTCAAGCCGCCTTTAAGTGACTTTAAGTGGCTTCCAAGCAGTTTAAGTGAAATAAAATAAAGTTGTCGCACAAACTTTATTTTATTTCTGGCTTAAAGCCGCAAAATTTAAAAACCACGTCTGAGCAAACGCAACTCCGGAAGAGGCGTTTCTAAGCAAATACCGGCGCTGCGATTTCATCGGTGCCCTCAGAATTTGATTCCGGGCACCGGTTCAAAAGATAGAAAAACCCGCTCGTCCGTTCACTGAACGTACCCGAGCCAAACTTCAGAAATTGATTCCGGGCACACCGGGCCTCGGAATCAGGTGCCGTCTGAAGCTGCGCTCTTGTAAAATTCCAAAGAAAATTAAGAAAAAAATTTCCTTGAAATTTGAGGGTCTTTACAGATTATTCATCTGAATATTCATAGTATTTATCATTACTATAATTTGCATTCAAGGATACAATTGTGATAGATTCTGCATTATTTAACTTAGCTATTAGAAAATTATTTTCAATAGGTAGTTTTTCTAATAATCCAAGATTCTTCAGACCAGGAAATTCATACTCGGAGGATTCATTAGAAGAGTCACCTCCACTAGCACTCCAGGAGTCATTGCCTTTCAAAACATTCATATCTTTATCCTTGTAGTACTTCATTCTATTTATCATAGAATTATATTCCTTTATATCATTTTTCATAAGCATAGGACAATTTAGCCTTATGTGTACTTCTCTTTTACATTCATAACTAGTGACTTCTGAGTCATTCATGCCTTTTCTTTCTTTCTTCATAAATCAATATTAAAAGTATTTCTTACCAACTATCTTTTACATCTATCGAGCATGATTATCTAGTTCATACTCAGAATTTTCACATTCACTAGATTCAGATAAAACATTGACATTATTAGACTGGGATCTTCTAACCCTTTCAAGAGTGTTGGATTTAGTATGATGTTATGTTATTGTAAAAGAAACACTTCCATTCCCATTATCCTTCTTAATATTATCAGCATCTCTCTTAATTCTAGTCTCATGATGAAGAATATTTCCAAAAAGTTAATCAATATTGATTTGAGATACTTTCATGTTGTCAAAAAAAGTTGTTCTCTTAGATTTCCCACTCATTAGGCATGATATCTATAATATTGTTCACAAGAGCTTCATCATAAAGACCTTTTTCACCCATAGATTGAATTTTTTTAACAATATTCATAAACCATTTTTTACCTTGCACACTGGTTTTCCATATGAAAATATAAATCCATGATATTCTGCTCTAATCATGGATATTATAGTTTCTATAACTTTAGTTGTACCAAAATGAGTAACCTCCAATTTCATGCAGATACAATTTACAGCTTCCCAAGAAGAAATATGGCTATATATATTCCTGTTCATGGAAAAAAATAATGTATTGCGTACCTTGTAGTTTAGTTGATATTCTAACTTTTCTTGGTTATTAAATGTTCTGAATTTTTTATCAGAAATCTTTTAGTCTCCATTAAGCATGAAAAATTTATCCACTTCAGTATTGATTTCGAAAGTATTTATAAAATCTCTCCAATATTAATAATCATTCCAATCATAAAAAAGGTGGTCTAGTAGGATTTATATTTTCAATCCCGCTAACATTCATTCCATCCATCTAAATTAAGATATCTTTCCACAAAAACTTGTTAATAGTAAATGTTTCTAAACAAGGATAAATTTCCTAAGCAAGGAAAATATTAAGAACAATGAAAACTAGGCATGAAAACATATATGTTAATATAAGTATTTCAAGGACCTACTTTGATACCAATTTTATGATCTATATAATAATGTAGATGCTCAATTACAAGTGGGGGTGAATTTTATTCTTTAAAAATGCCTTTGTAACCTTTAAAGTTAGTATAATACGTTCATTTTTAATCTTATGGGAATCTATGTTTAACAATGTTAAACAGTCTAAATTCAAAAAAACTCTTATTTATAAAAACAATTCTATGTTCTCGAAATGAAACATAAGATAATTCTACAAGGAAAAGATTCAACTTAAAGCCTATTGAAACTTATTAATTAGAGTATACAAGTACAAGAATGTATAAGATGATAATACTTTCTTTATTAATCAACATATAGTGGAAGATAAATGTGAAATGATAAAAGTAACAAGTAAAAAATCTTTTAATCCAAAGAGTAGGGTATCCAAAAACCTTGAATAAAAGTCCCTTGATTTATACCTTCACAGAAGTATGTCTTACCAACACCAGGGTAAGCTCTCGATAGAAATATCTGAATCCATCTTGCTATCCCTGTAAGCCCTCAAACATCAAGGTAGTCATCACCTCTATCTTCCTAACCAAGGATGTCCTTGAACTGTAAAGTAGTAGGAAAAACTATCTTCCTATCCCTAGAATCCATCGATTGTACACAACTACAATTAGAGTCGCACAAAGAAAGCTAAACAAGATGTTTAGTATACAAAAGGTATGAGAGTATCTCTCTCTAGAAATCACTTCAATAGCACGTTGTCTCTAGAGTTCTCAACAAGTGTGATTTTTTTGAGCTCTTATTTATAGGCAGTTCTCCAATGTTCAGCTCCCTCCTCCAAGAGTCATATTTTTTACTTTAGTCTCGGAGGGACCTGTACATGTGTCACTCAAAAAATGGATAGTTATAAACACATTGTACGCCATCATTTTATAAAAAGGTAAGAAAAAAAATTTTCTTAAAGAAATCCATTTTTTGGAGTCTAATGAAGAATAATATTAGGTGTCTATGAAAAAGAACATTTGGATTATATATTACATATATATTCAGATTCTATTTATCAAGGAATTCAGAGTCGTAATTTTATAGAATTCGGAGTCTGAAATCTAATGAATTCAGAGTATAAATTAAGATGAATTCAGAGTCAAAATATTAGAGAATTCAGAGTCTAAATTCTAGAGAACTCAGAGTCTTAATTTCAGAGAATTCAGAGTCTGAATTTAAGAGAACTCGGTGTCTGAATTTTAGAGAATTTAGATTCTGATTTTGAGAGAATACAAAGTCTGAATTTCAGAGAATTCAGAGTCTAAATTTCATAGAATTCAGAGTTTGAATTTCAAAGATTTTGGTGTCTTATTTTCAGATTCTAAATACAGAATAATCTATCTCTAATCATTTATATAATTACAAGGTTTTAGATATTAAATCGAATTTTACACTTAGAGATAATTTGATTTGGATTTATAAAAACTGAAATATTAATAATGAAAAATATGTAAGGATAAATTTTCCTATGGGAAGGAAATTTTTCCGTATTATGGAAAATATGGGTATGGAGAGAATTTCCATGCTGAAGGAAAATATTCCTTATTAAAATAAATCTTAGGGAAAATAAAATGTTCATTGAGATAGATTTTTTGGGATTTTAAAAACATAAAGGAATGTGAATGTCATAAGGCAACCTTATTGACTCAACTGGTGTTCCTGGTTGATAGTGATCCACTTCAAGAATGTGTTGGTGGAGGTGGCATAAGGGTGATGTCCATGAAGTTTCATGGATGTTTTGAGATAGTTTTGAGTTTTCAATTTCATTTTTCACTTTTGGTATTAGTTTACATTTTAAAACATTGAATCTGAAATTTTTTGTTCCTTGATTGGTTATTGATTTTTTTCCATCATTGTGGGTGGTTTATCTCTGTAAATGGGTGGAATAATTCCAAAATAATTTTTTCTATACCCATGAAATCGTTTCCATGTAGTGAGGATCTTGAATTTTCTTATGTCCATGCCGTAGAACAGTTATGGTGTTAGGCCAGATGGCACTCTGTCAGGGATACCGACAAAATGGTATAATAGAAGGCTAGTTCCATATAGGACCAAGAACGGAGATAACCATATGTTATTTGAGATTTCATGTTATATGGATTGGATTGTGAGAGCCTAGGGTGTATGTATGGGGGAGTGTCTGGAAATTTTTTTTTGGATTGAACCTTCATTTTCCATGGGTAGTCAGGTTTATTTTTATTTCCTTGGTTCTTCTAGATTTTTCTATGATTCAGAAATGAAATGAATGTTGGGTCAATGGTCTAAGTGAGCATACATGGCCTATAAATCCATGTGGAGCTACTGACATAGTCTAAGAAGACACTCTACCACGGTAGCATGACTTTCATGTGGCCACCAAGAATATAGCCAACTCACCCATCGACATAATTTTCCCACCTGTGAGTTGTTTTCTGTCATTATTGATTTTGAAAATTGTATTGAAAACTCTTGTTTTGGGATTTTGAATACAAGATTTTATACTTATAATGGTCTGGTTTTTTATGATATAAAATGTGTTTTTAGATTTAATTTGAAAGAGGACTTTTATAATGAATTTCATTAATCATAACCTATGGATTATCATAATTGGTCATCTAGAAAGAAGAATTTTATTTTCGAGTGGGTTTTTGAAATTTATTTCAATAAAAATAAATGAATTTTAACCAAATGATTATCGATTAAATGGGATTTTTTGAGCTCTTTAAAAATATTTTGAATCAGATGAGATGGATATTTTATCAGAATTTACAATATTTTATTTTAAAAAAAGATGAAATGATTTAATGTGTGGATTTGAATGTGTTTTTTCACTAAGTTGTGAGTGTTATTCTAAATGTTTTTTTAATTTTTAATTGGGATGTAAATAGATAAGATAACAGAGGGGGTTTAACGTATTGTTTTTGAAAGTTGAAATTTTATTCTGACCATTGTTATTTCCATGTGTGGGAACATACTTGATTATGAGTAGATTAGTGTGTGGTTAATGGAATGATTGGATGGGTTCCCATATTGACATAAAGTTCTGTGATCATAGTTTGGTTTGAAAATATGCATGTGCGAGTCCCCAAGGACCACGATTGGTGAGTATGAAACCTACCAATATTGTTTTCTTTTCAAAAGATCATCTATGAGAAAATGTGATGTTTTGATAACTTGTAGTTATGTGGTCTCTCTCATTATGATTTGGGAATTTTTCTTGTGAGGTGTTTTAATCATGATAACTAATCTTGTTTGAGTTGTATTTCTTGTTTTATTTCATATCGATGAATTGGTTTTCAAGATAATGGTTACTGTATTATTTTGAAAAATGTCATCAGAAGCCTTTGATTAGGTTTCCTTTTGTGTGTTTGGTGTTTATTTGTGGTATGCCTTCGCTGAAAGATGAGTTTAATTTGGTTAATGGTTTTCCTTATTAGATATTGTATTCCCCATAAAATGTTGCAATAGATATTCATTGTACATACACATCATGTTCACTATCAGTAGACCCTCCTATTGACAAATCAGTAGTCATTCATATTCTGTTTATGAATTCAAATCCTCCTCTCTTTTATGGCCATGTAGATCCACTCAAATAGGGAGAGTGGATTAAAAAATAGAATGAAATATAAAATTCCATTTGTTTCATATGTCTTTAAATATGACTCTCACATCTTTTATTATTGAAGGTGTTAGTGTTTGATTTGACCTCACTTTTAGATGTAGAGAGGCACACTGTTATTTTTGAAGATATGTTAAAAAAGTTTTCCCATGGAAGACGATTTTCCTCTAATCTATAGAAGGGATGAATGGAGTGGTGTTAAATAGACAGTGAATTAGCCTGAAGCTATTGGTATTTTTATAGGTTTCAAAGGATTCTCAAATCGTTCAAAATGTCTCTTGAGTTGTAGAGTCATGTTGCCCCATCAGTGTCGAAAGTATGGTCATAAAAATCCATCAATTCAAAATGATATGTACACCTTAAATGCATGTAGATTCCCAGGACACTTGGAATTGTTCTATTGTTTTACTTCCCAAAAGTGTTTGGATATAGGTCCACAACTTCAAAAAATAGTGCTTCCCATTTACAAAAGTAGGGCGTTGTTTGGGCTTGAATTAATGTCCCTTTCCTTGTAATGTTTCTTTTATTGAAATGGTCTTGTCTGGTGGTGTTTAATTATGTCGTATTTTCTATATAATTAAATTATTGATGTATATATTATTTTGAGAATAGTAAATTTAATTAAACCATGTTCCTCCCTTGAAAATTATAAAAAACATTATTTTTAAATAGACATTTGTTTTTTAGGAATCTTCTTTCTATTGTATCTCATTCAAGGTTAAAGAGAAAGTTGCATGTTCATCTTCTAATTCCTTATTGTGGTGAAAGTTATATGTTGGAGAAAAATGAGTCTCAAGGGGTGTTGTGTTTTTTTGGTTTCACCTAGAGTGTTGTGTGGTTTCCCATTAATCCTAATATAGGAGTTTCAATCAGGTTTGATCAACCTTTGACTACGATGAAGGAGATGCTACAAACAGCAAGGCTTCGACTATAAGACTTTGAGTGATTCTCTTGCATCGTAAGAAATCCGCAGGGATTGTGTAGACCATAGACTAGATTTTGACTCCACCACTAGAAGGGGGATACTATATGTTCCATGTGGTCATTTCTTCAATGTGTAATGTTCCACTTTGATAAAATGGAATTGATTCGTATTTTCCCTATTGAAACTATGATTTAGAATTATTCATTGGATGTAAGGAGGCTTGGTTGTGTCATTTTCTTAAGATTACAGTGGTTGAGATTTCTTGATATGGATCTATATTAGGGTTTCATTGTGCAGGTGTCCTTTGGAAATTGGTTTGTTTCTCATTGTTTTTGGTTTGTGTTGGATGTTCCTACATTGGCCCAATTCAGATTTCTTGTGTCAATTTATGTGGGTTGGTAATGATTTTTTTAATGGTAGGGATACCCACCATAATAATCATTGATATTACATATAGTGTAATTTTTTTTCTAGTTCATTTCAAATGTTGGGGAGTCCATTGGGCCTCTCTAAGTTGATAACTCAATTATGATTATAGTGTTGGATTTATAGTCAGTAGTCTCATTTGTAGTTATCTAATTTCAATTTTACTCCCCTATGTAAATGGTGGGGTTGGTTTTTCCAATGTGTTTATATTAAGATAGGTTATGGAAGTGTTTTTTAGGAACTAGTATGCGATCATTGGTTCTTTAGGAAATAATTAGGTGTTTTGTTTGGTATGGTCTTATGTGTTCCTATCATGAAGGCATGGATTATGCATTTGAGAATTTATTTTCTTTTGATTGATAAACTATATATGTTGTGGATTTATGGTGTAATATGGTATATGATAGGGATTCCATTATAGCCTCCTGTGTTATATCTTTTGAATCATTATTTCTTGTCATGGAAATATAGAGTCTCCTTGTGGGATGTTTGTTGGGAATTTCCCTGAGTTATGGGGGAGTATCCATTTTTGTTCTCTGATCAGGAATCATGTTGAATTTATAGGGGAATAATATTTCCATGGTGGGGATAAGTGTTACATTTGTGATTTATTTTTGAGGTATATTTATAATTATCATTGTTCTATATTTTTTCCAATTTGTTTCATTTAGGTTTTTGGGGAAAAATGGAAAATTTGGTCTTACCTGCATGTGGTGCATGGTAGGAATATAGGTTGGGGAAACTGTGTAACCCTTCCTAGGTAACCATTTAGAAGATGTGGGTTTGGATAGTATCTACTAAATCTTTTGTGCACGGTTAGTCATGTTGTGTGGCTAAACGTTTGGTATTTTCCTCTTTGACAGTGAGGGGTGCACGATTGCTGCAAGGTTTGGGAAAAATTGTGGGAAAATCGTTTCTCATGTCAAGTTCATTAAAAATATTGAAATTAACCTGAGTCCTCTCAGGATTTAACCTCAATTCTCCATTGAGATACCCCACTATGGATTTTTATCCAATGGATCCTCCTACATTATTTTATAGGTTTCTTGGGCATAGTTTCAACGGCTGTTTTGACCAAGGTTTTTCAAGGAAACATCAAGTAAGTCATCCACCTCATGATTTCTCCATCGTTCTATGGTTATCCTCCCCTATTTTTTGAGGTATTAAGTTTTAGCAGAGTATTCGACCTAAATAGGGTTTAATATTGTGCTTTTTGGGTGAAATATTGATGGTTATTTCTTTTGGTGGGGTGGTTGGGGTTTTGTACAAAATCCTAGATGTTTCGATGAATGAGGTATGTGTTTCCTTGATTTAACATTTTTAGATTACTTAGAAATTCTTTCTTGCTCGCATTAAATAAATATATGGTTAATGTTTTTCATGGGAATTATATTTTTGATGTGTTAGGCAAGAATATATGATGATATTTAATTTTCTAAAATAAAGTGGATATGTTATGTTTATGATTTATTGTGGTGATTCTTAAAATTGTTTTATACATCGTGTGGAAGGTTCAAAAGGGGTTTTCAATAGGTTTTCTTGTTGAAAATGTGTTTAAAGTGATTTTTCCTAAAAGAATGAGAGGTTTTTATGTTTTATTCTTTTTTTAACCATTAACGTGACTTTTGATTTGTTTTAATGATGGGAGTCATGTTTTAATGTAAAATTTGTTTATATGTAAATTTGATAGGTTCTTGGAAAATGTAAATTGTTAAAATTATTATGTTCTTTTCTTTTTATGTTTCAAAATGGGTTTCATGGATTGTGAAAATGGTGCGAAATGTTTTTTCAAAAGGTTTCGGTGGGTATAAAAATATGAAGGGGACTGTTCATGGAAAATTTTGGTTTCTATGTGATGACTTGTGAAATTGGTGATTTTATTGTGTTTATATAATTATTATCATGTGTATGTGAATCTGATTATTTGTGTGACATATGAAATGAGGAATTGAGCATAAAGGGAATATGTGGTATCTGGATAGAAAACTAGAACAAAATTCATGTGATTCAAAATTGTAAATCCTAGATTCATCATGTTGAGTGATTATATTTGACTCTGGAGTGTCATGTCTAGGATTTACATTGAAATATTTATGATTAAAACCCCAAATAAAATGTGATGATAATTTGAGACCAATATAAATTTGGATAGATTCCATTATAATGGCTCATTCACAAGGAATATATAGGTTGTGGTCTCAATACCATGTTTCACTATCGTATGAGGTTTATAGAGTTCACTTATGCTATCCAGCCTATTGTATATACCTTGAGATATCTCTAGTGACATGACACATATGTGATGTAGTTCTGGAATACAACATATGGTAGACCTTGAGTATATTTTATTTCAATAAATCATGATTTTGAAAAAGTGGTTTTCCTAAAAATTGATTTTTGAGAATGTTTGTTGAAGAAATTGTTTTCATGTAAATGTTCTGAGGGTTTTTATTGAAATATGAATGTTAATTTAACTTCTAATGTTATATCTTGAAATCTTTTATTTTGGGTGGTATCATACTGGGATTTGGATCATACCCCATGTACACCTTTGTGTGTATTTGTACTTTGTGATGTACGACACATGTATAAGAAAGTTGTAAGGAAATAGTGATGTTGGACCTTGATTTCTAGTGTTCGACTTTTTGCAGGTGTTGGTGGTAGTATATTTAGGGTGATCTACCTCTAGTTTTTGGAGGTATTGGGGTCGTTTTTATTTTCACATTTCATTGTTACGGTTTCGGTATTGTCTTATGTTGAAAAACATTGAATCTGAAAAATATTGTGCCATTTTTTGATATGGGTTATTTTTTTTCATAAGGGTGGGTTGTTTATGTTTATAAAGGGGTGATATTTTTTTCCAAAGAATGATATTGATACTCGTGAAAAAATTTCCAGCCCATGGGGATCAGGAATGAACTTCGGGCCATGCCATTGAATAGGTTGGGTGTTAGGTTAGATGGAACTCCGTCATAGTTCATGATAGTAGGGAATTTTATCTTCTATATACATAATCAATTGTTAGGTTCTAGAACAAATTGGTGAGGTCGAATATATGATTGATTTAAACCATAGTTCAATTTAGTGCATAATGTGTTTCATGTACCATAGCATAAAATGTATCAGCCTGATACTAACCATGTGATTTGGTTGGAGAATATTAATATATAGTCGAATAACTCATTCTTGCATGTGACATTGAATATTTTGGATCTGCAAGAGAAACTATTTTGTTGAAAAATAATCAGTCTACAAATGGTTTTGTGATAACATGGTCAGATTCAAGAATAGAATATGGAATGGGAGAAGGAAGTGGTCGAGCAATGGCTTGAAATCATTCATGATAGTAGTTGTTTACAACATTCAAGGGAAGAAAATTTCAATGATGGGGAGAATGAACCTATCTTTTATTTTATGTAAGTAACCCTCTCATTATTATTTTTATGTATTTAAAGTGTTCAGGTGATGTTTGGGAGAGTTTGAGTACTTTTGGAATATTATGTGGTTTTTAAAAGGGGCATGGTTTGAGCATGATTTGTGGAAACCATGAAAATACTACAAGAAACTGTCCCTAGAGAGACATCATATATGGGGATTGTGCATAGTTAGGCACAAATTTATTCCACACTATTAGGCCACCCATGAGAAACTGTGAATAGAGTAATAAAGGACATTTTCATGGTTGGAGCTTAGTTTCTGTAACAGTGTGGCCAAACCATGTGATGTTCTCCTTATAGAAAAGGCATTCACATGTTTAGTGGATAGTTCTTAAACCATCTGACTAACCATCTATAGTTTATAAGATACATCCTAAAAAAGTATATATTAGTCAATTTTACCCCTAATCACCTCAATTTTCCTCTATTTAATCCCTAACGTGATTTTTCTAACTCCCAAGGAAATTGAGTCCCTCCCCTTTGACCTAGACGAGATCTGATACTTTTTCTTAGTTCATTGACGCCCCATTCCCATTGTATATTTTTGTTTGTGGATATTTTTCTTAGATCAAATTCCATTCCATCTTTTAAAACCCAATATATAGTCTACTTTGGATATATAAATGAAGGTTTATGCCAATCATGACGAGATATGGTTGTTTTGATGTTATGGAATGATATCTAAGGTTTGTTTTTGGTTATTCAACCTGATTTAGTTTCATAATTCATGTCATTCTTTCTTTTCCCCATATTTCCATGGTAGGTGGATTCACCCTTGAATCCTATTATTTGAACATGACTAATTTGTTAGAAATTGGTTAAATTTATTGAATTTTATTGTAATATTGTTGTACAAATCATGGTATAATCTTTCTGTAGTGAGGTTCTATAGATTTTTGGATTCCTGGAAATTGAATATGAAAAGTGCTTTGTTTTCATAAATTTAAAATATAGATTTTTTCAATTTAAGTAAATGGTTTGATGAAAAGGTTTTCAAAAAAAATTGTTTGAATTTATTTGAATAGTTTAATTGAAATGATTTTGGCATACCAGTGGTTATGTGTGTTGATGCTTTCGATGTGACCCCAAATAAAGGGCGTGTACCATTGGGGTACAAATGGACATGACCGTGGATATAGGGAATAAGTAATTTAGACATAAAGAAATTTGAAACATATTTACGGATGAGGGGATCGATGGAAACCCACTCATGAGTATGGAACTGTCACCTCAGAATGCATGTATCTCTATGTGTGTGTCTGGATCGTAGAACATGTATGACAAAAGAGGAAAGATAAATAGTTTAATGCATTGTTTTTTTGATTTCCTTGGATTTTTTTTGGAATGGATGTTCCATTTTGGTCTAAAACGGGTTGGATATAAATTAAATTTTGAAATTTAATTACTGGTTCTCATGAAAATTTATTTACATAAGTGTGCTAACTTAATCTATCCTAGTGATGTGAGTAGGGAAGTAATTTAGTGAAAACCTAATGAGTTTCACTACTCACCTCAGATTTGGTACATTTGTTCTTTTACAGATATTGTCTGTTAGGATAAAGTTAATTTTAAAGCATCAAAATTCTGTAGATTTTCATTTTCATACTTTATCATGGAGTTGTAGTTAGATCTTGGAGAATTTTGGGACAAGCTATGTTGGTGTCTTTAGAGTCAAATACTTTTTCTGGTTTTTTCTTCCACTGTATACCTTGATGTTTATAGTCTAAAACATTGGTAATCTAATTGTAGTTGGTTTTGACATTAAATTTTCATACTTCGGAGTTGCATAAATTGTTATCATGCATCATTTAGTGGTTATTTTTTAAGGGTATTATTGATTGGGTTCTTCTAATTCAAAGGAAAAAATCATCCCCAATCGTATTAAATCCCATTGAAATTATTTAAAAAAATTGGAATCTTTTGGATGTCACCAATGGCCTAGTATAAATTCTTCCTCCACTTAGGCCAATGATGTGGGAAATAGTGTTACATATTGACTCCAATCTATCTGCATACTAAAATATAAAATAATGAATTTTAATGTAGAATCATGCTTAAAAGATTATTGTTCCATACCGTATATAAATTTCGTTAAATTAAAAGGTGAAGAAGGCTATCTTCAATGATCACAATCATATTCCAAGGAAACTACTAAGGAAACATTATATTTAACCCTTTTATGGGGATTAAAGAATAAGAAGGCCACATTTAGGTTTTATTTATGTTAGTATACAAATTCACATTTAAATTTATAGTTATCTGAATGGGTAAATTTAAGAAACCTCATGTACAATTCATGGAATTCAACTATACATGGTACTCTATTTATTTAATTATACATGGAAAAATAGAAAAGTTATATCAAACATCCTTTCAATCATTATTTATCCACATTATTTATCCAAAAATATTATCGTATCTAGATTAGTGAAATAAAATTTCAATTATGAGATATAGAGGAAAGCAGATTTTAGTTTGTGATTTGAATATTAATTATCTAAAGTCTTACTTTTATATAAGGTCCAAAATATGAACAAAATGACACTATAATTTTAACGTATTTGGTAGTGAAATATAAAAGAATACATTTATACATAACACAATATAAGTTGATATTAACACTTTTAGTAACCAACACTACATAGCATGAGTATAACCCCATGGGCATATGCACCAAGGCATAAAAATATAAAGGAGACTTACTAGGGTCGATCCATTCCAACATGGGTCCTCCTAAATGTAACCCAACAATAATCTATTTAATAATGATTAATCATCCCTTAATGAGTTTATCATATAAACAATATGACCCGAAATACATTGTTGGGTACAGGTTTTTATTTAGTAATTATATATCCCAGGTTTTCATGCCCATGTAATATTTTTATAATTATTTATAAAGAAACAATATCCTAAATCTATTTAACAATTATCATGGTATATTTAATTTTGTTTTTATTTCCAAATTACAAAGGTAAATTGATTCATACATTATAATTGGAATTCATGTAATAACAACCAGGTTTTTTTACATTGACTTCAGACTTAAAATTAATGTCTATTATTTATTGTTTGATTATATAGGTATCTGTTTCAATATTATAATGGAACCAAAAAATTATAAATTTTATTAGGTGCATATTTAATCTGAACCACAAATGATTTTTCCAATGCATCCATTGGTCCCTGTCTCAAACATGTTATGATTGGTTAGATAATGGTCAACCATCAAGCTATATATGAAATAACCCTTATGGTTAATGCAAAAACATTAATAAGAAATTATATATCTTAACTATAATATGTTATTCTATCACATAGTGGTTAAAATACATACATAATAAAAGAAAACCACAAAAACATGTTATAAAAATAAGAGTGAGGGTAAATCATACAAGGTGAACCCATCAATTATCTCGAAGTCAATAAATGCATAAAACATGGCACAAATTATGAATGGAATGTGAATTTATATCTTCTAATATTATTTCTTGTAATAATAATTACTTTATATAAAAGTTAATTGGTAAAATACCATAAATACCATTAGTCATTATGTAGTATAAAGTAATTCAATCACTCAAGTAGATATAATAATATATTTTAATAAGAAATAGCATTAATAACTGTTCTATTAATAGAACCTTAGTCTTTTAACTATTTATGGGATGATCACTAACTGAAATATATATTTATCAAGTGTCGACATAATAATAGTCTCTTATATTCCCTGCAAATATATTTATAGAATAGAAAATAATAACCATAACACATATTAATTATATCCAAACCCGACTCACACAATATATGGTAGAACATACTTTACATGGCCTCATGTGTGCCTACCTATATGCCAGAGGTTGCTGATATGAAGGGAGGGTCTAAAGGTGGAAGAATAGGGAGAATATTGTCTATGGTCAAGTAATAAATACAATATAATAAATAATAAATAATAAATAAATAATATAGTAGTGGATTATAATAATATATCTTATAAATGCCCAAAAAATATATACTCATGCATGTACATATGATGATACAATATAAAAGAATAATACATATATGGGTAATATGAAAATAGTCATATAAAAGGATCTATCTACCCAAAACTATCTCCATGAGTATCTTGAACACCAGCTCATTCCATTACTCCAAATCTACCACATAAAAGTGTACACTGATGATCACAATCCAAAATCATGATCTTGAATCCATGAGGTCTGTCTTGTTACCAATCAATGACCCAAATAGGGTGTGAGATAAAATCAATAGGCTGCCACCAAAAACATCAAATTAAATTTGGTATATGAATATGAAATACAGTAGGGTAAAATTAAATATATTAACTATGAATTATATTCATAAATCCCATGTTGGGTCGGGTTCTGAATATGAGACCCAATTGATACCATCATATTCAGCCTAAACTAGAAAATTTATGACTGATTACCGATTACTATTTAATGTATAAGAACATATTATAACTCGTATCATACCCAGGGCCTCCCTCATTGATCATATTAGTATAATAAAGGAGAATATCTCATAGTAATTCAATCTAGAAAAAGGAATAATAGAAGGTCGGCACAAAGATAAACCACTAATAAAAAAAATGCATGTTCTTTAACACGAAATATGTGTTCCATAATTATTCAGTTACTAAATTGGAAACCTATGACATTCAATGGGACTGTGTATGAGGAAAACATGTTTCACTATTGGTTTTTTATAAAACTATAAACCTACAATCTCATCTATGGAATCCCTTATAAGAACAAAGGTATCGATCAAGGCAAGGTTCAATGTAATATCCCTTGAGTCCATCATTGGCATTCCATTTTGGAAACCCATGAGTCACTCATAGAATAATATAATAAACCCCCTTCTGATCAATTCCTTATAATTCCATTTATAGAACCCATGTGTCACTCAAGGCCTATGATAATTTATGTTAACCTTTGAGTTTATCATATTAATTCCTACATAGGAAACTAAGGGTAACAGAAAGTGTTATATAATGGTGTATGAAATTTTCCTAAAATATGTAAAAATTTTCTTTGAGAATATTCATCCCAATTTCCGTTTTTATATATGTAATAAAGAGGGCCATATTCGTAAGAATCTCATATTATAGTTCATGTATGAATATTGTAGCGATGCTGTCTAAAAGAATTATGTATCTTAATTTAACTATAGAATATATTCCATTACATTTCTAAGTAATTATGAAGGCTATGAGAATGACCATACTATTTATCATTTAAATTTACTCCATTTTATCAAGTTTTATTATATAATACAACATATTTCATAAGCAATTTTATTAAAAAACAGGGCATGGTTATTATTCTATATCAAATCACTCAAACTAATCATTTTATCTCATGTGGGATCATTCAAAGACCATCAAAATATTATTAATGCATAATATGATCATTATAATCCTAATAATTTAAACTATAAAAATCCAATGGTGTTTAAGTTTCCTAAACATGTAATAAGAGTCCTGGACTATTAACAACATAACCTAAGGGGTGTTTTCTAAATGAGGTGATTAACTTACAATGATTTTATTAAATTCACAATGGATATCAGAATTATGTTATTAGATTTAACATAAAAAATTTATCATTTTATTTTGAATCATAGAAAATCTAAATAATGGAATAATGAAGTAATTTATAAATCTTGTAAACATTAAGAGAACACACATAGATAACCTACCTCATTCATGCTATGCTTCACTCTCCCATTATTATGCTTTGATTTGATATGGATTGAAGGAGAATTGATGAATTGGAAAAATCCATAAAAATATTTCACATGAGACTACCATGAAATAGGATTTAATATGTAAAATGATACTAACAAAAGAGGAATGAGGAATTGTAGACTCGATGAGGAACATGAAAAATGAAATGTGGTGAGTGATTTTGAGATCTGATATAGGAGATCACATGATGACTATGCGAGGAGAGAGGAGAACCATGGTGGGGGGGATGATGTATAGTCTATGGGTAGAAACAGTGAGGAGAAGATATATATAAGGTAGGTTAAAATGGTAATTTATACTATTTAAATGATGCGCACGATTTTGTTCCCTGGTTTGGGAAACCCATGAAACTCCACTACAGATGTGGCACCAACTGTATAGGCTAGGAAAATGATTGAAAAAATGTTTTTAGCTAATAATCCATCCCCTATATTTTTTTATATAACCCCTCCCATTTTTGTGAACCTCATATCACACAGTTAGTCTAAACCATTATCCCCCACATATGGTCCACACAATTTGGGTGAACAGTTTTCATCAACTATGTAAAAACCATGCAACCCCTTTAACCATTCAAAAAGAATGGATTTAAAAAACCGATGCTTCAGAAACTCAATCAAAGACCTTATAGACGTCATGGTCATGATATCCCTCCAAAATATAACTTTTATGTTTTCTATCACTTTGATTGACATTGTAATTCTTTTTTAACATTTTGATAGTCCACCAAAAAAAATTTCAAAATAATTTGGGGAATTCAACTACAAAAAGGGATATCATTGATACTTTTTATGAAACCACAAGGACACATGTACGTATAGTTAATTAAATATGACATAGAAACCATCACTAGAATTAGATGATAGAAAACTTGCTCACATTATTTGTTACTTTTCTTTCATATTTAGATCTCCTCTTATTTATCTATCTTTATAATTGGATATTTTTTGTTACTTCTTATAGATAGGATGTTTAATTTATATGGTTGGGTGACCATGTTTATATATTGTTATACCTCATGTAATTATTGATATAAAATTTCAAAATATTCCTAGAAAAGTAGAAAATAATTATCTCACCAAATCCGAAAAATACCCCTCCTTAGAATTCATTTCATTTGTTATAAATAAAAATATCCATCTTAAATAATATTTTGAATATTTATCAATAAAAATCCTATAAAAATCCTTTTTTCATATTCTTGTTATTTATTCCATTGTATTTTCCACATAGTGTCCACTAGGGATAACAACAGTTCTGTCATAATGTGAGAAATCTAGGAAAAACTATTGCAGTTTTCAATGTCTTCATCACCGCACATTTTCAAAGAAACATTTCTAGGAGTTGATATTTTACCAATTTTTACTTTCATATGGTAATGTTCAAATTATAAATGAATTTTCATATAACATAAAAAATTAACCATATTTTCCCAAAGAGATTAACACAAGATGATCATACCCTCAATGAAATTCCACTCCATTATACAAATTTCTGGTGTCTATGATACATTCACCTCAATTTAATAGACGGTCTTACAATGAATCTTTTGAAATACTCATTGATTCTAAAATATCAACCACAACCTAGATTCAGAATTCAAGTGTCACTTCTATATTATTGATCCTCAAGAACATTTCTATTCTGGGGAAATGTAACGAATCGATCGAGAATTATACTAGAGGAAAAGTACAAGCATGTTGGTGAGGAATCATCAATTAAGGTACAAATTATATTTTCAAAATGAGATCAAACATATTTTAACATGATTTTAGTACAACAGTTCATCTATTTCAAGAATAAAAAAACCTCTCTCATTTCACACATCCCTATGAATAAGACACCCATTACACTTCCTCCTAGTTCTGAATGACTAATTATCCATATTCCATGCACCCATTAGAAAGCCTATCATTATGAAAACATCCATTTAATACACATATCCATCCTCATTTATACCAATGTGAACCTCATTCCATGAAAAAATAATAATCCACATATATTTTTGATAATTACATTCAACGTTAGATTAAATAGGGTTTTTTTAAAACTCCATTAATTCATTCCTTCTTTGTAAATAATGCCCACCCTTTCCAATGATCAGGAACAATCATAACCAAATCCATATTGAATCCAAAACATGTTCCGTTACTCATTATATTAATTATAAATTCCATATAAAATAAATCACGACTCCTAGATGCTCAAATAAACATGAAAATATAATAACTATACCCTCCTCAATTATTGGATTTGCAGAACCGTAAAATGTTTACAATCCATAAGAGACCATTCAAACCATAAAAACTCCTTCAATAACATTCTGTAAAAAATCCTATACAAACTGGGAAATAAATAAATTCCATAGACTTAATCCATATCCTTGTATTGTGAATTATACCATCCTTAATTTGAGTCATCTCCCATATCAAATGAATATCATTTTATAAAACAATTCCATTGTTCTTTCTATTAACGTTATCTTTTCCATCAAAAGAATCACCTATGATTGATTCCCCATCAATGAAAAATCCAAACACTCCAGAATTTGTAATCTTATCATCTCCCAAAATCAAAATCCTTCACTATAAAACAATCATTCTTTACAATTCATTTTTTCAATTAAATCCTCCAAAAACAATGTTCTTGCATTGAATCTGAAATGTGTCAGGTATAAATTCTATAATTTTAAATTAATCAAAATCATTCAAAACAAGTTTTGAATGAATAGGAAATAAATAGACACATAGTTATAAAAAGTTATTATTGTTTCTAAGAATCCATTGATTCATTGGTACAAATTCTCTCTTACTAATGAAATTCATCATTGATATGTAAACCACATTACCAAAGATATCCAATAAATAATTCAAAAAATATATTATTTAATGAATTGGAGAACGATGAGTATTTTATCTAAAAAAATTATATGATGCCAATTGTATTGTAACAAAAATCATAGAAACACTATATCTGACCCCACTAGTTACAAAATTTCTCCTAAGGCATTCATCTAGATCCCAAATTTCCCATACCTCCTCTAGGATCTAGATCCTAAAAATTAGAATTACATAATATCCTATGATCAGAATTTAATTTTGATCATGAAATGAAGAATAATTATATTGGAAGGTTTGAATCACCATGAAGGACCACATTAAAATTTAATATGTGGATATAAAATGACCAAGATCCTAATATACCACAGTGATCCTCCCATCACTCTAATTCCAATAACATCATGATAAAGGAAAAATTAGTGATCTAATATTGCACATCAAAAATGTATCCTCAAATAATTATTTTATAAATTTTATCCATATCATCTGTAATGTTATGTATATATCAAATCCCACTAAACATCATGGGAATACCTCCATTCATTCAAACAAATAGTAGAGAACCCCACCTCAACTCGTTGTTCTACAGAAAGGTGTTTGATATTGAATCTCCCGTTTTTACATGATCCCAATAATCTCATAATCGATGTCATGATAACATTATATTGAAGAAATATTTAAATAAATCACATACTATAGATAGAACAATTTTTTAGTCTTGGTAAAATAGATGCATACATGTGGTTTGTATTTCAATTGAATATAAAAAATTACAACTTATTTTTTTTGAAGGATAATATCATTATACCAATATAGAATATCATTACCTATTTATTTTAATATAGTTCATGGATTCCTTGATAAAGAATCAAATTAAGGGTGAGCCAATATTCTTAGTAATAGTTTGGTATGTACGAAGAAATATTGAATCAATGTGAATAATCATTATGGCATGGTAAATAACAGAATCTATAAGCCAAGTAATCAATAAACTGTGAAGAATGTACATAAAAAATATATAAAACAAATAAATGTAAAAACAGTCTATTTAAATAATAGGATAATAAATAATCAATATGGAATGGTAAATAACTAAAAAATAATTCCATTTAATAAATTAAATTATGATGAAATGAATCCAGGTATAATGCCAAAGAAAAAAATCATGGTAAGTAATTACATAATATGAATGAACAAAATGAATAATTATTGGAGGTAATGATTCCCGGGAAAATGATACAATTACTATGACATCCTTTATCAAGATAGTTTAGAATAATTATATAAAACCATTCATAAGATAGTTTAACTATGTGGGTAGAAACTAACCTATTCTACTATGAAAGAAACTCAAAGGGTTTGTCACCAACTGATTTCATTTCACGAGACTAAAAATTAATTGATGTGATTACATGAAATAGTCCAAATATCAGGTATTTCATGTCCAAATCATTCATCATATATTGAATAATTGATTTTCTTCCAAAAAATTATGCCTTATCTAATATCTATATTGAGTAAAGGAATCATATTTTTCAATATTTCCCTAGTAAATCAAATAACATCAAAAGTAAACAGTGCATGTTGCAATGGTATAATATCTATTAAATTAACATAACCATAATAAATTATACGATTAGTTATAGTGAATTCAATGTTCTATGATGATAGGGAAATGAATATCTCATGGGGATTACAAAAATGTATCAATGAAGCAAATGTTGATACAATTTTTTTTCAAAATAATATTAAATCATCATGAAAATATTTAGGATGGTATCAATAAAAACCAATGCTTGTAAATATAAAGGGTTATAGTCATTGATGATTGGAAATATTAATAAGTGATTTATAATAATATTCTTGGGGAAATATCGTCTTTATTTTGAAAAACAAATTGAATATATATTTCTATGAAAATAACATTGATAAATTTTTTTCTTTATAAATTATCATTCTAAATATGAAATGGAATCGTAGATAAAATGATGATGCTTAAATCCGCCTTTACAATGTTAAAACACTATTCATTCAATATGGTGAAAATTGTGGAAAATCATATTTTCGGAAAATGACCATTTAATTCCTTTAGAAAACATATGTCAAAGAAAAAAGGGTAAAATTTCATATAAAAAATAATTTTGTAAAGTTTAAAAATATTTTTAAAAATATCTTAGAGAACATGGGTTTTAAAAGAAAAAATTTTCTCCGACTAAAAAAATATATGGAGTCATATTTTGTTAAAAAAACATGCTTAAACATTTTTATTAGAAAAGATTGAAAATTGGTGCTGTTACATGGAAAATATTACGAGTAACCATCAGAGAATAAAATTAATGTATTTATTAAATAATTAAAAAATTTACTAAAAAATATATTAATGTGTAAACAATCCCGAACAAAATGAGACTATGAATAAAACCCTTGAAAATACCATAACATTGATGTAAAAATCAAACAACAGATAGATTATATATGTCAAATTTATATAAAAAACATGTCTGAACATAAAAATAGTTAGTAAAATGTGATTACACACACAATCATGGAATATTAATGACAATAAATAAGTCGCATAACCTAATGAAAAAGAATCGGGTTATGAAATTCATTATCACTTAGAAACTTTTATTTCAAATCCATTTAAAAAATATTAATAAAATTTAAACGATATGATCAATGAATATAAAATAATTCATGATATTATATATCACAATGGGTAATATATACACTAGACAAAATAATTAAGTGGTTAATATGATATTAGTCTCATATATGTAAAAATTTAGATGAAAGTCTCATAACATGCATTTATTTTCTTGTCAATGTCTACTACCCTCCTATGTACTAGTTTTAAACATGTCACTAAAAGATAAAAGAGAAATTATCATATTTATAATATCATTTATAATCCTATAATAATTAATTTTTATCTATTTTTTTAACATTCATTATGTTGTCTTTTTGTGGGTTAATTTCTTAGTTTATGGAATATGTTTTGACTTTTTATTTTTGTTCATAATAAAAATTTCAGGATTTCATCATCCCCAAAATGTATAACATTAATAAATTATCATATATATACTTTATATATGTATTTATAAAAAACTATAATATTTGGATATAAGAAATTAAATGCATCGTAATGGAGATGGTAGGTCGTACGTACATAAGAACAATACTTCCATTTCCTTATCATATTTAGAAAAATTAACTGTAAATGATATATATATATATATATATTATAATTATATTATCATTTTTATTTACTTTATTTTAATTTTTTTATTAAAACCATCCAATATACAATCCATGTATAGTTTTAATGAGTCACATCACATTGAGGAGGAGGTAGTCCATAATTCAACAAATGATGTTATCATTTCCCACAAAATGAAAATCATGAAGGTATAGGTTAAAATAAAATTAAAAACTAATATATAAATTATAAATAAAATATATATCATTAAGAAAATATAAATAAATTAGTATTCCATACATTAAAGGTGGTAAATGGACAAAAAAACGTCATCGGTTCATGAGGTTGTACTCTTATGTACACATAAAGGATGATTATGTTTCCCATTTGGTGTATGTGTGTCAAAGTGTTGGTAAAAAACTTCCAATAAAAAAATATTAGTATATATAATATCTTAGGTTTATTACATAATATTTTTATAGAAAAGATGGAGGCTAGGCCTATTTTATTAGAATCAAGTAAAATCAAGGGACCAAAGAGGGAAAATAGAAAAACAAGGAAAAACCCAAAACAAAAAATATTTGTTTAACTTTTTCACCAGCTGCCCTTTTAGAATCCTTTATTCTTTTAGAATTGAATTCATCTATGCTCTTTCGTGACCTTAGCCTTAGCCTCTTGATCTTTCCCTTCTTGAACTCCCCCTTCTTGAATGAGATTGAGGAATTTCAAAAAGTGCATCAACATTAGTTCTTTCAGAGTCAAAGCTATCTATTTTTCTTTCTTCGATATTGTTTGGAGAGTCATTTTTTGTCACTGGTGTCCTCATTCCTTCTACCATCATTGTATTAGCCCGATCCAATGTTTCATGATGTTTTTTTTCATCCGGAGTTCTCAAAATTGAGTCATGAATCTCACTGGTATCATGTATATTCTTATTACAGGAAGAATCATTATTACATGCAATGGACATCCCAACCACCATTGGGGTAAAAATTAGAGACTGTGTTTTCATGTATGAGACAAACTAGAATCATTCATCACCTACTACAAGCTTTAAATTAGTATGAAAATTTTTATATATGACTAGAATGTGAGAATCTAAAAAATGAATACCATTTCAATTACCTAAGGATACCATCCTTTGATGTTCCACATCAAGTTGGACTTCTTCATCTCTAAGTTGAAAAACTGATGATTCATCATATTTAAGAGTCAAACTAGATTACTATGAAACCACACATTTTCCTATGGAAGAATAATTAACTATGTTTATTAAATGATATTTATTTTAAAATAAATGAAGTGATAAAGAAGTAAATAAAACAAAACTGATATTTTAATAAACATTATTCATTATTTGGGTAGATCCTTTATGTTTATTTGAAAAGAATTACAAGGTTTGATTTTTTCCAAATTAAGGATTCTAGAATTAGTGGTGGGATTTTTTCATCATATTTGAGAATATTTTGGGCTTTCCAATGGTCACGATATATGTGAATAAGTGGGAGGGGTGAGTGCTTTTTGTAGTGGATGAGGATCAGTATAGTTTTAAAAATCATAAAAAGGAATTCCACCCATATGTTTTCTATTTAATATTGATATTATAATGGTGATATTTCAATAATATGTACTATAGGGTATAAATATTGACATACAATGGCATTTTTAAAGATTTCAAGGTCATTTGGGGCCTTATGGTTAAGGATATGTACATTGTTATGCTAATGTTTCTCTTAACCACTATAATTAATTTTAACTACAGCCACTAATATTATTGGAAGAAATATAATTTTACCTTATTATAAATTAAAAATTATGTTTATTCAAAATATCGAATATAATTTTCTAAATTACAATACTAAAAATTGAATAAATTAATTTTAAATTTAATCCCACAGAGGGAACCACAATCCAAGGTTTTAATGTAAATTTGTCCAACGGTTCCCTAAGTTTTTATATGCAATTTTAAAGGTAAATTAATTCCAAAGACCTAAATTGGATTAATTGTTTTATAATTAATATATTTTTACATTAAAAAATGTTAAACGAGCCTTTATAAAAATATATCTTTTATGTGTAATAATTCCTTTTTTCTTATATTATTTGTATAAATTCTCTTGGATAGATTTCAAAAATATTCTAATCAATAAATAACAATTATAATACATTAATGTCATTCAATAAATTTTTATTTACTAATAAAAAAATCTATTGGGAGCCTAAAAACATTTCTATTATATTCAATTGATCTTCATATTCATTTCCCATGAAATTATACAAATGAATTCATTTAATATTTGTGAAAACCATATATATTATTATTTTAGACAATCCAATACATAATAGTAATTTAATTTATAGTTTATATGTAATTTTATTGAATAATATTATTATAATGATATAATTTTTTCGGTAATAGTCAGTCTTGTGTGTGACACAAGCTATTGAAGAAATTTCTTGTTGCGTATAATGAAAGCCAACTCAGTATTGTGGGCATTACAAGCTATATCATTAAACGGTTTTTTTTCTAAATATAAATTATAAGGTAAATTATAGGTATATTATGTTCCCTTATATTCATTTTATTCCATTTCATACGTACTTTTGAATACGTTTGTCTTAATTTAGAATTTTGGGTCCATACATCTCCACCACTTTTCTAGCATTAACATTGTCACTTTATGAACTTATACTCGAGATTTTTCACTCCGATTCTACAAACCATATACACCACTAATTCCCTGATCAATATTCATAATCCATTATAATTAATTTTATTCATCCTCCCAGGAACTATGGATATTTATATTTAGGATTAGATTAATCCTATATAGATAGAATTACAACTATCTCTTAACAGTTGATTTACTCAAATCCTTAATGTGTTGATGTTATTTCCCTTGGAAATCTCATTTATTCATCAAGAAAATATCCTTAAATTACATTTTTTTGTTAGACTACATATATCTAGTTCCACGACTAATATATCTAGAATGAAATATTATGGGTTTTACTAAAATTTTCTGAAAAAAGTTATTTCTCAAAATATATCCCAACAAACTGCCTCATGAAAATTATTTTCACATGTTAAAATTTACATCAATTTTTTTTAATATTATAAAGGAATCACCAAAAATTTCTATCAAAATTTTAAAAATCCTCTTCAATTTTATTTTCATTAATAGTTTCATCATGGTTCCCCACCTTGCATATAATAATACATGACCCTCCGAGAAAAATGCATCCCCAAAATCTATAATATATAAAATATATTCCATAAAACCATTAACACCCTTGGACACATCTGTGGAAATTTATAAAATTAAAATAATAATGAAAAGTCACTATGTTTTTTAAACTTCATTGAAATGATTTATTGAGTGAACCATGACCATTGTAGAACTTTTTCTATACCCTATATTTTCGATACTCATACACTTAGAATCCATAATCTAAGATGTTCTGTTATAATTAATTTTAATTATACCCCTAATACCTATACCTCTGAAAAACAATATATATAAATTCGTTAATGGTCAAACAATTATAGTCTAACTGAAAAAATATTCAACAAAATTACATTATTCAATGCAATAATTTTCGGCATGATCCTTTCCTCCCACTACATTATATCTTTGTTCATAACAATTGATCGGTACCCCATAATAAAGTTCATTCATATACTCTAAAGGCCTTCTATAAATCATTTGCATGTATTCAAAATTTATGAAGTCATCATCGCCCCTCCTTTCAAAGAAACATGCTCATGATTTGGGTTTGTATATCATTTATCATTGGTGTGGTTTAGGATAATTTATTTATTATATTTTAGGTGATATAATAAGAAAACTACCCTCTTATATTAGAGTATCTATAGATTTTTTTCCTAAATATAACTCTACTACATGGCAACAATTCTTGGTCACCCTGGTATTGTATCCTCAAACACCTTTTGAATCATCTAATAGATATTCTATGCTATAAAATTCTTACAAAATATCATCCATAATATGGATCCAATCATAAGGGATGATGATATATTTCAAAATGTTAAAGGCATGGTTTCTCACAATGTAGTCTCTAAAACCCAATGTAATTAGGCTTGAAGAAATAAAACATAGACTCAAATGTTGCATCATCAAATAAGGTAGAAAATATAATAGATATGTGAGAAAAAATAGAATTATACATGCTTAAAATTTACCTTAGTTATTTCATCTAGAAAAATAACACCTCCAAATTTTTCAAATCCACGTGAGTGAGACACCCATGACATTGCCACTTAATTTCAAAAGATTATTTCTCTGGAATGAAAAGTGACTCTAAAATCCCGACATGATGTAAAATTTATCCTCTATCAATTTTCAATATCCATAAACTACTATGTGATCCCAATACATCAATAAATATTAATCTACTACTATAATCAAACATTATCTTCATATATTTAATGAATGGTGGCCTATGTTATTACATGAATCTATTCCTTATGGAAATGGAATCACTAATTTTTCCAATGATCATGATCACTCACAATTCATGTATTTTATAAAGAAGAAACATAGTACTATTTATTAATACTGAACTGTGATCCCCAAATCCAAAAAACACTACACAATTGGGGTAGAGATCCATTGGTAATATAATTTGTATCCTCTTCATGTTTATAAGGTCAACAGAACCTCAAATAAATAACAATAATGAATATACCATTTTTCCTAGATGTTTTATGAAAACCCATTACTATATAATTCCAAATACATACCATGAACCAAAAAAAGGTCATTGAATTATTGATCCATACTATGTTATTCAAATGATATTTGGAATGACACTCATGGTAGATGAGTGGAATGTGCAGAACCTGCATAGGTAGAAAAAAGAGTATTGTATAAAATCCAAAGCCACCCATATCAAACTACAAATTACGACTTTACATATTTTCCATGGAATCCCAAATAATTAAAAATATCCCTATAAATTATAAATTTAAAATGAATTAAGTCTATCTTATGGAATTATTAAAAACTTTTCCAAGAAATCTATTAATTCTAACTCAATAATAAAACACACCTCATGAAAAAAGGTAAATAATTATATTTTACAATCCAAGACACCCATGATCCTATTCTATTTGGATAGGGAAATTCATGTGGATTTAGAAAAATATTATAATAGAATTTATCTCTAACATTCTAACCAATAATTGATTCTAAGACTTCATAAACGCTTTCTCAATTATTTTCAACTCAGAGCAGATCCCAATTTTTTGTTATTAGACATCAGAATAGATCCAACTTCGATAACACATGTTTTGTGAATTATCCCTATTGTCTTCATCCAAAACACAATCACCACACATGTCTTACAAATCATAAAATGAAAATGAAAACAACTCAACATCATGACACTGGAAGATTCATTTAGGCCTTAGAAGGGGATATGCACATCCTTAGTTTAAAATAACTAAGAGAGACACTTGGGAATTTAATTATCAATAAAATGAATAATAAACACCCTAGATACCATATTGATTTGAGTTTCTGTCTAATTATAATAAATTTTAGTCTTAATATATTAAGTTTTTAACTGTTGAACATCAAAAAATATAATTAGCCAATAAATTTATAGATGATAATTACAAAAAAAACATGTTAACTATGTTTCAATTCTATGAAAACATATTAAAAAAACTGAATAATGTCAATGGAACCATTTTAGAACCATTACATTAATTGGAAATTTTAGTGAGAAATTCTTTCTATTGAATCCACACTAAACATCTTATATTCATGATCCTACCTCTAGAATATGTACTATAGATTCCCCAATTATATTAAGTTGTATAGACACATCCTTCTCTCTAATATTAATATTTTATACCCCTTATGATTAATTACACACACCCTCTAAAATATAAGGGCTATGTCTTTGTTGAATCATTCTAATCAAACTTATTTACCATCAATGCTATTATTTGGAAACTAATATCCTAATATCCTCCAAATCGTTCACACGACATACATAAATCCTCTCATAACCATTCATAAAAATCTTTATTCCTCTACCTATGATAGATTTACTAGGTAGGCTCTATACATTTTTGGTATAAGGGGTCATGCTGTTATCTAGTTCCACCATGTGTAATTATTAAAAGGAATGTTCTATAAATTTAAACAGTTACCGAGATAATAGTTCTTGAAAAAAAACAAAATAATTTATGATAACTATATAATGTAATTATAAAAATAAATACCTAATTTAAGTTATATTAATGTAAAAATAATACTTTAATCCTATCACCTAGTTATAATGGTTTTGAATTTTTGAAATATAAAATAAACTGATTCACAGATTCAACTCCTAGTGAATCCTTGAGCATCTAAATACCTTTTAAAATCTCGGATTTAGAAAATGGTATCATAGTTGGGTTCTTATTTTCATTTTAAAGTATTATGCCGTTTTATTTTTGGAAGTTTTGGGTGATATTTATTCATGGAACAATATTGGTTAAAAAAGTTGTTAAAACAATATTTGTCACACAAATTCAGTGAATTGAACATGAATTTTTATATATTACATGAATAATTTTATCATTTTGAATGAATGGAAGATTAAAAACGTTTTAACTATGATATTTTATGTTTTTTGTGATTCTAAAAATGTTATTTAATGTTGATCGATCTCATAATGAAATTACATCATCAGTTTCAGAGAAATAATTCACTAATGTCATTGGAATTTAGATTAATAATGGAATATGGGACAATTTAGAGAGTATACAAGTTGGAAATATGGATGTAAAATAAAAAAAAATATTTATGGAATTATTAATTTCATCTCATTCAAATGCATTATGATTAATATATTGATGGATTAATCGGAGATTTAATTTAGTGGGGATCTCTTGTTGTGGTTTTATGGATACTTTTTAAAGATTATATAGTTGATAAGAACATACTTCACGTCGTACAGAGAACATATGATGTAAATGAATAGGCACATGAAGACCATCATATTGATATATTTACATTTAAATATTTTAATATTATAATGATTTGATATGAAATGAGTATAGAATATACTCTTAATAAGAAGAGTATATCAAATATGAATATATTTTTTTAATCCTTGAATGAGGATAAAAAATTGATTGCATTAACTAATGAAGTGAATAATTTGAATTATGATTAGACTTTTTGATAAATTTTTACTTGTTAATGTCATTAATAATGATATGTCATATAAAATATTATGTATTGTATTAGGTAATGATTCCATTAATGTGTTTGAAATGCTTAGTAATTGGATTTTTTTTTTCAATTTTCCTAAGAAGAAGGAAGAAGAATGTGATAAAGATGATTTTATAGAAAAAATATAATTTGATATGTATTTATTGATCTATAAAACAAAAATATGGGTTTTTTAAATTTATGAATAAAAAATTTGTTTATATACATCAAATGATGTTCTTCAAGATTGATAGATCCTAGTTTATTTATAGGAAAGTGAAATTGGGCATATCCAAAAAACATATATCATCTAAATTTAAAAATGTAGCCATATAAAATATTCTATAATATTTCCTCTATTATTAATTATTTAATTGGGTTTCTAGGAATTTATATTTTTTATTTTATAGGTGAAATCGTGGGAATGTTTACGTTAAGAGGTGATTATTAAAACAATCTGGGTTATCCTATATGTAATGGTGTGTCACAGATAAAACAAACTAAAGGAATGATGTTTATTATTTTGATATTAAGGTGTAATAATTCATATTTAATGGTTGTAGATGTTAATAGCATGGTTTATAACTAATGGGTAAAATTATAATTTCAATGATAACACGTTGATTTTTTTTGAATTGAATAAAATTAAATAAATGTTCATTATAAAGATGATTATTCAACCTATCATGTGATAAAAAATATTTATTTCATATAATGATGATAAATACTGGGGTGATCTATAATATACCCTCTAGTCATTGATAGGCACTTCAAATAAGGATAACTTTTCACAATGGAGGTTTAAGGGGTGAATCCCAAAATTTGGGATGGTGCACAAAAACTTATGTGATCAATTTTTAGGAATAATATTTGAACACCATGAAAAAGATAATCCCATAAACATTTTGATATAACCTCAAAATTTTATTGATAATTTATTTAATGTCAAAATTACCACAATTGTCACGACCCGACCCAACGGGGCTCGAGCCGCGACTCCCCAAGCCCGCCTCCAATAGGCCAGGGGATGGTGACTAGCGTCGAGTATGCTATCACGCACATGGGAGGCATTAGCCTATGGTACCTGTACACACGCACCCATAGACATCTCCAGGAAATAGTGCAGAGATAAGTAAAACTAAAAAGTAAAATGCATGCATACAACTATCCCACAACCAGAGTACAACAAAAGTAAAAAAGGGAATAAGAGGGCCCACCAAAAGGAAACCACAAAGCGTGTCGAACCTACTTTGAGGAAGGGGAACTCTGCCACACACCCTCTGGAAAGCACTCTCGGCACCGCTCCGGTAAACACACTGGTTAGACTCGCTCACTAGGCTCCTCCTTCTCCGGGTCCTCCATGGACTCCGTCGAAAGGCATATGGTCTGCACAGGACACAAACATGTGCGGGAAAATCCCGTGCAGGGGTGAGTGTAATCATACTCAGTAGGCACCCCAAAAACCCAAAACAAAAGAGAGAAACTGAAAGGAAAAAGTCCGCTCATCCTAGCCAGAGATAACCCAGACGAGAGAGAAACTCCATCTCATGACCATCCTCGGATAAACAAAACAAGTCAGCTTAGTTCAGGTGCATGCCCATACATACACCTTGAACAATCCAGATGTACTCCGCTCACGCACCAAGCCACAAGAGGTACCGAACTCATCACCGGCATCTATCCACAACCAGGAGAGCACATGCAGTGATCACTGTCATCCTAGATGACACTCATCTGAGAGATACACTCCATCGGGTTTCTCTCAAACCTCTCAGATGCTCACCCTAGAGATCATGCTCGTCGGATAGCATCACTGAGGAAACCACGCCGAAACAACATAACCTCCAAACTCCTCGGATATGGATCACTCCTAGGGTCCGCTAGGGGATACCAGAACCCACTCCGGTAGACGAAGATCTCACAGATAAGGGATCACACCCAGGGTCCGCTGGGGGATACCACGACCCGATCTGGCATTCATAGATCTAACAGATAGGTGATCACTCCCATGATCCGCAAGGGGATACCACAACCCGATCTGGCGCTCGACAGAAGCACGTGTCTGATAGAGGATCGTCTTCCATCAAAAAGTGGTCCCGACGATACCGGTACCCTATCTGGTATAACTTGCGATGTAGGGGATCGAACTGACGATGCTGCAACCCTAAAAAAACCACGCGCTGAGTAGGGGATCACATAACCAATGATACCACAACCTTACTATAAACATGATTCCTAGCAGGGGATCATATACCCGACGATGCCATAACCCTACTGATCATGGCCCACTGCGTAGGGGATCATATTCCCCATGATCCCACAAACCCTACGGGGTTAACCTACTAGATAGGGTATTGACGCCCATGAATAAGCGGTCACAATGATACCAAGAACCCAATCATGGGAAAAGATGTTAGAGGATCCTGCTCCGGGACCACCGGAGGGATGCCACAACTCTAACAGTTTAAACAAACTATCGAGAGGATCACAAACACATATGAAGGTTGTGATGCCCTGCGAACCCTGGTGGGAACGAACCAATGGAGTACCCTCCACCACTGCTGGTCCAAAACATCGCTAACCCGAGCGACCCGCAACAACGCCACACTGCGCACCTCCAAGTCCAAAACTGAGTCCACCATCGTGATCTACTCGAAAAAACACCTAGGATAGGCTGCTTACTTGCTCGAAACGAAGCACCAGTGAAAAAGACACTATTCACCATAACTAGCTCATGTGGGGCCCACACAATTATCCCGGAACCCATTGAGAGGATCATACCACGACGATCCCCTCAGAAAAACAAGCAGGATCGACTACTCGTTTGTCCGAAACAGACACCCAGTGAAAAAGGTACTCTTCACCGAAGCTAGCTCGAGTGGGGCCCACACCTTGATTCCAAAACCCAACGAAAGGATCACATCGCTGCGATCCTCTCGGAAAAACACAGTGGATCGACTATTCACCCGCCAAAATCGGACTCCTAGAGCAAAATCTGCGTTTCACCGCAAACGCCAAAAACTGGCCTCGGGGGGCCTACACCCCGTTCTCAGTCCCAACACCCGGAAACCATCTCAAAAAGTCCACCGTACCATCAGGGTCCCAACGCCACTGACGACATGTCATTTGGACACTCTTGGTAGATGTTACAACAACCTGAAGTCGTAAAATAATAAGATAATATTATTTTATACGACGTTTCTAACTCCCGGTCCATGATCCCGAACACATAAACTCTCGAACCCACACTGGAGGGTTCACCTCATCGTCAGGGTCGCGTCGCCGCAAACGACACGTGAATCCGACTCCCAAATTGCATGATACGGGGGTTTAAAGACCCCCATATAACAAAAAGGGGCCGGACCGGCCGCCGTCGCCGGCCCGCCCTGGCCGGCGACCCTCTGCCGTGCTCCACCGGCGCCGGCACCGCCGCGCCGGCGGCACCCCGGTGGTCCATTTTGCGATCCAAAAGCACCGATGCGACCCCCGGGACACGATCTTCCATAAAATGACATCAAAACGAAGAAATTCACAACAAAAACGGCATCAGGAGATTAGAATACAAACCGCCTACCTCGCGAGCGAAACGTCAAATCTTCGGGTGCAGATCGATGCCGGCGACGCCATGAAGATAGGGTCGTTGATGAATGGCACAGAAAATGAACGATTATAGCTTGATCTGCGATGAAATGGAGGAGGTGGGGTGGGTTCATCCGGCGCCGAACGTAGGAGGTGGGAGGGGATAGATGCAATGATTTTCCGTTTTTTTATTTAATAAAAAAACTCATTTCACTCCCCACCAAGTCACCTCCATCCCGACACCCGATGTACACAAAGTTAAGGTCACCCCTAGGGTAAAAGCACCGTTCTGAACGCAACGGTGGACTCAGATTTGCGATCCAACACTCCGTTCAGATGTTATTTGAGTCGACGCTCATAAATGGACTTTTCCACTTATTTACGAAAACACCCCTGGTGGCGCTTTCCACCGCAGGCCCGCGCCCGCAATGTTTACACCTCGCCTAGGGTAAACGACACGCTCCAGACGCAACTGTGCCCTCAGATTGACATTATGAGCTACCGTTTAGTAGATATCACAACCCTGCCATGTGCATAGTATAAAAATACTTAATATTATTAAAAAATTAATTCCGGGCACACTGGGCCTCAGAATTGTACGCCGTCTTTGTACCTAGCTTTGGAATTAATCATAGAAATATTCCAAATTCTGACAGGGCCAAAAACCCGAGTCTCTACATCCTCCCTCCCTTAGAACTTTTCATCTCCGAAAATACCTAAGCTCACGGGAAGCGACTGGACTATCAACTGGGCCTCACACACCAGTGAGTTCACCAATAAAAACCCATTCTTGAACGTATAAGTTAGATGGAATCATCCACCACACCTTGATACTATCTGCTTTGGGCAGCATTGACTCGCCCGCACGATTTTAATCATGTCACATAAACGCATCTCGGTGGGGGAAGGAGACCTCTTCCTCATGCATTTGAAGCACGCTGAACAACACCCACACATGGTCTTACCAATGCCCTGAACAAAACTCGAGCAAGAAAAAAAAGAGTACTCCTAAACAGTGTCTATCAAACTACTACAGAATGTAGAAAGGACACAAGGCGTACCTTTATCCATCAGCGGTGCCTCTGGGTCAACAGCCTCTATGGAATGCAACTGTCGTCACCCTCGACCACCAGCTCCCTGAGCTTGGAGTGGACCACCTATGGGTGAGGTGGTGGCAACTGATACCGCCTACCACCGCCTCCTGTTGCACCAGCTACATTGCCACATCTGTCGCCATATGGACCTTCTTGATTGAGACGCTGCCTCTACCAAGGTGGTCCATCGACCGGTTCCCTCTCTGAAGCACGTCGAGTCGGACAATCTCTAACAAGATGTCCCCGACTGTCACAAGCATAACATTGCCTCTCCTGCAGCTGACCAACACTGGCCTACGAGCCCTGTGAGCCCTGAGCCTCAAATCCTCCATCCTGGGGTTGCCTCCTGAAACGTCACCCACATCCAGACCCCTGAGTCTGTCGTCTGCTACCAGATGCCGATGTCTCAGCTCTCACGTGCCCAACACTAACAGGTGCAATCTACTCAGCCTGAAAGATCTTCACCACCAATGCTCGCTCCATCACTCCAGCATAGCTGGGAAGGCACAAGGAAACCACACTTGGTCGGATTTCCCTTTATAATCCATGCTCGAAGGTCCGAGCCTAATGAACGGGTCTTGAACCATATCCAAGGAGTATCGTGACAGGTCTATAAACCTCATTGAGTACTCCGACACAGTCAGACCCTCCTGCCAAAGCTGTAGAAGCTTCTAAATCCGCACTGACCTCAGCATCACTGTATAGAACTCTTACCTGAAGAGCCTCTCAAACTCTACCCATGTGAGCGTCTCCTCATCATAGGACTGTGTCACCAAACTCCACCATCGCCCGACAGAACCATGAAGAAGGGCAGCTTCTAGGATCACCATATGATCTGGAGGTGTCCTCACGAGGTGGAAAACTCGGATGACTGCCTCAAGCTAGTCATCAGCTATCTCGGGGTCTAGATCACCTCGAAACCTCAATGTTCGCTACCTCTGGAACTCGTGCAGCGCACTCAGCTGGCGCACAACCTCATCCTGCACTGCCGGCATAACCAGCTGCTCGACAGGTGGTGGCTCAACTGGCAGACAACCTGGAGGTGCAACCTCAGAACCTGCGCCTTGGTCCACAGCCTCTACACGGGGTGGATTGTCAGCACAATCCTACTGTCGAACCTTTGCTGGCTGTCGTCGTGGAGGCATCCTGAAATACATTCAAGACGCACCACAGTCAAAGAGTATATCTAGAGAGATGACTCAAGAAGGACAAGGAAAACCCAAAACTCAGTCCTATATGATGCATGTACCATTAAGTCTCTATGACCAGGGTATGAATGTCTCGAGTCGAAAGGTAGGTTATCAGTGTCCTAGTGTATGGATACGTCGGCCGTCGCACCAACACTGGAGTCCCTGGCTTAAAATCTGAACTCGTAACATCCTAACACTACCGCTATGCAACCCGAACCAAACTCACATCTAGACCAGCTATACTCTGAGATCCCAAAGGTGGAACCTACTCTGATACCACTCTGTCACGACCCGACCCAACAGGGCTCGAGCCGCGAATCCCCAAGCCCACCTCTAATAGGCCAGAGGCTGGCGACTAGCACCGAGTAGGCTATCACACTCATGGGAGGCATTAGCATAAGGTACCTGTACACACCCACCGAAAGACATCTCCATGCAATAGGGCAGAGATAAGTAAAACTGAAATGTAAAATGCATGCATACAACTATCCCATAACCAGAGTACAGAAAAAGTACAAACAGGAAAAATAGGGCCCACCAAAAGAAAACCACAAAGTGCGTCCAACCTACTCTGAGGAAGGGGAACGCTACCACACACCCGCTAGAAAGCTCCCTCAGAACCGCTCGGGTGAACACCCCGGTCAGACTCGCTCACTAGTATCCACCTGCCCCGAGTCCTCCTGGGACTCCGTCGAAAGGTCTATGGTCTGCACAAGACACAAACATGTGCGGGAAAAACCCGTACAGGGGTGGGTATAATCATACTCTGTAGGAAGCCCAAAAACCCAAAACAAAAGAGATCAAATGAAAGGCAACAGTCCGCTCATCCCAGCCAGCGGGAACCCCGACGAGAGAGAAACTATATCTCGTGACCATCCTCAGGTAAGCATAACTATTAAGCTCATCTCAGGCGCATGACCATACATTCACCATGATCAATCCAGATATACTTAGCTCACGCACCAAGCCACAAGAGGTACCAACCTCATCACCAGCAATTATCCACAACCAGGAGAGCACACGCCATGATCACTGTCATCCTAGATGACACTCATCCGAGAGATACACTCCATCAGGTTTCTCTCAAACCTCTCAGACGCTCACCCGAGAGATCATGCTCGTCGGATAACATCACTGGGGAAAGCACACCGAAACAACATAACCACCAAAATCCTCGGATAGAGGATCACTCCTAGGGTCCTCTAGGGGATACCAGAACCCACTCCGGTAGACGAAGATCTCACAGATAGGGATCACACCCAGGGTCCGCTGGGGGATACAGCGACCCGATCTGGCATTCATAGATCTAATAAATAAGGGATCACTCCCAGGATCTGCTGGGGGATACCACAACCCGATCTGGCACTCGATAAAAGCACGTCTCAGATAGAGGGTCGTCGCCCATATAAAAGTGGTCCCAACGATACTGGTACCCTATCTAGAATAACTTGCGATGTACGGGATCGAACTAACGATGCCGCAACCCTACAGAAACCACACAATGAGTAGGGGATCGCATAACCAACGATACTGAAACCCTACTATAAACATGAAGCCTAGCATAGGATCATATAACCGACGATTCCACAACCCTATTGAGCACGGCCCACTATGTAGGGTATCACATTCTGTTGATTCCACAAAACCTACGGGGTTAACCTGCTATATAGGGGACCACCGCCCGTGAATAAGCGGTCACAGCGATACCAAGAACCCGATCTAGGGAAAAGATGCTAGAGGATCCCGCTCTGGGCCCACCAGAGGGATGCCACAACTCTAACTGTTTAAACATCCCATCGAGAGGATCACAAAACTATACGAAGGTTGTGATGCCACACGAACCCTCGTGGGAATGAACTAAGGGAGTACCATTAACCACTACTAGTCAAAAACGTCGCTAACCCGAGCGACCCGCAACAATGCCACACTGCGCACCTCCAAGGCCAATACTGAGGCCACCATCATGATCTACACGGAAAAAAACACAGGATAGGCTACTTACTCGCCCAAAACGAAGCACCGGTGAAAAAGTCACTGTACACCATAGCTAGCTCATGCGGGGCCCACACAATGATCCCGAAACCCATCCAGCGGATAATACAACGGTGATCCCCTCAGAAAAAAAAGCCAAATCGACTTCTCATTCGTCCGAAACGGACACCTTGTGAAAAAGGTACTATTCACTGAAGCCAGCTCTGGTGGGGCCAACACCTCGATTCCGAAACCCAATGAAAGGACCACACCATTGCAATCCTCTAAGAAAACAACACAGGATCAACTATTCACCCACCAAAATCGGACTCCTTGAGCGAAAGCTACGTTTCACTACAAATGCCAAAACTCAACCTCATGGGGCCCACATCCCGTTCTCAGTCCCAAAACCCATAAACCATCTCAAAATGTCCGCCGTACCATTAGGGTCCCAACACCACTGACGACACGTCATTCAGACGCTCCAGGTAGATGTTACAATGGCCCGATCGAAGTCATAAAATAATAAAATAATATTATTTTATAGGACGATTCTAACTCCCGGGCCTTGATCCCAAACCCTTAAACTCTCGAACCCATACCGGAAGGTTCGCCTTGTCGTTAGGGTCGCGTCGCCGCAAACGACACGTGAATCCAACTCCCGGATTGCATGATACAAGGGTTTAAAGACCCCTGTATAACAAAAAGAGGCAGGAATGGCCATCGCCGGCGGCCCGCCCTGGCCGGCGGCCCCCCGCCGCGGCCCGCCGCACTCCGCCGGCACCAGCGCCGCTGCGTCGGGGCCACACCGGTGGACCGCAGGGGGCACCCAGGTGGTCTGTTTTGCGATCTGAAATCACGGGTGCGACCCCCGGCACACGATCTTCCCTACAACGACCTCAAAACGAAGCAAATTACATAAAAAATGGGATCAGGAGATTAAAACGCAAACTTCCTACCTCGCGGGCAAAACGCCGATGCTTCGAGTGTAGATCGACGTCGACGACACCCAGAAGCTATATCCGCGGAAGAACAGCGCAGAAAACAGAAGATTTTGGCTCGATCTGGTGAAGAAATGGAGGAGGTGGGGTGGGTTCGTCCAGTGACACATGTAGGAGGTGGGAGGGGAGAGATTAAATGGTTTTCCATTGTTTCATTTAATAAAACAACTCATTTCACTCCCCACCAAGTCGCCTCCATCCCGGCACCCGATGCAGACAAAGTTAAGGTCACCCCTAGGGTAAACACGCCATTCTGAACGCAACAGCAGACTTGGATTTGCGATCCGACACTCCGTTCATAAGTTATTCGAGCCAACGCTCGTAAATGGACTTTTCCACTTACTTACAAAAACGCCCATGGGGGTGCTTTCCACCGCAGGCCCACGCCGGCAGAGTTTACACCTTGCCTAGGGTAATAAGCACACTCCAGACACAACCGTGCCCTCAGATTCATGTTCTGAGCTACTGTTTAGGAGATATCACACCCCCACCACAAGCATAGTATAAAAATACTTAATATTTTTATAAAATTAATTACAGGCACTCTGGGCCTCAGAATCGCATTCCGTCTTCACGCCTAGCTCTGGAATTATTCATAGAAATATTCCAAAGTCTGACAGGGCCAAAAACCTAAGTTGCTACATCAATTGTGATAATTTTTCATTGATCAATTCAATTTCTCCTCATTTCATATCTATTTTATAAAGGATAATTAAAACAATAATTCCTATAGATATATCCGTTAATTTTAAATTAATCTCTTAAAAACACTCTTGGTTTTCTATGTGCTAGCATAGAGTATCATCATATTCTTTTATGAGATGTTTTTTATCACAAGATGAAGAATTTATTATTCTCTCTTTATAAGGAACCAACCTTATTCCATTACATAATATTGAATTTAGTCAAGAAATAACTTCCTTTAACATTGAATTTTTTTAATGTATATAGATTTAGAGAAAAGGGACATAACACATTCATAACATTACACATTAAAATAGTGTTGTTTCCATAAAAATACTATTCTTTTCTTCAAAAATATAAAACTTTTCAAATAAAGAATTATTTATTTGAAAATTATTCAAACATTTAACATGGCTTGCATCATTTTATTACACATAATTATAACCTGTGTAAATCATTTAAAAACATTAGATGAGCCGAAAAATCACAGTGTGGGATATAATAAAAGGAAAGTGCAAATTAGTCCGTGAATACATCTAACATATGAAATTATTTTTAAAAACCATAGATATCACCCAAATATACTTACTATATGAAACATGATATTTCCACAAGATTACCACAAAACATAAGAACAAAATTATTATCATAAAGGTATCTTGGGGATTTAATGACATAATATTGTATCCCTCTCCGCTACCTTATAATTTGAAACCCTCACGACAACCTTACGATTCATGTAACCATCGTAGTTACATTTCGAGTAAACATACCACTGAACTCCATCATACACATATCCAATGAATTTTAGGGAGATATAGGTCACACCCATAGTCATAGAAAATTTCAATTACCAATAACATAATCAAACAAAATGAATAATTTCATAAAAACATTTCATTTGAATGTTGTAAAACAGAATTTTAAAAGATGTTTTTAAAATAAAAGTGCCTTATAAATATCCTGTAATTGTAGTGAAACCCAATATATTGGATGGAATATGTATATAAAATTTATATACACACAATTCATCATAATATAAACAAATTTTATCAAACAAACATTTTTAATAACATATGAAAAATGAAGTAAAAGGTTAACCCAAAGAATGGAAATTAGGCTAACAATTACCTTACCTTGGGATTTTCTTAACTAAAAATCATTTAAACCTCCTATAAATTGGTTAAAATACTTTTATTAATATATTATATAACAATTTTTTTTATAATACCTTATATGATCATTTCATTACATCATTTCACCCTTTATTTGTTAGTATTTTATCCCTTTCATTATTTTGGGTATATTCTTTACAAGGCTTCCATGATCATTTCATGATAGATATTATTTTAGATTAGAAGTGAAACAATATAATTGGAATAGATTGGTATTTAAATATTTCTAGTACCACAAATTATAACATTTATCATTTTTAATTCTGACATGAGGATGAATCATAAGTTATAACATTATGGATATTTGTTTAGGTCATTTTGGAAATTCTTCAGTCACAATGAACTCATTTTGTTTTATAAACTGATAAAATGTGTAAAAAATAATTCTAGAACCTTATATTAGTTATAACACAAAAATTATAATCGATTTGATCCATTAAAATGGTTTCATTACCATTATTGATTTATGTAATGGAAATTGAAATCACATCATCCACGATGTCGGTATATCAACACATCACAGATGATGTTTTAATTTATTGAATAAGTGGGAGAGGAGAAGAATTATAATGGTGTGTCTTACATTAACAAGATAACATCCAGAATATGTAAGACACTAGATCATTCAAGCCTTTTGTATATGGTTAGGTTGGGAATGAAGAATAATAGAAACGAAAAATAATATAAAATAATGAAAACAAAATAGAATTTGTACCTTTTTATATCTTCTCCTTGAGATCCTTCTTAAGGCCATTGTGTTTGGCCTTTTGTTGAGACCAGTAGCACTAGTATTCATGGAATATCCTTGGATTTAGTATTGGGCATAACATAGGTATTTCTCAAGTCTTGAGGAGTGTGGGAGGAAGAGGAGTATGAGGGTGGTATTTATAGCGGGGGAGAGGAGGTAATTTACATTATTTTACTCATTATTATAATATTGTTTCTCAATACGATGAATAGTCTTAATTAACGTGACCCCTAATAGTAATAATATAATTTATGTTCTAATCAAGTGGTATATAATCAAATTTGATTTCATAAATAATTTATTTACTTTATAATTTGAATATATGGTATTTTACTATATTCATAATTCATCAAAAATTCAAGAATTTTAGGAAAATCCCAAACATTAACCCTAACAATTTTTTGACATATAGAATTCAAAAATTAATTCCATTTTTTTAAAATTAAATTTCTAAATATTATAAATTAAATTTTTAAATAAAATCATAATTTTTTCAAAAATAACATTTTCAAAACTATGACTACATTTATATCACAATGAAAAATATACCAAGATGGTATTATCTTAAATCCTTAAGAAAATAAAATAATAATACAATTTACTATTAATTAGTTAAATATTACTATTGGATGTACTATTCATAAGGGTATGTCACTATTCACCAAAAATTTAGTTGGTTCTATTAGACTCTAAATATATTACTGAACACTATTGTAGATAATTGTTTCTCAAAATTCAAAATATAGAAGTGGAAAAATTAAGTTCAAAGGCTAGTTATAAATATCTAATTAAAAAAATATTCATTCATTTCAATTTATTTTTTGAATTGGAATTTTCCATTATCCCCATCTTTCTGAAATTGTATCCTCACAATTTTATTTACTTATTAAACAAGTGAGGGTACCTTGATCATGTTGTGCATTTAGTATCATCATCTTATTGGTCATGTAAATAGAAGATCCATTCATTGAAACAATGATTTAGAGATCCTTAAAAATCATTTTCTTTCTTTATCCAAATACAAACTGTACAACATAGTTAATATTGGTGTTCCTAGATAAATAGTATTGTAAAATAATCATGTATGACATATAATTTCTAAACATCTGATAAAACATGATTTTTATAAATCTATTTGATTGAGTTTGACATGAAACATTCAATCAATGTTCCATTAAAATGCCATAAGTATGTGATGAAAGATTATATTGTTAAAGAATATATAAATACGTTGCGCAAGGTTATCCTTCTTCAGAACCTTTTTTGAAAATCATTATATTCTTCAAAATCATCTAATAAGCTAACATATTTGAGAATCTCTTGATAATATTTACCTTTCCTGAAAATATGAGAATATTGAGAAAATATGATTTGGTTAAATAAATCCCATGTTCTACTATGGAATCGAGGTATAGTGGAGGTGTTCGATATCTCAAACAATTTCATGCAAGTGTGTTGTTTGTTATAAAATTTTTCAGAATCGTCTAATATGACTTTGCAATAATTATTGCAATCAAGTCATTAGAAAGATATAGGAATGTTATTTGAGTTCTTCCTCCTTATATTTTCAACATAATTTCTTGGATCTGAAAATTTATAAAACAAGGATTGAACTTAAAGAATCGAAATAGAGACTAACTATATGTTTAATGAAAACATCTAATCCCTAAAAATTTCAAAACCTTTCATTTGATACAAACTATAAGGAACCAACTATATTTCATTACATTATTTCTAAATTATTCAATAAATAACTTCCTTTAAAATTGAGGATCTTTTGAAGTTTATAGATTTAGAGAAAAGGGACATAAAACATTCATAACATTACACATTAATACAGAGTGGTTACCATAAAAACAATATTGTTTTTTTCGAAAATAAAAATATTTTCAAATAAAACATGATTTGTTATAAAACATTCAAACATTTATCATGGATTCCATAATTTTCTTACACATACTTTTAACCTATGAAAATCATTTAAAAAATTGGGATGAGAACAAAAAACACATTAAATTATATAAATTGAAGTAAAGTACACAATTTTCCATGAGTACTTATAATGTTTGCAATCATTTTAAAAAGACATATATATCTCCCATGTATAATTACTATGTGAATCATGATAGTTCCACAATATTCACACAAAAATATAAGAACAATAATAGAACCATAAAGTTATCTGGGTGAATTACATACATAATCATGTATCCCTCCCAGCTACCTTATAATTTACAACTCTCACAACTTTCTTAAAATTGCTGCAACCTTAGTAGTTACTGTTTTAGTAAACTTAAGGCCAACCTACATCAAAAAAATACCAAATGAATTTTAGGGAGATATATGTCCCACACTTCATCATTATAAATTCCCAACAAATAGTACATAATCACAAACACGAATAATTTCATAAAAACATTGTTTTTTGAATTTCGTAAAAGAGAATTTTAAAAGATGTTTTTAAAATAAACTCTCCCTATAAATATTATATAATTGAAGTGAAACATAATATAGTAGATGGAATATATATAAAATATGAATACACGTAATTAATCATAATACAAACAAATATTTCCAAACAAATAGTTTTAATACCAGGTGAAGAATGAAATAAAAGGTTAACGAAATGGATGGAAATTGGTTTAAGAATTCCATTACCTTTGGTTTTTCATACTTAACACTCATTAAAACCAACTGTATAATGGCTAGAAGATTGTTATTAATATATTACAGAAACAAATTTTAGTTTATATTTCCTTATATGATCATTTAATTACATAATTTAACCCTTTAACTGTAAGTATTCTGTTACTTGTATTATTTTAGGTGCGTTCTTTACCAGGTTCCCAGGATCAGTTCATGATTGATATTCTTTTTGATTGGAATTGAAACTGTAGAATTGAAATTGAATGGTATTTAAATATTTATAATACCATAAATTATACCAATTATCATTTTTAATTTTGACATGAGTATGATTCATAAGTTAAAACATTTTGGATATTTGTTTAAGTCATTTATGCGATTCTTTTATCGTAATGAACTTATTTTGTTTTATCAATTTATAACATGTGTAAAAAATGGTTCCATAACCTTATATAAGGTATAATACATAAATTATAATGTGATTCAACCATAAAAATGGTTTCAAAACCAGACTTGAAGGATGTAATGGAAATTGAAATCACATCATCCATGATATCGGTAAATCGACACATCACAGACTATGTTTCAATTTAATGAATTAGTGGGAGAAAAGAAGAAGTATAATGGTGTGTCTTTCATAAACATGGTGAAATAAATAATTTTTTTGATTCTTGACCATTCATGGCTTTTCGATAAGGGTAGGTGAGGAATGAAAAAGAATAAAAAATAAAAAGAAATGAAATTAAAGAAAACCGAAGAGGTTGTTTACCTCTTGATCTCTTCTACGTGAGATCCTTCTAAAGGACTTTGGTTTTGGCCTTTTCGCATTACCAGCATCTCAAGAACGTGGGGAATAGCCTTGGAAGGAGTATTGGGCTGATCGTAGGTAAATATTAATGCTTGAGAGGTGTGGGATGATGAGGGGAATGAGGGAGGTATTTATAGTGGAGGAGATGAGGTATATTACATTATTTTAATCTTTATTATAATGTTTTCTCTCAAGACTTTGAATAGTATTAATTAATGTGACACAAAATAATAATAATGGCACGGGATTTCTAACCAACTGGGCTTAGATCACCTTTGATGTCATAAATAGTGTATTTAACTGATAATTTGAATATATGGTATTTTATTGTATTTCACTATTCATCGAAAATGCATGAATTTTATAAAAATCCCAAAACATCACCAATAAATTTTTCTGCATGAATAATACAAAAATGAAATCGATTTTTTGAAAATAATTTTCTTGATATTATTAATTTAATTTTAATATAAATACACAATATTCAAAAATAACAATTCTAAATTTATTACTACTTTTATATCACATTGAAAATTAACCAAGATTTCATTATGTTAATGCATTAAAAAAATAAAATAATAATTTAATTTAATATTCATTAGGGTCATATTAATGTTCAAATTAATATTCATATGGTTATATTACTATTCAAAAAAATATATTGTTTACATTATACTCCAAATAACTTACTGAACACAATTATAGATGACTGTTTTTAGATATTAAAAACATAGAAGTGTAAAATTTATGTCTAAATTAATTAAATTAGAGATCCATTCATTTCAATTTTTTTTAAAAAATTTGGTTGTTACACTTTTTTTTCTTAAGGGGTTTTGAGGATGATATATTCTCTCTAGGTATTGGGAGAATACTTATATTTTCCCCTTTGTGAGCGTGATCTATTGTCCTCTAAACAATTATAATCGAGATTACATTATTTTTGTTAAACGATTAATAATTTCATAGGTCATTGTTATCTATTACTCTGTACCATGTAAACCCCATATCAAAAAAATAAAATTTTCCTTTTATTTAATTAAATGCACTAAATTAATGGGTATATATATATATCATTTATTAAAAGAATAATTCAATATTCATTTTTAATTAAAATATAAAATTTCCACCATGAATATAACTATACTTATCAATATTCCTCAATATTTATCAAAAAATAGATAATAATATTTTTTCATATTAAGATTTTTAGTTCAATAAATAATAATTGATTATATTCAATAAACCTGTGAGTAAATATATAATTTATTATTCTCTTAATTAAATAAATATGTATAATATTGTATCCCATAAAATATTGAATAATGAAAAATTTAGTCATAATGGTGTGAATAGTTAATTAGAGATATAATTCATCTCACATACTCTAAACTGGAACATTAGTTAATTGAATTCATTTGACCAATAATACAGAAAAGGTTATTATTCATAAAATCAACTGTAATATTTTTTTTCTAAGTATTAAATTCAATAACCAATTTAATGATATTTTAGGTACACATATTGTGTAACCCTATAGGGATGTCTGGCATTTCTAGTTGGTGAAGATGCTTATAGTAGACGTTAGCATCTAGAAAGACATTAAGGAACCCATTGATAAATAATTAAATATCAAAATTACACCAACCATCATACTTACTCTACAATGTAATATAATTCCATTATGTTGATATCTCTAGAATAAGGATGAATAATTTGGTTGTGAGCTTATAGGGATAATCTTTTTTATTTCCCAATTTGAAATAGGCTCATCAATGAACAACTATAAGAATGGATTTAATAAAATAGTTCAATTTATTTAAACTAGATTGAGATATCTTCTTCCATTAATGATGATGAAAAAATATACTTTATCATATAATTCAATTAATTTCATATCACTTATGATTCACCCAACATATTCATCCTCAATGTAAGAATATGTCATAATGGATTCATTCTACATATCAAAGTACATGATTCATGAAATTCATCAACAAAAATATCATTTCTGATGAATAATATAGGCATCCATAGAGGACATTATCCAATTCCACATATAACATGTGGAATCCATATAGGGGGGATTCGGTCCACATAATCTCTCTTATTGGATATTACCATGTGAATACTTCCTGAAAAGAAGTATGAATGTATTTTGATCCTATAAAACCTAATATTTAATGATAATATATGTATGATTATAAAAATGTTATCTAGACCACAATACATATAATTAAAAATATTATCATGTCATTTTTAAAATTAAATTATAGTGCGGAACTTCTATAATCTCTCAATTTGTTATGTAGTCCAATGAAATTATAAAATTAATTTCACAATGAAGAAAAATCATAATGTGATTCAACTCATTCATATATCCTATAAATGTAGAATACAATGTATGTTGGTTCAAGGAAACCAATTCCAACAGACTCTCATATAAACAATAGCCAACAACTAACTATCAACTTGTTAGCTCTCACATGATAAAAATTATTCAAGTGATGTATATATATATCTATTCTTCATAAGACATTCCATTATATTTATCCTTCATATTATGGATTATATAAATGGAGAAAATCTATCAATTTGTATCATCAATGAGTATATACTTTTTGATGTGAATCGTAATCCAGGAATCTTAGATAATACCATAGTCGTAATTTTTTCACAATAAATATATTATAATTGTACATTACTATCAAGGTTTGATTCCGATGTTGGGGACAAATCATTACTCAAATAATTCATATGTTGTATTAGAATCAATAATGGACTTGGTTTATATAGATATGAGTACAACTATATTTAATAACGTTTATATTCTTTTTCTTATAATATAATATATAATGCAAGATAAAATTTATTTAATAAAAAACTAGTTATTATATCCCATTGACAACTTGTGTTCCCATTTATCAAAAATCCATGAACTCATCTATATTACCATCTCAAGTACTTTAGAAAACCAAATGATTCTCTCGTAGTTCTGTTTGGTATTTTATAATTTTAATTTTTTTAATATGTAATATAGAAAATTGATAAATATGATGGAACATGTATAGATCCAAAATCATAAGAATATTAAATCCCATATAGAATAATATCCTCTTGTTCATTGAAACGTCTTCAATGGGAGATTTTAGGCCATGTGATTTATGATACAATTCTATTCTTGAAATTTTTGATACCAAATAATTCAATAGCATTGTTTGTATATATACTATTACAATATCTATCAATTTACATTGATATATCGTGGTAGATGTTTTTTGAATAGAACATGGGATAAATCTTTTTCACCCTTAGAGAAATTTCTATTATCTTATTCTTAAGGAATAATATGACTAAACACCATTTTCCCATATTTTATCAATAATATTTCCTAAAAAATTAAGAAACTATGACTATCATATTTTCTAAACATGTTTACATTATTTCTAAATAATAACCAAACTCTCTTACTGATTCAAAATAAATTATTTATCAAGATACATACTCTAATATATTAATGGATTTGTTCAACATTCATACCTTATTGAAATTCTATGGTGTTATAAACTCTTTTATTTGTGTCATATAGATAACATCTACAGGGTTTCCATCAAATAAGGTGATCTTGATACCCCTTAGAGAATTTCCAATACCATGGAATATAGATATAAATAGTATAAATATAATTAATTTTTTAATAATAAATAGTGGAATAGATTTAACATAATGTATGTAGTGAAACGACATGAAACCTTTAGTATCCCATCAAGCTGTATCGGTACCAAATGTATCATATATGTCTTGTTTTTTCATGAATACCCACCTACTACTATACAAAAAACTAGATAAATCACCAAAATATAGGATTTGATTTCGATAAAAGGAATATATTATTGAATTCATAAGAGCAGGTGAATCTAAACATTTTTAAATTTACTCCATCATTATAGTAATCATTATTCTTAGCTAATGATTTAGAACCTATATTTTTTAATAGAGAAACTATTATTTGGTGTTAAGTTTCTAAAAACTCCACCCACTATGTCTTGTATGGTTTATTATTCATATACTAACTCATGTTCATTTGGATAATTGACTTAATTAATGACCAATAAGAATCCACAATCTCAAAATAGAACTTACCCCATCATATTTATATATATTTTATAATGTTACTTAAGGTTTTATATATTAATGACATTTATATTTTAGGAAACATTAATAAAAATTTAATAAGATAAACATAGTGTTTAACCAATGTAACTTTGTAGCTAAAATCATCTCTGAAAAACCATTCTCATAAAAACATAAGAAGGTTAGATATAATGTATTTATTTTATATTATAACATATATGATATTAATTTGTTAATATTGTTTGTGTATGTTTTGGTATTAATTTTACCACTTGTGAAATATGTCTTGAAATAAATTTTGATGACTTTCAATAGTTATAAGATTAATCATCGATACTATTTTTAAAAGAATCATCACCCAAATGTATAAAAGTTGTGTTAGTTTATAAAAATATTCTCTCTATATTTAAACGATAGATGGATTATAATTTAATTTTTCCTATGACTAACCCACTAATAGGTTTCTATGTATTTTACAAAGTGTATTAACTATGACATTTTCCGTTCCAGAAATATCTTAATGAAATCACATAAATCAAAACAATTTTCCTTTGTCTTATCCTTATAAGAGTTCAGATTTTTCTGGATGAACTAATTATATATGTATAATAATTAGTTATATTTTCTTATGGTTTCATTATCATAAAACAAAGTAAATAATGGTGTAAATGTTATTAATATTTTTTACACTTATGTTCATAAACACTCTTCTGGTGGTACAAATGATAGTTAAATTTGTTTTTACATGAGAACGAATTCTTTATCATTTCTAAAATAGGAATCATCATCCCTTAGCTACATATAAAATTCACATTACATATCATAATCTATTTGAAATTCAATTAATCTTATATTTAGATAAAAATATCTGAGTTAAATATTCTATTTATCACCCAGTAAATAAACTATAAAATGTAATGATTAATATATGAATTGTATAATATTATTCTTATTTTTTATTAAGTTGAATATATCTCATATTCTAGTGGAATCTGATTCAATGTAGGAAGAACTTAGAAATCTGTTTATTTTTTAATATCTGATTCTTTTATCTCATTGAAGGATATTGGGAAATATTCATTAAATCTATACATTTATTTCGTTTTTCGACCATTTCTCTTATCTCATTTATTATAATGGGTGAGGAATAATGTTCCCACAAATCCTAAGAAACATTTCTCATCATATTCAATATATTCATAATATGATTATCTATAATCTTTATTATGTATTAATTAATAATGACATATAATATTAGTTGTAAGGGTTATAATATGATATTAATGGATATAATCATAACTATATGGAATCCAAAAAATGATAATTTCTCAATTAACTTCATCATTTGGATGTTAATATCACTACCTACATACTTGTAAACCATTTTACACTTATAGAGTATAGTGAAAATATAATTTAGTTTTTGTTTATCTTTCTCCTTTTTGTGTTTTAGGTAATGAGTTATTATGGTTCATGAGTTTGTATATTTATATTGCATCATAATTTATTCTGAAAAGTGGTTCACATGATACAGTTGAAATTTGAATCGTCATAAATGTGCCTATTTTTGTAATAGTTTTCACCTTCAATCACTCTCTACACTCACTAATCAGGAATACGGGATACATGTACATAAGAATCATTCTTATACTGGTGCACTGTACAAATGATTTCTATACTCTGGAAAACATCAAAACATAAGTCCATTTTCATTATCAATGAATTATTTTAATGGTATTATAGATTTAATTTCCATTTTTCTATAAAAAAATTTAGTATATTTTATTAAATTATCCATATTAATGGATTTGATATAATAAATTTATTTTATTAATTTCCCACTAGATTATTAAATCTTAAAATCCATCACCATTTAAAAAAATATCAAATAAATTTTATATTTTAGTGTAAAAATTTGATATTCCTCATAAAATTAAAATGATAATGGCCTACTAAAATTATTTTAATGTTTTTATGAAGATTTATCTTCTGAACTACATCATCTCATTGATCAATGATTTATAGAGTGGACCCAATAATCCCAAAATCATAAACACATATTTCTTTAATGCATACCTCCATGTAACACCATGTCTTGTGGGGTAAACAACACACGATTTTAATATGGTTAAGTCAACCCATAATATTCATTAGAACTCCAAGATAAATAAAATTATCTTAAAGAGGTATAAACCAATAATTTTAAATATGGTTGTATTCTAATTCATGAAACAAAATGTGATTATGAACATGGTTTTTTTCAGCACTTTTTTTAACTAATGAAAACTTATTATTTAATGTGTTTCTTAACACAGGTAATAAATATATGTATTATAAATAATTAGTTATCCATGTTTCTTAAAATATTCTATACCTACTTCATATATTGAATTTCATTTTATCATACATGTTTATGTATTTAATTTCTATTATAACTTTTAATCATCAAAATAAATCATATAACTCATAAAAAAAATATAACTATATACCTGATAGAATGAAATAAATATTTGATATTATCATATTATTTTAGCTAATGGTTTGTTTATAGAGTTGATAAAAACTATCCTTAACACTGGTAGGAATAAAAAAATGACGCTACTTCTAGATATTGTATTAGTATTTTTTTATTAACATGTGTAAATCCTTGTTTGGATTCAGCACAATTCGGGTCCTAAAATACCTCCTCTCCCTAGAAGCTCCATCCCTTACAAATGATTACTCACATGGAAGAGAGGGTCACAATATATCTATTTTTTAATAAAATAACCCTCTAACAAATATTAATTTTTATAATTAAGGTGGAATAAATTATATAAAAATCATCATATTCTTAAATTAATAAATTTATCATAAAACCCCATTAAATAAACAATGAAATTAAAAAAAATCCAATATATAAACAGGTATATCGAGAACATATTTAGTCAAAACATGATAAAAATAGACATTTCGATATTCTAGAATTTATTTTAATTCCTTTTTAATATTAATTTACTCTATATAATAAGTTAATATTTTATACTAATTATATATCCAAAAATACCTTGAGATATGGTAAGATTCTTAGCATTTATTAATTTTAAAAAATTAAACAATTTTAACATCACAAATCAATTATATAAAATGTACAATTGGGATAAATGGTGTGTACCATTTTTGTGTATAAAAACATTAATAGAATTTAATACTAAAGGTTGTGTACTGTGGAAACAAAAATATATGTACCTTTATATATTTTCGGAAATCCTATTCATTATGTTTAATGATAATAATACATGAACTGTCACTTAATATGTCATTGGATATAAATTGTGCATGGTCCCTATCACATGTTATGTATTGCATGAGATGTATAACCACACCGTGGGTTATGATGTACACGGTGTGTAGTGATATGGTTATAACTATGTATACTATGTAGAATGTATGACCACACGACACACCATAAATATATCTGATATGTGTCACTAGAAATGCGTTAGATGTACTTCCAAGGAATGTTAAAATTATGAAACATGTAATTTTAAAATTTCACTTTAAATAATTAGTAATAATTAATGTCCAAATTATATGATGAAAATCACTCAATTTGAACATGGTGTTGGGTTAACACAAGTCACATGGTTTTTGAAACCATCTATATGATGTTTAGATTATGTTTATCTTAAATTATATAGGTTTTTACTCATATGACACACAATTATAATGGTGTACTGTTAATTTCATGGAACATGGTACATGGCATGTACTACTAGCCATATGTTGTGTAATCCATTTCATGAAGCTATCATAACACTTCCGGTGTCTGATCGTGTGCCTCATACAGGTTTTCACATGTTATATGACATGTGTTGTAAGATATACATGATGAAATTCACATTATCTCATTTTACATGTCTGAAATTCAATTACTAAAATATTATAAATTTATTCACATTAGCTATACATCATTTTGTGATTTACATAATTAAAATTCCATGTGGGGTTATACTGAGTGTACATGAGCTACATGCCTTGTATTCTCTGTCAACAACATGCTAGCTAGTGACCAATACATGACATGTAATGAGAACCCATATCTATCCACATGGTGTTTCATGATTGAAGTTTCCCTAAACATTTCTAATTGAGCATGAGTACATGATATGAATTTTACCATCACATTTCATGTATCAAAGTCAAAAAACCAACATGATTTGAATGTTGAAAAGGGATTTTCAAGATTGATTCATATGTTGTGGGAATGTTGAAGGCCATATGAAATTTAATGTAAATTTTATCTCAAATTCATGTTTAAAGAAAACAAGATATAAAAAACAAATATATTAAAAAATTGAATTTTATAATTGAAAATAATAATTAATTATAAATTAGAATGTGAAAATAGAAATACCTCTCTTTGGATTAAGTAGCATATAGAAATAATCATGGTAGTGACCAATACTATTTTACATTGAAATAATCTTTTAAAATATAATGAATATAATGAAGATAACGCCAAAATATAATAGAGAGGATATTTTAAATTTTACTTACAATTAGTATAATTATAAAATTATCTCAAACATAATAATTCTTCAATTTTACATTAGGTCACTATTCTAATCATATCATATTAGAGTTATATAATTATAACTATAATTCATCTAGTTGTATCAATATAATGAACCACGAATCCAAGAAAAATGATTTTTGAATTTCAGGTTTTAGTAGAGAGTAACCAAGATCATAACAAAATTTATTATTTACATCAACAATAAGAATATCATTTTCCCCCGTTTTCGTTAAGAGTGGGGTGGGGGATATTTTCCCTCTTGGGATTGATATAAATGATATTGTCTTTATATTGTGAATATGAATACTTTTCCTCTATAGTTATTTAATCAAGGGTATGTACCCAGGATTAAAAAATTATTAATTTCATAAGGACTATTTATCTAATTTTGTATTCATCGGAGTCCCTATAAACCATAATAAAAATAATATTATAATTATATCCTATGAAATTTGATAAATTAAACAATATAGAAATATAATTTAAAAACTAAATATGTGAATAAATATATTAAGTTCAATTAAGTAAAATATATTATTTTTTTACCCTTTAACATTGATCATGATTCCTCTATAGTTTTTATTGAAAAATTAATAATAAAATATTTATTCAAAAAAATGTTATTTTGTAAATAAATAATGAAATATTATATTTACTAAACTCATGAAGAAATATTAATTTAAACATCAACAAATATATGCAAATAATTATATTAATCTATCCACTAACTACTGAATAAATAATATTTTTATGTTTCCTTCTCATTAGGTGAACTTATCTAAGGTCCCACATCAGATTCTAAAAACTAGAAACTATAGATAAATAAGTTCAATTCAAAATGAATAGATAATTCCTTGGAATTCTACTATGTAATATAATTAATTTTTCACGATATATGATAAATTATGAGTTATACAAGGGGAAACATCCAATAATCATTATTTATGTTTTTTATATGAAATTAACTCATAGAATTACATCCATGGCTATGGATTTAATTATATTGGTCTATTTCAACCAAAGGGCCTAAATTATCTTCTTTAATTAACATGGATTTGATAATTACCTTATTTACATATTCAAATAATTATATATTAGTGATAATGCACCAATAAATTGTAACCTCTCCACGATCTTATGTTGTTAGGACCCAACCAAACAAGGATATCCTAGTCGGAGATAAGCCCATTGTGGCTACCCCAAGCCCACCTCCATTGGTCAAGGAATCGACAACAAGTTATCTGTAGGCATATCAAAAATAAAATATCCATCAGTATAATTTATCTTTACACACACACTCACGCACATATCTAAGCACATATAATGAAAAAAGTAATTTACAACCAATATAAAATTATTGAACATATATATATATATATATCCCCAAATCAGGTTATGAAAAAATTACTGCAAAGTATAAGGGCCAAATACAGGCCCACTATAATTAGAAAATATATTCCAAACTTCTCACATGGTGGGAACAACATTAAAATTAACTAGTTATATGAAATTTGTTTTGTCTAAACCAAATTATAATCTACATGTACATGGTCCTCCCATGATATAAGAAATGCATTTTACTTGCTTAAGACACGATATGTGATGGTATATCCCATGATGGGTCGATTATAATAATACATAGTATGACACCAAAATATAACTAAAGAATAAAGAATAAAGAGACTAGTTTCTTCATCACATGGTATGTCAATCTAAATTCGAGTGATAACGATTGCAAAAAACATATATACTCATAATAGTCTATAAGTCAAATGAGGTTTCATCCAATTCCAGAAAAAAAATTTCCTGAGGAATCACGATTATTCACATACTGAGAGAATAAACTACCTACGACATGATGTCACAGACGACATTCATATGAGTGTTCGTTCTCATCAGGTCTCTCCAATAATTACTCACCGGATCTCGGAAAATCTCAATAGATATATACGATGCAACTCACATGGCCACCAGGGGAACCCAAAAACTCTTCCAGATCATACTACTATATTATTAATTGCTGAAATGTACTTAGGTGTAGGATCGATACCACAATCAGAACCAAGGATGAGGAATTAATGATAAATAATTCCACCTAGTCAAATAGAGGTATACATGATGTTTTTTTTGAAAACCCCTTATATTAGATCAAAATCATATTCCAGGGAAGTAATGACATGTTTTTCCAGATTGATATGGTTCATGAAAATAAAATAATTGAAATTTGGTCAATATAAAAGAAATGAAAGGCTTGAAACTAACATAGGGGGTGAATAAGATGTGTAATTGGGGAACATGATGTTTATTAAATTCCATGGGACTACTCGTCGCTCACAGCCTAACATGTAATGTAATCCCCCATATAAGAAACATGTCCCTTTGGGGTAAAAAAAATAGAGGCTGATCCAAAATGAAGTGTGCTTCCAACATGGGTCCATGTACATCTATATCATTCAATTTACCTGGGGTTGTGCCTTGTACCCTACCCTTTCTTATTTGTCTAGTCATGACTATTCTAGTGTACTCTCTATTTTACTAGCCCAATATCCAATAGCAGGTCACATGGTGTGTTTTATGAAGCATAGTTCATATTCATATCTAACATATAAAAAAATGAAAATAATTTAATGAATCAAAATTGTAATTTATTTTGATGACATTAGAATAAATGTTTTTTTGAAATAATAAAATGGTTATTATTTTCAATTTTTTGATCATAATTTCATGATTTTAAACTAAATATAAAGTAGATGTGATCTAAAAGATCGAATTGAGACACAATTTTAAGTGTTATAATTATATCTTGAAGGAAATCAGAAGATATATGGTTTTGGTGGAATGCAAATTTATTCTTGGATAAATTTTTTTTTTCTATGATATCAATAAGAGTTGTTATTCAGAATGGGTATTCTTAAGTTAAATCTAAAAAAACGAAAAAAATTTTATTTTTATATCTAATATACCAATATAATCTAACTAATTTTTTTTAATATCTACTTAACATGTATATATAATATTGGTCGATAAAGTAAATAAGGTAATGTGTGTGTTATATCATAACTTATAACCCATGATCTCATAGAAATTTTGTATTCTTATATGGGTTTTAAATGATTTTAATTACAAATATAAAAATTATAAATCATCATAATATAGGATATTATAGGTTTATTGTATTTTAATATAAAAGTCAATTGTTGAACTTATGGATTGAGAATGTCATATAATCATTCTCTTTGTTTTTTCCACAAATGGTGTAATTTAGATGAAGAGTTTAATGGGGGGGGGGGGGTTAATTTTTTTGACGGCTATTAGGTGATGAATCAGATGTTACATAATTATATTGTAATTTTTTCAAGGGTATATAAAATTTGTTGAAAACATCACATAAATAATAAAACCTATGTTCACTATGTTATTTATATATTTGTATGTGGTGAGTTTAAATCTAATGTATATGGTTTTTTTAATATTCTATTAAAATTATATAATGATTATATCAATGAAAATTTTTATATAAATATATATAAAATTTTCATTCTTATATATATTGAATATATCATTAATATAGATTGATAATTTGTAAAATATTGTTTCATATTAATATTATCTAAGAGATATTATCAAAATGGAATGACAGGCGTTTTTATATTTTTCAAGATGAGAATGAATAGGGATAATATAACAAAACTCAATTAAATGATGACTAAAAACATGATTTTTATTCCAAATTGATTTTCATAGTATGAAAAATGATGTTCTATAAGAAATTATATTGATATACTTGTTGTTAATGTTTCATATTAATTTTCCTTACATGAAGTTAAAATGGTATATTCATGTTAATGGATCTATAAAAGGGAATATATTTCATGGTTCAAGAATGGAAAAATATTAAATTTATTAATCTAGAATATCCTAATCAACTAGACACCAACCTACGTATTAATCAGGACATGACCAAAAAACTCTTGACGAAAGGTCTACACAATTAAGATATAAAATATATTTGAAACTAATGATATCTCAATATTCCTAAGGTATGACTAAAAATGGAAAATAGAGATAGAATTAGGAGGAATGTGAGAATTAAATGATTAATTTGATGATGGTGTGGAAATAGATGCTATGATTTCAATAACAATCAGTTTCAAGGAACAAAAAATGAATAAGGAATAGTAATTCCATATATAGAGCATGCAATTGACTGTAAGAACTTTACATATGAGTGAAAATATGGGAGGTAGATGAGGGTTTTATAATGTATTTTTTATATTTTGTGGGTAAAATAACAATTATAATTTTGATAATTAGAATAATTATAATATAATAAACATATTACTTGAAAAATCTATTTGGTTATGTCAAATTTTAATCAATGGCGATTGAAAAAGGATTTGTTGGATTACAATAATTTGTGGATAAAGTGTAACATAGTAATCCATTAGAACATGTTCATGTTAATAATGAATCATATTTAATGGTATTTCAATGGTTCCATGAAAAAAGGAATAAATCATGGAGATAAGGAAGAGTTATAGTTGTTAATTGTAGAGTTTTAAAATCATTTAACTATGTCAATATTAATTGTTTTAATGAATTTTAACCATCATAATTTTAAATAATAAGATTAATATGTGGATAAAATAGTTACTATAAGGAATTAGTACCATTGACCAATTGAGAATCCTACCATATTATCATAAAAATCATCATTTAATTTACTAACTAAAGAAATCTATAACAACACAACACAAAACACATTGATTCCCTTTAATATATATTTAGATGAACATTAGATTAAATATATACTATGTTTTTATAAAATATACAAAGTTAATTGATAATAATGAGTAGTAAAGTGGTAAAAATTATTATATTCTCATAGATTTCTTTTTATTTGATCATTTATAAACATTTAAAAATCGTTAAGAGTTTCAGTATGAATAATACAACTATAATAATATATGTTTCATGTAAATATCAAAATATAATTTTTTATAAATGTAATGTTTCATATTTTGAGACATTACTAAAATTAATTAAATTTTATAGTTCATTTTTTCTATTAAAACCTATACATTTGGTGGAACAAATATTAATAGAATAAAATATTGAGATTTTATCCAATATTATAGCCTGATATTGATTCCAACATAATATTCTCTCATCATTGACAGTACCATGTAAATGTACATAAGTAACAGAATCTATTATTTATGTAAATGTTTATATAGGGTTATCAAAACTTGAGTTTCAGATAATTTGAGATGTTTTCTATAACTCCTTGATATTTCACTAATTTTCAAATACATATATAATTGTGAATGAATTATATTTGAATTTTTAGTGCTGATTTCAAAATTTTCACATTAAAACATCTAAACAAAGAAGAATTACCATAATTTTTAATATATTTTTATCATTTGGAAAACCATTCACATCATATTATTACAATCAAGGTAATTAAGTAATTATTTATTACTATTTACAATAAAAATATTCAATAGGAAAATCATATTTGAATACATAAGTTGGTAGTTTCATATCTCAATGGTAGTCTTATTTACAAACGTCTTGACATGTATAAAAACAATAGAAACGTATAATATTTTATCTCTATTAAGTATATGAATTATAAATCAGAAAAACCACCCAATGGTGACGAATTTTTAGTTTACGTTACTATTATTCATTTGAAATATTCTTGAGGAAAACTAACCGTTTTTAGAAAAAAATATTATTATATACTAATATAATGTTATTCTATCATAAATATTTTACTATTTTTATTTACAATATTTAATACATTGAAAATTAGTACATGTTTTCTTTGATATTGTTGTTGTTGGTGAAACATTAAAATTATATAAATAAATTATTCTATAAATGACTTTTATTCCTTTACCATATTCTTTACATTATTTAGAATATCTGATGTACTTTCTATGGAATTTATAAATAGTTTCTAATGATGAGGTTTTTGATACATACTATACATTTTTAATGATGACGTATTTTGAAAATACTGATTAATTATTGGGTTAAATAATATATTATTTAATAATATTTATTGAATTGTAAAAAGTAAAACATGTACGGATATATTGCCTTCTTGTATTATTTTCTTGTTGTTCCTGAAAAGTAGTACATATCAATATGAGAACTTAAAAAAAATTACTATTATACTAACTAATAATGAATTTGTTTCTTTTTACAAAAAGAAACATAATATTTTTAAAATAATAATTTTAATATCATCAAGTAAATCATAAAATATATTTAATTTAGTTACATGAAAATACAATTCATATTTAAATGAATCTTATTTACGAGTTTTTTAAATGATTATAATGAAAAGGATAATTCCAAAACACAAAAAATATAAATTGTGTTGTTTTAACTTATAATGATGAGTTTTTCAATTATTGGAATAGTTTTATTTAAAAATATTATCACATGATCATAATAATTCAATTATTTGATCATCCTGAATGAGATATACCCTAAATCTATAAGCTTATTTGAGGTGTTTAATGTTTTTTTGGGGATATTATTTATTAAAAAATAGTTATATCATCAAATTAGTCTATATAAACAATTTGGAAATCCTTATTACAAATACTGAATATTTTATTTAAGATTAATTTTCTAAACTTCTAATAAATTAGTTTTAAAGAAAATACATAAAAATAATGAAAAATAATTTTTAGATTATTATATTTTCCTTCCAATGAAATGAACTTACACAATGAGAATGTATATTGATGCCTCATATGTAATAAATTATATTATTTATAATTATAGGATATAGAAATTACATTTATATAAAATTAAAAAAATAATGAGACATTGTGAAATAATTTAATTTAATAAAAAGGAATGAATGTTTTAAAAACGGTATTTTTTATTATTCACATAAAAATAAATCTTTTTTAAAAAAGAACAAAAATACAGCCTAATAAAAAATTAACATTCTAATTTTAAAATCAATATGATCATTATGAGTGAATGTTTTTGATTATGGAAGATATTATTTATAATTTTCTTGCACAAATTAATTTAAAAACATTTTTGACAAAAAAGAGTTTTTTAAACATAAAATGACTTTTGTAAATATTGATTATTTTTTATTAGATATTAATAAATATATTTTATATCAATAAAACATTAATATTTATTCCATATATTATTTATTCTTCTTAAATACCATCAATTTTATATATTTTTTATAATATATCATATTTGTTTTAATACATATGTTTCTTGAGAAGGAAGTCATTGAATATCTACAATTATAATAATCATGAGTATTCATAAACATACCAAAATATCAATTTGATATCTGCCACTGAAGACTCAACAGATTTACCTTTCTATTACTTGATTTAAGAAATCCATTATCATCATGTTATATAATACAAGATAATATAGTTTCTTATTTTCTCTTCGTACCATAAGCATAATTTTAAAAAATTTACCATTCATTGAAAAGTTTTCATTCCATGGTTCTTGTCTATAATAACACCCTATATTCAACATAAACAACTCCTTAAATAACTAACCTTAAAATTTGAAAAAATATTTCATATCTAAATTGAAACTCAAATATTAGAATGATTTTATAACATATTCATCTAGGATCAACATACAATTTAGTTTAAAAATAGAAATCCATAATAAGTTAATATTTGACAAATGTGTATATCCTAATCATGTACTCAGCAAAATATGATAATATTTTACATAAGTATCCAGATTCATCACAAAACAAACATAAATAAAATTTTATTCAAAAAATAAACTCTATTTTAGTTCACCAAATAAAATCATATAAAATCAAATTTATTTTATAAATCTATATTGAAACAAACTTCACTAGTGTAAACATAATTTACTTTTTCAAAATATCTCTAATGTATTCGTATATAACCAATACAATTCAATTTAATTTATCAATACTATTCATAAATTAATCCATAAAAAATATTATTATTTCAAAATATGTAATATAATAAAAGATATATATCCCTTAGTGATGTGTATTAATAAAGATATCATCTTGGAACTAAATCAATTTTGATGGTTATTAGTTCTATTCAATGTATTAAAGAAAATGATTAAATAAACACTACTTTATATCAATCCTTATATGAATATTGGTATTTATAACTAGAATATAATTCAAAAAAGACTTCTACTATGAAATTCTATAATCTTATTTGACTATGAAATTGAATCAGATATTTCTCATGATCCACACACATATGAAATTGAACTCTAAATAGTACATTGGGATAAAAATCATTTTCATCCACTAAAATATACAATTTTCTTTATTAATTACCTTATTATCTTTTTTTCCACAGATAAAATATATTATCCATCATTTCATACATTTAAATTTATAATTCTCTGGACATACATTACATAATTTAAGATAAATCATCATTTTTCTATGGTAATAATCTATTAAAATACTTGGAAAATCGAATTTTCCATTATTAGGTGTGTTAAAAAAATTACCCTAGTTGGGGATATTAATCAAAAAACAAGAAAACTGTTTATTTATAATCACAAGGATTCACATTGCAACTCTTATTTCATATGGTTACTCATGTGGATAATCATTCCATTTTCAACTAAATTCATTATTAACAGTATTCCTTATTGATAAATCGATTGAACAATACAAAAATCAATTTGTGAAAAATAAAAATCAAAGTGGTTAATTAGTAATAATTATAAATCATTCATTGGATTCCAAAATAATGGAAATTTATTTTCATAAAATGAAACCATATGTGATACATTCGAATCCCTGGATTTAATTTATTCATATCCTTCATAATGGTTCAAAAAAAATTAAATTATTTGATGTGTGTCCCTTGGAGTTTCTATCTTAGAGTGCATGATTATAGCCAGTAATCATGCATTGGTAATGATCAAGTTAATACCCAATTCACCCATTTTCGTGTTATTACCCCATGGTGTATCTATTCCACAAAACATGTCCAAATTCATAGTATCCAGTCAACGATGTAGTTTAAATGAAAACCAAAAAATCATTTCTTTCCAAAATCTGTAAGATATTATCATATACTTAGACTTATCCCCAAGGATTTCATAGATATTTTCTCACCCAAATCTCCAAAATAAAATAACCCCCTCTATAATACCTACTATTAAGTCCCAAACATTCAACAAATTGAATTTGAATTTTTTTAAATGAATATTAAACACATTCCAAAATAATAGAAACCCTTTTATAAAAAATGTGTTGTGTATTTGTATTATAGAAACATAAACTACTTTTTTCATGAATGATATTCAATGTTTCACAAAATGTTATTTATGCATAGTAAACATCATAGAAATATATTACTAAAAACCTTTATTTATTACATTGGGAAAGGAAATATAAGAAAATATTTACTCTAATGCATAGTAAGGGTAAAGATAGGTTATATTATTCGAATATTCTATGTTTGAATCAGATAGAAATAAACATATGAGAACATGAAAATATATTATTATAATTATAACCAATCAATCAAAGGAAATTAATCAAAATCAGGGAATACGATATTGTCGTAACAAAATTTCATATAGATAAGAGTATGGAATCCTCAATAATTAATCATTATCCATGAGGTGATATCATAATAATAAGGAATATGTAATTTCATACACATGATGGTATATAATCATATCTATTGTTTAGGATCACTTCTATTGTTACTATAGTTTATTTTGTTGTCCCCCATTCTCATCATTTCCATATTCATGGTTCACTACCTAGTCTATTATTATAGATAGATATCCTTATAGAACTAGTTCCCTCGCTATTATAGTCTTTAATATATTATAACATATCCATATTTACCCAATTCATTGGATTGATATATAATTACCATCCAACCCATCACAAAATGAATAAAATAAATATATTTTCCAAAAGATCAAAAAACATCCATCTTATCATCATATTAAAAACCGTTAAAAGGAAATCAGTTTCATAAAATTTTAATGATTTCACCATAGAATCACACATGGAAGAGAAATAAGATTCACAACATTTTCAGCATATCATAATTAAGACATAAAAAATAAATGGTTGTTATAGAATCAATCTTAAATCAGTGCATTCTCCGAAATATTCTATGAGTCATGAAGAATTTTATTTTCATGTTATTTCCTTATTTTTATCCTTTGATAAAATTTATATTGAGGATAATGTTGATACAAGGGTGTCATGTGGTTGTTTAGAACCCGGAGTCTGATGTTTTGGAGGAAATATGTGGACACACCATTAGTATAAACCATTTTTCCTAGTACACATGCTTTCTCCAAACCATTTGGTGTTCTACAGTTCATAGTAGTTGGTATCATGGAGTTTTCTTACCATGCCTCCCTGTCTACACAGTCGAGAAAATGTTGTAGGTATTGTGGAAGTGTTTTTTCATGGGATACACATGGTTAGTCAAACAATTCTCTTATACCATGTGAGAGGTTCTATTGGATAGTTCTCATCTCATAGATGGCATATGGTTTGGTCATACATGTTTCCCAAATATGATACCTCTTAATGTAGAAAGAAAATAAGAGTTTCCATTCATTCATTAAGGATAATTTCTCCAGTCATTACCTTCATTTATCACTCACTAAACCTCAACCTTTGGAGATATCCCTATTATTCTAATCGAGGAATTTAATTATCTCCCTCATCTATACATTAGTCAAAAAACATCCAACATTATGGATTCCACTCCATAAGTTCCTTAATCTACCTTCATCCATTCTTGGTTTACCCTGTTATCTTCATCACTTTTTTGGTGCGTGCAAATATTTTCAATTTTCAGGGTATTTTTTTATTCTTTCATTTTCATCCAATTTAGTCCAAAACAATGGTGGATACTAAATTATTTATCCAATACCACTTATAAGGTAGGTATTCTATGAACATCCCCTCATTTATTTCAATATATCAGTATTTTTTATTATAGTACATGTCACTTTAATAATTAATTGCCTCTAAAATTCATATTCTATGAATTATACTCTCTATATTGTAATTAAAATATGTAATGAGACCAATTATAATAATTTCAGGTTGAGACCTCAATAAAAACTACCTTATTAGGGTACACTAAAAAGTGTACCTTATGATGAATAATGTTGTGACCACCTATTATACCATTTGGAATTTCTTAACATGACCATTTATATGGTATGTGATTCATTTTAATAAATTAATTTTTAATCATCAAATGTATGTCCTGTCTCATATGGAACATGTAATATAAAATTGATTTGTTATGGTGGAATTTCAATCTTTAACCCTTGGACATAAAATGAAAAGGTGTTGCAATGAAAAAAAGAAAATTATAATGGTCATGGTTATTACATGGCCAATGAAGAAATATTAATTTATATATATATATACATATAAAAAATATATTTATAAGGATAATATTTCATATATAAATTCTTATCTTTATTGGAATTGTAATGCGGAAACCATCTTGTATTCATAAGGGAATTCCATGACCACCTGAAGGATTCCATTACGATTAGTTGATCCAATTGAAATGGGAGGTACCCACCTTAGAACTTTGTCCTTTTATAATGGTGAATGTCGGCGTGAGACTTTATGATTACCTATCCTAGGATGAATGGATGTGTACTGTGATCTATCTTGACCATTAATGGTGATAGATACATTGGACTGTTCATGGATTCTCTTTCATTATGATCATCGATATCACACAATTTTCCCCTATATTAATATTATGTAAATCAAGATTAAAAATGGAACACATCCCCAAAGACATACAAAATAGGCTAAAGTTTGATTTTTACCAAGAACCCCATGATTAAATTGAGCACAAAATGGGTTATATTTATATCATGTTTCACTTTCATTTATATACATGTTGTTGTTGATTATATTCATAGATTGGATTTGTATAGACATAGTTTTTGATGGCCTAAAACTATTATGTCACACACTTTTCATGAGGCAATTTGGTACCTAGGATTGTTTCCATGATATAGGTAGGTATAAGGGAAAGCACATGTTTCTAGATGACTGATTGATTCATTTCATGAGAACATAGAGCACATGATAAATACCTGGATTGTGATGCTATTGGAGACAACCTTTTGGTAATTTTTGAGCTTTTTTATACATGTACTATATTAGATTCTTTATACTCTGTATTTATATTTATTTTTTCAAAGATACATCACATTCTCATCAATTTTTATATAAATTCACTCCTTATTTTCATTATTACTAATATTTGGATTATTTAATTATTTTGATATATTTTTCATTCTCTTTATTCCACTATTTATTCATTTAATTTCATTTATATACTACTATGATAATTACGGTATTTTCAACCAATTATACCATTATGTATCCTCGCTGCTATTCAGCTACCTCCATCTTACGAGGAGGTATGCTATAGAAAATGTGGCCAACCAGGTTTACTTACACATGAGTGTTCCAGGTCTCTTATGGAGCAGAGTGGTATCAGAGTTTTAATTTTCTCCTTAATTATTTTTGGTATTATTGAAAAGAGATATAAATATATTAATTTTTAATGAGTTTGTGCTTAGTAAAAGCACTCGCATGTGTAGTGAAAAATAATAATTTCTAGTATTGGGATTTTATCTTCAAAATTATTAATCATATATGTGTACTATTTAAATCATTGATTGAGGCATATGAGGTGTGGTGATGATTATTACTATTATTTGTTTTATTTTTTCCTTGGAATTCTATGGAAAATAAGAAGTAATCAGGAATCATTATATGAATCTTTGAGATTTGAATTACTTGCATCATTCTGTACCATATAGGTTACATTTTATGGCTGTATGGTAATTGTTATATGTTACATGAGTTGTATATTTATTATTAATCTATCATTTCTATAAGAAAATAGAAATTTAATAAAATTTTACTAAATTTTAATCAAGTACATAAATAGTTTTTTCTTATATTTTTTGACAATTAAATCTTAATTAACTAATTATCACTTGCCTAGGATATGCATCAATAGTTATATAGAGTAAAAGTTTAGTTTATTTTTAATTCTAGAATTTCATTTTTAAATTAAATATTTTATGTACCTCTATAAATGAGAATTGGAATTCAACTGAAAAAATAATCTTCTACTACCTATTATATTCACTTAACAAAAGTAAATGTCGTGATAAATTAAAATGAACTACTCGTTTTAATTTATAAATACTGTAATTGTATAGTTTTTGAACATAACATCATTTAAATAGTCTATAATATGAATAAATAAATTGATAAATCATAAATTATAAAATCATCATGGTTAAATATGGATTAACGTTGAATATTAAAGTGAATTTTCATCGATAACATTTAATTGACACTCTCTATGCTGTGAATGCTTGCTAAAATAGATTTTTATACCTAGACCTGACCAAAGTAGGGGTGGAAGGAAATGTCTCTTATGATTCATTATGGTCTAATAAATCTTAGAGTGCTAGTTTTAGTAGTGAGTGGAGGGGCATCACATACTTATCGGAATGCATGTACTTATCCTACTCTTATATTTTACGTCATTAGATATTCAATCAAATCGATTGAATTTTAATATGAGTTGTCGTGTTATGAACCCATGTCTTCCTAGGGTAATGTTCCAAGTGGGTGGTGATTACCATGTTTCGAATGTCTTGGATCCTCATCCTGTAATGTTACCTCCAATTGTTCGAACAATGGAACCTCTATTTATTCCCAACATGGGATATGATTACTAGTTTCAAAAGGGATTACAAAAACATATAGAGGATATAGAGGGGGCTCTATGACCAACCTATCCTATATATGTGTTCATGTAATAGATTCAGCAGTATCATCCATTGAAATTTTTAGGGTATGGTGTTATTCAATATTGATCATCAATGATGGAATATGTACTATTGAATTTTAAACAACATGATACACCATTAGAGAGGAGAGTGTAACCCACTACTTACATGCTTCAGGATTCTGAAAAGAATTGGTGGGATGTTCTGAATCATGATGATTAGAACTAATTGAATGGGAGTGATTTCCAATCAAGTTCAAAAAATATTTCATCTTAATGTTACTGATATCTAATCTATAAAAATATTTCTTCACATATAGTAAGAAACTATACCCCTGATTGATTATTCTAATCATATTATTAAGCTTTAGAAATTTTCACTGACCCTAGATGGTGATGAGTGATCTAGGGTTGGATGATTAGTGAATGGGACACGATTGAACATCCCTTCTCAGATAAATACCTCTCTCTAGATAATATTTCAGAGAGTGTGACAAAAGAGCTTATCAATGAGAAAAAATTGAGGGAATGAGATGGTATATTTCATGGTTTCATGATACCAATAAAGAGTATTTTCTCATACTATGGTAGGAAATGTCATCATGAGTTTTCATAGAAGGGTAGTGGAAGCTAGAGTGTCCGTGAGTTCTGTTCAGTAGTCTTCAGTCAGTGTAGGAGGCAGGGCCATGCAAATCATTATAGTGATGGAAACATACTCGAGTGTTGAGCCTATGGAAAAATAGGATCATATCAAGGATAATGCCTGAACATATCATAAATTTATAGTAGGAGAGGATACTTACTAGTTATACCTTCTAGAGAATGTTAATTAGGTCCATGTTAGGAAGGGAGATGATGTAGCACTGGACTATTAGGATGAGTATGTGGTCATATCCAAGGTATCATGACTTCTATTTTTCAATGGTAACATAACAGAATTCCATAGGGAACACATTTCATAGATCGAATCCATGGATCAGGCCAGTTTCATGCATTACAACAAATACTCCAAGAGATTATTATATGATAATCTATAGTAAGATGTATTATTCTAGTGGCCTCTATTATTAGATATGTATTATTCCATAACGTTGTGTCACACTATTTTATTTCTATCTCAATTGTGGAAATTAATGGCCTTGAAATTAATAATTTATGTGTTGTGATGACCCTCGATACATCATTGGTAGTATGGTTAGAGAGTGAAAGTCAATGTATGCATTATCCATGTGTGGTTTAAATTTAACATTTATTGTGGAGCCTATTTCCTCCTTGATATGATAGATATCAATATATTACTTGTGATAGAATGACTATTTCCCAATCATTTGCACATTTAATATTATCATAGAATGGTTCATTTCATGTCAAGTGATTTTGATAGATATGTACATATGGGTTAATGGATTGTCCAGGCTGGTCGAGATGGACAAAAGCACCATGGGATAGAACATGTGACAGATCAGATTGTTAGTCTTTACTTGGATGGTCAGAGGGGTAGTTTTGTAGATTTTCCTTTGTTTGGAGATAAATTTAGGGATACCTTTACAAATTAATTCATAGGAAACCACATTATATTGTTATGGATTTTTCAATCAAGATCACTGAATGAGTATCTTCACAGTGTAGGAAATCATACATGATAGAACCTACTAATCATCAAGAACATATGATGTAGTTGGAGGACTTGTAATATATAGTTTTTATTCAACCTAGTAATTCACCCTTAGGTTTAATAATTCTCATATCTATTAAGTAATATGGAAACCATAGTCTATATGCATAGTACTGATGATTGAGCATGCTTATGATTATGAAATGGTATACACTTCTTCATATGGATGATATTTTATAATAGCTACGATAAGTTAATTTACTCTTAAAGATCGATCTAAATCAAAGCTATAATTAAAACCATGTTACACATTTATAAATTATATGTAAAATGTTTCATAGAAAGTGATATATTTATGAGTATATGGTTATTTCATTAATTCATTAAAAACTTCCTCACAAACTCATGGATTTGATGGATTTGTTATTTCACTCATAACCATATTCAATTATTATGGTATTCATTGATGAAATTTCATTTTGCAGACAGACACAACAAGATCATATAAGACACCATGATTTCATTTCTTTATGCTAAGATATAAAATTTTGTAATCTAGACTCACTATATTGCACTTTTGGATCTATATGGATCACTTCATGGGTCATACGATATCAAAATAAGTAGAATGAGTTGACCTAGACAAAATGAGTCATATAGTATCCGAGCATCTTCCCAAGAATGTGTTTAATAAGTAGAGTTTCATATAGATGTTTGGATATTAATGGCATTTTATATCATATTTCTCCTATATTTCAAGACCAGATTGATGATTGACAATGAAGGATGTCATTTTTATCTGGTCAGAAATTTTTTAGAAACATTCATATTAGTTGAAGGGATGACATACCTCATCCTCAATTTTGAAACAACATGATCGAGGAAGAGGATATACAATGTTTTTAGATGTTTCAATAATTTTATAGGAGGAGTTATAATGTTGGAGGATTGTGTATTTGTGTATCAGTCTCGACATTTGATATCTCATGAGCATAACTACCTGAAACATGACCATGAGATACTTGCAGTTTCTCATTAATTAAATTAATTAAGACACTATTTTCTATTAATTTATTTGTTGAATACATATCAAGAAATCTGCATGTATATCTTCACACAAAATGACATAGACATCATACATCAGAGTGAATTCAAATTTCACAAACATATTTCCCTTAATAATGCCTATACACCTGGAATGTGAAATACATTTATAGATAGCCTGATCCAAATGAATTAGTTTCAAGATATTCAGGAAGATAGAAATGAATAGATGTTGATTTCAATATTTTATAAGATGAATCTAAATGTTAAATTGAGTTAAAATAATAATTTTCATAAACCCTTATAGGTAGCCTAATCACTTTTGGATACGGTGAAGAGAAGATAGTTCTTAGATCTCATATTTTTTCCCCTAATGAAGATTATTTTAGGTTAGGACCCACCACTATATTGGTCTATTAATTGAGATGATAATAATTTTATACATGGGAGCATATGTGTTCTTATATACATTTGAGAGAAATTAATGTGATAATACCATTATTTGAAATGGGTATTACACCATGGTATTTTGGATAAGTACCCTGACATGCACCACAAGAATTTGTGGCCTAGGTTGAAATGTATTATAACAGGTTCATCAATATATATTCCCCCAGTTTATAGGTGAATGAAAAGGAAAAATCGTTCCATCTTGTTATATCCATTTCCATCCCTAGTAAGGAAATGGGATGGTGTCACGATGGATTTTTTTGATTAGATAACCATTGTCTCTTTATGGTAGTGATGCATTTTTGATAGCCTTGGATATAATGATGAATTTAGGCAACTTCCTTCCTATCAAGGAGTCCTTATAAAGTGGTTATATGGGGATACTTTATGTTTTTTAGATTATACACCTACACGGGGTCCCTCATATGATCATTTCTAAAAGGGAATATCATTTTAATATTGGGTTCTAGAAGGTTTTTTAAAAATAATATGGTACATGGGTACTTCTAAGTACATTTGACCACTCATAGATAGAATTTTGATTAGTGGAAACAATATATTATTGTGTTCGGTATTTATTTCATAGTTTATTGGGATACACATGTACCTTTCATTGAGTTTTCCTAAAATAATACCCATTAGTTGTCCATATAGATGGAACAATATTAGGGGTTATATGGTGGGCCTTTCCTATCACATTTTTTATAGCTTGAGCTGGTATAGTATGTTCCAAAATGACCCCAGGTCAATAAGGAGACTTTGGAGTATGTATAGCATATCAATAATTGTTTTATTATTACTAATTATTGGCTGAAATATTAGGTGTATAACCATCAACAACCCTCCGAGTTCATGGTTGGTGGTCATGTTTTTTTATGTACAAACAAATCCACCATAAAAAAAGAACAAGGGTATGAGTTTCATTACAAGATAAAAAATACTAGGATCCTAGATTTTATGTTATAAATTTTACAATTTAATATTATTTATTTATATTGGTTTATAATTCTAGAAATTTTAAATGTGGTTATGGAAGATTCATTAGCGTCAGGGGCCTTTTCAAAGCCAAAATTATTATGAATTGGAGGTACCATGAGGGCCACACAGTTAGTATAAACCTTTTCACATAGTCTATAATGATTTTCCAAACCATTTGGGGATATGTAGAAAAATTATGGGGGACATGGTTATTTCCAAAATAGGTATCACATTCCCCATGTCTATATAAATGTTGTCTATCTTATTGAGGAGGTTTATTTAGGGGCAAAAAATGATTAGTAAAACCATGTGGTTGGCCCCTAAGAGTGTTTCCTAGGGATATTCATTTTCACACAGTTAGTGATGGGTTTGAGAAACAGTGTGGGAAACCATGTCACCTCTTAATGTTGGTTAAAAACAATATGTTTACCATCTTTCTTAAATGATAATGTTTTCCCTCCTTCACATGATTTCTCACACACAATATGTATCCCATTTGATTTCTCCCCATTGGTTTAAGGACCCCAACCTTATTTTCCCAAATTCAATGGATACATTTTTACATTGGCATAATAAACAAGGAATTACATCCCGAATGACTTCAGAGTTTTGTAGTTTTCATAAATTAGATACATAGATGAATCATATATTTTGATATAAAATATAAAATAAAACATAGTTACTATATTAAAAACACCCTTATAATTATAGATTTACCCAACATATTATTCATAATACACATCATTCCAACCTGTGAGAAAACATATTAATTAGGCGAGCTTATATTCTAACTAAAGGAATGTATACAATCGAATCTAACAATAAAAGTATTAAAATTTAAATAATTGTAACATAATCCATTTAATGCATAACATGTTCATAATATATCTATTATAAAAGAGGTTTATGTAATGTCATATAAATTTTCACATGAGCTAGAAAAATTAAAAATAGATATTAAATTAATTTAATAATCACATGGAAATAAATAACTATTATCATAATGATGAAAAAATAATTTCTAACATCTGAAAAATATCGTCAATGCCTCAACCAAGACATATGAAAATTAATGGGTATGTCCATAGCCGAAACCCAATTTGTTTTGAGTCATGAGACCTACCAATATAGCGGAGGATATAATGGGACCCTCCCATACCATACTAAGTCCAATGAATTCCTCATATGAAATGGATTTTTTCATAAAAATATTAACATTAATATTGAAAAACATGAATACAAAAATAAGAATACATAAACCATAAACCATGAATGGTATAAAAAAATAAAACATCCATAGTCAATCTAATCATAAACCATTCAAAACAATTTGATAGACTGTATCATAATATATTATCAACAATTAATCATAGTACACAATAAAGGGTGTCGACATAGGTTAAATATTCTAATTAAATCATTGAAATGTTTTTGAGAATAATACTCGGTTTTCAATGGAAATCATTTATTTTAACACCCACAAAATTATAAGTGATAAAATACATTTTCCCATTCATGTAATACCTTATAAATGAGATAAGGGACACATCACATAATTTTTAAAGGATGGGTGGAATTTTTAAATTATAATCCCTAGATCTAATTAGTTCCAAAATATCAAACTACCTTTCATTTACAAACATATCATTGGTTTCTTCTTTAAGATACTTTGTTATGATTTTGAATAGTTTTTACATTTTTATTTTTTCCCTCAACAAGTTTTAGTCCTACAAACATCCTTTCACCAACTTCATCCCATCAATTTCATTTACGCCATCCCTTTTCATGTAACCCTACATAATGATCCATTAGAATACTTAAAAGTAAGATATTTTTATAGGAAAACTATTCCAAAAGTTAATAATGCTCTTGTATGTGTTGAAAGTAATGTGAGAAGGACACCAACATGTATTCTAAAGTATGGATAGTCCTATAGTATTTCCAATCAGTTTAAGGGTGACAATCGGTATTGAAATGGTGTTCGATATTAAGGTCCTTCTATAGACCTTTCAAAAAATTAAATTTAAATCATGGATCACGATTATACACAATAGATAACCATAATAGCTTTGGAAATCATTATTATAGATTCTTTTTATGTACTCATGTGCTAAGTATTCTCTTCTAGAACAAAAATGTGTAGATTTGAAACGGTGATCATCAATAGACCGTATCACATCATTTTTTTGAGTCCTTTATAATATAGGGATAAATTCCATAGTAATTTCATCCCATTTTCACATAAGAATAGGTATATGTTTCATGAATCCTTTAGGATTTTCTCCATATACCCTCACCTATTGAAAACCCTATCATCTTAACAAAATATCAACAATAACCTTTTAATATCAGTTATATAGGGAAAACAATTCCTCTTTCAAAATTTCAAAATACCATATTCTTATATGAATTCTTATATTCTTCCATCTCTAATATATTTTATTTTCATTATAATATTAACATTATATGACTAAAACATTTTTATATTTTTCTATTACGATCCTTTGGAAACCATTTGAAGTTATAGTTATGTTTCCACTACCTTGATAAATCATATATCAATCTTTACTAGATCAATGAAAACATGATCCCATTCAATCCTCATTTTTTTCCCAACTCCATAACCCTTCCTTATAAATGAATATAATACATTATTTTTCATACATGGAATGATATGTATTGTGAAATCATAATCCATGTGTAGATTGATCCATATACTTTTTCTTATGTTGATTTCTTTCTGTGAAAATATATATTTCAAACCCTTATGATAAAAAATATATCTCACTTATTGGATCATTGAGATAGGGTATTCATATCATCGTAGAAAATATTACATATTTTAACACAAGATCATGAGTTGGAATTTCTACTCATGAAATTTTAACAGCCATTATACATGGGAAACAACTCAATCATTATTCATATAGAAAAAACAAATTCTCTTCCATGATGCATCACTATAATTCACAAATACATTATTTCCTAATGGTAGATTCAATGTTGAATTATTCCCCAAAAAGTTATTTAATTCCTAAAAACATTCTTTGCCTTATTTTTTACATGTGAACATAACCCATATATGTGTGAAATTGGTAACAAGATTAGCCGATTGGGCAAAAATTTCATTGAAACACCGATAGTATCCCACAAAAACAATGAAAATTCTTACCTCTGTTATTCCCGATGGAGTATGAAAATCATAGATTCCCATTATCATTAAAAGAACAACAGATATTCCATCGTTGAAGAAAATATAACTGTAGAGACCCGAAGCTTATCATACATGGACATTACATTACTTTTGCGGAATACGTAGTACATAACAAAAACACACACAAGGACCATAATAGTTTAGTGTCTTTGGAAACTCTGAATAAAATCATCTAATCGTGGTGAAAGATCTTCAACATCTCCCATAAAGATCTTCCCCTTTTTTTCTTACCTAAAACCTTTCATTATATCCTGGGGTGAAGAAAACATAAAAAGTGTGAGCTCAAATGCTCAGTAAGGGTAATCATGGATAAAATAAAACATACTATATACATTTGAACTTAAAAACATGAACATAATGTTTAAACATCAAAAGCTTGAGCAATGACATAAAACATGGAAGTATGTAAGGAATAGATCATAAAGAATCATTAAGAATGATAAAATTGCATGGGAAAAAACATGTAATTGTGGAAACCATTAAGCACATGATATGATTTCCATATTAGCCAAGGCATTGCTGCCAAGACCATCTTAGTAGACAAAGTCCCTTTCTGAATCGAGTTCACTCCTCGTTCCAGTCCTGTATTACTGAACCGGTTTAACTTGACGTTCCAGAAATGTCTATCTCAGGAGATATAAATCTATACCCAATGCATTGGAGGGAGATATAGGTCCCAGACATCTCATATTGAAATCATTCTTTCGTGTGCCACAATATAAACATACATCATTCATAATAACCCAACGAATAAAATGGGTTTCATAAATATCATCCCATCATAACATAATCCATATAAAAGAAATGGATATCATTTCATAATAAGAAAATTGAAACCATGTAAATCATAGAGACATTATACTTAAAACATACACATATGAAATAATTTCATTTTAGATGGAAAATGGTTTTGATAAAACATTTGAAATGAATTCTTGAGGAAAATATCCTTTCTTCTTTAAATTTTTTTTCTTTTCACAAAATGTCATGAATTTTTAAAAGAAAAGTATTTTCTTGAAAATAGTCATTAAAACTTTTTGAGGAAGCTTCATGAAAATCAAGCTTTAAAAATCGGTTCGTGTCGTATAAGTTAAGAAAACATTCTTCTCATACTTTTGTCTGGAAAAGCCAAAAAATGACCTCGTACGAAAAACAACAAAAGATTCCTTTCATATATTTTACTAAAAACACACCGAAGGGTAAAATGGGATTTTAAAAATTGTAGATTGATATAAATAATATTAAATATTGAGGAAACATGGATGTGAATGATAAAATATACCCCAGAAAATACCAAATTATAAACAATCTCAGATAAAAATGAGATTGTGATATTTCCCTTACCTTAGGTACGATTTGCTTCGTAAGTGTCCGAACCTCCTGTATAATGATTTAAATAATGTCATTGACTTATTTCAGAATCATAATCATTGTAATGATATCATATATGGTTCACTTATGACTTTATATTACCCGTTTTTTGTAAATTTCATGTTAAAGAGCGTTTTGGGTAAAATTGTTTCATTTATCATCCGTGTTTTGGCTTTTAATTATTCATAAGATTACATAGATCATGATTACTTAATTACAGAATTTAAAACATGATTTATATATAATATATATTCAGAATATATATATATATATAATCGATCAGTAAATGGAAATAAATACACCATTCATGGAGACGGTAGGCCGTACGTACGCATGAATGCTGTTTTCGTTTCCTTATTGAGTTGAATGGAATTAAGTAGATTACATACATATATATACACATAAATACAGTATCATTATTATGTCATATATTTCATGATTACTTATTATATATACTTTATAATCATTCATGAATGGTTAACGTGGAGAATGAATCTCATCGCGTCGTGGAGACGGTAGTCCGTACGTACGCACGAGCGATGATATCGTTCTTATGATCGTGGAATTGTATTGGAGTGTATATATACTATTTCAGAATCAATATAACTTTACAGTAATCATATATAGTTATTATGTACACCATTATACCCATCCATTCAAGGTGGTGGTGGAAAATAGATTACACCACGGTGTGGAGACGGTATTTCGTACATACGCACGCGCGGTGATTTCGTTTTCCGTAGGATGGATAGATGGTGAAATAGGGTTGTTTCCTACATATAATAACATATCAGTATATTAGTGATACTGATGTTATTACTTCATAATGAAACAAACTAAGAAGAAGAAGTGGAAGAAGAAATAAAGTTGAAAGAATCGGTAACGGACATTACCTCTTTTTTGAAGCGCCTCTTTGAGTCCTCCTCTTAGGGCACTAAAATTGGTCTTTGAAGAAGACCAGAACCTCTAGGATGTTTCTAGGGAAGTGGAGAAGTGAATTTGGAAGGGGTTGGCCGAGCATGAAGGCTCAAAGTGGTGTGAGGAAGAGAGGGAGGAGGTGCCCTTTTATAAGGGAGGAGAGGGGCTCCTTTGAAAAAACTGAAAATATTATTTTATTATAAAGCCAAATTCGGTTTTAAATAGCTCCAAATTGATGTATTTCGAAGCTAAGGTGGGTATGGGTCGAAATCCTCTCATCCAATATAATTTAGACAAATTTAGATTCCTATATTAACCATATCATTTATATTTAACTTTAAGGTAGATAATTTCACTTTTACCGTGTCTGTTTGTGTTCTTACACTATAAGGTTAATAAACATACAATAACAATCCAAAAGAATCCCAAATTGTTTATTATTATTATATATATCCTTATCTAATTCATTTGGCAGAACCATTTATTTTTAGGAATAAAATAACAACTAATAATATAATATTTGTTTTAAAAACTATTCTATGTCAATTTTGACACTATTTAGTAATTAATTTTTGTAAAAATCATAACAGAATGATTAGTTCAAAAAAAGTTAATTAAATCAATACTGACATGTCATATTAACCTAGAAAATTAGTTCAATTCATAAAAAGTCTCAAATTACATTTATTTGGGTTTTTATAACATCAATTATGTCAATATTTCATTAATAAGATAATTACTGCATCATCTTTGTGTCATAAATAAACTAACTTATTTAAAGTCTAAAAAATTACAAAAAAATATAATTATGTTGGAAATCTTTTTAGATTTCTAATAAATATTTATAGTCGAATTTATCTTATGTATAACTCTATATTAAAAATGATATACTTATTAAATTTTGATTTTAACTGTTTTAACCCATCTTTAAATAAATTAAAAATATATGTCCTAATCTAATCCAAGTGGGCCTATATTGTCATATTTAATTTCTAAGGTTGTTTTTGGTCGAATTACAGATATCCAATAGAATTATGACATGTGTTAGGGTAATAATAATATCATTTTTACCCTTAATTACTCTATTTACTTTTAACTGTGGTAAAAAAAAGTAAAAATTACTATTCACCAAAAATTATTTTCATCTCATTGAACCAAATTTTACTTACTGACATCAACAGTGTCTCTCGGATTTTTGAAATTCCACTCACAGAAGCGGTAAAATTATGTTTTATGAAAAATTCATTTTTTTAAATTACCACTTAGTGGTTTCACTATTCATCAAAAAATGAATGTTTCCAGAAAAATACCAAAAATTAGGCATAAGCTATATTTGATATTATGAACTAAAAAATGATGTCTATTTTTCAAAATTCAAAACATATCATTTGAATTAATTAAATTAAATATTAATTCCCGTCGTCAAAACAAATAGCGTGTTCTTAAAAGATAATAACTATCAAAAGATTGACACTTGTTTATGTCTGGTTTAAATGTGAAATTACATCCAATGAACAATATTGTATTAAATTGTAAAAATATATTCTAAATATAATTTAAAACCACTCAAATTAATAATTTATCACTATTAATTATTTCGATTAAAAAGGTTGTTTTTAATTAAAATTTAGTAATTTTCACTATTCATAAGAAAATGAAAGTTATCTAAAAAGTACCAAAATTTCACCCTAAGCTAATTTCGATATTCCGAATCCAAAAATGAAGTCCATTTTGAAAAATTAAATTTAAAAAATTTCAAAAAGTGGTTATTACTATTCATAACGACTAGTTTTAATAATATTTTAATAGCATATCGTTGTTTAGTGAAACTCGGTATTGCGTACTACACGCGCTATCGAGGAAGGCCGCGATTGTGTGTAATGCAAGGAAAGTCAAGGATGCGTGTTGTGCAAGGTCCTTTTGGTGTAGCTTACAACACAAGACATTATTGAAATTAAAAATAATATTTTTCATAAAATCTCGGGGTGTTACATTCTACCCCCATTAAAATGAATTTCACCCTCGACATTCGTCGGGGTTATAAATGGTTTACTACTCGAAAGTTTTTTTAATAGAAACCCACATTGTAAAAAAGAATACCAAAACCAATCTTTAAAAACAAAATTATGAAACGTAACAGTTACCCAAATAAACTAATCAGTGGGTTTCCCCATAGGTGAAAATATGGATATGGAAGAGAAATATAACCATCATGTTCTCATGGAGAGTGGTAGAGAACATGGCTATGGAACAACCAGCAATCACAAATCCATAAATTTTTTACGATCTAAGGTACTATCTGATTCATTAGATATAAGAGCACTAGGACAACATTTTTGGTTTTCAAGCTCATTTCCCTAAAGTTGATGAAATTGGAATTAGAAGAAATACTTTCATGATTTTTGTATAGTCTCACTATTAGTCGTTATTTGGACAATTTCCACTTCATCTCTTAAATAAATGAAGTTGAATTTGTCATTCGTGATGTGTTAGCATATCATGTGATAGAATGAGGGGTCATTCCATCTGTCTCAAACAAAAGGTTAGAAAAGTTATCAGAAAATACGTAAGTCCATCTATAGTGAGATTAATCATATATCATTCCTAAAATGGACATATACTTCTTATATTATACTGCTTAATATAATAAAACTAGTTTCTACTAAATAGGGACTTCCTGTTGGCCAGTGGTAGGCGATAAAGGCCTATCGCACTTCGGTTGTGGGTTCGATTCCCACAGCCTTGTCCGACGCGATGGGTCGTCGCCCGTCCTGCAGGTTGTCCTTTTTGTAAAACTACATACTATAACATCACATAAATAATATCAAAAAAAAGTTCTATCCTTAAACAATACTATGTTATGTCCAACATAATCCATTCCATTCTTTAGTCTTATCCAAAATAATGATTTCTAATCTCATATTATAGTGAAAACGATTACCAAAGAGTTCATACAAGTAGCATGTTAATACCATTGTTGAACCCCATAGATCATGAGATATGTCTTGTTGGTCACATTCCAAACATTCGAAGGCCTTAATCATGTATTCTCTTGAAAAAAATGAATACCCATTGAACCTTATTGAAAAAATGAATGCTGTTAATAGTTAACTCTTTCCACATACCAAAAACCTCAAAATTCTATATACTCAAACCATGATATCACTTAGTCCTTATATCAATCATGAGCTCATAAATACAATCAAACATATCATTATGTTCTTATCCCTTCATTATGCACATATCATCTGCTTACCAAAAATATCTCAATCACTTTCCATGGTTACCGGTACCATTGAAAACCACAATAGACCAATACATAAATATTCCAATATTCTACGATACTATATACAACATTATTTTGGAATCCCGTTACATAAACACTTAATCATTCCACCACATCATTTCCATATTTCTAACATCTCCAATAGTGATCGCATGTGACTTCCCATTGTCCTTTGCCTTAAGTGGTTGCTCATGTCGATCATCACTAACCCATGGATTAGGGCGTTTATTAGCATAATGCCCCATTTCCTTGCACTTGAAGCATTTAAGTGTTGGTGGTGCGTTTTCTGCAGTCTTTTCTATATTCACATCATTAGAAACCCTTTTTCCATTACTTCGACACTCAGCTGCTTGATGAACTTCTTTTCCACACTTAAAACATTTTATAGTCCCTTTAAGACAATCTCCAATATGCTTCTTTCCACACTTTGAGCATAAGGAAACATTCATCTTCTTTTCCCCATTATTATGAGATTTCTCCTTGAACTCCATCTTTCTTTTCTTGTCAAAACTATGAGATGGATAAGTAACACCAACTTCCATTTCTACCTTTATAGCACAACACACAATTTCTTTATAGCTACTGAAGTCTCTTATAGCTAATGCCCTTCGAAGATTTGGTTTTAAGCCACTGAAGAATCGGTCAACTTTACTTTCAGGTTGGATAATAAATCCAGATGCATACCTTGCAAGCCTTGTAAAATTCGCTTCGTATATACCAATAGATTCATCATCCTTTTGCTTTAGTTCAAGAAACTCCTTCTCCATCTTTGTTCAAAGAATACAAGGAAAGTACTTATAGAAAAATAAGTTCTCGAAATCGTCCCATTCAATGGACTCAATTTCATCTCTTGGCCTCGTATTCTTGATAAGATTCCACCATTGATCAGCTTCACCTTCCAAACGATATACTTCTAAGATGACATTATCATGTTCAGAACATTGATGAGCTGATAATATCTTTTCAGTGGTAATGATCCATTGTTCAGCAACAAGTGGATCCGAAGACCCACTGAAAGAAGGTGGACGTTGTCTCAGGAAGGATTCAATAGAATACTGTTCCCTTCTCTGCTCATTTGGAAGTCTAGAAAGATTCATAGCTTGTGTAAGTATAGAAATAAGATTTTTCACTCCATCTCCCATAACATTTGTTTGTTCAGGAGGAAAATCATTGCATTGTCCATTACATTGATCAACACGGTTCCTTCGGGTTCCAGCCATCGTCTAAAACCCAAAAAGAATAGTGTGAGAGGTAAAAATCACTCTAGGGAAAATAATATAATAAAGGGGGAGTAACATCAATACCTAACATCTTGGGTTAAAGTAATTCTAGTACTCTAACCTATACTTATACTTAACCTTATGGACATCCCTAGACATACCTTAGAAATATCTCTAGGGATCTAACTAAAGTTCCCGCATCCTAGTTTCCAAAGGTTGACTAAACCTTTCCTCTGATACCAACTGTAGAGACCCAAAGCATAACGTACATGGACATTAAATTACTTTTGAAGAATACATAGTACATAACAAAAACACACACAGAAGGACCGTAATAGTTTAGTGTCTTTGGAAACTCGGAATAAAATCTTCTAATCGTGGTGAAAGATCTTCAACATCTCCCATAAAGATCTTCCCCTTTTTTCCTACCTAAAACCTTTCTTTATATCTTGGGGAAAAGAAAACATAAAAAGGGAGAGCTCAAATGCTCAATAAGGGTAAGCATGGATAAAATAAAACATACTATATACATTTGAACTTAAAAACATGAACATAATGTTTAAACATCCAGAGCATGAGCACTGAAATAAAACATGGAAGTAAGTAAGGCATAGATCATAAAGAAACATTATGAATGATAAAATAGAATTGGAATAAAACATGTAATTGTGTCATCCATTAAGCACATGATATGATTTCCATATTTGCCAGGGCATTGCTGCCAAGACCATCTTAGTGGACAAAGTCCCTTTCTGAATCGAGTTCACTCCTCGTTCCAGACCTATATTACTGAACCAGTTTAACTTGTCGTTACAGCCATGTCTATCTCATGAGATATAAATCTTTACCCAATCCATTGGAGGGAGATATAGGTCCCAACCCTCTCATATTGAAATCATTCTTTCATGTGCCACAATATAAACATACATCATATCATAATAACCCAACGAATAAAATTGGTTTCATAAACATCATCCCATCATAAAATAATACATATAAAATAAATGGATATAATTTTATAATAAGAAAAGTGAAACCATGTAAATCATTGAGACATTATACTTAAAACAGACACATATGAAATAATTTCATTTTTGATGGAAAATGGTTTTGATAAAACATTTGAAATGAATTATTGAGGAAAATATCCTTTCTTCTTTAAAATAATTTTATTTTCACAAAATGTCATGAATTTTTAAAAGAAAAGGATTTTCTTGAAAATAGTCATGAAATTTTTTTAAGAAGCTTCAAGAAAATCAAGATTTAAAAATCGGTTCATGCCATATAAGTTATGAAAACATTCTTCTCGTATTTTTGTCAGGAAAAGTCAAAAAAGTACCTCGTACGAAAAACGACAAAAGATTCCTTTCATATCTTTTACTAAAAACTCACCGAAGGGTAAAATGGGATTTTAAAAATTGTAGGTGGTTGGATATAATATTACATATTGAGGAAACATGTATGTGGATTATAAAATACACCCCAGTAAATACCAAATTATAAACAATCTCGGATAAAAAATGAGATTGTGATATTTCCCTTACCTTTGGTCTGATTTGCTTCGTAAGTGTCCAAACCTCCTGTATAATGATTTAAATAATTTCATTGACTTATTCTGGAATCATACTCATTGTTATGATATCATATATGGTTCACTTATGACTTTATATTACCAGTTCTTTTGTAAATTCAATGTTAAATAGCGTTTTGGGTAAAATCGTTTCATATTTCGTCCGTGTTTTGACTTGTAATTATTCATAAGATTACTTAGATCATGATTAATTAATTCCAGATTATGAAACATGATTTATATATATTATATTTTCAGAATATACATATATATAATAGATCAGTAAATGGAATGAAATACACTGTTCATGGAGACGGTAGGCCGTATGTACGCATGAACGCTGTTTTGGTTTCCTTATTGAGTTGAATGGAATTAAGTTGATGACATAAATATATATACACATTAATCCAGTATCATTATTATGTCATATATTTCATGATTACTTATTATATATACTTTATAATCATTCACGAATGGTTAACGTGGAGAATGAATCTCATTGTATCGTGGAGACGGTAGTCTGTACGTACGCACGAGCGATGATATCGTTCTTATGATCGTGGAATTGTATTTGAGTGTATGTATACTATTTCAGAATCAATATCACTTTACAATAATCATATATAGTTATTATTTACACCATTATACCCATCCAAGTAAGGTGGTGGTGGAAAATAGATTACACCACGGCGTGGAGACGGTATTTCGTACGTACGCACGCGCGGTGATTTCGTTTTTCATAGGATGGATAGATGGTGAAATAGGGTTGTTTCATACTTATAATAACATATCAGTATATGAGTGATACTGATGTTATTACTTCATAATGAAAAAACCGAATAAGAATAAGTGGAAGAAGAAATAAAGTTGAAAGAATCGGTAACGGACATTACCTCTTATTTGAAGCGCCTCTTTGATTCCTCCTCTTAGGGCACTAAAATTGGTCTTTGAAGAATACCAGAACCTCTAGAATGTTTCTAGGGAAGTGGAGAAGAGAATTTGGTAGGGGTTGGCCGTTCTTGAAGGCTCAAAGTGGTGTGAGGAATAGAGGGAGGAGGTGCCCTTTTATAAAGGAGGAGAGGGGCTCATTTGGAAAAACTAAAAATATTATTTTATTATAAAGACAAATTCGGTTTTAAATAGCTCCAAATTGATTTATTAGAAGCTAATGTGGGGATGGGTCGAAATCCTCTCTTCCAATATAATTTAGACAAGTTCAGGTTCCTATATTAACCTTGTCATTTATACTTAACTTTAAGTTAGATAATTTTACTTTTACCGTGTCTTTTTGTGTTCTTACACTAAAAGGTTAATATACTTACAATAACAAGTCAAACGAACCCCAAGTTGATTATTATTAATGTATATGACCCTATCTAAGTCATTTGGATGAACCTTAGATTTTTAGGAATAAAATAACAATTAATAATATAATATTTGTTTTAAAAACTATTTTATGTCAATTTTGACACTATTTAGTAATTGATTTTTGTAAAAATAATAATAGAATTATTAGTTCGAAAAAAGTTAATTAAATCAATAATAACATGATATATTAGCCTAGAAAATTAGTTTAATTCACAAAAAGTCTCAAATTACATTTATTTGTGTATTTATAACATCAATTATGTCAATATTTCATTAATAAGATAATTACTGCATCATCTTTGTGTCATAAATAATCTAACTTATTTAAAGACTAGAAAATTACAAATAAAATATAATTATGTAGGAAATCTTTTTAGCTTTCTAATGAGTATTTATAGTCGAATTTATCTTATGTATAACCCTATATTAAAAATGATATACTTATTAAACATTGATTTTAACTATTTTAACCCTTCTATAAATAAATTAATAATATATGTCCTAATCTAATCCAAGTGGACCTAAATGGTCATATTTTATTCCTAAGGTTGTTTAAGGTCGAATTACACTTATCCAATAGAATTATGACATCAACCGTGTCTCTAGGATTTTTGAAATTCCACTCACAGAAGCGGTAAAATTATGTTTTATGAAAAATTCATTTTTTTAACTACCACTTAGTGGTTTCACTATTCATCAAAAAATGAAAGTTTCCAGAAAAATACCAAAAATTAGGCCTAAGATATATTTGATATTATGAACTCAAAAATTATGTCTATTTTACCAAATTAAAAACATATCAGTTGCATTAATTAATTTAAAAATTAATTCCCGTCGTCAAAACAAATAGCGTATTCTTAAGAGATAATAACTATCAAAATACTGACACTTGTTTATGTCTGGTTTAAATGTGAAATTACATCCAATGACCAACATTGTATTAAATTGTAAAAATATATTCTAAATATACTTTAAAACCACTCAAATTAATAATTTATCACTAATAATTATTTCTATTAAATAGGTTGTTTTTTATTAAAATTTATTAATTATAACTATTCATCAGAAAATGAATGTTATCCGAAATGTACCAAAATTTCACCCTAAGCTAATTTCGATATTCCGAATCCAAAAATAAAGTCCATTTTGAAAAATTAAATTTACAAAATATCCAAAAGTGGTTTTTACTATTCATAACGAGTAGTTTTAATAATATTTTAATAGCATATCTTTGTATAGTGAAACTCGGTATTGCGTACTACACGCGCTATCGAGGAAGGTTGCGATTGCATGTAATGCAAGGAATGTCAAGGATGCGTATTGTGCAAGCTCTTTTTGGTGTAGCGTACAACACAAGACATTAATGAAATTAAAAATAATATTTTTCATAAAATCTCAGGGTATTACAATAACCATGAAATGAAATTTCCTATATCTAGAATTCGCACATGAAAATTTTATCATATAATGTTTTCCTTTTGATAGTCTCTTAAATGATCTATAGGTGATTCTCATGGTCTTCAAGGATTTTAGAATACGCAAGATTATCATCAATGAATTCCCCAAACATATTATATAGATATTCATTTAATACAATGTTTAGTATATCAATAAAAACACAGGTTACATTTTGCATTCCAAATCTCATTAGTATGAACTCATAATTTCTATAGATTTCTCGAAATATTATTGCTGGAGTACCATAATTCTTTAGTCAGAATTGATTTTTTCTGGAACAAACAAAAAACATTGAAAAAATTTAGGGTCTCTGAATATATTCGAATAATCCATTAATATGAGGGAGATAATACTTATTCATTATCATAATATCATTTATTTTCCTCTAATCAATGAAAATATTGTTGGAACAATCCGTCTTCACAAGAAAAATAATAAGGGATCCCATTAGAGAAACACTATAGAGAATGAATCCCTCATTAACCAACTACTCAAGTTGTTTTTCAGATCCACTACTTCTACAATGTATATTCTATTTAGAGTCATTTATATAGGTCTTATAACTAGGATTAAATCAATGGATAAATCACCTTCACACTTGGGGTGTCCAGATAAAATCTTATGAATTAAATCAAAATATTCTGATACAATAGGTACATCCCGGATTTAAAGATTAACTCATTTATCCCTAGATGTTTTTCCCTCTTCCAACCCAATAACATTATTTAGTAATGATTAATTGTTGGATCTAGATATGAATAAGATGATTAAGTTTCTACTCAAAATTTATTTAATTCTATAACTTCCTTCGAAATTTTAATTCCCTTATTCATGGAATAAATTTTTTATTCATATTTTTAAATCCAGTACATATCGAGGATTATATCATATTCAAACATATGTATGATTATATGGTTAGAAATTATCTCATGAGTTTGTTTCATAATGGGGACTTCAGGATATATATATTTTGTAATGAGACATCCAATAAGAGTTTTAATAGTGAAAATCATTATTAAATCAAATATAAATGTATAATATTCATACTAAAAATGTGTGATATTATATAATTAGATGATATTGTATCAAATAAATTTTTACATAAATTTGAGGATATTGTTGCTACACATTTGACCACATCACTAGGATCCTCAACCTCAGTAGTTTTAATATCATGATATTGGCCTTTCTCCCTTGACCATTTATGTGGAAATCTTCTTTTATGCAGAAGAAAATGATTTTCATAGTCCCATATCCTTACAAATAAATCATTGGATATTGGTAGATTCATTCTTTCGCATGAAATCATGAGTGTGATGGACTTTCTATCAACACTTGATGAAAACTCATTTTCCTTTCAAGATCATACCCATGTGTTTCCTTTCATATGTTTCAAATGTTGAAAAATACAATTTTTTCTCCCCTTTATACATTATCTTTTATTACAAAATCTTCTTCTCTTGATTTCCCTTAATTTCATTCAACTTAGAGAATTATTTATATGTCTTCATAGCTGGTGATACTATATCTTCATATGATATCAATGTTTGGGAGACCAGTACCCTTCAGATCAATAGTTGTAACCCATAAATGTATCGATTAACCTTTATCTTTTAATTAGACACATAATAAAAAACATGCCTTTTTAACCTTGTATATTTTTATTCATATATAGAATCATTCTAATCCTATTTGTATTTTAGATTCAAAAAATGTTTCTCTATACCCTCTCGTTGATAATGATGGAAATTTTTTTCAAGAATTTTTTTAAAAAATCATTCAATTTTATGTTTCATAATCTTTCTCCCTCTGTCGTTTTTTTAATCAATAAACACTTTTGATCATAATTTATTAAGATTATATAAAATTTCGTGATATCCTTATCCCCTTAATTACTTCCTAAATAAAGAACAATATTTTCTGTTGAACATATCTATTTATCAGCTACATATGGATTACTAGTACCATTAAATAATATATTTTGATGTCACATGATGTGATTTAATAATGTCACACCATTTAGAAGATTAGGATTCTCCATAACTGTATGGTTATTTATTATAACATGAGTAAAATATCAATGTATAGTATTCAGTTTTTCATATATGGTTTTATTCCAACTCCAAAATCATTTTCTTTGATAGGAGGGGAGTCCCAACATGGATTAGAGGTATTAATATGGTTTATATTCTTTCCACTAGGAACCATTTCTAAAAAGTGTAATACAAAATAATAGGGTATGAATCACAAATCATAGTTTGGAAAATAGTAAAACAATAAATATAAATTGAAAATTTATGTATTACAAATCTCAAAATCATATGCATTATTTCATTGAAAATATTATCAATGTACATTATAGGGTTACGTTTCAATAATGTTTTTCATAAATATAGTTTTCAATGTTTCTATTATTAATAATTTGATACAGAATATGAATAGCCCAACCCCATTATCCCAAAGTTAGTGGTACCATTATTATATATTGGAATAATAAATAAGGAATCATGTCTTGGATTACTGATTAGTTTAGTATTTTATTAAAAACATTATGCATACTTTAATCATGCAATATGAATGAAAATTTAAAATAAGACATAGAAAACCCATTCAATAATAACATTACCTTCTGATATTTAATAGTAATATCTTTCATAATATATATCTTGGTATCCTAGGGAAAATAAAACCTAAGAATAGTGTGACATCAGATGTTCATTATAGGAATATATATAGTTAATGCAATGAAATAATAATTATGGAAATGTAAATAAGTAAAACAAATGAAATTTAATCAACAAATTGGGCATAATACATATACTATAAATGATGATCAAATAATAATCTATAAATAATCACATAAGTAAGAATAACTAACCATGGATATTATATTAATAGAATAATCACACATAAATCAACAACTATTCTCATAATTATGTAATGATATATTCATGACACCTAAAGAATAGTGTTGACTCCATGGATAAGATGTCTAAAATTGAATGGTTAAGGCCTTTGAAAACCCGAAATCTATATTGTGTCATGATACCTACTGATTCATAGTGGTTCTATAACATGATCTTACAATCATTTACAATGTCTAATACATTCCTCATATAAAATTTGTGGAACATAAATAACATAAGCATTCATATTAAAAATATATCATATAAAAATATAATACATTAACCATAAACCATTAATGGCATCGAAATAGCATATCTAATGTCAAACTGATCATAAAAAATTAAATAAAATATTTTTGATGTTATCATGTTATATTAACCTCAATTTATAATAAGATTAAAAAAGGGGTTATACATAGATTAAAATACTATAATAAAGTCATTAAACAAATTGTACATAAATATGCATATTTTCCATTTTAATCACTTATTTTAAAAAACAAGGAATTATAAAAGAAAACAAATAAATTGGAAATAAACATTTAAACATATTATGAAAGCTAAAAAACAATAATTATTCATGATGGGGTAAAAATCCACTCTTTCCACATAATATAAAATGACATTCCTTCAATATATTTTTCAGAAATGTCAAAATATCCACTCCTTAGAAAATTATGAAAATGATTCCTTTAAATCCAATTTATAATAATTCAAACATGGGTAAAAATATATAAACAAAATAATAGGATAATACTAAAAACCATTATGAAATAATTTTTTGAATTCTGGGACAATGAATAGAAATATTCCCCATATGATACAAAAATAGAAACAACCCTGCATATTACATAGATTATTAAATAAGTGCTCACCGTAGGTACGATTTCCTTTTGACATTTTAGTTCCTCATATATAATTGAATAATTTATATTATTAATTAATATTCCAGGATTTTTCATAATTTTTATATAATATATGATCCTCTTATAAATTCTTATAACCCGTTTGTTAATAATATTTCATTATTACACTTTATTTGGTTGTTAATTGTTTCATTTTCCTATGCATGTTTCATCAAGTAAGTCCTAATTCATTTGAATAGGATATACTTCTATCATCTCAATAATTCTAATAAGTTCATAGGTATCATACTTATTCATTATATACATTTTTTAAATCATTCATGAATGATGAACATGGAAAATGAATCACATCACATCGTGGTGGCATAATTCCATACGTAAACACGTGAGATGGTATTATTATCATAATGGAAAAAGGGTAAAGTATTGGAGGGTATATCAATATTATTTTAATTAAAATAATTTAAAAAATTTCAAATATATATATATTATTTCCATCATCATACCAATCCAATAAATGATATGATGAAAATCAATTTCAATAAATGTGTGGAGATGGTAAGTCATATATATGAACACAGAGTGCATTAATTTTTCATAGGATAGATATAGGGTGGAATATGGTTGTCTCATAATCATAATATACTACCAATATATAGATGATATTGGAGTTAACAAATTATCAATAAGCATCACATGAATATTAAGTAGAAGAATAAATGAACATGAATGGGTCTATAAAAATGATTAACTCCTCTTCGTCGTATATACATTAGATATCTCTTAATGGGACTTAGGGATGGACTTTTTTGAAGACCAAGACCTCTAGAACCTGTATATATATTTTGGGATGAGAAATGGTATTGTTTTTGTCGACCAAGAGGTCTCAATGTGGTGTTAATAAGTGATGTAGAAGGTTTAATTTTATAATTAAGGCGAGGGGCACTTTAAGAAACTCAAAATTATTAACATAATATCAATTAAAAATAAATTAACATAGCTCCAAATTGAGTTATTTAAAAAATAATAAGATTTTGGGTCGAAATACACTAAGATACTAATTTTTTCAAATGTTTGTGTCAAATTAATACCCTTATCATTTATATTTAACCCCTATTTAACCTCTTTTACTCTTACTAGAACAACATGGATTTTACTCTTAAAGGGTCGATATTATTATAATAAGATCTGTATGAAATCCAAAAATACACCATGTATTACATGTCAAACAATCCCAAAATTTTTTATTAACTTATTACTTTTAGTTATTTCATATCATTTAATAAAATATTATTTATTTTAAAATATCAATAATTTCAATTATCACAATAATAATGATTTCAAAATTTTAAAATATATCAATATAGAAGATAACATTAAAGAAAAAACTAATTAATCCATAATAAATCAAATTATTCAATAAATTTTTTTGATGACTATAATTATATCAAATTGTATATACGTTAATATTTTTTGATCATTTGCTTGATTTTTCCATTGAAAAAATAATTTCTCCATCAGAGTTATTCAAGAATTAAATGGACATTTCTATTCCCATACCAAGATGAATATAAATCCATAATATTTATAAAGGAAATTTATAGTTAGATATATCTTCTATATAATGATATTAGAAAATTTTAGAGTTATTTAAAAAATGAATGAAATAACTTTTACTTTTCATTATATAAATTATTATAAGGGTCATAATGACTTCATAATTGAAAAACATTATCATATAACCAAAACATCATTTTTTATGGACATAATTTACTCATAAAATAAAATCATGTAATGTGTTAGGGTCAATTTATAGTCCTTATATTATTATTTTAACCCTTAGTTATCTGATTTACCCTTTATTGGTGTAACAAAAAATAGTATGGGCCAAACTCAAATGGGATTGATTTACAAAAATTTGACAATATGAATCCAAATTTTAAATACATTTTTTATCTATTAAAAACATGTATTTTTTAAAAATTTATTTTATAAATACTACATTAAAGTGAAATGAAAAACAATGTTGTTGAAAAATAAAATTTTAAGCCAAAAAAATATATATACCAAAATAAGGCATGCATACCACGAACCAAATCTGGCTTCAATCGAAACCAGCACTAAACCCAGCCCATTACCTGGCCCAAAGGGTGCTCCCAAACCTCACAGGCTGGCACAAGTGTTCGGGTTTCAAAAACAGAACACTAGGAACAATTTTCCTATGTTTATAAACATAAAACAACAAATGAACCCAATAAAAAGATTGTGGATTTCTCAAACCAAACAATATTAAAAAAAATGAACAGAATTACATAGTTTAAAAAATCACAATGACTATAAAAAATGTACCAAACCGAAAATAAACTACCCAAAAACAACCTCAAGGAAAGGGGGACCACCCTCAAGCCATCATTACAAGACTTCACCTCCAAGGGCCTGCTAGAAACTCGAACCACTGGAAATAAAAACTGTACCCAAACTGGGACAACAAAAATACCCAAGAATAATTAAACCCAAGGGTGTATGTAGGGTGTGATACAATGCCTATTAGGGTAACAACACAAATATATTACTTTTTATAAACATTCTATGATGAAAATCTTGATGGTTTTCATAAACAGAAAACGATAGTTACAATTTCTAAAAGATGAAACTCAGAAATTAAAATAGTTTTCAATTAGGATAATATGAAGAATCATCAAATTTAAAATAAAAACCAAAACTACTGAAACATTTAGACAATAATTTCTTATGCTATTGGTAAGCACAAATAATAAAATGAGCACAATACATAGGGAATAACCCCTAGGCACAAGATCGTTGTGGGTCCCAGTTACCTCGTATCTCGGTGATAGTAACCATCATAATATTTGCAATTGTGCACACGAGCCACTAGTAGGGAGCATACCGACAACCTAGTGGTCCCCAATCAACATCATCATAGTATATTTAGTGTTGTCAACTTCAATATTTCTACATGAAACTGAGGCCAAACCCCATAGATGCACTAGAATGCTAGTACACGTCCACCCACCTCGATACATGGGTTTCCCTCTTGTGCTCAAACAAGGTCAACAAGTGACAAAATATATTATGACCTTGAAAATATCACTTCCACATAAACAATTAACCAAAAATCCCCATGTGCATCCCCCAAGTCAAGAAAATACACTTTTCATTCAAATGGATTTTGAAATCAAACTCACACCAAAATAGCCCACAACACATTTTTCATAACATTCACAATCAAACACATCCTTTAAATTTTTTATAAAATCATTAAAAATATGATAAAAATTATATTACAACCCAGTCACATGTTTTATAAAACCCTTTGCATAAAAAAATCAACTTTTCACATCACACTCACACAAACATCCCACATCACGTTCACACCTCTTTCACACATCAATAATTCTGTTAGGAATTTTATAAAACATTACTAGAGGATACACATCACATGACTGCCTCATTAACATTTAAAATGGACCATCACAAAATATAGACAATCCAAACCAGTTTTCCAATATTTTTTCACCTCTTACATAAATCATTAATCCATTCAAAACTTTCATAAAATAATTAAAGGGAGTATACCCAAGACTTTCACATAAACTCATTTCAAAACCATCTTCAAAGGTAAAAATCACATCAATAACAATTGAAAATATAATTTTATGCCCCAAAAACATTTATTAAACAACCCCAAGCATTATAAAACCACCTCAAACAATACCACAAAAGACCCATATGAAAAACTCACATTTTGAAAATCACATTCAAGAAGCACAACATGGGTTTAGAACTTAAACTCATTCAAAAACCCTCTTTCAAACCCAATGGATCACCAAGAACCTTCGAAAACATAATTTTCCACTCAAAAAAGATTTAGTAAACCAATTTCATATGATCTAAAATACACCCAAATAATACCCCAAGTGTTACACATGAAAAACTCTCAATTTTAAGCTAAAATGAAACTATAAAATTAAACTCTTAACCAAATCAATCATGAATAGTTTTATCAACACAAAAAACATATGTGTAATATAGTGAATGAGTAAATACTTAAATATAAATCATCAATAATTGGTTACACATGGAACCACATACCGAAAGAGTAGAATCCCTAAAATCTCGATTTGAAACATCAATCACACCACCACCGCACCACATAAAAGTAAAGAGTAACCTAAGTCTTAAGGATTAGACCAAAAAGACACCAAATCAAACCATAGGTTCCATCACTAACATCTGGAAATTTTAGAACATCATGAATGTGGGTGGAAACCCTAATTCAATGGAAGAAATCAAAGAGAGAAACACTTAGTTGAAGAGAACTTGAAGCAATCACCCAAAATCAACAAAATATTGAATCTCCAAGAAACAAAACCTGATAGTGAGGCTCTAATGAGGATGAGGAGGTCATGTGGGGAATGAAATGGGGGGGGGGAAATAGTGAAAATTTAATGATTTATTAAGGATTCAATTTATCTTTTCAAATATGGAAGGTTTGAGAATCCCTGAAACGTTTTTCCCTAATTCACCGTCAAATGAGCTCCAAAAATGAGAAACCGATAATGGGGGTGATATAGGGATATTTTCTTCTAGAGAGAGGTGGAATTACAGTAGAAAAAAATTTAAAGATATAATAATGAATTAAAAAATAATTAAAGTAGAAAATGTGCTTACGGGCAAGCCTAGTAACTTAATAAATAAACACAACTACCTCGTGATTATGCATTTTTAAAGGCTCCAAATTGACATGCTGGTGTTATTAGGTTAGGGGTGACCAAGGGGGAATTTTGATGGATGAAATTTTTTGAAAAATTATGGCGTTATAGGAGAAACAAAATAGGTTTTTTTATCTTGAAATGTGCTCACGGTTTGACCCAAACATTGAAGACCCATTATTTCCACCAAAATTCACGAGTTACCCCCAAAATAATGAATGAATGAAAATTAAATTAAAAATAACTTTACAAGAATTTATTAATGTGAAAATTCATCCAACGATAATAAATTCCTTCCTCAAAAATCCATAGTAAGGACAAAGGAAAACACCAAACCAAACAGAAAGTCCAAAATGGACTTCTTCGCCACGTTTCGCCCACCTCCAAGAGGCCAAAAACCATCAACTTACCGATAAAGGATGAAATACTCTCACCAAACAAAAAATACACCACTTCAAAATATTATCAAGTATATATAGATTTTATCCCAATAGAAAACACCATAAACACTACCTGAACAAGATTACATCAATTTACCCAAACAAACAACAAGAATGAACAAGGTTACACTTAACTTTGATTAACCAGACCATTGGTAATTCTCCACTCCGAACATTTAACCAAGGAAGCTTTATGTAGTTAGATTGCTCGAAAAAGGATACCTAAAACCAAGCCAAGACCAGAGACCAATTTGAGATACTAGTATGGGGAGACACAAATAGGCTCCCCACCGTAAGAGACAACTAGAATTTTCCCAAGGCAGATTCAAGACACTAACAGGGGGAGGCCTGAATGGACTCCCTAGTTCAAGGGGTAGACTTCCATAAAACCATTACAAAATAAATTATATATGACTCATAGTGGGTCTCCCCACCATAAGAACCCAACATCACAACCGACCAGCACAGGTCGGTATAGAAAAACCCCACAATTTAAATAGTTGGGATGGTTGTATGGTTAGTCCGCATGGTTTGGGATACCATGAGCTAACTGTGTGGATCCTTCTATCAATATGGTTTTCTACGGAATGGTCACTACTAAACATGCACAAACCATGTTCTCAAACTTTCAATCCCAACATCAAATCTTTCTTCAAATACCTAGTCGAAACCCATGGGGGGAAGTTTGAACATAGGGTACAACATGGAAACATTGCCCTCCCACCTCTTCTACCAAATGGGAACAATTGGAACAAGATAATGAAACCATATGTTTAACTCTTCCTTTCATTCTGACTGAGGATAGGACAATGTACAAGGGTTTGAACGACCACTAGATTTCCCCTGACTACATGTATGTTTTTCTCCAGGACCTATGGCTAGAGCTCAAATGATTGAAGCAACTTCAGCCTTGAAGTAAGGATTTAGAAAAAAACTGAACAAAACATATTCTTCCAGTGATACAAACAACTACATCGCAATCCTCAATAAGTTTAACAAGACATAACACATTTGAAACTCACATAACCCAAACCCAACATTTCACTAAAATATGGTCTTAGAAGTTACACACAGATCACACCTTGTCTCTTCGGGTGAGAAACAATAGAAGGAAAGGACACAAATTAACACCTTCCCCTAAAACAGAGGATTTTGACATTTTTCCAAAGGATACATTATCCCAACATAACAAAGTCACTCATTGGATTTCACAAACTTTCAGATTTACAATCAAATGATCACATTACATCACTAGGCATCACCAAACATAACCACTGTGACTGATAGAAACAATACATGGAACGAGACCTTATTCCAACTTTCAAAACAACACACAAGTCTAGAATGTGGCCACAATATTTTCTCATGAGTAGCTCAACAAAACTAGTGGTTTAACAAGAAGTTCGGATTCAAATAAACAATGATGAACCCAGAGGCCCTCTTAGACACCATCGAGACACTCATCTATACTAACAACCCTAGACCACTTCCGCCTTTGACGAATCATGAATCATAAGAAACTAAGGTCTCTTTCAACCATCCATGAGCACTCTCCCACAACAAGATGATACTAAAATAAAATAATGGAATGAGTTTATACTAAATCAACAAAAATCAATAAAATATTATTTATATTGATAAACAAGAGAATTTTCCTATGGTGAATCAATCTGGTTTTCACTTTAGTTGGGCATTAACCGTTAATGGGGGTGCACCTTATCCAACGATAGAACCCAAGGACCCAACATTTCTTGTCCATTGGTCAAAAAATTCCACAAACCATATCCAAACACATGAAGGGAACCAACTTAATGGTTTCTTGAAACATATCTCAGAAATGTCTATTAACTGGTCCTTCTACCCATCTTTCCGACAGAACACAAACCCAAAACGCCATTCAATCAGGAGGGGTTCTTGGACTCAAAACATCCCAAAAAATAAACATTTTAAAAAACCTAAAACAGACCATCCCAAATCAGTCATAAAGACATCATGTTTTCCTTTAAAAAATTCCATTGATAACAAATGGTTCATCGATTAGTGTATCCACCAGTGGTACCCCAAGGTCCTCCCAAATGCATGTTTTTGTGCCACCGGGCACCCGCCTCATATCCATACCGAAACTCATCCAGTCATTCCATTGTCCATAAATCATCCCATATAACCCCATGCATGTGGTATCTCATAGAAATGAAAAATATAAAAAAATCCTTCAACTTTTCAAAACCAAAACAGTCAACCCAAACATCCTATTTCTCAGACCCACTATCCACAAAATCAAATCCATATCAATGCTTACAAAACAATTCAGAAAGGCAAAACCATTATAATAAAAACCCACTCTCTATTTATTCACATCAATTTAAAAACTTCCCACCCTATTAAAACTCTTATCAATTGATTTGAAAACTCAATTGGAAACAATTTTTCAAATCCAACATTAACATAGTTCCTGCTTTCAAAAAAGGTGTAAACACACCGTTTTTTCAATTCAAAAAATTTTGAAAAATCAGTTCCACCATTTCAAAATTAAAACCCATCCCTATTTATTAGAATATCATTTCATGAATACATTAAGCTTATTAAAACCAAATCATTTTTACTTTAAAATGAAACATCAACGATTTCCAAACAAAAGGACATATGACAATGCAAGAGAAAACTTGTTTCGGTGGGAGACTAGATCATATGCATGGAGGCTACACTCCAATCAAATCACTATCAAACAGAGTGTTATAGGGAAATATCCTTGGCTTCATATGGCGTTCTAGGCCCTGAGAGCTTAATGAGACCATTAACCCTACTCACTTTTCATTTCCCCTAATCACCATCAAACCAAGAAAACCAAAGGACTCAGATAAGTCTCAGAATCACATGGTGACTTAAATATTGTTATGAGTAGTGGTGATCAAGAACACTACCCATAATGAGAATTACAAGTCTCAAAAATCCTAACTCTAGACTATCCCAAATACTCCCAAAATAACATGACCCAAAGAGTTATCCTGAACCTCCTTTTATACCATTACTATCACGAACGAAATTTTGCCGCCATCAAAACCAGCACCAAAACCAGCTCGTGACAAGGATGAAGGGAGTTTCAGATTCCCACATGCTAGAACATGTGACCGAATATCCTAAACTAAATATTGGGAATGATTTTCCAATGTTTATAAACATAATATAACAAATGAACCCAATAATATAAATATGGATTTTTCAAACCAAACAATATTTTACAAAAATTCAGATTTGGATTATATAGTTTAAAAAATCTCACAAGGACTATAAAATAGTTACCAAACCAAAAATAAATATCCCAAAAACCAAATCATGGAAAGGGGAACAGCCCTCAAGCCATATACAAAAGACATTAGTGCCAACGACCAACTAGAAACCCGAACAACTGGAACTAAAAACTGTACCCAACATAATTCAAGAAAATAACCAAGTCTACATATACCCAAGGTTGTAAATAGGGTGCGATAAAATTCTCAACAATATTCCACCACTAAGATATTAAATGTGATAAAAATTCAAGCATGAAAAAATTACTTTTTTTTAAATATAAAATTCATTTTTACAATTTAAAAAAGATGCAACATAACAATTAAAATAGTTTTCTAGTGGGATGATTTAAAGAATCATCACTTATAAAATAGATTCCTAAACTACAAAAATTTCATGCCAATAATATCGTATTCCAATTATATGAGAAAATAATCGAATGAGAACAAGAAATAGGAAAGAACCCCTAGCAACTAGCTCGTTGTGGGTCCCAGGTACCTCGTATCTCGATGAGATTAACAATCAAATTTTTTTTCTCATGCAGCTGATCCACTAGTAAGGAGAATAACCATAACCTAGTGGTCCCCAATCATCATCATCATATTTTATTTAGTGTTTTAAGCATAAATATTGCTATGTAAAACTAAGGCTAAACCCCACAGATTCACTTGCATACTCGTACACGTCCACCCACCTAGATACCCGAGTTTCCCTCTTGTTCTCAAACAAGTTCAACAAGCCACGGAATATAGTTTTTCACCTGAAAATTTCAATTCCCAACACAAATTAACCAAAAAAACCCATGTACATCACACAAGTCACCAAATCCACTTTTCGTTCAAATGCATTTTGAAATGAAACTCACACCAAAATAGCCCACAATACATTTTTCATAACTTTGATAATCCAACACATCATTTAACAATTTTATAAAATCATTAAAAATATGATAAACATCACATAACATCCCACTCACATGATTCATAATACCCTTTTCATAAACAAAATTCTTTTTTCCCATCACACTCACACAAACAAACCACATCACGATCACACTGCTTTCACATTTCAGTAAATCCGTTAAACATTTCTATAAAACATGTCTAAGAGGATACAAATCACATGAAAATCCCATTAACATTTAAAATGGACCATCTCAAAATATACACAATCCAAAATAGTTTTCCAATAAGGTTTCTAAACTTACATATATCATTAAAACTTTCAAAACATTCATAAAACAATTCCATGGAGTATACCCAAGCTTTTTGCATAAAAACAATTTAAAAACCATCTTTCAAGGGAAAATCTCACCAATACCAATTCAAAACATAATCAAAATCCCCAAAACATTTATTAATCCACTTACATGTGTTATAAAAATACGTCAAATAATACCACAAAAGTTCCACATGAAAATCACACATTTTGAAAATCACATTCAAGAAGGAAAACGTGGTTTTACACCTTAAACGCATTCAAAAACCCTCTTTTAAACCCAATGTAACAAAAAGGCCCTACCAATGCAGAATTATAATTGAAAAAAAGATTAAGTAAACCAATTTCATACGTTCTAAAATACACCCAAATAATACCCCAAGTGTTACACATGGAAAACCCCCAATTTCAAGCTAAAATGCTACTATACAATTAAACACTTAACCGAAAAAATCATGAACAATTTTCGCACCACACACAACATATGAGGAATATTATTAATCAGTAAATACATCATGATAACTCATCAATAATTTTTTACACATGGAACCACCTATCGAATGTCTCGAATCCCTCAAATCGTTGTGCAAATCATCATCCACTACACTGCCGCACCACAAATAAGTGAAGAACAACCTAAAACCTCAAGATTGCACAAAAAAACACCAAATAAAATCCTAGGATAGCACCCTAACTAATATAAATTTTATCACACAATGAAAGAGGGAGGAAACTCTAAGTAAATGAAAGAAGTAAAAGTGAGAAACACTTACTTGAAGTGAATTTGAAGAAATCACCGAAAATCAACCAAATTTTGAATCTACAAGAGAAAAAACATAATAGTGAGGATTTACAGAGGTTTTGGGGTAATGTGAGGACTGAAATGGGGGAAAAGAGTGAAAAATTAATGATTTAGTATGGAAGCAATTTATCTTCTCAAATCTGGACGTTTTGAGAAACTGTGAAACATTTTCCCAAATTTGCAGTTCAAATGAGCTCTAAAAATGTGAAACCGATAATGGGGGTGATCCTAGGGATATTGACTTCAATAGGGAGGTAGAATAACTGAATAGAAATAAAAATTTAAAGAGATATCAAACAATAAAAATTAATAATTTAAAGCATGAAATGGTCTTATGGTTATGGCCAATTACTAAATAAAAAAAATCAAATACACCATGATTATGGATTTTTGAAGGCTCCAAATTGACATGGTGGTCTTATTAATTATGTGGAGGCCAATTATGAATTATAATAGATGAAAAACGTTGAAAAATTAAGGAGTTATAAAATAATCAAAAATGGTTTTTTTTAATATGGAAATGGTCTCACAGTTTGGCCCAAATATTGAAAACCCTCCATTTCCACCAAAATGCATGAGTGACCCCCAAAACAAAGAAAGAATAGAAATTAAATTAAAAATAACATTAAATGAATTCATGGATGTGAAAATTCTCCCCTCCACAAAACTTTCCATTTTTGGAATGCCATAATAAGGCCAAAGGAACAAACCAAACCCAACCGAATGGCTAAAATATACTACTTCACCATGTTTCACCCGCCCCCAAAAGGCCAAAACACCTCCAATTGATCGATAAATAAAGGAATATTATCACCAAATTAAACATACCCCACATATTGAAATTATAATGTATATTTAGATTTTATCCAAATAAAAAATCCTCAAACAATATCTGAAGAAGATTCTAGAAATTTAGTCAAACATACAACAAGAACGAACATGGTTACACATACCTTGCTTTAACCAGATTGTTGGGAATTATCCAATACCAATGTTTACCCAAGGATGATTTAGGTAGTTAGATAGCTCTGAACAAGGTTACCAACCACTAATCCAATACTAAAGACCAATCTATGTTCCTAGTATGGGGAGACCCAAATAGCCCCCCCACCATAAGAGAGAACATGAATATTCTAGAGATAGATTCAGGACACTAACTGGGGGAGGCCTGAATGGACTCCCCAGTTAAAGGGGTAGACTTCCATCAGATGTTTACAAAGGAACTTATATGTTATTCATAGTGGGTCTCCCCACCGTATGAACCAACCATCTTAAACGACCTGGATGGGCTGGTACAGAAATACCGAAAAATTTAAAGAGTTGGGATGGTCGCACGATTAGTTTGCACGATTTGGGATACCTTTCGATAACTGTGGGGATCCTTCTATCTACATGGTTTTCTAGGGAATGGTCACTACTATCCATGAAAAAACCGTTCACTCAACCTATCTAGCCAAACCTCAAACCATTCTCCAAATACCTATCAGAAACCAAAGGGGGAATGTATGAACACAGACTGCAACATGGAAATGATTTCCCCCACATATACCACCAAATGGGAACAACTGGAACAAGATAATTAAAAAATAGGTTTAAAATATTCCTATCATTCATACTGAGGATATGAGATTGTACATGGGATTGAACAAACCTGAGATTTCCACTGACTACATTCCAACTTCTGTCCAGGAACTATGGCCGAAGCTCAAATGATTGAATCATCTACGACCTTGTTGTTAGGATAAGGAAACCACCTGAATAGAACATCATATTATGATGATACAAACAACTATGCCACAGTCGCTGATAAGTTTACAAAGACATAACACATTCAAAACTCACTTTACCCTATCCTAACATTTCATTGAAACAAGGTCTTAGAAGATGCACACACATCACACATTGTTTCTTTAGTTCAGAAACAATAGAAGGAAAGGACACATATAAACAAATTCATCTAAAATAGAGGATTTTGATGTTTTTACATGGGATAGATACTACCAACATAATACATACTCTTAGAGGATTTCACAACCGTCCCCATTATAATAAAACGAGAGCCAGATACAACATGGAATTTTTGAACATGACCACTGTGACTGATAGTAACAATACATGGAAGGAGACCTTATATCAATTCCCTAAAAACAGACATGTCCCAAAAGTGGCCACAATATCCATTCATGACCAGTATCCCAAAACTGGTGGTTTAACATGAAATCCTTCTTCAAAAAAACAATGAAGAACCCAAAGGCCATCTTAGAGACCATCGAGACACTCATTGAAACTAACAACCCCAGACCACTTCCACCTTCGACGAATCTGGAAACATAAGAAACTAAGGTCACATTAAACATTCTACGAACACTCTACCACCACAAGAGGATCCAAAAATGAAATAATGTAATGGGTTTATACTCAAAAAGAAAATATCGATAAAAGATTCTTTATGTTGGTCGATTGGAGGATTTTCCAACGGTGAAACATAACTGGTTTCACTTCAGTTGTTCATTAAACCTTAACGGGGGTTCACCTTATCCAATGAGAGAACCCAATGACCCAAACATGATGGTCCATTGGTCAAAACATTCCAAAAATCAGATCTAAACACATGAAGGGAACCACTGTAAATGTGTCCTGAAACATATCTCAGAAGAGACTACTAACAGGTCCTTCTACCCAGCTTACCGACCGAATTAAAACCAAAAACCCCATTCAAACATGAGGGGTTCCTGGACTCAAAACATCCCACAACATCAAAATTTAAAAAAACACATAAAACAAACCACCCCAAATCAGTCATCAAGACATCAGGCTTTCCTATAAAAACCATTCATTGAAAAAAATGGTTGAGTGGTTAGCATATCCAACTATGGTACCCCATGGGCCTCACACAAGCATAATTATATGCCACTGGGAACCCTCATCATATCCATCATGGCACTCTTCTAGTCATGCCATTCTCCATACATCATCCCATATTACCCCATTCATGTGGTCTCTCAGGGAAATTCCATAGGATAAAAAAAAATAAATCCACATTCTAAAAACAAAATAGTCAACCAATATATAGTTTTTCTTAGACCTCCTAACCACAAAATCAAACCCAATTCACATCTTACAAAACATTTCCGAAACGCACAACCATTCTAACAAAAAATCACATTCAAGTAATTCAGATAAATTTAAAAACATCTAATCCCATTAAAACACCTTTCAATAGTTTATAAAACTCCATTGGAAATTCTTTTAGAAAGGAAACATTAAAATTATAGAGAACACTATTCATTTCCTGCATGCGACGTTGGCGTGGGAGTTAATTGATGATCGATATTTGTGGGGTATGCTGATGTACTACAATAACCGGGTCCCCACTAATGCATATGTGGGTAGAGGGTCTCCGCTATGGTCCCCTGTTAGCATTTTTATTCCATACATCCTCCAGAGCTCATAGTGGATTATTGGGGAGGGGAATAGACAGTTCTAGTTCCACTACTGGTTAGGATGGACTCTTGGATATCTAGGGGGCCTGACTCCATTGATCATATACAAGGAGGCGAGTCAGTACCCACATTTCATCAGATCCATTCTGGATGCGGACTAGCAGGAGGTTTTTGACTGTTATTTTGAGTTCGGATATGGAACAATGCATCTTTACCCCATCCACCTCGGGTTGGTTCAACAAGAATGATTTTTTCAGGTCCAGCTTGTCGCAGGGCCAACAGGCAGGGGGGTACGGTCAGTTATGGTGTAAGTGTATCCATACGAAATTTAACTTTCTAACATGGAGGATCCAGAACTGAGCATTATCATCTGATGATATCATCATGAGTCTCGGCATCATCCTGGCCTCTTACTGCCGGTGCTATGTTAAAAAGTTCTAGGAGAGTTTATCCCACATATTCTTCGAGGGAGACGGGGCATCCAGGTATGGGGAGTCTTTAGTGAACTCTTAGGATACCCCTACAACGCACTGAACTTCGACTCCTTCATGGAGAACTAGGTCCTAGGGATGGATGACTCCAACAATGAATGGAGGGAGAGATCCATTATCATCAACTCTGTTTGTTGGTGTGTATGGAAAGCGAGGAACCGGTCTAGGTTCAAGGGGATCGCATATACGGGTATATCTGTTACCTCATGAGTACAATGTATTCTAGTGGAATTGTGTAGATAGATGATGTCTGGAAGAATAACCCCTACCTTTGAAAGTTGTTTTTTCATCACAACATGGCCCATCGGTCAACAACTAGACAACATGGGCACTGGGTTCGGTAGAATCCTCCTAAAGCTGGCTTCAAACTTAATACGGATGGATCTTTCTTGCTGGGAGAGATGCGTGGTGGCAGCATTGTGTGAGATCCTAGGGGAAATGTGTCCTTGGCTTTCCCGGTGTACAATGGTTATGGGAATTCTATGCAAGATTAGGAAAAATCGTTGTTCACAGGTATCACAATTTTCATGCAGCAGGCACTTTCCATCCCCCAAGTTGAGACTGATTCTATGGTTATTCACAATGCTTTGCATGGTAAAGGTATATGCCCCTGGTCCATTTCATACACTATTCGGAAATGCAATGATTTCTTGGAAAGTAGCACCAGAGTCACTGACACGTGGAGGGAGTGAAACAAGGTGGTGGATCACTTGGCCTCTACAACAACCCCTGGTAGCATGGTCAGTTGTCATACTCATCTTTCACATTTTAAACAGGGGGGGGGGGTGAATTTGATACCGGGTGATTCCCTCGATATTCATTTCTATAGACCCCCTAGACACTGGTTCTCTCTCTGTTTTAATATCCTTTAGGAATAAAAATAGTAATGTTGGATGGATGTAAACACAGTATTTTTCATTTCAATGAAATTTTTAAAAATCTGATCCACCATTTCAAAATTCAAACCCATCACTCTTTTTTAGAAGATCATTTCAAAAAAAAAACAAAATGCTTCTTAAAACGATGTCATTTTTTCATTAAAACCAAACATCCATGATTTAAAAAGTAATGGAAATAATATAATATGAGAGAAAAATAGTTTCAGTGGGTGACTTGGACATATGGTTGGCAACCATACTCTAATCACTTCACTATCACAAAGAGTGTTCTAGGGAAATATCCTTGTCTCCACATGGATTTCCTAGCCATGTGAGCTCAATGATACCACTAACCCAACTGTCTTCTCATTTCCCCTAATCATCATCATACCAAGAAAACCAAAGGACTCAGATAAGTCTCGACATCCCCTAGTGACTTGAATCCCATTATGAGGTGTGGTGATCGAGCACACTACCCATAAAAAGAATGCCTAGTCTAGAAAATCCTAACTCCAAACTGCAAAGCCCCAACCCCAGTTACCTAGAGTCTATGAATTATTGCGTAACATTGGAGTAATCACAAAATATAATGTCTCGAAATACCGATTTGGTTAGTAGCCTTGGAAACACTAGATAGATTCATGAATGTTACTTTACATCATAAAGTAAAAACAACAACAACATATTGTCCCATTTAAACACAGTTATCCCTTAGACTATCCCTGCATGTCAATCATAATACACTTCTTCATATCCTAGAAAAAATAAAACATAGAAAGGGGTGAGCTCAGATTCTCAGTAAGGATAAAAATATAGCGGAAACATTCATAAACAAGCATAAACTTTTAAGGAAATTGGTTAACTAAAACAAAATCCTTTTAAACTTGAATATCAGAATAACATGGAAAAAATAAATTGAAATAATGCCATTTTCTTATTCACATAGATATTCTACTAGTCAAATAATCACATGCAATATCAATAACCACTTTCATACTGATGGAATGCATAATGCCAGACTACCATAACCACATTGTCAAGGCCTTGTGCAAAGACTACAAATAAGATTTTGTCAAGGCCTTGTTCCAAGACAATATTTTTTTCTCCTGAGACCTACTGATGCATCGAGGTGCTATAGCGGGCTCCACTTGTCACTTATTAAGTCCAATTCATTCCTTATATTAAAAGGTTTAAATGTATCATAAACAATTCCCAAGAACCATAACATAATTGTATCACATAAAACATACAAAAGAAAACATAACATTTCCCAATTTCAATCACAAGATATAAATACAACACATTAATATAATAAAACAACAATAAAAAATAATTCAATACCAAAATAAAATAAAAGTAATACTTGGTATTTATTTTTCATTTAAAAAAAATCTATGGATTATAGAGGATCCCATAACTCAAATAATGGTCATGGCGGCAGAGAAGTCATTGTCACCGCATACGTAAGACAAAAACATTCCCTTTTTTCATTTAGTAAAATGCTTCGTATAAAAACATTCCTTTTGAATATAAGTAAAATTAAAGGGGTTCATACACTATATAAATGAAAGTTGTGTATAAAACAAAATATTCCTCAATGAAAGGATATTGAGACGAAGTCCCTTACCTCGTGTCCGACTTGACTCGATCATTTTTTAATCTCCCGAATAATAAACTAGAGTTAATTTCTACTTGATTAATAACCTTTTTCAAATTAACTATTCCTTTTATATAACTTATTAACATCTTATGAACATTATGTAATTATTTAAGTTATTAAAGGTCGTTTTTTTGATCTTTGGTACTTGAGTAAAAAATAAACTTCTAATTATTACATGTTGTTTGTGTGGTAAAATATTCATTATATCAAGAATTATATTCATGATTTAGATATCATATATATCATATATATCCAGTATATACATGCATTTATAATATGACATAACATTTAGAGGTAAGAAATGAAATGCACTGTTCATGGAGAAGGTAAGTCGTACGTACGCATGAACGCTACTTTCATTTCTATTTTGTATTTAATGGAATGAAATCATAATGATATAAAGGTATATTATAATTCTAATATAATACCATATATAATATCATTTACTCCATCTTTTATATGTCCCACATATTGCATTAACGATTCAAATCACTTTGGGGGGGCGGTAGTCCGCACTTCCTAAAATTAAATTATCGTGTTTACCCATAATGGAAATCATAAAGATATTCCATAAATGAAAAATACAGAAAAATAAGGAAAACCAAAACATAATATATATCATATATAAATATAGTGTCATCTTAATGTCCACAATGAGAGGTGTTAAAAGAATATTGAACAATCATCGTTTCATGAGACAATAATTCACCACCCATAGAAACAATATGTTCTTTAACAATTAGATGGAGGTGTGTGTAAGTGTTGTTAGAATACATCTCATAAAAACATCCAAGTATATTAAGGATACTAGTGTTGGTTCAAAATAAATGAATAAAAAGTTTTTAGGGGGTTGGAGAAGAAAAATAATACAAAACAACATAAGAGAATACATTACCTTTAAATCGGGTAACTCCATTTGGTTTGAACAAAAATGGTTTCTTGAAGAGCTTTCTGCCTAAGGTAAGGCTTATATTTTGAAGAGGGGGACGTGGAGAGATAAAATTAGGAAATTTTTGCCGAGCCAATGGCTTGAGAGGTGTGGGTAAGGTGGTAGAGGTGGGGTCCTTTTATAAGAGGAGAGGAGGGGCTCTTATGGAAAGATTGAACTGTTATTTTATTATGAAACTTTTTTTCAGATTTTAAAGGTCCCACAATGATATATTTCTAGGATAAGGTGATAAGGGTTATAAATTAACACATTAAATAGTCTTTATACAAGTTTATGTCTTATATTTTACCTTATCTTTTCATTTTATTTAAATTGTTCATTAATTAGGTAATCGTTGCAACATCATAGTGTCCTAAATAAATTTATTTATTTAATGTATAAAAATTATAAAATAAATACCATGATGTAGGAAATATTTTTAGCTTACCAATGACTGTTGATAGTCTAAGAGATCACTTATGTAGACAATAAAAAAAATTTACATAGGTATTGCATACTTTTGTTATATTTTCCCTTTTTAAAAAATAAAATGATAAAATGTCACTATCACACAAATGTGATTCCATGCGGTCCCTAAGTTAGAACAAGGCATCCCATGGTCCAAAATGACAAAAAAATATCATTATGATACATTTTGGGGTCATTTTATATTATTATGATATTATTTCATTACCCTTAACTACCCGATTACTAATTAATAATGATAATTAATGATAATTTTCGTCGTTACTATTCATAATGTCCAAAAACAAAAGAGTATTAATTAAATAATTTAGAGCTTATGATTCCAAATATGGAATACATTTTACAAATTATAAACACCTAAATTTCAGTAATTTATTTAAAAAGTATTTTTCGTTGTCAAAACAAATAGCGTCTTTTTAAGAAACAATATCTATCAAAAGATTGAAAATTTTTTATATCCAATTTCAATGCGAAATTAATTATAATGAAAACCATTGGATAAAATGGTAAACTTATATTCTAATTATACTTTGAATCAACTCAATAGTATAAATTATCACTATAAATTATTTTTACTAAAAAAGATGTTTTTAAGTAATTTTCACTATTCATCGAAATTTCGATGTTTTCAGAAAAATACAAAAAATTCAACATAGGCTAATTTCGATATTAAAAATCCAAAAATGAAGCCCATTTTGAAATATAAAATTTATATAATTTAAAAAATTGGGTATTAATATTCATAATGTATACTTTGATTGGTCGCGGTGTGTTAGAACTCGAGGTTGTGTACAACACACACTGCTCTATTATTCAAAGAGAAGCGTACAATGAAAGCTTGGGGTGTTACATTCTCCTCTCATTCAAATAATTTCATCCTAGAAATTTCTATAATTTTAATGCATAAAAAGACATGGGTGGTTCTTCATCATAAGTTCCTTGGTTTCCCACGTTTCCTCTTCCATCTTATGGTTCCTCCATAGAACTTTTACCAGACAAGTCGTCCAGTTTCTCATCACTTGTTCTCTCATATCCAGAATCCTAATAGGGTATTCGCAATAAGATAGATTTGGTTCCAGTTCTAATTCCTCATAGGTGAGTACATGCACTGGTTTAGGCATTTATTTTCTCAATAGTGATACGTGGAACACATCCTGAAATTTAGAGAGACTTGGAGGAATTTTTAAATGGTAAGCTACAACCCCAATTCGTTCAAGAAATTCGAATTGTCCGATTTACCTGGGACTTAATTTTCCCTTCTTCCCAAATTGTATAACTCCCTTCCATGGAGATACCTTCAAGAAAACATGATCTCTTACCTGAAATTCAAAATCCTTACTTCAGTTATCAGCATAGCTCTCCTGCCTACTTTGAGTTGATTTGATGTGGTTTTGGATTACCTTCACATTTTCCATCGTTTCCTCAACAAGTTCTAGGCCTATGAGTTTTCTTTCACCAAAATCATCCAAACTGGTTTGTGTGCGACATCTCTTTCTGTGTAACGCTTCATATGGTGCCATCCAAATACTTTAATGGAAGCTATTGTTATTGGAAAATTATACCGGAGGTAAATATTGATCCCACATACCCTGAAAGTCAAGTGAGCATGATCTCAACATGTCCTCTAAGGTTTGAATAGTCCATTCTGATTGTCCTTCTGTTTGAGGTTGGTAAGTAGTGCTCAAACGAAGTTCAGTGTCCAGGGCTTTCTGACGACTTTTCCAGAATCTTGATGTAAAATGGGGATCACGATCTGAAAAAATCCATAGGGTTACTCCATGAAGTCTTAAAAATTCATTAATATACTATATTTCTTAACGTTCAAGTGGTAAATCTTCTCTTATAGAACGAAATAGTGCTGACATGGTAAGACGATCAACAATGACCCATATTGCATCATTCCTTATAGGAGTCTTTGGGAGCCCCATGACAAAGTCCATCGTAATATTATCCCATTTCCACTCAGGTATGGGAAGAGGTTTCATAACTCTTCTAGGAAGTTGCCTCCCTGCTTTGAATTGTTGAAAAACCATGCATCTTGACACCAAATCAGCAATCTCCCTCTTCATGTTGTCCCACCAACAATGTTCCTTCAAATCTCTATACATCTTAGTGCTACCACGGTGTATAGAGAAATTGGAACTATGAGCATCATCCAATAATTCCCTTTTTAGACCAGCTATATCGTGAAAACGAAGTCTCTTCCTCCCTAATAAGTTAATTTAGTTGAGATACTGGGGGTGGATCTAGATAAGAATTAGGTGGTGACGATTCTTCACTAAAGATAAGGTGTTCCTTATCATCATCATCAAAAATTGTAACCACTTTCTTCTTACAATAAATATTTTCATCATATCCAAAAAGCCAATCCATACCGAGGATTATATAAAATTCAATCATGGGTATGATGATGAGATCAGCAGATAAAGAACATTTATGTGCTCTAATGGGAACTGATTCAAAAAACATTGTTGCAATGATATTTTCCTTAGGAGTTTTGAAAGCCAACTCCCTTGTTAAATCAAATTGGAAATATCTAATTTTCTTAGCAAACTAGGAAGATATGAAACAATGTGATGATCCAGAATAAAATATTGCATTTTCAAAATGTGAGGAAACCATTAAATTACCTGCTACCACATCTTTCAGAGCTTCTACCTCAGTAGTAGTGATTGCATACACTTTTCCTTAATCCCTTGGCCTTCTCTGAGGTAAGATCCCCTGATGATTAGGACATTCATTTGCATAATGTCCCATCTCCCTCCAATTGTAGAATTGAACATCGATAGCTTATTTCTTCCCCTTTCAATCACAAGCTTGGTGGCCTTTTTAACGACACTTGTAACAGACTCTCATTCCTTTGAAGCAAGTACCGAGGTGTTTCTTCCCACATTTACTTTAGGATGGATAATCAACTTTTCTTTTCATCCCCTTATTTACATTTCCAGAGTGATTAACATATCTCTTCTTCTCTTTCTTTACTTTAAAGTCGTCAGATTTAAAGAATTATTTTTCCGTCTAAATAGCACATGAGACAATGTCTTCGTATAACGAGAAAGATTATGAGACCAATGCTCGATAGAGAAATGGTTTTAACCCATCAGAGAAATGATAAATCTTACTTCTTGGGTTACGTATATAATAAGTATCATACCTCGCTATCCTTGTAAATATGGCCCTATACATTTTTACATTCTCATTCTCCTTTTGTCTCAGACATAGAAATTGCCTTTCCATATCTGGTCGATGGTCACGAGGAAAGTATTTTTCTAGGAAAATATCTTTGAACTCCCTCAATTCCATATTTGATACTTCATCATCTTCCTTTGTGTTTTCAATCAATGACCACTATTGATCAATATATCCATTGAGGCGGTAAACTACCATGATAACCTTTTCCCTTTCACTACTCCCCAAGGCATGGAATATTTTGTCTAAGAATTTATCCATTGCTCAGCTACTAAGGGATTTGTACTCCCAATGAATGTTGGTGGTTGTTTCCTCATGAAGCAGTCTTACATCGATCCTCCACATTGCAGATCAGGGTACTCTATACGAGTAAGGTTATTATTCATAACCTGAGTGAGTTGTCCCAGTATGGTGATAAGCTGATCAGCACCAGTTGAATCACCAGCTCCATTATAATTATCTTGTGTAGCGGGGAAATCCATACATAGTGTGCATTCATAGAAATGGTTTCCATTCCTTCAACTAGGTGCCATTTCTAAACAATGGAATAAACTAGATCAGTTTATGAATCAAAATTCATAATTCCATACTTTCAAAACAGTTAACAAAAATTGAACAGTTTATAGATATAATCCATAATCAAAAAAATGTTTTCATTGAGGAATTATATACCAATAAACCCTTCATAATGGTTTGTAAAGAAAATGAGAATTATCCTATGCATATCCCCTTGGAGTGTTGTAACCAATAGTGCAGCAAGGACCGTTGTCGTGCACCAGTCCCATTCAAGTCTAGCGCAATGCGGTGTTTTCGGGTTTTACCCCTAGGCATATTTGTACCAGAGTCGCCACTACATGCTCCTATTCAGACATGGTTGTATTGCTCGGAAAACTCACAAAATCTCTATAATACCAAAATTCTAGGATGTTCTTTTATACTAATCCTCAATGTGTATCTTAGGGATATGTGCTCTAATCAGAGTTTTTCTAAATCTTGCTTCAATGGTTAGTACTAAACTATCTCTGATACCAACTGTAATACCCTGACACCAGTTACACAGAGTCGGTGCATTATTATGTATCATTGGCATCATCACAAAAGTTGATGTCTCGAATGACCTATTAGTTTAGTATCCTTGGAAACACTAGATATATTCATAAATGTAACATTACATCATAAAGTGAAAACAACTACAACATCTTGTCCCCTTTAAACACACATATCCCTTAGACTATCCCTGCAGGTCAATCATAATACACTTCTTCAAATCCTATAAAAAATAAAACATAGAAAGGGGTGAGCTCAGATGCTCAGTAAGGATAACAATATAACAGAAAACATTCATAAACAAGCATTAACATTTAAAGAAATTGTATAATTAAAACAAAATCATTTTAAACACGAACATCAAAATAACATGGAAAAAATAAAATTAAATAATTTCATTTATTTATTTACATAGATATTCTACTAGTCAAATAATCACATGAAATATCAATAACCACTTTCATACTAATGGAACGCATAATGCCAGACTATCATAACCACATAGTCAAGGCCTTATTCTATAACTAAAAATAATATCTTTTCAAGGCCTTTTCCCAAGACACCAGTTTGTCTCATGAGACCCATCGATGCATCGAGGATCTATAGCGGGATCCACCCATCATTTAGTATTTCCAATTGATTCCTTATATGAAAAGGTTTAAACATATGATAAACAATGCCCGAGAACCAAAACATAATCATATTGCATAAAACATGCAAAAGGAAACATAACATTTCCACATTTCAATCACAAGATATCAATACAACAAATTAATATAATCAAAACATTATCAAAACCATTTTAAATTACAAAATAAAATTAATCTAAAACTTGGTATTTATTTTTCATTTAAATAAAAGTTATGGCTTATAGAGGATGCCTAAACTCAAATAATTGTGACGGCGGCAGAGAAGTCATTGTCACCATATACGTAAGAGAAAAACATTCCCTTTTGTCATTTAGTAAAATGATTCATATAAAAAGATTCCTTTTTAATAAAAAAAAAATTCAAAGGGTTTTATACCATGTATAAAAGAATTTTTTGTATAAAACAAAATATTCCTCAATGAAAAAAGATTGAGACGAAGTCCCTTAACTCGTGTCCGAATTGACTCGATCATTCTTTAATATCCGGAATAATAAACTAGAGTAAATTTCAACATTATTAAGAACCTTTTTATATTTCATTATTCCATTTATATCACTTATTACCATGTTATGAATATTATGTAATTATTTTAGTTAATAACGGTCGTTTTGTCGATCTTTAGTACTTGAGTCAAAAATAAACTTCTTATAATTATAATTTTTTAATGTGGTAAAATATAAATTATATCAAGAATTATATTCATGATGTAGATATCATATATATCATATATATCTAGTATATACATGCATTTATAATATTTCATTACATTTAGAGGTAAGAAATGAAATGCACCGTTCATGGAGACAGTAAGCCGTACGTACGGATGAACGCTACTTTCATTTCTATTTTGTATTTAATGGAATGAAATACTAATTATATAAAGGTATATTATAATTCCAGTATAATATCATATAAAATATAATTTACTCCATCCTTTATATGCCCCACATATGGAATTAACTATTCAAATCACTTTGAGGGGGCGGTAATCCGCACTTCCTAAAATGAAATTATCGCATTTACCTATAATGGAAATCATAAAGGTATGCCATAAATGAAAAATACAGAAGCATAAGAAAATCATAAACATAATATATATCATATATAAATATAGTGAAATCTTAATTGTCACCATGAGAGGTGTTAAAAGAAGATTAAACAATCATTATTTCATGAGGCAGTAATCCACCACCCATAGAAACAACATGTTCCTTAACCATTAGATGGAGGTGTGTGTAAGTGTACTTCAAAACCTTATCATAAAAACATCAAAGTATACTGAGTATAATTGTGTTGTTACAAAACAAAATAATAAAAATAGTTTAGTGGGTAGGAGAAACAAAATAAAACAAAACTATATAAGAGAATACATTACCTTTAAATCAGGTAACTCACCACAGTTTGAACCAAAATGGTTTCTTGAAGAGATTTCTGCATAAAGTACGGCTTCTATGATGAATAGAGGGATGTGGAGAAATACAATAAGCATATTTGTTCCGAGACAAGGGCTTGATAGGTGTGGGTAAGGTGGTAGAGGTGGGGGCCTTTTATAAGAGGAGAGGAGGGGCTCTTTTGGGATGATTGAAATGTTACTTTATTATGAAATGATATTAGGACTTTAAAGGTCCAAAAATGATATATTTAGAGAATAAGGTGATAAAGGTTCTAAATACACCCATACAATAGGCTTTGGACAAGTTTAATTCTTATATTTTACCTTATCTTTTCATTTTACTTAAATCGTTCATTAATGGGGTAATAACTACATCATCATGGTGTCAAAACCAAATTTATTTATTTAATTTCTAAAAATTATAAATTAAATAACATGGTGTAGGAAATATTTTTATCCTTACAATGAAAATTTATAGTCTAAGAGATAATTTATGTATACAAAAGTAAAATTGTTTTAATTAGGTGTTACATACTTTTCTTATATTTTCCCTTTTTAAAAAATAAAATTATAAAAATTCAATATCACACAAAAGTGATTCCATGGGGTCCCTAACTTGGTAAAAGGCATACCATGGTAGGACATGACAAAAAAAATAGCATTATGAAACATAGTGGGGTAATTTTATATTATTAGGATATTATTTCATTAACCTTCACTACCCGATTACTAATTAGTCATGATAATTAAAGATAATTGTCGTCGTTACTATTCATAATGTCCAAAAACAAAAGAGTATTAATTACATAACTTGAACCTTCTGATTCCAAATACGGAATCTATTTTACCAAATTATAAAGACATAAATTGCAAAAATTAATTTAAAAATAATTCCCACTGTCAAAACAAATAGCGTGTTTTTAAGAAACAATATCTATCAAAATATTGACAATTGTTTATGTACAATTTCAAAGTGAAATTAATTATAATGACCACCATTAGATAAATTGGTAATATAATATTCTAATTATACTTGAAAACCACTTAATAGTATAATTTATCACTATAAATAATTTTTATAAAAAAGTTGTTTTTATGTATATTTCTCTATTCATCGAAAATTGGATGTTGTCAGAATAGTACCAAAAATTCAACATAGGATAATTTCGATATTCTGAATACAAAAATGAAGTCGATTTTGAAATATAAAATTTATATAATTTCAAAAAGTGGGTATTACTATTCATAACAGCTACTTTGATTGGTCGCGGTGTGTTAGAACATGGGGTTGCGTACAACACATGATGCACTTTTATTCAAAGAGAAGCGTACCATGGAAGCTTGGGGTGTTACAAAAACTATCCAAAATTCTCCCCAAATAACATGACCCAAAGAGTTAACATGAACCTCCTTTGATACAATTTTTTTCATGAACCAAATATGGTCACCATTGATACTGATGCGACACACGGCCCATTACAAGGGCTGAAGGGAGTTCCCTACCCCCATGAGAAGGAAAAACATCCAATGTATGATAAATTTATAATTGGGAATGATTTTCCGAATGTCATAAACTTAAAAAAACATATAAACCAAATAAAATGAATGTGTATTTTTCAAACCTAAAAATATTCTACAAAAACACAGAACTGTATTACATAGTTTAAAACAACTCACAAGGACAATAAAAATTGTACAAAATCATTAGGAAACATCCTAAGAACTACCTCAACCCAAGGGGCACCTCCCACAATCCATCTCCATAAGACATCAGCACCAAGGACCTGCTAGATACCCAAAGCACTGGAACTAAAAATTGTACCCAACCTAAGAAAACAAAAATAACCAAATCTACTTACACCCTTGGGTGTATGTAGGGTGTGAGCCAATTCCTAGTAGGATACCACTGCTAGGATATTCCACGTGATTAAAATTCAATGAATAAAATCTTGAATGTTTTCATAAACATGAAATGCTAGTTAAAATTTCTAAAATATGCAACATAAAAATTAAAACAGTTTTCAAGTGGGATAATTTAGAGAATCATCACTTTTAAAATAAATGAAAAAACTACAAATATTTCCATCTAGTAATACCATATGCCAATGGTAAGAAAAAATAATCCAATGATCACAAGAAATATGAAATAACCCGTAGGCATTAGCTAATTGTGGGTCCCAAGTACCACGTATCTCAGTGAGATTATCCATCACAATATCTGTTATCATGCCCACGAGGAACTAGTAGGGAGCATACCCAAAACCTATTGGTCCCCAATCATATTCATCATGGTTTAGTAGTGTTTTAAGAATCAATCTTGCTTCATGAAACTGAGGACAAACCCCAAAAATTCAGTAGAATACTAGTCCACGTCCACCCACCTAGATAACTAGGTTTCCCTCTTTTTCTCAAACAAGTTAAACAAGACAAGAAATATAGTTTCACATGAAAATATCACATCCATATCACACATTAACCAAAAAACCCCATATAAATCACACAAGTTACAATATCCACTTTTCGTTCAAATGAATTTTGAAATCAATCTCACACCAAAATAGCCCACAACACATTTTGCATAACTTTCTCAACACAACACATCCTTTAACAATTTTATAGAATCATTAATAATATTATAAACATTACATAACATCCCGCTCACATGTTTCATGAATCCCTTTTGATAAACAAAATCCATTTTTCCTGTCACACTCACCCAAAAAACCCACATCACGTTCACACCTCTTTCACATTTCAGTAAATCCGTTAAAGATATTTATACAACATTTCCAAGAGGATACACATCACAAAACAACCCCATTAAAATTTAAATTGGACCATCTCAAACTATACACAAATCCAAAATAGTTTTCAAATTTTTTTTCACCTCTTACACAAATCATTAAACCATTCAAAACATTCATAAAATAATTCCAAGGAGTATTCCAAAGCTTTTTACATAAAACCCATTTCAAAACAATCATTCAAGGAAAAAATGACAGTAATACCAATTCAAAACAGAATTTTAAGCCCCAAAAACAGTTATTAAACCACACCCAGGTGTTATAAAAATACCACGTAAAATAACACAAAATATCCACATGAAAAACACACGTTTTCAAAATCATGTTCAAGAAGAACAACATGGTTTTACGCCTTAAACCCATTCAAATACCCTTTTAAAACCAAATGTCACATCTATACCCTACAAAAGCAGAATTGGAATCCTAAACAAGGTTTAGTAAACCAATTTTGTATGTTTTAAAATAGACCCAAATAATACACCAAGTGTTAGACATGAAAAACATCCAATTTCAAGATCAAATGAAACTATAAATTTAAACCCTTAGCCGAATCAATCATGAACAATTTTGGAACAATAAAGAACATATGAGTAGTATTATTAATGAGTAAATACAACAATCTAACTCATAAATATTTTTTCACATATGAAACCACCTACCGAATGTGTTGAAACCCTCAAATCATGGTGCGAAAGACCAACCACACCACCACCACACCATAAAAAAGTGAATAGGAACCTAAAACGTCAATATTACACCAAAAAGACACAAAATATATCCCTATGTTAGAACCCTAAATTTTAGACATTTTAGAACATCATTAAATATGGAGGAAACCCTAATGAAATGGACGAAATCAAAGAGGGAACCACTTACTTGAAAAGGACATGAAGAAATCACCCCAAATCAACTAAATTTGGAATCTAAAAGAAATAAAACGTGATATTGAGGCTTTAATGAGGGTTATGATGTCATGTGGGGACCAAAATGGGGTAAAAGTGTGAACATTAATGATTTATAAAGGAAAAAAGTTACCTTCTAAAATCTGTATGTTTTGACAAATCCTAAAATATTGTTCACTTATTCGCAGAAAAAATTAGCTCCAAAAATGTGAAACCGATAATGGGGGAGATCCTAGGTATATTGGATTCTATATGTAGTATGAATCACCAAAATAATATAAAAATTTAATGAGATATTACAAAATTAAAAAAATAATTTAAAGTATAAAATTGGATTTCTAGAAGGCCCAATTACTTAATAAAAACCCCCAAGTACACCATGATTATGGATTTATATAGGCTGAAAATATCCATGGTGGTCTTATTAGGTTAGGGGAGGCTATTTATGAATTTGAATGGAAGAAAAATGCTGAAAAAGAAGGAATTTTAAATGAAACAAAATTATTTTTTTAATCTGGAAATGGGATCACGGTTTGTCCCAAAATTTGAAACCCGCCATTTCCAGCAAAATGCATGAGTTACCCCCAAAACAAAGAAAGAATGGAAATTAAATTAAAAATAACATTAAAAGAATTTATGGATATGATAATACATATGAATAAAATGAAGCAAATTATACCTATGGAGTACATCTATTACATTGAGATTAAATTATAATAATAATGGGACTTTTAATATAAATAATGCAGTTATTTTATAAAATTTATTAATATTCACTATTTATTGAAAAATTAGTCTTTTCAGAATATTCCAAAAAATTCGAAATATGATAATTTTAAAATTTTGATTTAAAAAAAGATAAAATTATTAGATAAATAAATTTATATATGTTCCAACAATTTTTTATAACATTAAATTATTAAAACAATGAAAACTATTTTGAAGAAAATTTATTTTCAAATTAATAAATGACCTTAAAAATCATTTTATATTTCTCATTCTATGATTATCTACGGAATTACCTTGGACATAGTCCTTAGAATTAGTAAGAAATTTATAGTGTAGAATTCCATTGGTGTATAACTTTGATTACACTTATCCTTTATTAATAGGATGCATGGATCTATACGGTGAGCAATCCTAGTATTATAATGTAAAGGATTACATGGATTGGCCCATGATCCTCTTTTTTTATTTTCATAATTATCACTCTTTTCTACCTAGTAATATATTTTTTAACCATTGAATAATCATCAAAATGAAAACGAACTCAGATAAATTCATCATAGTTTGAAGCATGTATGGTCTTCTAGGTCTCCCATAAGGAACCTAATATCATCCTGGGTTTTATTTATATCCTATTTAAATTTATATACCTAAACAATGTTATAGTTTATATTCAAAAAATGTATTTTTATATAACCTATTGGTGATAGATTAATAATTTTATATCATACACTAGTTAAGATACCTTTTGTTAAAAAGGAAGAATTCATTAATATTAGCTATGTCATGGAAAATAACCCAGTCATGGATTATTAAATGATTCATATTGCTGGATTTTGGGACCACGAGATTGATCCTTTTCTTCTGATGTTAATGGATAGATCCTTTTTTTCATTTTTTTTTTCATTTTTAATACATTTCCTATACTGGAGGCTTGTTTCCATATATGTTTTTCTGTTTCTATATCTCTATTACAGTCTCATCATTTTTTATATTACACCACTTTTATTTGGATGTATCATTCTATTAATGATGCTTTACCTAAACATATATATTATACATTATCATGAACTATATATTTATTCATTTAGGATCACTGATGTGATAATATGATCATTAATTTATAGTATCCCCATTATACCATCATGGTCCCTTTCTACTAGTTGACATCCTTTGGTGTATGGTGTGGCGTGCTTCAGGCCATGTAGAGAATTGGATTTTTTTAATTATGAGTGACCTATATATGAGACATCACATTCGTCAACATCATAATTTATTAATATAATACAATTATATTGTATCGATATATCATACCCACTATGAATCATAACAACCCATACTTAGGTGATAAATATATACCACATTTACTATTCCTAATTTACAAAAATAAAAAAGGTATACTAACCAAATTGGGACCACATTATTGTAATAATGGAATCCATTTTTCCAAATTAAATACATATAAGTTAAATAATAAATTGTAATATAAACATAAAAAATATAATGATACATTTTTTTTATAAAAATATGTTTTCATCAAAATTCTGAAATTACAATAAAATAAAGTACAATTTTGTTCAATATATACTTATTTAAGATACTTATAAATATAATTACATTATGATTCATTAATATGAAATTAGAAATATAATTGAACTCATAAATTATGTAAGGTAATGAAAATTAATAATAGTATTAAATAATAATGTTTTTAACTATCCACATAAAAATAATTTTTTTTAAAAAATTTAAAATTCTTCCTAATATAATTTTGAAATAAAAATAGAAAAAGTTATACTAAATTCTAGAAATAAATTTATAAATAATGTAGAAATTATTTATAATATTTTTTATAAAATACAATAAAAACCATTTTTTATGAAAACATAATTTTTTGAATTATAAAATGAATTTAATAAATATTTATTACATATTTATTTATATGTAATGAGTACATGTTATTTAATTTTTTTTCAGTTTCATTATGATTTTTTCCAATTCATACCCATCAATTTATTGGCTATGTTATAAAATATCATGTTTTTTATGATTAATGATTCATTTGGATGAAGTTATAAAATACCTAAAATTATTTATAAATAAATATATTTAAAAATATCTTGCTGTGAAAATAGGTCTTCCTTGTTGGAATATTTTCTTAAAAAATTACAATTCACATAATATATGGAAATTTCACTAAATATTATTCAATAATCCTCTTATATACCTTCATAATCTTACAATTAAATGTGATCACCTAAGGCAATACATATAAGAAGGTGTGAGCATAAATCCCAGTATGGGGGTGTATAAAATAAATTAAAATGATACCAAATCTATATAGGTATCTTAAGGATCATAACAGAATTTATCACATTATAATAATAGTATCATAACCATATGAATCATAAGATTAATCTTTGGAATATGAAACATGAATAGTAATAACATGTCATATGTTAAGACTGATTTCATAGACATCATATATTAATAGAAAAATCTATGTGGTCAGGTCTATTCATAACATTATAAAATATTCTAAAAAATTAATTCCTTTTCATAATTATTTCATCACATACACATCTTCACCTAATGAATTGGAGGGATGTATATTTTAAGGATTATCGATCACATTATAAGATGTAAAAATTCATGTATTTATTATTGGAATGAAATGATAATAATCATATATCCATCCATATATATAACATGGGGTTAAATAATAAAACATGAGTACTAAAATATCATTAAAATTGGATAAATAATTGGAAATATATTTAGATAATCATGATAATGAGTATAATGGATTTATAAAATATTTATGATGAATATATATTCATTTAGAATCACATAGGGGAATGATTTCATTAATATGTTAATGAAATGTGAATATGGAATTGACAGATAATCAAGAGTAGAATTAAAAATATTCCCTCCCATAAATTTCTTCAAAAGTGAAAGAAGAATAAAACCATTAAAAAAGTATACATCTGCTATGAAAATTCATATAAATGGGTGATTAATAGAAAATTATTAGTGGAATATAAATTAAAATAATGATTCTGAAAAAATATAGAAAAAGGGAAAAATAGTGTTTCTCAAGGAGAATAGTGAGATGTTTTATATAAATTTATAATAAATATAAATTAGATGTTTATAAAAAATATATCCTCAAAAGATGAAAAATCGAACTGAGTGAAATAAAAAATCTTGAAAAAAGTATTACTGAAAAATCGATCAGAAATAAAGATTCAAACCCACGAATTGGATAATTGGTGACGAATATCATTAATATATTTCTCAAATTGATTCTTAATTCTTATATATAATATATAAACAATTTATATTTTTTAAAATATTATTTTAAATGTATAGTACATTCATATCATGTATTTTTGATAGTTTATTATTATTTAAAAATAATTAATGACTTCTAAATATATATATAGAGGCAAGTAAACTATTTAATTGAATTATTCCATTTTCATTCTAATATTAAGGTTTTTGTCATTTTTATTTATATATTAGTAACATTACCTCTATAAAAAAATGAAATCAAAAAACACACACAGAAACATATATACTTTTAATAAGCTACCCTAATATGCATGATGGTTTTGATAAATAAAAAATGGCAATGCCTTTTTATGCGGTAAAACTGACCATTAATGAGATACAAAATGAGGGAGTTGTAATTTATATAATTTGTATATAATATTATATTTTATTTATAAAAATTTAAAAGTAAAATGTTACACATGAAAAAAATACAAAAAATTTTCTGCAGACTATCTCTGAATTCATTAATATATAAAGAATTAACAACTTCCTCATAGGTCATAAATTCACTATTAATGGGGAATATCAAAATAGGGAGGGATGATATATATATATATATGTAGTTTATAATAAATAAAAAATATCATAATAAAATTTATGTCATTTAAATTTTTACAATTAATTAGCTTAGAGAGGTCCAAATGGAAGTGATAATAAGATAATAGAGGAATAAAAAAAATTAATTATAGAGAAATAAGTGTTATATATACTTAGATAAATATTAATTTTTTAATTACTTAATTCACAAAGTATTAGTGTAAATTGAGACTAGAATATATCCAAGGATTTTAGCAGGCATAATACAGTAGATATGAATATTGTTTTGTGTATAATTTGTTGGAGTTCTAGAGGAATTGTTGATGAAATCTTCTCTACTATATTTATTGAGATAATTGAAATGTATTTTCTATTTATATGGGATGATTCTCAATTTGTATAATGATATTTTGAATTTATATATCTGATGTAAATGTGAAAATGTCTTAATCCATTTATATTTGATATTTAGAGTTAAGAAAATAGATTTCATTGATGTTTTATAGTTTAATCATTGATGAAATATAGAAAATAGAAAAATGAATTTAGTATATATGATTGAGGTAGTGATTTTATGTAGATTTGAGATAGGTGAGAAGTTTAGTGATGGAATAGAATAGAGATTTTCTACATAGACTTACCAAAAAAATATTTGTCTTGTAGAGTTCAACATTTTTCCAAAATTATTTTTCATGTAGATTATATGTCATTCATCCTTATATATTACTTGTGTTGGATCATATGAATTTTTCATATAACTTTTACATGTGTAATGTATCTAGGAATATCATAAGACTCTAATGTATGCCTATAAAGTCATATAGTTTTTTGGATTAATACGATTAAGGTCTAGGACATCTCTTGATTTTTTTATTTCCTATATGCACCTAGATTATACATAGCATGGTGATGTGGTAGATTTAATCTAGGTATATTTTGTTCCTGATTTGTTAGATAATGTTAATGATTTCAAGACATGTGATCCTATGTTTTATACCATGAGCTCAAAACTCAATCTCGGGGAGATTGTTGAGGGATGGAAGATAGTGTTAATATCATTTTTCCATTTCAGATATGGGAATATGGTGACTCAAACATATGAAGAAAAACTTCTTTCTACCTACCACCATTTAATATTGTATTTTCAACATAAAATTCATAAGATGTATAAGGTTATAAAAACACATTATTGGCTGATTGGGAGTAAAAGAAATCAGTAAGATAATGAATTGGGATTCGTCACATATAAATAGGTCTTGCTGGAGTATCATAAACCATTTAGTAAATTTAGTTCTCTATATTTTTCTATGTATAAAATATAGAATATAGATATGGATTTTGTCTCAAGTCTAACAAGAATGTCTTCGATTCATGATTCAAAATGGGTTATTGTAGACATTCTACAATAATTGGGTTATTTAATCCATATTCATGAATTTAATATAGATAAATACATTCCATAAAATCACATTTTTGATATTATTAAAATGCATAATGTTGCATTTTTTTGGTTTTTGTCATCATGACCCCTGGTCTAAATCTCTGTTTTCATTGCCCTTGTATAAATTCCCCAAAATAAATTTGATGATGATCATAACATCTCATTAAATCATGGATGGTTAGTCCAAGGGAATTTCTAAAAAATTGGATGATATTTTTATAAATTTCATTATGGATATTAGAGAAATAAGGGTGGAGAAAATAAAATTATTGGGGTTAACATATAATAATTATTATCATGTCTAATTTCATAAGGATTATTTTGAATCTTTCTATGGGTTTCCTCATCATCCTAAAAATTATTAGGTTGAAATGGGGGGGGGGGGTTATTCATTAATTATGACAAACCTTTTAAATAATATGAATGAGAAGACACATATGATCATAAGTAGTATATAGTCAATTCAGATCAATCATAAAGTTTACGTGGATCATTAAAATTAGTTTTATCATTTTATGTGGATGATCATGTTTTTTGAGAATCAATCTAGGTCTAAGGAATCATCCTTTTGGTAGTCATGTAATGTTTTCTCTAGGGAAAATTAAACATTTTGAGATACCTAAAAAATAGTTATGTGGATTATTTGTTGGATTTAACAGTAATATTTAGTATATTACATAATTTTTTTTCATGTATCTCAATTTATGAAGTACATGAAATATCATTATCATGTGAATTTATAGGGCTATATGGATCTTTATTTTATACAATGTTGATTCATGTACTAATATAGATTTTTGAGAGACAACATAACCATTTATATGAGAAAAGAATTGATTTAGTATGGTTATTATGGTATCATGGTCATATTTTGGAAGGTACATTGGAATGTAATAAGGAAATGAATTAATAGTAGACAATGCTTATCGAATTCAATTCTAGTCTACAACATTACATGGGAAAAAATAATAAAGGATTGTTTCAATACAATATTAATATATATTCTAATCTTTTAATACATTGGTTGGGATTTATATATTTTTAAATTTTGTTGTAGTTTTTTGTAATAAATGATAGAGGTACATGATTTTGGAATGGTTTCACATAATCAGGGGATTTCATTTAGGAATCCATCCATGAGGTTCCCAGAATGATCATGGTCATCACGTAGTTTGGAAAAACTCTGAACATTATAAACATAACCATATGATTAAATATCATGGGAGACTCCTTTTTGGAAATTTCTTTTCAAACCAATCAAGAAACCCATATATGGGGACGAACATGAGAAGGTATAAAAAATGGTTAGAGAATGGAAAGAATAATTTGGGGAAAAAATACTTGAATTCCTGAGTGTTTTCTAGTAGAATTCATGGGGTTGATACATTTTTTTGAAAAATTATGTTTCCAAGCCATACAACAAGCATTAAATTATCAAAAAAATTATAAATAAACACATATTAATTCCTTGTTAATCCCATTTCTTCCAATTCAAATAGTCTCTAAAGCAACTCACCTTACATGAGTGGTCATATTGATTCATTGTGATCTGTAAGTAATTTATAATGAACCTATATGAGTTATATCATATGAATCAATGGTATGTCACTATTTTTTCTCACTCTCTCTAGATAAATACTTTCTCTCTATCATAGAATAATGTTAATTACCTTATATGGATATATCTGGGTTATATGATCATTATATTGATGAGATACTAATGTTTATACTGATAAAATTAAAATTCATTGTCATATCTATATTTTTAATATTCCTTCCTACTTTTAATCAATTAGTGTGATGTATGTTTCTTCACTCTCATTATTCTCATTCTAGAATATTAATGGTTCTTAAAAAAATCTACTTTTTTTTTATTTTTATCTTGGTATTTATACCCAAATCCTTGGGTTTTCAATGATAAGCATATATTATTTTGATGAAATTATTCACTGTGAATTATTTTTAATAGAAATATGTTTTTGTTTTAGAGATTTCAAAATTTGTGATGGAATGCATTCTTGTGCATGTGGGAAGAATCATGGTTGGATGTGCCATAATTAATAATGATATCTGGGGTGGTTCATGGTATAAAGTACCAATATCAAAGGGGGTTATATTGTGACAAAATTTGGATAGGATGGATCACTGCACGTGAGTATAGGGAGTTCCATGGTATGCTTGAATGGACTGTAGAAATATTTTTTAGGTAATAATTTTTAATATGGAAGAAATGATTAAATTTAAGTAAATGAGGAGGTTTATTATTAGGCTACAGAAATGTGATTTCCAAGAATTCATGATATAAAATACACCTCACATTTGATAGGTGATAAAAATATCCTAAAAAATATTGAGGGTCTTAATATGGGAGTAGTGACCTTGAAGAATGAGAGATATTTTAAACTCAATGGAATTGGTTTTGATGAAATTGAACCACCAAGACTGAACTTAGAAGATATTTTATTCATTTGATGGGTTAAAACATGCCTATTGAGTATTATTAAATTATGTAATAAAGGTAATAATGTAACATTCAGAAATATATACATTATCATTAATATAATAATTAATGCAAAAAAATTAGTGTAGGATAAATAACATGTGGTATTTTTTATTATATTTCATTAGAACTCCTATAATATATGTTTTAGCTAAGAAAAAAAATCAGTGACACATTAAAATTAGCAACATGGGAAAAGAGATTTGAGGATGATTTATAATGTTAATATGGTTACAAATATAACCTAGTTAAAAAACATAGATATCGGTTTTTAAAACATATAAAATGGGGAAATGGTCAATCAAAAGCATAATATTGTAGAGACACACCAAATAAGGCCTCAAATATTTATTTAATCATATTTTTGTGGGTCTATAACGAATCAATATATAAAATTTGAAATATATTTTATCATATTTAGTGATTGTTTTAGAAAAATTATATGTGTTTAGATTTTAATTTATAAGTCATTTTAAATAGATGTTTTCTAGACTTATATAAGAGAATTTGAATGAGAGTACATAATTCACATCAATAAATTATGACTCATAGTGGTAACTCATAAACAAAAAAAATATTTTAACTGTATCATGAAATGTATAAGATGATAAATATATATATATATCACCCATTTAAAATCACACTTGAATTGGGTTTCAAAATGAATAAATAGCGGTGTAATGAAAATGGGGAAAACAATTCTTTCTGATCTAAGAATAATCAAATTATTTATGTGGGATGTAGTGTATACAATTTAACATATTCAAATTTTTTGTTTTTTGAAGGAAAATTGAAACAATATTTATTATGAAATGTTCTAAAAATATAATCTTGTATATATCTATTTATCTAATTTGGTAACTCCATAATTATAGAAATAACAATACAATTTATACGGAAATTTGACTATAATTATAAGGATGGTGTATTCCATGGATACGAATATAGCGGGAATATATAATGATGCAATATTAAGAGTCTTCCAAATGTTATTTGGTATCATATATTAATATTTTAACAAAAACAAACCATAAATAATTATCATGATATTGATGATTTTGAAGAAGGATTATGAAATAAAAAAGTAGGTTTCTGAACGAATCCATGAAAAAGAGCATGATGCTGGATCCTATAAAGGTGATTATGATTGTGACTATATATATGATGAAGATGAGATTTTGAAATGAAAAAATATGTATAAATTGTTGATGTAACATAGATAGATATATAATATAATTATATAATAGTATTCACTTGAGAAAATAAAATAAAAGTTGACTTATTGTGAAAAAATTAGATCTAGTTTGAAAATTTTTGTGGTTTGAAAATATGACTTCACTTATCTGTCACTATTAGTCTAAATTATATATATAATCACTAAAAAATTATTATTAGATTGAGGATATGGATAATGATTAATTTCAAAAAGAAAATAATTCCATATTGGATCTTTTTTGATGACCAAATGATAAAAACGTCATTGGAACCATATAGGATATTTAGGATCAATATGAATTACTAGGTTAAAGTCATCAAGAATAAAGAGAAATACATATAAAAGGGACTATCTTAAGTATAATATTGTTATTTTTAAGTCATGTTTTTTTAGGTACATGGTTGGAATTTATTAGTGTGTTCCTTATTCCTGTAATCTATATAAAATATTTTATTTATAACATGGATGTCAAATATACCTTTTTAAATGGTGATATTTGATAAGATATATATAAAAATAAAATAGATTTATTTTTTATTGTAATTTTATTTTTGATTACAAAAAATTGACAAAGAACTTTTACATATTGAAATAGGCCCACATGGCCTCGTATTAAAATATGCAATGATTCTTAAAGGATTTAAAATTCATCTTTAGAAATTAATAAAAATTTATATAATCTAAATAAAGTCCAGTACACTTTTTATAATTGTATACATTGTTATTATAATTTTTTAGGTGATTATGAATATTTTTTCAATATATTACAATAAAATAAAGAAATATTTTTTGTCTATGTTTGTTGATCCGGTATAATTTTTGAGGATAAAAATCAGGATAATGAAAAATATAGATTTCATATCATAATAGAAAAATTATGAAGAATTTTGAAGAATTTTTAAATGAAGTAATTAATACCTTCTTCTAAACACATTCATGTGTTATCGATGTTTTCTATATATTTCCAAGGTGATAGTGTAAACCAAATATAATTTTAAAGACTAATTAGTATCCTACGATATCTTATGGTTTCATGAAAAGTATTTTTGTAGGTTTTTATTCTATATTCTATGAATGATATCTAAAGGAATCACATATTATTAAGGGTAATTGCATTCTTAGATATAGAAAATGGAATTTGAGTAATGTAATACATTATTATAAAGGAAGAAATATAAATATCAACAAGATTAAAAGTAATAATTTGATAGGTGATTCTGATGATTGAAAGTCCATCTTAGGAGTAATATTTGTCATGAGAGACAACTATATGAGTTTTAATTACATGATATTAAAATATATTACACTATGTATTAGAGAGTTTAAATAAATTGTTGCAACATGTTCCCATAATCAAATGATTCAGATGAAGTCTTATCAATCATATTTATGGAATAATGATGTCAAACCTCATAAAATTAATTATGATAATCAATGTATAATATATCCTCTAAAAACCTTGTGCAATACCTAGGGTCGAAGAATATTTATTTCATATTTCATATCATCAATGTGAAAGTTTAATACTGAGATATAATATTGAGATTTGATCCAATCCAAGATCAATTAAAATATATCATCACCAAGGATATCTATAAGAACTTATTTGAAATATTTTAATTGAGCATGGGTGTTCATCCCCTTATATATCCTAAAAATTCATAGGTATTTCCCAAAATAAGACTTGTATTATGTTGTAATTGTAACACCCCGAGCTTCCATGATACGCCTCTTTTTTAATAATGCAATAGCTTGCATTGTACGCAAGTTCGAGTTCTAACACACCGCGACTAATCAAAGTAGCCGTTATGAATAGTATTAACCACTTTTTAAAATTATAGAAATTTTATATTTCAAAATGTACTTCTTTTTTGTATTCGTAATATCGAAATTAGCCTATGTTGAATTTTTGGTATTTTTCTGAGAACTTCCAATTTTTATGAATAGTGAAAAATACTTAAAAACAACTTTTTTAATCAAAATAATATATAGTGATAAATTATACTATTGAGTGGTTTTATAGTATACCTAGAATATATTTTTACTATTTTATCCAGTGGTGCTTATTATAATTAATTTCACTTTGAAATTGGACATAAACAATTGTCAATCTTTTGATATATATTGTTTCAAAAAAACACGCTATTTGTTGTGACAACAGGAATTAATTATAAAATTTATTAAAGCAACTTATATTTTTGGAATTTCATAAAATAGAAATCATTTTTGAATTCGGAATATCAATTATAGCTTAGGGTGAAATTTTGGCATTATTCTTAAAAACTTCAATTTTTGATGAATAGTGAAACCACTTAGTGGTAGTTAAAAAACTGATTTTTCGTTTAAATGAAACATTACCACATCTGTGATTTGAATTTCAAAAATATGACATACATGGTTGTAATTAGGAAGTAAAATGTGGTTCAATGGAATTAAAATAATTTTTTGGTGAATAGTAACTTTTAAGTTCTTAATCACGATTAGAGGTAATTAGTGTAGTTTAAGGTAATAATAATGTTTTAATAATATGAGATGAGATTGACACATGTCCTACCCTCATTGGATGTGCCATGGTCGACCAAGACAATCGATGGGTCAACTTGGGGACCCCATGGAGCCACATTAGTTGGAGAATGACATAAATACCTTTTATTTAATGTTAAAGTAAAAAATGACACAAACATGAAATGTTTTACTAAAACAATTTTTACATGGGGTTATACAAGTCATATTTTTGACTATAAATTTTCATTGGAAAGATAAAAATATTTCCTACATCATATTATTTTTATTATTATTTTTAGACATTAAATAAATTAAATTATTTATGACATCATGATGATGCAGCGATGACCTCATTATTTACGATTTAAATTAAATAAAAAGATAATGTAAAATACAAGGCATACACTTGTCAAAAACCTATTGGATGAGTATATTTCGAACCCTTATCACCTTATCCTCTAATTATACAAGTGTGGGACCTCTAAAATCAGAAAATCATTTTATAATAATGTGACTTTTCTTTACTTTCCAGGAGTGCCCCTCCTCTCCACTTATAAAAAGCCCCCACCTCTCCCACCTTATTTACACTTTCAAGACCTTTGGCTCGGCCAACCTCTGCCCAAATACTCTCCCAACTTCCCTCCCTTACTCTTAGAACCCTCACTTTGGGCATAATTCTTCCCAAGGTAGCCTTTGGCTCAAATCAAAAAGAGTTACCCGATTTCTAGGTAATGTCTTCTCTAATGTTGTTTTGTTTTATTTAGCTTCTCCAACCCCTTAAACTATTTTTATTCCTTTATTATGTAACAACACCAGTATCTAAAATATACTAGGATGTTGTTATGATAAGTATTTGATTTACAATTATGCACACCTACATCTAATGGTTAACGAACATACTATTTCTGTGGATGGCGAATTTTTATCTCACGAAACGATGATTGTTCAACACTCATATAACACCTCTAATGGTGGACATTATGATGAAACTATTTTTATATATGATATATATTAAGTTTTTGTTTTCCTTATGATTTTGTATTTTTCATTTATGGCATACCTTTATGGTTTCCATTATGGGTAAACGCGATATTTTCATTTTAGGAAGTGCAGACTACCGCCCCCTCAAAGTGATTTGAATCGTTAATGCCAAATGTGGGATTTATAAAGGATGGAGTAAATGGTATTATACACTATATTATACTGGAATTATATTATACATTTATATCATTATGATTTCATTCCATTAAATACGAAATAGAAATGAAAGTAGCGTTCATGCGTACGTACGGCTTACCGTCTCCATGAACGGTGCATTTCATTTCTTACCTCTAAATGTTATGTAATATTATAAATGAATGTATATAGTGGATATATATGATATATATGATATCTACATCATGAATATAATTCCAGATATACTGTATATTTCACCACATGAACAACTTGTAATCATAAAAAGTTTATTCTTGACTCAAGTACCTAAGATCGTCAAAACGACCATTATAAACTTAAATAATTACATAATGTTCATGACATGGTAACGAGTGATATAAAAGGAATAATGAAGTTGAAAAAGGTTCTTAAGAAGGTAGAGATTAAATCTAGTTTATTATTCAGGAGATCAAAGAACGGTCGAGTCAAGTCGGACACAAGGTAAGGGAATTTCTTAACCCAATTTCCATTCTTTGGGTTAATCTCGTAATTTAAAATTATGTCATGATATTATTATGTCCTATATTTTGTTTTTACTTTATTTATGTGTACTTATAGTGAATACACATAATAGATCTATATTATTTTAAAAATGATCTTTTTAAGGACTTCGTCTCAATCTCCTTTCATTGAGTCATATTTGGTTTTATACAAAACTTTCTTTTATACGGTGTATAAACCCATTTGACTTTGACGTTTATCCAAAAGGAATCTTTTTTATACGAAGCGTTTTACTAAACAACAAAAGGGAATGTTTTTATCGTACGTATGCGGTGACAACGACTTCTCCGCCGTCGTGACCATTATTTGAGTTTTGGCTTCCTCTACAAGCCATAACATTTTAAAATGAAAAATAAATAAAAAGTTTTAATTTTCATTAATTTTGGTATTGAAAATGGTTTTGAAAGTGTTTTTATTACATCAATGTGTTGTATTGATATCTTTTGATTGAAATATGGAAATGTTATGTTTTCTTTATGCATGTTTTATGTGATACAATTATGTTATGGTTTATGATATGTTTAAAACTATTCTTATGAGGAATGCATTGGACTTAATAAGTGACAGGTGGAGCCCGCTATAGCTCCTCGATTCATCAGTAGGTCTCATGAGACAAACTAGTGTCTTGGCATGATGCCTTGACAAAATCTTATTTGTGGTCTTGGCACGAGGCCTTGGCTACGTGGTTATGATAGTCTGGAATTATGCATTCCATCATTATGAAAGTGGTTATTGATATTTCATGTGATTATTCGACTAGTAGAATATCCATGTGAGTAAGTAAATGGCATTATTTCAGTTTACTTTTTCCATATTATGCTAAAGTTCAAGTTTAAAAGGCTTTTGTTTTAGTTATACATTGCCTTAAATGTTAATGTTTATTTATGAAAGCTTCCGCTATTTTCGTAACCTTACTGAGCATCTGAGCTCACCCCTTTCAATGTTTTAATATTTTCCAGGATGTGAAGAAGTATTTTATGAATGAACTGCAGGGATAGTCAGAAGAGAATATGAGTGTGGACTATGGAGACTTTATTGTTATAGTTTTTCACCTTATGATGTAATGTAACATTTATGAATGTATCTAGTGTTTCCAAGGCTACTAAACTAAACGGTCTATCAAGACTTGATCTTTTGGGATCATGCCAATGTTACGAAGTAATGCACCGACTCTGGGTAGCTGGGGTCGGGGCGTTACAGTTGGTATCAGAGGCAGTTTAGAACTAACCTTGGAAGCTAGATTTAGATAAACTCTGATTAGAGAACATACCCGAAGATAGACTTTGAGGATTAGTATAGAAGAACTTCCTAGAATTTTGGTATTATAGAGATTTTGTGAGTTTTCCGAGCAATACATCCCTGTCTGGATACGAGCTGGTAGAGGCGGCTCTGGCACAGATGTACCTAGGGGTAAAACCCAAAAACACCGCTTTGAGCTAGACTCGAACAGGAACTGGTGCACGACAACGGGCCTTGCTGCACTCTTGGTTACGACACTCCCGGAGGATATGCTTAGGATAATTCTCATTTTCTTTACAAACCACTATGAAGGGTTATGAGTATATACTTCCTCAAAGAATTTTTTTATAATAATGGATTATATCCATAAATAGTTCAATTTATGTTAAGTATTTTATAAGTATGGAATTATGTATTTTGATTCATAAACTAATCTAGTTTATGCCATTGTATAGAAATGTGGCATAGTGTAAGGAATGGAAACCGTATCAATGCACGCACTCCGTGTAGGGATTGCCCTCCTGATCAAGATAATTATTGTGGATCTGGAGATTCAACTGGTGCTGATCAAATTATTACCATACTGGGACAACTCACTCAGGTTATGAATAATAACCTTACTCGTATGGAGCACCCTGATCTGCAACGTGGAGGATCAATTTTAGACCGCTTCATGAGGCAAAAACCGCCAACATTTAATGGGGGTACAAATCCATTAGTAGCTGAGAAATGGATAAACTCCTTATAGAAAATATTCCATGCCTTGGGGAGTAGTGAAAGAGAAAATGTTATCATGGCAGTTTACCGTTTCACTGGAGATGCTGATCAGTGGTGGTTGCTGATTCAAAACACAAAGGAAGATGATGACGTATCGAATATGGAATGGAGGGAGTTCAAAGAGCTTTTCTTAGAAAAATACTTTCCTCGTGACCATCAAGCAGATATGGAAAGACAATTTTTGAGTCTGAGACAAAAGGAGGATGAGAATGTCACAAAGTATGAGGCCAACTTTACAAGGTTAGCGAGACATGCTGCAGATTATATATGTAACCCAAGAAGTAAGATTGGTCGTTTCTTTGATGGGTTAAAACCATTTCTCCATCAAGCATTAGTCTCACAATCCTTCTCGTCATACGAAGATATTGTCTCGTGTTCTATCAAGACAGAAAAGGAATTCTCTAAGTCTTCTGACAACAAAGTAAAGCAAGAGAAGAAGAGAACGGTGGAACAAGAGACAGATAAAGGGAAAAAGGGAAAGATGGATTTTCCATTATGCGATAATTGTGGGAAGAATCATCCTGGTACATGCCTAAAAGGAATGGGAGTTTGTTATAAATGTGGAGAAAAGGGTCAACTGGCTCATGATTACAAGGGAAAGAAAGAGGCTATCAAAGTTGAATGCTACAATTGTAGAGAAATGGGTCATTATGAAAATGAATGTCCTAAGCGTCAGGGAAAATTACCTCAGAAAATTCCAATGGATCAAGGCCAATCTAATGCTGTGACTACTGTTGAAGCGGAATAATTAATGTATTGGTGGTTTTGGAATCATGGATTATATTCTGGTTATTAGAATAATGTGATATATATATAAGGATTGTACTGAAGTACTTGTTGTTTCAGTGTGGTTTTAATATGATGGAGGTAATCATATTTTTAATATGGGACAATAAGAGATACTTTACTTTGTTTGGGGAATATGATAAATTGATTTTGGAATTAAGAGACCTTTTAGTGAAAGTTTGGACAGAGGTATTTTGGATAACTATATATGTTGGGATGGATTATGTTGAACTTTGAATAGTATTGTTTAAGGTTAAAACATTTCTGATGATTATTTTTGGAATATTATAATACTATAGTTTTAGGAAAAGGACAACCTGCAGGGTGGGGCATAACCCGTCACCTCAGACAAAGCTGCAGGAATCGATCCCACAACCATAGTGAGACAGGCCTTTATTTCCTACCACTAGCATACAGGAAGTCCCTAGTTATTACAAAATATTTTTCCTAATCTAAATGGTATGTGGTAATATTTTGAACCTTATACAATTTGGATAAATGGAATATTTTTGAGTTTTAATTTCTTTTTGAGTGAAAAATGAGTTTGTGGTAGAAATTAGTTGATGGTTGAAACTCTACTTGTCAAGAATAAATTTATATACCTATCTCTTATTCTATGAATAAATTAATTCATAAACATTAGTAAAGGGATATTAAAACAAAAAATGTGTTATCCTAATACCTTATGTCTTGTTGAGCTGATAATATTTTAAATCATCAATGATTGAAGGCTTTCAGGCCCTCAATTTCTCAATTGTCTGTGATTGATGACCTCAATCACTCCCTACCAATATTTACGTTTTCCTCCAATTATATGTCTCTAATTGCCACCAATGTTATCCTTATTGAGATCATAATTGGGTGGTGACTTTTTCATTTCCCTTTCCCTCTTATTAAGGCTAAATTTTATTAACCTTATTTCCGATGTGGGTTTTCCACAAAGGTATTTTATATTTTCAAACTTTTATTTTCGAAGAACATTTTCAAATTGCGAGGATGCAATTTATTGAAGGAGTGGAGAATGTAACACCCCGAGCTTCCATGATACGCCTCTCTTTCAATAATGCAATAGCTTTCATTGTACGTAAGTTTGAGTTCTAACACACCGTGACTAATCAAAGTAGCCGTTATGAATAGTATTAACCACTTTTTAAAATTATAGAAATTTTATATTTCAAAATGGACTTCTTTTTTGTATTCATAATATCGAAATTAGCCTATGTTGAATTTTTGGTATTTTTCTGAGAACTTCCAATTTTTATGAATAGTGAAAAATACTTAAAAACAACTTTTTTAATCAAAATAATTTATAGTGATAAATTATACTATTGAGTGGTTTTAATGTATAACTAGAATATATTTTTACTATTTTATCCATTGGTGCTCATTAGAATTAATTTCACTTTGAAATTGGACATAAACAATTGTCAATCTTTTGATATATATTGTTTCAAAAAAACACGCTATTTGTTGTGACAACGGGAATTAGTTATAAAATTAATTAATGCAACTTATATGTTTGGAATTTCATAAAATAGACATCATTTTTGAATTCGGAATATCAATTATAGCTTAGGGTGAAATTTTGGAATTATTCTGAAAAACCTCAATTTTTGATGAATAGTGAAACCACTTAGTGGTAGTTAAAAAACTGATTTTTCGTTTAAATGAAACATTACCACTTCTGTGATTTGAATTTCAAAAATCCAACATACATGGTTGTCATTAGGAAGTAAAATGTCGTTCAATGGGATTAATATAATTTTTTGGCGAATAGTAACTTTTAAGTTCTTAATCGCGATTATAGGTAATTAGTGTAGTTTAAGGTAATAATAATGTTTTAATAATATGAGATGAGATTGACACATTTCCTACCTTCATTGGATGTGCCATGGTCGACCAAGAAATTCCATGGGTCAACTTGGGTACCCCATGGAGCCACTTTAGTTGGAAAATGACATAAATACCTTTTATTTAATGTTAAAGTAAAAAATGACAGAAACATGAAATGTTTTACTAAAAAAAATTTTACATGGGGTTATACAAGTCATATTTTTTGACTATAAATAGTCATTGGAAAGATAAAAATATTTCCTACATCATAGTATTTTTATTATTATTTTTATACATTAAATAAATAAAATTATTTATGACATCTTGATGATGCAGCGATGACCTCATTATTTAACGATTTAAATTAAATTAAAAGATAATGTAAAATCCAAGGCATACACTTGTAAAAAACCTATTGTATGAGTATATTTAGAACCATTATCACCTTAGCCTCTAATTATATAAGTGTGGGACCTCTAAAATAAGAAACTCATTTTATAATAATGTGACTTTTCTTTACTTACCAAGAGTGCCCCTCCTCTCCACTTATAAAAGGCTCCCACCTCTCCCACCTTATTCACACTTTCAAGCCATTTGGCACGGCCAACATCTACCCAAATACTCTCCCAACTTCCCTCCCTTACTCCTAGAAGCCTCACTTTGGTCAGAATTTTCCCAAGGAAGCCTTTGGCTCAAATCAAAAAGAGTTACCCGATTTTTAGGTAATGTCTTCTCTAATGTTGTTTTGTTTTATTTAGCTTCTCCAACCCCTTAAACTCTTTTTATTCCTTTATTTTGTAACAAAACCTGTATATAAAATATACTATGATGTTTTTATGATATGTATTTGGATTAAAATTACACACACCTACATCTAATGGTTAAAGAACATACTGTTTCTGTGGATGGCGAATTTTTGCCTCACGAAACGATGATTGTTCAACACTCATATAACACCTCTAATGGTGGACATTATGATGAAACTATTTTCATATATGATATATATTATGTTTTTGTTTTCCTTATGATTTTTTATTTTTCATTTATGGCATACCTTTATGGTTTCCATTATGGGTAAATGCGATATTTTCATTTTAGGAAGTGCGGACTACCGCCCCCTCAAAGTGATTTGAATCGTTAATGCCATATGTGGGATTTATAAAGGATGGAGTAATGGTATTATAAACTATATTATATTGGTATTATATTATACATTTATATCATTATGATTTCATTCCATTAAATATGAAATATAAATGAAAGTAGCGTTCATGCGTACGTACGGCTTACCGTCTCCATGAACGGTGCATTTCATTTCTTACCTCTAAATGTTATGTAATATTATAAATGAATGTATATACTGGATATATATGATATATATGATATCTTCATCATGAATATAATTCTGGATATAATGGATATTTCACCACATGAACAACTTGTAATCATAAGAAGTTTATTCTTGACTCAAGTACCTAAGATCGTCAAAACGACCATTATAAACTTAAATAATTACATAATGTTCATGACATGGTAACAAGTGATATAAAAGGAATAATGAACATGAAAAAGGTTCTTAAGAAGGTATAGATTAACTCTAGTTTATTATTCAGGAGATCAAAGAACGGTCGAGTCAAGTCGGACACAAGGTAAGAGAATTTCTTAACCCAATTTCCATTCTTTGGGTTAATCTACTACTTTAATATTATGTCATGATATTATTATGTCCTATATTGTATTTGTACTTTCTTTATGTGTACTTATAGTGAATACACATAATAGATCTATATTATTTTAAAAATGATCTTTTTAAGGACTTCGTCTCAATCTACATTCATTGAGGCATATTTGGTTTTATACACAAATTTCTTTTATACGGTGTATAAACCCCTTTGACTTTGACGTTTATCCAAAAGGAATCTTTTTTATATGAACCGTTTTACTAAACGACAAAAGGGAATGTTTTTGTCGTATGTATGCGGCGACAATGACTTCTCCGCTGTCGTGACCATTATTTGAGTTTTGGCTTCCTCTACAAGCCATAACTTTTTAAAATGAAAAATAAATACAAAGTTTTAATTTTCTTTAATTTTGGTATTGAAAATGGTTTTGAAAGTGTTTTTATTACATCAATGTGTTGTATTGATATCTTGTGATTGAAATGAGGAAATGTTATGTTTCCTTTATGCATGTTTTATGTGATACAATTATGTTATGGTTTATGATATGTTTAAACCTATTCATATGAGGAATGCATTGGACTTAATAAGTGACGGGTGGAGCCCGCTATAGCTCCTCGATGCATCGGTAGGTCTCATGAGACAAACTAGTGTCTTGGAATGAGGCCTTGACAAAATCTTATTTGTGGTCTTGGCACGAGGCCTTGGCTACGTGGTTATGATAGTATGGCATTATGCATTCCATCATTATGATAGTGGTTATTGATATTTCATGTGATTATTCGACTAGTAGAATATCAATGTGAGTAAGTAAATGGCATTATTTCAGTTTACTTTTGCCATATTATGCTAATGTTCAAGTTTAAAAGGCTTTTGTTTTAGTTATACATTTCCTTAAATGTTAATGTTTATTTATGAAAGCTTCCGCTATTTTGTTATCCTTACTGAGCATCTGAGCTCACCTCTTTCAATGTTTTAATATTTTCCAGGATGTGAAGAAGTATTTTATGAATTACCTGCAGGGATAGTCAGAAGAGGATATGAGTGTGGACTATGGAGACTTTGTTATTATAGTTTTTCACCTTATGATGTAATGTAACATTTATGAATGTATCTAGTGTTTCCAAGGCTACTAAACTAAACGGTCTTTCGAGACTTGATCTTTTGGGATCATGCCAATATTACGAAGTAATGCACCGACTCTGGGTAGCTGGGGTCGGGGCGTTACAGTAATAGTGTGAGATGTAACTGGAAAACATTGAATACAATCTATTTTGTGTACATTTCATTCCTAATGGATGTAGTTGTGTTTGGTTTTAAAATTTTAGTTTATTATATACTGATATCAATTTATTTAGTGGGAGATCATCTTATAAATTGGGGAATAATGTTTGTTTCCACTGAGATATGTATTTATATGAATTCCTTAATTCTAACCTATACTATGGTGTTAAAATGTTTATATTTTCACAAAGGATGTAATATTGAAACTCTAGAAAATTAATTTTGGGTTTTATATAATAGTGAATAATATTTTCAATGGATGAAAAATATCAAAATTGGGAGACTGAAGTAACCATGGAATTTTATGAAAAAGTATTCTATATTTTGGACCCTATATAAAAAATGAATATATATATGAATCGTTTTTTAATTTTTTGGGAAATTACGGATGCAGTTGAAATCATCTATAATTATTATGATTAACGAATTTTTCTAGTTCTGGATCCCCATAGGGTGAAGATGTATAGTTTTCATTCATTGTATTTTTTATTCGTTCAAGAAATGAAGAAAATGGTGAAAGGAATAAAAATTATCCCATTAAAATAGAGTTTATCTATATGAAATTGAGATGAAAAATACAAGAAAAACTAAAAATTATAAGAAATTAGAGTTTAATCTTAGAGTAATTTTGAATACGATGTTTTTTCATAGTGTTCATAACATTGTAAATATTTGTTTTCCTTAGGAGAGTATGACGTAGGTCATATCATAAAAAATTGTCAGATCATAATTCATTATTATATGACATTGAAGAATAATATGTATATGGGAATATTTTAACTCATTAAAATCAATTATGAGTTATCTATCAACTTACATTTGTACTGATCATTAGAATTTTATCTATCATTTTACTTGATCATATGACTTTAGTTCATATGACATCCACATCAGTGTTTATAAGTTGTATTTTTCCTTCTATATTCATAGAATGTATATTATAGGCTAACTTTATTTCATTATTAATCATATGTCAGTCAATGTCAAGCATTAGAATAGAAAATACTATGTTTAAAAAATTTGAACTGAAAAGAAAAGGGGAATAAAATCCATTGATTATTTATGAAATATTCTTCATGGAATCAAATTCAAAATGTTTTAAAAACTCTTTATGACTCAAGAAAAGTTATTCATGTAAAATTGTTTCAAAACAAAATTGTGAGAATGTTTGAACCCAAGTGATGGTCATTCTATAAATAAAATCAGAAGGCTATGATCCATAAATCAGAACACTATATATTTTTTTAGAATATACCTATGTAATATTATTATTTAAACTGAACCATTGTCTATTTTGGGATACATTTTTGAGATTCCATCATCTTTAGAAATTTTCTGATCTTCAGTACGGTGAGATCCCACTGTATACATGTTGTGGGTCTATTTGATTCAAGTTGATGTGGAACAAAGTAAAATTTCACACAATTTATGTGGAATAAATGGAAAATTTTATTCAAATACCACATGAGAATGTAGTGATGAGTCTCTATAATATTTATCTGATATTAACTAACTATTTTTTTGAAATTTATAATACTACCAAAATATAATGTTTTTAATCATCGAGATAGAGGTAGTTTTGATATGGAAATAGGTGAAGGAATATTATTAACATCAATTTGGAGTATTTATTCTAGATAAATTATGAATTATCTCTGAGTTAAGGAATTCATGAAATAGTGAAATACTAATACTCCTTTTCAATGAAGAGATAAGAAAGATACAGAAGATCGACCAATGAAGAATCATTACAAAAGTGGTGGCAACGGAATGATTATTTGACAACTAATGATCTTTGTTCATGCAAATGAGGAGGATGGGGTCTGGGTTAATTATTGAATAATCCCATGAATGAATAGACCATGTAGAATTAAATTTTATTGTAGAGTAAAATATGCTAGGCAAAACATAGAAAATATCCATCATGTTGATTTTTTAGAATCATATTTTTAGAATGTTCATCCAAGAATCATTTTACTAAAAATTTGATTCATTCTATAGTGAGTGAGTAACTTTTAAGAACATGTTGTTCCTTTATAAAATCATAAACACTTTCAAATATAAAATATTGATGATACATTCCACTATATATGAGTATTTGATTCATTTTGAAAATATATGTGTAATTATATTTCAGTTGTAACCACTATAATTTCATAGTGATACAAAGATGTGGGTACTCAAAAAAACATGATCTTAGAAAGTTTAGGTTCTCATATCAAGGTAAAACTTTTAAATAAATATTTCATGATAATTTTATTTTATATTAATCCATATGGGTGCCGAGTATATTATAAAGAGTGAATTAGTACTTTAATTTGATACATGGGAATGATTTAAAAAGAGAATATTTATAGAAGAAAAAAGGTAATACTGACTCACTAACCCCCTCTCAATAGTAACTTTATCGATCTTGGATCTAATGGTCTAATTTTGGAATTTACCTAACCTAGTATTGAGAAGGGATATTTATACATGAATGGGGTTATTTTGAGTTATACGGTTGGATATAAAATTAACTAATGACCATGAAGTGTAGGAGTTGTCTTTTATATGAATAAGAATAGAATTTCACACTCTCTTGAGCTAACCATTATCTTTAAAACCTAGATATAATGATTCTATATGAGGATGTTATCCATATATCATTATGTCATCATATTTATCTACTATATTTTTTATTTAAAAATATCATAATTTCTACTTAAAAAAATTAATACATCACATATCAAAAGAAAGGATTTAAAAAAAATATTTTAAAAAATAGAAATACATTATTAAATATCCCTTTATCTGTTAAAATATGATTATTATGATATTAAAATTTTCATAACCTCAAAAAAATTATAGCCTTAAGTAAATTATTTACAGATTATAGGAATAAAAATGTATCATTTTCTCATAATAAATATAATATATAAATGTTGTTATTATGTTTAGATATTATTGTGGAAAATAAATCATTGCATACATTAATATTTAGATAATGATTTGAATATTATTGAAAAATACTAAATATTAACTATTAAAAAAGTATTTATAATGATTTAATATATTAATTTAATTTTATTAAAATAATTTTATAGTTAAGTCAAATTAACTTTTTATGTTTATTATGAAATAATAAGCCTTTATTACTAAAAATAACAAACAATATAAATACAATTTCATTATTTATTTTAAATAAATTAAAAAAATATTTTTATTCGATTAAATATTAATTTATAATATTTTGATGATCAAATATTTAATATTATTACCATTAACTATTTTACAAGTTTAATAACAAGTTTATTATTCTTTGGGTTAGGTTATTATTCAATGAAAATAAATCATGGGTCATATTGCCAATATGTACAATATTTATACCCATTAAATTTAATATATATAATTCACTTACATTCTCTCAATGTTATCTACATTTGATTTGATTTATTATTTGATTAGTTTTTGTACTTTTACTTCTTATTACAATCACCATTTCAGCAGTTCTTTTTATGGGATACCACAACTAACCTGAATTTAAAATTATACTTATTATTTTCATCATTTTTATTATAAAATTTTATTATTTTAAATTTTATTCAATATATTATCCCTTCAGATGTAAGATTTTATTAAAGAAAATAGTGTTTCATGTTGTTTTTTATTGCATGAAACTAGTTTTTAGTATACAATATACATTCATCAAAATTTAAAAATGATATTCTTAGGATATAAATAAATGTCATGAATAAAAAAAATCATATTAAAAAACACTACGTGGGATCATAGAAATTCTTATCAAATAATCTGAATCAGATATGTCAGTTATTATGTGAAATGGATAGCTTATATTTCAATAAAATTCATCTTTTAAATGATATAAATATATCATTTATGAGATTTTAATTAGTTATATATGAGAATATGAAACCCATATTTATGATTCCACATATATTTATTTATATAAGAAATTATTTCCCACTCACATTCCATAAAAAACATGGGTCCATGAGGATTATATTCATAGTGCATCATTTGAGGTAAAATTTCCTCTATAACATAGTGTTCATTTTAGAAGATATATTGAAACACTTTTCTTATATATTTTGAGTCATATGGAGAGGTTGTGAAAATTTTATGTTTCTAGTTATTTGAGTTATATGTTTTGTGTCATAAGATACATGCGATTTAATTTGACATCCAATTTATTTTAGCCTTCTGGTTAGTATTTTTTATCTTAAATAAAAAATCTTTTTCTAGATCTAATTTATAATTTCCACTTCTTATGTTAATTATAAATATATTTTGTATTTATTATGATCGGTTATTATATGGAAAATCACATTAAAGTGATTCATTTAGATGATTAGTTCTAGTCACCAACCTCAACTGATTGGGGAGAGCACATGAGGATATATAACACTTTACCTTAGTGGAACAAATATTCTGGGGAAATATGTATCCAAATGGTCTTATAGTAGTATTTATTTTGAGGTATGATATCTTAAAAATTTGCAGATGGGATGTTAGGAAATGAGACATTATATGTAATATGTATGTGTTATCTTGGACATCATCACATGTCCACATTTAATTTCAAGTATGTTATTGTATATTATTTCAAATATAATCTGAATTTTGTGTTATTATACTCACTCAAATTTTTGGTGAGTAGTGGGTAATTTATAAATAATTTGGGATATATTGGGAAATAATATATATATGTTCACATTATATTATGATTTATTTCATATTTTATTTTATTAAACTGATTGGTTTATAAATAAAATAATTGTGTTTTTAAATAGTTTGTTATTTTCCATTTTGTTAACAATGAGCCATGAGATTAATTTAATGATGTAATTTGTTTATTTTGATCAAACTTATTACTATATGATCATGATGAGGAAGTGATTCATGATGTGATTGTTTAAATTATATCTTGAGGTTGAGTACTAACTAGTGTTTTTGTTTTTATAGAATCAAGGAACCAAAGAATCATAAAGATGCTCCCTATAGGAAGAAGGTAGATATGGAATAATATGACAAGGAAAATAAAAGGGGAGATGTTGAACATTTTCCAGTAGTGGTAGAGTAATGATTTTAGTGGAGAGAAATATTATTGAGAGTATATATAATGTGAATCAAAACATGGAAGTGAGACTGTTTGATGAGGTAGTTTGGGTGATTATTATGGTTCATAATATTTAAGATGAAATCATATTATCATTAAGTTTGATATAAGGATTTAATTTATAATAGAGGTTGGAAGTAAAGGATGGGGTATTTTGGATAATATATACATAATAGGGGGAATGCTGAAGCATTTAGTTGTTATACATGATGGACTAATGTGACATTGGTTGTATATTCTCATTCATTTCAATGGAGAAAATGGATTGAAATAGTGGTTAGGTAAGAAATAAGACATGAAATTTTTGATTTATTGATGTTATATATAGTAACACATATGGAAGAAAATTAAAACAACAATCATTATTCATCAATAAGTATCAGTACCAAAGTGGAAGTGGGATGATTGTACCAAAATTTTTAGGATTTTTCCAATAACACCAAACTGTAAATATGAATTTTGTGTTATTACTGATCAGTAGACCAATGTGAAAATTTTTATCAAATCATAAAGACTATTACTATTAGGGAACTTGTAATGATAAATGGTATAATGGCCATGATACATCATAGTATGACAAATAATATTATATTTGAATGTGAAGTAAGCATTAAATCATGTTCATAGAATGACTTACAAGAGGATTATTTTACACATGATAAATGTATCATAGATTATCATCCAACTGTTAATGTATTATTTGAAAATACTATTCAGATAATTGAGGGTATTATCTGAGAATTTATCCTTGCTTTTTCTAGTGTATGGGAGGACTATGTTACATTTAATAAGTGTTTATATATTAATAATTATAATAAATAATTTTATACAGTTATCTTTTAGAAATCATATGGTGGTATTTTTGATCACACATATGTTGGATCGATGATGAAAAGGAAGCTTACATTGGCCCCATAATGGTACCCAAAACACATTATTTCGCATGGTTCATCTTAAGGATATTAGTTATGATTTAAATATTGGAAGAGTATTATGTCGATGAAAGACACAAAAAATTCAACATTATTTATAGATGTTAAGTATTTTCTTACGCACTTATTATGTTGGTAAATCAATTATTTTTCACCCATATAAACGTAATTGATTATAGAAAAATTAATTCATACTTTATTACACATTTTTACATACAATAAAATCTCATAAGATCATGGGGACTTGAGACTTCTTGAAATTATGTGTGTAAAATTATAACACGAATATGGATATAATGTAATTATTAAAAATTACCATTGCATGATCTTATGTTCTTTTGATATTTAACAATCTATATGAGATAAAATAGGGGAGTACATAATAAATGGGTGATCTAGATACAAAAATAGTAGGAAAATCAATGCATATACATTAATATGTATAGTCAATAATGGTATTTTTACAAAATCTTTCTTATCAATGGTTATTATGGGAAATAGTCTTTGAAATTTGATTGGATATAACAAGTATTGTTCTGAAATATCCATGTAGTTCATGTCATTCATTTAGAATCATTTCATAAGAAAGTGTTTATTAATTTTAAAAGGGGATTTTTTTTTTAAATGTCTACATAGTTAAATTTCCCCCATTCAGAAATTTTTACATTGAAATATTACTTTATTCACTAATAAACTGATATATCTACTTTTTCTTAACAAAAAATTCTAGTTCCCATGATTCTTCTTGAAACATGTTGTACGTCCATAATAATTCAGAAAAGGGTTCTCTCTAGTTTCATAGTAAGATGTCTCTATAAGAATGTATCATTACCATCTCTTCCTAATATGAATGAATTATCTCTGAGGGACTACCTTTATATTCATTACATGTTATGGGTCTGGTATTTACATTATCAAGAGGGTTAAATAGAACTCCTATTCTACATGATATCTGTTAAGTGGGAGTGTTAATTAAAAAGCCACTACTCTAATGAAATTAGGAACCTTATAGGTGCTGATGGATATTAGAATAATATTTTCTTTCTACCATAACATCATAAAATTATTCTGTCTAGATATATTAAGGAACAATTTATCTCTAACCTCAATTTCTAGGTCATTTCGATGAATTTACATACCTATTTTTTGATGTTTTGTTTTTCAAATTTCATATGATGGTGAATAATCTAAAAATTAATAGCCATATCGTGGAATAGATTATGAACCAAAAGCTGCAACTCTCTAACATCATCCCCACATGTTGGATCTTGTTGACCACTTCCCATATAGAGCCTCATTATGTTCCATTTGAATGATCAAAATGGAAAATTTTCTAATATGAGAACTCCAATAGGGGAAGATGATGATCCAAAAATATTAGTAAATCCATTTAACATGATATTATCTTATCCTATGGAGTTTTAATGGAGATCTCAGTCTAAACATATTTTTTAGGGTGATATCGAGAGATGAAACCTATCACTGTATCAAATTCTTACAGAAGACTTCTCTAGAACGATGAGTAAAAAAACATATATATTAATCATATATAATAGAGATTGTGAATCCATGATTTCATAAAACATATTATATAATTATATGTGAGATTTGGTTAAGAGATAAATATTTCATGATAGAAATTAAATTTTATGACATTATTAGGAGAGTAAATACCACCCAGATGGAATTATTTTCAATAAATATCCTAGAGAGTCCCATAATAAAATACATCGTCATATTTTTTCAATATCGATACTAGTATGGGGAAAAATTATCATACCATGATAATTATTCATTCATCCCTTACATCTTGGAAAAAAAGCATCTATAAAAAAATTCAAAAAATTATACCTTAATGCCTTAATATAATATGTTTTTCATTAAATTTCTACACATCTTAGTGTTTCATGGATTAATAAAAAAATAGTAGTAATTCACATAATAAAAAATTTTCATTTTATTTTCTAGTTCTAAAGGGACTGATATCTAGGATCCAAAACATATAACTCCATCATAATAAAATTTTAACACCAGAATATTTTATATCATTCTCAATACCACCTCATCACCTTTTTAGGCCTCCATGATGATCTATTGAATAGACATATGAGTTGTTATTTTAGGAATATATTATTTTTATCCTTTTATATTCCTATTTCCATCATATCCATGTCCAAAAAGATTCCATCCTTTACAATTCTAATCATGTAGAGGGCTTCCTGAACCTTTATAATTTATGAATCTGCCACATTTTTCTCCATCACTGGATAGAAATTTATAGAAAAATTATAATCCATGATCATATATAAACACCTTGGTTTTCACATATTGATCTCTGTTTTTGTGATATTATAATTGTGATTTTGTGATCTTTGTATATGTCACACTTCTATTAGTTGAGATAATGTCCCCAAATCCTCATTGTGAATATCACTATATCAAAATCAATATCACGACTTAGGTATTTATATTTAAGGATCATTAATTAGTGGGAGGCATAGTCTATCACATTTTCATCTTGAATTCATTTATAACCAAATCCCGTTTTTTACGTATCATTATAGATCAAAAATGCATCCCCACTACAAGGTATTGTGAGAACATGTGACATTATTAGACATTTATTTAAATCCTTAAATAAATCATCACATTAATCAGTGTAGAAAAACATGTCTCTTTTCTATATTAGCATGGTTAGTGGCCATTAAAAGTATGATAATTTTCTAAAAATTTTATGGTATTACATAGATAATCCAAATAAACTATATATTTACATCATAGATGTTTATTTAGGCCAAACACTAATTACCTAAATTTTATAAGGATCCAATGATATACCTTTACTGGTGATAACATACCCTAAAAATGTTACATGCTTTATCTAAACATGCATTTACTATAGTTTTAATTCAACATTTATTTCCACAAGTTATTAAATAAAATGTTACAATTATCATAAATGTATACCTTTTATGAGTAATTAAACATAACATCTAAAAAGAATACAATAAATTTTTCATGGTGATCCATAAATAATTTAATTGTCTAGTCTACAGAGATATATAGGGAATTATGGATTCCAAGTCACACAAAAAATGAACTCTTAGTTCCCATTGCCTGTATGAAAAGTGTTATTGGGGATAATCTACTTCTTTTATTTGACATGATAATTTCCCAACCAAATATGTACCGTGGATATGTATTGGCTCCACATAGTTGACTGAACAAGTCCGGAGTTGATTGTAGAGGATACTTCTTCATTATCATGGTCTTTTTTAGCTCACAACAGTCAATATAGAGGCACTTGGACCTATTATTCATCAAAATAAAATGGAACAATACTCCCCTCAACAATGCAATTTGGCATATAAACCCCTTATTTGGTTTATCATGTAGCTACTTCTTTAGCTCATTAAGATCATCTATGGACAATCTTTATTTAGTCTTGGATATTGGTATGTCTCTAGGAATAAGTTCCATCAGGAGATCGACCTCTCAGCTTTGATGAGAACAATACAATTCATCAAGAAACACATCAATGAATTCCCTTTTAATGGGAATGTCAACATGGATGAACTTTTCATATTCTCAATAATTTTTTCTAGATATGTTTAAATAGAATTTAGTAATATCCTTTCCTAAAATCATGGTATAAAAAGAGATTTATTATACACCTTTCAATTGTAAAGATAGTGAGTTTTAGTAGATATGTTGATTTTATTATCTCAACAATATATGTTGTTTTAATAAAATAAAATCCAATCAATGATCTGAATATTATAGAATTCTTTTAAAACATGTATTAAATGGTTTTTTTAAATTATCTACAAAATCTTTGATAGTGGATTGTTTATATAATTAGGATGAAAAACCCGATTCATTTTCTATATCCACCAATAACACGACTTCCATGTTTTGAGGAGGTCATTGAATAGTTATACTAAAATTGGGAGATGTGAAATGATGTGCATAATCATGGATGATAAGAATTTATTTCTCTAATTGATTATTTATTTAATCATTTACTTCAACAAAATTATACATTGGGATGATAATTTTCTAACTACTCATCATAAATAAGTGAAAATATAATCATTGATGGTCTCATCCAAAATATAAATACATTTCATAACATATGAATATATACGATTATATTTGTTTTATCTATGATCTACATCCTAACATAAATTATTATGGTCATTTTCTTCAATTAATAATGGTTTTTAATGAGATTATACATTAAACAAAGCTTAAACCTCATATTTTCCAAACTAGGTGTGAAATAAGTGATTTTTTCATGAACCCAGTGATGATCATGTCATATCCTAATGCACCCTTTTTGGGTTTATTATGACTGGGTAAAATTGTACTGAAGAAACATAAACAATTGGTATCTAGATACACATGAATTCTGTGGAAATCATGTCCAATATAATTTAACAAAATTTATTGTTTTTTATTATCTTTAACATTATTATAAATTATTTTGGAACAGTTTTCTCAAACTAATCTAAAAAAACACTTTACCATGATACAAACTATGCAACCCATATTTTAATAATATTTAATTAAAAAGGCATCACACAAAGGCTAACATAATAAGATACCAAATGAAATTGTGGCCTAGTTTCATTAAGAAACTAAATACATATAATAATTATTTTAGAAATGATACAAAATCATAATTTGAAAAAAAATCATAACATGACTTTAGTTTTAATTGATCTTCAAAAACTACACAAGATAACTGGTGTATGTATATAGGAAAGGGATGAAAATTAAATCCCAATAAAGGAGTAATCAACAAATTACATGATGAAATAAATACTTTTCAGAAAATGGGTATATCAAGGTGACATAAATTGGGTGATAATAACCCACATGGTCATCAATGCATGATATTAGATGATAAAATAAATTCATTATATTATTGTGGAAACATCATAAAACATGATATCATAAGAATATGTCCAAGAAAACCTCTATGTAAAAATATCATAGTTCACATAAAATGAAATACCATGAAAAATACATGTTATATCATTATAAAAAACATTACATATTGCATTCGAGGACTATATAATTTTGGGTCCACCAATCACATTCATATCATGCACATGAATTTTTTTGCAACATAGATCACATAGTGTAAGAATGATTTTCATGAATTTGAAACCCGTGATAACGGATTGTGCGTTACATGAATGTAATTCCCATAATCAATTATGATTAATAATATCTATTTGAATACCCTTAAATATAAATGGTGATGATTTATTACTAAAAAATGTTTGACATGGAAAAATCACAAGATATTTTCAGAATCATAATAAAGGAATATTACGATTTTTGGAATGTTTTAATGCGATTGAAAGGGGTTTATCATCACTAGAAAACAATAGAGATTGTAAGAGGGATGTCTAGAAATATATTCCAACATGAAAATTTGGAAAATAAATTTAATAATATATTAATTTAGATTGAATAAAGAGGGAAATGAGAGAATCCATGACCATGAGAGGGATCCTCTAAAAGCTTGGGAGGATCTCATTATGAAGTTGTGAAACCGTAATATGGATATAGAGTGGGAAAGATATAGTAACATCATGACTAAATGTTATTGAGTTTTGTGCAATTAGATCTTAGGTGGGGCTTCATAGTGGAATGTTTTTGAATTATTATTTAATTTATAAACCTAGGTTTTAGTCCTTATATGATAAAATAATAGAAACCAAATACCTTCCCATTTTTTCCCCATGAGTTCATTAAAAAATGATGGTTTTTCAAAAAACTATAAATATAGGTGAAGAAATTTCTAAAATAATTAATTCAAAAACAATAAAATATAATATAAGTTTCAAGGGATTCAGTTAGGGATTGTAAATTTTATCAAATAATATCAAAAACAAATTATTTTATTGGGAATACATTATTTTGGTTATATATAATCTTAATAGTATTTATAACATATCTCTTAGTATTTTAAAATAGCATAATACATTCCATTTAAATATATCATATAAAATTTTAAAAAAAAATTAATTGTCTCTGAAACATTTATAAATTTCACCATTGGATAAATTTAAGGTTATAATTTTAGAAATAATATTTATTTAATCAATATAATTCTCAAAATATGAATACATACACTATTAGATAAAAATACACATTTATTGAAGAATATTGGATTTTAGAATCATAAACAATACCATTATTAAAAGTATATTTACCTTTGTAAAATTATATTACATTTTATATTAAAATAAATATTATTTAAAAATAATATTTTGATAATAATATTCATTTTAAAAGATATTTAATTCATTAGAGATGGAGAATTTCAAAATATTTATCTATCTTAAAATAAAATTTGAGTTTGAAACTATCAAAATTTAATTTTTTATCAAACTCATAATTTAATCATTCATAAAGGAATAATAAAAATAGATTAATATAATCATTATTTTACAGAAAATGAAAATATAGAATTTAATACAGCTAGGGTCATGTTATATGTAACGCCCAAACAATAGTAACTCAAATATACTGCCTTATTTTATTACATTTGCATAGATACAAGAATAGAATCCTAAAGGAACCATCAATTTCGCAGTTTTGGAAATAGGATTACATACTTGATGTTACCATTAAAATCTATCACATTAAAAACTCAAAGAATTTTATTTTATCATGCTAATAAGACTCTTAGTGTAACACTGCATATCAGTCATATTATACATCATGTAATCCTAGGACAAATGATACAAAAAAAATGGTTAGATCAACTATTCAGTAAGGGTATAAAAATAATACAATATATCATAAATAAAGGGAAGAAGCTATGGAATGGTGATAAACTGACACTGATTCCATTTAGTCAATAACCTAATCACAATGAAAAAAATAATTATCAAATAATGTACTAAAAATAATAACATGATAATAAAACATAACCAGTGATATTCAACTAGTCTAATAAACACAAGGAATATCAATATCTAATAACATACTGAGAGAACCCATAATACTAGTCATTCCAAACATACTATCAAGGCTTAGGCCAAAACACCATACATATATGGGTAACAACCAAACTATTTTGTATCATGATACCTATGGATTCATGGAGCGGATATAGTGGGACCCACTCATTACTTACTATGTCCAAGGAATTATTCAAATGAAAAGTGTGAAACATTTCCAACATAACTATTCATATTAAAACAAGCATACGAACAGAAAACTCTTTAACCATAAACCATGAATGTTTTCAAAATAGCACACCCACTGTCATATTGATCATAAACCCTTCAATACAATATGTAGAAGGTATAATAATAGATCAAACTCAATTATTCTAAGATCGAACAATGGATGTTGACATAGATAAAAATACTCTAATAAATTCATAAGAAATATCTTCAAGAAAATACCCTTTTCTTTGAGATCATTTATTTAAATTATGTTAATTAGTAAAATAAAGAAATTTATTTAAAAAACATTTTATAATTTTAATGTATGCTTAAAAATATGGCGGAATCAGGAAAAAGAAAAAATCCACTCATTCCAAAAAAATTTAAAATAAATATTATTTCAGTATTTTTTTTGAAAATTCATAATGTTTTTTGTTTGGAAACCAATTTTTTTTTAAAACAATCTATATATAGAAGATCATGGGAAAAAGAAATTTTTTATGGGAGTAGTAACAATATATTGAAATAAATTTCTAAGAAACATGTACATGGATAATAATTAATCCTTAGTAAATACTAATGTATTTGATATCCAGATTAAAAATGAGATTATGAAATTAACACTTACAAAGTTCATATAATTTACGTGATAATTAATAAATGGGTATTTTATGTGTAAAAATATAATATCCACACTTATGTATGTTATAATTTAATATAAATAAATTAACATTTCATTCCACACATAATCTTGTCAATATATAATCAATGAAGTATACGTATTATCTAATGATATGGACATTCAAATAAGAAACCTCTCATCACTTGTAATAAGATGAATCAAATCCCTATACTAGAAGAAATTATTAGTTGAATCAATTAACAGAACAAGTATAATGAGATTCATGAATTTATATTTTAAAGGGTAGTTCATAAACCCCACACAAGGATCATGTGGTGAAAAAAATCATATATCTCCAAGAGGTTAAAAGTGTGATAGAAAACCCTTATCATGTAATTTTCTTTAATAGAATGTTATTTATCCTCCTATATAATGGTTCAAATAATTTTATAAAATTATACAATAAATACATATATATTTATGATGACATATATTATCATATTATATTACCCTATCACATTTTTATTAATAATATTTTCTTATTACCCTTGTTTCACGTGTTAACCACTTCATTTTCACATGCATGTTTTGTCATTTAAGTCACGTTTCTTATTCAAATGATATATTGACAGCATATAAGTAATGATATTATGTTCATAATAATTATATTCACTAATCATATACATTTATTTATCATTAATGATGTTTTAACAAGGAAACTGAATCAAATCACATAGTGGAGATGGCGGGCCGTATGTACGCACAGACGATAATATCATTACCTTAATGTTAAAGTGGTATGTAATTAGATGGTGTATCAATTATACAGAATCAATATAAATTCATATTTATTATTTATATCCAAAATATTTATCATTATACACATCCATATAATGTGGCGATGAAAAACAAATTACGTCATAATGTGGAGACAATAATATGTATGTGCACAAACGTGGTGATATTGTTTTTTGTAGGATGGATAAAAAGAGGAATATTGTTGTCCAATAATCAAAAAATAATCTCATCATATATATAATACTATTTTAATTATTTTATAATGTATACCATGCATGAATAAATAGTATAAAAATAAATAATTGTGAAGGAATTGGTAAATGTGATTACCTCTTCTATTGAAAAACTCATTTGGATCATATATTAGAGACACTTGGGTTGGTATTTTGAAGAGACCAGAACTTCAAGGATGTGTCTATTGAAATTTATAAGGTAAATGGGAAGTTATTGGTTGATAAATAATTCTCAATGTGGTATGAGGAAGTGAGGGAGGGGATCTTTTTTTAATTGAGGTGAGGGGAACTCTTGGAATCCGTTAAAATATTAGATTAATACAATTTAATTTTCAATTTCAAATATATCTAAAGTGAGTTATGTAAAATATAAGATGACAATGGGTAAAAATCCTATAATACAATAACTTTTAATGATGTTTTGGATTTATTTTTAACCGTATATTTTGGATTTAACCCTAAATTAATTTCTTTAACTCTTACCGTGGAATCATGTGTTTTCATTACATTAGGGTTAATATAGTTAATATTATATTGAAAAAGAACCTCAAATGGATATATTAGGAAATTTTTAACATGATTATTGTTATTTTTCCAAAATTTATATTTTTATTAATATAATATCTTTTAATAAGATATTATTTATTTTAATGTAACATATATAACGATTTTCATACTATTCATTAGTATTCATTTTTAAAAATATACTACTAATATGATAACTTCAGACCAACACATATAATATATTAATAACATTTGGAAGGTATCTATATCAGTCATGGATGTCCATAATTATTTCGAATTATATTTATTTTAATATTTATAATATAATTTATTTGATATTTCCATTGATTAAACAATTACTACATCATTATATTGCAAGAGTTTAATTTAATTATTTCTTTGATAATTTTTTAAAAAAAATATCCTGATTAATATAAATTTAATATATTTAAAATTACTCTTTATATTCTTATTTATCTTCAATATGCCCATATATTGGAAATTATTAATTATTAAAAATATCGGCATGAATTTTTTAAAATAAAATGAAATAAAATATAATAAATATCACATTCCTACCCAAGTGGAATAAAATATTTATAATTTCTTCCTAAAGGAGATTTGTTATCTAAACCACTAATCCAATGACGTTAGGATAAGAGTTAGTGTAATTTTAAATTAATATGATATTATTTTTACCTTTATTTTTCCAATTTATGTGCAACCAAGGGAAAAAATACCAATGTTAATATTCTCCCAAAATTTAGATGATATTATTAGAAAAAAAATTTCTTACTTATTACTACGATGTATTTATATTTTCCAATATTCAATTCATAGAAGGGGATAAATTTAGTTTAACACTAATCCCGTAAATGTCACGAGAAGACTGGTAAAAGAGACATTTAAAAGTAGAATTTGTTTTATATGTAATTTCAATTTAAAAATTGAATCCAATAACGTTAATTGGAATAATATATGTATTTTTGTTCTATTATATCATGAAAAATAAATATTTTTAAAATAATTTTTTAATTAAAAAACATTTTTTTTACTAAAATGTTTTATTTTTAAATATTCATCAAAAAATGAAACTTATCAGAAAATAACCAATAATTAAACCTATGATAATTTTGATATTATAAATTCAAAAATGAATATTATTTTTAGAAATAAAATTTAAAAAATTTAAAAATTTAGTTTTAAAATAGTTTAACAATTCAGAAGTTGTAAAATTAAATTTTGAATAATATTTTTTTAGGAAAAAAAATTGGATTGACTGAAAATTAAATTATTATTATATCAAAAACATTTATGGAAAATATGATAGACCATGTTTTCAAAAACAAAAGGATAATACAAAGTATTTGAAGAGAATATACAGATTTTTAGAACTAATATCCCTAAAAAAATATTGTGGAGATAGAGGATACATGAGTTCTTGGTACATCCATTATCAAATATTTAAACTCATAGGACAACTTGTCCTAGAAATGGCCATACTCCTCAAGGACGATATTTTCTTTGTTGAACCCCGCAACCATAATTACTATCTTCTAGTTAATCTAGGTGTACTATCCTAATTGAGATTCATACTCAGTAACCTCCCCATCATTTTTCTCGCCTCCTCTTCAGTAGCATTGTGTAAAAAACATTGCTCTAACACTTCTTTTCTAGAACTCAATAACACATAAAAGGATTCATCACACATGCCATCTGATTTAATCTGGAACCCAAATTAATTTTTTGTCTCCTTGAAATTTATATTTTTTTCCAACTGAGTCTCTAAAAGAGGAGGTTAGGAGGAGTAATCCATCATAACCTTCCTCCTCCTCTTACTCCTATTACTCCTAGGACTCGAATCTTCACCTTCTAAATGACTAGGATAATTTTTATTTGGTTACTTTATATAGAAACCACATGAACATAGAATATTGGCTTGTTCAGTGCTCATACCATCCACTACAAAGCTTTAAAAACAATTTTTCAATTGAATTAATGTTCTGTTAATTAGGTTAGAACCCACTAACATTCCAACAATATTTTGCAGTCAACATTCAAAGAAGCTCTCTACCTTCCCTTGTGAAAGTCACCACTACCTGAACATAAAACCTCAGAAAAATAAGAAGTATTAATAGCCTCCTCACCTCCATCCTTCAGAACCATAGTAGATTTACTCTTAATCACTTGAGTTTCACCTCAACCAGCATCATTTAAGAAAAATAAATCAAATGCTCTCGCTATGTTATTGGAGTTTTGTACATTTCATGTCTAAGGACCAGATAGGTTCACTCTCAACCTATTAATGACATAATATACCTTAGGATTATTGTCAGGAACCACTAACTACTTCACCAAAGAACTGTCTGACCAACTCAAACTGGATGATCTGCCATCATTTTGATCCAATCACCTCAATATATAGTTGACATACAGTCTATTGAGACACTTACATAGCCCCCCTCCTCCACTGGTAGTAGTGACTGGGGACAACACATGTCATTCCGCAATATACAAGAAACCTCGATCACTATAGGATTGACACACTAAACACTACAATCCATACACATTGGTGTCTGTTCTGATAGACCATCCTCATCATGAACCAATGGTTCCATGCCACATTCATTTCCCACCATACTTGCATAATTCTGAGACCCATGTCGACAATTATTCATTGAGTACCCTAGCTTCTTGCAGACAGAACAAAACTCATTCCATGATTCATAGGTCACACGTTTTTTTCTTTAATACTCCTCACCAATAATAAACCAAAAATTATCGAACAACAAAATTGATGAATAAATTTTAGCATACACACACATGGGATAACTGGATGAAAAAGATACTTTCCGGGATTATTCGAGCATAAATATATAACAAAACTGTTCCCATTCATTCTAATAACAAATGGTTTATGAAATATTTATGGGGATATTGTGAATACTCATCCAAATTACCATCGAAGGAGTATCTCGATTCATATGAATGTCCATCATACATCTACACAGATAGAAGAATAATCTTTTGAAGCTACGAGGGGAACTTGAACATGCTATAATTAAATCTTTCTTTGATGAAAAATACATAATATGGTGTTTTTCCAAGAAGTGGCACTATCACTCTCTCCTTCAAATCCAAAATCAATAAAATAATTAACGAGACCTCCACTTCATAATAATGAAAAGGATGTATGAAGGTGACTAGAGATAACACATACCAGTGTTCCATATACAGAAACATGGACATGGAAGAGAAATTTAACCGTGATGATATAATGAGACTGATATATAATATGGTCAAGAGAAAGTTAATACTCACAATGCAATGAAACTAAAATAATCTAGTGAACATTTGATTATTTGGAACAGATGGTACTAAGATAACATTTTTTGATTCATAATATTTTCCAAATAGGTGAAGTATTATTTTACTAAATATTCTATAAATAAAATAAAATATATAAATTTGATAACTATACTTTTGACCATTAGTCAATTTCTACCATAAAATAATATTATTCTCTAAATGATGAGCATTTATGATGAATTTATGATGGCATATGATATCAAATAAATATCTTTGGATAAAAAAATTCAAATAAGTATATCCCTATATTCCTTAAATCCATAAACATCAACCATAAACAAATTTAATTGACTAATATTAAATAATTAACAAAAATTAATTTACCAAATTTCAATAGTAAAACTCTAATGTTCAAAATAGATCGTTTATAAAATAACTGTCCTTACTCAAAACTATTATCGGTTATTATTTAAATGCAATAATCAAAAGGAATTGATCATATAGTCATCCAAATAACATCAAGAACTCAAAATTTCTTATTGGAAAAATTTAATCAGTTAAATATCATAATATCCAAGGTTTTATAACCATTTCCAAAAGTAACATGAATCACTATAAGTCCACAATAAAATCATATTTATCTCTAAAATACAATTAATCATATTTCCCATAATCTTATAGTATTACAAAAATTGAAAACATCATCCAAAATAATATTAATTATGAAGAAATAATTTTCCAATCCCAATGTTATAAATTTGATGAATGGAATATACCTAAAATAAAATTTACTTCTATCCATTATATATTTCAACTAACAAAAAAAATTCTATACTATCCAAGACATCACATAAGCTATTAGAAGGAATTTCAACCCTGTCACCTTTTATTTGTGGTTTCAAACCCCATGTCTATGCTAGACATGATGGGTTGTCACCTAGATAATGGGTTGTCCTTTTTCTAAATCTATATTAAAATAACTCCCAAGTTAAATGTGATTGACATCTATGAAAATATGTTAATCACTAAATATGATTTTAAATAACGTTTTTCACTAAAACCCCAATACATAAATACTTCATACATTCTTTTATATATAGGTCCTTCCTCACTCTAGATTTTATCATATATTATAGTAATATAACATGGGTAATTCTTAGGTTCCCCACATTTAAGGTCATTAACTACTAATTTATTATTATTATGAGCTTTATTTCCCTCTAGTGTACCATTCATTTTTTCAAAATATATTCTTTTCTTTATGTCCTTTCCTGCACATAAAGAATTTTTGTATTCTATTGAGACACTATCCTAGGTTTCTTCTTCTAACTTTTTGAATGATATAAACTTAGCTTTATTTTCTCCATGGAATCCCCCACCGAAGCTCATAGAATGTTCCATCTGTCTGTTATTTGGTGAGTTTGTGATTTCATTAAAAAAACTCTTAATCATACTTTTTTAAAAATGATTAGGAATGAACATTATATCATTCACGACAATCAATATTCAATTTTTTTGATCATATACACCACATTTTTTCATCATGTTCAATGATAACATGACTCCTTCAGGTTCCATATATTTTCTAAATATAGAAAGAATTGTGTGAGTAACTATATTAGTACTGAGAGATACATGTATTTATTAATAGGATATCATGACACCTTATTTTCCATCCAAACCACCTTAGTCATTAACTAGATTATAAATTTACATCATATATTAAAATCCTTCGTATTGGGTTTTAAATAAAATGTGAATTATCCTATGCATATCACATAGGATCAAAATACTAGGTGCATATTAAGGCTCATTGTTGTGTACCAAGTTATCACTAGTGAGGCCTGTCACACCTTGTCAGAATTATAAACCCTATGCACATTTTTCGCATAACCACGTAATCATTTTGTATCCATAAAATGTTTTATTTATTAGAATACACACATAATATTTAACTTATAAAATCATGAGAATGTTATTCTATATTAATCCTTAATGAATGTCATAGGGTTACATTCCCTAATCTATAGTTTTTTTATCTTGTCTCTCAGGTCTCTAAAAAAATTTCTTCTGATACCAACATTAATTCCCCCAACCATTGTACACCAGACCCCATGCCTTATTTCATTAGATTTGTATATAGAAAATATTTGAATCCAGATGGACCAACCATCTTTACAGTTTTAGATCAGGATTAAAAAATTGACGTTATCATTACAATATAAAAAATAAAATATACGAATAATTTTTTCTCATAATTCCAATAATCCCCTTAGTGTAGCCCTACATATTAGTAATAATATACTTCTTAGAATGTTGGGTAATTATGAATCATAAAAAAGGCTGAACTAAAATTTTCATTCAGGAAATACATACATCAGAATCTATCATAACTAAATATAAATGATTATGGAATGGAGATGAACTGAAACCTATGATATTTAATCGATAACCTGATCTTAATAATGAAGGAATGAATAATGATAAAATAATTCTATATAAATAATCACATGATAATGACACATAACCATTGCTATTTTCCTATCCAAATAATCACATGGAATATCAATAACTAATATCATAATGAGGGAATGAATATAGTTGGATGTCATAGACATACCATCAAGTCTTTGGATAGGAAACCTTAAATAAATAGTTAAAAACCCAACTAGTTTGTCTCATGAGACCAACTAATGCATCAAGTTGCTATATAGAGCCCCACCCATCTGTTAATGAGTCCAATGAATTTTTCATATCAAATCTCTTAAAAGTATCCATCATAAATATAAATATTATAGCTACCATATGAAATGTTAATACTTCAACCATAAGCCATGAATGATATCAAAATATGACATCCATAGTCAAGCAGATCAAAAACCTTTCAAAAAAATATTTTAGAATGTATCATAAGTGATAAACCTCAACAATCCTTTTATCCAACAAAGGATGTTCACATATAAGAAAAAACTGTAATAAATGTGTTAGAAATATCATGAAGAAAACAACTTTTTCTATTAAAATAATTTAATTAAATGATGTGATTTTTTAAAATAAAATATTTCAGTTAAAAAGTTAAACATGATAAGGAAGTTTCAAAACATCAAGGAATCAAGATGATGTAAAATTCCTCTAATGTCATTAAAGATAAAAATAAACATTCGTTCTGTATTTTTGTCGAAAAAGTCATAAGGTAACTCATTTGGAAAATAATAGAAATATTATGTTAAAAACATTTATATAAATTATAAAATGGGTAAAAGTCATTAAATATTTTTTGGATAGTAGTAAAATAACTTTTATATACATTTTTAACTAACATTCTCATGGATGATAAATAATCTCCTATAAATACATACGTATAATGAATCCCAAATATAAATGAGATTTCGAAATTAACACTTACAAAGTTCTTATCAGTGAGATGATAATTAATCACTGTGGATATTATGGGTAAAGAATTTATATAATAAAAATATAAATTTGTGAATATAACATAAATAAATACAAATTTTATTCCACACATAATAATGTCATTATATAATAAATATTTTTGATTTATAATCCAATGAATTAAAACTGAGTAATGAAACCCCTAAACATTTAGAAGCACTAAAATAGTATGACTAAAAATATTAAAAATTATAAAATGAATCATTCATTACCATGATGATAATAAGATTCATGATATTATATATAAATGGTATTTTATACACCACACACATGGATTATGTGGTGGAAAAGGTTTATATGTCAAATAGGTAAAAAGTGAGATGGAAAACCCTTAAATTGTCATTTTCTTTAGTTGAATTTTATTTATTATCATGTATAATTGTTGAAAAAATGTTAATAATTTGTACCATAAGAATATAAATATTTATGATATCATATATGATCCTCTTATATTATCTTATGACACATTTTTTACAATATTTTCTCATCACCCTTGTTTCGGGTGTAAATTGCTTCATTTTCCAATGCATGTTTTGTAATGAAAGGCCACTTTCTTATAAATAGGATAAATTTTAATAATATATATAATTTTATTTTGTACATAAATAATATATTAAGTCATAATATTCTTTTTTATAATCATTCATGAATTTTTAATTCTTATAATGAATATCATTGCATTTAGGAGACTGTATGTCATACGTACGCACGAGCAACAAAACAATTCTCTTACTTGTAATGTAGTACGGAATTGGATGATGTACTAATTATAGATAATAAAAATAATATATTATATTATATTTATATGGAATATATTCATCATTATACCTATCCAAAGATTGTGGTGAAGAAAAAAAATGACACCACAACGTGGTGATGGTACGTCATATGTATGCACACATAGTGATATTTTTTAGAAGGATGGATAAAATGAACAATAGAGATGTTTGATAATTATAACAACATAACATATTATTTGTGATACTGGTGTTATTATTTTATAATGGAAAAATACATGTGAAGAGGAATTAGAATAATAAATTAATTTTAAGGTGATGGTAAAGACGATTACATTTTCCTTAGCGAACCTCATTTGGATCTCCTCTTAGGGACATCGTGGTCTTCCATTTCAGAATAAACAAAAATCTAGGAAGTGGATATATATGTTTAAATTTGAAATGATTAGGGTTGTAAGATCATTAAGGTTCAATGTGGTGTGAGGATGTGAGGTAGGAGGTTCTTTTTTATAAGAGAGGGGAGGGGACTCATTGAATCCCATAAAATAATAGATAAATATAAATTGATTTTCAATTTAAAGTTGTTCAAAAGTGAGTTTTTTGAAAATTAATACGTTTATGGGTCTAAATAATATCAAAAAGTACTTTATCATTATGATATATTTTTATCCTTATGGTTTGTCTTTGTCCCGAAATTAATTCTTTTAACTCTTAATCTGGAAACATGATTTTTTATTACATAAGAGATAATATAGATACTATAAAAATGAAAAAAGCACCCAAATTGATTAATTGAAAACTTAAGAATCCTTATTATACTTATATTACCTAATTTTAGATTTTTTATGAATATTATATCATTTATTAAAATATTATTTATTTTAATGTATCAAATTTGTCAATTTTATATATATTTTTTGGAATTTTTAATAATATCAATAAAAATGATACCTCAAACCAACACATCTAATATCTCAATAACATGTCTAAATTATATGTAAAATTCTTGAATGTCTGTAGTTATATAAAAGTATATTTATTTTAATATTTATAACGTCATTTATTTGATATTTCTCTTAATTAAACAATTAATACATCATTATTATGCAGGCCTTTAATTAATTTATTCATTCTCTAAAAATTAAAAATTAATATTCATAATTAATATAAATATATTTTCTTCCAAATTACTTTTTATTTTTTTTGTATATCTTATATATAACCCAATTTGAAAATATATTTAGTTATTAAAAAATTTGATTATGGCATTTTTAACTTATCTTATAATATAATATAATAAATATTGTATTCTTTACCTAGTGTATTTAAAATTTTATAATTTCATCCTATGGTATATTTTAGTCAAAAAATAATATTATAATGTAATTCAGACATGTGATATTGTAAGTATTTAATATTGTGACATTATTTTTATCTTTAATTACACAATTTACCTTTAACCATGGGAAAAATAAAAAATTACTATTCATCATAAATTATATTTATCATATTAGAGAAAAATATGATAAATATTACTACCATTTATTTTCATTTTTTAAAATTCAATTCATATACATGTGTAAAATTTTTTAACACTAATCCCACGGATATAGCGAGAATGCGGGTAAAATAGATGTTCAAAAGTTTACTATATTTTTATATCTAAAATCAATATAAAAATGATTTCAGTATCCTACGGTGGATTAAAATATGTATTATAGAACAATTATGGCTCTAAAATTCAATTTTTTTGAATAATTATTTAAAGGAAAAAATGAAGTTTTTAACTATAATGCAGTTTTTCTCAGAATAAATCACAAAATGAAACATCTCATAGAAACAAAAAAAATATCACAAATATAATTGAAATATTCAAAATTAAAATATGAAGATAGTTTTTTTAAAATATTTATACAATTTCCTAAATTTATTTCTTAAATAGGTATGCCATTAAAAGGCAGTAAAATTACCCTCTTAAAGAATATAGTTTTTATAAATAAATTTGAATTCATTCTTATATAATTAGCTACAAAGAAAATGAATGTTAAAATTATATCATGTATACAAAAATTTCATAATGTGTTTACTAATTTTCAAACACAATATTTAAATGGGAAGGTTAATGGATTGTGGTGTGCTCAAAATCAATGTTGTGTACATCACAATCTAATGAAGAATTTGCATTTATTTTATAATGGACATACTGTAGAATCTTTGTGTGTTAAGATATATAACATTCTATTACAGTATTGTATGGCCAAATGTTAAGGTGTGAAATGGTGAAACTTTATTTTTGGTGCTTTTGAGAACATGGTTTGTGTCATGATCTCGATAAGATTGTGATTTTCCTATAAAAATTATTTTTCATGAAATATTTGATAAATATTATCTTAGGAATGATCATGTGGAAATACTAGTGACACCACACCCTTTGAATATTAGATAAATTTTATTCATAGGGAACGTTCCAAATATTAGAGTTCATCAATTAACATTACTATATCAAATTCATTTATCATAATCCTTAATATATAATAATCATAAATTTTATTTTATAATCGTAATATGATAAATGGTTATGATTTGTAAGAGTATTGTAAATGTGATAGGATATAACGTACAATTGTCTAAAATTAACAAAGTAATGAATGTGTTTTCTATAACTTCAATACATTAAATGTAATTTATTCATTTTAAATCCATGGATGATCTACTTATTGATTGTTTAAAACATAACCTACATAGTGTCAGTCAACCCTACGATGATGGAAGAGAAGTATTATTGGGAAGGGAATATTATATCATCAAATTTGTAATGATGGAAAAAGTTACTATAATAAGACAATGAACAAGTGGGAATATATTCCATATTGGAGAACCCAATAACTCATGATACATGAGTACAGAAGATAAAAACAAATTGTAGAACCAATGACTTGGGAACCTTGTTCATAAAATTATGAAAATTGTTTCCAATGTTGATGCCACTCATAACCTTCGAGAAATAAAACTAAAATATTTAGATGATATAATTACTTTTCTGAAAGGAAAAAGGACTACAAAAAGTCATAAAAGAGTTGAAATTCAATCTAGAAGACCACATTCCAGCTTATTTATTCTGATCTATGAGGAAATATGAGGCATCAATCAACAAAAGGGGGTATTCAATTTACCAAATTTAATTATTATTTCACTCGGATGACTAAAATCATGTTCATTCATCATAAGTTAGTGTCTGTTGAAATTTTAAAAATCACCAGAAAAGATGTTGAGAAATAATAGGGTGTTTTCATAAAGATGCTGAGAAAAGATAATGGTAACAAATTCAGAAATAATTATTTTGAATCATATTTGAGAAATCATGTTATGAAACATCAATATATTTCTCCCTATACTCCACAACAAAATAGAGTAGTAGAAAGGAATAATATAATATTGGTTGAAATGGGATTAATTATGTTAGAAGAATACAAACAGTAATAATTCTTTTAAAGAGAAGTTGTTAGTACAATTGTACATGTTCCAATTAGATGCTTTTTTAAACTAGAAACCAGCATGACTCCATAAGAAATGTGCTTAACAAAAAAACCTTCATCGAAATACTTCAATGATTTTGGAATTCAATTATTTCTCAAAATAAAAAATCCAGATTTGGGAAAATTTGATCAGATAGGTGAGGAAGGAACTATCATGGGTTATTCACCAAATTAAAGAAGTTACAATTGCTTGAATTTTTGTAAAAAAAATGTCAGTTGAATCTTAAGATGTACTGGTAACTGAACCCCTATGTTCCTTCAAAAAATTTGTTCACTGGGGAGGATAAATTGAAGACTCCCCACAAAATTGAATGTAACTTAGATGAGTCACATGGTGAAGAAAGTGATGCTGGGAATGAGACCAAGAGATTTCCAACCTTATACAATCATGTTGAATTTGAAAACATTTTTGGGAATCAAAAAGCTCTGGTTTCGAAAAGAAGAAAATTTATATTATCAGATAATATATCACTTATCATTAATGTTGAATCAGAATCAGTTTCAGAGGCTATTCAATATAAATAATGATAGGAGGACATTGATGAGGTGTTGGATCAGATTAAAAATAATGAAACAGAAGAAATTTTTCCAAGTACAACAAATAAAAATGTTTTCAGAACCATGAGGTTAGTAGAAACAAATTTAACGAGGTTGGACATGTTTCATGAAACAAATCAAGTGTTATTTGTTAAGTATATTCACATGTGGAAGGTGTGAATTTTGATGAAACCATTTCCCCCATTAAAGGGAGATAAACTATTTGAATGTTTGTTTGTAGTGGATTTAATCATTATTACAATATTCATTAGAAGGTGTAATGTCAGGTTTCATAAATGTTGAGATTATGGAAGAAGTTTACAATTAACAAACATGTGGGATTTTAAATGATGAGGATGAAAATAAAAATTTTAATATAATGAATGTTTTTTCTGGGATGAAACAATCTCCACATTCTTGGTATTCGATGCTAAAAAATTGTTTGAGAATGATGAAATTTTATAAAGGAAAGGTTGATAAGAAATTTTATGTGAAGTATGTTGACTCCGGAACATTATTTGAAAATTTTTATATGGATGAAATAATTTTTTCTATGGATGCAGAATAGGACTGTAATGATTTTGTTGAGGAGATAAAGAAGAACATTGAAATTTCAATTTTGAGATAATTAAATTTCTTTTTTTTTTCTTACAATTTCATAAAAATGATAACAATATCTTCTAATATAATGAAAATTATGCTTGGTAATTTTTAATGTATTTTGGGATGGATGAATAGAAAGATGATTCAGCACCTATTTTCATGAACCCAACATTGAGTAAGGAAAAATATGAAATATGTGTTAATTTGAAAAACATTAGAAAATTGATTGGATGTATTATTTAACTTATGGGTCCAAGAATTGATAATTTTTTGCAAAGAATTTATGTTCCTTGTATCAATGTAATCTGAATGAGTCACATATGTTGGATGTATAGAGTGATCTATGATATGTCAAATGAAAAAACATCATAAGGGTTCTTATACAAATGAAATTGTGAGATGAAGGTTCCTCGATTTACTATTGCCGACCAGGTTAGAGATTGTAATGATTGAAATTCAACCTGAGGAGGAACATTTTTCATCAGTGAATTTTGTGTGAGTGGGATAGAAAGAAAAATGTTCAGTAACATTAAACACAGTTAAATCAAAATATGTTGTAGCATCTCCATATTGAACTCAACTGTTATGGATTAAAGATTGACTGAATTTTTTAAATGTGAATGTTTCAAAACCATTGAAGAGATTTTTTGATAATTAGAATTTGAATGATCTTTATAAAAATCATGTTAAATATTAATGATAAAAAAATGATAAAAATTTTATGTTTTTGAAAGAAAATGTTACTACTACACATGTGTTCATGGAATACATTTAAAAAACCTTGAAATTGGTGATATATTTACATATGATATGGCGATGGCATGGTTTGTTTAATTGAGGTTGTAAATTTATGTTCACCCTCCTCTTATGTCTTCATAGACCTCATAAGAATGTAACACCCACCATGCTTGGGATTATGACGAAAAAGGGGGAGATAAAGTAACAACTTTTACATTGTATTATTTTTTACATGTCTTCATTTTTTGAATATGTATATGGGGTAATCATATTTAGGGGTGGAAAAGAAAAGTGAGAAATGGAATGATTAGATTGTGAAAAGAAGAAAAGTAATATGGAGTTTATCTATACATTGATGCCAAATTTTCTTACCACTGAGGTATGAAAATCCTCTAAAAATATTACTTTATCTAGTATTGTGGTGTCAAGATACTCAATTTTGATAAATGATATGTTTTGATAAAAGTCAAAAACATGGGTTGCTTATATAAGTTAATTTTTTAGAAAATCCATAGAGTTGGAAAAGTTGTTAACATGGGGTTTCAACAAATCAAAATGTGGATGTTGAATAAACATTGTGGTGGTTTATTATCAATTTTTTTTTATTTTTTGAGAACTGTCCTCTTTTGTTGAATAATTTTTTTGACATACAGGATGATTAAATTTTTGCTTGATGGTAGTTTTTCATATTTGTAATCAGAGAAATAAATAAATTAATGAGATTAAAAGAAGTTGATGAGTTTGAATGATGTTGTTGAGTTTGAAGGATCTTACTGAATGAATATGTCCTTTTGTTACTAAATAGTTTTTAAAGATGATGATGTTTAAGAGTGAAATGTCATATGTTAGAATTATTCTAAAAATTTCTAAACGAAATAACATGATGCTTTCCGGATCAGGTAGTTTTAAAATATCATGATAACTTTTATCATAAAATCTTGTCATGGAATGGTGAAAAAGTTTGAAGAAATTAGAATCCTTTTTTGAGCATGTTTCAAGAAAAAAAATATGAACATGTTTCTTAAGAAAATCATAACCTTAATTATGCACTAATGGGAACATGAATTATTCGAAAAGTGGAAGCTAAATATTGTGAAAATCAGAACATGAATTCTATACAAATCGGAACCTAAATTCTACAAAAATTAGAACCAGAATTATGCGCAAACTGGAACTTCAATTCTACCAAAACCGGATCCTAAATACTGTGCAAAATGAAACCTAAATTATTTTCAAATTTGAATATAAATTATATTTATATTGAAACTTTAAATCTACAAAAATCAGAAAATAAATTCATCACATGTTGGAACCAAAATTCTATGTAAATCCGAACCTGAATTTTGAACATGTCATTAACTAATTTCAGAGAAAATCAAAACATGTTTTCTAGGAAATTTAGAACCTAAATTATGAGAAAATCAGAACCCGTTTTTTGAGCAAATCAGAACCTAATTAAAAAGAAAGAAAAATCCATTCTTTGAGATAATTGAAACTTGTTTTCTGAACATGTTTTTTAAGAAATCAGAACCACATTTCAGAGAAGGTTTTTGAAATTATTTACAACAATTCTGAGCATGTTTTAGACAAAAACTGAACAATATTTCTGAACTTGTTTCCATGAAAAATAGAACCTATATCAAGTGTAATCATTATAAGAATTATATTAAGAGTTCATCTATTAAATCATGAATATAAATTTTTCTTAAATCTCATAGAAATTTATGTAGGATTGAAGAAGTCAAATATTGAACATTAAATACAAGATATTTGGGGAGTTTAGAGATTTTAGAATGCGGGAAATATTTATAGTTTCACACTTTTTATTTTTATGTAGCCTATAAATATTTTCTCATATCATTTGGTCATTAAAAACATTGACACACTTGAAAATTGAGGAGCTCTAGAGAATCCAAAGTGAATAGGTCCCACCAGATTGAAGAAGGTTATATTGAGGGTTTGAGCAGAGAAAAATCATAATCATCCTTATTATACTGAGAATATTGGACATAGCCAAATCAGATCGATAATTTGGACTGAGTATTTGTGGAGCATGTCAAAAAATGTTCTTTTTTTGGCTCAATTATTCTATATGAAAACATTGTAAAATATTTCGGGTCATTATAATATTTCCTTTCGGCAGATAAAAGGTGTCTAAATGGAGTTGGAACAAGTTTTATTCACAATCATAATAATATAGGATTTCCATGGAGCCACAAGATTTTCTAGGGAAAGGATATTGGTTTTCAAATTAAGACCGAACATTGTAAATTATGTGTTCCATAAATTCTTTATTATTCATGCATGGATTTGTATTTTCTAATGGTTTATATGAAAATAAATCTTAACAGGTTGTAGGGGTTATGATCTTATAGATTTCAAACATGAAAAAATTGAACAACTGATTCAACAACCCACCCCCATCTCAGTTGTAATTCGATCTTTAAAACATGAAAACATGGATAGATAAAAATAATAAAACCATTTAAAAAAGAATTAAACTTATGGTATAAAAATAAATAATCCCTTATATTCCAAATACATAGATTATTTAATAATCCTATTTTTGAATATAAACACTACATGCATAAAATATTTCAGGAAATTTTTATTATTAATTAAAACATAAATTTAGAATATATTTTGGATGATAAATTCCTTACAAAAACATAAATTGTATACATGAATTATTAAAAACTAAAAAACCATTTATGTATTTGATAATATAAAAATATATGTGAAAATATAACTCAAATTGAATAAATAAATTAAACCCATAAATGTGAATTAAAAAATAGATAACATAGATAAATAATCATAATAAAATTCGTAGTTGTTTCCAAAACAGAGAATCGTCTAGTTTAATCAGACTCCATCTCAACCAATTCAAACATAAAAAAATTTTCCACTCAAGTTACATTATAGCATGGATATATGGATTTTATGGGAATATCCCCTAGTGGAAAATTCAATGTTGAAGATCATGATGAGTGTTTAGATGTAAAAAATGAATATTATATCCTATTTATATTCATACATTTTCTAAAATAAAGTCATCTGAAGAAAAATAATATAACACCAAACAATGACTGAATACATCTGTAGATAAAAAGGACGTCTATAATTTATAAAAGAGATCCACAGAATAGAACATAAAGGATTTCATATAGTGATTATGGTAAATAAATTCAAGAAACAAGAAATAATATATTTTTAGTGTGGAAAATAAACAAGAACAATTTGACACCTATGAATAAAAACAAAAACCAAATTCAGATGAAAGGACAAAGAACATCTAACCTTACTCTGAATCATAATATTTGGACATCAACCCATGCAGTCAAACCCCAAACCAGAAACAAACCCTTCATCGATGCTCATACAAGACTTTTCTGAAATCCAATAATATCTATGGTCGAATATTGCATGGATAACCTCACGAGCATTAGGTACTTGTCCAGTGATCGATATACCTCTAGGATGAAACTTGACTTCAGTTTCAACTACCACTTGGATCGATTTAATGAAGGGGTTCGACTCTCGTGGATCCCCCTGGTTGTTGGATAAAACCCAGGAACCATACCTAAAACCCTTAAGAAAAGTAAATCATTTATAATTTTTATATATTTATATGTTTTATAAAAATAATATAGTTTTAAACAAATTATTATGATACTATATATATATATATAATATGTAATTTTGATAATAATGTGATTTTTAATTAAAATATACAACTTTTTATATTTTTAAAAATATCTTATAATTATCCTGATTAAACAGACACATAAAATTACATTGAGAACAAATATAATTTTTCAATAAAATATATAAAAAAAATTTATTTCTTTTAATTATTATAAAGAAAGATATTATTTTTTTTATTTTATGAAAAATTGTATTCTCATGTTGTAATATTGAGATTAACTTAATTGAAAAATTTATAATTTTTTTAAATATACATTATTTCTACATTGGCTTTATTTGTTTTATTTAGTAAAAAAATAAATCAAATATTTTATCAGCTTATACCACATTTAATAAAATATCATGTTTTAATAATCACATATCATTTTATATACACAGCTTATAATTTATAAAAAAATAGTTGTCAAAAAATATTTTGATATAATGTTACATGTATTTTTTACACCACTTTTATAAAATTGATATTTTTTTATAATTTTAAACATTATAATAAAATATTATTATTATTATTAGTTTGAAAATAATTTATTTGACAAGATTTGAAAACTATATTTTAATTTAATAAGAAAACATTGTTTTGATTAAAATAAATCACATAGTTTTATTAAAGATATTTCATAACAATAATAAATTATTACTTATTTATTAATCACAAATAAATTTCTAGGATGTTACATTGTTCACTCATTAAAAGAATTGTGCCCCCACAATTCATTAATTGGACTGTAGAAAATTATGAATTTTAATATTTCAAATTAAGAAAAACATGGACTGAAGAACTCCAATACTCTATCACTTTGACAGCAACATCTAATATACAATGTTTTCTAGAATATTCTTATGATATCAATTATCTTTCCCCAAACCCACAATTTTTTATTATGTTATAAAAACATGATGGAAATTGTTTTTGAAAGATAACTGAAAAATAAAAAGTGTTTTATATAACAGAGGTCATTTCCCAATTTAGGACTTATTGGATTAGAAAAAACATACAACTTGTATGAGTAAAAAAATAAAATAAAACAAATTTTTTACATCTGTAATAACTCATTAATATAAAATACCACTTTTAGAAAATTCTACTAACCCTTTGAAAAATAAAATTAAAACATAGGGTGAAAATTTATTATACCTAGTAAAGGGTTTTAAATAATTAATATATTATGTTAAAATAGTTTTCTTAAGATAAATATATATACTTCCTAATAGATTTTCATAAAATTGGAAACTAAATAATTACATATTAATTTTGAAAAATAATTATAATTAAAAAGATAATTGGGTTTTTTCTGAAAATAATAATTTTTGGTGGGTCATTTATGATACTAGGAATACCATTATAAAAAACATTAGTTCCCTAGTCATAACTCATATGGGACAAAGTCCCCTTTTGATTTATGGATTTAACCCCCTGTAAAATTACATAAGATTCTTTAAAATAGTTCTAATTTTTAGAAAATAGTTTTAATGTAACTATCTTTCTCAATCATAACCCAAAACATTTCAAAAATACATATATATAATTATTTTTTTCAATTGAAGAAAATTATTATTTGAACATTTCACACTAATTTCCTTGAGAATTTATAAAACCATTTTAAGGGGAATTAATTGTTTAAAAATATTTTCTTATTGAAAATTCATAAATAAATGAATAAAAAATAAATCCATACTTAATAATAAACACATTGAATGTCAATGGTATGCATAAATCATATCCAGGACAATTTGTAAATGGGACGTCTATAATTTCAATTCACAAAATATGACAAAATTGAACTCAATTTATTACTTTTATAAATGAATATAAATAAAAATATTTAAATATATATGCACATTATTATATACATAATCTCATATATTTTGAAATTGGGTTCAAACCCTTTCTTATAAATAAAAATTCCACCATGTTATAAATTCTTAAAATGAAATATTTAGATGGATTTAAATACATATATAAAAATATCTTTCCAAATCAAAACATTAAATGAAAGAATAAAAATAAAACTGCTTAGAAAATCACCCAACATAAGATGTATAAATAAATAACCTCTTACTATAAATAAATAAATAAATAAATAAATATATATATATATATTAAAACTCCCATTTTTAAATATAGACACGACATGTATAAAATATTTCAAGCAATTATTCAAATTAATTATATAATAAAATCATAATAGATTATTGAAGATAAACTTCATACACACCCTAAAATATAAAACACGAATGGTTCAATAAAAAAATTTCTTTATATAATTATTAATATATACATATTATTTTAAAATATTCCTCAAAATGAATGAAAAAATTTAACCCTTATAAAAAGAATTCAAAAAATCGAGAATAAAATTAAATTATCATAATATCACACTTACTTGGTTAAAAAACAGAAAATCACCCTACAACATTGGACTCCATCTGAACATCTCCGAATAGAAATAAAAATATACCCCCCAAATTTCATATTCACACTAATGTATGGATTTTATAGACAGATCCTTCAGTCACAAATTGAATCATGCTGAGCAAGCTGAGAGGTTATATATAGATAGTGAAAAATATATCACCTTTATATATATTCATACATTGGTGGTAATAATATCATTTAAATAAAAAATAAAACATCACAAAACAATGAAAAATATTACTACAGATAAAAATGATGACAATAATTGATAAAATAAATCCAAACAATAGAATAAAAGCGATGGAAGATAGTGAATGTGGTAAAGAAATTCATGAAATTTGAAAAAATATACCTTTTCATTGAAAATAAACCATAAATTTTTGACACATTTGATGAATAAGATAACTAATTCAGAATTGAAGACTAAAAACAGGTAACCATTCTCAAAATCCAATGAATTGGATTTTGACCATCATGGTCAGACCATAAACTGAAAATGAACTCTTTATTGTCACTCGAACCACACTCAGTCAGACGCCAACCTCATCTGTCGTCGAATGCTACTTAGATAACCTTCCTTGTGTTCTGTCCTCTTTTAGTGATCAATCCACCTCCTAGATAAAGCTTGAGTTCTTCTAAAACTACCCCATGGCATGAATCAGTGATGTGGCCTGGCTTCTATGATGCCCCGTGGTCGACAACAAAATTCGAAACACCCTACTCAAAACCCTCAAGAAAAATAATTCATTTATATATTTCGTAATATTCATATATATTGTAAAATTAATATAGTGTTTTGAAAATTGTTTATGATAATATATAAAATATTTGTAATATTTATAGTAATGATATTTTATAATTCAAAAACACTATTTTTTTATTTTATAATAAAATGACTTATAATTTTCAGAAAACTAAATATTCATTAAATTATATTAAGAATAAAAATATTTTTTATTTAAAATAAAAAATATATGTATATTTTAATTATTATTATTATTTTATTTTTAAGTGAAAATAATAACTCCATATTATATTATTCCGATTAACATAATTGAAAACATTATAAAAAATTATTATTATAAATTATTTTAAAATTTGCATTAATTAATTTTATTTTTTAAAATAATAATTTAAAAATTGATATTAATCTAATCAAATATCATGTTATAATAATTTTATATCAGTTTATAAACACCACATATCAATTATAGGAAAATAATTTCCAAATAAAATTTTATTAGAAAAACACGTATTATATATACCACGTTTTCAAGGAAATGGTATTTGTTTATTATTTCAAAAATTATATTCAAATTTTATAATTATTATTTTTAAATTATTTGTATAATAATATTTTAAAACGAAATTTTAATTTAATACTTCATCAGTTATTTTTTAAATGAAATTTTGAAAAATTAATAAAAAAAATTATGAAAATTAAATTTGAATAAATAAAATCAAATAGATTTATAAAAAAAAATTCATAAACATATTAAATTATAATTAATTTATTAATTACTTGGGAATTTCTTATATTTTATAGTAATATATTTTATATCATAGAGCAATGTAGTTTTTAGGGAAATTAATATTGTTTGTTCTAATCTCATGGTAACATGGATTAGTACTATTGTATTATTTTGAGTAAAAAATTAAAATGAGGTGATAATGGATAATTTAGTTTATTTAAAATGGTAAATAACAATTTAATATAAGAGTTTTTGTGTATGTTTTTTTATATAGTATTTTGAATTGTCCAAAAGTACATGTATGATGATAATATAAGTCATGGAGATGTGAATTATGAAGAGTTTGGTTATTATACACAAGGGAACTACATATGGGTTATTAATGAATAAAAATAAATTATATTAAATCAAATAATTAGGCTAATCATGTGATATCTGGTGAAGAAGAATTGAAAAAAGAATCATGCATAATTAAGACACCTTAATATCACTATAAATAAAGGGAATTAAATGAAAATCATTAATTCTATATTGGATGAATTTTTATTTGGTTTTAAGAGGAATTATATGGATTTGAGATAAATGGAGAAATGATTTGATGTTTTGAAGTTGTAATAAATAATCAAGAAATAGGAATAGATACATTTCCATTTGGGATGTCTCACCTTGTCGAATTTTTTTAAAAGTATTGATATTCTTCAAGTAATATTTATATGGAGCTGGGATAAATATGGAAAAATTTAAATCTATTATACAATGAAATATGTAATTATATCTACGAATAATCTCATAAAAATTGTATACTAGTCTACTTTATTAAATTTAATATTCACCATGGTTCTTAGAGAACTGATTCCCAATTTTAAATGTACACATGTGCTTATTAACATTGATCTAGGAAGACTGAGATGATCATTATAAAAAATTCATGCATTGGATTAGAAAATGTTCAATCTGACATAGCTGGACAACTGAGAAAGTCATAATAATTGAGATTAAAATAATATATACATTCCACACAATATGTATTACTGAGGTCTAATGAATTATAAATCCTGTATGCCGGTTTGTTAAATGGAAATTCGTTTACCATGAGATATATAATGGTTACCTATAGACTACAGATGTCATTATTAAATAGGTAATATGATTGATTATGTGATTATTCATATCATACAGTATATATCATATTAAATAATTCAATTGGTAATGTGTCTAATTGTGAATTTTTTCATGATAAGGGAATGATAATCACATCATGAATTCAGTTATATTAATTATAATGATACTTATAATTTATATACACCCATGTCATGGAAGAAGATAATTCAACAATAGTTTTGAAGATGAGAATAATATGGAATTTAATGAGACTATGATACAATGAACATGTTGTGATTATGGGGTATACACCCTGATCTTTAGGATGTGAATGATATGATGTTTTATTTTTCAAAAAGAAATAAAGATTACACAAATATATATTATATCATTTGATGATAGTTTTGAAGATCAATAAGAGTTTGAATATCATGCCACAATATTCCATGGAGTTATATATAAGATATTGAGTATATTTTTTTGGATGTAGTCATTGACTAGGAATAATTCCACAAATAATAATATCAAACAATCATTGGGATGAGGATATATAATACCACATCTAGAAAAAGGAAGTCACATCCTAAATGTGCTATTTGGAATATGGAAGAATCTTTTTGTGTTTATAATTAATAGATGAAATGATATTTATGCTGTAAAAATGATATTATTTGAAAATTATTTCCACATTAAAATATATAGAACACCAATAATGATTTCATATGGTGAAAGAAAAAATAATTGATCCTATGTCATGAACTAAGATGGGATGTCCGCCGATCCAGTGCCTGACCAGGTTTGTAGAAAGGCATGAAGGGAGTTCTTGCTCCCCATGTGTTGGCACAAGTTCTCGAGCATCATTATCAACATTTGGTAACAATTTTACCCAAATTAAAAAACATAAAAAACCAACAACATATAATAAACCAATTGTGAAAACCAAAGCCAAATGATCCTTCACCAGGATTTAATATTCAAGAAGTTTAAGCAAAACCAAAAGAGGGATACAAGAATAAGGGAACCAAAAACCATCTAAAGGCCACTACTATGAAAGGGGTGGGGATCCCACAAGCCATATCCACAACACTATCTATGAAGATCAACAGAAACCTAAATCACTATCACCATAATCATTACCATTACATATACCAAACATGACCATGTCTTCATACACCCTAATGTTTAAGAAGGGTGTGAGCGATTTCCTTATAGGATCCCACTCAAAATGGATTCATTTATGTAAATTTCATTTGAAAAGTATGGATGAAATTTTCATAATTTAAAGAATCTGATAATGTAATTTAATGGAAAGAAACATTAAAATAAGAAACAATTGAATGTGTGTAATTTTAAGAGAATAATATTATACTATTAAATGAAACCCAAAATTAATGCTATATGTTTACAGTGATTGAAACATAGTTGAAGAGACCAAATTATGGGAGAGGCCCTAGGGGATGTAGCTAGAGAATGAGACCATATAACCTCATTACTTAGATTAAAGTGGTATAAAACCACAAAAATCCACATTCATGTGCACGATCCACTAGAGAGGCTAAGCATCAAATATTATAGTTGTATCTTATCATAGCTTGGTTTAGTTATTGTTGTCATCATAAATCCTTCTTGGTGATACATGATCATCGCATCTTTCAAATCACTAGAATGTAAGTCCATGTCCACCATCCTTGCTACCCATGATTCCCTTAGTGATCAATCAATTTCTTCAAGCCACAAGACACACCACATTTACAGACATCAGGTCAAAAGGCTTTACATACACAAAAATCCATCATTTTAATTCCCAAAACAAATTTCACAATTTAACACCCACCAAACCTTTCCCAAATATAGTTCACACCCCATACACTATTCAATAATACATTTAATCAATTTATAGAGAATTTAAAATTCACCCAACATGGACACATTTCAAAAATGCACAAACATTCTACGGATGTACCATATTCAAATCAAATTCGATCCCACAAAATTCAAAAACTACATTCATAAAACATTTATAATTTATAAAACATGATAAAGAACCCATGACACCACATTAATTCATCATGCAAAATTTAATCATGGAATAACCTACCATTTGAGTAAAGGCACCCAATATCCAGTGCTAAATCCCCACCCCATGTGAACCACACCAAGGAGATGGAATATTGAGCCATAATTCATGATATCAGGCCAAAAATGTCAAATATCAAACCGAAAATAATAATCCTAGGGCTGGAGAAGATGAATCCCCCAAAAGTTTTAGAGAAAACCCTATATTGGAGAAGGTAATAAGGAGATGAGACACTTACTTAATGATTCATGGAAGATCTGCGCCCAATATGCCCCAAACAATTGATCCCAATTGGAGGTGGAATGGGGGTGTGGTACACCTAGGGAAAAAATACTGAGAGGGATGAGAAATGTGGGTGTTTAGGTGTTAAAACCAACATGAGATAGAATGTGGGAAAAATTTAATGTGTTCGAAAATCTATAAGATTTAGGAAAACATGTGGTAATTGTCCAGACCATTCTATCTGAATATAGAACCCCACAGAGTTACAAGGGCCATGGCACACTACTCTGTCGAATCCGTGCAATAGGTTCTCTCTCTTACAACATGGTTGCTTGGGTGTGACAACAGTTACCACTAACCATGTTTAAACCGTGAGTAGGGTTCTTCCAACCAAAAAAATTCAATTTTCATCAAATATTTCAAAGGAAAAATCAAGTGAAAAGATATAACAAAATGAAATATAAGGATACCATAATAATAGAACATGAATTTGACAATTCATCCCTCCTTGAAAAAATTCCACCTTTGGAATGTAAACATAAATTTTGACTAAAAAAGACAAACAAGGAGTCTTTCTTGACACAGTCCTTTCACTCCCATATCCCATGTGCATCATTCCCTTACAACCAAAGGAAATAGACCTACACAATAGACTTCCCACAAAGAACCCTATTTTGTGAAACCCTATCCCCATAGGTTATTCAAACATAGAAAAATCATGCCCTATCTCCAATTTTTACAATTCAACACATGATATGGGTATTAATTATACCATTTAAATTTGGAGAGATGAAACACGTCAGGAATTGATGTCAACTGAGAAGCAAAAACTATCTTTTGTAATTCCCTACGAATATGCCCAGTGATTTCAATGGGGCCAACATACATCGACATTTTCTTCCCATTTTATCCCAAACAAAGATGTCCGAAATGAGGGGGAACTTTCAGGAATACCCGATCACCCATTGAGAACTAAAGACCACAGCACCTCTTATAAACCTAATATTTATGGAGACTCTAAGCTATCAATAATTGATTCCTAATAAATTTGAATTTAGCAAATGTCTCTTACAACATGATTGGTCCCAGAAGTGAGGTCTCATCAACCTCATTCCAGCACAATGGATTCCAACAAGGCCCCCATAGAGCACCTCAATTGGATCCATTAATATAGAGTATTGGTAACTGTTATTATATGAAAATTCAACCAATCCCAAATGGACATCCCATGTGAATCTGAATTCCAAAACACATGCTCAGAGCATGTAAAACAATATTTTATTTCCCCACTCCATTTGGAAATATATTTTAGACCGTTATACCATTCCCTTCGTAATATATGACCAAAAATCCTTTTTAAGGCCTTCCCAGAAGATATAGGTAATGATAGGGTCTTTGTCATAAAGATTCACTAACAGTACACCATGATGATTGAGCACCTCTTAAACATACAACCAGACCATCTCATCTACTTTGGATAAATACCTAATCAGAATGAAGTGGTTGGATTTTTTTAAATATTCAATGACTATGAATATAACATTCCTTCCTCGAGGTGTATGAGGTAATCCATTAATTATGTACATGTGGACATTATCCCATTTCAAGGAAGGAATAGGTAATTTCTAGAGAAAAAAATTGGGCATTGACGGTCGGCTTTTACCTTTCGGCATGCAAACACATTGATACAAAATCATTGATGTCACTTCTCATACATGGCCACCAGAACTGGAAAAACATATTAATACATTTTTATAACACTAGGATGGATGACACACTGATACATGTGGCTATCTGGCATCACTACATTCTTCTTAGACAACAACACCACAAAATTTCTCTAAAAACATAGAATTTCCTCAAGAGAAAACAACCAGTCGGAGGACTACTCCCCACCATGATGTAACTACAAAGACTGCTGACACCAATCATCACCTGTATGCTATTGTTGAAACATATTTAGAAGAGACAAAGTGAACTTCACACATTCCAAGAAGGCACCTACATTGTTCTCTATGGCCTCCATGTGAATCTATGTAAATATCCCCATTAAATTACACTCATTAATATACTTATTAATGGAATGAAAATGCACCTTTTTCTTAAGGATTCATTCACCACATTTAACTTTAATTGGTATATATGGTATCAATGTAAAACTCCAGCATATATTCGATCCGTCGATACTGCCTCTAATAGATATCCTTCTTTGAGAAGATTTCTTTCAAACTCTTATGATATGAGTAGACCACAAACATATCCACAAGTAGAGTGTGAAACTGTGACTTCAAGTCATGCATCACCACTGCTTCCTCCAAGTCATGAGTCAGGTAATTCTTCTCATGTGGCCAGAGTTGGCATGAGTCATATGCCACAACATTGAATTTATTTATGAGCACACACCTAAGAACCATGCCTAAAGTGTAAAAAAAACAGATACCTATTAACTGATTCTAGAAAAAAATCAACAATGGTGTGGTGGTCAGCCACTGAATCCACCACTCAAAAGATGCTAGAAACTCCATGATCTATTCAGACGTCACCCCTTTCCAGGTGAGTGTGGTCATAGAAGAAGCCAGTCTGGATGAATCCTAAATGAACTGCTAATAATACCCTTCCAGGCCACAGAAACTTATCCCCTCTAGAACGTTCTTTAGTTATTCCCATGACATAACCACACTAATATTATCGAGGTCCAATAAAAACTCAATCTCCTAAATTACATGGCCCAAACACATTACCTCCCCAGTCCGAAAAATGTATTTTGGGAATTTCATATAATGATGATGATCATTCATGGTGCCCAGCACAACCAAAAATTCTATCTTAGGCACTTCTTCAAATCAAGAATAGATTAGGATGTCATCCAAGAATTCCACAATGAATAAATCCAGATACTATTATAACACCCAATTCATGAGCTCCATAAAGACCACTAGAGAATTTGTCTAACCAAAAGGCATGACTAAATGCTAGAAATGGTCGTACCTGCTTCAAAAATATGTTTTCTAGATATCCGCCACTTTTACCCTAACCTAGTGGTATCCCAAACACAATTAAATCATAGAAAAGCAATATTCAACTTTCATATGGTCAATAAAATCATCAATTCTAGGTAAAGGGTATTTGTTCTTAATGGTTACCTTATTATGATTCTGAAAGTAGACACACATCTAGAGTTGTCCATTGGGTTTTTTGCAAAGAGAACTGGACCACACTAATGAGATATGATTATATGAATGAACTCTTTGGATTCCAAATCATCCAACTTTATCAATAATTTCCTCAATTTGGTGGGTTCCATAAGTTTTTAGGGAAGATATATCACAAAGGTTCCTTGTGAAAAATCGATTGAAAACTCCATGTCCACATCAAGAGGTAACCCAGAAAAATCATACAAGAATACCTCTTGGAACTCATCCACCACATGAGGTAATCCAGCCATAAGAGAACCACTATAATACTCCAATACCTGTGAATATATTTGAAGAGACAAATTATTCAATTCCTAGAGTGGAGGCCCAAAACAACCAAATTGATGATACAATTCTCCGCGGAAGGCATGGGAACTCCCATATGGTTCCATGAAACTAACTCTCTAACAATAACAATAAATGTACACATAGAAAAGCACAATACAGTCCATTACAAGGATCATATTAAATAGTTCCCTATCCAGGACCATGAAATCTCATTCCATCTCAATCCCTGCCATATAATGTGCACAAAATTGGGAACTGAGGACATTCTCCTTCCAATTTCCCAATGGTGTCCCCATGTCCATCAAAAATAATATCAAATTAGTTGGAAAATTCAATACGTTCAGAAGTCCTTATAATACAAAAGACAATGATGAACCAATATCAAATTAAACTATAACCACATAAGATTCAATCAGAATTTTACCTCAAATAGAAGAGGTCCTGGCATACTAAACCACTCGTGACTACTCCACAATATGAAGGTGCCTGGTATCTACCTGAATATGATGATGAATAATTTCCCATGGCTCTATCTTGAGCAGAAACTAACCCCAAGAATATCTAGTCTTGCTGCCTCGACCACCAAACTGAGAACCCACCATCCTGGATGGTTCTGACTTAGCCATCATTCCCTCGAAGCCACTAACCATGCACCTCCCTCATAATAACATGTAGATCTCTATAATCACTATATGTTCCCCAAGGCTCCACATTTATGATAGGTTATGAGAGGAGACATAAAAACAAGTTGAGTGTGTACCACTTTCTCACATTGTTGGAACACGATGGACCCAACATCATAAGCCATATAGGGGTTCTTCATAGAAAGATGGTCTGAGATACTACCTCTAATATCCCCTCACCCCTCACGATTCATCTTCTTCTCTAATGAACTACCACTAACCATTTTTTGACATAACCCCAGATACACCTGACCTACCCTTACTATCAATCCCCACCATACAAGCTCAATCAAACACTTGGGCATATGTTGTCATATTGAACATGATGTTCTGGGAGTAGTTCTCTGGTCGCAAAACGTTACATAACCTTTATGACTTCATATTCTATCTTGATAAAATTTTGGGAATGTTTAAAATTAGCCTAGAATAATGGAGGGAATACAACATCCCCGAAAGATCTCCATGAACTAGGTTTTTGACCTCTTGGGATCTAGAATAGGTCAGGACCTTAGGGCAGTATATATCATTGAAGACCACCATGAAGTCCTTACCACTCATTTTCTCATGATTCCTAGCCTGCATCATAGAGTCCCACCACCTTTGACTGGGACCTTCTAGAATAAATGATGCACACTACCCCTTGAATTATTCTGTGGTGTCCAAGAACTCGAACATGTGATCGATCATCTCTAGAAATTTGTTTGCTAATCTATATTATGTACTACCTCGTAAAGATTGGGGTTTGTTCTTAAATAATACTTATGCTTTATACTTCCGAGAACCAGGCTCTGTATCCCTGAGTGGAGGAGCAGAACCCATTCCCTATCCTAGAGCCCGAGGAACTAAAAACATAGCATCTTACAGACTCTAATCAAGTGGATGGAGAAAAATCAATCTATCTCCTTCCCCTTGTTGTTGGGGAGATTTCTATGGAAGCATGTTGTTACCACAAAGAAATAATCACATAAAAAACATATATACATCATGTAGGAATAATCATAGTAATAACATAGAACCAATAAATAAAACATGACAAGGATACAGAATGACCAAACCACCTCACCCCTACATAGTTTTCATGTATAGTCTATATACTGCATGTCCCACCTAGAGGAGAATGTAAAAATGCATACCAACATCCCATTGAGAATCGTGGTAAATCATGAGGTGTGTTGGCCAGGAAACCTACATGAAACTGGAACTACGATACCAGACAGTCCCACATCAACCCAAATAGATTAACCCAATGGTATTAACATCCCATTGATAACATTTAATCAAGAACCAAGTTAAACACCATCTGATCCAACACCCACCCGGCCCGCATCATGGCCTGAAGGGCATTCCAGATCCCCACAACCTAGAACTAGTTCATAGGAATAATTATCAGTACTTGTGAATGATTTTTACTTAATTCACTGACATAAAACAACCAAAATCATATAATAAACCAATTCTGGAAAACCACATGTAAATGATCTTATAAAATGTATCCAAATTCAACTGTAAATTTTTATACAAAACAAAAATAGGGCTACATCAAAAAGGGGACCAAAACCTTCAAAAGACCACCGTAAGTCGTGGGGTATGGCTCCCACAATCCATCTCCACAACACTTTCCAATAATACCGCTAGTATCCCGAACAACACTCACCAAAAGATTTACCGTTAACTGTATCAAACGTGACCAAGTCTGCTTACACCCCAAGGTGTAATAAGGGTGTGAGATATTGTCTAATTTGATGCCACTCAAAAATTATTCCATGCTTTAAATTTCAGATGGAAAATATTCATGGATGTTTAATAAATTAGAAAAAGTGATAATATAATTTAGAGAAAATCAATATTAATAAATTTTTTTAATGTATTATATTTTAAATAAAAACACATTTTCCATTGAGGTAAACCAAAAAGCAATAATGTGTGTCGATGGTGGTTTCAACGTAGTCAAAGAGAACCAAATATGGGAGAGGCCCTATGGGTAGTACGTAGGAAATTAGGCCCTAGAACATTGTGTCACGGTGTAAATTGGTATATGAACCACAAAAATCTATGTTCTCATGCACGATCCACTAGAGAGGATATGCATAAAATATTTTACTGGTCTTTGATCATCATTATGTTTATTTAGTGTTTTGATCATAAATCCTACTAGGTGAAACCAGACCATTGTCACATCTGAATCACTAGATCGCTAGTAATAGTATGCCCTCCTAGATACCCATGCTTTCTATAGTTCTCAATCAATATTCACATTCTACAAGACACACCATATTTACACATGAATTGAGAACAAGGCTGTACACACACCAAAAGCCAAAATTTTCATACCCAAAACCACTTACACAATTTATCGCACAACAAAAACATTCAAAAATATAGTTCTCACCCTATACCAAATTCAATAGATCATTTACTTAATTTATAAATCATTTAAAATGAAGACAATAAGATCTAACTTAAAAAATGTGCCATCTTTCCATGGAAATACCATTTTAAAAAAATTACAAACCCAAACCCTTTATAAACTATATTTTCACAACATTTATAATTTATAAAACATGATAAAGAAGCCAAAAAAGCCAAATAAATTCATCAGGAAACATTTATGCATGGATTCACCTTCTTTTTGAGTATAGAACCCCCAAACCCTATCCAAAATTCCCACCTCACCTAAACCACACCATGGGGGATGAATATAATCCCTAAAATGAAGAGATCAGGCCATTATTTTCATATCTTAGCCCAAAAAAGGTCCCATTTGATGGAGAATATGAATCCCCCCAATAGGTTGAGAGAAAACCCTGGATTAGAGAATCAAACAACGATTAAAGACACATACATACTGATTCGCGGAAGATCCAAACCTAATCTGGCATAACAATAGAGCCCTAATGGAGGTGGAAGGAGGGAGAGGTATACCTATGGATAAAAATACAGATAGGGATGAGAAATATGGGTATTTTGGGGTTAAGCGTAGGAGGATAGATAAAGAGGGTAGATTTTTACTCTTATGGAAGATCCACATGGTTTGGAAAACCATGCAGTAACAGTGTGGACAATTATATCAAAACAGAGAAGAATGTATGGTTACATGGGACATGGAGCACAACCATGTGGAATCCATGTGGTTGGATCTGCCTCGTACTTCATAGTTTCTTGGGTGGGTGAATGGTTAAAAATAACTTTTCACTGGTTGTGCACATGGAACTTCTAACACTATAAAATTTATTTTCATTCAAAATTTCAAAGGAAACCCAAGGAGAATTGATAGAACAAAATAAAATAAAAGGATACCAAAAATTAGAACATGGATGTGACATCCCAACCATTATATTAATGGGTTATATTCATGAAAGGTTATTTAAATTTCCATTAATAGTTCTAGAAAGTAAAAATGAAAAATTTATAGTCGATATTACAATAGAAGAGATAATAATAATATAATTTAATATATAGTTTGAATGATAGATGAATATACAAAAATTAAAATAAGAATATGTGGTTTCAATATATGGTTTTATTAAGAAGTAGATACATAAATAATTTGAATTATTATTTTCTATTTAGTTCAATATAAAATTATCAATGTGTAAAAAAAGTATCATTCTACATCCATTTATTGAAGACGATAGAAAAATAAATTCTAGGGGGATTTATCTACATCCACAGGAAAAACTATTTTTTATGTTATTTTTTGAAAGATAAATACATAAATATATAGTTTATTCTCAATAAAACTTGGGGAAACAAAGATAATTGAACATAGGTTTCAATGAAGAGTCGAATTTTTTGTTTTTAAGAAAGAAATCCACTATAATAAACATGGATAGATCCTAACATATATAAAATGAGAATTTCTTATAATGATTTAGTTTATTGATTATATGGATAGGTAGTTTCCTATAAGTTTATATTGTTTCTTTTTGGAATAGTTTAAAGGTCATGTGCCTTTTCATATAGGGATAGTTTACTAAATACATGCATAAAATGAATGTTAGTATAGTTGATACTGGTACACATGAGAATCCTACTATGTGGGATTTATCTATTATCACTTAGTTTTGAACCATAAAAAACCTCAATAATGTTATTTTATTTATATTATGAATTAATGATTAATAATCAATTATACCAATATTAAGATAAATATATATATTTAATGTATTCCTAATAATAAGAGTACAATATCTAAATGTCCCTTAATACTAAGTTTAGTTAAAAAAATTAATACAATGTATACCTTGTTTCACACCCCCACTAACTCAGGGTCTATTCATTAAATATTTTTCATGTAATTCGTAATAGTTCCAAAGGGTTATGACTTTGATGTTTATTATCTAAATATATATTTATAATTATTAATAGATTTAATAAAAATCATTCATTTTCCACACTAAATTATTTATGGATGGAAAAAGGAAATGTATTTTTTCTAAAGTATTATAATGAAGCTATCATGTTGTGTATACTCCAGGTTGAAAACATGAAAAACCATAATTAATTAAATAAATATTAAATGATGGAAATGTTCATAAAAAATCATTATTTAATGGTGTTTTAAAGAATATAATCCTTGTGAAATTGTATTTTAGATGTATAAAGGAATATAATTTATATATAGAAAAATACTGGTGGAAATGTAGATTAAATTAATACCACTAGAAACTATTTAAAATTATGAAATAATTAGTGATTAATTAAATAAATAAATGGAGACAAACTTTTTTCAATAAGAAAGATGAATTGGTTAATAATAAGAAGACACCTGAGAAGGTCAAAAATCTAATAGAGGTGAACAATCATGAATTAATGAATAAATTAAATTAAACAATTATTTCAAAATAATTTTCAAAATATATTGTTTTACATATCATTGTTGAAGATGGAGAGGATTATGATTATTGGGAGGAAGTGGAAAGAACATCAATAAGATAATATATATAATACTAATATTGAAATAATTGACGATATCCAATCCATATTTTAGATGGAGTGACAATAGGATATTATGAATGGAGTGAATTCCATATTTATTATAGATTTGATTGTAGAGAACAAAAATTTTATGAAATTATAGGTTTCATTAAATAGAAACATAATCAAAGTGGGTTTATGTATGAAAGGTTAAATATATCTATAAGATAATATTTAAAATGATGTGGGGAAAAATGTTTCTACAGAGAAGAAACTAAGAGAATAAATTAAGCCATAATAAATTTAAATTAATTTGAGGATTTATTATAGATTAGAATTTAGTTTAAGGGAAAAAATTAAAGTTATTTACAATTGAAGGATAATTATTTAATGATTAATTGGATAAACTAAATAATGAAATTATATAAAAAAATTACGACTTCTCTCATTATATAATAAATCTCCTTGTAGTACAAACAAGAAAATATGAAATTAATAAAAAATCATATGATTACTGAAAGATATAGTTTTGGTGACTCTCAAAAGTAGGTGTCTATATAGTGTTAATATTAAGATGTATTAGGGAATAAAATTATTTTGTGTATAAATGTTTAATAGTTCAATATGAGAAGAGAATATATTACATCATCGTTGCATTTGAGAAATAACAACAAGAGTATTTTTATAGAATATGTTTTATATCAATTAGCCATAAAAATATAGCATTAAATTATAATAAAAAATGTGATGCGTGTTTAATAAATAATTATTATGTTCCTCTGAAAAATAAATGGAAATTTGATATAGAAATAAAATATATTGTTTTAGAAAATAGATTTAAAAAGAATGGTTTATGATGAACCAATATTGGATGTTTCATATAATCCAACATGGATTGAATGAAAAAATAAATCAAAAAGAAAGAATCCTTTCCAATAATGTGAAATATTGACATTCACTTGAAGAATGAATCCCCAAGGTTGAAAAGGATAAATATATATATAATTGAATTGATAGAGAAACCTCAATATGTAATTAGACATTTCATATATAATCTCAAGAATGAAATATATAATATCAGTCCTAGAGGCCTATAATTGTGGGGAAGAATGATAACATATGTCACAAGGGTGAATCTAAAAAAACATGTACAATTGGGGTAACCATATTAATAGAGGAAAATCCTAATTCAATTAATATGGAAAAATTACATATAATATTATGAATGAATTGATCAATTTTTTTTCATAGAAAATAGAACTACATATAAGGAAAGGTAGAATGTTGGATCATATGGACCAATCACATTCCAAAAAATGAGGATGAAAAAGATGTACCCCACCTTTAGTGTGTATAAATTTTGTTAAATTTTGTTTTATGTAAAACATATTTTACGGGTAGATATAGTCTTTTAGGTGTGATTGATTTCATTAGAGATAAGTGGATTAATTGGTTTAGGGTTTTTCTACTTCTTAATTAGTATCAGGCCTATAAAAATATCAAATGGTGTTAAAGATCCAATATTAATCAATGAGTGGTGTTAATCGATCACTTTTTTTTTGTAATTTGAATATAGAATTAAATATTTTGATGAGTATGTTCAAAACATTTTGAAGATGGATATAATTTAAATTATTATTAAATCCCCATATTATATATATGTGTATTTCAATCCATCATTGGTGATTAGAAGATTATAACATTTCATATATCTATTTTAATAATATCACCAAATAAATTTAATAATTAAAACAATTAATGACTCTCCTTTTTATTTGTACATCTAAAAAATGTGTTATCCTTTACTAGTTTTTCATGATACCAATACCTATAGGGAAGAAAGACTCATAACCAAAAAGTGGTACCCCCATGATAAATATTCAAATCAACACATGTTTTTAAAAACTGATGTTATTTCAATGGAGTCTATGATGACAATTCAAAACCGTTATTACCACATCATGAAATATGAACACCCTATAAAAATGAAGGATAATGGATATAAATTTGATTAATAATTTTAACATAAACTGGTTGTGTCAATTGTTTCAATATTCAGTTTGAATCACATGCAGGGTAACTTTTTTTATTATTCACTAATGGGTTTTTGTAAGTGCGCTAGAGGTCACATGATATAATGATTAAAATAAAAAATATGGTCCAATATATTTTTATATAACTATGTGATTGACATGAAAAAAATTAATGTTATTGACTTATAACTGATTTTCAATATTGAGTTTTAATTTAGCGTTCTTATAGAATTTTTTAATGACTCATTGAAAATGATTAAATTAAATCACTCAAAATATTTGAGTAAAATTTAGAATGATAGAAGAAGTGTCATTGATCTTGAATGTTATAAATTATGAACTATTTTTGGCAAAAAATTGTATTATGGATGAATTGGGAAATTAATAGTTCCACTAGTTGTAAATACTTGATTGTTTTAAGTCAAACATTTATAGCGATACCTTGAATATATTGAGGTGGTAAATAAAAATAATTTTTTAAGGTATTAGTATTAGTTGGATGTAGTTAAAATAATCAATGGTTTTTAAGGAAAAATTCCATTGGATGATAAGTCTTAGGGTTTTTAATGAAAACTAGTTGTATCTTGTGAGATGTGAAGAGGATGAAATTCAATGGACGATGTTTAACTATAAATGTATGTATCTAATAAGCTCTAAGGATAACATGTTTGTCCCAAAAAAAAATTGGTATAGATCATTAAAATTCTATAGCATGTCTTATATTGATAATGTGGGATTATATCTGAGATGATATACCCTATTTAATTTTATGAGAATGTTGGAGAAAAAAACCTAGGGAGTGTAGACAATTTTAATTATATTTTAATGGGCGTGTGGGGTTGAATGTACTATAAATATGTATATTTTGATGAAGGTTTTTCTATTCAAAAATAGTGTAGGATTTATGGTAGATTTGTTAGGAATTCTAATAAGGAGGAATGTTTCAACCAAGAGGTTTTGTGATTGATTTTTTACAATATCTTTTGGGTTTTTATAATCATGGTGATGATTATATAATAGGTAATGGTTAAAAATATTAAAAATTGGTTAATTACCATATACATGGGAACCATATTTTCGTAGTTAATTTCAAATAATGAATAAAATTAAGTAGGGTTTGATGATTATTATATGATATCTGGTGACAAATTATTAGCAATAAGGATGTGAATAATAGAGAAACCACTAAATCTCTTCACATAATGTTCATGGAACATGAATAATTCATTCTTTATTTGGAAGAAGTGAAATATTTTTCTGAATAATTATAGATAAGTGTTGCTATGGAAGGATAAATATTTTAATGTTTTTAAATATATAGGTACTATTCAGTCTGAAAGAACAAATATATCTGCTTTGGGGAATTTAAAATTTTTATAGAACATTAAATAGTGTAGAACTATTCTCTACAACACATATATTTCACTAAGGTAAATCTTTGAAAATGGTAAATTATTCCACATTTAAATATATATAATTCACGAATCTCATTTTTAGAACAATTATAACCTATTATGCACTATTATACACTGGGATCTTAATGGATTTGATAATTCATGGTCAATAAATTGTGATTAAAAATATACTTGGGGGATAATTTTCATAGTTTCCTACATGATAATACATTAAGGTAAATACTATATAGGTGGAAAATTGGAATTGGCCTGATACATGAGGATAAGACCATAGGAAATTCACTATGATACGTATGCCTAAGATCATAAGAATTTTAATGTTATAATTTTTAAGAGTAACCTACACATTCCCAATCCTTGTGATTTGTATGGGTTACCTAGAGAAAACATATGTCCAAATTACATTATAAATGTGATTGAGTATGTGTCCAACCATGAGTTATTATGTATAGAAGGTCATTGAAAATAATTGGTAATATATATTTCAATGAATTATATCTTGTCATATGAATGATTACCAATCCATTTTTTTATTAGAATTTAATTTAATGTTAATAATTATTTGAAGATAGTCACACCATGTATGAAGATAGTGTCACGATAGGGTTGGTGATAAATAATAATCTAGAATTTGTTAACTCTCTAATATAATTTTCATACCATTGTTAAAAGGGATACATCATGACCTTTTTCAAATGAAATCCATGATTAATGTTTTTTACAACATTAATAATGATCATGTCATGATGTTTCATATCATACAACAACATTTTATAACTCATCAATGTCTTAATGATCACATAATGATATTCAGAATAGTTGAATATAAGATATTCATTAGATTTTTTAGAATTACATGTTATCTTAGAATTACACCGTTAATAATTATATCATACCATGATTATGATATGGAAGTATAATACCACTTTATTGTGAATGAATCTATGTAATGAAAATTTATTTCCATATTCTGTTGATGATTTGTTATGAGTTTCAATTGGAGAGATGGAATTAGTTTTTGTGAGTTTATATTGTTTCAATAGCTCATTTTAGACACCTTAAAGAATGTGGTTTATATGAAATGATATTAAATATATAGGGAACAAATAAATGATTCCAAACAATAAATAAGATGGTATGGTTTTTGGATTATTTAAAAAAATCATATATCTATTTTGGAAATGTTGAATTGAATTGATTACCCATATTATAGAAGAATAGGGGGACAAAATAGAATTTTATAATCAGTCTTTAAGGGACTTAATGAAGTATCATCAGGTAATTACATTATACATATATGGTAGATATTAAGAAATATGTATTTTATTGTTTAATAGTTATAATATTACATCACCCTATTGAAGATGGATCGAAACATGATAAATATTGGGTGGAATTGTTATCATTAATATAAAGTGATGTTGATGAATTTAGTTTTTTTAAGAAAAAGATACAATCCTCAAAAAGATGAGTCGGTCTTCTCATGCCTTGTATTATATGAATGTTGAATAATTCTTCCATTAATGATTAAAAAAATATGTAGTTATGATGTCAAAAATAAAAATTTATTGATGATGGACAGACCCACACAACTGTAAACTGATCATGTCTTTTACTTATAATGTATATGAAGTTGACGAAGAGGGATTTCCCCTAGATCAAGGGATGCACCTTCCAAAAACATATAAATATAGTTTTCCTTATAATTGAGTGGTAGGGACCTAAAAAGACACATGCATTAAATGTGAGTAAGGTGCATTCAGGTGCATTGGAATATCTCCACATGTAATATCATTGGATTCATGTGGTCCAGGTAAATTCCTTATGTGTGTATGTGCCTTGTTTTTAACATTTACATTTAATATTTTGTGAGACTGATGCCATGAAAAATATAGATTTTCATCGCATTCCTTACAATGGGCGAACAAATCAGATTGATTTAGTGGACTAAAAGAAGAGAAAATTAGCAATTTACTGGCCACCCAAATTCACCCCCAACTTCTGAATTATTATGATTTTCCACAACAATGACACATACCATGGATTGAAAGTTATATGGTGGATTGTTTGTAATAAATATATTCACTAATGTATTTTTTTATCATTACTTTTGGATCCTGATAAATTAAAATATAATTTTTTAATAATATTTTTTAAATACTAGTGAAGAGAATGAGTTTAATAGGTTTAATGTTATAAAAAGATAAAATGATCACTAAATCAAGATTTTATAACATTATTTGAATTTAGAAGATTTTTTTTCATGGTAGTAACCCATGAGACTACCACTCATTAGCTCGTTATAGTCACGAAGAACCCAATGTATATTCTAAAGTCTAATGGTGATCCACTCAAAACCTAGGGATTTAAAAATTTTAATATAGATGTTTTTATATTTTTATAGTCATGGTATTTTTAAATTTAATTTTGATTAATTTTTTTTCAATATGTAATTACATAAATTCTTAACATTGGTCTTTCTCCAAAGCAAATTAGTTTTATTGGACAATGTCATCCTCATTTCTAGGTATATTTCTATTCCATCAATAACCATGGAATCAAATTGTTTTGAGATTAGAAATCCATATTACATTTTGTGAAAAATGAAATGGTTTGTTTATTTTAATTTATAATATTCTTTTATTCATATAATTTAGAAAAAATGAATTATTGTTGGTTTTTTTGGAAATTGATGTAGGTTCATGGTGTGTTTTGTTTCATAACTATGTGGTATGTGACTTGCCTCATTTCATCGGGTATAATGTTTTTTTCATAAATTACGAGTGAACTATTATAGTGATTTAATGTTATTTGAGGGATTCTATATGACATTATCAAAATATTCATGTGTTTCAATTAATATTATGTTTGTGTTATTACACCATAAACGTTTAATTATGTAAATTGATGATGTTAGCTGAGGCATTTGTATTATTTGGTCAACCTATGGAAAAGGTTTTTGGTATTTGATACACCGTTTTGGAAAAGGAATTAAATATGCCCAAGACACATTATATAACATATTAATTGAATAATATTTATATTTACCATGGGTTTGAATTATTTATTTTTTTATTTAGATATGTGATATTCATCATGCACTGGAAGATTTTGGTATATGGGTTATTAGGTGACATTGTTGGAAAATAATTCACTAAAATTAATCATAAAACTAATATTATTAAATAATTTACTAAAATTATAGTACTATTATTTAATCCCATTAAAATCCATGTATTTTTTGGGGTTATTCTTATTTCTATAGAGAATTATTATTCACTCATGGTGTATAAACATCTTCTGTAAATGTATATTATATTCATGTTGTTTTAGGTAATGGAAACATGAATTGTCAATTTTGAGACGATTTTGATATATAATATACAAAGGATTGTTTAATAATTTGGATTCATGTAGTGTGGTTATCTAAACATTATTTTATAGGTTATTATTGCTTAATTTTTCATCCCATTGAACATAAGTTTTATTATGATACCATATAGAGTTTTATGTTACATTTGGGTTTTTTGGGATATTATATTATACTTTAATGTGGATACTATTTATTATTTGGAATTATTATTATTATTTTTACATTAATTCCTATATTTTTATTTTTAATTAAAGGGGAAATTATTCCCCATACAGAACATTTAAACTCTTGGTGTTCCTCTCCAACCACTATTGATTGGGGGGAACACTTTAGGCCATGTGATGCTTCTCCATGGAAGAATAATCATTTTAGGGTGGGATTTTATATACGTTAAATCATTCCCCATTCATTACTCAATATAATTGTGTATTAAAATGAATTAGAAAATTAATTTTCACCTCTCATGTATTATCAGTCTAATATAAATATCTGAAATTTTTTATATAGGTTTTATTAAATCATTTTGGTTTATATTATTAATGAATATATAAAAAACCATTACATGGCCTCTATAATTTTATAACTTGTAATATTTTGTAGTGTGAATTTTCTATATGATTATAATGTTTAATATAGTGGGAGACATTTGTATTATGGTAAAGTGGGGTGCATATTATTTATGAATTTGGTGTTGTATGTTTTTATAGTTCAATATTTATAAAAAAATAATCATAATAAAAATAACATAAGTTTATATAGTTCACATGTGTTGATGGTTCTTTAAAAATTTAGATGTGTTTAGAAGAAGATTAGATTTTTTGTTTTTTGGATGGTCTTGGAGTGAATAATTCAAAATTAAATTGTTGTTTTTTTCAAAAACATTTCTTTGGTTATTTGATTAGAAGGATAATGGAGAGTGTTCTCATGTAAATGGGTTATTTGGAGTTAATGTTTTTTTTAAAAGAATTCTAGTTCATCCTGAGGTGTGATCATTATATCCTTATTTCGTGTGATTGGTCATGGTAATTAGAAAACCAATTTAATATTTAGACAAATTTCTCTATAGTCATGTGTTGTGGAAATGTTTTTATGGATGAAATATTCGTATCTTCGATCCATGATGATGATAACATCAGAGATATATATATATTTTCATCTATTATGTTCTTGGATATTGGTCAATGATTTCTAAACCATGTAATAATTGTCATTATAGTTTTACTTGGAATAAAAAATATATACTCTTACACCATGTTAACATATGATTGATTTTGGATTTTGAGTAGTTTCCAAATGGTTAAAAATAGTTGATTATATAACATATTTTTCTCACCTCACCACACTATGGGTTTTTGAATAATTTAGTTTAGAGTAATTTTGATGATATATTTTATGAATAAATCATGGGTTACTCTATCATGATTCTGTAACTGGAAAAATAATATCTAGGTTGATTCAATGGGTTGGAGTTTTCTAATGACATATAATTAACTAGTTATAGTTGGATTTTTAATTTTTTTACTGTAAATTTGATATGAATAAATTAATGAAAAGGGATAATTTTTTATTATGTTTTTGAACTAAAAAAATGGTTTGTTTGAATATACAGGCATGTAACTGAAGAAAAATAAGCATAAGACACAAAAAATAGGGAATGTGTGTAATGTTTTTTCTTTAAATCATACCATGATGTAGAAATACAATAATAGAATTATTGATCATACTCTTGAATAGAATGGAGACATCATGATACTCCTAGTGATTTTCTAATATTATCCTTGTCAATTAATTTTAAATGGATTTATATTACATAATGAAAAATAAGTTTTATTTGAATAAAATGTTGGAATGTTTAATATTGAGTTTACATTATTTATATTAACAAATTTAATGTTTGAAGATGTCAGTAAAAGGTGGGTGTCCTATATAAAAATGGGTGTTTCATTTGGAGGGTGAGGATGCACTTGGTTTTTATTTTTATTATTATTTTATTGTAATGGATCATGTTTCATCAATTGGTAATCATTTTTAAATAGTAATATTTCAAGGATAATCCATTCTATTTGAATATATAATAAATTATAAATCATGTTTTCTCTGGTTTTGTAGATAATTCCATTGATTAGCCATTCATATTGAATTGTAATCAAAGAAAATTCACTATAGAAACTATGTATATATTGTATGGATTGTGTGTTGAATAGTTTTCTCTTACAGATATATAGAAAACCCATTTATCCAATACCACCACTATGATTCAAAACCAATTAATTGGAATAAACTAACATACTGTGATTGATAGTTTCTTTTGGAAAAGAACTTAGGAACAAGGCCATTGGATGGCCAGAATTGACTTGATAAAACCCTGGGAATTAAATATTGGGAACTATGGTAACCAAGAACCCTAGAATACATGTTGATCCTCCCTCCACACAAATTCCCGTAATTTCATGTTCTTCAAAAATTTGGTGCTAATACTTATAATACTAAACAAATCTAATTGTCCAAATCTTTTATAGAAAAGTTTTGTAATATCCTATATTTTACACAAGTTCCACCATCTTTTAGACATAACATAATACTCTAAACTTTTCCAAGGAATGTAGTTATGAATCCCTTTCTCCATAGTACCATCGAGTTATTTGTGGAATCTCTAGAATTTGTGCCACTCCATCCATATTCAGGTGTCCTATTTTGTAACATGTCCTCCAACATTTTAATCCCATGTTATGTTATAACTATACTCTATACTCAAAGATTAATTATCCATATATTACTATATTTATTTGATAAATTAATTGAAACACAAAGGCCTCCATTACATATATTTTTTTAATCATACATAGCCATTGTCACCTAAATTAATTGATACCAATATCATCACATCCTCTTGAACATATGTGTCACATATGGAACTCCACATATTTTAAATAATTCAGATTTAGATGTTTCTATCACTGATTTACCTGCTTCATAGGATACGACCTTCTCTGTATCTATAATCTTGATACTATCATTTTTGTCAAATTTTAATTCCCAAAATATATATTCAAAAAATTCTAACTCCAAACCAAAAATTGATTCTCCAAAAAATTCCAACAAATATCTCACATTAGAAATGTTTTTATTATTTAGTCCAAATAATTTCCCACTTAAATAATATTTTCCTGTATTCACCAAAATGAACTACTCAAATTCATATAAGAAACATCCATTCCATATTCCTTTATATAATCACAATGATTCTCACCATGGAAAAAATTATAAAATCCTTATAATAAAAAATCCACCCAAAATATATGGACTTAGAACTCTCCATTTATTAATATAATAAGGAAATATAAATTCTTTTATAAAATTTCCACAGAGTAAAATAGTCATGACTACTATATGAACCTTTTTTAAAAGTATAAACGAGCTACTCCATACACCGTGTCCATGTCTGAGAAGATTCTAAAATATAACTATCTAAAACTCCCCCTCCAATATTTCATTATTTGTTATATTTTTGTACATCAATATTTAGTTGTACCATTAGAATAGATATCCATCTAAAAATGGAATCAATTTTTATATTTTCAGAAAACTATCAAACTCAAGCTGAAACAATTTGGAGCAAAAGTAATTTTTTCAATGAAACCAATGAAATTGTGTTTCATTGTTTCAAATTCAATACATCCTTGTTCCAAATCAAAAAATGATCAATTAAATTAGAGTTAATTCCAAAATTCTTGAAACCTTATATTAATAATTTCCAAATATTTGAAATTTAAATGTCTCTATCGCCTCTCCTTTACAAATATACATGCTTGGGAGTTGGGTTATTGTAGAGACCTAAAGCCTGACGTACATGGACATTACATTACTTTTTCGGAATACTTAGTACATAACAAAAACACACACACAAAGACCGTAATAGTTTATTGTCTTTGGAAACTCTGAATATAATATTCTAATCGGGGTGAAATATCTTCAACATCTCCCATACAGATCTCCTTTTTTTTAAAACCTAATTCCTTTATTTATGTCCTGGGAAAAAACATAAAATGGTGAGCTCAAATGCTCAGTAAGGGTAAACAAAATAAATATCAATCACGTCATATTCATAAGAACATATCTTTTGGAAATCTTAACCTGCAAAAGAGATCATAATTTCATAACATCGGATAAATCATAGTAGTGAAATGTAATCCCAATAATCATAACGTAAAACATAAAACTTTATGGCATACACACATAATCATATAGAATCATTTCGTGTTTGTCAAGACTCATTTCCAAGACTATCTTAGTGGACAAAGTCCCTTTCTGAACCGAGTTCATTCCTCGTTTCAGTCCTGTTTCACTGAACCGGTATAACCTACCATTCCAGCCATGTCTATCTCATGAGATATAAAATCATTACCCAATGCATTTGAGGGCGATATAGGTCTCACCCATCTCATAATGATACCATTATTATGTGTGCCACAAAATCATAAACCACACATCATTGAATAACCCATGTAATAAAAATGGGAATCTTAAACATCATGACATCATAAAACAATTCATATACGATAAAAAAATTCATAAAAATAATTCCATCACAACATAATCAAATCAATGTAATAATAGAGAAAAAAACAGAACCCTTTATTATCTTAGATGGAAAATAATTTTGATAAAACACTTGAACTTCATTCTTAAGGAAAATATCCTTTCAACTTCAAAAACACTTTTCCTTTCTTAACATGTCATACAATTTTAAACTAAAAGAAGTTGATTAAAAATAATCTTGAATTATGGTAAATGAATCTTTTTGGAAATAATGTTTTAAAAATCCATTAATTCCGTATAAGTTAAAAAAACAGTCTTCGTACTTTTGTCGGAAAAGTCAAAAAGTACCTCGTACGAAAAACGACAAAAGATTCCTTTCATATCTTTTTCTAAAAACTCACCGAAGGTTAAAATTGGATTTAAAAAATTGTAGGTGTATGGAAATAATATTACATAGTGAGGAAACATGGATGTGGATGATAAAATACACCCTAGTAAATTTCAAAGTATAAACAATCTTGGATAAAAATGAGATTGTGATATTTCCCTTACTTTATGTCCGATATGCTTTGTACGTATCTAAACATCCTGTATAATGATTTAAATAATGTCATTAACTTATTACAGAATCATAATAATTGTTATGATATCATATATGGTTCACTTATGACTTTATATTACCCGTTCTTTTGTAAATTCAATGTTAAAGAGCGTTTTGGGTAAAATTGTTTTATTTGTCGTCCGTGTTTTGACATGTAATTATTCATATGATTACATAGATCATGGTTACTTAATTCCAGAATATAATACATTATTTATATATAATACATATTCAGAATATATATATATATATAATAGATCAGTAAATGGAAAGAAATACACCGTTCATGGAGACGGTAGACCGTACGTACACATGAACGCTGTTTTCTTTTCCTTATTGAGTTGAATGGAATTAAGTAGATGAAATACATATATATACACATAAATACAGAATCATTATTTTGTAATATATTTCATTATTACTTATTATATATACTTTATAATCATTCATGAACGGTTAAAGTGGAGAATGAATCTCATCGCGTCGTGGAGACGCTAGTCCGTACGTACGCACGAGCGATGATATCGTTCTCATGATCGTCAAATTATATTGGAGTGTATGTATAATATTTCAGAATCAATATAACTTTTTAATAGTCATATATAGTCATTATTTACACCATTATACCCATCCAAGTAAGGTGGTGGTGGAAAATAGATTACACCACGGCGTGGAGACGGTATTCCGTACAAACGCACGCGCGGTGATTTCCTTTTTCTGTAGGATGGATTGAAGGTTAATTAGAGTTGTTTCATATTTATAATAACATATCAGTATATAAGAAATACTGATGTTATTACTTTATCATGAAACAACTAAAGAAGAAGAAGTTGAAGAAGAAAGAAATTGAAAAAGATCGGTAATGGATATTACCTCTTTTTGACACGCCTTCTCTTAACCTCCACTTAAAGAACTAAGGATGGTCTTTGAAGAAGACCATGACCTCTAGGATGATACTAGGGAAGTGTAGAATTTTTTTTGTCAGGGATTGGCCGAGTTTGAATGCTCAAATTGGTGTGAGGAGGAGAGGGAGGAGGTGCCCTTTTATAAGGGAGGAGAGGGGCACCTTAGGAAAATCTCAAAATGTAATTTTATATTAAGGTCAAATTCGGTTTATAATGGTTCCAAAGGGTCTTACTTCGAAGATAAAGTGGGGATGGGTCTAAATCCTTTCATCCAATAGTATTTAGACAAGTTTAGGTTATTATTTTAACCTTATCAATTAGATTTAACTCTAAGTTAAATAATTTAACTTTTACCGTGTCTTTTTGTTTTCTTACACTATATGGTTAATAAACTTACCATAACAAGCCAAAAGAACCCCAAGATGTTTATTATTAATATATATATACTTATCTAATTCATTTTGCTGAACCATAGATTTTTAGGAATTAAATAACAATTAATAATATAATATTTGTTTTAAAAACAAATTTATGTCAATTTTGACACTATTTCGTATATGATTTTTATGAAATTAATAACAGAATGATAAGTTCGAAAAAAGTTTCTTAAATTAACAATAACATGTCATATTAACATATAAAATTAGTTTAAGTCAAAAAAAGTCTCAAATTACATTTATTTGGGCATTTTTAACATCAATTATGTCAATATTTCATTTATAAGACCATTACTGCATCATAATTGTGTCATAATAAATGATAATTATTTAATACCTAAAAATTCTAAATAAATTCTAATGATGTAGATAATTGTATTAGATTTCTGGAGACTATTCATTTTCGAAGTTTCATGAAATTTTTCACTAAATTAAAATTATTATACTTATAAGATTTAAGAAAGTGACATGTTGTCACATGCTTTGGTTTTAATAATAATTAAATTATTTTCATGGAACAATGTCCATTAAATTAATCTAATCCGACCCTTAGGTGATATGGGTCGACTTTTAGTCATCCAATAGGATTTTGACATGTTTTAGGGTAATTTTATAATATTATATTTACCCTTAATTACCCGATTTACCTTTAACTATGGTAAATAAAATTTACCGTAGTTACTATTCATAATTTCCAAAAATAAAAAGTAGCTTATTAACATAATTTTGATCTAATGATTCCAAATATGGAATTCATTTTTCCAAATTCAATACACAATAGTTGCAGAAATTAAATTAAAATTAGTCCCTTTGTCGAAAGAAAATGGGTTTTTCTTTAAAACATTGCAAAAGATTGAATTGATTTAACCTACGAATTGAAGGTAAAATCAATGCTAATGACATACATTATATTAAATGGTATAAATATATTCTATTTATACTTTAAAACTCTTAAATATTATAATTTAACCACATAAGATATTTAGTTGAAAAAAGTTGTTTTTAATTAAAATATAGCGTGTTTTTACTATTCATTAAAATATGAAAGTCATCAGAATAAAATGAAAAATTTATCCAAAGTAAATTTTTATTTCTTGATTCCAAAGAATAATTTTATTTTGTCAAATGGAACTTATAAACATGTCAAAAACTAGATTTAAAGTGGGTGTGCCATGAAAAGGTGGAAAAACTGCATTTTTTGAAAAATACTTATTTTACCTGAAAAATTTATTTTGTTCTTATACCATGTTCTAGAAAATGAGTAAGATGAATAATAATGTTATAAAATTCAAAATATAGTTAATATTAATCATAACGGATAGTTCATAATAATATTATAATAATATATCGTTGTTTAGTAAAACCCGGTATTGCGTACAACACACGCTATCGAGGAAGGTCGCAATTGCGTGTAATGCAAGCCAAGTCAGGGTTGCGTGTTGTGAAATAATACTTCGTTGTTTTTTATAACAGATTCCAATCATATTTCATTTATACATTGAATATATATATATATACTCAATGTTTCGTAGAATAACTATTATCAAAATTGTGTGTAACACGATCCAAGAATAGTGTTGCGTATACTACAAGCTAATACGGTGTTGCATATGGCACAAGGTAATCTTGGTGTAGCATAAAACACAAGACATTAATGAAATTAAAAGAATATTTTTCATAAAATCTCGGGGTGTTACAGTTATCCACTCTCTTTCTATTTTTATAGTCATCATAAGCTTATTACATGGATTTATAGGTGAAAACAACAAACCATACCATCCATACTAGTTATCACAGGATGATCATTTACCTAAATAATCCTTTACTCTAGGACACAAATTTATGGGCTCATGAATACCTTAAACATGTATTCTTTTGAAAAATGAATACCCATTAAACCTTAGTGAAAACATGAATGCTGTAAAAAGTTAACTCTTTCCACATACCAAAATCCAAAAATTCTATATACTCAAACCATGATATAACCTTCTCCTTATATCAGTCATGAGCTCATGAATACTATCAGACATTTAATTTTCTCCTTATCCCTTCATTATGCGCATATCCTCTATATTCCAAAAATATCTGAATAACCTTTCATGGATACTGGTAGCATTAATCATACACTTTCAAAACTCATGGAAAGAAAACAATGTAACGATACTTAGATGTCTCTTTATTCCATTGTACCAGGACCTCTAGGATGATACTAGGGAATTGGAGAATAAATTTTGGCAGGGGTTGGCTGAGCTTGAATGCTCAAATTACTGTGAGGAGGAGAGGGAGGAGGTTCCCTTTTATAAGGGAGGAGAGGGGCACCTTAGGAAAATCTCAAAATATTATTTTATATTAAGGTCAAATTCGGTTTATAATAGTTCCAAAGGGTCTTATTTTGAAGATAATGTGGGGTTGGGTAGAAATCCTCTCATCCAGTAGGATTTAGACAAGTTTAGGTTATTATTTTAACCTTATCAATTACATTTAACTCTGAGTTAAATAATTTAACTTTTACCGTGTCTTTTTGTTTTCTTACACTATATGGTTAATAAACTTACCATAACAAGACAAAAGATCTCCAAGTTGTTTATTATTAATTTATATATCCATATCTAAGTCATTTTTCTGAACCTTAGAGTTTTAGGAATTAAATAACAATTAATAATATAATATTTGTTTTAAAAACTAATTTACGTCGATTTTGACACTATTTGGTACATGATTTTTATGAAATTCATAAAATAATGATAAGTTCGAACAAAGTTACTTAAATAAACCATAACATTTCATATTAACCTATAAAATTAGTGTAAGTCATAAAAAGTTTCAAATTACATTTATTTGGGCATTTATAACATCAATTATGTCAATATTTCATTAATAAGACAATTACTGCATCATCTTTGTGTCATAATAAATGATAATTATATAGTCCCTAAAAATTCTAAATAAATTCCTATGATGTAGAAAATTGCATTATATTTCTGGAGACTATTCATGTTCGAAGTTTCATGAAGCTGTTCACTAAATTAAATTTATTATACTTATAAGATTTAAGAAAGTGACATGTTGTCACATTCTTTGGTTTTAATAATAATTAAATTATTTTCATGGAAAAATTCCATTAAATGAATCTAATCCGACCCTTAGGTGATATGAGTCGACTTTTAGACATCCAATAGGATTTTTACATGTGTTAGGGTAATTTTATAATATTATATTTATCCTTAATTACCCGATTTACCTTTAACTATGGTAAATAATATTTACCGTAGTTACTATTCATAATTCCCAAAAATAAAAAGTAGCTTATTAAAATAATTTGGATCCACTGATTCCAAATATGGAATTCATTTTTCCAAATTCAATACAAAAAATTTGCAGAAATTAAATTAAAATTAATCCTGTTGTCGAAAGAAAACGGGTTTTTCTTTAAAACATTGCAAAAGATTGAATTGATTTAACCTACGAATTCAAGGTCAAATCAATGATAATGACATAAATTATATTAAATGGTAAAAATATATTCTATTTATACTTTAAAACCATTCAATATTATAATTTAACCACTTAAGATATTAAGATGAAAAAATTTGTTTTTAATTAAAATATAGCGTGTTTTTATTATTCATTAAAATATGAAAGTCATCAGAATAAAATGAAAAATTTATCAAAAGTAAATTTTTATTTCTTGATTCCAAATAATAATTTTATTTTGTCAAATGAATCTTATAAACATGTCAAAAACTAGATTTATTGTGTGTGCGCCATGAAAATGTGGCAAAATTGCATTTTTTGAAAAATTCTTATTTTACCTGAAAATTTTATTTTGTTCGTATACCATGTTCTAGAAAATGATTAAGATGAATAATAATGTTATAAAATTAAAAATATAGTTAAAACTATTCATAATGGCTAGTTCATAATAATATTATAATAATATATCGTTGTTTAGTAAAACCCGGTATTGCGTACAACACACGCTATCGAGGAAGGTCGCGATTGCGTGTAATGAAAGCCAAGTCAGGGTTGGGTGTTGTGCAAGAATCCTTCATTGTTTTGTATAATAGAATCCAAACAAATTTCATTTATACATTTAATATATATATATATATACTCAATGTTGCGTAGAATAACTATTATCAAAATTGTGTGTAACACGATCCATGAATAGTTTTGTGTATACTGCAAGCTAATACGGTGTTGCAAATGGCACAAGGTAATATTGGTGTAGCATACAACACAAGACATTAATGACATTAAAAGAATATTTATCATAAAATCTCGTGGTGTTACAGTTATCCACTCTCTTTCTATTTTTATAGTCATCATAAGCTTATTACATGGATTTATAGGTGAAAACAACAAACCATACCGTCCATACTAGTTATCACAGGATGATCATTTACCTAAATAAGCCTTTACTCTAGGACACAAATTTATGGTATCCATGACATTGCCTCCTCTATGGAATTTATATTATTCCAGTTAATCATTTGAAACTACAATTAATTTTGAAATCCCATCCAAATACAATATTAATACATCAATATTTAGTGTTATATTTTTTACCCTATAACATAACATCCTTAAATATGATGTGTCTAAATTAACCAACACCTATTACAAAGGAAAAAAACATTCACAATCGTGAATTATCACCAATGATAGTACAATGAATATCGTGTTTTTGAGGAAAAAACATGTCTTTATAAGATTTTTGTTCTCCAGAACCTCACATTAATGAAGAATAACATATGTCTCTTCTCAAATTAGTATTACTAAATCACCCAATCCACAGGTACCATGCTCCAAATGTATGATTCTCCTATATGTATTATGTTTATGAAAACCCAGAAGGATGAAAACCTCAATAATTTAAATATCCCATAATGATTCTCTTGTGTGAGAATACCCTTCAATGAACAAATCATAATTATCATCTATAGCTATAAATAATAATCACATTCATATAAAATAATGTTGTGTAACACTCCATGAATTTCTTAATTGTATATACACAACCACCGCCTTTCCAATTGATCACGATCAATCATAACTGAATCCCTATGGAATAAAACACATTTGTAATTTTTAAGCCCATATCTTTATAAATTACATAATAATGAGTTAAATCAATATTTTACATTCATTAATATTGATGATATTTTCAGGGTCAAAGTTTTGGATAATTAGGCCATAACTATTTTATAATGAAACCATAGAAATACAATATGAAAAATTTCAATAGTATCTGTTTCTTATATAAAATAGAATATTTTATAATAAATAATGGTTTCCTTTCATGTTTAATCAACATAATTTTTCCATGATCGCATCATTTACTATGTTCTACATAAAATCTTATGAAAAAATTTCAAAAACAAGGGATGATCCCAAAAATCTCAAATACAGATATAAAATAAAGAATGAACCCATTAGTCAATGAATACCTTAATGTCATGAAAACAGTTTCACAAAATCATATGTTTCACACATAAAACATAAAATCTACATCTTACTTCTTGAAATAATTAAATTCCTATAAAACAACATAGAAATCATAATAAATAAAATTATGTTGTGGTGTCCACGTCATAATAACATTGTATCTTTTACAACTACATAGGGAAAAAAATTTATGGTTACATTTTGAATACCCATCACAGTATATTGAATAAATATCTTAGAATAAATCATATCATTTCACTCCATATCAATACCCAATTCATTGGATTGATAAATAGTTCTCACCCACCCTTGTTTTATTAAGAAACCACCCATATCCATAAATAATGCTCAAGAACCATAACCTAAATGTAATACATTAATAATCATAAAAGAAAAAAAATAACATTTCCACATTTCATCCCAATATATCATTTCAAGATATTGAAATAATAAATTCATTAAAAATAGCATTTTCAATACCAAAATACATGAAAAAGGATTATGGTATTTATTTTTCTTATATAAACATTAATTATTATAAAGGAATATAAATATCAAATAATGGTCATGGTAGTAGAAAAGTCGTTGTCACCGCATACATAATAATAATTACTATTTGAAGTTAAGTAAACTAAATCATAGAAAAAGATTAATTTTGAAAACAATTTAATGAAATTAAAATTAAAATGTTTTAGTTATACACCATATAAAAGAATGTGTTTTATATTATCGAAATATTAATCAATTAATGGAGACTAAGACAAAGTCCCTTTTCGGTAGTGCTACTCATAATGTACAATAATTATATTAATGAATAATAAAAATAGGTTAATTTATAATTTCTTGAGAAATTTTTTTTGTGTTATTAAAAATTTTATATCACTTATTACCATATTATAAATATTATATAATTATTTATGTTTATATCAGATGATCAGCTGATATTTGGTACGTGAGTGGAAAATGAACATGGTGTGATATCAATAGTCATTTTGGTAATAGTTCCATAATCTATAGAATAAAATTAATGAAATACTACTCAAAATTATACACCAATTATACTTTTGAAATCAAAAAATTATGTAAGGTATGAAAAATTAATTATCTTATAATCATATAGATGGTAGGTCGTACAAACACATGAGTAATGTTTTCCATTTTTCATTGATAATTATGGAAATTTGGTAATTATAATTTTATCTTTCCATAACTATTATAATATTTTCATGAAAATAATAATGATTTATATTTACTTAGATAAATATCATTCAAGTGATGTAGTGAATAAAATCGATTCGCATCACTTCGTGGAGGTGATAGTTGAAATGTATGTATGAATGACGTTATCATTTAAATGTGCAAGGAAAGTAAGAAAATAATGTATATATTTTTACATTATAAGTATAATTATGTCAATTAATCATATAAAAACATTAAAACATTTATTATGACCATTTTTTAGGGATGTTTATGGAAGAAAAATTATATCAGTTTTTGGAAGTTATAATTAACACATACACACAAACAAATATTTTCTTTCCCATTAAATGGAAGTAGAGTTGTATTTAGGTGATTATGTTGACATAATAACATATCAATATATTAATTATACTAGAGTAATTATTTAATCATGCTATAATAATATTTTAATTCACTTGGGGAAAAAATAAAATAGACACACTTACTGAAAATGATACCCATTATTTAGTTGATCAGCTATGAGGAACACCTTAACACCACTAATAAGTGTGATATACTTAAACAAAGGCCTCAAAAATGTGGTGAGGGATTCTAGGAAGGATTTTTTCTGATCATGTATGATACAATGGTTTTTTAATTGGGAGTAACAGTGAAGAGTGGGTTCCTTTTTATAGGATGGGGGATGGGCACCCTTGGAAACTCCTAAAATATTAAATTAACATAAATTAATTTTTTCAACCAAATGACTCAATACAAATTTATTGATTTTATTTTAAACTATATCATTTCGGTTTAACCGTACTTTTTCCTTATTAATTATTAATTTTGTTAACAACATTTTCAATTTTATGTGGCTATAAATTTCACTAATATCGGGTAAATCCCCATAATTGGATCCTTTATGGACATTCAGACCCTATTATATACAATTTCGAATTTGAAAATATTTTTAGGATTTTATATAATTTAATAAATATTTATATTTAAAAAATATAAACTTTCTTAATTTCGACAGTATTCATTTTTTGAATTTAAATAATATTTAAATAGGGATATAACTTCTAAGAAAAAAATTAATAGACTTATAAAATGTCATAATAACCTATAAAATTCATACATTACATAAAATATATAATATTATATTTATTTTAATATTACTAGTATCATTAATTTGATTGTTCCTTTACAAAATATAAATTACTGCATCATCATTAAGTCATAATTAAATTTAATTATTGATAAACTAAAATTTAAAAAAATTATCATGATATAGGAAATATTTTCATATTTATTATGAATTTTTATACTTGAAGTTATAACTTTTTTAAACCCATAATAAAGTAGTATTAGTAATAAGAGATGTGTTTATGATATTTTTATTTTTACTTTGAATAACATTTTTAATGCCATAGTCACACCCAAGTGCCTCAAAAGGCCAAAATTTTGGCCCATGTGTTGGATGTTTTGGCCATAACTCATAATATATGATTATAACAATTCTTATGGTAGTTATATATTATTATAATATTATTTTTACAAATATTTACCTTATTTACCTTTAACCATGGGTAATAAAAAAACTAAATTTATTGTTAACAAAAAATTAATTTGATCATATTGGACCAAATTATTCATATTGAGTACAACAATGTATGTCTTTTTTTGTACATTAAAATCAGAGAAGTGGTTCAATTAGGTTTAACACTAATGCCATTGATAGAGAGAGAAAACTGGTTTATAAGTAAAATGTCCAAAAGTTCACATTGGTTTTCTATTTAATCTAAATTAGAAACTGGAACAAATGAAAAACATTGGATTAATTGAAAAAAAAATAATTTTTTCTTATAACTATATAATATTATAATCTTAAAATATAAATAAATTATATGAAAATGTAGTTATTAATTACAATGTAGTATTTTCACTATTCATTAGAAAATGAATATTACGAGAAAATAAAAAAACATCCAATGTCAAATTCAATGTCCTGATTCATATAATAATTTTAGTTTTTAGAATATTGCATATAGATGTTACAATAACAGTATATAAAAAGGGTCCACCATTTAAAGGTGGTAAAACTATATTTTTTGAAAAATAATAATTTTATCTGTAAAATTGTGTGTCTTATTATATAATGTCTATAAAAAACATAAGATGATGTTTAAAGGTTATTTTGGAATAATATTTATTTAATTTAATACAAAATGAATTATTTTATTATTTTTTAAACATTATTATTCACATTTAAATTGTTTCTTATAAAATTACACCCTTTATATTCAATTGGTTTGTAGTTTCATTTCTATTTAATTTTTTAATCATTTTTATATCATAATTTCATAATATATCTAACAATTTTCATTCCCTCTATTATAATTTATTGTTGATAACTACCATATTAAATAATAATAATTACTTTTTCATTTAATCTCAATTTTGTGTATCACAGAGCCTATCGAACATTGTATTTCCATTAAAAACTTTGGATGTTACATTCTCCCCCCTTTGAAAATTCATTCCAAACAATTTGAATATTGAGTCGGCCACTATGGTAAGACTCATGAAAATAATTTTATATGATTTCTTCAATAGAATAAGGATTAATAAAACTTCCACTTTAAAATAATGAAAGGACAATATGAATGTCACTTGAGATAAAACATACTAAGATTCCATGTATGAAAACATGGGTATGGAAAAATAACTTACCATCATGTTCTGATGGAGACTGATTGAATTGTTTTTTGGAAAAAATGATAACAATCCCAAAGTTATAAATTTATGATTGGTTAATGGATCTTTGAAATTTTAGTAGGAAAAATTAACATAAAATGTGTTTGTTTAAATATCCTTTTAATAAAGTTGATGATTTGTTTTACTTCCATGAATAATAAAATATAGAAACATAATTTCATGACAAGTAGAGTTTCATCCTTTCAAAAATTTCCAACAATAATCATATTTTTCTCCAAAAGATGAGTTCTCAAGAAGAATCATCTTTTGTAGAATCAAATAATCTAAAAAATATGAACTCTATTATCATCATTTCTTGGCATTTAAACCCATAACAAAACGTTTAGGTAAAAAAATAAGATAATTACCTAAAAGGAATAATCCTTTATAAGATGAAACACTGAGTTTAATCTGAAAAATTCTTAAATAATACCCAACGTTCCAAATAATAAATCCATTATATAACTATCAATAAAATTCTAAAAAATAATTCAAAATTAGATTGGAACACAAAATTTAGAAGGATTTTATCACATTTTCATCCATGTTTAATTTTATCAATATTCTCCAAATAATTAAATTTACTCTTAATGTATCACAAAAAAAATATCTTTTACTAATCACATAGTCTCCATGATTGGTTAATCATTTCCATAAATGACCCGAATCCTCATAAGTCAACAGTAAAAACATAGATTCATCCATAATATAGTTAAAATATTTTTCCTCAAATAATACCCCATAGTATTCTACATTCCTTAGGTATATTGTGTTCCCAAAATAGTGAACGCCTTATAAAATATAGTTCATCACTTAATCCCCATGTAATTTTACAATACCATGTATATCCATTTGATTATATATAAGTTACGAAAATAAACATATTCTTATTCTATAAACTCATTTAACTAATGGAATCATGGCATACTAACTATGAAATTCGCGTAGGTCAGTGTTAAGAGATTCACCCCTTTCGACCTTCAGTTGTGGGTTTCATCCCTCTGGCCTTATCAGATGCGACAAGTTGTCACCCATCCTGTAGGTAGTTTTTTTTCTAAAACTATATCAATCCTATAAAATAAACCTAATGTTAGACAAAATCTCCAAAATTAAACGTAACATTTATTAACCTTAATGTTTTATAATAAAACTCATTTTCATCACAAATCATGACAAAATAAACATATTATTTCACGAAGCATTATATACATGGTCATTTTTTTTATTCCACATGAAAATGATTTAATAAATCTATTCATAAAAAAATGATCATCATAACATGATCATGTTGTCCACCAGGTTTCATTTTCAAATTTTTTCACGTAGATATTAGGTTTTTGAATTTTAATATTGATATAGATATTATTCAAAATCTCTTTCATCCCATGATCAAATAAACCATTTACAATTTGGATATGTGGTTGTTAGTAGAGAAATAGATTTGGAGAAAAATCATGTATAACATATAATTCCAAAACATCAGATACAAATTTATTTTTATGAAACATTCTGACCGAGTTTGAGTTTAAACATTTATTCAATGATACTTTTGAAATACCATATGTCTGTATTGAATGAATATATTTTAAAATTAAATATAAATGGGTTGCACAAAGGTTTCCTTCTTGAAAAGCCTTTTAAAAATCATAATAAGTCTCATAATATTCTGATAAGGTAAAATATCTAAAAATTCCTTGATAATACATACCTTTTTAAAAATATGAGAATATTGAGATAATAATATTTGATTACAAACAACCCAGTATCCATGACGGTATTAGAGTATAGTGGAGGTTTTTGATATCATGAACAACTGCTTTAAAGTAATTTGTGTGTTAGAAAATGTTTTAGAATCATACGGACATGAATTTGAAAAATTATTTCAAGAAAGTGATTCAAAAGTGATAGGAATGCTGTTTGAGATTATGCTCCTTCTATTTGGAATTGAATTTCCTTGATCAAAAATGTTTTATATCAAGGATTTAACTAAAATAATATGATTAATTAAAACAAATAATACCTAGAGTTTTATAAACCTTTCCTCTGATACCTACTGCAAGGTCCCATCCTTAAACATTAAATAATCATGATTTAAGTCAATAATTCAAATTTACTTACTTTTAAAATCTTTTCTGGATTATAGTTTTAGAGAATTAGGCTCTAAATATTACATAACAAAACCAAAGAAATACAATCACTACTAGAAATTTGACCTATACCCACCGTATAAAACTGTAGGTATAGCCCCCAAAACCGTGGGTATAGGATATACACACGGTTCTGTGAACCATGGGCTGGAGAGGTGTCAGTATAGGTCTCAAGCCTATACCCACGGTTTTACAAACCACCGGTATAGATTTTTTTCCACGCTGTAAAACCCTCAGACGAATTTCCACGCAGTCAACAGCTTTACCCACTATTTTAAAAACATTGGTATTCATCTAATAAAAAAATTCATGTAGAAGGTTTTGAACCTACATCCTCGGAGACCTGCGCATCATAGCGGACGTGCCACACCACTAACCTATAACACTTTTTTAAATATATATCACTATTTGGTTAAATATTTTAATTAATTTCATATTAGGTTAAAAAGAATTCAATGGGATTCGATCCCTGACCATTCTCCGTAATTTAGTCTTGACTTACAAACGGACCTATACCGCTCTGCGTTAAATAGAGCTAAATTAAGTTTAATATACTAATATATCTCACTGTATCAGAAAAAAATTCTCCAAGAGATTCGATCCTTGGACCGTGGGACGGAAGCACGACCATCTCACCAACTAACCTACATATTTTATTGGTCAAAATGTTTTTATATCTTTTTTTATATTAATTTAAACCGTGGTTATATGTTTTCCTACCAAATATTTTATGTTTCCCGTGGATTTTATTCCCCTTCCAAAGCTATACCCACGATTTTGTAAAACCGTGGGTATAAGTCTTCAGAAAAAATCCATATTCCCACGATTTTCATAAAACCATGGGTATAATCCTAGAAAGAAACACCTATACCCACAGTTTAGGAAAACTCTGGGTATAGATCCTCAAAAAAATTATTACCGTCAGTTTTGTCCAAAACTGTGGGTATAGGTGACATATACCTATGGTTTTCATAAACCATGGGTATTGTAACACCCCATGCTTCCACAGTACGTTTCCCTTTGAATAATGCAATGACGTGCATTGTACGCAACTTCGAGATTCTATCACACCACAACCAATCAAACTAGCCGTTATGAATAGTAATACCTACTTTTTAAAATTTTAGAAATTTTATCTCTCAAAATGGACTTCATTTTTGGATTTTGAGTATCGAATTTAGCCTAAGGTGAAATTTTTGTACTTTTCGGATAACTTTAATATTTTGATGAATAGTGAAAATTACTAAATTTTAATTAAAAATAACTTTTTTAATCAAAATAATTAATAGTGATAAATTATGAATTTGAGTGGTTTTAAAGTATAATTATAATATATTTTTACCTTTTTATCCAATGGTGTTCATTATAATTAATTTCCATTTGAAATTGGACATAAACAATTGTCAATCATTTGTTATATATTGTTTCTTAAAAACATGCTATTTGTTGTGACAACGGGAATTAATTATAAAATTAATTAATGCAACTTTTATTGTTTGGAATTTTTTAAAATAGACATCATTTTTGAATTCTTAATATCAATTATAGCCTAGGGTGAAATTGTGGCATTGTACTGAAAAACCTTATTTTTTTATGAATAGTGAAACTACTATGTGGTAGTTAAAAAACTGAATATTTCATAAAACTTAATTTTACCGCTTGTGTGATTGGAATTTCGAAAATCCGAGAGACATGGTTAATATCAAAAAGTAAAATGTGGTTCAATGAGATAAAAATAATTTTTGGTGAATAGTAACTTTTACTTTTATTTACCACGGTTAAAAGTAAATATGGTAATTAAGGGTAAAAATGATATTAATATTACCCTAAAACATGTCCTAATTCTAGTGGACACATGTATCTCGACCAAAAAAAACCTTAGTAATAAAATATTGTCATTTAGGTCCTCATGGATTAGATTAGGACATTTATTATTATTTAATTCAAAGAAGTGTTAAAAGAGTTAAAATCAATGTTTATTTACTAAAACATTTTTAATATAGGGTTATACATAAGATAAATTCGATTTCAAATATTCATTGGTAATATAATAAAATTTCCTACATAATGATATTTTATTTATATTTTTTAGGCATTAAATAATTTAATATATTTATGACACAATGATGATCCAGTAATTACCATAATATTGAAAAATTAAAATAATTGATATTATAAATACCCAAAAAAATAATTTAAGACTTTTAATGAATTACACTAATTTTCTTGGATAATATGACATATTAGTATTGAATTAATTGACTTTTTCGTAGTAATCATTCAGTTATGAGGTTCACAAAAATCAACTATTGAATAGTGTCAAAATTGACATAAAAGAGTTTTTAAAAAAAATATTATATTATTAATTGATATTAAATTCTTAAAAATCTAAGGTTTGGTCAAGAGACTTATATCATGATATTTATATCATTAATGGTCCACTTGGGGGTCGCATGGATGTATATAGTATGTTTATTAACTATAAAATATAAAAATACAAAGTGACATGGTAAATGTCAAACTAATTAACTAAGAGTTAAAACTAAAAGATAAGGTTAATATTGTGACCCAAACCTGTCTAAATTCTATTTTTTGAATGGTTTGCGACCTATACCCACCTTAACCTTTGAATAATAAACTTTTTAGCCATTATAAACCGAATATAAATTTATTATAAATTAATATTTTTAGCTTTTCCAAAGGTTCCCCTCACCACTCTTTTAAAAGGGCACTCCTCCTTCTCATTTCTTCACACCTTCAAAGCCTTTTGGTTCGGAAAACCCTTCCAAAATACTCTCTCAACTTCCCTCACTACAACCTAGAGGCCTTAGTTTGATCAGAAATCCAACCTAAGGAGCCCTTTTGATCAAATCAAAAGGAAGAACCCAAAGAAGAGGAAATGTTTTCACCACCCCTTTTCAAGTTCCTTTCTTCTTCCACTTCTTCCTTATTTGTAATTACCATTCTAAAATAATAACTCCAGTATATTATATATAATGTGATGTTATTATAAATATTGTACAACCATATCCAGTATTCTATCCACCCTTTGAATAACATGTCACCATACGTGCATACGTACGGATTACCGTCTCCACGTCGTGGTGTAATTGTTATTCAATATATTATTATTTGTGTGGGTATAATAATGATGTGTAACTCATTTAAATAATAAATATAACATGATAATGATTCTGTATATATGATATACCATCCTATTATATATTATTTTAATATCAAAAGAATGATATTTTCGCTCGTGCGTACGTACGGACTACCGTCTCCACGAACGCGATGAGATTCATTCTCCATCATATCCATTCAAGTAAATTTATCATTTGATGATTTAAAAATAATGTTTAAAAACATTATATCATTCTAAATACGAATATGATACAACCTATCCATGAAAAACATGGCTTACGTAACAAAACATATAAAAAAGAGAGTAAGTTAACACCCGAAACGACGATAATTCTAAGATATTATTAACAAAGCTATGTTAAAAGATCATATATTATATCATATTAATGTATATGATTCTTGAATAATTTAATAACAATTATTTCAACATTATACAGGAGGTTAACATACCCCGAACCAAGGAAATGTACAAGGTAAGCGATTTTCTTATCTCACTTTCAATTCCGTGAGATTTCCATTGTTCGCCACTAATTTATTGAATGTGGTATATTGTGTACTGCCATTTGATATATATTATCATTATTCTATTTATATTCATGTTATTCTGTAAATCATTTGGTGTTTATTAACTTTTGGTCATACGACTCAGTTGATTACAACGTGGTAAGGGGTTTCCTAACTCACTCATAATTTCGTGAGAATTCCATTGTTCACCACTTAATTATTGCATGTGGTGTATGTGTACTGCCCATGATTGTATTAATTGTGTAATATACTTTAATTTATGGGTATTAACATCATCATTGTATGATCCTTCTTTCATGGGTGTATGTTTCATATGATACCAAATCAATAAGGGAATTCAAAATTTCAATTTCCATTTATTCGGCTTTACGCAAACTTCATTGATTATTTTACTCCGAGATTATGTGTGGAATAACTAATAATTTGCTTATGTCAAAATTTCCACTCCCATTTTCTGTGGATATAATTTTGATACACATAATCACACCATTGATAATTTCTCAAGTCATCGATATGAATTTGATAAGTGTAATTTTAACTCATTCTCCATTTGTTGAATTGAAAATACAATTCATTGGTGTCGTTTTTACTAGATTATGTGTGAATATCCTTTGATTGTTTTACACTGAATATCCAATCATATTTAGTGTATTTATATTTTTCACACATAACTATGTCATTGATTTATCCTTAACCTAAGGATACAACCTTTATGAGAGATTTCATCTCAACTTAAATTCCATTGAGACTTCATTGTTGTTATACACCAAATCACTTTTATATGGTGTATATAATGTACATTGACATAGTATATCATGAATCCCATTATTCTCATGATATTACAAAGTTTTGATTACCTTAATTATTTTTATTCAAGTGTCTCTCTTTTGGTTAGAATCTTTAACTAAAATATCATTTTTAAAGGTTTTAAAGACTTATTCATCTAAATCTTTCTCATTAATGTCCATGTTTTAAAAATGGTTTTAAGGATTTATTTATATGGACATTAAAGTTTTAAAATTAAAACTCCTTTTAAAAATTTTTAAATTGTTATGGGACACTTTTATTCAAAAATCTATTTGTAAATGGCTTCTTGAAAAATAGTGTGACTTTAAATGAATTCAAGAAAAAGGGGGATATTTCTCTCAAATAGTTTTGATAATTATTTTCATCTATGTCAACATCCTTAATTATTCTTGATTGACGATAATGTGATACAATACAATCTCCCATATTGTATCGAATGAGTTATGTTTGACTGTGGATGTTCTATTTTTATACCATTCATGGTTTCTGGTTAATGTATTGACATTTCGTATGCTAGTTTTAATACGAATGTTTATGTTATGTTTAAACCCGTTCATATGAGGAATGAATTGGAAATAATAAGCGACGGGTGGAGCCCGCTATAGCTCCTCTATGCATCGGTAGGTCTCATGAGACCAACTAGTGTCTTGGCACAAGGCCTTGGAAAAATCATATTTGTTGTCTTGGAACGAGGCCTTGGATATGTGGTTATGATCGTCTGGAATTATGCATTCCATCATTATGAAAGTGGTTATTGATATTGCATGTGATTATTCGATTAGTAGAATATCCATGCGAATATGTATATGGAATTATTTCATTTTATTTTTTGCCATACTATGTTGAAGTTCAAGTTAAAAAGGATTTTTTTAGTTATGCATTGCATTAAATGTTTATTCTTATTTATGAAAGTTTCCGCTATATTGTTATCCTTACTGGGTATTTGAGCTCACCCCTTTTCTATGTTTTATTTTTCCCAGGATGTGAATAAATAAATTATAAATGACCTGCAGGGATATTATGAGGGGATAATAGTGTGGACTATGGAGACAATATGTTGTTGTAGTAGTTTTTCACCTTATGATGTAATGTAAACCTTATTAATGTATCTAATGTTTCCAAGGATACTAAACTAATCGGCCTTTTGAGACTTGATCTTCTTGTGATCATGACAATGTTATGTAATAATGCACCGACTCTCGGTAACTGGGGTTGGGGCGTTACAGTTGGTATTAGAGAGAGGTTTTGTACAAACCTTGGGAGCTAGATTTAGATAAACTCTGATTAGAGCACGTAGACCTAAGATGAACTTTGAAGATTAGTATATAAAAACTTCCTAGAATTTTGGTATTGTAGAGATTTTGTGAGTTTTCCAAGAAATACATCCCTGTTTGGATACGAGCAGGTAGAGGTGGCTCTGGCATAGATGTACCTAGGGGTAAAACCCAAAAACACCACATTGAGCTAGACTCGAATGGGAACTGTTGCACGACAACGGGCCTTGCTACACTCTTGGTTACGACACTCCCGGGGGATATGCTTAGGATAATTTACATTTTCTTTACAAACCAATTTGAGGTATTATATATATAATATGAGATTAAATGACCTCAGTTAATCCTAATGTGTTTCAAATTGAGAATATGGTGACATGTTAATCTCTAAATGGTTTTATGACTACTGTTACTCACACAATGCTTTCAGGTTTTAGTCAATGGCTGGATTCCAAGGAAGTCATAGTGACTTTGAGAATGATGAACAAGGTGGGAACAGTGGTGGAAATGAGCAAAAAAATGGAATTTTGATAGGCGTAAAAGATACCGTCTCTATGCCATATCAATTTTCCAAAAATATGATTAACAATATATATATTGACCAATTCCCGGACACAACAAAGAAAAGAAAAGTGATGAATGATAAGAGCCCCAGCAGTGGAGACCATGGAGAAAGGAATCCTCAATTTCAATCATGCAGGAAATGTGGAAGGAGACACCCAGGAATGTGTCTCAATGGGACAAGGAAATGCTTTATGTGCGGGAAGGAAGGACAAAATGTGAATAATTGCCAAAGAAAAATGAAGATTAATATGGAAGAAGATAAAAATGGTCCCAAGAATCCATTTATAGTCATTTTCTGTAAATGTAGGGGACCTGGCCATTACATGAGTGAATTTCCTATTCTATAGGACATTTTCTTGGTCAGAGAATAATCTATGTGGAAATAAATGGTTGGATAAATGTTTAAAAATTATTAGTGAACCTTGTTGAAGGGTTTACATTGGTATAATTTTTTCTTGTATTTGTAACCCTAAAGTATTCCATGTGAGAATGATATTTTTGGAAGAATTATCTTTTCTCTTGTGGATATAGTTATAATTAACCATTTGGTTTTATATGATCCTTGGGTTTGAGGAAATTACAAATTATTATAATTTGGGATGAAAATGAAAGGTATGAGATAAAATTTGTGGTTAAATTATGTTATGGTTATTTTAAAGAATTTATCTCATTTTTGTAATGTTATAAAATATAGTTTTTGAAAAAGGACATCACGTAGACCGTGTGACAACCCGTCGCATCGGACAAAGCTGTGGGAATCGATCCCACAACCAAAGTGCGATTGGGATTTATCGCCTACCACTGGACTACGTGAAGTCCCAGGTTAGTGTGACTATTATTTTTAGTTAAATTATTTTATTAATCAATAATAATTTGATTTTGGATCTTATGTCTTATCAAATGAATACCCTTAGTATTGGAAAATGATTTGGTGATTAAGTGATAAATGTTCTTTTGGAAGTTGTTCGCTTTGGTGTGAACACTATATGCCCAAGGAAAATATAATAGTATGGGATTTCATTTGAGGAGTAATGGTGGATTTTTATATATGTTTTTATTGTGGATTTATAATGATTTGGGTTATTTATGGAAATGATTAGGTTAATTACTTTTAAGTATGTGACTTTAAGAGTAATTAATGTCATTTGGAGATACAATTTAATGTGGAAGACTACATTCTTAATAATATTTGGTTTTCAATATTACTTTTGATTATATTGAAGGATTTTAAGGACAATTTTTTATTGAATGGTATTTATTTAACTTTAGGGTATTGTTGGTTTAATATTGGAAATTAAGATTAGTGTTTATTTCTCTCAAGGAATATCCTTTTGGGGGATCATTAGATCCTGTACTAACCATTTTGGTTTTGATTAATCTCTAAAGAAGATGTAAATATATTTTTCATCCTGCATGGATCATGTGATTCTATAGAAGTTTATTCTAGCTCTTCTAGTTTGACCAAGTCTTCTTGAATACTCATTGTTTAAAAAAAATGAGTTAGAGGTGGAAATTTATTATAGAATGAAACTCTACATAAAATTTAAGTATATAACTTTATATTCTGATTCAATATCATAAATTAATTCCTCATCCTTATGTAATGTAACTTAAAACAAAAAAATGTTTTCCGTTTACTTTCTTACTAGGAGACTAATGGCCATTTGTCCCAACACAAGTTTGTGGTTTTATTATTATTAACTTTCTCCTGATCATGATTTCTATCCCTCTCCATCATAAATTGACACTTATTTTATCATCCATATCCATGTGTTTCCTACGTGGAACCCGAGTATGGGTTATCTTGGTTGACCTTTATACCGCTCTTTCTTTCTTTTAAAGTGATAACTTTATTGACTCTTTTTCCGATGTGGGACTTTCCATTATATTCCCAAGAACAATTTTAAAAAATTTCAAGGACTCAATTTATTTAAGGAGTGGAGAATGTAACACCCCATGCTTCCACGGTACGTTTCCCTTTGAATAATGCAATGACGTTCATTGTATGCAACTTAGAGATTCTAACACACCACAACCAATCAAACTAGCCATTATGAATCGTAATACCTACTTTTTAAAATTTTAAAAAAAATTTCCCCAAAATGGACTTCATTTTTGGATTTGGAGTATCGAATTTACCCTAAGGTGAAATTTTGGTACTTTTCGGATAACTTTAACATTTTGATGAATAGTGAAAATTACTAAATTTTAATTAAAAACCACTTTTTTAATCAAAATAATTAATAGTGATAAATTATGAATTTGAGTGGTTTTAAAGTATAATTAGAATATATTTTTACCTATTTATCCAATGGTGTTCATTAGAATTAATTTCACTTTGAAATTTGACATAAACAATTGTCAATATTTTGATATATATTGTTTCTTAAAAACATGCTATTTGTTGTGACAACGAGAAATAATTATAAAAGTAATTAATGAAACTTTTATGTTTGGAATTTTTTAAAATAGACATTATTTTTGAATTCGTAATATCAATTATAGCCTAGGGTGAAATTGTGGCATTTTTCTGAAAAACATCAATTTTTGATGAATAGTGAAACTACTAAGTGGTAGATAAAAAACTGAATTTTTCATAAAATTAATTTTAGCACTTCTGTGATTGAAATTTCGAAAATCCGAAAGACACGTTTAACATCAAGATGTAAAATGTGATTCAATGTGATGAAAATAATCTTTGGTGAATAGTAACTTTTTACTTTTATTTACCACGGTTAAAAGTTAATAGGGTAATTAAGGGTAAAAATGATATTAATATTACCCTACCACATGTACTTATTCTATTAGAAAAGTGTATCTCGACCAAAAACAACCTTAGGAATAAAATATTATCATTTAGGTCCACTTGGATTAGATTAGGACATTTATTATTATGTAATTCAAAGAAGAGTTAAAAGAGTTAAAATCAAAGTTTATTTACTAAAACATTTTTAATATAGGGTTATACATAAGATAAATTCTACTAGAAAGACAATAAGATTTCCTACATAATGATATTTTATTTATAAATTTTAGACATTAAATAATTTAATATATTTATGACACAATCATGATGCAGTAATTACCATAATAGTGAAAAATTAAAATAATTGATATTATAAATACCCAAATAAATATAATTTAAGACTTTTAATGAATTACACTAATTTTCTAGGATAATATGACATATTAGGATTGATTTAATTGACTTTGTTCGAAGTAATCATTCTTTTATGAGTTTTACAAAAATCAACTATTGAATAGTGTCATAATTGAAAAAAAAGAGTTTTTAAAACAAATATTATATTATTAATTGATATTAAATTCCTAAAAATATAAGGTTCGGACAAGAGACTTATATCATGATAGGTATATCATTAATGGACCACTTGGGGGTCGGTTGGATGTATATAGTATGTTTATTAACTATATAATATAAAAATACAAAGTGACATGGTAAATGTCAAACTAATTAACTAAGAGTTAAAACTATAAGATAAGGTTAATATAGTGACCCAAACCTGTCTAAATTGTATTGGTTGAATGGTTTTCGACCTATCCCCACCTTAACCTTTGAATAATAAACTTTTGAGCCATTAGAAACCGAATATGAATTTATTATAAATTAATATTTTTAGCTTTTACAAAGGTTCCCCTCACCCCTCTTATAAATGGGCACTCCTCCTTCTCATTTCATCATACATTCAAAGCATTTAGGTTCAGCCAAACCCTGCCCAAATACTCTCTCCACTTCCCTCACTAAAACCTAGAGGCCTTAGTTTTATCAGAAAGCCATCCTATGTAGCCCTTTTCAACAAATCAAAAGGAAGAACCCGAAGAAGAGGCAATGTTTTCACCACCCCTTTTCAAGTTCCCTTCTTCTTCCACTTCTTCATTCTTTGTTATTTCCATTCTAAAATAATAATTCCAGTATCTTATATATACTGTGATGTTATTATAAATATGGTACAACCATATTCAGTATTCTATACACCCTTTTAATAACATGTCACCATACGTGTGTACGTACGGATTACCGTCTCCATGTCATGGTGTAATTGTTATTCAATATATTATTATTTGGGTGGGTATAATAATGATGTGAAACTCATTTAAATAATAAATATAACATGATAATGATTCTGTATATATGATATACCATCAAATTATATATTATTTTAATATCAAAAGAATGATATTGTCGCTCGTGCATACGTACGGACTACCGTCTCCACAAACGCGATGAGATTCATTCTCCATCATATTCATTCAAGTATAATTATCATTTGATGATTTAAAAGTAATGTTTAAGAACTTTATATCATTCTGGATATAAATAAGATACAATCTATCCATGACAAACATGGCTTATGTAACAAAACATATAAAATAAAATGAGTAAGTTAACACCCGAAACGATGATAAGTCTAAGATATTATTAACAATGAAATGTTAAAAGATAATATATGATATCATATTAATGTATATGATTCATGAATAATTTAATAACAATTATTTCAACATTATATAGGAGGTTATACTACCCCCAACTAAGGAAAAGTACATGGTAAGGGATTTTCTTATCTCACTTTCAATTCTGTGAGATTTCGATTGTTCGCCACTAATTAATTGAATGTGGTATATTTTGTACTGCCATTTGATATATATTATCATTATTCTCTTTATATTCATGTTATTCTGTAAATAATTTGGTGGTTATTAACTTTTGGTCATACGACTCAGTTGATTACAACGTGGTAAGGGGTTTCTTAACTCACTCTTAATTTCGTGAGAATTCCATTGTTCACCACTTAATTATTTCCTGTGGTGTATGTGTTCTGCCCATGATTGTATTCATTGTGTAATATAATTTAATTTATGGGTATTTACATCATCATTGTATGATCCTTCTTTCATGGGTGTATGTTTCGTATGTTACCGAATCGATAAGGGAATTCGAAATTTCAATTTCCATTTATTCGGCTTTACGCAAACATCATTGATTATTTTACTCCGAGATTATGTGTGGAATAACTATTCATTTTCTTATGTCAAAATTTCCACCCCCCTTTTCTGTGGATATACTTTGGATACACATAATCACTCCATTGATAATTTCTCAAGGCATCGAAATGAATTTGATAAATGTAATTTTAACTCATTCTCCATTTGTTGAGTTAAACATCCAATTCATTGGTGTTGTTTTTGCAAGATTATGTGTGAATATCCTTTGATTGTTTTACACTGAATATCCAATCATATATAGTGTATTTATATTTTTCACAAATAACAGTGTCATTGATTTATCCTTAACCTAAGGATACAACCTTTATGAGAGATTTAATCTCAACTTAAATTCCATTGAGACTTCTTTTTTGTTATACACCAAATCACTTTTATGTGGTGTATATAATGTACTTTGACATAGTATATCATGAATCCCTTTTTTCTCATGATATTACAATGTTTTGATTACCCCAATCATTTGTATTCAAGTTTCTCTCTTTTGGTTAGAATCTCTAAATAAAATACCATTTTTAAATGTTTTAATGACTTATTCATCTAAATATTTCTCATTAATGTCCATGTTTTAAAAATGGTTTTAAGGGTTTATTTATATGGACATTAAAGTTTTAAAATTAAAACTCCTTTTAAAAATATTCAAAGTGGAATGGGACACTTTGATTCAAAAATCTATTTTTAAATGGCTTCTTGACAAATAGTTTGACTTTTAAATGATTTCAAGAAAAAAGGAGGATATTTATCTCAAATAGTTTTGATAATTATTTTCATCTATGTAAACATCCTTAATAATTTTTTATTGAGGATAACGTGATACAATACAATCTTTCATATTGTATCGAATGAGTTATGTTTGATTGTGGATGTGCTATTTTTATACCATTCATGGTTTGTGGTTAAAGTATTGACCTTTCGTATGCTAGTTTTAATATGAATGTTTATGTTATGTTTAAACCTATTCATATGAGGAATGCATTGGACATAATAAGCGACAGGTGGAGCCCGCTATATCTCCTCGATGCATCGGTAGGTCTCATGAGACAAACTAGTGTCTTGGCACAAGGCCTTGGAAAAATCTTATTTGTAGTCTTGGCACGAGGCCTTGGCTATGAGGTTATGATAGTCTGGCATTATGAATTCCATCATTATGAAAGTGGTTATTGACATGGCATGTGATTATTCGATTAGTAGAATATCCATGCGAATATGTATATGGAATTATTTCATTTTATCTTTGCTATACTATGTTGAAGTTCAAGTTAAAAAGGCTTTTGTTTTAGTTATACATTGCCTTAAATGTTTATTCTTATTTATGAAAGTTTCCGCTATATTGTTATCCTTACTGGGCATTTGAGCTCACCCCTTTTCAATGTTTTATTTTTCCCAGGATGTGAAGATTTAAATTATAAATGACCTGAAGGGATATTATGAGGGGATAATAGTGTGGACTATAGAGGCAATATGTTGTTGTAGTGGTTTTTCACCTTATGATGTAATTTAAACCTTATTAATGTATCCAGTGTTTCCAAGGCTACTAAACTAATCGGGCTTTCGAGACTTGATCTTCTTGTGATCATGCTAATGTTATGTAATAATGCACCGACTCTGGGTAACTGGGGTCGGGGCATTACATGTATATGTCTGTATACTATAACTATACCCACGGTTTTCCAAATCCTTGGGTATAAAGCACTCCGTTGCCCACAATTTTAGTCAAAACTGTGGGTATAGGTCTATTTTCTAGTAGTGAATGTGGAAACTTACAACAGTATGTATTTCATTGATAAAACACAAACTCTTAAAATTAAACGTGATTTTTTTTCTAGTTTAATCATCCTAAAATTTCCCTAATATCATCTTTTACACTATAATCCCTTAAATAAATTGACAAACATATCAAAAAAATGTTATGATCATATAAATATCAGTATGAGATATAAAATAAGCTATGAAACTCTCAGTCTATAAATATTTTAAAATTAGGAAAATATTTTCCCAAAATTAAAATTATTATACAAAAAACATAAACTCTTTAGAATAAATCATAAAAAATAAGAATTTTATAAAAAATCATAGATATCATAAAAAATAAAGGTAACTTGTGGCATCCATATCATAATTACAATGTATCTTTCATAGCTACAAAGGGAGTAACCTTCATGGCCACATTTAGAATTCACATCACATTATATTACATTACTCTTTAGGAGAAACCTTATAATTTAAGTAAATCTCATTATCCAATCAATTTTAGAGATATAATATGCTCACCCACCCGCATTTTATCACAAAACCACCCATATACATAAACAATTCCCACGAACAATAACATAATCATAAAACATTAATAAATATAATGGAAAAATATCATTTCCACATTATAATAACAAGATATCATTCCATGATATTGACATAATCAATATTTTTCAACCCTATTTTCAATACCAATATACAAAAAATAGAGTATGGTATTTATTATCTTTTTAAAAACATTAGGGATAGATGGAGCCAAATATCATATAATGATCACGGTGTCATAAATGTTTTTTTCATTGCGTATGTTAAAAAACATTCATTTTTTCATTTAAGAAAATGATTCATAGAAGAGGATTCCTTTCGAAAACCATTAATTTAAATTATATGTCAACGGTGTTAATTATATACCATATAACAGAAGGATGTGTATATTATCGAAATATGCCTCTATCAAAAGTGATTGAGACAACGTCCTTTGTTGTGGGTCCAACTCAACACATAAAATCATTATATTCATGAATAATAAATGTATGTTAATTTATACTTTCCTGAGAACCTTTAACTTGTATATTATTCCTTTAATTTCACTTATTACCATGTTATAAAAATTATATAATTATGTAAAATCATAACCGACATTTTGTCGGTATTCGGTACCTGAGTAGAAAATGAACATTGATTGATATCAATAGTCCATGTGGTCATAATTCCATCATCTAAAAAATTAAAATCATGACATAAAAATCAATTTTATAAATAAAATTCATTTTTAGATCAAACCATTGTTTTCTGGTATAAAAAATATATAACATTAATAATCATGGAGGTGGTAGTCCATACATACACATGATAAACATTTCCCATTTTTTCATTTATCATTATGGAAATAAAGTAATTCATATTTTAACATTCCAAAATTACTAAAATATTATAATAATAATAATTTAAATATACTTTTAAATATCATACAAGTGATGTGGTGAATATAAATGATTTTCATTTCTTTATGGAGGTGGTAGTTCACACGTATACACAAATGACGTTATTATTTTTATATGAATGGAATGTTAGCAATTAATTGATATATTATGCTATTATAATGACAAATAGGTCCTGAGAATAATATACAAACCATTATTCTATCATTATGAGCAGTCTTGAGAGACATTTATTGAAAACAGATTATATTGGTTCATGGAGGTGATAGTTCACACGTAAGCACGAATGATTAATTGCACACCCATTTAATGGAACTAAATATGGATGTGGGTGTTGATATGGAGATAATAAAATTTAAAAATATTTATGATACTAGATTTATTATTTAATCATTGGTGATGAATATTTGAAGGTACGGAAGAAGAAATAAAAATGTAGCACTTAAACAAAACAATTCATCTAGTTCTATTCATTACCTTTGAAGAACACCATAAAACTGATATAAAGGGTGTTATTCCAAACATAAGGCCTCAATAATGTGGGGAGGAATACTTAATAGGGTTTTACAAGATCTTGTCCCAGCTAAAAGGTTTCTAAATTGTGAGTAATAGAGAATAGTGTCTACCTTTTTATAAGAGTTGGGAGGGGCACCCTTGGAAACACTTAAAATATTAAATTAATATAAATTAATTTTCTAATAAAAATGACTCAAACATGAGGTATATCATAGATAAGATGTCTTTGGTTCTAAATCATTTCATCCAATAATTTTTATACATGTATTGATTTTATCTAAACCCTTATCTATCCGGTTTATCCTTAATTTTTTCCTTTTAATTTTTAATTATGGTAACCACATTTTATATATTAAAAATCTATCAATATTTCTTAAATGGGGTAAATTACAAATAATTATAAATTTTATTATCTATAAAAATATATTATATCCGCTTATTAATTATTTTTTTTTATTTTTAAATAATTTAATAAATTTCATTTTTATAAAATATCAATTATGTCAATTTTGAGACTATTCATGTTATTGAATTAAAATAAAATAAAATTAGAGAGATAACATCAAATAACCATTGAATATATTTATCAAATTTCATAGTATCCTAAAATATATTTTAATGGAATGAAATATTTAAAATTATTTTTTTAATATCATTAATTTGATTTTACCTTTCAAAAATCTATTATGACATCATCATTGTGTAATAATTAAATTTAAGTATATATGTCTTAAAAATTGTAAATAATTTACAATGATGTAGGTAATATTTTTTATATTTAAAATGATTATTTATAGTTGAATATATCACTTATATAACACCATAATAATTTTTTTCGTATTAAGATTCATGTTTATTATAATTTCATACATTAAATAAAATTTTATTAATGTCATAATCACAACCATGTTGTGTAAAAGGCCACATTTTTACCCAATTATTTTATTGGACTACCATAACACAACCGATTATATTAGGAATCATTTTATAGTAGTTTTATATTATTATAATTTTATTTTTACCCTTATTTACCTAATTTACATTTATCATTAGTAAATAACATACTAAAGTTATTAACCAACAAAAATAATTTTGATCATATTGATCCACATTTTTCTTAAAAAGTACAAAAATGAATTTTTTTTTGAAAATTATATTCACAGATGTTGTTAAATTAGTTTAAATACAAATCCTATTGATAGATTGAGAAAATAGGTTCCTTAAATAAAATTATCAAAAAGCCACATTGTTTATCTATTAAATCATTCTTATAAATTGCATCCAATGAAATAAATTGGATTAACTTATAAAAAAAAATCTAATTATACATTAAAAATGTGTAAAATTATTAGCTAACAATATAAGTAAATTAGATTAAAATGTAGTATTGAATTAAAATGGTGCATTTTCACTATTCATTAAAAAATTAATATTATCAGAAAAATACATGAAATTCCTCAAAAGAATGTTTTTATGTCCCACTTCCAAATAGAATTTTATTTTATCCTATAGAACATATATATGTGATAAAAATTATATTTAAAAATAAATCTCAATCAAAATGAATTAAAACTGTATTTTTAGAAAAACACCCATTTTAACCATAAAATCGTGTTTGATCTTATATAATGTATAAAAACACATAAGATGAATTTTGAGCATTATATTGAATTAATATTTTATTATTATAATTAAAAAATGTATTTTATTATATTTTAAACACAAATTTTCATGATTAAATAGTTCTGGATAAAATTGCATCTTAATATTCTATTGGTTAATAGTTTCATTTAAAATTAATTTGGAAATCACGTATAAACCATATTATCATAATTTAGGTAAAAATATTCATTAAACCCATTCTAATGGCTAGGTTATTACTACCATATTAAATATTGATAATTAGTTGTTCATTTAAGATTGATTTGGCATCTCATGTACGCTATGGAATATTGTGTTTCTTTTTAAAAACTCATGATGTTACACCCATTCTAAAATTTTCGATGTTAAAACCTATTCCAATTAAACATTCACTAAAGGAGGATTGAATAGACTTGGAAATAAAACAACTACCCCACATAAACTATGAGTTTTTTATAACATAACCATTCATAAAATAACATTTACTCCCAAATATCATCTTTCAAACCTTTCCCCAATTATTCTATATGCAAACACAGAACCTAAAAAATTTCATCGAATCATTACATTTCTATTTACTTGGTTTTTCACATTGTTGTCATGAAAATTGATTTCATACTCTATATATCATGGATAAATTTTTTTAAAACAATTCCATATTATTTTTCAATTTAGGTTTCATATCCTTGTAAATGCCTCAATATTGACCAATTATTTATCATCCAAACATCGAAACTCTCAAGTAGAGTAAACCGAGTATCCCCTAAAATTTAAATCCTTTACTATATACCATAAAACCGGAACTTATAAATTTTAAATTCTATCCTCTCAATACATAATGATCTTAATGATTCTAGAGATTATAAGGATCATGGGTTTATTTTTAATTATTCAATTGCCTTCAAACCATGTTTTGAATGTAAAATCAATAGAAAATCTAGTATTCATACCTAAGGTATTGAATTTATTTAAGAATACATAGGGACCTTGGAACCACTACTATCATACTTGTGACATTCATCTGTACTCATTAATCCAATTTCCCAAAATTTAACAATAATCTTCTAACTCTTCTCTAGAAACACCATTGATAATTTATGTTATAACTATATTTATAAGATTAACATATACTTGATATCATGTGTGATTTGAAACCGAGAGTATAAAAAACCATAATAGAGTTTATCATTATAACCTAGCCATTAAATTGGTTGGTATGAACATAATTAGCTACATTATGAAATGTATGGGGTAAAAACAATATAAATAAATTTTTGGATTATCAATTTATTAGAAAATAATAAAAAACATTAAAAATTTAAAGAAATGTTTTTCTTTAAAATGATATATTTTTTTTGAAAAGTGGTTTCTTCGTGTTTAGCATGCTTATGAAAAAAATAAAAAATTTACTCTTTTAGAAGAAATATATATAAAAATGTAACTATTTATTTTAAATTATTATTTCAAAATTATCTTTAATTTATTTTATTAGATTATTCTAAATTGTAAATTATTTTAATGAATAGGGAAAAAATCTATTTTTTATTGAAATGTACCAAATCCGTTAAATAATTTAAAATTTAAATTTTTGTCTTAAAAATATATTAAAATTTTAAAAAGAATAATTTTTTTATTGTTAATCATATATATTTATTTTGGAAAAAATTCATATTTTTTTCTAAATATAAACATTTTATTGTATTGAAATTTTTTGTTTTGGAGAATGGGGTTTTCATCTCGTACGATGGTTATTTTTTTTATTAAAATCAAATGTTTTTGTTAATTTATTTTTTGTAAATTATTTAATTTTTTAAAATAGAAAAATTTATGTAATATATTAATTAGGATGTAATTTTTTTCCATAATTTATAGTAAAAGTAATAAAATTAATTAGCATGGTTATGATTAAAACGAGTTTTTAGTGGTGTAAACTAAAAAAAGAAGGTTTAAAATTAGATAAAAATAGTTAATATTTATAATTTATAGAAATCTTTAGACCTTTAATAATATAATTTTTTATATTAATCAATTATGGTGCATTGTTTTATATAGAAAATATTTTTCTGAATTATTCTTTTTTTAAAAATATATGTATCCTCTCCCCGAATTATAAAAGCGTACCCACTCTCATCTCACTTTCACACTTCTAAATCCATTTCATTAAGTCAGTACCAAAATGAAAAATTCCATACATCCATCCCCATGACCTATACTCAATATATTTATCAGAAAAATTTTATAAGAAGGATTTGGGAAGAAATATAAGGTTGTTCTCCAAAGAAGGCGTATAGTTCATAACCATGCATTATCATTTTATTTAATTGTATAATCCAATAAAATCACCTCCAAAAAATCTAGAAAAATATCACCAAATTATCCAATATAATAATACATTATAATGATAATTTCATAACATATACACATGCCATTATTTATCAATTTGGAAACTAAATAGTTGATTGTGTGTATAGCTGACTAACACCTCATGAATTAATGTAATTCATTTTCCTTCACTCACTATCATTGGTGGATTTTATGTTGAAATTAATTTTTATTTTTTAAATATTAAAAATAAGTATACTTCTATAATTATAATACAAGATGAACATTCTTACCATCAAATCAGATAGAAATAGATAATGTTACTTGTGCGTACATATGGAATACATTCTCCATGAAGTGATGAGGTTATTTTTTATATGGATGTTAATATGGATCATAATAATGAATTTATATTAATTATGTTATGTAAAAATGTTTCTAGAAAATTTATTTTGTACTTACCTTTCATTCATCCCATCCATAAAAAAATAAAAAGAGTGTTCAGGATAATGTTTGGCATATGATCTATATGAACAACCTATCTCATCTGTCTATTTCTAAATTTTAAGGAATATTAATGAAATGATATAATGAATATATATAATAATATATATTGGTAATAAATTTCTATATTATTGAAATATATTCGAATTAGAATGATCGAAACTACAAATCCAAAACATATATGACAATGATATAGTTAATAACCATAAAAGTTATTTTAACAAAACATTTTTAATAAACCGGTGATACAAGATTATATATAAACCTTATGTAGCATGATATATATGATTATGAATTCGTAATATATGTATAATAAATATATATTTATTATAATGGAGGTCCAGACATATATAATGGAAATGAGACCTAATGTTTGATCTTTTTATCTGAATTTTACATTCATGACACATATTCCATATAAACCATTTATTTGTTTTGTATTGTATATAAAATTACATGAATAATTTTTTATTATTATTATCATGAAAATTATTTTATATAAATATCCATATAATTATCTTCCTTTTAGGGGTCTATGATTCAAATTCTACAAAAGTGGAGTGTATTTTTCAAAATCTGATACTTATTCGGGATTGTTTGCGATTATGTATTTTGTAAGAGAACTGATAAATATTTATAACGTAAAACCATTCAATTTTTTATCCTCTTGTTATTAATTAATTTCAATTAATAGAATAATTTCTCTCTAATTGGTCCAAAAAATTATTTTAGACTTGTTGTACTGAAATTTTTTCATTATATGTCTCTTCGTTCGTAAATAATTTTCTCTCAAAATCCATGTTCTCTAAATAGTATAACAAAAAAATTTATTACACCCACCAATGATTTATTAAAGACATATTTACAAATATTTTAATTTTAATTTTATTAATAAGAATATTTCAATCATGTTCTTAATGAGTAACTTTGTTAATTTTCCTATAAAAATGTTAGTGGACTATTTTCCTTAACAAACTCAACATGATCTGAATTTTTTGATTTCTAGACAACATTGTTATTTTATTCATCCTTTACTATATTTCATGATTTTTTCAATTATTTTTATAATATTCTATAATATTAAATTTTTTAATAATTATTTTCAACCTGAAAAGTTTATTTTCCTCAATATATATATAATTAAATTTTTATTGTTTTTAGATTATTCAACAAAAACCTCCTTATTATGTATTGTTTTGTAAATAATCTATCATATGACTTCTCAATTCCATTATGTTTTGAAAATTACAAAAAAAAAATTCCTTAAATATTATTTTCATTCTCTAAGGAAATTTATTTTCTTCAACCATAACATTTTTTCTATATTTTTCTTAATTTTCCTTATCTAAGTGTAACCATATTTTTATTAAGAACATATTTCCTTATGAATAATTGTATCATTATATAAAATATCAGAACTATAATTTTCATTAATACTGATTCCATCTATCTTAAGAATCCGAGTCTCAATATGTTTTAGACTTTGATTATATCTGTTTTCAGACTCGGAGTTTCACAAAAATCCTATTCTGATTTCTCAGAAAATCAGAATCCTAATTCTCTAAAATTCAAACTTTGAATTTTGAGAAATATTGACTCCGAAATAAAAAAAATATGACTCTATATTATTTGAAATCTGAATTTCATTTCCTAAAAAATTCAGACATTTTTTATATCATAAATCAAACTCCATTTCTATCCAAAACCAAAAATAAAATTTTTATTTTTCTATACTCCATTTGTATACATTTTTAGACTCTATTTCCAACTACAATTTGAAACTGATTATTCCTACATGTCCATGTTTCTTATTTTTCTTTATGATTTTTTTCCAAATATATTTAATTCTAGGTTGCATACGTTTCTTAAACATTAGAATTATTTTCTTAAATGATATTTTTTCTTACACATTATTATTATATAATGATATGATGTTACACAATCTATTTTAAACTAACTGTTTGCTAAGTGCCACCTATCCAAGTCCCTCTGAGATTCAATGAAAAATATGACCATTAGAAGAGGAGATGATTATTGGTATATTTTTCTTAAAATACCACAACCATTTGAATATTTACACATGTAGATAAGTGTTGAATGTGCTGAATTCTAGAGAGAGTTTTTCCTCTAAGAGAGATCTACTCAACTTCCCCATTGTGTTTTCTATGAACAACATGTTTAAGCTATGAAAAACTAGTTCAACCTAATTTGTAAAATTCTGATTGTTTTTTATCAATTGAGGGCTTCTAGGGATAATAAGATAGACATTCCAATCACTTTATAGATTGAGGGCATTCAATTATTGAAATACAATTTCTGATATTCTTAATGAGGGTTTACCCAGCCGTGGGTAAGGAATAATTTAAGGAATGTATAAATCAATGGAAATTTATCAAAGGTTGTTGGATTCACTTCTATTTGTGTTAAAAGATTCACTAGATTTGTTTACATTTCATTTCAATAGGTTTTTAATTCCTCTGAATTTTGTTAATGAAAGAATGTATAAACATATTATACATTAATATACAAGTATACCCTGATAAATAAGATTCTATATGCATTATGGTAGAATCTTTACTTATGTAACATGTCTTGTGTTTCATTAAATGATTCATTATTTGAATCCAATTAATGTTTTTTTCATTGTTATGAATTGAACAGTGTTTTTTAATCCATATTGTTTAACATTTTCAAACATATATTTTCTAAAGGATAAAAACATATGATTTTAAATCTAAAATTCACCCTCCTCTTGTAATTGATCATATAATTTTTTATTTTCTTCATACAATTGGAAAAAAACCGGTCTCTAAAATAAATACACTTAAATATTTTTTTTCTCAACATTTCTTCATTATCATGACTTGTTCCAATTTTTATTTAGATTTTCTTTATAATGTATTTTTTTTATAATCTATTTCTACTAATCCTTTTTGGTGGAAATGATAGTTTATATTTTCTTGTAGAATGGAAGGAATGGACATTGGTTATATAGTTAATCTAAATCCAACTATTCCACCACTCTTTGATTTTGATGGCTATGAGTATTGGAGATATATAATGGAGAATTTTTCTATTAACACCGGAGTATACAACATTGTAATCCTCACTGGAGATTAAAAGATATAGGAAAAGGAAGTTAAAACCTTTACAAGTCAACTGAAATAAAAATTTCAACTAAACTACAAGGTAAAAAATTCATTATTAGGTTCTATGACCATGAATATCTATATCCAAATATCCTATTGTGAAGTAGTCAATATAATGTATAAGAAACTTAAAGTTACACACCTTGGAATTTCAAAAGAGATAGAAAAAAAAGATCTATCTTAAGAGGTGAATGTCATTGATTTATGTTTCTATATGGAGAACTAGTTTTCAAAGTACAACAATGATATATGAATATTTTCAAAAATATTAAATATATAAGAGAAAATGAACTTGATGATGAAATACATTTGGACCAGATAATTGATATCATTACCAATGAGTTAGAATATGAAAGGAAATATATTTATGAAAATAGAATTGTATCGAGCATTACTCTAGATGATTTATTTAGAACACTTTTTTCATTATTAAATAAGAATAAAGAGAGATGTAGAAATAAATAAGAAGAATAGAGGTAATGGAAGTGTTTGTTTCACTACTATGTCTTAATCCAAGTATCTGGAAAGGATAACTAGATATAAATGTAAGAAAGCTATTATAGTGTTAGGATCTAGTGACAATGATCAGTTTGAGAAAGAACTAGTCATGTTTTCTCAAAGCATGAACAAGACTGTGGTAAATAATGATTTTCCATATAGATATCATAATAATGACAAAAAGGACAATATTGATAAGGAAGTAACTTTTTATGAATGTATAAGGGTTAGAAATATAAGACCCGATGGTCCTAATATCGAGATAAAAGACAGAAATGATAATCATTATGAAAGGAACAAAATTATTAACTACAAATCTAAAGCAATTAAATTATTGAAGGCTAATGACATATATATTATTAGTGGTGGTGACTATTTAGATGAATCCTCATATTGTGAATCTTCTAGTTAGAATAATATTTGTCTTATAGCTATAATTCCCGATTGAAAATCATTGTCTTATTGTTGAGGTAGATATTATTGAAACCATAACCTATATTTCATTAAATACTCATTTCCCTAAAGAAGAATATTATTATTCTTTGAATGAATAATATTCCTCATTAGAAGATAATACCATATCATTGTATGAAGAAGACTCTAGATTTTATTAATTACTTGATAATGAGAACTGTATGATAAAAAAGAAGTTAAAAAATAAAATTCCATAATTTATGTTAAAAAAATAAGAATAATATCATTCTAATATATTTATTGGAAAACTCATGATTTTGATAATATTTCTAAAAACCATAAGGAAGTTAATTTTATGAAGGATAAAAATTTTAAGGATCTTGAAAATGATTTTTATAAGAAAATTGTGTTTGAGACTATCTCAAACTCTATTATTAATGACTATGAGGATAATAATTTAGTCCTAAAACTAAAATATGAAATATTTTCCTTAAATATACATTTTTCAAATTTTACTTCTCGATTGAATGAATCTGATAAAATGAATTCAAAAAATTATCCTCATAATAATAGTTTTGGATTTGGTTATACTCTCTCATAAACTGTTTTTAGTCACAACTATTTTGTTCTTCAAAGTGCTCTATATTTTACTAGGTGTTAATGTGGTGGACATTGGGAGAAACATTATTTCATGAATAAAACACAATCCTTAGGTTTTCATAAAGCATACTTTTCTATGAAAATGTAGATACTTAATATTTTTCATTCTAGCAATTCAGAATCCTAGAATGTTTGGATTACAAATGTCTATATATTTTATTTTCATGAAAATAATGGATATTACAACAAAAATACCAGGTGCATAGATAGTGGATGTTCCTTTCACAAGACTGGTAAAAAAAAATTATTTCAAATTATTTACATAATGATGGTTTGAAAAGTAACTTTCGAATACAATGCTCAACGATAAATTTTTGGTATAAGCAACATTGTTCTTCTTGGAAAAGAATTAATTTGAAATGTTTTATTTCATAATGGACTTAAGAAAAATAATATAAGAATAATCAAATATATGATAAAGGTTACCATTTAATTTTTGAGAATGATTAATTTCTAGTACATAATTCCAAGGAAGAGATTATTCTCTTTGCCAATATGCATGATAATTTTTACACACATAACAAAGAAGACCATTTAATCCATGTCATACCTTGCCTTAATGAAATGTAAGATAAATCAAGGTTATGGAATAGAAGACTATGAAAATGTAAGCTTAGGAACTTATGTGAACTCTCAGTGAAAATTCTTGTTAAGGATCAACCAGATCATTGATATTATTCATCAAAATATTATGATCCTTGTCAATATGGAAGGAAAGATAATTCAATATTCAAATAAGTCAGTGATGTCTTGACTTATGATTCATTACATCTAGTTCATATGGATCTTTTTAATCTGACACAAACTAGATTTATTGGAATAAAATACATTGTATTTGGGATAAATGATGATTACACTATATTTACAGGGGTCTATTTTCTATCAAATAAATCTGAAGTATTTTCATATTTTAAAACAATTTCAATAAAAATTTAAATGAGAAAACCATTCCATTGATAACTATTCATAGAGATAATGGGTTAGTATATAACAACTAATATTTTAAATGTTTTTTAATATGAAATCCATTACTCATAACTTCTCATATCCAATAACTCCTCAATAAAATTTTGTTGTTTAAAGAAGAAACTAAATTATTAAAGAGATAACAGAAACCATGTTCAGTGAATATTTTATTACTAAAAACTTTTGAGATTAACCATTTAGTACTACACGTTATACAATAAATCACGTTTTAATAAGACCTTTTCTTAAGAACATACCTTATGAATTTTGGAGGAGTTAAAGACCTAATGTTTCTTACTTCAGAGTACATGGATAAAAATTATATATCATGAATACTAAAGATAACTTACAACAATTATATTCCAAATCTGATGAAGTTATTTACTTAGGCTATTACACTACTTCTAAGGCGTATAGTGTTTTAAACAAAAATTCAAGTACTGTTGAAAAAATTTTACATGTTAAATATGATAAAGCTAATACTTTTGTTTTTAAAAAACCCTATCCTCCATCCTCGAATTTGTTTTCAAAAACCAATTATATCATTATATGGAATATTATTCTAATAAGGAAAATACTCAAGAAATTTTTAAATGTATTTACCCTAGATGATTTTTTACCTATTATTGATGATTAGGTTTTACAAACTCAAAATCAGTTGCTTCTTAAAAATCATCCCAGTGATAGTATCATTGGTGATGTAAGTCAACCTTGTAAGGAATAGAATTTAATTTATATGTAAAGTAGAGCATCTGGAAATTAATTCCAAATGAGAACCTAATGGCACTGATGATGATTTAGGCGATGATTATTCTATTAAAAATATGCACGATGAACTAAATTAATTTTAAAGGAATAATGTCTGGACCATGGTTAAATACGTAAATAAACCTCTATAATTGGTGTAAAATGGATCTCTACAAATAAATATGATGAAAATTGAAGAATTTTATGTAATAAAGCAAGTTTATTCGCTAAGGGATATAATCAACATGAATGAATAGACTATGAAGAAAAATACTCTCCAGTATATAGAATTGAATCTATTCGTATACTACTAGCCTTTAAACCATTCTTCAATTTCAAACTGTTTAAAATAGACATAAAGTGGGATTTCATTAACATATATGTTCAAGAAGAAGTTTCTGTTAAATGATTTACTCATTCTGAAGACATAAAACATCATTATCATGTTTATAAACATTCCAATGATTTAAATGGACTTAAACAATCCCCTAGAGCCTCATATGATAGAATTATAAGATTTTTGTTCAAATTTTATTATATTAAATGAATTACTATTCCACCGAATTTTATAAATAAGGATATGAAAATTGTTTTTATTATCTAAATTTATGTTGACAACATTACATTAAGATAATCACAACAATATCTATGTGATTAATTTGTGAATCTCATGAAATCTATGTTTGAAATGAATATTATGGGTGAGTTAACATTTATTCATAGTATTCAAATTTCACAGACACCAATGGGAAATTATATATCTCAAAATAATTATATTAAATATCTTCTTAAAATGTTTGTATCTGACAACACTAAATGTATAAGTACTCCCATCGATACAAAAAATTCCTTTAATCGTGATGATATTGGGAAACTAGCAGAGAAAAAAACATTTAGAGGTATGATAAGATATTTATTATACATAACAACCTGTCACCCAAACATAATGTTTTCATTATTCTTATGTGCATGATATCAATCTAACCTAATGTAATATCATTTAAAAATAGTGAAGAGAATTTTTTTTCTATTTAAAGAAAAACATGGATTTGTGAATTTTCTATTCTTCAGGAAATTATTTTTTTATATGTTTTTCAAATGCTAATTTTTGTGGATGTACAATCGGTAGGAAAAAAACATTTTGAAATTTTCATTTCATAGAAGATTCATTAGTTTGTTGGTCACACAAGAAATAACACTCATTAGAACATTCAATTTCTAAAGCTGAATATGAAGCAACAAGAAGTCATTGTGCTCAGATGTTGTTGATGCAACACACACTCACAGAATATGGCATGATTTTTACCAAAAAAATTTAATGTGTTACAATAATAGTGCCATTACCCAAATAAAAAACCATATTCATCACTCTCATGGAATAAAAATAGACATTTAGCACCACTCTATTATGGATCACACAGTTAAAGGGGATATCATTCTTCAATTTACCGGAATATAAGACCATCTTTCAAACATTTTACAAAATATTTACCCATTGATAGTTTGAATAAATTAAACATATGTTAGGAATAAAAATTGCGAGGTAAACAAACATATTAACTTCTTATTGATACCATTTTATAACATTATGTTACTATTTTTTATTGGGGTGGTACAGATGTTTATATTTTTTTTCTTAATAAAATTTTTCGGTATAAATTTTTTTTTTCCTTAATTTTTTTTTAAAATAAAAAAAAATTCATTTCCTAATAATAGTTATGAGAAGCTAAATGTTTATGTAATATTGTTTTCTTATCAGTACCTAACTAAGTTTCCTTAATCATTCCTTTTATACAAATTCTTATTATACTATGAATAGCCTTGTCAATAATAACAAATATTTCTAAGATATTTTGAAGGAAAGATTCCTTACATATATCATTATAATAACATTTTATTGTTTGTTGGTAATTATTTTAAGAAAAAAATATTGGATTCACGTTCCTTAAATATGATTTATCCTTAGAACCACAAAATATTGGAATCTTTAAATCCTTCTTCTAAATTAATATTAACCATCAGATAAAATAAAAATAATATCAACTATTAGATCTATCTGTGAATTCGAACCATCTCAACAAAGACTATTTAAAGAGACCTTGTGTTCTGGTCCCACATCAGTTCTCTCAGACTTCTACACTAAAGCTAGGACAACATAAAAATGTTCCAATCTCGTTTCCTCATTTCCATACATTTCTCATGTTCCATGAGTTTCCTCTCAAACTCTAATGTAGAATCAGTTATTCAAGGAACCCATGTATTGGATTACATTCAGGGAAGGATTAATATATCATAATATATTCTCCATGTATGATTCTTTGATTAGAATGATTATCAAGTTAAATGGGTGGTGAATATTATGTCTGTCTAAACAAAATAATCAAGATCTTTTGTATAAAAACATTGTAGTAGAATATTATGATTCAATTTGTTTCTATAATCAAGGAGGAAAAGAGATTTTCAAGATTTTATGCTACGAAAATTCATATTCATTATCATTAAATTAGGATTCTACAATTATTCACATTCTATATGAATGTGAGGCATTCCTCTACTCATACAGTTTACCTCATAAGGAAGGTTCCTTCGAGAAGGTTAAGGATAAAGAGTTCCTTGGGCTGAAGATTGTTAAGAAAAACAAAATTTATCATATTTCATCAAACCATAGGTTGGTTTCTTTGTGGATGAAAGGTTTATTTATCCAAAAGAACGGTGATAAGGATTCACTTAATATTTCTGATATCTTTTTCTAAGATTATTGGTGAGCCTAAGGATGATACATCTCCGGACTTACATCTTTATGATAATCAGTAATATTAATAATTTGAATATCATGTCTCAGATTTTGATGTATCTGGTGATCATTTAAAATATTATTTCCATGTGTTTAGAATCATTCAAAATCCCCCTCACATCAAAAACCAATATATTTTGGATCATGATGCTCAGTGATGATATATTGAGGAGAATTAATATTAGTTTCAATGGTGAATCATGCTATTTTGTTGAACTCCTTGATAAGGATGATCATGTTAGGAATTTTTAAGTAGGATAATGTTAAAAACCTTTCCCAATTAAAAGAAAACAACTAGAACCTCAATAATCACCCCCCTAAAATGAAGAAGAAAAATAATATTTAATGTGAAATAGTTCAAAAATGAAGAGATCAATAGAAAAATAAAAAGGAAAGAGATTCTATTTTTTTCATAGATCCTACGAAGGCTAAGGCATTAATGAATAAACTAATTGAAGAAATAGAGAGTAAAGTAAATAATAAAAACAAAATAGAAAGAGAGTTTCAAGCTCATAATTTTGTGTCTTTTTTATAAATTTTGAGAAATCTATAAAACAAATTTAGGTATCGTAATCCTTTTTGAAGGATGATTCACATTTAGAATATATTATGGTAGAATTTTAAATTATGAAAGAATAAGATGAAGAGGAAGAAACTGAAGACCTAATTACAATGGGTGAAGAGTATCATGAAGATAAGAGTCCTTAGGATTATAATTCAATAAGAACTTCTCAATCATAGTCCTCCAAAATAGCTTCATAAAATCAGAAGGGAATTTCTAAAGAAGATGAAGTTAAGAAAATCCATTATAATAAAGAATGTGAAGACAATGATCAAATTGTACAAGATGATGACGACGAGGTGAATGTTTGTGACTAAGATATTGAAAAATAAATTTTAGTTACTAATAAACTTTATAATAAAGTAAAAGATGTACTTATTGAAACACCTCAAAAAAGTGATGTTGTCAGATAATCCAAAGAATGTGATGTTAAAAAAGATTAAGGTACTCCTCCAAATTAATATGATTTAGCTTCCAAATTTTTATATTCTATTACACAAGAATTTTTTGTTGCAGTCTCTGAAGAAACAAGTTGTTTTAATACCATTATTCCCAAACATTGAATCCCAGTTTCATCTTATTCAGAAGTCAGTAAACATGAAGATGGATTCTACAAATTTGTAGATGGAAAAGTTAATAAAGAATGAAACAGATTTCTAAACCTTCATGATCAAATATGAATTTCATAAAAAGTCTTGAAAGGAGATTATAAGCTGGTAAATGTCAGTAGTTGATGATCTTAAACTAGTTTTTGATTATATGGATCCATTGAAAGATTCCATTAACAATCCTGATGATAAGATCATGAATCTTTTTGAATGGTTGAATCAAGTAAAACATTCCTAATCAATGAGGATAATGATATCTATATAATGATTAATTCTGTTTCTATTTACGAATATAGAGAAACAAATACCACATATCAGTTAGTATAGAAAGTCATATTGAAAGAATAAGTAAAAAATCACAAGAAGAAATGATTAAGTCTCTCGAGAAGAAGAACCAAGAGAAATAAGACATACTCAAGAAGTACCAAGAAGATCATAAAGAGATACATAAGATGAAATCCATCCTCAAGATGTTTCTTCTAAAGAAGAAGAATGATAATTGATCATTAAAAAATACCGATATTTTGTTCAAAGTTAATAAAATCTCTTTATTATAATTTTTTTCTCATGTTTTTTCTAACGTTTTTGGTACAAAATTTTTCCCCTGCATTCTATTTTGAAAATAAATAAGGGAGAATTTTTTTATAAAAATAATATCAAATTAAGGGGGGTTTTACTATAAAGAATATTTTTTTATGAAAGGGGGGGATAAATATTCGAAAATCATTTATTAAGAAAAGAATGCCTATTTCAAGACATTTTCCTAATAAAAATATTACGATCCTTACAGTGAAAAAACCTAAAGGGTAGTTACTCATACTAACTATGCCAAAAATATAAGGGGGATACATTTTTATTTCATGTTTCCCAGACATAATATTCATTTCTGAAAATTGTTTTGTGACTTCCAAAAAGGGTATATTGTTATGTCAATAAGCTGTCTTATGAATTCTCTATTCCTTTATGTTTTGAAAATCACAAAAAAGAAATTCCTTAAAGATTATTTTCTTTCTCTATGGAAATTTATTTTCTTAAATTGTAACATTTTTTCTTTGTTTTTCTTAGTGTTCCTTATCTAAGAAAAACCATATTTTTTTAGACTGAATTTCCTTAAGAAAAATGGATTCCTTATCTAAAATCTCAAAACTATAATTTTAATTATTATAGACTCCATATGTCTTAAAAATCTGAGTGTCACTATTTTTTTGACTCCAAATCTATATTTTTTTTTGAAATTATGAGTTAAAAAGAAAATTAAATTTTGATTTATTAGAAAACCACACACCAAATTCTCATAAATTATGACTCTGAATTCTCATAAATTCTCACTCCAAATTATAAAAGATTGTGACTTTGTTTTCTATAATATGTGAACTTTGTTTCAACCTAAATTCAAAATCTGTTTCTATTCAAAATTAGACTCCGAGTCTATCCAAAAAAAGTATCCAAATTTGTATTTTCCAGACTCCATTTGTAAACAATTTTAATCTTTTTTCCTACGGTATTTAGAATTGGATTTTTTATACTTGTTAATGATAATTTTTTTCATTAATATATTATTCCAACATTATCAGATTCTACATTACATATGTTTCTTAAACTTAATAATGTTTTTATTTAATTTTATTGTTTATTACATATGATTAATGTCATAAAATATTTTCTTAACTAACCATTTTCTAAGTGACACCTATCCAGTCCCCTTTGATATTAAATAAAAAATATGATTGTTGGGGAGGAGATGACCATTGATATTTTCCAAATAAATATCTTAAACATTTAATGGTCTACACACATTGAGAAGTGATGGATGTGCAGAAATCTACAGAAGGAATTTTCTCTCTGATAGTTATGCTTATCTTGCCTTGTGATTTGGCTGTGAATATCTTGTTCAATATATGAAAAACTTGTTCACCATGATTAGTACCAATATGATTATTTCTATGTAATTAATGGAATCTAAAAAATTGGAAGACAGAGGTGCTGAACACATTACAAATTAAGGGCTTGAGGAGATTTCAATATAGATTATGATATTATTATCTAGGGATTACACTGATGTGGGTAAGACATAATTTCATGAAATTTTATGTTAGGGAACCACTATCCTTGGTTAGTGGATACCCTTATCTTTGGTTAAAAATATTTCATATACTTTTTTACTTGTCTTTATCAAAAAAAATTAATGCCCCTACATTTTGTTAAAGAATATCTTATAATGTTCTTATACATTTATATTCATTAATAGTCTGATAAATACGATTCTATAAAAATTATGGTAAAATATTTTCCTAAAAAAAATATTTTATGTATCTTTATCAGATTTATTATTTGAATCCTTAGAATGAAAGATTAGTTGTTAATAACTAAAATGGTTTTTTTAATCCATCTTGTTTAAATTTGTTAAACATATATTTTCATAAAGATAAAAATAGATTTTTTTAAACTACAATACACCCCCTCTCTTAATTGGGAATCTACATATATGATTCAATCCTAAACATATATTCTCTTATAGGAATCGATTATAATGATACCATCATTATTATTTCTTTAGAGGGTTTGTTTCACATTGACTAGTGATGTACTATTTTGAAACCATTCAACATATAACTCCGTATGTTTTATGGTAATGTTAATTTATTGGGAGAATTATTAATAATATATATGTTAGTTTCACAATATTAATTCCTACATTGATTATGTTTTTATCATTACATATAATTAAATAAATGAACATATTATATGACAGATGTGTCCCTCAATATCCCCACGATGGATAGGTGGGTCTCATTAGAAAAAAATCTTGGTTATTTTTAAATGACTTACCCATTTTTTGAAAGACGACTTTGTCTTTTACCATGATGGTATGATTATGATGTCCTAAAATATGAATTTCCATCATTATGTGGTTAATTGTTGATTATTTTGTGATTAATTCATTTATATAATATCCATGGATTAGATAAAAGATCATGTGATTTTTCATTGGGAATTATTTCATCATTATTTTTTCTGTCAATATTAATCTTCACACTCAAGTTATTGATTAAATTGAATATCTTTTAGTTTCTTAACTTTATATATTTATTATGACATATTTATTCGTAATATCATCTATCGTATGAAAACACTTACATAGATTATAAACAAATAACTTTATTATATTTTCCTTACTAGGGATTCAAGGAAGTTTTTTATGATTAATATGTTTGACATGATAAATGTAAAAATTTTGTAATAAAAATAAAATTCGACACTGAATGTTTTTCAATTTTTATATGACATTATTTTATATATATACTCCTCCAATACTATTAAACAATGTTTTTTGGGATGTGATTCCATGTATCTCTTGGAAATGTAAAAATGCAACCCCCTAATGTTGATTATATAGATGGTTGTCTTTATAGTTTGTGTCATTGGATATTTATAATAAAAATTCGGAACTAGGTTTACAAAATCATAGATTAGGAAACATTATCCTATGACAGACATAAAAATAATTCTATGTATATGATTACAACTAAAAATATCGGTATGGTATAGATTGATCCTTTTTCCAAAAAAATATATCCTTTAATAGTTACTACATATGGATTTGTCTCTGGTAAAGCTGTACCTATGGGTAATTAATCATAAAAGAGAGCATTTTGACTTGACTTGATTGCATGTTGTGCGTGAAAATGTTCCTTTTGGAACACAATTTTTATACTCCATAGGCATATTTGTTTTTGGAAAATTAACATTTTGATTAAATTATTTAATTATTTAATAGATTATAATTCTATTATATGATAAAATTCCCAATGATACCATTCCTATGATTAAGATATTGGATATATATAAATATTTTAATTTATGTTATGTTTTTTACTATATATGGGACTATAAATTATAATTCATAATTCTCTGATCAATTATGATGTACTATATGTTTTATAAATGGTTCCTAGTGGAAGGAATAAAAAGAGTATTAATTCACATAATCCATATATGGATTGACGATCTGGGAATGCTAATGAACCTGGAACTAGAGCATGAACTGATCAAATAAAAATGGTATTAGGGCAGTTAAATCATGTTAAGAACTATAACATGGCTCTTTTGTATTTGTCTTTAGATCCATAATACAATTTGACAACGTTATACAACTATTTTTATTAGTAACGTCAATCATTCAATGGATCATTATATCCATTTTTAGGGGAACAATTGAAAATTTTCCTAATGAAGTTATTTCTCAACATGGGAATTATGTAATGGGAAAATATTCATGGAAGCTTATCAATAGTCATAGAAAGTGGGTCATGGGTGTTAATTGATTAAAAACACTAATGAAAAATGAAAAAATGTTAAACATTGATTAAAAATATTTTAATATTCTATTTCATTGAAAAATCTTCCCTCCTGAGTAATGAGAAGATATGGAGAAAAAATTCCATAATCTAAGAAAAAATGGAAGACTAAAATGTTTATATGTATGAAGAAAACATTACATGGTCAAATGGGAATGATTTTTACGTCATATTTTTATTTCTGTGAGCATGATTGAAAATTACATTTTATAGGATTAATACAATACTTTAAAAATCACTATTATACTAAAAATTCAAATCATATGAGGAAATGGTATGATATTTTCTCAAGAGTGACACATAATTCTCCAACTATTATGGCTTATAAAGAATGAAATATATGAGTAGGACTGTTGAGCATTCTAGAAATGGAAATAATGAAAAGGGAATATGTGAAGAGTTGAACAAACATCTTATCAAAAATATATTATGAATCATTATAGAATATGTTAAATGGGATTAAGAGTTTTCTACCTCATTGAAGAGAATGGACACCAAGATCACAATTGTAATGAAAATAATAAATCGTCATGTGTTTATTTATATAACTATAATGAGATGGTAGACTACGTCTAAATTTTCCCAAGAGATAAAAAAATTTATATTGAAAATTATAAGGGAGAAATTCCGACATTATGTGATCATAATATACGAGCCTTATGTTTTTAACAATATTTATTAAGTTACAAAAATCATATACTAAAATTTATTTAAATTTTGTTTTCATTCTAGATCTTATTACTGCAATTTTTTTCATTATTTATAATAAATTTATATATTTTCCTAGAACGATAACAACAGAGTTATAAGTCTAGAAATATAGTATATATATCACCTTGGTATGAATATTCCAGTTACTTCTCACTTGGTAACATAATAGTACCCTATTTATTAACTACATTATTCTAACTATTTTTTATTTTAATAATATCCTTGGTATGATCCAGCATTAAAAATATGTTGTGAATGTTTTTTTACATGATAACGAAATAATGATTCTTAAAGAATATGTGGAATTAAATATAATTATATAGGAGAATTAATTTACTAATTCATGTCTAGATCAACCCAAATATCTCTTTTGAATGATATTCATTGGGAAGAAGAGAAGAAATAATATTCATAAGGAAAACATAAACTAAAAATTGACAATATACCTATTTTATTGCAATATATACATGTATTTTCAACGGAATTACATGGACATCCACTAGAGTGTTAATTTGATATTATGAATGATATACTCCCTGACGAAAAACAAATATTGAATACTCTAAATAGAATTTCCATTGTGGAGTTATTGGAGGTAAATAAACAACTAGACGAGATGTGTGATAAGGTATTTATACACACTAGATTTTCAAAATGGTGAGAACTTATTCATTTCATTATGAATAAAGATATATCTATAAGGGTATGCATTGATTATTAAGAAATAAATTAACGTTAAATAATATTAATTATCATAGAAATTTCATTGATGACTTATTTGATCACTTATAATAAAAAAATATTTTTAAAATATAGACCTTCATTCTTGGTATAATCAATATTTATTAATGAATGATGATATTAAAAATGTACTTTTCTGAATAATGTATGGACATTACATGTTTGTAGAAATTCAATTTTTGTTGACTAATTCATCAATTTTCCTTATGGATTTAATGGATATAATATTCATAGAATAAATTGGGAACATTGTTTTTGAATTTTATTACTATATCTATCACTATTATTAAGGATATCATGACCATGATATTAACTTATGAATCATTCCTGAAACACTAATATTATATTATTTATAGGATAAATTATGAAATTGTGAATTTAGGCTTTGGAATGACTATTTTCATGGCCCTATTTCTCTAATGATGGAATCCTTATTACTTCTACGAACATAATGGAAGTCTCTAAATTTATTATACCAACAAACATAATTTTTTCCCATATTTTCATTGTTTTTCTTGGTTACTATTGAATATTTGGTAACAAAAATACTTATAGGATATCATGTTAAATAATCTTACACCATAAGGGGATACATTTATATCCACAATGGAATCTGCATAATGCTTATATGAATAGAATTGGAGATTTTTCAATGGTACATATATGAATCTACCATCTAGAAATTATTTATTTGTAATATATATTTATGGTTACAATAAGGGACATCATTGTGTCCTTATGGGAAATGATAAAGTTTTTTATTATTTATCTAGGTAGTTAACAAATCATAAAAAAATATCCCTCCCATGAACTTGATTTTAAAGACGTAATCTTTTCTTTTAACATATTGATAAATTATATCTGTGTTGAAAATAATGAGACATATATAGATCATAATTGTTTTAAAAACATATTTTCATAGAAAGAGATTAGTGTTACAGAAAGATGACTACATGAGTAACCATTAATAATGATTTCTTAATAACGCACCACAATGATAAGGAAAATAATTTAGAAGATTGATTGAGCTGAAACGATCATGGTTCCAAGGAAAAATGATGATTTATCAGAATCCTTTGTTCATGGATTTTTTTAATGATTAATATTAGATGAAATAATGAAAAAGAAACAAAAATATATTCCATTGAATGAAGAAACGTCATTATTATGAAATATAAACTATTTTCAACCTAAAGAAGAGTATTTAAAAAAAGATTATATCTTTAAATGAGCGAAAAATGAAAGAAATCAATTTTTAGGATGGAATTCTCCAATTTTGAGCGATCTTATGTGTTTTATTGAAACCTAAGATGAAGATGAAATTACTGGATAATTATCCATGATCATGTTTCACTAAAAATTATGGTTGCATCAATATGTATAGATATTTGAAAGAAATGTTCTTGTTGAAAAATATGATGTAGGAAATTGTTGAGTATGAATCATCATTTTTGGGTTTTCAATTGGTGACAATCGAAAGGAAGAATCCTATGAGCCACAAAACCTCTCCATTATACTATAAGTAGTTTTGATATAATTTAAATGAAATTTTTTCCATGTTTATGAAGGACTCTTGGAATAATTATCCAATATGAGTAATTCTTAATGACCACATTATATCTAAAAATTCAATTTCAATAAGCGATGAATTACCTTTGAAATATATTTAATTTCTATATATTAATTTTTTGAGTACATCATTGTTTATATATTTCAATTTTTTCTAATCAACTTCGGTGATTCACATAAAATTTTTATATATTTATTAGTGAGGCTCTTGATACTGAGTTTTGTGTGTGGATACATTATCACCATAATAATGATGGAAAGTATAAATACACAATAAAAACATTATAGTACATGTTGTTGTCATGATATCAAGAATATAAATATAGTAGGGATTGATATTTTTCTTTGGTATATTGTTCTTGTAATAATAGGTTATATTCAACTATTCAAATGGAATTGTATGGATAATAATATGGAAAATGATTTCATACTCTAATTTTCTAGGATAAATTTGGTCAAAAAATTATTATATTCCTATAACATTTGAATGATACAATAGAAATGGGATAGAGTATTCCACCCAATATCAATGAATATAAAAAAGGAAATGTATGTTTGGAGATTATTAGATGAAAGATATGTAATATCATGTGGGAAATCCTGTTTTCTTGAAAGTATCAACATGGAATAGTGTTTTCTGGTTCAGTAATAAATGGAAAATAATCCATAGTTATATCATTGTTTTTAAAATCATGTAATGAATTAGATCTATGTATTAAACTTTGTAAATGCTATAGAGTCTTGAATGAACATGATGTGTTCCATATATCATTGTTAAAGAAGTAAATTCTAGACCAAAAACATGTTCTTACAAATGAGGGAATATATTTGTAACCTCATTTATCATAATGTGAATAGATTAGTCAGATTCTAGACAATAGAGGGAAGTATTTGTTGAGTTAGGAAACAGGGATGGTTAAGGTACTTTCACGAAAAAAATAAGATTGAAGAGGAGATGTTGCAATATGGGGAAGTCATGATGAAGAACTACTTAAATCATTTCCTGAGGTGAAATTCTATAATGATCAATTTTTTATTTTGTAAAGAATAATTTAACACCCTTTGACAAAATGATATATCTATTTTCAAATTAATTTAATATCTTCGATAGCTAATAATACAAGTAAAATTTAGTATAAAATACCTATAAAATAATATACCATTGTAACCTTGCTATTAAATTTATGGGTATGGATATGATTGAATGATTTAATAAAATTTAATACTATGGAATTTTATATGGAATTTTATTAACAAATGATTATAAATAAAAATTCAATTCATTTATAACATTTACAAATGTATATTTTGTTATAATTGTTGTAAATGTAAAATTAGTTTAATTATATTTTATGTAATACAATTTGGTTCTTTTGAGTCAATTTCATGTTCAAATGTTTTATAAACACTTTTTATAGATTAGAATATTTTTCCTTTCAAAAAATGTTTTTTCTTTGCATCTCTATGTTTAATTTTATAAAATATTATTCTATAAGTATGAATTGATGTATTTTAAATATATTCCATATTTTTAATATTAATGACTAAAATATTTAATTAGGTTAACTTAAACTTTTTCCTAATAAATATTAAAAATATTAAAAGCTCATTAATTTGGTTGATGTTAAAATCAGTTTACACGGTATTAAACTAAGAAGATATGGATTAAAATTCCATAAAATCATGACCAATTAAAATTTTGTGGACCATGATTTACCATAATTCATATATGGTTCAAGAATTTCTTACATTGGATCATTTATTCATGTGAAAAATATGGGTATAATTTATTCTTTTTAAAATATACATCTTTTCTCTCTCCCCCACTTATAAAGTAGAACCCCTCCCCACTATTATTAACAATTAAAAAGCCATTTGGTTAATCTAATTACATCATATATCCCTTCCATATAGTTCTCACAACATACTATATTTCATGTATGGATTACAAAACCATTATAGGAAGGCTCTAGGAATTAACCTAATGAGGTTGTCTAAATAAGAGTTATAGTTCTTAATCATGAAACTTCATTTTATTTTTTTAACTATATGCAAATCAATTAATATAAATATATATTAAAATGATGAAAATTTTATATTAAATACACTATTTTTTCAAAAAATAATTTTGAATAACTTATATATATATCCCCCCTTTGAAATTAGAAATTGAAAATGTCGACGTATGTATGGTACTCTACCACCTCACGAACAAATTTAATTCATTTTCCATATGAAAATATCTCAAATATATTTAATAATGTTTGTAATATTTAAATATTATATTTATGAAATAATTATTATATTATAATATTGATATCACATCATCCATCTAATCATCGTTCTGAATAAAAATTATAATGTCACTTTTGTGTATATGTGGATTATTTCCTCCATGATGCGATATGATTCATTATTTATTTCGAATTTGTAATTTAGTATGGATATATTTAAATAATATTTATTATTTATATGATATATTTTTTTTATTTCTTATTATTTAACATTATTTAGTTCTTTTTGTCAAAAATAAAAATAGAGTTTATGCATACGTACGACCTACCATCTCCATGAAGTGTGTCACTCGTTTTTCTATCTCTATTTCTTTTTTTAATGTTAAAAACATTAATATATTTATTATATATAATAATTTTATAATTGTTCAAATATGATGTTGATGTAACCATGTTCAAATTATAAGGAATGAAGTACCAAACAAAAATATATAAGAGAAATGATATAGTTATTACCTGAAACATAGATTTATATAAATAATAGTTAATAAAGTGGTGATAAAAGATTATATATAACTCATTTATGGTATTATATGTTTGATTATAATGATTTAGTGTCTTTATAAAAGATATTTAATTATTATATAGGATGATCAAACCTATATAGAGGAAATTTTACCTATTGTAAGGGTTTCACATCTCACTTTTACTTTCGGGAGACATATGACATATTCTCTACTTATTCAATTATGTTGTGTATATAATAATGATGAATGTATTTTATTATTCATCCCATGAATATTTTTAGATATTAATATAAATATAAGGATCATTCATTCATGGGGATTATTATTCTAATTTTACCATAGTAGCAAGGTTTATTTCTCAATCCCAGCATTATAAGGGATTATTAATGTTTATGTATCATGTGGTTGAATTATATGATATATATATATATATCTTAAAACTAATGTAACTTTTCCCCTTTAATAATTCATTAAAATTTCAATTAACAGTACAATTTTAATCTCTTTGGTACTTAAAATGATATGGAATTTTTTTTGTATAAGCTTAATTTATTTCCCTCTTGGTGAAAATTAATTTTCCTCTCAGATCCATGTTATCAAAAAAAATCAATTATGTGGTTATTGTCCTAAAATGATTTATTAATGAAATATTTAAAACAGATTTAATTTTTTAAAAAGATTTAGATTAAATACCCTTATCTCATTCTAAATGGGTACTTTTTAATATTTTTAATAAAAATATGTGAGGAATATTTTATTTAAGATAATTTGGAATGAATTGAATTACCTTCCATCATGATTATCTTATGCTTGATTCTAATTTAAAAAGTTTCCATAATATTGATCAGAGAATTATTTTTTCTAATATTATGGAAAATGTTATATTTTAATTGTTAATTTCATATGGATAATGGTATTTTTCGAATGAAATTTAATATCATTATTATGGTATTTATATTCATCAATGACAATAACCCTTATTATTAATATGATCAAGTGATTATATATTTTAATAATAACATCCTTATTATCTCTCAAAATGATTTATTATATGTATGACTAGGGATTTACTATTTCAATACTATTCACCATATTACTCTATATGGTTTAGGATTATGTTTTTTAGTCGGTTTAATTATCAACATTTAATTTTCTTGATTTGAAATATGATGGTTAACTGTAATTATGTTTCACCAATCTTGTATGAATAATTATTTGGAAATATTAATTGAAGGAAATGTAATTATATATCCCCTCAAATGATTGATAGGTCTCATGAGGATAACTAGAATGTGTATTCGGTGAAGGCCTTGCCGATATTTCAATGATATCATGGATCGATGCCTTGATAATATGGTTATGATTTCAATCACTATGTATTCCCTCATTATGAAATTAGTTATTTTTGTACATGTGATTATTAGATTAGATAGAATATCAAAGGATAATATTAAATCTCATGTGATTAATAATATACCATTATATGCTCATCATTTATTTTATCCATATTATTCATCATGATCGTGTCATTGACTAAATTTCATTTAATTCAAGTATTTATATTCCCATATTGATTATTCCATATTTATTCATGAGATCGTATATCATATACATACCCTTAATAAGCATATAAGGTATCCCATTTATTATATTTCCATTCCTGATGATTCTAAAAAGTGTATTATTATTGATATAATGGGATACAATAAAGGGTTAAATGGTGTACTAAAAATAAAATTCAATGTTTTTTCCAATTTTAATTTTAATATCATGTATGTTCCTAGTTATTCGAAGACTATTAATAATTTTTTTCATTAGGATGTGATTCCTTCTATCTAGTGTCAAGGTAAAAAATTAACCACTAATTCGAGGATACTAGGGTTAGAGTCTTTAATGCTCTTCCTCAGTGATTTCATAAACCTCTCTTAAATTCTATGAAACTGAGCTCTAATACTAATTGTTGGTTATACAAGACATCATAAACAAACAATCTCTGATACACTAATAGGAGAGTTATTACTACTAATGTTATGTAGAACCAAAGAATACCTTATCAATTATTGGGTAAAGAACCAAAATATTATATTATAATAAACTATTATGATTATACTTTTCAAGTGGGCATCCATTTTTGCACAAATCTATCAGATAGTCTAAATCTCCCTGACACACCCATGATAATGAAATATATGGAAATAGAAATATCAAGCAAGATATCCCCTATTGTTATCTTCAATTTACTCTTATTGCACGTACTTCACTGTCAATAAAACATTGGTGCCCTTTTATAGGTCATGCAATAAGTAGTATCAGTTAAATATTTTATAATTGATATTTTTAATATCCGATAAGATCTATTTATTTCAATACATACTAAAAATAGTTGTAAACACACCATTAAATCATGAAAATATGAAGAGAACCTTACCTATAATATATGATATAGTGAATAGTAAAATATCCTTAATCCCCTATAGTTTTCATGAATTTACATTATCATTTTTTGTATTGGTAGTCTATATTTCAAACTCTCGAGATATTGTCTAGATACCCCATAAATTCTTACATAATTCATATATTTATCATTATATTAATTTGTTTCAGAATGAGAAACACTAATGTTAATAGTATATATAATAATTGTAATACTATATAGACATCATCATAAGTATTAGAATACTATTGTCTTCATCACTTCATCATGATGTCTCTAGTTCATCCATTACTATATCCATATCAATCAATTTAATGGATCAAAAAATTATAGGTGTGGTTGGGTATGTTTCCACCTGGATCCACAATGTCTTGTTTTGGAATGCAATGCTAAAAAATTACCATAGTTTCAAATAAATTATTTCTTAGATCAAAAATCAAAAAATCTACCACATTAAATTTATCCGCCCATCTCAAACCTATAAATTATTCTCTTAACGACTATTATCAAGGCTTAAGAAACATTTCCCGCATACATTTATACAGATTCTTCTATTTTTTTCTTTCGTTATTATTTAATCATAGTTTCCCACAATAGCGTAAATTTTATAACCTCCACAGAGAAAATCATTCATAGACTTCTAGAATCTACAAAATTTATCCATAAAACCAAGAATATATTTACACACATACATGGAACATATTTCAATAAAATTTTACTGACGACTATATATATTGTTTGAAATTAATAAATAAGATGTGTCAGGTGTACTATGTCCATGTAACTACCATTTCTAGACCCTGCATTTCAGAAACGTAGACACTACTCTTCTACAATCTATGGAATTAATGTATATATTATAATTACGCAACCTAAAACATTAAATAATATAGTAAAATATTTTAGAATTCACATTCCCATATTCCAATTGAAATTTTTAGTATAGAGTTTTATAGAAATAAGGAACTATTCATATATATCACAAAACATATATAAAAAGTGGGTTATAATAAAATAATGTCCATTTATTCATTAATGAAATAGTTTTAAATAAAACCTGAAATATTTTCATGATTAATCATCACAACATTCAGCTTGGCTTCTTCATTTCTGTTACCCATCCCTAAAACCCATGAAAAAAATAAATATTTGGGGGAGAAAAAGAGATTAGTAAGAGACATAAAAGAAAGGAAATCATTATTCCATGAATAAATATCAACATATGAAATATTTTTCTTTAAAAATAATTCTCACCCATAAATTATCATATACATATCTTGTGAAAACTAGATATTTATATTCAACATAGAAAACATAATTAAACTATTTTGGTAAATTAAGGATTTATTTTCTTAGTATTATAACTCTCATGGATACCATATTCTTTGTTACCCACACAGATACCTTAAAATGTAACCCTATTTAATATCATATGATATAACCCTAATGGCTAACAAATGATGTGAACATCATAGTTACACTTGGAATAACCATTACGGTAAACATCCAACATAAACATTCCCAATGAATTAGAGAGAGATAATAGTCCTTATGATCATCCTATGAAATTCACAAGAATCCAATACTAAAAAAACATATAAATATTATTATCATAAAAAAATTCCGTTTGTATTTTTTAAAATTTGTAATTTGGAAGTGTATTTTTAAAGAAAAGTTGGTTTCCTCGAGTTCATTATAAATTAAACATCTTCAAATATCCTATATAATTGTTTATATAGTGATATTAATTTATTATAGGTCTTTTTGAATATTTATAATACCTTATACAATATTTTATAACATCATTAAACACATTTACTAATAATATTTTGTTATATATATTGTTTTGGGTGAATTTATTTAATTATTTCCATGGTGGGTTCATTATGGATTTCCATGAAGAAAGAAAGAAAAAAATATGAAAGTGGAGTTAAATAGTAAAAATATGATTATAAAATTATAAATCTAACTAAATATCATTTTTTATTGTATGAGGATGAATAATTACAATTTTATTTATTAAAATGATTTAAATATTCTTATGGATGTACATCCATCAAGAACATACATCACTATTTAAATATAATTTTTATATAATAGTTCCAAATCATTATAAAATGTATAATATGTATAATAAATATAGTTTCTACATAATAATGGTTTTACGACTATCCTTGAAGGTAGTAATGGAAATTAAAAACACATCATCCTCGAGGATTGTAAATGAACACATCACATAAGAAGTTTTAATTTTTTTGTATAAAAGTTGAAGATGAGAGGTTTGATTATGAATATAAAATTAAAGAGAAAAATAAATTATATTTATGAATGTGGAGTTATAATATAACTTAGAGGAGGGTAGGTAAGTAGATAATATAAAAATAAATGACATTTAAAATAAATTTAAAACGAAAACAAAATGGGATTTTACAAATGGAACTTATTCTCTATGAGAACCCAATTAAGGCTCTTTGTTTTGACCTTTTGATCATACCAGTAGTTCATGGATATAATGAAGAGGCTTGGGAAGTTAATTAGGTACATATTACACATTATACTAGTCTTTGGGGCATGAGAAAAGGAGGTGGTGATGGGTGGTATTTTTAATGGAGTTGGGATGTGTTTTTTATTATTTTATCCATTAGATTATTATTTTGGTTCTAGACTATGAATATTTTATTTTCAAAAAAATAAATATGGTAAATACATAAGGATAGTTTTATATTATGGTCGTACATTATCCATACGTTATATATGAATAAATAATTTGTTTATTTATTAAACACTATATATTACCTTATTTTTCACTATTCACAAAATAATAAAATATCATAGAAAATTTCCAAATCATCACCCTGATAATTTCTAAATCTGTATAACTATAAAATGAACTCAATTTAATAAATATTATTTTCTTTATTTGAGAAATTTAAAATTCAATTAAAATCATAATTTAATTGAAAAATTCTATTTTAAAAATTCTAACTGATTTTATTAAACATTGAAAAATTAATTAAGGTCACATAAAATTTTAATATTATCATAATACAGAAAAATATTTATTTAATTATATATTTTATTATGTTAAATTTTCTTCTAAATAATTAGATTAAATATCAAATTTCATATGTCACAAAAATACCAACACATAATTAAGCAATTTCAAAACATTTATTTTATTATTATTGGATGTAAATATATCATATTTTCAATCATAAGATACCAAAATTTTAATTATAATTTCCTAGGATCAGTTACTATTATATTATTATATATTCAATAATTTCTGTAAATACCCCTTATTTCATTATAATACAAAATTATAGGGTCTAGTGGAAGCCAACCTTATGAAATTATTAAAAAAGGGATTATGAATCAGACATATAATGGATTATTATAGAAATGATAGTGTGTGACACCACATCTATCCAACTCCACCAATGAGGCACAATACATTGGGCCTTAAAAGACCACATCGTATCAATTTCAATGATTTCCATATTTTCTAGAGAGTCCTCCACATTATTGGCCTCCCAATAGGTATGTGACACAACCAGATAAATATGAGTGATCTTGTAAAAGCTAGACAACCCAATGAGAAAATGCCCACAAAGGCACATAACATGTTATTTTTCTCAACTCATGAACTGAAATCTGAGAATCAGATTCTATCCATATCACTTTCCAATAAAAGTGAATAGAATACTTCATTTCTTGGATCATTTCACACAATTTATCTTCATAAGAATTTGCAACAACAATGAATTGATAGAATAATTATTTTATAATACTACGATAACTACCAAAATCCACACCATAACCCTACAATCCTAGTGAACCTGAAGAATCTCTATCAAAATTCACCATGAGGCATGGGACAATCAGAGTTATCCACCAAATTTGTTTGAGATTCTGAGGCTTTCGTGGCAGACCAAAGAAAACAATAAATATGAGAGTTTTCAATGATGAAATAGTGTTATACATTACACCCTCTTAGAAAATTGATGCAGCACACACTTCCCTATGTATGGACACCATTCCCAGTTGAGCAACATTGTGATCACTATCGAACAGTGTAGCATTCCTATCATCCCAGAGGGATGAAATGCTTCTAGCAGTAGAGACAAGTATAAAGTGCTCTATCTGATCACTACAATGAGTATTTAAGATCCATGTTAAGATTTCAATGAGTGATATACAGGTGTCAAAGCTCATCTAGAGTATAAATGCAAAATTGGACCAGAGATTTTTGGCATGGTCACATTCTATAAACAAGTGTTTAAAGGTTTCTTCAGTACACATACACAAGAGCCTTATATCATTATAAATTTATAAAGAATATATCAATTTAATTCAAGAATGAAAAAATATATTTTATATGTATTTGGGCAATGAAATTCATCCCCACTTCTGGAAATTTCAACCTCATAATTTTTATTCTCTAATTATGCATGTGTTGATAATTTTAATAGGTATCATTTTAATAATCCAATGTTTCTACGTCAACCATGTCGTTTATCCAAAAACCCTTATCCCAAGGAATTACCTTATTTGGAAACACTTGATCTCAATTATAAAAAATATAAAGAGGTTTCTCTTTATAAAAGAGGTTCTCTTTTAGTAGAACTACATTTGGGCTCAAAATATGAGATGAGTTGGAAATATAATTTCATAACAACAAACCATGATAAAAAAATTGAAGTAAGATAAACTCAAAGGAAAAGCTACTCAGTAGAAAACTAGCCCAAAATTCTATCGGATCTCAAAATTTCCAATATATCATGGACTTAGAATTCGATTATTACAAAAATTCAGAACACATTTCCAAAGATATATTTTATGGAAAACATGATCAGTATCTCTACAGAGAGGTATTTCTTCTTTTTATGTGTATAAAAATTCTTCATACTCTGAGCATTCCCCACATTTTACTAGATTATCTTAAATTTATTATCCAATGACCCTATTGATTATAGTCCCATCAACTTTTTATCCATTAATTCATCACATAATTATGTAGTTTTAACACAATTTCTATACAATACCTCAAATTTTTCCATCTGTATACTAGAATGAAACCCACTTTTTTATGAAATCAACTAATGAAATTTGATGATCCTAACTTCCCTAATAATCAATTTCCAATAACTTATTAATTTCATTCTGAAAGATATAAGTGAACAAGGTATCATGGTTAGATACAATGAAGAGAGGAACTTTATGTAACCTGATAATATCCTTAAGGTATAATTGATAATGGTTATATACAGAGAGAGTATATCGAATATGAAGTAAATTTTCATGTTTAGTTAGTTGAGAGACAATAACAAAAATAACATTATTACCTCATGAAGTCTTTTATAGACCCACTATAAAGCCCTTTCCTATATTTTACAATTTCTTATTTGGATATACTAAATCATGAATCATCCAATTTGGTAGTTATCACTCTGTTTTAACATATTGAAAGTTCAAAATTTCAATGTAAAATAATTAATGACTCTTTTTGTTCCAACAGACCTGTAATACTCTTAAAGGTCCTTGTACATCTTACTAGTACCAGAATTAATGGAAAATTGACAACTATTATATTCACTTAATAACTCTTTATTCAGCATTGAATTACATGGAACACATAATCTCTTCCCAAACATCAAATAAAAAATTTATTAAAGTTAAATTTTTATAACATCACCTTTTAAACAAATTCTAACTTTTTTTTGTAAGTCATGATCATACTTATGTTCTTTATTAATTATTTCTGATAGAGATGACTAAAATGAGACTAGAAACTAAATTATTCAATTTCCTACAAAAAAAACTATAAAAAATCATCCAATCATTATTCTGGGGGGTAATGTTCCAAACATAAAATAGTATAGGTAGTATTATATTTTTGACTCATGGAATACCACACATTTTCTCATTTTATGATAGGTTAATTTATAATGAAATAATAATCCATTATCATTTATATCCATCTTCTGTAACAAATTTTTAATTAATTCAGAGTAAATATATACTTTATACCTTTATGGTCAGTATATATTTCACATTTTCATAAATATAAATAATATCTCCAAATATTTTAAGTTAAAACAATAGAAGATAATTAAAGATCAAGCGTGGGATAATATAACTCATGAGGATTCAATTATCTTGATCAATAAAAAATTAACTGATCATTATACATAAAAATAAAACCAATTAATTTCAATTAATCATTGTTGTAGATGAAAAACACTCCCTTTCTCAATGGGAGAGAAAAAACTAGAGTATTCGCCAATATTTTTTATCAGTTCTTCAAAAACATCATAGTATATTTTTAAAAAAAACTTATACACTACTTATGTTAACATACGTAGTAGTCTAGATAATTGTGAAATGATATTAACAGATTTTCCATATTAGCTTGATAATCCACAAAAACATTGAATCACTATTACATTTATAGGACGTTTCTATTTATCGATAACTTTTTTGGCAGGATTGACTATTAATATATCTTTATTTACAATGTTCCCTACAAAATAAATTAATTGAAACCAAAAATTAGATTTTCTAAATTTAATGTATAATAAATTTTTATTAAGTGTTTCCAGAACATTCAAAAACTAATTTTCATGATAAAAATCTAAAATATCATAAAAAAATGCAATAATTCACAGAAGAAAATATTCATAAGATCCATTAATATAGCAGGACTATTATTCATACAAAAGGGCATTAAAACTGACTCCAAATACTATATCAAGTACAAAAATATTTTTTTATAATGCATTATCCTAGACCTTTACTTTATAGTATATGAATCTCAATTCAATCTAAAAACATACTAAGCTTCCGAGAGTAGGTCAAAGAATCCATCGATGAGAGAAAAAATACTTATTCTTGAGATTAATTTTATTCAATGATATATAATCATTAAAGAGTCTCATGGAATAATATTTATTTCTAATGAATAAAATAAGATCACCCCATAGTGAAGTACTAGTATGAATGAAACCTCTATCACACAACTCTTGTAACTAATATTTCTATTATAGAAGTTCAACAACTAACATTCGATAAGGAGGATTTGAAATTAAGTTCGTATCTGGAACTATGTCAATTGTAAATTTAACTTCCCAATTAGTTATGACAACAAGAAACTCATCAAGAAAAATATTTTGGTATTAATTAACACTATCCCATCATTAATCTGATGAATTCCCTTATTATCTACAATATGGGTAAGATAACCATCATTTATATATTCTAACAATTTATTCAATTAAGGATATGTTATCACCGGTGAAAGTTCTATATATTATACAAATTAAAAAACTTTCTAAAAAACAAATTCTTTGTCTCTAAAATAAAAATTAGCATGATAAAAATAATGCCACTACACACCCATTCTGACAAAAAAGTTTATTAATTTTAAAAAATATGGTTTCCAAGAAATTTACATCCATTCAAAATGATAAGAATATTATTTTTATTATTTATTTTTATGCAATATTTATGTCCTTGTGTTTTAACTATATGTTCCAGATTAATATTTGGAAGTTTAATGTCAATTATACAATACAAATTTGTAGAAATAATCTAATATTTAGACCCCATATCAAAAAAAACAATAGAAAAATCAATGTAAACAAAAACAATAACTAATACCACTACATTTTAATGGACCAACCACTGCCAAATTAGTCACATAGGATTTAACATTACATTTCTTATTTTAGTATGGTTGATTCTCATCATTCATATTTTACTTTGGGAATGATTATTCATAATTCCATATCTCAACACATTAAAAAAAATTATATTTGTATAATCAAAATTAATCATACGATGAAAAATATTTCTTTCATTGTAATCTCGCACAATACGTCTAAACATACCACATAATAAATACTTACTGGAATTGTTATTTCATTCCCTAGAGTTATTTTTTCCACAAATTACACAAATTGGAAATTTAATTTTTTAACCTTCATATTTGTTGGACTAATTATTACACCTTTCTATCCATCTAGATCATTTCTTATGCTTTTATTCAAAATACACATGATCATAAAAAACCTATTTCTACCCTCTCATCACATTAAAAAAATTCATACTATTTATATTATTGGGAAGTCAATACCCTTCAATATTTTGGAATCAATATTTACTAAAACTGATTGATTTTAATAAAAAGATATCGAATAATATTTGGAGCATACCTTTCAAATTGGGTTATGTTTTCTATATACATATCCACTGAATCTTCTTCGTTTTGTTTTAAATCTAGGAATTTAATTTCCATCCTATGTAGAACCAGATAAGGAAATTATTTCATCAACTAATTGATTATTATCATAACCCCATTCCAAGGAATCAATCTCTTCACTATCCTTGATATTATAGAACATTAACCATCACTGGTCATCTTCACCATGAAAATGATAAAAAGAAAGACCAAACATTTGATTACATAAAAAACCTATGATATCAAATATATTTTCAAGGGATTTAATCCACCCTTAAGCTACCTCTAGGTCAAAATATTAAATAAATGTTGTAGGGTGTTGCATCAAAAAATGTTCCACTATCATCATATTCCATTGTGGTATCTCAGGCTGCTATCATACATGGATTCTCAGTCCATTTTTATCCAACATCAACTGATCCATTTCATTCAGAAACATCTATCTCCTAATTCCCACCAATTTGGGTTGAAAGTTCAAAGAGATATCATCCTCTCGATGCCTTCATACTTTATAATCCCTGTTTATTCTGTAGAAATTCATTATGACCAAATAGATCATAGATGAAGCAATATTGTAATCATTAAATGAAATATAATTTCAATTTGAATATAAGTAAAAATAATATATGGTATCCTATTAACATCATAAAACTCCTAATGTTATGAATTTTTTTGTGATGAAAACTTTAAGGACATGAACATAAACATTAGATAATCTAGTAAATTATATTAGAATTCAAATTCATTCATTCAAAAAGACATTAATTTTATATTTTTATTTAATTAGGACATAATTTATACATATCAACCCACAATAACAGAAATAGGGTACTAATAAACTATTTTCCATGTCATCTATACTAAAATAGTTTTTAATAAAGCATGAAATTATTTTATGAAAAATATTCACAACATCTATCATGGATTTATATTTTCACTTACCCATCCTTCGACACAATGATTTTTTTTAAAAAAATTGGTATGAGAGAAAAAACCCTAAGAAAGGGATAAAAAATAAATAAAATCATTATTTAGTTAATAATTATAAACATATGAAATTATTTTTAAAAATAACAAGTTATTTTCCTTAAATTGTCATATAATTAACTTATGAAAATTAATGATTTCCAAAAAACAACGAAAACAAAAATGAATCATTATTGTAACACATGGAATTACATACATATGATTATAACCATTGTATGTAAAATATTATTTTTAACCATCACTACTACATACAATGTAACCCAAATGACTACCTTATGATTTAACCATCAAGGCTATCATATAGTGTAATTGTCAAAATTACACTTTAAATAACGATTACGGTCAACTTCCAACATAAAGATACTAAATCCATTGGAGGGAGATATACATCCCAAAATTTACAATAAATAATTCCCATGAATTAGAACAATATAATAAAACTTGATTACGATCGTCATAAAAACATTCACTATTAATTATTTTAAACATAAAAAAAAAGTAAAAGATGATTTTTAAAGAAAATTACCTTACATCACCTTCATTATAAATAAAACATGGTCAAACTTATTTTATTATGGTTTAAAGAGTGTTATTAATTTCTTATAGACCAATATTATAATTTTTTAATACCTAATAAATAATTTTATAACATTTTTCCCACATTTATTACTGTTTTTTTTTTGTTATTTTCATTGTTTAGTGTTAATTTATTTTATGATTTACATGGTTGGTTTATTATGGATTTTTATAGTTATTTGAAGAAAATATTTATATTTTGAAAGAAATGGTATTAAATTTTTTAACAAATTTTAAATGAAAAAATATATCATTTTTTTTTCTGATATGAGGATGATCCATTGGATAAATCATTAATTAAAATATATTAATTTATTTTAGATGTTTTTATGACCATAAAAAACATAGGTAATTTTATTTAATATCATTTTTATATATAGGTCTCAAAAAATTATATAATTTGTAATATGTATAATAAAATCTTATTCAACAATGAAAATGGTTTAATGACATACCATGACGGTGGTAATGGAAAATGAAAACACATCATCCATGAAGATAGTTAATTGACAAATCTCAGATGATATTTTCTTTTTTAGAATAAGTGTATAAGATGAGTGGTTTAATGAGGGTTTTTCATTAAATAAAATAAAATTCAAGTATATGTATTATTACAGAGTTTTCATGTAACTTGGATTATTGTAGGTGGTGAGTTAATAATAAAATAAAATAAATTTAAATGAAATTTAAAAGAATACAAAAGTGGTTTTTACCATATGATGTTCTTCCCCTTGAGAACCTCCTAAATGAACTTTGATTTGGCCTTTTGGTGAGAACTGTAGGCCTTGAACATGGGTTAGTGGTTTGGGAATGCAATTCATTTGAAATTAAACAAGATATAATGTATTGTTGTGTGAGGAGAAGAGGTGATGATGGGTTGTTTTTATAGTGGTGGAGAGTGGTGTTTTTTTATTTTATTCAATAGTTTTTTATTGTGGATAAAGACTATGAATTGCATTTATTCCTAATATAGATGAATGTAAATAGATTAGTATTGTTTGATATTATGCGATACATAATCCATATATCTTCTAGGACTCAATAATTTATATATTTTGTAAATACCGTAAGTTAATGTATTTCATTATTCACCAAAAATTAATATATTTTTGAGAAATATGAAAAATTACCCTAACTATTTGTCAACATTTTGATTTTAATATTGGACTTCATTTTTTGAATGTAATTTTATACATATAAGATTTTTTTTAAAATCATAATTTATTAATATTGATCAAATGATGAAATTATAACTATTTTTTTTACGCAGTTAAAAAATAATTAAGGTCCCTTATATTGATATTATATTCATAAGAAACCCAAATAGAAATTTAGGAATTTGTTTTATAAATGTATAAATTAATTTTAATCGTTATATTAATTAAAAAACTCTAAATAAAAACATATATGTCAAACAATACCATCATATAATTTATCATTTTGAAAACATATATTTAATTATTCCTTTATTTAAATATATCATATTTTCGTTCATAAGATAAAAAACATTAATTAATAATTACAACAGCTTGGTTTTTATTCTATTAGTATAGATTTATTAATTTTTCTTAAATACCACAAATTTAATTATACATTAATAAATAAAGTTACTATTAAATTATAGAATAGAAAAAAACTATTTTATAAGTACCATGGCTGTAAAATATATAACATTAGGGATACCCCTAAAACATACCTACCAAATAAAAATCATTTATAAATTTTAGTATCATAAAACTACATCACTACTTATTAAAAAATATAGAACAAAAGTCCACAGTGTTGTTATATAATATCCAGCATGATCCATTTCTCCCATTAAAAAATATATTAATTATGATCCACCAAAAAATCCCCCATCATTGAGGTCATTATTAAATACTAAATTCGGTCTGAAAATTATTTCCACATTTTAAAAAATATCAAATTCTTCATCCCCACTCATTCTAAACGAAACATTCCCTTGATTTTGTGTTATTACACTTCCAAAATTATGACGGTTGTCGTCATATTATAAAAGAATATTTATATGTCAGAATAAAAAAACTATCCTATATTGTAAAATGTATTTCTAGAAGAGACTTTCCTAAAGGTAAATATACTATGTTAAAAAAATTCCAAGTGTATTATGTATAATAGCCTCAAATAGATTCTATATTATCAAGAAAGTCATTTGAAATTTATAGTACCCCAAATATCATGACCATCATCAATATCCAAACATAATTTTTCATAAAATATCATTGTATCTGAAACCAATGGTTCTAATTGATGATTATATTGAGTCACCTTCAAATATTACATGATGAAAAAAATCAAACAATATCCGGTAGCATATCCATTGAAGATAAGAAGTACAATGTCTCTATGAGAACCACTAGAATTACCCATGAATCTAATTCACTAGATACTATCATTATAGGAAAATAACACATCATGGAATTTCACATCCATTAGAATGAGGAAAAAAATCCATAGATTTTTGGTTCAAAAGTCTATTTCACTATCATGCATGTAGTTTGAAAAAACCCAACCTGATATGAAACATCTCCTTTAACAATTTTCCATACCCATGAACCTCTGATTGAATCCCAAGACATCTATAAAGGTTCATAAAATTTTAAAAATATTTTTAATTGACAAAATTATGGATTCAATAATTTCATGCATTCTATATCCTGACAATACCACCAAATATTCCAATGATCTCCCGAACTCAGAACAAAAGACTTCATGAATAAAAACCTAATTTTATATTTATGTTTTGGATGATGAACCAAATATCAAACAAATAATTACTAATATTGTCAAGAGAATAATTGTAAATACAATTTATAACCCATCCTTGGCTATTAGGTTTTTAGAACATCTTGAACATGTCCACTTAGAATATGCCTTTTTATCCCAATTGATTATTACAAACCTATTCCTCGGTAATTAAAAATATGAACCAGTCACCATCCAAGTATCAAGACTCATTATTATTCCTTTTTAATTCATTCCACCCAATTATTTCATAAAAAATTTGAGTTATTCCTCTTATAACCATGCTAAGACTATAAAACCTTCAATATTATCATTTTATATAATGGTTTCCTATTTTTCTTAACACCTCACATATATATTTCTCATTATCAATAGAATACCAACACTCTATAAGAGTACAATACCCAACATCCTATAAAATTCAACTTCATCCCCATTAAAAGGAAAATTTCTTCATTAAAAATTTTATATGCCATCCCATGGAAATAATAATCTCCAAAAATATTTAAAAAAGTTATATAACTAAAAAAATATTTCATATTTCATTTGTAGTATTCAACAAAATCATTGAATTCCACTTTATTTATAGAACAAAACTTTAGACACAATGTTTATAAGTTATACCAATAATCCTAAAAACTATTGCGCCTCTTTTATCTAACTAGTTACATTCATACAAACTCATTAAAATAGTCTACCAAAAGTATGTAGTAGTGTTATAATAATATTTTATTATGAGATGTGATAAAATTTGCATTGATACATTGAAACATCGAACATATACCATTTTTTATTGGTATCTGATATCATAATTACACCAATTATGAATCCAATTGTTTGTGAATTTTCAATTCTACATACATATAGAACCTAATAATCCCACCTCACTTCAATGGTTTATAATGTAAATTGAAATTAATCAACAAAATGGGACTAGAATTTTATTTAGGATAAAAAATGAGGAACATGACTATGAGAAAGACAAAGTCACCAAGAACTCCCTTATGATTTCAATCATCAAAACAATGAAATTTAGGAACCCTAGTGATCATATTGAATTTACTTTAACTGTATGTCTGATAAAGCCATGGAATCTAGAACATTAGTGATCGACAATAGAACATTGGTCAAATGGATTCAACGCATCACATTATTAACGTGATTCATAATATCCAACATATTCTTTTGGATTCATAAACTTTCAAAAATCACACACAATCCTAAAATAAGTAAATTTAATTATTGATGAACCACTTCTACAAATTCTCCACTGGGGAAAAATTCATGTTGTGAAATATCTGGTACTCTTCTAGTATTCATTCCCCCACTTCTAGAGTATGTCATCCAGATTTCGTACTCCCATGATAATGTCTAGATACATCATTCACTTCCATATCAATCATTTTTTCCTAGTAATTAACCTTTCATAGACCTCGAATAACCAATGAAACATATATGTAGAATTATATTCATACTTCATATTCACTATTGATGGTACTAGTTTACTACAAAATTCCTCACTTAATTTTTTTCTATCCAACCGTATCTAGAACATATCATTGGTCACATTATTCAAATAATTATTCTTAAACCACAGATAATTTCATTGGATATGAACCAAAATATCTTCCTGTAGGTGATAATGATTCTATTATGTTCTTAAAAGTTTAATTCTTAATATAAAAGATCAGTAAATTCAAAATAAATAACCAAAAAATTTATCACATAAAAGAAAAATAGTTTTTCATTATTAAATTATGTTATTGAACATATAATATTTCATAATTAATTTGTCAAAATTTTAATACATCATTATCAGGGGTGAAGGATGATCATTTGAAAAATATAATTTAAATCATTCATTGATTCAACCTATAGTAAATTCTTGAGGATCGTAATACCTATTGGTATCTAATATTTAATAATTAGTATCAGGTCTATGTTTCAAGAATCAATAAAAATAACAATGTTGTCTGACTTTTGAATGTCATGGGTGTTATCTGTTCTTGAAACAATTTTGGTTTTAAATGTGAAAATCATGTATGGATAACATAAATTCATTTAATAGAATGTTTTTTATGAAATTTATTCGGAATAATTGTTTCATTTAAAAGGATTGGATGCCACAATACAATTTATTTGTTATCTAGGTTGGTTGTGATTTTATTATAAATTTGTTTTAATGATGTTAAATTTTATAATTAAATTATTTCATTAATTTTAGAAAATAATATCAACAATATCTTGGGGATTTAGAAAGATAAAGTAATATGGAAAAATTTCGAGAATATATTGTAACGAAATATGACCCTAAAATGCTCAAAATTACTGACATTTAATTTCAATTATGACTAAATTCAAATTCACAATAATAAATTTTTTGATTATTTTTTAATAATTTTTAATATATCGGTGATCACCATTTCAGAGTATTTCAGACTTTGGAAGGTCATATATTACTTAAAAACATACATCACATCATGTTGGGAGAATTTTATGGAAATGTATCAACACATAGAGACAATCATCATGACAAATTTCCTTTGAATTATTTTCTTATTACATTTTTTCTTATGAAATGAGTAATGGAAATAATCTTAAGAGAATAGTTATTCTAAAAATTAATATTATTTAATCCCTTGAAAGAGGAGAAAAATAATAATGAATATTTAATAATTTATTAATTTATATCACGATAAAGATATTGTAATAATGATATAAATGTTAATCTTATTAATCCCAAGAAGTAAAAAAATTGATTAATGAATGTAATGAGGAATTATTTTAGTAATTTTTTTAAATGAATAACTCTTGAAAATTTATTTTCTATTTTTCGTTTGTTTTAGAAATAAGAATTTGATGATAAAAATCATGAAGTTATTTAATGAAGAAAATTTAAATGATTAAGAAATAAATGGTTGATTCCAATGAAAAAGGTAATACTTTATCAAAATTAAAATTTTGAATTTCCTAACTAATTTGAATGATACAAATTGTGGTTAATACAGAACAATGTTTTATTTTTTAGGGAATATGAGGAGATTTTTTAATTCACAAAATTGAATAACTCTGAGTTTAGTAGGGATATATATAATGGTGAGATAATAGATAATGAAATTTAGAAATAGTGTGTGATAAAGCCCAAGTTGAATAAGTAACACTTGAACATATAAATGTTTGAGAATGAGTATAATTATTTGAATAAACACACTCAATCATCAAGTGACCTTGATTGTACTCATGCTGAAAATTAATAAATGGTAATTATGGAAATTGGTGATTTGAAGTTATTAATTACCGAAGAGAAAAAAATTATAGGTTGATACGAAATATAATGTATTGTAAAAATAATTTGAACTATAAAATGATTATCAAATGTTTTGGGAAGAAAAAAATCGAATAAAAAATTTCATGGTTCACATTGATAAGTTCTCTCAAGATGTTGGACAATGTTTAGAGGGAAATGTAAAGGTTATTGATGAATCAATGAAGTGTGATATTTCACTGATCAATAAAGGCCAATTACAATAAGTGAATACATTGTTATTTGTTATGAATGAAAATATAATTTTAATTAATATTACATGGCAGTGAAGTTTGTGGGAAATGAAATAAAATTTTAAGAATATGAAATTTTGTAAAATATTATTTGAATGAAATGACTAATACATGACAATGAAAAAATTATCATGGAATTTGTTGGATATATTTATATATATATTTAGAGAATCTCATTTTTTCCAAAAAATATATATAAAATAATTTTCTAAAATACTGAACGATATTAGATGACACTATTTCTCCAAAAATATATTTAAGGGAGATATTTTTATTTTTATGGATATTATGAGAATGAAGATGGGTTCTATCATTGCGTATAGAGCATATAGTTCAATGAATTTAATTTTTAATAACCCATGGCATTTTTATGTTACTATTTTTGTGGGATTCATCGCACTCAAGAGTTTAATGTTCAGCATAAATACAGAAAATCAAAAGTGACATTGGAGAACCAATATTAGATGTTGAATGAACATTGTGGAAGGTGTCATTGACTAGATCAGGATGATTTGAATAGATAAGTAGTTTTACATAAATATTTGAGTATTAATTTTAATATAAAAGTTATTATATTATAAAGGATATTTGAAAATAAAAAAATTATAATGGGATATTATTTTTAATATTCTATAAAAGAATATATGTTTGTTCTAGATAGTGGGTGATAATTTAAAATAATAATAGATTTGAAGTTTAATACTTGTATTGAATTGTATATGTAACATTTATTTATGTTTTTAACAGATGGTTCAAATACAATAAAATGATATTTCTTAGTGGGTATTGGATACATCATTATAATTTCAAAGAATACACTTTCTGTTAATAGGTTGAAGCACAACATATTGTTTTAGAAATTTGTGACAAATTAAATATTGAGATTATTTAAAATTATAAATTTTTGGAGAGGAGGATGAAGGATGGTCATGTTAAGACTTGAGGGAATAAGGCAAAACGAATTAGGGTACATTTGGGAGACATGAAAAATTCATACTATTAGAGATTGAATGGGGAGAATGAATTGTTGAATCTTATGGTTTTCCAATATAGGAAAAATAACATGAAAATTTATACTCAAACCGATAATGATTAGGACATTTCTATATTGAAGAGGTAGTGAGATAGTGAATGTTGAATTTTCGTCCCATGTTCTAAAAGGGGATGATTTAACTATTCATGAAATAAAGCTACTATTAAAACATGTAATACATTAGAATATATAAATTTATATAATTTTTGGTCTATATGGAAGAAATTTCTAAATATAGAAAATTAATTAATCTATTTTATTGATGAAGGTAGAAAAAATAAGTGTATAATGTTTATAAGGCATATATAAGTATAATTGAAGGTGTTGAAATCATTTAAGAGAGTTATAGAATTTGAGTTTGGTTCCTATCAGAAGTGAATTGTAAGGGATAATGAGGTTGTGCAAGCATGTATAAATTATGAAGCATGGTTATATAATCATGATATCTAACAATATTTTAAGAAATCATGCACATGAAAAATGGTTGTATAGACAAAATTATTTTAAAAGTGGCGGAGATTAAGCGAATGCTATTTTTGGGTCTTGATACATGAGGTTCATTACGATCAATTAAATTTGGATGATGTTGCATATAAAAAACTATTTTTTATATCATCTAATTTCAATCATCTATTCATATTAAATATACAATAATATGAATTCTGTCGTGATGTATTTAAGGGAGTTGGTAAGCGTTTAAATTATAAATGTGAAATGATAACTTCTTTGATTTTTCGTGAATAGAGGTATAGATGAATATTATTTTAGTTATATGCTAAATGGAAGTGAATATAACTGATAAAATAATGAAATATGGAAGAATGTTTTTTTTATTCCATGGTACTTGAATTATCATTTTATAGGTTTAGATAGTAAATAAATTGTAACCAAAGAGACAGAGAAGTGGATTAATTTTTTGGTAATAGCCATAAAATTATGGAAATTTATAAGATTTAACATATGTTCAGAAAAAAAGATGGTGATTAAACATTATAAATATAATAAAACTCAAATTAAGATCAACTATGGATTATAAAGAAATTGGTTGTCTAGAATATAAATGGTGATCGTGGATAAGAATTTCATACAATGAGAAAATTTAGTAAAGGAGGATCAAGGTGCGAAGTACAATATTTTTACCGGTGTTGACAATTTCTATTCATAAATTCAAATATATGATATATAAGGATAGTGAAAATGGTAACCCCTAGAATACGAAGCTATGATCACTCACATTTAATTGATAATTAATTTAAAATTAAAATTACATCAAATTTAAAAATTCTTCCTTAATAAATTTGATTCTCTCTATTTTTATATTTTCCTTGGGAATGATATTTCAAATGGGAATTCCTTTATCGGTAACCATACATGTCCCATGAATATCTAAAAAATAATTGTAATATTATGATATCTAGTGTGGTTGAACCAACTGTCTCTCTATTCATGATCATTTGAAAACTGAAGAATCTTTTATTCTCTCTTCATTATAAAGTGGTATGATGAGGATTTTATCCTACTGGAGTTTTAGATAATAGTTATAATTTCATTGTTATGAACAAGAACAATTTCACTATATAATTATATAATTAAGATTATATACATTGGAATAAACAGTTAATAATTCAGTATGGTCTGTTTATCTATATTTTATTAAATGTAGTCCCCATGTCAAAAAAACATAAATGATATTAAATCCCATGAAATGATCAATTCTCAAATAAAATTAATATTCTTTATTAATTAAATAATTTAGTATTTCATTAAATGATATTATATTAAATTTTTTATTACCTTTAAGACTTAACACTTCCCATCAATCATATATATTATTTACCAAACCATGAATATCAAAATATTTATTCAAATAAATATGATTTTTTCAATATATAAATAAAAATTCTATTATCTAAACTTTGGAATAAATATTTATTTCAATATTTTCATTACTAATAAATATTAGTACTAACTTATCCACTTAACTGGTGATTAAATATGTTCTTTTTATTAAATTATAAAGAACATAAATTAGATATAATTTAATATAGATATTATAACCTCAAATATAATAGAATTGAATTCATATAGTTATTATTCTAGAAATTGAGAATAAAATTCATTCAAAATATTTAATTCATTATGTGGATAAAAGATATTCTAGGTACATGTGGTGAGAGACCATATAGGGATTCTTCTCATTGTCATTCAATAAACTTACTTAAATTAAATGATCTTACTCCATAAACACATCATGGAACCTATAGAGAAATAATTAAATATATTAATGATGACTACAGTCCTGTGTATTTTATAATGTAATCTAATAATGTATTTTGATAAATCAACCAGCCCAATGTATACATATGTAGTCATCCTATATGATTTATATTCCTTTCAATCACTCTTTGAAATAGTATCATCAATAAAGTACCATAAACATGGACTCTCTTTGATAGATCAATTATAATAAAAGGGGTTGAGGTATGATTATACATTAATATGGAGAGAAAACTTCCCTTATAGAATTATTCTATTATTTCTAAAATGACTTGTAATTCACCCAACTTATGAAACCACAATACAATCATATGTCATCTTGGTCGTCTTTATACAAAAATTTCATCATTTATCATATATATTGAAAATAATATCATGTATTAATATAGATACACACATCTGTAGATTTGAATATCCCATCACACTTATAAAATTGGTAATACCTATTTTAGGGTTAGTACACATTTTCTTCCTTTTTGTATATTTCCAAATGTGAACTTAATGGTAAGATGTATCAATATCTTTTGAGTCTCCAATACCGAATAATAAAACATAATATTTCCCTATAAGAAAAAACGTAATCTAAATAAAAAAAATACATATTTAAGAATACTTTATTTGAATTTTTAGTTTCAAATTATAGTGGGGAATTTTTATAACCTTCAGACATGACACATAATCAAAGGAATTTTTCAATTAAATGTCTTATAAAATACAACTCCTCATGTGATTGAATGATAACTAATATTCTGGAAATCAATAGAACAATGTGTGTTTGTTCTAGTTCACCAACTCCTATATACACCCAGATTAATTACATTAATATCCTAATTGAAAACATGTTATGTATCACTTTATTAATATCCATATAATGAGGTATATATATAGGTGTTTGTCCAACAACATTCAATTTTTCTCTATTATTGTTTATATGACATGTCTCTATTGGTATATTCCCTAAAGAATTTCTATCATCGATTACTTTCATTTTATACTAAATCATGTTCCTAAAATCATATCTATGACTATAGTTATAATTTCAGAGAAATAAAAAATATTATAACACATTACTATTTTGTTAAAATTCCATTGTTTGGGACAAATCATTACTGAACTAAATCATTATAATGATTAGATTCTTTGAGAAACATAGTCTATACAGATATTACTCCCACCATCATTAGTTGGATTCCATTTATAATTATCTTATCCCAATTTTGAATAATATTTCTATTTGATTTAAGGGACACCTATCTTTATGTACCCTTCATGAAAAGAAATCCCATTAATCCAACTATCATGAACTCATCAACTGTAAATTATCAAGAATTATTTTATCATTTTGAAATTCTTCTAATGCATCTATCCTTGTTTTGTGTGATATTTTAACATTATTTTTTAAATAGGTGTAACATTAAATATTAATTGATATCATGGAATATGTAACAGATCCACCATATGGAGTCACACTAAAATATAATGTAGCGTAATTTTTTTTATTTTCCAAACACATTCAAGGGGAATGTGAAAAACCTCACAAATTTTAAGTTTCAACACCAAATGAAACTACATATTTATTAAAGAACACCTTGAGTTTATTGGAAGCAATCTCCCTAAATAGTATCCAGTGAATGGAATTTACTTGAGTGTCTGGATAGTTCATCAAGAAGTATTCACACTGATTCACCATGTTGTCCCAAGATTTTCTGAATTCCTCCTTACTAATCATGCCCTTGTTGAAACCGCTAAGAAGAATTCGACCCTTCTTATCCATCCACTCTGATTTCTACTTTGTGATGATATCACGAATCGATATTCCCGTCTTCTTTGATGCCATAATTTCCATAGTTTCCTCTGCCATTTCTTCATATGAGAGTAACCGGATATCCATGTGTTCCAGAACTAAGGCTATCTATCGCTGAGAGTCCTCATTCAAGCCTGATTCATGATGTTCCCTAGGGCCCTTATTCCAGGTATAGCATGCCTGCATCATGCAAACATCGTTCCATTGCCATTGGAGGATCCAATCTCCTGAAGCTTTCCAGTTCATTTGTACCTACTTGTGGGGGAGATAGATGCACTAGTTGGAGCCTTCGGGGGAATCTTTCCCTTACATGCAGATCTAGTAATAGGAGTACTAGGAAGGTTGGAGTAATCCTTGTTATGCCATATCCTACGGGTTTTCATAATGATATTTTCAGGGTATATTTTACTGTTCTTTCCCTTCCTTGGATAGGATCATAGATATTCCTCCTCCATGGCCATGTTCGTGGACACAATAGATTACATATCCTCAACATTCTCCCCTTAAGATGATTTCACATCCAAAAAGGGGTCCACTCTATGGATGATCTCTACCCTTCCCAGTTCTGCACTAGCCTGGTGGTCATCATATTCCTCTCCTAACACTGTAAACTAATTCTGAGAATTCAATGTTGATCCCCCATATTTATCCTTCTTAGCATAAGAGATTTTAGTCTGCATGCCCTGCTTGGACTTGTTTGAGACTCCTAGATTTTAAAATGCATGACCCATAAATTGGATATGTATTGAGGTTTCCTCCCTTTCTAGATACTATGAATCCTCACCAGTATTTTGGTCCTCACATACAGATGTAGTCACCTCTACTTCATTATTTGAATTTGGTGTATCCATCTCCACTGCTTGTGGAACATCCAGGTGAACATACCTCACTACCTTCCAAACCCTTTCTTCTTTAGGTACTGTAAGGTTTCTAACCCCATCCCTCTCTACACTACCAATCCTGTAATCACATAGGGGCACAACATCAACCATCTCTGAACATACCTAAACCAAATCACGTTTTAGATGGTGAAAATTATCAACAAATCATGGGTTAACCTGGGAAACCAGAGATTCCTTCCGGGGTATTATGGCTTCGGCACATTGAGGCCCAGGAATGTGAGAGATAGGCACATCCCCTAACTGAAGACCACCTTCATTATAGACCGGACCGTCCTTATTCCCAGCCGATCCTAAGAAAGGTAATCACACTAAATTACATAAATAATTATTTTATCATATGTTGTAACACATCACATATGAGATATATTAAACCATGTGATACGTGAATAAATTTTCTTCACGAATTGATCCAAATATCATATTCCAATATAAATTTTAAAATGTATAATATTCCCTTATCTATAAAAAAACACAGTTCTTTCTTGGTAGATATTTTTCACTAGAATATGTTTTTCTACTTTATGTACTCCTTGGATAAATATATTTAATCTAAATCTTAATTAATTATTTGAATAAACATTTTTTCCATATGTTATTGAGGCATATGTCTTAAGAAATATAGTTATACTACCAAAATATTATAAAAAATTCATTTTTAATATGCACCAAACTCCATTATACCTTCAATAAAAACAAATTTTCCATGATCTAAAATCATCCTCTAATACATAAATGGATTCATTAAACTTTCAAAACATAATGGAATAATTTTGTATCAAAAATGCAATTGGTTTTTTCATATAGACATCCTCCATAGGTTTTCTATTAAGGAATATAGTATTCAAATCCCTAATCAAATTTATCACTATAACGGTAGGAAGATGTGACATGTAGAGTTATAATTAATTATAAATGACAAATAGTGGAATGGTTTCATCATATTGTATGTATAGACATCACTAGACACTATTAGTATCAAATCATTCCCTATTGTTACCAAATGTTCCAACAATGTCTTATTTTTCATTTAATATCCACTATCCACTTTACAAGAACATGATAAACAACCAAAATAATGAATTTCATTATTTCACCTATAAACTATTTCAAAATTCATATTATATTGTGAATATGATAATATATACACTAACTACATCCATATAAGATTCATTATTCTTACCTAATTATATATAACCTAACATATTAAATAGAAAAAAAACTAGTCATGACCCCCTCCCCATTAGGTAAACCCCTTGGGCTACCAATGGGAGAACATAGATAGTGACCCTCAAGTCCCACATCTAGTAGGTCTTGGGTTGGAAACTAGCCCCGATGGTATAATAAACAAAAAGATGAGAAGAATTACACTCTAAGGGAAACAAATAATGAAGAGAGATATATGATAGAAACTGACCATCTCCTGCTTAGACTACATTATAAATGAAAGCCCAAGTGCACAAATATAATACCATACACAAACTACTAGAATTCAGAGAAAAAATTGAAATTACCAAAAGACAAGTATAGATGGAAAAAACCAAAATTCCCTAATAGCTCCCACAAAAACCCAAGATAGTATTAACTTCACTAATCTCCAACCATCTCTAAATAACCTGAAAAATAGTCTATATATACTTAGGGTGTGTAAAAAATTACACTCAGTAGGATCGTCCAAGTAGCCTCACATGCAGATGTAAAGAAACAATGCTAAGGCATAGTGAACAAAATGTGAAACTAACTCATCATGTAAACAGGTATAATAAGTCCCTAGAATCACCATGGCTACTCATACTAGGTATCTCATAAAAATATAACGTAATATAATGATGAATATCAAGGGTACCATGCTGTTACTTCCCTACTTGTTTGATGCTCTGCCCCAACAACACACATAATGAGCTTCTCTCCCCAAAAAGAATAGACCATAGACACCTTGGTGATGCACCATGAACTACACCTCGTGCAAGACACCACTATATCTAGAAATTGAAAAGTAAATATCATGTTTATGGGATCCACCACTGCTCACATAACATGTATCATACGTTGGGTATTATACCACAAGATGTCAAAACCCATACACTGAGTAAGGATCCTCAATACATCACAGCCAATACAAGTTATAACTATAGTATCCCTTAGGTAACTAGGTCTAGAATATATGTGTGAGAAATAACCACGGGACATTTAATCCCTTTACACATATAAATGGGTAAACCTAATCAATTTTCATATCAGCAAATGTAACTACTAATAGAAGAGAGATGGTCCTGTTCTAGTAGTCAGCCATCCATCCCCGCAACAAGATGTTGGGGAAAACACCCCACATGGCTTTGCTTCCCCAAAGAGATAGTTTCCATAATAGATACGGTGGAATAACATATAGGAAAAAAATATGAACATGATATAATATAGATTAAATGAACACTATGGGAATGACATTGTATCAGACTCAACTATATCTAACATATCTCTAAATCCCAGCTACCAATACTAAGACTACATATGAAATAATCACACAACAATTTAATGATATATATTAAAATACATTATCCCTTTATACTTGTTTCAGTTTATGTTTATTAATTATTTAACCATTAATTAACCATTATCATTTCTATATTACATTTTATTACCATTCCAATAATGATCCATTCCCTTAATTCAAAAGAAAATGGAGTCCATGACATACCATAATTTAAATCTCATCATTGTATCCCAACATTCTCCACAAAAATTGGTTAATGATTTATTCATTTATTTAAGAACATTACATTACAAATCAATTGGTTGTCATGGAAATCATTCTAACTCCTTAAACACAAGGGTCTAAACAAGGAGAATAGATGAACTACCCATAAAGTCATTTGAACCTATAAAATGAGAGTAAACTCTTCCAACCATGATGAGTTTAATATGAAAATAACATGTCATACCCTATTCCGCTTCACCTCTCATAGAAAAGGGTAACAGAAAAATTAGGCTACACCAAGTAGTCAGTAACAAGAAGAAGATAATAAATAACCTTTACATCCGCCAAATAATAGATTCAACAAGAACAGAATTTCATAATAATGGTTAATCACATATTTTACATCATCCATCACCTTTGGTGTCCTCATCAACACCCACATGCCTAAACTGATGCATCTCACTACTCCAGGCATCAACTACTACCACAAAAATTGTCTTCCCAACCCCACTTACCACTACATCCCTCAAGGATCAATGATCCCAGGACCACATCAAATATAGTCCCCCCATACCCCATAAAACAAACCAACCCTCCAGGCTCAACCATATCCCATGAATCTCTATACAAATATAGAAACCAGACTCTTGGCCATAAAGAAGTGATTTCATATTTCACACGTAATGATATCTGACTAATCCAAATAATATGGAACTTGGACCTTAAAATAATTATGGAATATAATGCTTTAATAATGAATTATCTTTATAAGAAAACTAATTCTTATTCCATATTTAATTAATAAATTCATTATTCACATGTTCTAACTATAAGAAACCTATTCAACCAGCTATCATAAGCTATATTAAATTAATAGAAAATTTATTTAACAAAACATTAATTTTATTACCAACAATAATTATCATAATGAAGGTTAATTTTAAAATTCAATTATATATGCTTCTCTACATGAACTTGATTATCGTTAAATTTAAATAGAAAAAACTTGATTCACTTAACATGCCTCTTTAACCATTTATCCCATTAATTATCAATTAATTTTTTTAAATTATATTTCAATTTCTATCTAGAAAAACATGATTTCAAATTAAGCTCATAGATATCAAAATATCTAGAGAGTCCATAGGTCAACTGCTTTCACAGTATAAATAAACCACATCACTATGCGATTAATACCAATTAATTAATTCTGGTTCAAATAATTAACAGGACAATATCATTATGATGAAAGGGTCTAAATCATTATATATATATGATAACACATGAATAAATATAGATGAAATAAATCCCTACCTTAAAAGGGCACTAGCATTCTTCTCATAAGAACAGCTCAATGCAACGGATCGCTAATCACATATCCCACAAGATCAACATCCATATGAGGATGTTTCAACACAATAACACCGCAAATAACCAAGTAAAAACCCATTAGATCCATGGGTAAACAACCCCCATAGACCAATGAGAATATAGTAGAGTAAATGAGATCAATATAGTTAATACTTCTAAAAAACAAAGAAAAAAACACAAATTGAATCAGGTCAAATCACCACAGATCGATGATAGAATCCTCAGGTCGATTGACATCGAATGGATCTCCAAAATGACATGGAGGGGATTTTCGAGTCTGATAGGAAAAAAAGGAGGGAAGAAATATAAATATTCTACGAAAAACTAATTGGATGGACTTTTATTAATTAATTACTACAATGGGGAATTACATGATGTGTAATACCCTTTAAAGTTGTGTAATCCCTCAAGGTTTTTTTCCGCTGAAAACCCCCCACTTAATCATTTTATTTTATTTTTCATACCATGAAATATTACATGTCGTGAAACCCATATTAAGATCATGTAACCTTCTTTGATGACATGAAATTATTCTACTTTAATATTTTTGCGGTCTAGGCCCTCTAGACATCCTTTGGGCCTCCTCTGAGTGCCTTGGTCTTCAGAAACAATAAAAGGGTTGATCAAGGGGGATCCATTCCTTTACCTAAAATACCCATTTAAAAATTATAATTGTAGAGAAACCAAATCCAACCTATAAAAGAAATAGAAAGGGGGTTTATCCAAAAAATCACCCCATGAGATACCTCTTAGGGTTCTTATTACAAAAGGATCCCTCCACCTCACTATAAGAACACATGAAAACCATGGAACAACCACAACCATCTCCAAAACACTCATGTGGGAGATACCTATAAAAATAGAGGAATACCTCTATAATGATAATGATATATCACAACCAAGAAAGGTATACTACCATAAAAACAACATTATATGAGAGAGTTAAGCATGGAACATCTCGAGGTACTGGGTGTCCATATGGGACTCACATTCCGAGGAACACTCAATTGTGCCATCATTCAAACAAAAGTCACAAAATAAGGGGATAGAACACCCAAAAACCACATCTCAATAATGTAATGGAAGAATATAGGATTCTTATCATAGTTCAAATCATCTTCCACATTGATATTTTCCCAATAGATGATGTGTGTGTAACGCCCCGACCCCAGTTACCCAGAGTCGGTGCATTATTACATAACATTAGCATGATCACAAGAAGATCAAGTCTCGAAAGACCGATTAGTTTAGTAGCCTTGGAAACACTAGATACATTAATAAGGTTTACATTACATCATATGGTGAAAAACTACTACAACAACATATTTTCTCCATAGTCTACACTATTATCCCCTCATAATATCCCTGCAGGTCATTTATAATTTACTTCTTCACATCCTGGGAAAATTAAAACATAGAAAAGGGGTGAGCTAAAATGCCCAGTAAGGATAAAAATATAGCGGAAACTTTCATAAATAAGAATAAACATTTAAAGAAATGTATAACTAAAAAAATCATTTTAAACTTGAACATCAAAATAGTATAGAAAAAATAAAATTAAATAATGCCATATACTTATTTGTACGGATATTCTACTAATCGAATAATCACATGAAATATCAATAACCACTTTTATAATGATGTAATGCATAATGCCGGACTACCATAACCACATAGCCAAGGCCTCGTGCCAAGACTACAAATACGATTTTGCCAAGGCCCTGTGCCAAGACACTAGTTTGTCTCATTAGACCTACCGATGCATTGAGGAGCTATAGCGGGCCACACCCGTCGCTTATTATGTCCAATGCATTCCTCATATGAACATGTTTAAATATAACAAAAACATTCGTATTAAAACTAGCATACTAAATGTCAATACATTAACCACAAACCATGAGTGGTATAAAAATAGCACATCCACAGTCAAACATAACTCATTCTATACAATATGGAAGATTGTATTGTATCACGTTATCCCAAATCAAGAATAATTAAGGATGTTGACATAGATGAAAATAATTATCAAAACTATTTGAGAGAAATATCCCGCTTTTTCTTGAAATCATTTAAAAGTCACACTATTTTTCGAGAATCCATTTAAAAATAGATTTTTGATTAAAAGTGTCCCATACCACTTTGAAAATTTTTAAAAGGAGTTTTAATTTTAAAACATTAATGTCCATATAAATAAATCCTTAAAACTATTTTTAAAACATGGGCATTAATGAGAAATATTTAGATGAATAGGTCTTTAAAACATTTAAAAATGGTTTTTTAGTTAGAGATTCTAACCAAAAGAGAGACACTTGAATACAAATAATTGAGTAATAAAAACTTTGTAATATCATGATAATATAGGGATTCATGATATACTATGTCAAAGTACATTATATACACGACATAAAAGTTATTTGGTGTATAACAACAAAGAAGTCTCAATGGAATTTAAGTTGAGATGAAATCTATCATAAAGGCTGTATCCTTAGGATAAGGATAAATCAATGACATAACTATGTGTGAAAAATATAAATACACTAAATATGATTGTATATTCAGTGTAAAACAATCAATGTATATTCACACATAATCTTGTAAAAACAACACTAATGAATTGGATGTTTAACTCAACAAATGGAGAACGAGTTAAAATTACACTTATCAAATTCATATCGATGACTTGAGAAATTATCAATAGAGTGATAATGTGTATCAAAAGTATATCCACAGAAAATGGGAGTGTAAATTTTGACATAAGAAAATTAATAGTTATTCCACACATAATCTCGGAGTAAAATAATCAACGAAGTTTGCGTAAAGCCGAATAAATGGAAATTGAAATTTCGAATTCCCTTATCGATTCAGTAAAATACGAAACATACAACTATGAAATAAGGATCATAAAATGATTATTTAAATACCCATAAATTAATGTATATTACACATTGAATACAATCATGGGCAATACACATACACCACATGCAATAATTAAGTGGTGAACAATGGAATTCTCACGAAATTAAGAGTGAGTTAAGAAACCCCTTACCACGTTGTAATCAACTGAGTCGTATGACCAAAAGTTAATAACCACCAAATTATTTACAGAATAACATGAATATAAAGAGAATAATGATAATATATATCAAATGGCAGTACACAATATACCACATTCAATAAATTAGTGGCGAACAATGGAAATCTCACGGAATTGATAGTGAGATAAGAAAATCCCTTACCTTGTACTTTTCCTTGGTTGGGGGTAGGATAAACTCCTATATAATGTTGAAATAATTGTTATTAAATTATTCATGAATCATATACAATAATATGATATGATATATGATCTTTTAACATTGCTTTGTTAATAATATCTTAGAATTCTCGTCATTTCGTGTGTTAACTTACTCATTTTCTTTTATATGTTTTGTTACGTAAGACATGTTTTTCATGGATAGGTTGTATATTATTCATATCCAAAATGATATAAAGTTATTAAAACTTATTTTTAAATCATCAAATGATAATTATACTTGAATGGATATGATGGAGAATTAATCTCATCGTGTTCGTGGAGACGATAGTCCATATGTACGCACAAGCGACAATATCATTCTTTTGATATTAAAATAATATATAATTGGATGGTATATCATATATAAAGAATCATTATCATGTTATATTTATTATTTAAATGAGTTACACATCATTATTATACCCACCCAAATAATAATATATTGAATAACAATTACACCACGACGTGGAGATGGTAATCCGTTCGTACGCACGTATGGTGACATGTTATTCAAAGGGTGGATAGAATAGGGAATATGGTTGTACCATATTTATAATAACATCACAGTATATATAAGATACTGGAGTTATTATTTTATAATGGTAATAACAAAGAAATAAGAAGTGGAAGAAGAAAGGAACGTGAAAAGGGGTGGTGAAAACATTACCTCTTCTTCGGGTTCTTCATTTTGATTTGATCAACAGGGCTCCGTAGGTTGGATTTATGATCAAACTAAGGCCTCTAGGTTGTAGTGAGGGACGTTTAGAGAGTATTTGGTCATGGGTTGGCTGAACCAAATGGCTTTGAAGGTGTGAAGAAATGAGAAGGAGGAGTTCCCTTTTATAAGATGGGTGAGGGGCACCTTTGGAGAAGTTAAAAATAATAATTTATAAGAAATTCATATTCGATTTCTAATGGATAAAAAGTTGATTATTCAAAGGTTATGGTCGGGATAGGTCGAAAACCATTCAACCAATATATTTTAGAGAGGTTTGGGTCACTATATTGACCATATCTTTTAGTTTTAACTCTTAGTTAATTAGTTTGACATTTAGCATGTCACTTTGTATTTTTATATTATATTGTTAATAAACATACTATATACATCCAAGCGACCCCCAAGTGGTCCATTAATGATATACCTATCATGATATATTTCTCTTGGAAGATCCTTAGATTTTTTGAAATTTAATATCAATTAATAATATAATATTTGTTTTAAAAACTCTTTTATGTCAATTTTGACACTATTGAATTGTTGATTTTTGTGAAACTCATAACAGAATTATTACTTTGAAAAAAGTCAATTAAATCAATCCTAATATGTCATATTATCCTAAAAAATTAGTGTAATTCATTAAAAGTCTTAAATTATATTTATTTGGGTATTTATAATATCAATTATTTTAATTTGTCACTATTATTGTAATTATTGCATCATCATTGTGTCATAAATATATTAAATTATTTAATGTCTAAAAATTATAAATAAAATATAATTATGTAGGAAATATTATTATCTTTCTAATCGAATTTATCTTATGTATAACCCTATATTAAAAATGTTTTAGTAAATAAACTTTGATTTTAACTCTTTTAACTCTTCTTTGAATTAAATAATAATAAATGTCCAAATCTAATCCAAGTGGACCTAAATGATAATATTTTATTCATAAGGTTGTTTTTGGTCGAGATACAATTGTCCAATAGAATTAGGACATGTGTTAGGATAATATTAATATCATTTTTACCCTTAATTGCCCTATTTACTTTTAACCGTGAGAAATAAAAGTAAGAAGTTACTATTCACCAAAAATTATTTTCATCTCATTGAACCAAATTTAACTTTTTGATATTAACCGTGTCTCTCGGATTTTCGAAATTCCAATCACAGAAGTGGTAAAATTATGTTTTATGAAAAATTCTCTTTTTTAACTACCACTTAGTAGTTTTCACTATTCATCAAAAATTGAAGTGTTTCAGAACAATGCAACAATTTCACCCTAGGCTATAATTGATATTAAGAATTCAAAAATGATGTCTATTTTAAAAAATTCCAAACATAAAAGTTTCATTAATTAATTTTATAATTAATTCCCACTGTCACAACAAATAGCGTGTTTTTAAGAAACAATATATATCAAAAGATTGACAATTGTTTATGTCCAATTTCAAAGTGAAATTAATTATAATGAACACCATTGGATAAAAAGGTAAAAATATATTCTATTTATACTTTAAAACCACTCAAATTCATAATTTATGACTATTAATTATTTTGATTAAAAAAGATGTTTTTAATTAAAATTTAGTAATTTTCACTATTCATCACAATATTAAAGTTATCCAAAAAGTACCAAAATTTCACCTTAGGCTAAATTAGATACTCCAAATCCAAAAAATGAAGTCCATTTGGAGAGATAAATTTTCTAAAATTTTAAAAAGTTGGTGTTACTATTCATAACTTCTAGTTTGATTGGTTGTGGTGTGTTAGAATCTCGAAGTTGCGTACAATGCACGTCATTGCATTATTCCAAGGGAAATGTACCGTGGAAGCATGGGGTGTTACATTCTCCCCTCCTTCAATTAATTGCATCCTCGCAATTTTTAAAATTGTGCTTGGGAAAATAATGGAAAGTCCCACATCAGAAAAAGAGTCAATAAAGCTATCACTTTAAAAGAAAGAAAGAGCAATATAAAGGTCAACCATGATAACCCATACTCGGATTCCATGTAGGAAAACATGGATATGGATGATAAACTAAGTGTCAAGTTCTGATGGAGAGGGATAGAAATCATGATCAGGAGAAAGTTAACAATAAGAAAACCACAAACTTGTGTTGGGAAAAACAGCCATTAGTCTCCTAGTAGGAAAGTAAACGGACAACATTTTTTTTGTTTTAAGTTACATTAAATAAGGATGAGGAATTCATTTATGATATTGACTAAGAATATAAAGATATATACTTACATTTTAAGTAGAGTTTAATTCTTTAATAAATTTCCACCACTAACTCATTTTTTTATATGATGAGTATTCAGGAAGACATGGTCACACTGGATGAGCTAGAATAAACTTCTATAGAATCACATGATCCATGCCGGATGAACAATATATTTACATTGTCTTTAGAGATTAATCAAAACCAAAATGGTTAGTACAAGATCTAATGATCCCCTAAAAGGATATTCCTTGAGAGAAATAAACACTAATCTTAATTTCCAAATTTAAACCAACAATTCCCCAAAGTTAAATAAATACCATTCAATAATCAATTGTCCTTAAAACCCTTCAATATAATAAAAACTAATATTGAAAACCAAAACTTATTAAGAATGTAGTCTTCCACGTTAAATTGTATCTCCAAATGACATTAATTACTCTTAAAGTCACATTCTTAAAAGTAATTAACCTAATCATTTCCATAAATAACCCAAATCATTATAAATCCACAAATAAAAACATAGATAAAAATACACCATTACTCCTCAACTAAAATCCCATACTATTCTATTTTCCTTGGGCATATACTGTTCACACCAAAGCGAACAACTTCCAAAATAACATTTACCACATAATCACCAAATCATTTTCCTATACTAAGGGTATTAATTTGATAATACATAAGATCCCAAATCAAATTATTATTGATTAATAAAATCATTTAACTAAAAATAATAGTCACACTAACCAGGGACTTCACGTAGTCCAGTGGTAGGCGATAAATCCCAATCGCACTTTGGTTGTGGGTTCGATTCCCACACCTTTGTCCGACGCAACGGGTTGTCACATGGTCTACGTGTTGTCCTATATCAAAAAAAATATTTTATAACATTATCAAAATGAGATAAATTCCTCAAAATAACCATAACATAATTTTACCACAAATTTTACCTCATACCTTCCATTTTCATCCCAAATTTTAATAATTTGTAATTTCCTCAAACCCAATGATCATATAAAACCAAATGGTTATTTATAACTATATCCACAAGAGAAAAGATAATTCTTCCATAATGATCATTCTCATATTGAAAAATTTAGGGTAACAAATACAAGAGAAAATTATTCCAAAGTAAACCCTTCAACAAGGATCACTAATAATTTTTAAACATTTATCCAACCATTTATTTCAACATAGCATCTTCTCTGACCAAGAAAATATCCTATAGAATAGGACATTCACTCGGGTAATGGCCAGGTCCCCTACATTTATGGAAAGTGACTGTAAATGGATTCTTGGAACCATTTTTATCTTCTTCCATATTACACTTCATTTTTCTTCGGCAGTTCTTCACATTATGTCCTTCCTTCCTGCACATAAAGCATTTCCTTGTCCCATTGAGACACTTTCCGGGGTGTCTCCTTCCACATTTCCTACATGATGAAAATTAAGGATTCATTTCTCCATGGTCTCCACTGCTGGAGCTCTTATCATTCATCACCTTTCTTTTCTTTGTTGAGTCCGAGAATGGGTTAATATATATTGTTGATCATATTTTTGGAAAATTGATTTGTCATAAAGACGATATCTTTTACACCTATCAACATTCCATTTTTTTCTCATTTCCACCACCGTTCCCACCTTGTACATCATTCTCAAAGTCACTATGAATTCCTTGAAATCCAGCCGTTGACTAAAACCATAAATCATTGTGTGAGTAACAGTAGTCATAAAATCTTTTAGAGATTAACATGTCACCATATTCTAAATTTGATACACATTAGGATTAACAGAGGTCATTTAATCTCATCCTATATATATAATACCTCAAATTGGTTCGTAAAGAAAATGTAAATTATCCTAAGTATATCCTGCGGGAGTTTCGAAACCAAGAGTGAAGCAAGGCCCGTTGTCATGCACCAGTTCCCATTCGAGTCTAGATCAAAACGGTGTTTTTAGGTTTTACCCCTAGGTACATCTATGCCAGAGCCGCCTGTACCTGCTCGTATCCAGACAGGGATGTATTTCTCAGAAAACTCAAAAAATCTCTACAATACAAAAATTCTAGGAAGTTCTTATATACTAATCCTCAAAGTTCATCTTAGGTCTACGTGATCTAATCAGAGTTTATCTAAATCTAGCTCCCAAGGTTGGTACTAAACTTCCTCTGAAACCAACTGTAACGCACCGACCCCAGTTAACTAGAGTCGGTGCATTATTACATAACATTGGCATGATCACAAGAAGATCAAGTCTCGAAAGACCGATTAGTTTAGTAGCGTTGGAAACACTACATACATTAATAAGGTTTACATTACATCATAAGGTGAAAAACTACTACAACATCATATTTCCTCCATAGTGCACACTATTATCCCTTCATAATATCCCTGCAGGTCATTTATAATTTACTTCTTCACATCCTAGGAAAAATAAAACATAGAAAAGGGGTGAGCTCAAATGCCCAGTAAGGATAATAATATAGTGGAAACTTTCATAAATAAGAATAATCATTTAAGGAAATGTATAACTAAAAAAATCCTTTTAAACTTCAACTTCAACATAGTATGGAAAAAATAAAATGAAATAATGCCATATACTTATTCGCATGGATATTCTACTAATCGAATAATCACATGCAATATCAATAACCACTTTCATAATGATGTAATGCATAATTCCATACTATCATAACCACATAGCCAAGGCCTCGTGTCAAGACTACAAATAAGATTTTGCCTAGGCCTTGTGCCAAGACACTAGTTTGTCTCATGAGACCTACCGATGCATCGAGGAGCTATAGAGGGCACCACCCGTCGCTTATTATATCCAATGCATTCCTCATATGAACAGGTTTAAACATAACATAAACATTCGTATTAAAACTAGCATACGAAATGTCAATACTTTAACCACAAACCATGAATGATATAAAAATAGCACATCCATAGTCAAACATAACTCATTCGATACAATATGAAATATTGTATTGTATCACGTTTTCCTCAATCAAGAATAATTAAGGATGTTGACATTGATGAAAATAATTATCAAAACTATTTGAGACAAATATCCCCCTTTTTCATGAAATCATTTAAAAGTCACACTATTTGTCAAGAAGCCATTTAAAAATAGATTTTTGAATCAAATTGTCCCATACCACATTGAAATTTTTTTAAAGGAGTTTTATTTTTAAAACTTTAATGTCCATATAAATACATCCTTAAAAGCATTTTTAAAACATGGACATTAATGAGAAAGATTTAGATGAATAAGTCTTTAAAACATTTAAAAATGGTATTTTAGTTAGATATTCTAACCAAAAGAGAGACACTTGAATACAAATAATTGAGTTTATCAAAACATTGTAATATCATGAGAATAAAGGGATTTATGATATAATCTGTCAAAGTACATTATATACACCACATAAAAGTCATTTGGTGTATAACAACAAATAAGTCTCAATGGACTTTAAGTTGAGATGAAATCTCTCATAAAGGCTGTATCCTTAGGTTAAGGATAAATCAATGACATAATTATGTGTGAAAAGTATAAATACAATAAATATGATTGGATATTCAGTGTAAAACAATCAAAGGAAATTAACACATAATCTTGTAAAAACAACACCAATGAATTGGATGTTTTACTCAACAAATGGAGAATGAGTTAAAATTACACTTATCAAATTCATATCGATGACTTGAGAAATTACCAATGGAGTGATTATGTATATCAAAAGTATATCCACAGAAAAGGGGAGAGGATATTATGACATAAGCAAATGAATAGTTATTCCACACATAATCTCGGAGTAAAATAATCAATGAAGTTTGCGTAAAGCCGAATAAATGGAAATTGAAATTTCGAATTCCATTATTGATTCTGTAACATACGAAACATAAACCCATGAAAGAAGGATCATACAATGATGATGTAAATACCCAAAAATTAATGTATATTACACAATGAATACAATCATGGGCAGTACACATACACCACATTCAATAATTAAGTGGTGAACAATGGAATTCTCATGAAATTAAGAGTGAGTTAAGAAACCCCTTACCACGTTGTAATCAACTGAGTCGTATGACCAAAAGTTAATAACCACCAAATTATTTACATAATAACATGAATATAAAGATAATAATGATAATATATATCAAATGGCAGTACACAATATACCACATTCAATAAATTAGTGGCGAACAATGGAAATCTCACGGAATTGAAAGTGAGATATGAAAATCCCTTACCTTGTACTTTTCCTAGGTTGGCGGTAGGTTAAACTCCTGTATAATATTGAAATAAATGTTATTAAATAATTCATGAATCATATACATTAATATGATATGATATATGATCTTTTAACATTGCATTGTTAATAATATCTTAGAATTATCGTCGTTTCGGGTGTTAACTTACTCATTTTCTTTTATATGTTTTGTTATGTAAGCCATGTTTTTCATGGATAGGTTGTATATTATTCATATCCAGAATTATATAAAGTTCTTAAAAATTATTTTTAAATCATCTAATGATATTTATACTTGAATGGATATGATGGAGAATGAATCTCATCGCGTTCGTGGAGACGGTAGTCCGTACGTACGCACTAGCGACAATATCATTCTTTTGATATTAAAATAAAATATAATTGGACGGTATATCATATATACAGAATAATTATCATGTTATATGTATTATTTAAATGAGTTACACATCATTATTATACCCACCCAAATAATAATATATTGAATAACAATTACACCACGACGTGGAGACGGTAATCCGTACGTACGCACGTATGGTGACATGTTATTCAAAGGGTGGATAGAATACTTAATATGATTGTACCATATTTATAATTACATTACAATATATATAAGATACTGGAGTTATTATTTAAGAATGGTAATAACAAAGAAAGAAGAAGTGGAAGAAGAATGGAACTTGAAAAGGGGTGGTGAAAACATTACCTCTTCTTCGGGTTCTTCATTTTGATTTGATCAAAAGGGCTCCATAGGTTGGATTTCTGATCAAACTAAGGCCTCTAGGTTGTAGTGAGGGAAGTTGAGAGAGTATTTGGGGAGGGTTTGGCCGAACCAAAATGCTTTGAAGGTGTGAATAAATGAGAAGGAGGAGTGCCCTTTTATTAGAGGGGTGAGGGGAACCTTTGGTAAAGCTAAAAATATTAATTTATAATAAATTCATATTCAGTTTCTAATGGATACAAAGTTGATTATTCAAAGGTTAAGGTGGTTATAGGTCGAAAACCATTCAACCAATAGAATTTAGTTAGGTTTGGGTCACTATATTAACCTTATATTTTAGTTTTAACTCTTAGTTAATTAGTTTGACATTTACCATGTCACTTTGTATTTTTATATTATATAGTTAATAAACTTACTATATACATCCAAGAGACCCCCATGTGGTCCATTAATGATATACCTATCATTATATAAGTCTCTTAGCTGAAACTTAGATTTTTAGAAATTTAATATAAATTAATAATATAAGATTGTTTTTAAAAACACTTTTATGTCAATTTTGACACTATTCAATAGTTGATTTTTGTGAAACTCATAACAGAATGATTACTTCGAACAAAGTCAATTAAATAAATCCTAATATTTAATATTATCCTATAAAATTAGTGCAATTCATTAAAAGTCTTAAATTATATTTATTTGGGTATTTATAATATCAATTATTTTAATTTTTCAGTATTATGGTATTTACTACATCAACATTGTGTCATAAATATATTAAATTATTTAATGTCAAAAAATTATAAATAAAATATAATTATGTACGAAATCTTATTATCTTTATAATCGAATTTATCTTTTGTATAACCCTATATTAAAAATGTTTTAGTAAATAAACTTTGATTTTAACTCTTTTAACTCTTATTTGAAATAAATAATAATAAATGTCCTAATCTAATCCAAGTGGACCTAAATGATAAAATATTATTCCTAAGGTTGTTTTTGGTCGAGATACACTTGTCCAATAGAATTAGGACATGTGTTAGGGTAATATTATTATCATTTTTACCCATAATAACCCTATTTACTTTTAACTGTGTTAAATAAAAGTAAAAAGTTACTATTCACCAAAAATTGTTTTCATCTCATTGAACCACATTTTACTTCTTGATATTAACCATGTCTCTCGGATTTTCAAAATTCCAATCACAGATGTGGTAAAATTGTGTTTTATGAAAAATTCAGTTTTTAACTACCACTTAGTAGTTTCACTATTCATCAAAAATTGTTGTTTTTTCAGAACAATGCCACAATTTCACCCTAGGATATAATTGATATTATGAATTCAAAAAGGATGTCTATTTTAAAAAATTCCAAACATAAAAGTTGCATTAATTAATTTTATAATTAATTCCCGCTGTCACAACAAATAGCGTGTTTTTAAGAAACAATATATATCAAAAGATTGACAATTGTTTATGTCCAATTTCAAAGTGAAATTAATTCTAATGATCACCATTGGATAAAAAGGTAAAAATATATTCTAATTATACTTTTAAACCACCCAAATTCATAATTTATCACTATTAATTATTTTGATTAAAAAGTTGGTTTTAATTAAAATTTAGTAATTTTCACTATTCATCAAAATATTAAAGTTATCCGAAAAGTACCAAAATTTCACCTTAGGCTAAATTTGATACTCCGAATCCAAAAATGAATTCCTTTTTGAGAGATAAAATTTATAAAATTTTAAAAAGTATGTATTATTATTCATAACGGCTAGTTTGATTGGTTGTGGTGTGTTAGAATCTCGAAGTTGCGTACAATGCACGTCATTGCATTATTCAAAGGGAAACGTACCGTGGAAGCATGGGGTGTTACAGTGTGAGTCATCATGAAAATAATGAAAGAGCTATGAGATATGAAAAACCTCATTTATCTGGATCATATATTGGGAATGTGTTATTTGATATGCCACATCTACAATAGAATAAATCCCCTCAAAAGTCCCAAAAAACATTTTCTAACTATTACTCCCATGACCAAACCATCAATACCCATGACATGGATCCACTTTTCAGAACACAGGATCCCCAACGTCAAACTCTATAGGTCTCCTCCTATGATCGACATTCGATTTTGGATGATCATGCACAACATCTATCCTCTCACGAATCACTTGAAACATGTCTTCTGTATTTTGTACCAGTTATAGCATGAGAATCACTGACTCTCTAACCAAATTCCATCATAATGGATAGTGAAAAGGTTATCCATAAAAGGATTAAAAAGGTGTAATACTGATGTTGGAGGGAAAAAAATTAGTGAATGAAAACTCTTCCATGGGTAGGGTCCCTATCCAAGAACCTCTAAAATCAAGGACATAAGAGTGGAACATGTCTTGAATTTTCTAGATAGTCCAATCGGTCTGATTGTCTATCTATGTATGAATAAAAGGGATGAGGCATATGTGGGAACAAAAGACATACATGAGACCTCTCTACAACCAAGATGTAAAATGTGGATCTCAATTAGAAATGGTCTTCCTCTATATTCTTTGGTGTTTTAAAAACTCCTCTAGATACCACCTCGAATGAACCTCCACTTAGCTCAACTTCATTATCACTATAAAATAGGCCGACTTCATAAAATGATCCACTACCACACATATAGCATCATAGGATCTCTAATAATAAGGTAAACTGGTAACAAATTCCATCATGATCTCTTCCCACTTCTATTGAGGAACATATCATGGCTACCAAAAAACCACTGGCAACACAGTGCTCGGACTTCATCATATTACAGATTGAAAACTGAAACACAAGCTCTTCTACTACATGAATCATTCCAGGACATCAAAACTAATGGCTCAATGCTTAGTGCATCTTGTACATGATAGGATGTACCATTAATTAGGAACTTTAGATATCTATAAGAATCATCTCATGTGTCCCTAAGGTAATGAAAATACTTCTATAAAAGAAATTTTTTTGTTCATTCTCAAACCAACCATCAGGGGCGTCGCCGTAAACATGTTTTTCTCTCCAAACATCTAATTAAAGACCCCCAACTAGTACACTTCCAAATTTATCACTAGAGATGACAGTACCGTCGCCTAAAAAATAAAACCTCTCCCACCAACATCTCCCATATCTAGATGCAATTTTGAATGTTCATCCATCACTCTCTATGAATCGCTTGAATACCATATTATATAACTTTCTGAATTAATTCTCAATGCATCAGCCCCAATATAAACCTTTTTAGGTTTACAAGAAATCTCGATGCCATAATATTGTAAGATCTTCATCCACATATAAAAATGAAAGATCTTGTCATGTTGGGAGAAAACATACCTTAGGTTCTTATGATCATTCAAGACCACTATACAGTCTCTGATGAGGTAATATCTTCCCAAAAATAAGGAAAACACCACTAATTCCAACTCAAGATCATGGGTGGCATAGTTACAATCATGGGTAAGTATATTCTAAGACACATAAGAAATTAAAAATCTCTACTACATCAAAACACAACCCAACCCAAGAGGTGATTTTCTATATAAACCCTCAAACTGAACACCTTTTGATGGGGAAAAAATCATTGGAGCACATAACAATCTCTCTTATGGATACTCAAAATTAACTCCCTAGACATCATACAAATGCTTGGAATTCTCCTCTATATATTATTAGTACATAAGGATTTCATTAATTAAAACCACCACGAACTTATACAAGAACTCATGGAATAAATAATTCCTTAACATCATGAAGACATCAAGAGAATTCATCACACTAAAAAGCATCACAAAAATCTCATATTTCCCATGACGACAATGAAAAGAAATCTTCAGGATATCGTCATCCTTTACACACATTTCATGATATCCAAACCAAAAATAGATCTTCATGATCTGACATTCTCCATTCAATTGATTGAATTAATAATCAATCTACGGAAGAGGATAGTGGTTATTCACATTCACATAGTTCTGGAGATGATAATCGATATATCACTACAAAATTCTGTCAGACTTATTCATGAAAAAAATGTTGTACCCCACTATGACACACTCATCCAAAAAAACCAAACTTAAATTTACCACATAGATATATATGTAGATAAACTGATAATGTTCGATCCAATATGGAGACATCGAGATAAGAGACATGCCAGGATGTAGCTCAATCCCAAAATCCATCTCTCATCAAGTGGGTAATGATACAACCTGCTCTGGAAAGACATCATGGTAATCTTATAAAACCTTGGAAAACACCAAATACTGGACCACTTGTGAACTCAGCACCAAATCAGCCATCATGGAAAACAATGATGGATAATACCTCCAAAACATCTTAGGGTCTCATTCTACAACAATCATTATTGTCTCCCCATCAGCATCGGAGAACACCATTTAACTCCTGAAGCAATCCACTGTATGCTACATGGAATAATAACTATACATATAGAGGATGATTTCATATGGATGCATACATAGAAATAGTAAATAATCCTAAGAGTTTGGAGGGGTAATCATCCCAAATGTTTTGGTTCCCATCACTAGCTCAAAGATTATACATACTTAAAAAAATTAGCTCCACATCCAATTTGCTTAGTCAATGGAAAGGGTACTGAAAATATCTCTACCTCATGTCTTAATAATATAATAGGGTAGGTGATATGATGGATTACATTTCTCCCTAATCAAATAATGATTTAAAACTAGTTGAAAACAAGATAACAGTACATTTAATGAGGTCAAGCTTTTATGGAAATGGAAAACTTGAAGCATGAAGAAGACTGCAACATACTATACAAAATCTATGGACTTATTTATAAAAACCTTTATGGACACATTCTTCTCTCTAATGATGGGTAGTTTCCTAGGGATGTCCTCCGGTAGCCCCATATGCTATCTTCTGATCAAAAACAAGAGTAGCTAACTGCTACTACCTCAATTAGAACTGCTTCGACGTAGGAACATGAAGATGAAAAACTGGTGCACACTGATTGCTTTGAATGTTTGGTCACTATCATAGCTTCTATCCTCATCCTCCATAATAAAAAATTCTGTTTGATCCCTTAACATTGGTGAGACAATCATTTACCCAAGATAAATGATACATTGGGGGTTGGGACCTACCCACAACTGATTGGAAGTTATTCTATGCTCATAACTAGGAATCCTGGAGCATAGATCTACTTCGACTGGAATCATATTGACTCCCCTATCATGATGATCTAGTTCTAGAAAAGTCCCCAAACTCACCATGTTCACTCTCACCATGTTTCACATACAAGAACATATTATATTATAAAGAATATAAAGGTTACCCCACAACTACTTCCCCACTTGTTTGCCGCTCCTCCACAAAAACCCACGTCAAAAGCATCTATCTCAAAAAAGGATAGCCCGCAGACACCTGGGTGATGCACCACAACATAAACTTTATGCAACACACCACAGTATAAACATAACCATAATTAACATTTTAGTTTATGGGAGCCACCACAACTTCTATAATGTGAAACTTACTTCGGGTATTATACCAAAAGCCATCACTTGACATACACTGAGTGAGAATTTGTAAGCTATCTCATATACATGTTGTACCTATAGTAATCTTCATGAATCTATAACCAGAATATATGTGTATGAAATAGCCACAACAAATTACAACCCTCTACACATATATATGGGTAACACTAAAATCCTTGAATATCATCACAAGTAACTACCAAGAGAAGAGTGTGGGGCCAAAGCGGGTATTCATCCATCCATCCTCCAACCCGGATGTTTCAAAAAAACACCCCATGTCATAAAAACCCTAGGGTGTTAGTTCCCTTTATCGATATAGTGGACCAGTGTTAGATACAAAAAAAATACATGATATATGTTTTCTCCCAACCACATAATGAGAATGACCTAATCTCAGACTAAACTGAAATCAATTTCTCTTGGACTCATGAGTACCAGATCTTCGAAAAAATATCCTATAAGCATACAACCACTTATAGAGATACATTAAATTACATTTTACATTTTTACAAGTTCCACATTACGTTAATTAATTTTTTAGTCATGTATTAACCATTATCATTTACACATTAAATTTCATCATCATTTCAAAAAATATACATTCTATCTATGCATAAAAAAACTGTGCCCATGGCTTCCCAAAATTATATCATTTTCACTACATTTGAGTATGCTCGAACCCCTCATGTTAATTTTTTTTCATTTTTTTAACAATGTTAATTTTTTGTATCACCATGTTCTCTAGGAAGACATTTTACAATCCCTAAACATAAGGGGATCAACATAGTTTGTAGACAAACTACCCATCATTTATTTTCGACCTATAACAGGTGAGTAAACTCGTCCTACCACGAGGATCTAAAAATTGAAATAATGTGGCATACCCTATGCTTATTTTCCTCCCATGGAAAGTGAGTAAGATAACACATCCTTGTAACTCTCGTTGTTGGGAAAAAAAATCATATACACAAACACTTGGATTACATTCAAAAAAACATATTAAACAAGCATACAACTTTCATAACAATAGGTAAGCCCATATTTAATCCATTTTGTCAGCACTAGAATGATCCCTGATACCCACATGCATAAACAGATGCACTACAGCACTCCAACCATAAACTAGTGCAACAAATTCTAGGCCTCCCTATCCCACATACCAAAATATCCCTCCAGGATCATCCACCCCTAGATCACCTCCCATTTGGGCCCTCCTTCCCTGAAAAACCATATCATCTCTCCAAGATCATCAATATCACAAGATGTAGGAATCAAATATAGAAACCAATATCTTCTATCTAAATAAATGAATTCAACCTTCATACACAATGATCTCTCATGACTCTAAAAAAAGGAAAATTGACATTTACAATCAAGAATGAAACTCATGTCATATAATGTAATTATCATTATCACACAACCAATTCTTATTCCATCTTTAATTAACTAATTCATTATTCATAGGTTCTATCTATAAGAAACCAAAGAAAAAAGCTATCTCAATAAATAAAAAATTAATTAAACAATTAATTTATCCTTCCTTTACTTCATTTATCCACATTCAAAACCATTAATTAGGATTATTAACCAATTCAATAAAACATGCATTTCTTCATCAATATGATAATCATTAAATTGCAACAACAAATAACATATTGATTAAACATGCCTATTTAACCCTTTAGATAATAATTTATCAATTAATTATGTATTTAGGTTCCTTAAAAATTTCCATAAAGAACAACAGGATAATGAATGATAATAATATATATCAGACTATCTATTAAATCAAGAGGAAAATTGTTATCACAATATAAAGCAAAGGGTTTCCCATATGATTGATACCAATTCCATAAGTATTGGTCAAATAATAATTAGGACAATTTAATTATGATCCAAGGGAATAATTCATTCAATATCATTGATTGCATGTAAATAAATAGAGGCACAACAAATCCCCTAACTCAAAATGTCAAAAATGTTCTTTACACGAGTACAAATAAATTTAATGGATCTCTAATCACCTCTCCCCAAAGATCTTCATCCATACGAGGATTCCACTAAACCAACACACCAATAACAATGGATGGAAACCCCATTATTACAATAGGTATAAAAAATAGCACGATGATAAGATATGATTGGAAAAAATATCAAACAGGGAGAAACCATGAGAAAATGAAGGAAAACACACCTTGGATCAATTTGGGTTACCACAAATAAAATATGGAATCATGAATTAATTTATAATTGAAGATTCATCCCAAACATAAAGGATGGGACTATTGGGACAATTGGGAAATGAGGAAGGGAAGAATCATCCATACGGTTTGACATCCTGAGTAGATAGAATGTTTTAAAACATTACTGTAGTGGGTAATTAAATTATGTGTACTCCCCTTTCACGTCATGTAGTTCATAGAGGCCAGTTTCTCTTAAAAAACATCACATATTAATTACATTTTATTTTTAAAACACCAAAAAATTACACATCCTGAAACCCAAATATATGTCATTTAAAATCATTTAACGGCATCAAATCTCTTTACATCCATCTTTTAGCATCCGAGTCTCTCTGAACATCATCCAAACCTCCTTTGAGATCCTCGATCTACTAAAACTTGAAAAGGGTCAATCCAAATGGATTTTATACCTTACCCATGAATTTGGTATTAGTTTTTTGACATGGTATGTGTCTCTAGATCATCTCATCCCTGTAGTGTTTAGTGTTACCATTTTAACTCATGTGAATTTATAGACAATACTTCATTTATGTACATCATGATCCCACTATCCAAGAAGAGTTATACTTCCATCATATGTAAATATATCCGATCAATTAAGTATTTTCATTATATATTTTGTATTACTATATCATATGTAGTATCTAGGATGATTAATTTTGATACACTTAGTGTTTACATAATGTTACTATGTAGATAAAATCTATATTAAAAAATATTTATCATAAAAACAAATGAATGAATAATATATTGTTATTAATATATATTATAAATTAAATGATATCCATTATGGAATATATGTTGTATGGAGTCACATATTTATTCCACAATTTTCAAAAAATATCTTTGAAGATATTTCTTAATACTTTCAGTACCTTTATGATTTTTCATTGATCCTCATTTTGACAACATCACCACACTGATGTATATAAGGTATGGTAACTTTAGATAAATCTCTACTCTAAATTTATAGTATTGATTAATTATTATTCAAGATCTTCACCAACTAACCAACTTTTAAGATCTTATATATTTTATCCACTATATTCAATAATCTAATTCATATCCTTGAAATCTATTAGTGAAATCAAAATATGTATTAAAATTACCTCCAAATTCATCATAGAATTGTTGATAAGTATCTTTCTGAAATAATTAAAAATTCATGGCGGTTAAACATTTGTTTCAAATATATTATTTATCTTAGAAAAATAAATTTATTTATTTATGATCGTAATATTTTTTAACTTCTATGTGTCTAAACACACCTTAGGGTATATAGTTGAAAATTACATTTTATTTTATAAAACCATGAATTAGGTTTCCACATATTCATCTGAGTCTATATTTTATAATCAAAATTATTTCTGATATTAGATACCAATGAATCATGTTCTATTATAAATGTTGTACTATAGAGAAATAAACTTTATATATACAACATTTCCTCATTTTTTCAAAAAATTTGGAATTGAGATAAAAAATTCGGTAAAACATAATATGAAATAATAGATTTATGCGAATAAATATACATTTATAGTTGAATTTTATAACATATATTAGCTTCATTAATAAGAACCCTCCTCCAGATACATAGAAAACCCGAATTAATTCATGTAATATATCTAAAATTCTAGGGTTTCTATATTTTGATACAAATATGTGAGATGAATATTTCATTTATTAACAAAGATATGAACTAGAAAACTCATGTCTAATGATTGTTATTAATTATATATAATATTATAATTGTTTCTTAATTAATATAGTTTCACTTCAGTGTAATTAATGAAAAATATTAAGGCGATAGAATCCATTTCATTTTATCTCTTTGAATATTTTGTCTATTTAAATATGTTACGAACGATTCATTGAATCTAAATATATGATTATCCTTTCAAAAAATTTCCCATAAACCATTCATCATAAGGGGAGAGGGACTTTGTTCCCACCATTCATAATCATCTTAATGAATAATATTTAGAAGCCTCATAATAGGACTCTATGTAGAATTTATTATGTAATTCTTCTAGAATACGATGAATCGAGATAGTAATTGTGATAATATGAGATTAATGGATAGTTTATTACCTGTATGAAAGAAACAAAGTTTCTACTTAATCAATGCAATACAAAATGATGAATATACGATCACTCAGTATGTCTAACTCCACCAGTTGGCACATTGTACAATGTAGTGAGTTTTTTAAGTCATTATTTAAAATTTTCTTGTTCTCTAGAATGAGTATCATGGTTTCAGATTCCATGCATTTATTTTTAACTATTTGTCGTGGAAAAAATATTAAAACATAATTTATTTGAAATTTTGAAGAAACGTAAATTTATCACTTATAGAAATCCTTTTATCCTTTCATCAATCACTGGGGTTTTAATCAAGAATCAGGGACACCATAACATAATACAGTCATTCATATCATATTCCCTTACTACATGCCTCCATGTTACATGAATCCTTACAAGAGAAACTACTCTTTATTCTAAAATGGGCATCCTAACCTTAGAAATTCACCAAAACTCCATGATAAATAAAATTATTCTTAGGAGGGATAACAACTATTTTTATCTATAGTTTCATTGTTACTCAAAAAATAGAATGCTATTAAGAACATGAAATTATCTTTTTGGTACTTCTTCTAACTTCTAATTATGTATTATTCACTATATTCTAGAATTCTAGTTAATATTATATTTATTATAAAGAATAATTAACTTTGTATTATAAAATATTTCATTCATAATTCAATTATTTTTTTTATTCCACTCCTAATTTTTAATTTTTTAAATATATTATCTCATTTAATCAAAAAAATCTACATGAAATCTAATAAATAAATAAATAACTATATGAATGATAAAATAAAATAAAATTTTGGTATTACATTGAGTTTTTAACTACAAATTTTTTTTATCATGTATAGATAAATCATCTTTGACCCCTAGTGGAATAAATCAATGATCCCATTTTTTGCTCAAGTTATAGTTTTCTTTATTAATATGATTATATAATTTTTTGGTTTCACCTCACCTGTGTCCTTCAACCATCTCCAATCACTGATAGATCCTTCCTTTAAAAATTCATTCTCATTTTATGGTGTGAGGTACTATAGGGGTATTGTTACACAAAATAATAATAGGGAACTAAGACCTATATATAATAAAAGAAGAAGTAATGATATATAGATAATTTTATTCGGTTCATATTAAATTTTTCATACATCCCATATAATAAATAATTAAATTAAATAGAAAAATATATTTAGAGGTATGTCAAGCTGATGATCAATCAAAGAAATAAACAAATAAAAATTTTTAAATTACATTATTTATTTTAATTCCATCATTATTTAGATTAAATTATATGAAATACGTAATTAATTTAGATTATATATAATTGTTTCTAACACTTTCTCCAGGGTGCGTGCATCCGTCACGCAGAGGATGCACTGCTATTACCCTGCATTACCGCTTTCCAAAGGCACGCGATATCTTCTCTTTATTCAAGGATGTCTGCACCTTGATTGAAACGAGATGATGGGATTCATGTTCTTCCATCCATGGATTCCTCCTCAGAGCTCGTCACCTAGTCTGAGTCTCCCTCATAGATTAAAAACATAGTTCGTGAAGCTCTCCCCGATGCCATATCTTCATTGACACTAGTTAATTACGCCGCATTTTTCAGAAACTTCCAAGGGGTCTGGTCAGATCTGAAACCTTCAGTTAGGAGGGCAGTCACGTTGGGGCATCACTGGAGTGTCTTGATGCTGGGGGTTGGCATGTATGTCTTCTATCCCTTATCATTTGGATTTTTGAGGGCGTGGAATCTCGAGCATCCCACATCGAACGCAGGGAATTGTATGAAACATGCATGTATCTGAGGTTTTCTTCTACTTACCATGTTTAACACAAGGTATTCCGCAAGTTTAATGTCTAGCGTAGACATATTGGACAGATCAGAACACTAGCTTGAGTGGATATGATTGATGAAACCCACTGGAGGGCACACTGATATCGGGGCCATCACAAGGGCGGATTCTAGAATGTTGTGGATGATAGTGAAGTGGCATGATCCCCCTGAGATGTGGCAGTCTAGGTAAGAATCAGGATGGATAATGGCACTGGACTTGGGTATCGAAGAGAATTCATACGTATCCCTGTGGTGGAGAATCAATGTCTGCGTTGTTTGATGATATGGTGGGACACCAGAAGAGGTGACCCGTGAGAATGAACACATGGATGGGACCCAGACAATGTGGAACCTCCAGGTTAGGGAATTGTATTCTCGAGACACGTGGGCTCGAGGGAAACATTAGTATGAGGAATGTGTAATGGGCTTGAGCCTCATGGAGGCCTCCTACGTATCCCCGTGGTGGGGAATCAAAGTCATCATATTTAAGGTGGATGATACATTTTACCGTCATGTGGCATGAGAAAATATGCATCTTACGCTCTGAAACGACCCAATGTTGGATTCGGATAACCGACATGAAGTGGGACCTGGGGGCCAGGTGGATTGGGGCTTACACTCTAAGGCAGACCAAGGAGGAAATGGTGCTTGGCACACTGACACAGAGGAGGTCGGGGCCAATTGTTTTTCAGGCTAGTACCTCATGGAGGCTTCCCACGTACCATGAATTATCAAGGATCAAATTCCCCGTAGTTCAGAATGTAATGGGGTTTACGCTCTGAGGTGTCCCATGGTAGTTGAGCTAGAACCTCATGGAGGCTTCCTACGTACCATGCCTTTACATGTATCAAAGTCCCTATAGTTCAGGTTGGAATGGGGCTTAAACATTGTGATGACCCATGGGGTGGGGATTGAACCTCATGGAGGCTTCCTACGTACCATGCCTTAGCACGGATCTAAGTCCTCGTAGTTCAGGATGGAATGGGGCTTACGCTCTGAGACGACCCATGGTGGTGGGGCATGAACCTCGTGGCCTCTTCTTACATACCATGCCTTATCACGGATCAACTTACCCATAGTTTGGGATGGAATGGGGCTTATGCTCTGAGAAGGACCATGGTGGTAGGGCTTCAACCTCATAGAGGATTCCTACATACCATGCCTTACCACAGATTAAAGTCCCTGTAGTCCGGGAAGGAATGGATATTACGCTCTGAGATGACCCATGGTGGTGGGGATTGAACCTCATGGAGGCTTCCTATGTACTATCCCTTAGCACAGATCAAAGTCCCTATAGCTCAGGTATACAGTTTAGCCTCATGCAGGATGAGGGAATTTAAGTTTTACGGTCTGAGGCTGCCCATGGTGGGTCATGGTCGGTGCTCACTCTAAGCTCACAAGAGTCATGCTCAGTGTGATAAACAAGAGGTAGCAGAGACCCGATGATCATGTCACGAAGGGTATGTCCATGGGGTGCGAAAAGGGGTTTACCTGTTGAGCGGCCTATGTTGATGGAACTTACTCCAGGATGGAGGCCCTAGGGTGAAAATGAACATTGGGAGAGGGATCTAGAACCCAGTAATAGAGGAGGGGCCATGTTCCCTATCACGTCCTCGGCTGGCCTAGGGGACCGATGATGAAAGGAGGGAGCACTGTTCCCCACCACATCCTTGAAAGGATTTGGCACTGAGGAAGTGAGGATGAACAAGGGCGTTGCCTCCTACATGAAAGGGTAGGGTCTTACACCAAGGTGTCTTCCCTTCCTCGTGGACAAACAACACTCCAATAAATCACCCCCTGTGAGGGATGATCCCATCCCCGTGGAGACGAGTGGGCATGGAGAATGTCTGCGGTGGGGGGACCCTGCATGCAAGGCATGTATTTAGCTCACTGTTTAACATCATGTGGTGAGGATGAGGTTCTTGGCAGTTTAATGTCTTGCAGCTCGGACAAGGTGGGTTGGCTTCGCACCCTTAGGACATACATAACCGGTTCCCTCTACCCATTGTGTAAGGGAAGGCATCAGCAAGGCCATACTAGGGGGTTTCACAGAGCAAACCATCGAGAGGTCCATGTTAGTGTGGCTATGCGAAGAAGAAATATCCATTAGCATGCCTCTGCTAAGAAAAAATAAGTCGGAGTAACGCAACGGGATATATTGTCCATGGGTCTTTGATGTTACTTCGTATGAGCCTAGAAGGTCATACAGGAAAACCATGTATGATGAGAATGCCCAGGGTGCACGAGACACCTGTGAGTGGAACCTAGAAGAAGGGACTTGGGCATTCGTGCAAGAGGGTTCTCGGGGAGCACCTAGGTGAAGGGCCCTGGGGGATTGCATGCACCCCTTAAGGCTTGTGAAAAAAGGGGTTCGGCCTAAAAAGCCCAGGGTTGGCACAAAATCAGCGTTTCTTTCACGGAATAGGGGCGCAGAGGTTTTTCACATGACTTGAAGGATTTCACACCAACGTTTATAAATTAGGCGCAGGCGGAAAGGGCCGCGTGTAAGGACAGGTGGCGCACAAATGAAGGGATTGCACACAACTGGCTGTCCTGCGCGCAATGGAAAGAATTGTGCGCAAGGGGAAGACCCCGACGAGGTTGTGGTTTAGTCTAAGAAATGGGGATCTCATGTGAAGGTGAATATTGGGGTGACATGGCGCAAAAAAAAACCATACCTAAAGTCCACATTGGACACGTGCGGAATTCCAATTACGTGCACGAGAGGCAGTTCGAATTTTTCTTCCTTGAAAATGAATGGGATATACTTCTATATATAGACATTTGGAAGTGCATAATTCCTTGCTGCATGAAATTATTATGTGATGGCGCCGAGCCTCTTCTCGAATACCTATACTTTCCACACATGATAACTTTTTTCCACGCACTTCATCTTTTTTCCGCGCAACACTTCCAAGAACTTCGGACCAGGCCTCAGGGTCCGAATATGACTTCTATTTGTTGTTTTAGAACATTCTCTAGCCCTTAAGCCCTTTTCGGTGTCTAAAAATTCCCCCCCCCCTCGTAATTGGATTGTTGAGGGGTTGCAATGATCAGATCATGAAGTAAACCCCGAAACACAGGGCTTCGTGGGCCCCCTACATGCAAAAATTTTGAGCGGAACACAAAACATGGTCGGGCACGCAATCCTCTCTTCACGTGGGGGTGGGACCCAGGCATAGCCTATAAAATCCGCTGTAGGTCCCAAGCTTCGTATGGTTTTACTCACGTGATAAGATCTAAGATCTTGTGGGAAAAATTTCTTCTTCTCCTGCACAAAAAACCTCTCGGCGGAGCGTAATTCTAGCGAGATTTGGTGATATTTTTACACAAAAACCTAGGACTTTTCACTCCACGGTCTGAAATTTTGCTCAGCCCACCGATTTTCCGTGCCTGACTCCCAGATTTTGTGCCAACTCATAAAATACTTTTTCGGATGAAAATGGCCACAAAATGGGTTAATGAATGGGAATCCGCTGCTTGCTGCTCTGAAACGGATGTGAAATCAGTGGTTTATTTCATAATGAGGTTTGTCTCTAACAACCACACCTTCTTCAACATGTTAATCCGTTCCTAGAAAGAGTACACCCTGTCTGAAAATCTGCCACTTTGGGACATTGGTATTCTGGGGGAGGTCCCTCTGCCGGGATTCGAGGTTGATGCCCCATGATCATGGGTGACCTGTGAAGACTACCTTCATCGATACAACATCACCAATAATGGACACCCTGCGAGAGAAACCAGGCACATGGATGACTATGTCCTCAACCCCAGGACTAGGACCATTATTGGGGGTCACCCTGTTGCGGAGAGCTCGTCGACCCTCTACGTGAGCACTTTCCGTAAAGAGCATCACTGACGAGACCAAGGGTTGGCTGCAAGACTGGTATTTGAAGTTTGGAGTAATTTTTACCAGCGAGTGGCCATGGGCATACTGGGTTCACCCCACATGCGACCAATTTGGGGCTCACATATGGCACATTGGTCTGTTTGAGGTGGTGTGGACATCACAGTTCCACTTCTAATGGAAGCCTAATCTGGGGCCGGAGCTGTTCACCCAGTGGTCCCCCGATACCAACACATTACATATTCACCATGGGGAAGTCAGCATTCGCCTCTGGGACATCCACTACATCAGAGGAATCCCTTTGGAGGGCCATCAATATGATGAGGTCCACCCACCGATGAACATCTAGGGTGACAGGTCTCAAACACCAATACTGACATGACACATGATGGAGTAGGCCAAAAAGAAGGTGATGGTCATGGACTTCCTAAAATAAATCTCCTACAAGTTCTGGTTCAACCTGTTCCTAGAGAAGGATCTGTAAGTCAAAATGCCAGGAAGTGGAATACTTTGTCCAACTGCAGTTCAGAAGAGCAAGATAAGATCCTACTGGTTGATCCTAGAGGCAGCTAAATACCAATCATGGGGCTATAAACATCAATGAGGTCTGGTACTCGAATGTCCAATATGCTAGATTCCTCACCACATTCCTGAGTAGGTGGCTCTTTCTAGTGCGGGACGCAAGGATGTGTGTCCGCCCTGAGACCCTAGTAAGGGAGGGCATCACGGCAACCAACCAAAGGTTCAACCTTGGGGTCCCCGTTCAAGCTTGGTTTTACGCCATCATTGGATGCATCTCGAGAGGGGGATCGACTAGGAGAGTATGTGGCCCCTTTCTGATCTTCCATGGCTAGGTTGCGGCTCAATGTGGTGGCTACACCATCCCAAATGTCATCTGTCCTCTGTGCAATAACTTGCGACCCTCTCCGCTAAATATTGTCGGGGTCATCCTGATGATGCTCGATGAGGGATGGGTACGGCTTAGGATTGGTAACCATTCCAGCTTCGCCTTCATCCCATTCCCCACCCCAACTGGTCAGCTGATATATTATGGGCAAGGCTCACTAGGGCATAAAGAGTACTTTTAGAGCCTTAGAGGTGTGGTGCTTGTGGCCCGGATTGATGGAAAGATCCTCTGTGAGCCTTATGTGCCATCTATGTTTTCTAGGCAGTTCGGATACCTCCAGCGAATTATGAAGAGAGTATACAAAGATTTCCGGGAGGAGAGGCATCCCTTTGTTCTTCGTTAGATATAGATGTTGTTCACAAAATACGACTCTGGAGACATCATCACTTTCCCTCCCACCAGAGCTGCCGCATGCCTCTCAACTACGTATGTCGAACATTGGACTATAGCATACCCTGAGGGGCTTCTACGGAAGCGAGTCCGGCTGCTCAAGGTCCATAGTGCGGAACCTCGGTGGTAAGAGAGCATGCATGGTGTCTCTAGAGGAGGTGGACCAGAAGTGCCTCAAGAAATGGGGCATGCACAAGTCGGGACCTCTGCAGTGGGGGTGTCACATGGCGTGAGAATGCCCTCATTTCCTGGAAGAGGATGACCACACAGAACGGCCAGAGAATTTCCTGGGAAGCAAATAAGATACTTTCTCTAACCTTCCCAGGATGTCGTCTTCCCTACACTATGGTCAGCTTGGATAACCCTACAGTAATCAATGAGTACTGAATCCCTCTGGCAGATAATAGAGTGGGATGAGGTCCCACTTCTGGATGTGAGGCTTGTCGGGATCACCGACAGAGTGAGCTTCCATCGACAGCATGCATACTTGATGACCAAAGACACATACGCACATCAACGAGGTTGGCATGTGGAGCCACCTCTCTTAGTGAAGGTGCTGCTTGGCCAAGAGCATGATCTGGAAAATATTTTACCAGGAGAAGATGATAGCGACGGATCAAAGGGAAATGAAACAAGAGAGTGGGAGGAAGGATAAGTGGAAGGTGAAGGCTATGGTGAAGGAGTAGAGGAGCCCGAAGGTGAAGGGTCGCAGGGGGTTTCCCACTAAAGGAGTTTCCGGGATAGCGGTGAGATCATCGGCTCTGAAATAGATGTAAACGAGATACTAGAGAATTTCTTCAACCCTAGTCCATCCTTTTACCTTCATTCACTTTACTTATAACCCTTAACCCACCTTTCTAATCTTACTCAGGAGCACATTGGCGCTGACCAAGAATCTCCGGCCGAAGGAGGGGAGGAAGCGTCAATGGGGCAAGGCTGAGAACCGATGCTCGTTATCAAGATGACAAGTGCAGAGGGATCCCCCACCATGACAACTCATGTTGTCGCCAGAGCACTAGAGGTTGATTCCTTGGGTTCCTATAAGTTCCTTACTTTGATATCGGTGCTCACTGTCGGAGGGCTCAACTAATCAGGGTGCTCCTTGTCCATACAGTGACCACGGTGCTGGAGGCTTGTCTAGTAGCTGAGCCCAGACCATCCACGAGTTTGCGAATGTCGAAGGTGCTACCCCATCCAGGACACACCTCCCAAACTGAGTTGGCTCCAACAAATGGTGAAAAGGGAGCGGTAGGAATCGGTGGTGCTACCATCGAGGTAGGGTCAGAAATCGACACGGGCACAACCAGGACTGAGGGGAGAGTGGAAGGTCACCCATATGCTGAGGATCCTATTCCCTTGGGATAAATCTCTAAGCAAGACCCTATTAATACCCTATGGGTTGTCTTCTCTATCTATCAGCCTGCTGATCTCAAATAAATTGATTATTTAGATTCGGAAGCGGTTGAGGAGAGTCAGATGACACGCTGCAAGGGATAGAAGTGAATTCGGAATTTTCTTAACCAACCCAAGGAGGAATGGCTGAAGCAGAAGGGGTCACTCCATAAATGGCTACAAATCCAGTGTGATGGAGGGGCGGATGATCAACGTCTTCACCTAACGGTCTGTGAGTACATGGCTGAGGAGATGTTTGAGAGCAGCCGGTGTGCTGATATCATCCAGTTCCCGGAGGATTCGGGGAGTACCTGAGCATTTCTGAGGGTGGAACAGGAGGTCTGAATTCTTGAGGAATAGGCGAAGGAGCTGGAGGTATTCATCGAAAACTGCTATTGTCTCTTGGAGCAGCTGAGGGCTCAGCTGGCAGATGCTCAAGATCAACTCATAGAAGTGAGTTTCCAGATAATGGATCTCCAAGCCGAACAGGTGCAAGCGCGGGCTAGGGTCAGTGAGGTGCGCTCTATGGCTGCTAATGAAGAATGAGTTCTTAGGGTATTGGAGGTAGTAATGGAGGCCACCAGCCAAAAGTTGGCGGTGTTGGAGAGATCTATCCTAGAAGTCGACCCTTAGGGGCCATGTTATGGCCAACCCCAAAAACATGTCCCGACGTACTACTTTCTATTCATTTGAACTGTATGTATAGAAAAATTTACCTGACCCTTTATTTAACACACTTGTCCCTTTGGTTTAACATGCTCAACCATAATCCCAAAATAAATAAAAATCCATCCCTAAGCTCACGTGGGCCGTGAGAAACAATGGAGGCTCATAATATCTCTTCGTTTGATCGTGGGAGCGTCAACCAATATTCGGGCATTAGAAATTCGAACCCAGATTCCCGAGGAGGAGAGGGAGGCTCATCCAATAGAATAGGACCTCATACAAATTGATGTATCATCTTCTCAATGTGCTCTAGCGCACGAGCAGGGCAATTCTAGGGGAATTGGAATCAGTCCGAACATAGGGGAATGAAACATGTGAATCATGTTACCCAAATTCAGAACATTATGGGAGGGACGTGGCATTGAAGGAAGAATGTTGGCCATGTTCAAAAAATTCCACCCCTATTGCACTAGGCTATAATGGGGACAACAATTAAGGGTCGACCGCTAACCATGTTTGCAACATGGGGCCTAAGTCAAATATCATCGATCATTCTTCCGGAACGTTGTTCCAATATAGTAGGCGGACCATAGGTCAAGCATCTATACTATTATGGGGTCCTTCCAGACGTGATCAGTCTTCTAGAACGTCGGCCCAGGATATCAGGAGGACCATAGGTGGAGCATCCATAATATTTGGGGGTCACTTCAGACCTTAAAGAGGGTGAATATCCAAATAAAGGGGCACACAAAGCATGGAATGTGAAGTGGTGGTTTGTTCGAGAGGAATAAAACACTCCTATTATTATGTCATTATGATGGAATCACATGAGGCAGGCACATCAATCTGATCATGGATCATTCCTACTTTTGGACAGGTCCTCTCTGGTGAGGGAACCCATGCTTCCCAATGTCATTATGGGGCATTTCGAACTTGTTGAGGGCAAATGCTGCAGTTAGAAAACACCCTGAGAATTCAGGCCAAGTGGCCGACAGTGAGGAGGGATGTGATTTAGTGTTCCCCGGGGTTGGACCTGAGATAAAATGTCTGGGCGTTTCTACATATCCCATAAGGATGGGAGTCAATCCACACGTATTTATGGAAAGGGTCTTAGATTATGGTCTTAGAAAATTGACCAAGGATGGGTAGGGAGAGCTGGAGACACATGGTTAGGTGGTTACGAAACCCAACGTGAATGAGGGAATAATCCCTACTCACCATTTTCTCCCTGGGGATGTGTTTCGGTCAAGGGACCGAACCTGAAAGTTAGGCTGGGTCTGCGGGGAATTGTTCAGGTTCTCCTACGTATCTCATAATGATGTGAATTAAGACAGACACAGTTCTTGGATGGTGGCACGACATGGTAAGATACCTGTGTAAAGGATGAAAGGGGCTTGTGGGTCATGACCTCACACTAAATGAAGTGGAAGTTGCTGTATCTTATTTTCCCATTAAGGTGATTGGTTTTTCTTTTGTGGGGAGACCGACCTAGGTTAGAAATTTCTGGCATCGCCGCAATAATCAATCCATATACAGGCATTGAAAAATGGTATGGTAAATAACAAAAACCTAGCATGATGTCCTCTATGATGAGGTCATCACAATGTAGTGCTGTTTTTCATCGTGCGGTCGGGACGATGTTTTTACAGTTTATGGTCATGTGGTAGGACCCAACAGCACAGTTTAAATACATATGGCTTGGACATGGAGTAATTCACGTGATGCGACAAAACATACTTGACATGAATATGGATGAGGTCCATATCATCACCGCGCGCACCTCTGGAAAAGAGCCTCGAGCCAAGAGGACGACGACGCTCAGAGGACGTGGGGTAGGAGAGATTATCTCCCAACTGAGCTGGACCCGAAAGAACAATGTTTGGGTGATTCCATGTGTCCCATAGGGATGAGGATCGAGCTACAAATAGCCCTTAATGATTATCTTAGTTTATGGTCTTAGAGCTCGGACCGTGGGATCCCGGAAGGATGCCATATTACAGCTATGTCCCCCTGACGTGGGAAGGTGCACTGAGAGATAGTGCCATGAGTGTCAAGATTCCACCTAGACATGATTGGGTGGAACATAATGTGAATCATGAAACCAACATTCAAGACCTGAAGTGTCTAGCGCAATGATGGAGGATTACTACTGACCATGTTCGCAACACAGCATCCCATCGCGTTAGCCTGAAATGGGGACAAACAAATGAGCATCGACCACTGAACATGTTCGTAACGTGGTATTTTTATCTATTAGTTGTCTGAAACCCTTGGAGGCATTGGCCTGTAACGGTAGTAGAGCCCTTAGTCATAGTATCCATGACATTTCTGGGGGTCCCTTCAGGTGTGAGAGATAACGGGGGCCCAAATAAAGGGGAACATGAAGCATGACAAGTGGAAGGAACATGCCTAATCTGAATCTGACACTCCTGCTGCTAGACGAGAGTACTCTGAACACATTGGCGGACCACTGTAAAGGCTCTAGGAAATCAATTCGAGAGTGGCCATGAGATTAAGGATTACTGGGAGAAGGGGGGCATGGCACCAAAAACCCAATACCACACCAATATATCCCCCTCGTGGAGAGGGACATGCCAAGGGGCCTAGGTGATCGGTAGATCGGGGAGACCTTTTAATAGATGGGGCTGGACCGGAAATCTAGATATTAAGGCGGTATTACATATCCTATAAGAAAGGGAATCATTCCACATGTTGTTCTGGAAAGGCACCCAGGGGTAAGATACCCTATGAAAGGGGGGTGTACGACACGATGAACAACCTGACATGAATGAGAAAATAATCCCACACCACACCATACACTCCAGGAAGAACTGGGGCTAGTGTTCAAGAAGGCCATGGGGCCTGAGGTTGGGCCTTGATCTTGAAGGCCTGACTAGCTTTCAGTTTAATGTCATGTAGGACAAGCATGCAATTTAAGGTCATGTGGGACCATAGGGGCACGAATGTAGGACCAAATTTGGTTTAAGGTCAATCATGTCCAAGTCATTAGGAAAAGTATTGCTTAGGAACTTTTCATTGGTTGGAGGAGTTATACGCTCACCATCCATGGTCACCAGGGAGTATGGTCCATTGGGATAAACCTTATGAAAAATGAAAGGTCCTTCCCACTTGGGCTCCAACTTGGGTGGCTTCCCACTTGGGCTCCAAAGTTGGGCGACATCCGTTCCATACACCAGGGAATATGGGGTCACCTGTGTGAAATTACGGGTCATCGTCCAATAAGCCCAGAGGGTGTTGGGGATCTTATCCGGACAACACATCTTATTCTGACCAACCATATTATGCAGAGTGATAGAGAGGGTTTTATTGAAGGCCTAAATCTGTCCATTTTCTTGCGTGTGATAGCGGGAGGTATGGTTAGAGAGAATGTTGTACGTGGAGTACAATTTCTTCAGCTCGGCTGCTCGGAAGTTGGTGACATTATCAGTGAGGATCGTGTGAGGTACCCAAAATTGATATATGCTATTGGAACTCACGAAGTCGACGATAGAACGGGCCTTGATTTCCTTGAGTGTAATTATCTCTACCCACTTGGAAAATAAATCCGTAGCAGTCAGAATAAACCAGCATTATCAAGCCATTACTGGTGGGTATGGTCCCACGACATCAAACCCCCAAACTACAAAGGGCCAAGAGTACTAGGTAGTATGGAGAGGCTTCAGTGCCTGATGCACAAAGTTATAATGAACATGGACTGCATGGCACCTATTGGAGAAATCAATGCAGTAATGTATCATGGATGGCCAAAAATACACTAGTCTCTGAATTTGGTGGGACAGCTTTGAACCGACATGATGGGAACCACATGAACCATCATGAAGCTCTTGTTTGACCTGTGGAATCTTGACTCCATGAAGTCAACGAAGGATAACACCGTCAAATCCAATTTTATAGAAGATATTCTCAAGGATAGGACCACTCTGGAGATTAAACTGCAGAGCGCGGCATCAGATTAGCTCGCTCTCGGCCCGGTCTGATTGGATATTACCATGTTGGAGGTATTTGACCAAGGGTGTCCTATAATAGGAAATTACTTCAATCACCACACCTGAAGAACCTTGGGTTCTTGACGTAGAGGCACCGACGGTAAGATGGTTTACCTGCGAGTTGTCATCGTCCTCTAGGGTGAAGGGAGCAATGAATCTCCGATGGGCCACATGGATAATCAGATCATCTTGCTCAGGCTCTGCAAGCGATGCGGCTAGGCAGGCCAATGCATCTGCTTGACCATTCTATGACCGAGGTACCTGGATGACCTCTGGATGAGAAGGGATCTAGGTCATTAGAAGGATTTTGCGTTCTATCAATGGTATGAGCACTGGATTTCTGACAACATAGTCTCCATTGACCTGCTTGATGACCAGCTCAGAATCACCTGTCACATGAAAATGCGGCATGTTGATCTCAAGGGCCAGATTTAGACCAGTAATGAGGGCATGATACTCTGCCTCGTTGTTAGTGCAGCCTTCTGACAACAGGAATGAGTGCGGCAATATGGCTTGCACCGGAGTGAAAAAGATAATGCCCAGGCCAAATCTGTTGAGCCTAGGATCATTGAGTCTTTTACCGGTGGGGTCCGGGAGGCACTGTCGAAGTGAATTTGCGAACATAGGACAGTATGGTCTACTGAGAGGATTTCCTCATCAATAAAATCATATTCTAGGGACTAGTTCACAGAGGTTGGATGGGCGTCTAGGATGTATTCCAATGCCATCCACTTGATAGAATTATTGGGGTCACAAACCTAATGTCAAACTATTGGAGGATCACCACCCACCACACTAGTCGGCCATTCATCATGGTGAGATTCCGAATGTACTTCCACGGGTATACACGAGAGACAAACTATACCTCATGGTGTTGCAGGTAATGCCGTAGTTTCTATACTGAAAATACGAGAGCAATGTAGATTTTCTCTATTGTGGAGTTTATGGTCTTCGTACCGAGGTGTATGCAGCTAAGATAGTAGAAGCTGTACTTCGTCCCCTCATTTTTCTTCTCGGGGAGAAGGGCCCTAAGGGATCATTCCTGGGTAGTGACATTGATAATCAGTGGCTTCTCGGAGATAGGTGGCATCAAGACCAGAGGCTTGAGAAAATATTTCTTGATTTCCTCGAAGGCGGTTTGGCACTCCTCATTCCACTCAGAAGCGATGCCCTTCTTCATGAGCCGAGAAAAGGGGTTACACTTACTAGCCAGATTCACAATGAATCGGTGTATGTAGGCTATGTGGCCCTGGAGACCTTGAAGCTCCCGAATATTACTCGGGGGAGGCATCTAGACGATTGCCTTGATCTTCTCGGGGTCAGTCTCGATGCCTTGATATCGGACAACAATGCCATAAAAAATCTCAGAGGTGACCCCAAATGGACACTTCAACAGCTTCTCTTTTAGGTGGCCGAAACATAGGAAACTGAACACATTCTCAAGGTACATGAGATAGTCCTGGCACTGGAGATATTTGACAATCAGATCAACAACATGGAATTCCACCAATTTTCCCAGGATTTTCTTGAATATGTTTTGCATGGCCCATAGATTGGTGGGACATACATTCTTCAGGCCAATGTGCATAACATGGTTATAGAAAGTAACTTGAGGTGACCTGAAAGGTGTAGGGTGCTCATGCTCAGGGACCATCCAGATCTTATTATATCTAGAGTAACCATTCATGAAGGAGAGGTCTTGGAATCCGACCATTGCATCGATCAGAAATTCTATCACTAGGAGAGGAAAATCATCCTTCGGACGGTGATTCTTGAGACGGCGGAAGTCGATGCAGACTCTGATCTTCCCATTATTCTTTCGGAATGGAATGATATTGGCTAGCCACATGGGGTACTGGACCACCATGATGAAGATGGATCTGATGAGATTTTCAACTTCAGCCTCAACCATGGTACCGTGAGACAGATGCATATTTCTGGGAGGCTGCTTGAACCCGCGATGGTTTGTCGGAAGATTGAGGTGGTGTACGGTTACCTGAGGATCTAGTCCTGACATCTCGTCGTAAATCTAGGAGAATACATCATAGTGATGTTTGAGAAAGCCAACGTACCACTGCTGCTCCTCAAGAGACATAGCGGTGCTGGTCAATGTGGGTCTCGGATCGGCCTCTCTCCCGAGGTTCACCTTTACCAACTCTTCAACAGTGGCTGAGATGCCTTCCTCAAAGGTAGGGGGAGCATCCTCCATCATTTCGTCTCCAATTATGGAGGGATCGTCTAAGGGGGAAGCTGCTTCTATGCTACCAAATCCTGATGGGAGGCTGCTGCCCACTAGTGCTACCGTGGTCATTGCATCAGGGTACTCTAACGCCACTAAGACCATGGCTATGAAGGCTGTCGACCCGATCCCATATGGTCTTCTGCCCAATGGGAAACAATTGATAATATCAAAGCAGTAGAAGAGCATTGACCAGTGCTGACTTATCCTAGCCTGGTGAAACAGACAAGTATGACGGACTGTCATTGCTATGAGTCAGACATCTCGATACCTAAAGGGAGTGGGAGGCTCCAAGATCACTGGTGCCTGGTTCGTATAAGAATACAAAGTGATCATCAGAAACTGCCAAGATTTGGGCGCATGATTCCCCCTTGTCCTGGAAATGAAAAATAACTTCCCCATATCAGGAGTTGTGGCATCCAACTGATGAATCATGAAGACGTAGGAATTATTCAAGACTGCCAAGGGTCGGTCGTAGCGGCGAAGGCTCAACTTTTCTTTCTTGTTCTTTTTTATCCTTTCTCTTGAAATAATCAGCATCCAAGTAGAGGGCTTCACAAGAGGGTAAAGGAGATGCATCGCCTTGGAGTACACCTACTCGACCATTAAGGGAGTACTTGAGGCATTGGGGATATGACGAGTGGACTGTTGCGTGCAGGTGGAGCCATGGTTGGCCCATCAATGCATTGTACGCGGTGTCCGGGGAGACAACCATTTATTATATACTGGAAACTAGGCCACAAAATTGGGTCTTCAGATGGATCTTGTTGACCAGAGTCTATTTTATCCTTTCATATCCCTGGATCCTTAATTCGGAGGGAGTCAGGTCATCCTCGGATAGCCCCAGCTTCTTTAGTATCCGTTTCGGGATAAGGTTGATCCTGGAGCCGGTGTCAACGAAATAGCGGAGAACCTCCATGCCGTTGAATTGGATGGTCATATACAGTGGGCGGATGTGCCCATGTATGGGGTAGCCTTCATCATCTTATGAGGATGAGATGATGGCCTGACATTCGACATTCTCAACTGCTTCAGCATGGAAAGATTCTACAGCTTCTACCTCTGTCTTGAACTGGATGGGGCTCCTTAAATCCTCAGAGAGTGCTTCGTGCATATCTGGTTACAGGGGAAGGGCTTCAAGGATGGAGTTCCTGGATGGGATGCTATCTAGGTGCTTAAGAACATCATACTTCCGTGCCAGGAATGAACTTCTGCTTACAGGTGGCCGCTCTGCGATGGAAGGAATGGAGGACCCTGCCGACTGGACCGATGGCTAACTGGTAATGGGGACATCCTGCTGCTTACTAGTCGAATCTCGGATGGTAACTGCCAGGTGATGACAATGTGACTGAGATTGGCCTGTAGTGGGGAAAATCTGGTCATGGTACGACCGATGTGGTTGTTCCTGATCTAGTAGCAGAAACAGTAGTGGAGGTGGTCCTGTCGACACCAGATGAAGAGGCTTCACATGCTGAGTTCTGTGCTGGGCATGCTCTCTCGTCTCAGTGACATGAATGGCTAGGCTAGAGGTTCCAACTGAAATGCATTGGCAACCCATATGGTTGCGGTTCTTCCGATGTTGGCGTCGGCTGGGGACATTGGGGAGGGTGACCTGGCACTCTGCCTCGTCGGGAGACATATAGGGATTTACAAACTCAATGGTGTTAACCGAATCATACCACTGACTATCACTTGACAAATCATCCACCACTGGGTCGATTGTGGGAGGGATTCCCATCTCTGGGGTCATGAAATCGCCGAGAGTACGGGACGACGACGACATTGGCGGGGCACATTGCTTTTTTTATGCCACCAATGTTTGCTCTTCTGGGAAGAGGCCAGATAAGATGATGATGTAGAAGTGGTGGCCACAGCTTCTGAAGGCTCCAGTTGATTCAGGCATGCATGGATAATGCCATGAGTGTAGGAGACCATCTTGTGAGTCATCCAGTAGTTATACTTCTGGGACCCGCGGTAAGGAACCTACATCCAGTTACCTTCGTCGTCGCTACTACTATCTGATCCCACAAAGACACATGCCACTTGTGTCAAGGCTGGGCCCAACCTGACTATATTGTTGTCAATCTAGTCATAGAGTCATTAGTTGATCACATATCATTGCTTGATGGTGTACCCCAGGAACCGGTGATAAGGGCAGTAGTTGGGGTGATTTGTGAGACACGCCTCTCTCGGCTTCTTGCACTCAGGCTGTCGTACGATTCTCTTCTATAAGGAGTTGGGGAAGTAGTTGGGGACTTGAGCCTCGTCGAATGAGTAGTTCAGATTCCTTCTGCTCAAAAAGGGGGCTCTAGGAGCCTAACCCTGATGAGGTGCCGGAGGAGCCTGCTAAGGGGGAAGAACATGATTATCTCGCCAAGGTGGCGACGACGTGTTACGCTGGGGCGCCTACCGATTCTGAGGCAGGAGCTGCTGGGCTAGATACTGTGCCTGTGTTGGAGGGCCTCTATGAGGCCGCGGGGCCGGTGCAAATGGTAGAAACTCTAGCTACTGGGGGGATTCTACTTTTTCCATGGCAGCGGGCTCGGCTATGGAATCTCTCATTATTGGAATTGAAGCGGGAAGCAGGCATGCCGAACTAGCCTATTGTAGAGTTACTTCAAGGTGCTGGGCCTTATCCGAGATGTCTCGGAACCCTCCAGGATAATTCAGAGTGATCAGGGAGTGAACTAGTTCCGTCTTGAAATTACCTATACACATCATCAATAATTTCTCCTGAGTCAGCGACATGTCAATGGAGTATGTATGCCCCTTACACCGGGTGATGATGTCCGCGACTCGTTCATCGGGCCTTTTCATGCACCTGAAGAGTTCTGCAATGTTTGTCTATCGGATGGTAGATCTGAATAGGTAATGGAACTAACTGTGAAGGTCCTCCTAGCATGTCACAGAACCAAAGGGGTGATGGCTATACCAAATGAATTCTGACCCCTCCAGTGTCTGAATAAAGCAACGGATCTTGGAAGCCTCCAGCTGCGCTGGTGTCCCTAACAAAGGCCCATGCCTCGAGTTGAAGTGGGTTAGTTGCTGCAGCGGTACCCCCGTCACATTAAAGGGGGAGAAATTGGGATTTCCAAATCCCGGGGGTGTCTACATGTCCTCCACCCATGCGGGGTATGGATTTCTGTCGGGAGGGACAGCCACATGTTGTATTTCCAAATATTCCTGGTAGGAAATGAGCACCGCAATCGGATCATTTGGAAGAGGGTCCCTATCCGGACAGGGATCCCTAAAAAAATCTCATTTCCAGGCTCCTCAATTTAGTGTCCAAGCTTATCATCTCATGGAGAAACTGGTGGAGCGACCCTTGGGGCGGCTGGAGGAGCTTGTATGGGGTTCCCTAGGTGGTCTCGTCGTTCAGGAGGGTTCCGAGAGACATACTACAACCTCTTTTCATGAGCTCTGGCTTCCACCCTGTCAGCGAATACGGCGTGATCATGGTTTCCTGGGGGAATCTCGCTGAGGGGTATGTGTCCCGACCCCTACTGCCCCAGCCTAGGATCACCGTAGTCGGGTCTCCGCTTTGCAATGCGTTCATCCAGAAGTTCGTTGACTAAATTCTTCAACTCATCAAGCTGTTGGTGCAACACGACCTTCTCGAGGTCCTCTTCTATCATCTACCCTGAACATGACGGGTTGGAGTGCTTGATAGGTCCAAAATTTTGTTTTCCTTTTCTGACATTTTGGCTCAATACGAAGGCTTCAGTGGGGGGATGACGACCTAGTAGGTTCTTCTGCGGGTGAGTAATATTTCCTGATGGGTCCAGTGGTAGCACTTCTTCAGGGGGGATGCCCCAATCGAGAAGTCCCAGCTCATTCGACTCTCATGCCATATCAGTCATGTTGACCACCACACTTCTTGGGGGCATTTCCACACTACCGCCATGTGAGTCGGGCTACTCATGAATCGCAATAAAGAGGAGGGCAGCGTACTACCCCCAGCCACGGTCTTGCACGTGGGGGGTATCCTCCTCGACAACTATGTGGAGTACATGAAAAATCTGAATTCACTGTTGTTGGAGGGCCCTGTGGTGGCCAGGTTACTCAAGAAGTCCGATCGCATGGAGTGTGGCCAGGTCAACCAGGCGGTATTGTTCGCCGATGTCTTAGAGGTGCTCTTAGCTCCCGGGATAAGTCACCCTCCAATGGAGAACACAGAGGTGAGTATCCCAGAGGGTCTGGAGAAGACATTCAAACTCTTCTGGGGTGAGTGATTCTGGTGTATCAAAATTTGAGCCTACGATCAGCCAAAACATCTCAGGGAAGTGGCCTGCTGCTAGGATGTTCTAGAAGCTCCCTAGCTCAGATACAGGGTATGGCCTTTGATTGCCACACTCGTCAACTGAGGGTGGAAGAGTAACTGGAAGAGGCATTGAGGTAGACCACCGGGATGACAGGCTAGCTGGTGGAGAATACGGTGAGTGGGATGATTGGCTGCCGAATCTTGGGCCTTCTGCTGAGGGTTACAGAAACCTGTCCGCCATGTCATGATAGGATGAACCGGCGAACAGAGATCCTAACACTGAAATAGTGTCTTCCGGGGGCGGGTTACACCCTGACTCTTCCGTCACTAACCCCTACAATAGCTCCGAGGTAGAGGGTGCTTCTGGAGATGATGGTGGCGACTGTGTGGTTGGCCCCTGCAAACTTGCCAGAGTCTCATTCTCCTGAATATACCTTAATACGGAGATAGGGATCCTATGGATCTTGAATTCTAGGAGCATGAGGCTGATGTGCCTCATTTCGGCCCCAGCCCTCGACTCGGAGGACTGTGGAGAGGCCTCCTGTGCTGAATCATACTCTGCCTCGGAGTCTGAGAAGCGGACTGTTCTAATCCCAAACTGTCCTTCCCTAGGATTCTTCTTGCCGCGGCAGCGACCTGCTCTCATGCCCCTGGATGGTTCTTTCTTGTAGGGCTTATTTCCAAAAAAGGGGTCCTTCGGCTGCACTAGTGCTGGGGTGGAGAAAGTTTCACCCGAGGAACCCGGGGTGCAAGGATCATCGGGACAAATGTCAAATGGGACACATGAAGGACCTCTGTGCTGGGTGTTGGTGAAGTGGGGTTGGCATCCACCTCTCAGATTGTTGGGGCGAGGAGGGCCTTCACCGATCGACATAAGAACATGCGGGAGACCCCCATGGTGGCAAGTGACCATATATGAATTGTCTCAAAACTTGTGGTCTGTGGTAGGGGGAATGAACTAGTACCCAATGTAGTGATCATGGGAGAGACCCCCCGTATGGAGTGTTTTTGTCACAGGAATGACCCGAACTTATGCTGAATGTGGACGAGGCAGACCTCCAAGCCGATGTTTGGAATAGGGAGGGCCAACACCTTCCATAATTCCTGCATAAAGGGAGCCTTCATGTAGGGTGGGACTACTGCAGATTGGTCTACAGCGGCCATCACCTGTGCCGGCGACCGGGAGAGTCAACCAAACCACCCCATGGGGCTGTTGGGGCATCGATCAGGTTCGGGCATATAGCTGCTCCTACTCAACGCATGCAAGGATTTGGGGATATGAATCAATGGTGGCTTGGGCCACATTAGTCATTGAAATTGGTGCTCCACAACGAGCGACTTTTTCTGCTCATGCCCGATGTTGGCGTCGGGTCAGGTGGACTGGAGCCAGTGGTGCAGGCGTGTGGACAACCTACTCCTTATCTCAGGGAACCTAGTGGTGGCGCTGACACGGCCTGGTGGGGGCCATCGCCAGGAGTCCTAGAAGAGGGGCACAGACCAGGCCAGCCCGGATACCTCTTACTTCGTCGGTGTAGGGGAGATACTTGTCGAAGCACTCTAGTGACATGCTACCGAAGCGATTGAATGTTGGAGTGGGGAGAAGCGGCTGCCTGTGCAGCCCTCGGGGGGTGGCGTTGACGGTGAGGCGTAGCTGCCTCAAGATCTTGGTGGGCCATATCCCTAGTGGGGATCTTCTCATACCTGCATACAAGGTCATTGATTACCCTTTTCTAGATAATCTCTGATGGGGAGAGGGGGCGTGGGTGCCCAACAGTCGTGGAAGTCGCGACCATCGTGGAAGAGGAAAAACGATGCAGGGAAGCCACGTTGATATTTCCCCTGCCCCTACCGCGGTGGGTAGGTGATCGAGCTCCGGATGTAATGACTATATTCCTAAAAGCATGGAGATGAATGCATTAACACTGCAAGAAAAAGGAATTGACAAATAGTGCCCCTGCATCGTTCTGTCTTCCATGGTTGGCAAGAGGGTTCCACACTGACAACATCATAGAATAGAATGTTCAACATCTTGACTGTCCCTACTTCTGGCGGCATTCACATAATGCAAGTTCATTGGGACCTGGTACAATTTGACGAGGTCAGACAACATGCTTTTCCACTGATGTCTCTAACGCTACTAACCTCTAAGCTAAGGAGAGGAGATTCACATTGGGTTCACCATTTTTCTATTTCTGACGCTTTCATCGGGGTGCGCGCGTCTTTCACGCAAAGGACGCGCTGCTATTCCCCTACATTCCCACTTTCCAAAGGAGGTCATCATCTTCTCCTTATTCAGGGATGTCTTCTCCTTTATCAAAATGGGATGATGGGATGTAAATTCTTTCTTCTTTTGATTCCCCCTCGGAGCACGTCACCTAGTCCGAGCCTCCCTTATAGATTTAAAACATAGTTTGTGAAGCTCTTCCAGACACCATATTTTTATGAACACTAGTTAATTACACCGCTTCTGTCCGGACCTTCCATGGGCTCTAGTCAGGGTAGAAACCTTCGGTTAGGAGAACAGCCGTGTTGGGGCATCACTAGTGTGTCTTGGCGCTGGGGGTTGGAATGTCTGTCTTTTGTCCCTTATCAAAGGGCTTCTCGAGGGCGCAGAAGCCTGAGGAATCCCACATCGAATGCGGGGAATTGTATTCCATAGGCATGCATATGAGGTTTTCCTCATCTTCCCATGTTTTAAACAGGGTATTCCGTAAGTTTAACATCCAGCAGAGACAGATCAGACTAATCTGAACACTAGCGAGAGTGGATCTGATTGAAGAACCCCGTGGAGGGAACACCGATATCGGGGCCAACATGAGGGAAGCTTCCCAAATGATATAGAGGGGAGTCATGTGGCATGATCCCACCAGGATGTGGCGGCCCAGGTAAGAAACAAGATGGATAGTGGCACAATGCTTGTGTCTCCATGAAACTTCCTATGTATCCCTGTGGTAAGGAATAAAAGTTTTAATAGTTCAATGATACGATGGGACACCTGAAAAGGCGACCCGTGAGAATGAATGCGTGTATGGGACCCAGACTAAGTGGAACCTCTAGGTTAGGGAATGATCTTCCCAATACATGTTGGCTTGAGGGAAATATGGGGATGAGGCATGATTAATGGTCTTGAACCTCGTGGAGGCCTCCTATGTATCCCCATGGTGGGGAATCAACGTCTTCATAGTTCAGGTGGTGGATACAGTTTAACGTTATGTGGGATGTGAACATTTGGGGATTACGATCTGAAATGGCCCAAATTTTGTGTCATAGAACTGACGTGAAGAGGGACCTGGGGTCTAGGAGGATTGGGGCTTACACACTAAAGATACCCAAGGTGGAAATGGGGCTTGGTACACCGACACAGAGGCGGTCGGGGCCAATGGTTTGTCGGGATTGAACCTCGTAGAGGATTCCTACATACCATTCCTTAGCATAGATCAATGTCCCCATAGTTCAGGGTGGAATGGGGCTTACACTCTTAGGAAGCCCATTATGGTGGGGCTTGAACCTCGTGGAGCCCTTCTATGTACCATGTCTTAGCACGGGTCAAAGCCCTCATAGTTCGGGATGGAATGGAGCTTATGCATTGAGATGGCCCATGGTGGTTGGGATTGAACCTCATGGAGGCTTCCTACCTTCCTTGCCTTAGCACGGATCAATGTCCCCGTAGATCAGGATGGAATGGGGATTACGCTTTGAGACGGCCCATGGTGGTGGGGCTTGAACCTCATGGTGGCTTCCTACGTACCATGTCTTATCACAGATAAAAGTCCTTGTAGTTCGGGATGGAATGGAGCTTACACTCTAAGACGGCCCATGGTGGTGGGGCTTAAACCTCATGGAGGCTTCCTACATACAATGCCTTAGCACAGATCAAATTCCCTTTAGTTCGGGATTGAATGGGGCTTACACTGTGAGATGGCCCATGGTGGTGGGGCTTGAACCTCGTGGAGGCTTCTTACGTACGATGTCTTAGCATGGATCAAAGTCCCCGTAGTTCGGGTATACAGTTTAGCAATGTGCGGGATGAGGTATTTGGGGCTTATGCTCCGAGGCGGCCCATGGGGGGTCATGGTCTCTTCTCACTCTATGCTCAAGGGAGTCATGCTCGGTGTAAGAAACATGAGGTCGTAGAGACCTGATGATCACATCATGAAGGGTGCGTTTGTGGGGAGCGAAGAGGGGCTTACGCATTGAGCAGCCCATGGTCCCGTGACTTACTCCACGATGGAGGCCCAAGGGCGACAAAGAGTAGTAGGAGAGGGATCTGGAACCGAAGAAGAGAGGAGGGGCCCCATTCCCAATCACGTCCTCTTCTGGCCTTTGGGACCGATGATGATAGGAGGGAGCACCGTTCCCCACCACGTCCTTGGCTAGATTTGGCACCGAGGAAGTGAGGAGGAAAATGGACACTGCCTCTTGCAAGAAATATTAGGGGCTTACACCAAGGTGGCTTACCTTCCCCGTGAACAAGCACCACTCTAATAAATCACCCCATGTGAGGGATGATCCCATTCTCGTAGAGGTGAGTGAGCGTGGAGAATGCCTAAGGCGGGGTGAACCTGAGTGCGTGGAATGGGGTTAGGTAACAGTTTAATGTCATGTGTTGAGGACGAGGTTCTTGTTAGTTTAACGTCTTGCAGCTCGGATGAGGTGGGTTGGCTCCGCACCTATAGGACATACATAACTGGTGCACTCTGCCCCTTGTGGAAGGGAAGTCATCAGCAAGGCCATACTGAGTTGGTGTCGCGGAGCAAACCATCGAGGGGTCCACGTTAGCATGGCATTGCGAGGAATAATCAGCCGTTAGCATGCCTATGTGATGAAGCATAAAGCGGAGCAACACAACAGGAAGGATTGTCCAAGGGACTTTGTAGTTACATCGTACGAGCCTAGAAGTTCGCACGGGAAAACCATGTATGATGTGGATGCCCGGGGTGCATGAGACAGCAGTGAATGGCACCCAGAAGGATGGAATTGGGTGTTCACGCAAGAGGGTTCTCGGGGAGCACCGAGGTGAAGGGCCTCGGGGGATTGCGTGCACCCCATGTGGCTTGCGTGAAATAAAGGGGTCCGACACGAAAATCCCCAGGTTGGCGTGAAATCATTGTTGCTTGCGTGGAATTGGGGGGATGAGGTTTTGAAAGAGAAATGAAGGGATTGCACGCAACTGGCCGGCCTACGCGCAATGAAAGGAATTGTTCCCAAGGGGAAGACCCCGAAGGGGTTGGGGTTGAGTCTAAGCCAGGGGGATCTCATGCGAAGGCGAATCCCGAGGTGACTTGGAGTGAAAAAAACCAAACTTGAAGGCCATATTCCACGCATGCAGAATGCCAATTACTTACACGAGAGGTGGTTTAAAATCTTCAGCCTTAAAATGGAAGGGGTTATCCTTCTATTTATAGACATCTGGTAACACGAAATTCCAGGCAGCGTGAAATTATTGTGTGACGGAGACGGCGACGCGAAATTATTTTGCACCGGCACTGGGCCTCTTCGCGAATCCCAGTACTATCTGCACGGGATCAATTTTTTCCATGCACTTCAACCTTTTTTCCATGAAACACATACGGGCCTTCTAAACTAGTCCTCCCAGTCCGAATATGACTTCACTTTTTTGTTTCGGAACATTCTCTAGTGCATATACACTTTTCAGCGTCTACAATAATATAACCAAACTACACTTAAGATAAAACAATATTCCCATACATTATTAATTTAAAATGATAAATAATTTAAAACAAATCTTTTTAGTTTCAAAATCAAGTCTATGGAATGTACTAATGAGGATATATAGTTTTCACCTTTTTTTCTTCTTTTTAATTTCATTAATAGAATATAATATGTCATGATGTTCACTCTAATGAAAAAATGGCATGTACCTTTTTTCTAATGAATTCAAATTTAACATGTCTTGTAATTACACTACATGTACTATCACATGACAGGTTATTTGTTATATGTTGTGGATGAACCCAATCATGTATTGTGTACTTAAATTGAAGGTATACGTACATTGTATTACAGTATATATATGGTGTGTAATGCTCTGGGTGAATCCATGTAGATTGTGTAAAATTTATGGCACATGACACACTATAAATAAACATAACATGTGTCACTAAGAAAATTTGAATGAAGTACTTGACATATAGGACACCGTACACATCATGTAACTACAGAATTACACTGATAATAATTATTATAATTTTTTATCCACATGAAAGATAAAAACACTCTGTGTGTACTTGGTGTGGTGTAAATGAAGTGGGGCATGTTGTAAAACCATCTACACACTATGTATATTGTTATTCATTATAATTTTCTAGGTGCTCAATCACATGATATGTCTATATTGGGGTGTACCTTGAATGAATTGGCATGTGATACATGGAATATATAACAAACTCTATTCAATTTAATCAATTTCCCGACTCTCAGAAAAACTTTTAATATCTGAGTTAGTATCTCAAATAGAATTCCATGTGTTACACGGTCCATTCAGTATGATATATACCATGAAATTCACATTTCTTCATGTCGATCAACTACATAACAATACATGACATGTAACGACACTGAATAAATTAAATATATGACTTGTTGTGACTCACATATAGTCAATTACATGTGGGTTTACACAACGTGTACAATAGCTACACACCTAGTCCTCCCTATGATGTTATTCACTGGATGACCATTAATACATGTCATGACATTATTGAACATATCAGTTCACTTGTAATTTCATGATTGATGGGGCCATATCCATTCATGGTTAACCGTGGGTACATAATGTGTAATTTACCATGACATATAGTGTATCCATGTCATAATGTAAATATTCTTGGAGAATCTGTATAAGATATTCCAGAATTCATTATATGTTATTGTCATTTTCATTTTCATATGAAATTGAGTTAATATGTTCGCTTGACTACTGGATTAAAATAACATGAAATAAATAATAGTTCTAAACAAATTATAGAAATTAATAGATAATATAATTAATAATTATAAATTATAATTTGACCACTCTAATACCACTTTTATATTTCAAGGGAACATATAAAGCATCAAGGTATTTAATGGAAATATCCCTTATTAGATTAAACAGAAAATATCCAAAAAAAGATTAATGTAACAAAAAATGATTCTTGTGAGGATCTTCCAGATTTTATATGCACTTAATTTCAAATTAAATTTCCCTGAACATTATAACTATCCATTGATCTATTTGGTCACTACTCATATCATGACATTGTAGTACTAAGGAAATTAAAATATATTTCATATTGTTTTATTAACAATGAATCCATGAATCTATGGAAAATTCTATTAGTATTACAGGTCCATGCATAGAGGAACCTGTGGATAAATATTAATTTCTGTTGACTATAATAAGAAGAATCATGTTTTCTCTCTCTCTTCTTATGAGATGGTTGATTTTTTTTCTATCCAAGGATTGACTAAATTCATAGAGTCTCAAAAATATTCACAACAACTCCTTCCCTCTAAACTGATATAATTCTAATTATAATCACGTTTATAAATGATTAATATTTATATAATGTCCATTTATCTAATTTCATATTCTAAGTAATCCCCATATAAAATAATAATAATAATATCTATTATTATATCAAATAAAATGAAATAAATTCACTGATGTATAAATATCCATTGTCAAATTAATAAATAAATATTTATTTTTAATTATTTAAAAAATATGTTATTTATAGTAACTATTTTACTAGACTAGTAAATCATCATCAAGATTAATCAAACCATGAATAATTAACAACTTATTATATTATAATATAATATAATATAATATAATAAATAAATATTATAATCAATAAATTCAAGTATAACTATTAATTTTAATATTCAAGTATCTAAATAAATATTTTTATTTATATGTATACTAATAGGTGAATAATTTTTTTTTGTTTGTCATCTTATGAATAATAAAAAAGAGGTAAAATTCTTCCCCCATATTATAAAATTAAAATTCTAGTGAATGAATTAATTCATTCAAACACATTGAATAACTATTATTATAAAAACTACGAATAATAGTTATTATAAATATTAAATTCAATATAAAATTAATTGTGATTCTGGATAAACATACATTGTAACCCCTATTCCAATTTATTTGTGAAATTAGGTGAACATATTTAACTTCCAAGATCAATATCATGAAATGTGATATTGTGGAGAAATAATTTAAAGTATTAATGAAAAAAACATTCCAATGGATTGTACTATGTAATACAATCCATTTTTAGGATATCTCATGATGTAGGATTCATACTTGTGACAACATCCAATGTTAATGAATTATATTTCATTGATTATCTATAATTAACTCATCGATGTAGTACCATTGCTATGGATTTAATTATATAATTATATTTCAACAATAAGTTCTATGATATCATCTTGAATTAACTTTGAAGGGATAATTTATTTATTGACTTTATCAATTAATGTTATATCACATATGTTTCTCCCAACATATGTTTCCTCACCATGAAGATATGTTAACATAGTTTTCATCTGTACACTAATGTACATGATCCAATATATATATAAATTATAATCTAATTTCTATGTCCCTACACACTAATATATTCATAGGAATATCCAATGACACCTATAACTTACGGAATCTATATTATAGGTTTTATCTATATAATCTAAATTTATGGAGGCTGCCATGTGAGAACATCCTGAGATGAATTATAGATGTCTTATGATCAACCAAAAACTTATAGTAAAATATCATATGTGTTTCATTAGACATATGTTATCAAGAACATATGATATAAATTTAATTATATTATCATATAAGTTTCTAGGATCTCATTATAATTGGGATCATTAATAACCAGTGATAGTTTAAAAATCTACGCAACTAATCAAATAAATGTCATGTAAGAGAGAAATCACCATTTCATAAATATTTTTTAATTATTATATTAATTTAATGTAAAAAATAAATTTATTCAATGGAACTCTTTTTATTAATAAAAACATCTCATACATCTTTTTACCATGAATACAATATTTTATTATTTAATAAAACTAATTATTTGGGTTTTTGTTAACCAATACATTCCAAAGAAAAACCACAAATATAAAATTTATATACAAAAAAAAATCAATCATGTATTAAGAATTAGAATTTAATAATTCAAACCAATCAAAAAACAGTCACTAATTCAAAGTTGTTTGGTTCGCAAAGAGATTAAATTGAGGCCAAGAATTATATAGATCTTAACTTCATGTTCCTGAACACCAGAATGCACGAAGAAAAAAAAATTCCGTCATCTGGTGACCATCATCTATTAATGAAATTAAGAGACCTTATTGAAATATTACATAAAAGAACACGATTTCACTTTTAAAGGAATAACCCTAAATAAATAAAAATCAACATTTGGAAGTCAATCCAATAATCATCATACACAACAATATCTTACAATCGCATCCAGACCATCCAACTCATCCACGTCTAATTAAATTGGTGATTCTATACTATGGTACATTATTGGTACACTACCAAGGAAATATTCAAAAGAACTTTTGGTCTTAAAATTCCAACAAGACCCAAAAGACAACGCTAGATATGAACTTGGCACCACCGAATATTAGCTTCCACTCATCGAGACTTCCATAACACAACATATTGGTTCCATCCTTGAGTAGCATAAACACATCAATAAGCAATCATCATTCGGCAGACACACAATGTCTACTAAATAATTTATTTATAAATACAATAAGTTAGTGGGACTGATTAATTAATGAATTATTATTTGGTAGATTATATGAATGAAAAATGGCATTGTATTGGAAATAAAAACACATTATAGATAATAACTAAACCATTGGAAAATCATTTAAAAAAAGATAGTATTTTACAACAAGTAGAACAAAAAAGGTTTTGTGATAGTTTATAATGAAACAATCTTTTGAAATGTTTATTCGTAATGTATGGAGATTAAATGTCACTAAAAGATGAACTATTTCTAATTTTTAGTGCGATATATTTCAAATAGTAGAAAAAAATATCAAGGTGGGTATTTTTGTTAAATTGACCATGTTTCAGATTTATTTTTCTCTTAGATATGGTTTTTTTATAAATATTGAGACTTCCAGATGAAGGTAAACTAAGTTGGATGTTATATATGGCTTTCTTCTTGTCATTTATTTTAAATAAATTTTCCATCAAAAGATTATTCATATTAGTATGGTTTTGGTTCTCTATAATTTTATTAAGGACATTTATATGTTTATAAGTTTTTCTAATAGTTTTTGAGTTCAATTATGGTGGACATATCCACATGCATTAAGGAAAACAAAATTACTGTCTGGTTCTTTAAACAACAGAAAATTTCATACTTATTTGAATGATAATAGTGAGTGTGGTACTAGAAATGGGTTATTTCTAGTTATGTATTTTTGGTGTATTTTGGACAATATATTCTATACATAGAGAGTTCAAATTATATAGATATTTAGTGGGACTAGTCATTGTCTTTAGAAGTTTATGGGGAAATTGTTAATCGGTACATCAAATATAATTGTTGACTATTATTTTAAGGATATATTTTCCAAGACATTATAATAATAATATGTGAAAAATAGAATCTACTCTTTGTATATTTATGGCAGTGAAATAATATAAGTAACCTTATCATGGTTTTTGGAATCATGTTTTTGGGTGAACATTTATATTTTCATTATTATTAAAACCACATAATTTCATTCATTAGGAATCTATGTATAAGAATAAAAATTAAAAATCCCACCATGTTTGGTCTTATTTTTCAAATATTTTATAATAGTTTCATTATAGATTATAGTAGTTGTGTCTATTATTTTGTGGTCTAATCTCACCATATCATGGTATTTGAAAGAATGCATATTCTATTAATTTTGATGATGTATCTTTGTATATGAATCATGGGGAACATTAAATCAATTAATTATATACCAAATTCTAAAATAAGGTAACTAAAATAACTATAGTAATTAAATATATTAAAATAAAAATGAATAATATGTAAGTTGGTTTTGGTTTTGGAATTTGAATTTGAATGTCAAAATTCAATGGATGATGAGAAATTTGTTTTGATGTGGTAAATAAGATAGTGTTTTTAATGATATTTGGAAGAGTTTAATTTAGGACTAAAATATAAATAACACCTCAATTTAAAAATAAGATTATTAGATCCCCATCAAATAATAAATTGATGTTGAAATTCATGAACTAAAAATTGAGGGTACTCTTTAAAAGTTGGAAGGATTCTTTTTATGTGAAGTTATGTTTTAAGGTTAATTAAATTGAAAATTGGTTTGTAGTTGAATTTTTCTTTAAGATATCATAGTGAGCCATGGAAAAAGTTTTTGGGATTCCAAATATTGAGTTCCCGTACTATTTTTCGCAAATTAATATTGATATGATGTAAAGAGAAATTTGATTTTTTATACTTAAAATTAGTGTTTCATTAAGAGGTTGAAGAATAAATTTGTTTAATTTGTTAATGATTATCATTTTTATTTTTTATAGATTATAAAATTAGTTTGGAAAACTTTTAATTGAATAAGAATTTGATGATTAATAATTATCAAAATATTTATGATGATTAGTTTATCGGTTGGTCTTGGATTTTTTATGATATGCCAAGGATGTAGCCCACTCATATTAAATGGTGAATATTGTTAATTCACAATAGTAAAATTTTCATAAATGTTTAATTTTTAATTTTTACTAATTATGCGTTTAAACATAATATAATTATAATTGAAGTGATTTTAATGTCAAAAAAATTAATTCATTAGTCTTAGCTGATGATGATGGTTGTTCATTGGTAGAAAATAAAATAATATTTTTCACTAATAACCCCCCCTTCCCATGGTGAATCCTTGATGATCCTAATAATTATTAGAATATAAGTCACCATAATTAATATGATTAAAATTTCAAGGACGAATATGGTAAATATAATTTATATTTAAATGATAATAGTATAGAAAGAATATATTATAAAAATAATTCAATGAAATTAAAAAACCAGGGAAAAAATAGAGTGTAATTAATTCTTAGAAATATAAAGGTGGTGTCTACATAGAAGGAAATTGTTTACACAATCATAATATATGAAATTATATTATGAATTAACCATAATATCTAAACTAGTTATGGAATAAACATTTATTGTTTTTTCATGAAATAATGTTTTATACCATTTAATAAGATTAAGGAAAATAATTACTATTTTAATGAAATTCTTTATAGGATAGATTCTAGGAGTTCATATTATAATATATATTAAAAAATGTGTGTAATTTCATGATTTTAAATAATAATCATATTTTTTAGACAAAAAACTATTTTTTCAAAATATTTGAAAATGGTCACCATTTTATTATTCTATTATCACTTTGTTTCTCTGAATATAAATTATTGGTGATTTAATTAATTAATTTAATATATGAAATATTTTTTTTCAATTTCTACAAATCATAATATTCATGGGTTTGTGGAAATAATAATTTAAATTTTGTGAAATATATTTTCTATGAGATCAATGAGATTTTTTATTGATTAAGGATAATTTCCTATTCAAAAAAATTAATTCTTGTATAAATGTTAAAATAATCTAAATGAATAATATATTATATGTACTTGAGAAGTATTTATAATATGTGTTGATTAATTAAATAGTTTTCATTCCATGTAATATCATTCATATTAAAAATTACTCATATAAAGTATTAATTATGCTATGGGTTCTTAGTTTTTAAATTCGTAATAAAAAACATATAAAATAATCAAAATATTGGATATTATATTTTTAAATGCATTTGATATAAAAATATAGTGTTGAAATTATTGATTGAGAAAGTATATATAACCATTCTCTTGGTATTGATTCATCGAATGTGAAATTTAACTTAATTGATTAATGGGAGGCTAAATTTACTAGAATGTTACTTGGTGTTGAAATTATTGATTGAGAATGTTTTTTCTCGTTATTTAAATATATCATTTTATATGATTATTCACTGATATTTAAATCATTTATATATATTCTATGTATCATGAAAGTAGATTGATAATTAAAACCATAATTTAAAATATAAATGTTTTCAATGATCAATTTTCTGGATTGAAAGACATATGATTTGATTCCAGATCGTATTAGCATAAGTAGGGGATTATATAAAAGAGGAATATTATCTCATGAGGGAAAGGTGTGATTTGTGTTCTCAATTTACTCACTTAGTATACCAAATGAAATTTAAAATGTAGTAGAATTAATATAATAGGGTTTTAAGATTCATACTAATTCGATTTACATGAATTTCATAATGTTTGAAACATGTAAATGGATATATAAAAGGGATGAGTTTGTCAAGTTTAGGATAAAAATAATGAAAAACATATTATTAAAGTGTGGATGAATCAACATCATTTCAATGTCCTTATTAATTAGGCCATAAAAATAATACTTACTAAGAATCTATTTATTTATAATGTTACATAGATATTAAATGGAAGATATCTGCATAGAATATAAGAATGACTTTAAAAATCGAAAATAGTGATGGAAGGTTTGAGGTACTCTAGAAAAATAAATCTAAGATGCTAAAGGTGAAGAATAAAAATGTTCATGTGTAATTAATAATATATTTAGTGATGGGGAATTGAATAAGGAGGTATAATTATAGATAAAATACTTGTGAATGAAAGTAGAAATTGTAAATATTAGCAGATATTTAGTTGTGAGATGATGGTTGTTTGAGGGATAGTTGTTTTGTGTCGAGAAAATAATATTTTTTTGTTTTATAATTATAATCATGATAATATATGAAACCATATACGTATGAAAACCAGGTGGGTTCATCATGTTGGCATCCATGGTGTGCATAAAATCCTTGTTGGCTATAAAAAATTAGTAGACCACATTTATTTTTTTGATCCATTAGAATATGTTCAAGGTCATGAAAGAGAAAACCTATTTATCATTCAATGGGTGTATAAAAAAGTGAACAAACCCCAAAGACAAGGAAGTGTGAAAATTAAAACCAATAGTGTTTCAAAATCATGTAACTATGTGAATGTAATATTTTTTTTCATAATTTTGAATATCCTTCACTTTGATGTCTGTAAATTAGGTTTAGGAAAAACTAATTTCATTGGTGTATAAATACCAAAACGAAATGTGTATCCTACCATTACATCATTGGATTAAACATTAAAATTATAATGAAAATAAATATATAATAAAAAATATTTGAAAAAATGAACTAATTTTTAAAATGTTAAAAATAATATTTGTTTAAATATATTCATCCGTTTTTATAAAGAAGAAAACATTAATTGATAGTACTTAGAAGTAATGATAAATAAAATGATTATATTCTCCCAATATTATCTTGATTTTTTATTTTATAAAAAAAGATGCATAATTGAAAATATAATGAAAATTAATATAACTATAATTAGAAGTTCATCAAGTAAATTTCAAGAGATAATTGTATATATATGTATTTAGATATTCATATTATGTGATATATGTAAATGAAATTCTATTTTAGAGTTCATTATTTCTATTAAAATATATATAGTTGGTATGAAACAAATAAATAGAACAACTTATTGAAATAGTAGATTCTATTCCCCACCATTCTATAAAGTCCAACATAAACTCTATTCTTCATTAAATGTATCATGAAAATGTGTTTAAGTACAAAAATCAATATATAAAGTAATATTGATAGATTGATATACAAAATTGGGTTTCAGATAACTAGACATTTTTTAATACTCCCTAATATAGCATTAATTTTATATTTATGAATATATCCATTAAATAACAACATTTCAAATATCAGCTTCTATTCCAATGGATTCTTTTTATACATCTAAAAAATAACAATCGACTTCAATTTTATGAAATTTTTCATGTTGAAATCGTTTATATTTATTATACAATATAAAATGAATAAAAGAAATTTTAAAAAACTATTGATAATAAAAAAACATGAATTGGTAAATCATATATGAATATATGACGTAGATAATTTCACTAATCAAAGGTATTATTATTTATAATCTAATATACAAGCATTATAATCAACATAATATATGAATTTACAATTTCATATATGATATGTAGTTTAATTATAAATCTAAAAAACATAATGATTGGGATTGTGTAGTTTATTCTTCTATTATTATGTTCAAATAATCATAATAAACTATAATTTTTCTACGATAATTATTAATTTATTTTTATAAAATTTTATTCTATACAATTAATTAATTTTTTATTGTTATTTACAATTATAACATTGGAAAATATTTTATGTAACCGTGATGTGGATGATTTTGGATAAACCTTACAATTTGAGCACCATAGTCTTCCAACTATGATGTATATCCATTAGCTACATGCATTACCATATTCAATAAACCACCAATAGTTTCTTTGGATTTTATAATCTATTTAAAATGTTGTGTATTTTTATTACTTACATTATTATTTTAATTATGTTTTAATTTGAACATATTTATTTAATTTTCATACATATAAGTAATTGAAATGTTTTTATGACATTTAAATAAATATACATATTTTTTTTACTGATTTCATGTATTTATTTTTAGTTATTAATGAGAAATGTTTGTGATATATATGAGAACAAGATAATTATTCTATTATTTAAACTGATAATGATAATGTTTATAATTCTAATAGTGAATGGATTTTGTTTAAAAAATTAATTAACTCATATAAATTGAAAAAATTTATTGAATATAGATACATTAATGATAAGGCATATTTAAATGAATCATATTTAGTATTCTTGTAAATTATTGTAATGAAATAGATAATTTCAAAATTTAAAACAAAAATGGGAAATGTGATGTTTTAACTCATAATGTTGATTCTAAAATAGTATGGAAAATAATGATGTTAAAAATATAACAATAACTGAATAATGAATCAATTATTAAATTATCATTGTTGAAAAGTATACTAAATCCATATACTCAAAGGACGTGATTAACTATTTGTGGGTATATTATTTCATACAAAATAGATATAATATAACTATATTTCTGAACCGAGTTATGGGTTATGATATTTAAAACTAGTAAGGTGTTTTTTCTTTATAGACATCGTAAAATTCACATAAACACCCAATAATTGATTGATGCATTAAAATTTTATGTATTAACATTCATAAACTTCTCATGGATATAATTTGTGGGTAATTCATCAAAAGTTGAATTATAGGTATAATACTCAATGAGTTTATTTGTTTATTACATGAATAGTCAATCCAGTAATCAGAAACTACATTACATATGAGATTATTAATATATACTCATGGAGAATCCATGAAGGATCTATAAGGAGGTCTACCCATTAAAAAGGTGTTGAACTATGACCATATAATATTTCATCTAATTTTTTCGCTTTCTCAAAGATATATTACACCTACATCTATAAATCTAAAGAGATACATGAATAACATTTATATGAGGAGGATACCACCAAAATGTGGGGTGATTCGGTTTATTTATGATTAGCCAAGGATGAGGCAGTCTATTGGAAATATCTCAATGTTATTCTACAAGAATATGATTGAAAGCAATTATATAGGTTCTTCGATTCATATTATATAATTGTTCTTCATTTATATTGCTCAAGGATTTGGATTCAATGCATTTAGACCATTGTTATATCATATAAAATATATTATAATTCATTGAATTTTTTTATTAAATCTATAAAGCGCTATCCCTGGTTACCCATAGGTAGTGCATTATTTTAATACATTGGCATGATTACAAGGAATCAAATCCCAGAGGACTGATCAGTTTAGCAGTCTTGGAAAATAGATTACATACATTGACGTTACATTAAACTTTATAAAATACAAAACAAAAAAAATCTTTTGATATTTCCATCTCACCCTTATCTTAACTCTGCATCTTAAAAATAAAACACTTCTCGGGATCCTTGGAAAATAAAACATAAGAAATGGGTAAGCTCAGATGCTCAGTAAGGGTAAATAATTTAGTGGAAGCTATAAACTTTTAAGGCAAGATGTGTGATTAAAAAACATTCTTTTTAATCATAAAATTGAACATAATATGAAAAAAATAAAACATTTCCATATAATCATTCACATGGATATTCTACTAGTCGAATAATCACATGTAATAACTAATTTAATAATGAGGGAATGCTTAATGTCGGACATCATTACCAAATAGTCAAGGCCTTGTGCCAAGAGTACAAATAAAATCTGTGTCAAACCCTTGTCAAAAGACACTAGTTTATCTCATGATACCTACCGATGCCTCGAGTAGATATAGCTGGCTCCACCCGTCACTTACTAAGCCCACTGCATTCCTCATATGAAAAAGTTGAAACATAACATAAACATTCGTATTAAAACTAGAATACGAAATGTAAATACATTAACCATAAACCATGATTGGTATCAAAATATCACATCCAAAGTCAATCATATCATAACTCATTCAATACAATATAGAGGGTTGTATTATAATAAATCAACCTCAATCAAAAACAATATCCAATAAAGGATGATGATATAGTTGAAAATGATGAGTAAAACATTTTGAGAGAAATATCCTTTTTCTAAAATCATTTAAAAGTCACAAATTTATAAAAGAAGTAATTTAAAAGATATTTTTGAATCAAAGTGTCCCATACAAATTTGAAACTTTTTAAATTAATTATCATTTCAAAACATTATTGTCCATTTAAATAAATCCTTAAAATCATTTTGAAAACATGGACATTAATTATAAAGATTTAGAAAGATAAATATTTAAATAATTTAAAATTATGATATTGATAAAGAGTACCTCTCACAAATCATTAAAATAATCATTATGAAAGCATTTTTCTTAAAAATGGACATCGATGATAAAAATGTCCCAGTAAATATTACACATAAACAATCTTGGATAATAATGAGATTGATGAATTATCCCTTACCTTGAACTTCTATTAAGTTTAGGGTACGTTTAACCTCCTATATGAAGATAATATTATGTTATTAAATTATACCAGAACCATATTGATATTTATTATATCATACATGATTCATTTTTTACTTTATAAAACACATTTAATAGTAATTTCCATGTTAAATTAACATTTCAGATCATAATCACTTTCTTTGTCGTACATGTTTTAACTTGTTACTATTGATTGTAGCACTTAGATAAAGATTTAAATAATTACAAAATATAAAAAATCATTAATATATCATATATATTTAGTATATAAATATCTATAATAGACATATATATAAAATGAAAAACACCATTTATGGAGACAGTAGTCCGTAGGTACGCAGAAACAAAATTTTCGTTTTCATATCATATTGAACGAAACAAAGTGAATACGATACATGTAAGTACATACATACATACATACATATATATATATATATCTCTCCAGTCACATTATTATGTAATATACTACATACTTATAAGTAATATATATTTTTATAATCGTCAATGAATGGGGAATGAGGAAATGAATCTCATCACGTCGTGGAGATGGTAATCCGTACGTACGCACAAGCGACAATGTCATTAACATAAAGTGGTGGAATTGGATTGCATATTAATTTTACAGATACATTATCTTGTTATTTTCATTATTTATATAAATATTACCCATCATTATATCCATCCAAATTACATAGTGTTGAATAACAAATTACATCATGGCGTGGAGACGGTAAGTCGTACGTACTGACGCATGGTGACATTATCATTCATAATATGGGTATAATAATGAGTATAGCTATGACATGTTTATAATAACATCAAATTATATAGAAGATACTATAGTTATTAATTTATAATTGAAAAAACAATGAAAGAGTAAGTGGACGAATAAGAGAATATGGAAGAGGGTGGTGAAAACATTATCTCTTAATTGGGTTCTTCCATTTGATTTGATCAAAAGAGCACTTTAGATTGGATTGATGATCAAAGTAAGGCCTATAGGATAAAGGTAGTATATTTTTGAGGATATTTGGCTGGCTTTGGCTGAGCCAAATGGCATTGGAGGTGTGAATTTCAGAGAAGGGGAAGTTCCCTTTTATAAGAGGGGTGAGGGGAGCCTTAGTAATAACTTAAAAGATAAATTTATAATAAATTAATTTTCGGTTTCTAATGGCTCCAAAAAGAATTATTTAAAGTATAGGGTCTAGATGGGTCTAAAACACTCAACCAATAGGTTTTAGACAGGTTTAGGTCACCATATTAACCTTAATGTTTAGATTTAACTCTTAGTTAAATAGTTTTACATTTACCACATCTCTTTGTATTTTAATATTATGGTTAATAAGCTTTCTATAAAATACCAATTGAACCCAAATTGGTTCATTAATGAGATATATATTATTATATATTCATTTTGGTCGATCCTTAGATATTTAGTACTATCATATCAATTAATAATATATTATTAGTTTTAAAATAGTTTTTATGTCAATTTTGACATTATTTGGTATATGATTTGTTGTTAAAATAAACATAGGATGATTTCTAAGAAAACAAATTATCTAACCAACCCTAACATTTCATAATAACCTATATAATTAGTTTAATTTATAAAAAGTCTCAGATTACATTCATTTTGATATTTATAATTTCAGTTATCTTTATTGTTCATTATTACGATAATTACTGCATCATCATTGTGTCATAAATGAATTTAATTATATAAGGTATAAAAATTATAAATAAAATACAATTATGTAGAAATATTTTTTATCCTTCTAATAAATATTTATAGTCTAATTTATCCTGTTTAAAACCTTATATTAATAATGTTTTAGTTATTAAACAATGATTTTAACTCTTTTAACTCTTCATTGAATTAAATATTAATAAATGTCCTAATAAAATCCAAGTGGACCTTAATGATCATATTTTATTTATAAGGATGTTATTGTTGGAATTATACTTTTCCAATAGAATTAGGACATGTGTTAGGGTATGAATAATATCATTTTTACCCTTAATTACCTTTTTTTACTTTTAACTATGGTAAATAAAAGTAAAAAGTTACTATTCACCAAAAATTATTTTTATCCTACTGAACCACATTTTTTTACTGATATCAACCATGTCTCTCATATTTTTGAAATTTCACTCACAAAAGCGATAGAAAAATTTTTATGCGAATTTGAAAATTTTCCTTGGAGGTGGGTAAAAGACGGTGAAAGGTTAAATAAAATATTATATATCTAATATTATTAAAAATACGACTCAAATTAATTCCATTCATCATATATAGGTATTAAGTAACTATTTTGACCCAGAATAAATTTAAATAAAAAAATAATTATTAAATAAAAAGTCAGTTTTAAATAATAACTCTGTATTATTCACTATTCATAAAAAATTGAATGTTTTCAGAAAAATAACAAAAATTCACCATAAGATAATTTTGATATTCCGAATTTAAAAATGAAGTGTGTTTTTCTAAATTCAAGACCTACAATATTAATTTATTAATTTAAAATTAATTTCCATTGTCAAAACCAACATGCGTATTTTTAAGAAATATTAACTATCAATAGATTGCCATTTGTTTATGTCCAATCTCTAAGTGAAATTACTTGAAATGACCAGAATTGGATTAAATGGTAAAAATATAATCTATTTATACTTCCAAACCATTAAAATGTATAATATAACAATTTAAATTATTTTGACAAAAAAAGTTGTTTTCAGTTAAAATATAGTGCTTTCACTATTCACCTAAATATGAAAGTTATTAGAAAAACACCAAAAATTTATTGAAACTAAATTCATATGTCTTTATTATAAAGAAGAAGTTTATTTTGTCAAATTTAATATATAAAAGTTTCAAATATAGTATTTAAAAAGGGTTCACCATTAAAAGGAGATAAAAGTGCCCTTTTGAAAAATACTTCTTTTATCTGAAAAAAATGAATTAGTTATTACATTATGTATGATAAACTCATAATATAGATTCTAAAATTATATGGATTATATATAGTTCAATACTCTGTTAATACTTTTCATAGACTCTTTTGAATGGCTAGTTTTGTAAGTCGTGGTGTGTTTGAACTCAGTGTTGTGTGTAGTTAAAGGTATTGAACTACTTTAAAGAAATAACATACTACAAAATCTTGAGGAGTTACATTCTTCACTCCTTCAATAAATTTTGTTCTCGCAATTTTAAATTGTTCTTCTAAAATAAAAGGTTGAAAATAGAAAATACCCTTCTGGAGATCCCATATCAAAAATTGGGATAAGAAAATTTAGTCTTATTATGTGGGAATATATATATATATATACTTGAAAATTAGAGATAAATCCTTAAACTAATTCCTACCACAAACTCATCTTTCAGACCAAAATATTTCAAATAAATATTCTATTTATCATAATAGTATAGGGTTCTAAAAATATTTAATTTTATATTCACATATCATTCGCTTTAAATAGACTAGATTATACCATCCAGAGACTTCATGAAGTCCAGTGGTAGGCGATAAACCCCAATCGCACTATGCTGTGGGTTTGATTCTCGTCGCATTGTCTGATGCGACAGATTGCCACACGGTCTGTGTGTTGACATTTTATAAAAATCCAAAAATAACCTTAACAAAAATATCTAATTTCAAACTTAATTTATTCCAACCATTATACTTATCCAAAATACTTCTATCCAAACTCATAGTCCAAAAATTATAAGGAACATAAACACAATGAAGATCATTTTTCCCATGTTATAACATGTGAACAACGTCATCATGTATTATTTTAAAATAGGGTAACATCTTGAAGTACTATAAAAACATATTGATTATATTCATGTTCCCTTATCCATTATATAATACTGGATATATTCCTTACATCCTTAAATTTTGAAAATTCAAACAATCATGAAATAAACAAACCATTAATTAGTTCCAATATAGTCAAGAATGTCCAATATAATTTATCCAAGCCAATGATATATTATTCGAAAATTACTACCTTAGTATCATGACCATATAATCTCAAATTCCCAATGAAAAAGTAATGTTGTACAATCCTTATTTATTTCCATAATTCATATAATCAATACATCATTAATACAACACTCAAATGACATAAGAATGTAATAACAACATAAGAACTCTTAATAATTCATCTTCATCTTCAGTAGTATCATAACATGATTCTTATCCAATAGCATCATTTGGGGTATAATCTGATGATTTTTACATTGATTCGCGTAGTGTCCCAACTCCTTACAAATGATGCATTGTACATTTGAATCATTTTTCTTACCCTTGCAATCAGGTACATGGTGTCCTTTTTCTCCACACATATAACAAACTCACATTCCCTTCAAGAATATACCAATTTGATTCTTTCTACAGTTATCACAAATGGAATAATCCTTCTTTTCCCTCTTCCCTTTTTCCATCTTTCTCTCTTCCATCCTTTTCTTCTCTTGCTTCCCTTCAAAGCAATAAGACATAGAGAATTCTTCACTTATCTTATTGACACATGATACAATTTCATCATATGTTGAGAATACATGGGAGACTATTTCCCTTATAAATGTTGGATTAGTACCATGAAGGATAAGATCCTTCTTACTCTTTGGATCATACGTATTGCTGGAGTTCACATTCCTTCTACTGGGCTCCATTTATATACAATGGCATAAACTTGGTCTGTTTATGAATTGCAATGAATAATTCCAATCCTGTAAAATACATAACGAAAATTGAACAATTTATGGGTATAATCCATAGAATGATATTCTTTGAGGAAGTATATACTCGTAAATTCATCATAAATATTTATAAAGAAAATGAGAAATATCCTAATCATATCCCCTGGGAATGTCGTAACCAAGAGTGAAGCAAGGCCCGTTGTCGTGCACCAGATTTCATTAAAGTCTAGCTCAATGTGGTGTTTTCGGGTTCTACCACTAGGTAAACCTATGCCAGATCTACCTCTACCTGCTTGAATCTAGACATGGATGTATTTTCTAGGAAAACTCAAAAAATCTCTACATTACCAAAATTCTAGGAAGTAATTCTCTACCAATCCTTAAAGTCTATCTTACGTAAATGTTCTCTAATCAAAGTTTATCTAAATCTAGTTTCCAAGATTATGGATACACTAACTTTGATACCAACTGTAATGACCCAACCTGAGTTACCCAGAGTCAATGCCTTATTTTAATACATTGACATGATTACAAGGAATCAAGTCCCGAAGTACCTATCATTTTAACAGTCTTGGAAAATAAATTACATGCATGGACGTTACACTAAAATTTATAATAAACAGAACAAAAAAAATCCTTTGATAATTCAATTTCTCCCTTAACTTAACCCTAAATCTCAAACATAAAACAATTCTCAGGATCCTTGAAAAAAAAACATAATAAAGGGGTGATCTCAGATTCTCAGTAAGGGTAAATAATTTAGCGGAAGCTAAAAACTTTTAAGGAAAGATGTGTGATAAAAATAAAAAACTTTTTAAACATAAAATCGAACATAATATGAAAAAAATAAATCATACATTACAATAAAAACATGCACATGGATATTCTACTAGTTGAATAATCAAATGTAATAACTAATTTCATAATGAGGGAATGCCTAACATAGGACATCATTACAACATAGTCAAGGCCTTGTGCCAAGACTACAAATAATTTTTTTTCCAAGGCCTTGTGCCCATACACTATTTTGTCTCATGAGACCTACCAATGCATCGAGAATCTATAGTGGGCTCCACCCATCACTTACTAATTCTACTGCATTCCTCGTATTAAAAAGATGAAACACAACATAAACAATTGTATTAAAACCAACATATGAAATTTCAAGACATTAACCATAACCAAGAATGATATCAAAATAGAACATCCACAGTAAAACATATCATAACTCATTCAATAAAATATGGAATATTTTATCATAATAAATCAACCTCAATAAAAAATAATATCCAGTAAAGGATGCTCACATAGTTGAAAATGATGAGTAATTCTTTTTGAGAGAAATATCCTTTTTGTAAAATCATTTAAAAGTCACACATTTGTAAAGGAATTAATTTAAAAGATATTTTTGAATCAAATTGTCCCATACCACTGTAAAACTTTTTCAAATAATTCTCATTTCCAAACATTCATGTATATATAAACAAATACATAAAATCATTTTGAAAACATGGACATTAATTAAAACGATTTAGAAAGATAAATCATTAAAAAATTAAAATTATGATCATTATAAAGAGTAACTTTAAAAAATCCTTAAAATATTTATTTTGAAGACATTTTTATGAAAAATGGACATGGATGATAAAAATGTCCCACTAAATACTTACACATAAACAATCTTGGATAATAATGAGATTGGGGAAATAACCCTTACCATGCACTTTCCTTTAGTCGAGGGTACGTTTAACCTATTGTATGAAGATCATAGTATGTTATTAAATTATACTATAACCATATTAATATTTATTATATCATTAAATATTGATTTATGTCTTTACACTACCCATTTAATAATAATTTCCATGTTAAATTAACTTTTAGGGTAATAATCGCTTTTGTTGTCGTACATGTTTTAACTTGTTACTCTTGATTGTATCACATAGATAATGATTTAAATAATTATAGAATATAAAACATGATTTATATATCATATATATTTAGAAAAAAAGTACTTATAATAGACAAATATATGAAATGAACAAAACCGTTTATGGAGACGGTAGTTCGTACGTACGTATAAGCATTGTTTCTGTTTTCATATCGTATTGAACGGAAGTAAGTGAATATGATATATGTAAGTACATAAATATATATATATAAATATAAATATATATCTAGTCACATTATTATGTCATATATTACATAATTATTAGTAATATATATTTTTATAATCGTCGATGAATGGTGAACGTGGAAATGAATCTCATTGCGTCGTGGAGATGGTAATCCGAACGTACGCACAAGAAACAATATCATTTTCTTAAAGGTGTGGAATTGGATGGTATAATAATTTTACAGAGACATTATCATATTTTTTTCATTATTTATATACATATTACACTTCATTATATCCATCCAAATAACATAGCGTTGAATAACAAATTACACCACGACCAGGAGACGGTAAGCCGTACGTACGCATGCATGATAACATTATCATTTGTAAGATGGATAGAATAATGAATATAGTTGTGACATATTGATAATAACATCACAATATATTTTAGATATTGGAGTTATTATTTTAGAATTTAAACAACAAAGAAAGAGTAAGTGGATGAAAAAGAGAACATGAACGAGGGTGGTGAAATCATTACCTCTTCTTCGGGTTCTTCCTTTTCATTTGATCAAAAGGGATCCATAGGTTGGCTTTCTAACCAAAGGAAGGCCTCTACGATGAAGGTGGGATAGTTTGGAGGATATTTCGGCAGGTTTTGGCCCATCCAAATGGCTTTGGAGGTGTGAATTTGAGAGAAGGGGAAGTTCACTTTTATAAGAGGGGTGAGGGCCACCTTAAGATAAACATAAAATATTATTTTATAATAAAAATATTTTCAGTTCTGTATTGCTCAGAAATGAATAAATTAAAGTCTATGGTGAGGAGGGGTAAAACACTACTAAACTAATATTTTTTAGACATATTTAGTTCATCATATTATCCTAATCTTTTAGAATTACGTCCTAGTTAAATAGTTGGACCTTTACCATGTCTCTTTGTATTTTTATATTATATGGTTAATAAACTTACTATAAAATTCCAATAGAACCCCAATTGGTTAATTAATGTCATATATATTATAATATAATTTTTTTGGTTGATCCATAGATTTTTAAGACTATTATATCAATTAATAATATAATATTTGTTTTCAAAATACTTTTATGTCAATATTGACACTATTTGGTATTTGTTTTTTTGTTAAAATAATAACAACAAGATTACATAAAATTAAATTGATCTAACCAACCCTGACTTGTAATAATAACCTAGAAAATTAGTGTAATTTATTAAAAGTCTCAATTTACCTTTATTTGGATAATTATAATGTCAAATATTTTTAATCATTCATTAATAAGGTAATTACTGCATCATCATTGTGTCATTAATAAATTTAATAATTTTACTTCTAAAAATTATAAATAAAACACAATTATTTATGAAATAGTTTTATCTTTCTAATGAATATTTATAGTATAATTTATCTTTTGTATAGCCCTATATAAAAAATGTTTTAGTTAGTAAACGTTGATTTTAACTCTTTTAACTCTTCTTTAAATTAAATAATAATAATTGTCCTAATCTAATGAAAAAGGACCTAAATTATCATATTTTATTCCTAAGGTTGTTTTGGGTCGAATTATACGTTTCCAATAGAATTAGAACATGTGTTAGGTTAAAAATAATTTTCATTTTTACCCTTCATTGCCCTTTTTTTACTTTTAATCATGGAAAATAAATGTAAAAAATTATGATTCACCATAAAATTATTTTTATCTTATTGAACCAAATTATTAATACTGATATCATCTATGACTCTATGATTTTTGAAATTCCACTCATAGAAGTGGTAAAATTATTTTTTATGAAAATTTGCAAATTCTCTTAGAAGGTGGGTAAAAGACGGAGAAAAGTTAAATACAATTTTATATATCTAATTTTATTACAAAATGAATCCAATGAATTAAATTGAAAATATATATTTATCATGTATATATTTTGACATAAAATAATTTTAAATAAAATAAATAATTATTTAAATAAAAAGTCGGTTTTAAACAATAACGCAGTGATCTTCACTATTCATAAAAAATTGAATGTTTTCAGAAAAATACAAAAAAGTCACACTAAAATGAAATAGATTATCTAAATAAAGAAAGTATTGTTTATAAATTTATATAAAATGAATTCTTTTGTTACAAAATAATATTAAAGGAAAATAAAAATCAAATGACAAGATATAATGTCTTTATATGAAAAATATTTTTATGACCACAATATAATTTTATATTAATAAATTTAATTAATAACTATTATTGAAATATATTAATGAAATATATATGTTACATATTCAATCAAAATTTTTTAAATTCATCAAATAAGTTTTATATGCTACATACAATAACCACTGTAATTTTACGCATAATAGACTATATTTTTTTTAAAGAAAGGTTTAACACCTTTTAATGGAACATATATTTTAAACATATTGACCATTATAAAAATTATATTGAACAGAATAAACATCAATTTTAATAAAGAAATTACAAAATTAGCAAAGAGATAAATTATGTTTTTTTTGAAAATCCTTATTTTCTTGTGAATTGTAAAAAATCATGCCTTTTTTACAACTGAAATTTTCATTATATTAAAAGCATATTTTTTATTTTAATAGTAACTTAACCAATGAATGTTTAAATAATTTTTTTTCTTCATAAAAATAAAGAAATGATATATTTATATCATTGTGTAAGTAAATAATTTTTCAAAAATTGACAAATTTAGTTATTCTATTTCTGCAATGAATAAATGTTGATTTAATTTTTTATAATTAATGTAATGGTTTAAAATAAAATTATTTTAAAAAATATATAATTAATTTAAATTTTTTGTTCTTATTATTATATGATAAATTTAGGAGATGTTAATTAATATTTCAATGTGCCATTAAATATGTTATAATTTTACAAATCGTTATTTTTTTGAAGAAATAATGATTTTATTTAAAAAGTAAATTTCACATATGTTGAAATTTATTTTCTTAAAATGGAGTTTGTTTCTTATTATAAAAATAAAAAACCATTTTTTGTGTGATGTTTTGGTATTTTTCAAAAATAGAAGAAATGTTGGTGAATAATGAAATATGGTAATTTATATTATAGAATATTTTAATATAAATACAATATTTATTTATTAATTGCTGATATAATAACCATAATATTGAAATATCATTCTATATTTTCTATATTTATTCATGGTATTAAAAATATCAATATTCTAGAGCTAAAATAATAATCTAATGAATAATATAATAAAAACATCTCTCCCCTCTACTATAAATACCACCAATCACCACGTCTTATCCTCACATTTACAAATCCCTAAAGCATGAACTATTTCTATTAAATAATCATCTTAATTATCTACCCCATGTCTAAGATCCTTTGTTCCCAAAAAATGACAAAACCCAAATTCCCAAAAGAGGTTCTAAAGGAAATTAATATCAAGAGGTAAATTCCACCTTCATTTTCATTTAATTTATTTTCATCATTGTTTATTTTTTATCTTCTCCTAAAATCCATATACCCATGTTGAAATATAAATATGGAATACTTTATATACTACAATTTTATTATGAAAATGGGATATTGAACACCAATTCTCTTCTCTTCCCATTTTATTTTGAAAATGGATACATCATTTGTGAGGTGCTAATATACCACCATCTTGGACGACAAGATTTTGTTTTTCAATTCAACCTTTATGAAAGGTAATACAACCATTATTATGATAAAAAGTGCTCGATAATACATAAATTACAAAAATAATCCAAAAAGTTTTCATTAACGTTTTATCTAATCCTCAGATGTGAAGAATAAAATATAAGACTATTTAATTTTTGTCATGATCATTAATAACATATAACCACAAATAAGGATTACTATTATCATTTTACATGATATTTCATACATGTGTACAAGTGAATCAATCATGAAAAATGAGGAATCATACACTTTCTAATGAAGAATTTGAATATTATATGTCATAAAATGGACAGAAATAAATTTAATAAAATCATAATGGATATTATAAATTATGAATAGGTTTTTATTTAAAATATTAATGAATCCAATTTTATTATCTAAGACATTTAGTGTATGTGCAGAAAATTTTTAGACGTATGTTAAAGGTTTTGACCTCATAGTTTTATTTCAGGTGGGATATTCCTTATTTAACACTATTTATTTGGAGTGGTGCAAGTATACTACGCATTAATATATAATATCTTCAATATCATTATATTCATTGTATTAATTGTCTTGTTTTATTATCAATAGTGTTATGGGTAATATGTTTTGATTGTTTTCAAAGAGGATAGGGTTTCATCCTGAACCATTATTTTTCCATCAGGTTACACTTTCTCTATCGTTACCCAAATAAAATTTTAATTAATCTTGCGTACTACTCCAAAATTCAATTTTTATGTACCAAACATAAATAAAAATATTAAATATTCATTATTTGATGGGGAATATAAGTTTTATAATGTTCCATTTTTTAAATTTCTCTTAATTAGAAAGCCTATTTAAATGGAACATCCCAATTTCATTCCCATTTTCATGTAAAATCCATATTCTATTTTATCACACAATTTTTTTTAAATTCACTTTATTTATTTTGAGAAATTATATTATTTAATTTCTGGTTTTACGATAATAATTATTGACTTTTCTTCAATAGTGACTCATTTAAATTTTTCCTTAAAACCATACCAAAGTGTATCATTTCTAATGATTCTTAAAAACTATTTTTACATGTTGGAAGTTATAAATTCTTCAAAAATATTTATGTTAATACATTTTTTCTATTATATACATGTTTACAGTCTGATTTTATGAAATTTAAATTTGTTTCCGAAATAAAATTTTTATCTAAATTAAAAAATTGTATTTTTCTCAACAATTACCCAATGATTTTATTTTAGTATGTTCATCTATTTAAAAATCGACTATTGAATCATTTTCTTAAATTATATTTATCTCTTTTTTTACCTTCTAGTATATTTTATTGAATGCTTTATGATTATTTTTACTAGGGATGTATTTTCTTGATATCATTCACCATATTACACTCGATAATTAGGATTATATTTACTCATGGGGGGATATTATATACATTTCATATACTAGTTTTAATATTAATTTATATATTGATAATGATTCTCCCATATGATATTAGTAATTGGTTGGTCCTATTAAGTGTTGGTTGTGGACCTCTGTATCACTTTAATTTATCATTAAGTATCATGAGACAAACTATACATGGTTTTTAACAATTTACATTTTGTTTCTCTGAAAAATTTATGATGACATGTTTATAATATCTCACTTTATGCATTCCCCCATTATGATATTAATAATAAATAATCCATATGATTATTTTACTATTAGAATATCCGTGAATATGTTTCTTTCCTATGTGAATATTTATATGGAATTAGTTATCCTGCATTTATTCCTGTCATATTATTCCCAACATTATGATTAAATTACATGTGCTTTTTTAGTTATTCAACTATACTTATTGTTTCTGTTTATGATATCTATTTATCATTTTCTTTCCCTTTCTGAGCATGTAAGCTCAACCCTTGCTATTGTTTTATTATTTCCTCAGGATGAAAAATTTATATCCGGAATTACTTGCAGGGATAATCAATGTGACTATTGGTGTATAAAATTTAATTTCTATTTATTTTCAATTGAATTATTAATTTAGAAACTAGATTTATATCAGTTTTTTGAAAAAACTAAACTATTTTTCCATTGGGACATAATTAATTATTATTAGTACCAATGTAGAACTGTAAGGCATTGGCTATGGGTTACTGGTGTCTGGATCTTTATAGCCGGTATCGAAGAAAGTTTAGTATATTATTTTGAAACTATTTTTGGGAAATACTTGATTAGGTAACATAACCATAGGATATATTTTTTGTATTCCTAGAGAATAAAAACCTAAAGTAACCTTGTTTTTGTGGTTATCTATGCAAAAACATTTCAATTTATGATAAATATTTCATTAGTTTTGAGATTGCATGAAATTTTATATAATGATATGATATAATATAGTCTATTTAATCATTTAGAATTGGGACCTCCTAAATGGAATGATAACATCAACAATGTGTATGATTCATAGAGTAATATCAATCATACATTTTATAGTCTCATGCCTAAATTTTAAAGTGATTAGGTCTCCCAAACATTCAGATAATATGAGGACATAAAATCATTTAATAAGGATAAAATTAATTAATTATCTATTTATTATGGCCTTGGAAGGATGCATGAAAACATTAGTGTTGCTAGTAATGATTTTGATTAATTAAAAAAGGGAAAAAAGTATTTTCAACATATGGTACTTGGGGAAAGAAATGACATCGTGCATGTGATTTCATGGGTATTAAAATGGGTTTCGATGTATAATGCTTCAACTATATGGATATGGGACACTACACAAATCAATTTCTCTAGTGTTAAGGGAATATTTATTAAAAGAGGATAATGAATCATAATGAAGATTATGATACTACCTTAGAAAATGAGGAATGATTAATATGCCTTTGTTTGGATTCAATAATTATGTTATTTGATTTAAAAAAAACTAGCTTATTATATTAATCATGAGATATATAATGATTCTACTATAGTAGTTCTTCTGTAAAGAATTAGAAACATGTGATGAATATAATCGGTAATCCAAAGAAGTGATTCTATTGTAAGTTTATCTTCTTGAAAACATATGACATAGAAAAGATGAAAAAAATATGTGAATGATGTTGAGGTAATAAGAATTATATGTTTCTAGGATAAAATTACTGACAATAAATATGGTTAGTAATATGATGGTTTATAATATTCTTGAGTTATTATAAGTTTAAATTTAATTAATGTATTCAACAACCAAATATTTTTACTCCTAGAAGAATGCATGTTTAATAATGCGTATAAGGATATATAGGTATTAATATCATTGCTATGTGATAATAAGATCTATATTATTGGGTTAAACCTTATATTATTTATATTTTGGAAATATATTTACATTCAATATTTTCTATCTTTCAATTTTGACATAAATAATTTTTATGAACCTTAAGGTTAAATATTTATGGAATGGATTAATGATATTAATGATTAAGATTAATGAATGATTTATCATTTTAAAAAAACATTGATAACCATATTTGTTATGAAAAATTTAAAAGGAATAAGGAATGACTTGTGGATCATTTGATTTATAAAAGTTCTTCAGAAATTAAATATTTCATTTATTATCCATCTCCATATTTAAGAAATGAAGTCAATATAGATCGAAGGTGAACGAAATGATGAAAAAATAAAATTTAAAGGAATCATGTTTTTTTATTTTTTAAGTGATTATTTCGTTAGTAAATAATCCCTCAACTCTAGGAAAAATATTTTACAATATAAATGTTATTTATTACCTTTTACTCCTTAAAATCAATGGTATTTAACTTATCCAAAATTTGTGGTTTTCTAACTATTGAAATTCTGACAACTATGTTCTCTATCATATTTCATCAGAACATGATATTTAGATTTCTCCTCCATGTTTATATTTTCATGAATTTTCAACTATTCCATAATCCTATAATTTTGGTGACCATAATATATATCTTTACAAAATTTTATGAGTATGTTTTATTAAATTTTTTTCATGATGTTCGATTTACACAATAAATTTTCAAGTATCAATGTTTATTTTTTAAAAGAAAAATTTAAATTTCCTGGAAAATAATTTATTGAAGGGGGGGCATGTAACACTCCCATGATTTTATATTGTGCCTTTTTTAATATATCATATTGGATAGTGTACATTAAATATATAACTGATGTTAAAAAATTATTAAATATTATTACCATGATATTTATCAAATAGTCATTAGATTAGCATGAATAACTGATTTTTTTTTTAAATTTTGTAAATATAGATTAAAAATGTTTATAAAATTAAGTATTTTGTTACTAATTATTTATAATTGAAAATAAAAAACAAATTATTATATAAGATTGGTTTTTTATAAAAAGTTATATTAATGACTACAATGGAATTTTTTATTAAAAAATTAAATTAATCACTATTAATGTGATATCATAATTAAATTTATTTCTTAATCATTATATGATTTTTTTTCCAATTCAGCTAATTTATTAGATTGGATAAATAAAATAAAAAATCCAAATTTATTCATAAAAGGCTATATTTTTTCTAAAGGTAGTATACCCCCTTTAATGGTGCACTTATTTGAAAACACAATTTTAACACTTTAATAAATTATATTGACCAAAATAAATTTAATTTTAAAAAAATAATGTTCAAAATTATTGGATGGTGAAATTTTGGTATTCTTCTAAAAATATTTAATTTCCATTGAATGGTGAAAAATTCTGATAATTTTTCAAACATTAATTTTCATTATATTGATAGTCTATTTATTACATGAATAGTAATCTCAACTATTTGAGTGAAAATTATATTTGGATATCTTATAAATTAAAATATGATATAGCTATATCATGTAGAATTTAAATAAAGGTTTTAGAAATGATAAATTAAGTATTAGAATTTTTTTGCAGCATCCATGTTAATTTACAAATTTATATTTAATATAACTAATTAAATGAAAAAAATATTCAAGAAAAAATTATAAATTAATTTTTTTGTTGTTAAAAGATAATTTTATGATAACTTAATTAATATTTCAATGTGTTATAAAATCAGTTATAATATAAAAATATATATTTATTAAATAATTGATTCATTTATTTTAAAATTAATAATCTCATACATTGAAAAAAAATGATAATATAACTTCCATTTTATAGAATATATTAATTAAAAAATATTTAGGTTAAAGTTTTGGGGTTTTTTGTAAAATAAATGATTTTTTGGTGAATAGTAAAATATGGTAATTTTATGTATATAATATTATTAGTTAAATAGACTATTTCTTGAGTTGTTGCTAATTTAAGAACAAAAATATCAGGTTACTCTTCTAAAATTTATTTATTTATTCCTGGTATTCAAAACAATTCTTATTCATGAATGAAATTATTAAACTAATGAATATAATAATCAAAGAGAACCCCTCTCCACCACTATAAATACCACATCTTCTTCTCAAACATCCAAAGCCTCAATGTCTCTCTAATTTCCATCCTATAATCTTCTATATTATCATCACCATTTAAATCATATCATTTTCTCCTCAAAAGACCAATCCCAATTTATCTACGGAGGTTCTCCATGGGAAGAAGATTAACAAGTAAAATCATCTTTCATTTTCTTCTACCTTGTTTTGTTTTCATTTATTTACTTGTCATCTACTCACATACCTAGAACAAAGTGAAATTATATATCCATTATAATTTATATTTTGTAATTTTTTTATGATAATGGTATATCCCACAAAAATTATCTTATCTTCCACTTTTATTCTAAAAATGAAAACAGTGTCTCTGAGGTGTCGATTTACCATATTATTGGACGAAGAGTTCTCATTTTTCAAATTTTCCTTCAAGCCTCATCATAATAAAATATTTAGAAAATATATATTATAATATTTTTATTAAAAATATTTTAAGGTTATATAACTATTATATATACATAATTTTATTTAATAAAGCAAGTCAAATATATGATGATAGAAAAATTCCAATATAATCCAACAGGTTATCATTAATGTTTTATCTAATGAATCATCATCGAATCTAAAAAATGAATTATATATAAAACCATTTTATCAATTGTATGATCATTAATAAAATATAATTTCAATTTTGTATAAGTCTTCCCATTTTACAAGATCTTTAAAACAATTTTACAAGTGAACCAATCATGATAACCAAGGAAACAACCCCTTCTGAATGATGAAATTGAATCTTATAACACATTAAAAGAATATATAATAACTTAATAGAAAAATTATGGCTAAAATAAAAATTATAATAGGTTATTAATTAAATAATTAATTAATCTCATTTCATCAGCTAGGACATTAACTGCAAGTGTAGAACACATTCAGAATTATTGTAAGGGTTTTCTCATTATAGTTTTATTTCTATTTGATATTAATTATTCACAATTATTTGATGTGATTATTGTATGTATATTGGAAATTTATTTAAAATATAATTAATATATTTATTTTCATGGTATTGTTTTGGGAAAAAATCCATCATGGTAACATTGAATAATTTTTTGGCTTGATTGTGTTTGTTGAAAAAGAGGGTTTCCATTTCCTATTGTTGAAATCAAGCTGTTTTGGATAAGGATGTTGTGGGAATGATTGAAGGTTGATTGGAATGTTACGTTAAAGTCTTGTTTCCTGATCAAAACATTGAAATATGGAAAGGAGTATAATTTCATGAATTATTTGGAATTTGTAGGAGAGATAAGGTTTCATGAAAGAGGATTGTGTTTCCAATGAAATTCCAAATTGAGTATTGGGTTCCCAAAGTGGATCTTTCATGATGCATTGAATCTTCCCCATAGGGGTCAAAAATTTCAATACATAAGAGGCCACCCCACACCCATTTGAGATTCACAAAACATAGAGGAAATAAGAGCACTGATTCATTTAATAATTGTGTGTATAGGGAGTTGTGCATAAAAATTAGATTTGAGCGTAAGAATTGGAGTTACACACATGAGATAAAGTTTCACATAATATATTTTTTTCATTTATGAAGGAAGTTGCATGTAAGAAGATGTTTTACACAGAAATTCTGAAAAATTCCAGAAAAGTTCATTAAGGGTTGCATTAAATTCAGATGGTTCCTAGTATATATGTGTTAAATTGGTATTCATTAGTGGATGAAAGAGGAACTTCAACATAACATCTATATAGAGTTGATGATTAGTGCATACATGAAAATTAAGGGACCTATATTTTCATTAACATTAAATGGATATCTTCTGGTGTAGTTTGACAAGGAAGGGGAAAACATTGATACTTACCATTAGTAGTGAGTTAGAGGAAGAGACTTAGGGAGTGACCCTTGGTAATGAATTTATTAGGCCCTAAACCCTGTAATGGAAATGAGAATGGTCCAAGATGATCTATCCAAAATATTGTTTTTTAGAAGCAAGCCTTAGGGAATTTGGTATAATCATAACACCATAATTGTATGCTCCATGGAAATATCCTAGAGATGGTGACCCATGAAAATTCCACTATGTCGTTGTATTTTCATTATTTATTTAATTTTTGTGCATTATAATATGATATAACAAGAAAGGATGTGATCAAAATTGACATTAAAGAGCATATAAAGTGACCCAAGTAATAAAGAGGTCACAATCCAGTTAGGAAGGTGATGTTTAAAATGATTCTGGATAACCTAATTCACCCCCTATCAGGATATATATAAACCTTTTGGACCGAAAATTATTCAATGACCTATTTTATGATAATTAATTCTCTGGGGAATATGGTCTTACTATTTGCAATATGGTAATGGTTTCTTCTAGAACCTCATTTTTCCTTTATGTTATGCTTTCTCTGACATTACCCAAATATAAATCATTTATTTTTTACTCCACCAATATTTTCTTTCTATGTCCCAAACATGTGTACCTTTATGAATTCTTAATACTTTTATGGGAAACAACTATTTTATAAGGTTTCCATTTCATTCCATTCATATAAGAAAGCCTGGTAAATGGGAACATCCCAAATTTATTTCCATTTATAGTTACGATCCATGATCTATTTTAAGACACCCATATTTTTTTCTAAAATCATTATTTTTTCATGAATAATTATTTAATTTATTTTATGGTTTTATTAAAACAATTTTTCATTTTTTAGATTTAAAGACTCATTTATAATGTTCCTTAAACCAAAACAAAGTGGATCATTTCTAAAGATTCATAAAAAACATTTTTACAAGTTGAACATCATATATAACTCAAACATATATTTTTTATTCACTTTTTAGGGATTCCAATTTTTACAATATTATTTTACGACATATAAAATTATTTTCCAAAGAATTCTTCAGTCCAATGTAAAAAGTGTATATTCTCAAGATTTTTTCATGTTTTTATAAGAGTATTTTCATATATTTCAACATCCTCTATTGAATCATATTAATAATTTATATTGATATATTATTTTATATTTTATCATATTTTATTGACTGGTTTATTATTATTTTGACTGGGGATGTACTATTTTGATAAAATTCACAATACTACCTTAAATAGTTTAATATTATGTTTACTGATTGAAGATATTTTTTAAAATTTAGATGTTATTGTCAATATGAATTTACCTGTACATAATGTTTCAACCCATTCATATGAGGAATAAATATAACTTAATATGAGATGGATGGGGCCCACTATAGCCCATCGATGCATCAGTACATCTCATGAGACAATCTAAACCAGTTTTTAATGCATTTATTTATAGTGTATTGGTCGAAGACTTGATGGTATGTTTATTATGTCATTTATTATTCATTGACTATTTATGATATTAAATTATTATAATACATGATATTATATTACTGTAGAATATCTATGGTTATGTTTCATTCTTATGTGATTATTTATATGAAATTATTTTTTCAACCATTACTGATTCCATATTATGATCAAGATTATGTTTAAATGGAATGAGTTTTTTAGTTATTGACATTTCATTATTAATTATGTTTATGATAGATTATACTATATTTTGAACCCTTACCAATCATCTGAGGTCACACCTTTATTATATTTTATTTTTCCCCAGTATGTAGAAACCTATATTATGAATGACATAATTGGGAAATTTAGGAGCTTATGGGTGTTTCCATTAGAGTTTCTATGTTATTTTCTAACTTTAGGATGTTATAAAAAACATATGTATGTATCTGGTTTTCCATGTCTAATAATCAATTTATTCATTAAGGATATAATAAATTACTCGTAGTACTATTTTAAAATATTAGTGCAGTAGATATAGGTTTCTGGTGATTGGGTCTATATAACGAAAATTTGATGACGATATTCATAAATATAAGTTCTTTCTTAAAATGAAATTATATCAGTGGAAAAACATGATAAAGGATGTTAGAGGTGGGGGATCATTTTTTATTAAGGTGTTTTAAAATTATTTTCCTCTTTAGTGATCTCTATGATAGGATGTCATGATAAATAACTATATAAAAATATATTCGAATGTTTTATGTGTCAACGGATGTTTTTATATATAGTCATGTGTAATTATCCTTATATTTAAATATAATGATTAGTTCGTATAATGTGTCACATAATTTAATGTATTTCATAATCTATGAATATATATGATCACAAAAAATTTGGATACATTGGGTGTTTGAGGAATGAAGTGTCATTAATTAATGAGTCAAGGAAATACTTCAAACTTTATATATTAAACAAATAATTATATTTTAGGAATTTTGTTGGAAATGAAACAATCTGATAAATCCATGGCCAAGATAAAACATTGACATTTTCATTAATATAAAAATAATGATGTATATATTAAGAATTTTGGTTTATGAAACAATCATTTAGAAACAATATTTTAGATACTGTGGAAAAGGATTTTATTTTACAGGAAGAAAATTAATGAGGTATTCATATTTTTCACAAGTCCTTGTCTTATTCTAGACTATGATGTGTTGAAATATACACCTATTTTTTGTGACATGGACTCACTACTATTGTTATTGGGATATATAAGGTCACACACAATGTGTTTGGGCTCCACCAATTTGATGCAATAGGTGTTCAAGACAATGTGGTCCCCATGTATGGGGATACGTGAGCATCCCAATGAATGATAAAAAGTGAATAAATTAAATAATATTACATATTTAAAAAAAAATTATAATTGAATTTAATTCATAAGTTATTCACATGTTTATTAAATTATAAAAACTATTACAAGAAATTTTCATTTTTAAGATGAACTTCACACCTTTTAGGTTTCATTAAATAATTATGATAGGAAAAATACAAGATAATTGATAGTGATTAACTGAATTGATATTTAATATGTCACCAATTAGTGTTAAAATGATAACATCTTGTAAAACATTTTTCAATTTTCATTCATGGATTGTTGTGCTTTTTTAACAGTGTTAACCTATCGATCGACATTTCTAAAAATTTTGTAAGGTTTAAATTTAGTATTTAGGATCATTTTCTATCAATGAATATTTTTTGAAGGGATCAGAATGAATTTTGGAGTTCCCCTAACATCCCCTCTCATCTCATTATCTTTTAGGGGGACAATGATAAATACAATATTGATCCATGATTAGAGATGACTCTTCTAATAATATATAGATTAAAATTAAAACATTTGGATTTTGATCTTCATATATATCTATTATGAGATAATGCACAAAATTTGTGGAGCTATAGTATAAAAGTGTAATATCTAGAGGGGATATTTTATAGTTTCATCAAGCTATAGTGATCTTGAGAAGATATCATATCAATAGGATTTATATGTCATAATGAGGTACCATTAGAAATTAAATTTAAAACATAAATTAATTTTCATGGGATCATTGGAATTAATTAATAAAATCTATATCAAATCAATTAATTTAGGATATATTTTATTTTCATATTTCTAATAATAATTTATTGCATACTTTTTTCATGAATAGTTCCTTTAATAGAATCATTGTGGTCGTGTAAATATCTTGGTTAAAATTTCTCAAAAATAAAATTATAATTAAAGGAATTTGAAAAGGGGGTTTTGATATAGTCCCAATGTCTTAAAGTGGAATCGATCAGAGCCAATAAAAATATTACATGGCTTATCAATGATATATTGATTTTATTGAAATTGGATATACAATATTACTATTATAATATGTATAAACAAAAACAGACCATGAATTTATTATAAATGAATTCTTGATTTATTACATAAGAATACATATAATACCACATAACATATAAATATTTCTTCAATCTTTGGTAATTAGGTACATTAAATTCTATATTAAAATTTTCTTTACATTGATGTTATTAAAATTTTATTTAATATGCTCATATTCTTCCATCATTCTCGAAAATTCATGGGATAACCCAGGGACATACATAATAAATGGGTCAGCTATAGAGCCCTGTACAAAAATAAAATTAAATATTAAAATGAAGAAAGTGTCATAATTTAGACAATAATAAGTTCCACGGGACATAAAAGAAGTCTGAGTCATATACATGAACAATGATCCACGATATATCATGATAAACTAAAATCAATATGGGAATGTGACAAAAAATTTAAACATGAAATCATAATCAGAAGTCATGAATATCCACTAATAAAACATAAAATAATGTGCTTAAGAAACCCACATATAAACTAGACAAGGAATCACATGAGTCTACAACATTACCCAATTCATTGGAGCACTATCTAGTCAGAACCATGATAATCATATCATGTAAATGCATAAATTTTCCACATAGGTCATAAACATAAGAGCATATTTCAAAAAAATTAATCCCATGATAATGGTCTTTGGATTACATATATGGATTTACCAAATCAAGTAATTATAATTTCATATTAGTAAACAACCATGAAATTAAATGGGTATGGATTTTAACTACAAAATTTATTTGAATGGAAAATTGTAGAGAAATTTAAGTAGCGTAAATGGGGAATATAAATGGTCATTGGGGGGATTACTGTGACTGAAATGGGTATCTGGAAATTTAATAATAATATGGGGAGTAAAGAGTATATTTAATATTGTTTCCAAAAATAATTATTTCTTATAAAATTCTTAATATGATGACATTTTATTTAATAAGGATGAGAATGATACAATTTTGGAATAGTTACAGCTTATGTAAATGTTACAATGGGGGGGGGATAAATATTCTCTAATTATTAAGAAAAAAAATTGAAAGTACATATATCATTATAAGTTCATGAAAATAAAAAAATATTTATTAAAATTGAGAAAATTTATGAATATACATGAATTTAAAAAGAGTGGGAGATACCCCTTGCTTTAGGTATAGAAAATCATAGAACAATTTTTACTGCATAAATGATGGTCAAAAGGGTTCATGAGAGGGATTATTGAAAGTAAAATGGGTCTCTAATCTCATTTACATAATTTGTTTTGAATAATATACGTATAAAAACATACCCAAACAAGAAAAAATTGAAATTATGATACACAGTAAAGATAGGTGATTTAATAAATAAGAGAGGGGGAGATTCATTACATTGCAGGGGAGATTCCAAAATCATGGTAGTAGCTTCTTGATAGCATTGTGTCACATTAGGGGGACTCTATAGAGTGGAGTGTAGTGCAAGAATGATCTCCAAGGTTTTTGAGTAAAGATGAATGGTATATTGGGTGAGATTATATAGGAAATGAGAGCGGGTTTCTTTATTAATTCCCAAACATAGGTTTTAGACTGGATTTAATAAAACAATGAAACCCAAAAACCAACCTATACTTTTTTCCACAGTTTCTTCTAAGGAGTATTGGTTTTATGTTTTTATAATGCTATTTATAAAATTCATTAAAATATTTCCCTTGGTGATGCAGAAATGATTCACGAGTATAATTAATTAATTTAAAAATCATAAAATAAAATATTAGTTTGGGAGGAATCATAAATAATTTAAAAAATTAGTCTAATTAATTTTCTAACTATGTGAATTTTTAAAATTAAAATAAGAATCGAAAATTATTTTGAAACACTGGTTTTTGACAATAATAATCATTAAAACCCAATAAAAATTACCTTTTACTTGATGAAATTATATTATTATTTATATGTAATTTATTATATTTAACCATAATTTAAATCAATGTATAATTTATATAAAAAACTTATTTAGAAAAGTGTCTTGATTGTAATTATATATTACCCAAATAATAATTTAGGTTTAAAAGAATCTGTAAGAAATTGTTTTATCAAAATCATTATTTAATCATTAAAAACCTAATATTTTATAATATTTATTATATACAAATAAATTTATAAATAATTAAACTCTATGGATTACTATTTTTCTCATTGTTTTACATTATATATAAACTAAATTAACCCATTTTCTTTTTCAGTGGTAGTAAATATTTACTACGGTAACGTTTCATATTGACCTATTGTTTAGTAGAAATTTTTAACTAATATTAATTTTTTGGATTGAAAATGGAATCCACATTATCAATTTTATTTCACATAGGTGGAAGAATTTTATTTTATAAAAAACCTGCAAGTATGATTGAATGGGATTTTCTAAAAAAAATTTACCAAGGGAAAGAGTGATTTTCCATTAACTCTACAAAAAATAATACTCATTATATTAATTTTCCTTAACAAATAAAGATATATAATCAATAAATATAATTTATATCAATCCCCATTAGAGGTTATTTTTAATTTATTAATATTTGGTAACATTTTTTATTGTAAAATTGTGTTTTGTAATTTGTTATTTCAAGCCTAGAAATAAACATAATTTAAAATCCTGTATAATTTAGATTTAAATTTAATTAATTAAATTATATTAAATTCATAATTTTTTCTATAAATTTTAAATCATATTAAAAATTTAATGGAAATATTATAATATATAATATACTAAAAGATATGGCATTTTTAAAGAAATGGGTATTTTCCCTCTTCAAGAAAATTATTATTTTCAAAAAAATCCAAAAATTTCTCCGGTAGATAATTTTGCTATTCTAATATGTATAATGAAGTTTATTTTAATAATTAAATTTTCTAATTTTTATATAGGTTAATGATAAAAATTTATATAATAATAAAAAAATACAAGAAAACATATTTTGTTGAATAATGTGAAATTACTAAAAATTTATTAATTATAACATAGAATTTATCAATGCAATTATTTTTATATAAAATTAATACAAATAATTTATAATGTGGTTAATACTATTCATATCTACAAAATTTCATGTCTTTGTTTAAATGTTCATAATTAAATAATCATTGTTTGTTTGGGTTCCATGTTTCATATCGCACGACCTACTGACCCTTGATTTCATTTATAAAATTTATGGTCTTCAATTATTCCCCCAACCATTTAAAAAATTGTGTACTTGAAATTTTAAATTGATCATACTAATCAATTTTTGGATAATTTAATATTTATTCATTGAAGTCCCACATTGTAAAAATGATTAATTAAAAATCCCCATGAAAATAGAGAAATGGATATAAGAAGGTTATTACATTACAATGGTTCAATTTAAAATAACATCATTGGGGAGTGAAAATATTAATATGTATAACAAATAAATTGATGAATTAATTGATAGTGATAGATAATGCGGTTATGAAAAATTCAAATAACACAAACACATAACTATTCTGGGTGAAAATTACAACAATTCATAATTTAATTTTTTTTCAGGACTCTTTTAATAGAGTAATGGAATTACATTACCATCTATAATATTAAAATGAACACATAGAGTTTCCTAAAAAATATAAATTCAAATTTAATGCAATTTAAACTATAATTTCATATTTTCTCTAAATGATGATTAATGAAGATGAAACATTATTTATTACTAATTCAATATAATATGACTCTAATAGATCACATAATCCACTAGAGAAAAACATGTTATTAATTTTTAATTTTCTAAATCCAAATGGATAGAATAAGGTAAGACAATAATAATAATTAATAGGCCTCAATACATTAATGTATATAATTCAAAAAAATTAGAATTGGGTTTCCATAGATCAATCCATAAATAATGTTTTCTATATCCCAAATAACATAAATAAACTCATCGTTTAATAATTTATTAACCTTATTGTTGTCACATACACATTATATTAAACCTCTAAAAATAGAAGAGTTTATATAAAAAATAATCATTTATAATAGTCCTAATTATTATATATACCACTACCAAATATTAAATCTCATGAAATATCATAAATCACCTTAAAATGAAAATTGATTTGACCTTATTATATGGTTTCCCAAAATATCTTTAATCATGACAATCTTCCAATAAATTATTCTTCAAAAGTGGAATCAGTGATTTTAATGATTAGACATAGGAATATCATTGCAAGAGTCTTATAGATTGTCCCAACATAAAATTTATATTAATGGTTATCACTCCCTCTATCAGGTTTTTTATAATATAACTTTATCACTAAATCACTTTTATTGGTTATAGGTATTAATGAACACATGGTTAATATCTTTAATAAAATACTAATTTGGATCATTTATTAAGTGTTTCATGATTATTATTATAAAATATCACTGACATACTACTTTGTAAACATAACAATAAGATACTAATATATTAAAACCTAAATACTTAAACATCAATGATTTATATATCATAATACCTTCCTTAATCTTAGAGTTAACACAAGTATTATGGAATTGACAATAATAATTTTTATATTCTCCACAAATAAGACATTTAACAATAACAAGATTCATGGATGTAATTTATTCCAATCCATTAGAATTTTTTTATCATCACTAACTATTTTATTCCCAATTTTCTTCACACATAAATCACCTTTGTGTTCCTCTGTATAATTTCCCATGGAATAACATTCCACTCTTCTGATGCATAGGTAATTAAATCTTCATTCCTTTATCACATTAATCAGATAAACATACTTGAGATATCATCCTCCTCTTCTTTGATTTCCATGGACCTTAAATAGTGTTCCAATTGGTAATTGTGATTTTTATAAATTTGGTTTTCATAATAACAAGATGTATTATATGAGTTCCCATCATGTTGGGAATCTCATTTGGGAAATCATGACATTTCCCATCCCATTGGTAATTTAAACAGTTATTCCTATCTCATGCAATTGACATTAATAATGGAATAATTACAAACGAGTAGATATATACTTATAAAAAACTGAGAATAAAGTAACATTAAAGTGATAACTTATAAATTATTTTATTTTTCAAGTTATAAAATTCATGGATTTAATCTATGTTATTTATTTTTTGTTTCTTAACGAAGACAGTTATAAGATTTATTATTTCATTAATATTGTATTGTAAAGATCTTAAGAAATTACCATATAATATATATTATGAGTTTCAAAGAAGGTGTGAAGCATGCACCATTTTCATCAACCTGTTCCCAATCAATTCTACCTTAGTGAGGTGTTTTTGGGTGTAACCATTATGTAGTTCTATGATAGAACAAAATCCCCTTTAATTATATAGTAATTTAGTTATTGGAATATAAAAAATCTATACATTACCAAAATTAAGGGATGTTTTCTTATATTTATTCTTATCAGAAAGTCATTACCTATAATTTCAAAATCCTAACATGAAAAATAACTATAATTTACTTTAAAACTATGTTTCATGACAAATGTCTTTATTTCACATTGATTCAGGATTTATAACATTATAATAGAAATAATATAACCAATAATACTGATATGTATAGTGTATTTTGGAATTAGAATATCACATTACAACAAAAAATAGGGGTACGTGGAAATTATGGAAAATATAATTACATGATAATATTTTTACATAGTTCTTAAACAAATATGGGATAACATCATGACATGTGTAAGAAATGGGTTGAGAGATAAATCCCGATAAAGAAGTAAAAAAATTATAACAGGAATAATGTATTCCACATTATAAAATAATAATTTCCATGGGACATAAAATGGGTGAGAATCATAAACATTCACAATGAAGAATGATATATCATGGAAACATAAAGGAAACATAGAAATGTGGATTCATCATTAGACATGAAATCATAAGCATACATCAAGGTTAACCTTAATGAAAATACAAATTAATGTGATTTGGATAACCTCAGGTATACTATAAATAGAATCTCATGAGACTAAAACATTACCCAACACATTGTAGCTTTCTCTGGGTGCACCCATCATAATCATATCATATACATGCTTATGTCAGCCACATAGATTATACATTTACGATCATTTTCCAAAAAATTAATATAATGATAATGTTTTTTTATTAAATACACATAATTACCCAATAAATAAATTATATGTGTATAAAGGTGGAAATAAATTATAGTGAATGGGTATAAGTACTCACTACATAGTTGATTGGCATGGAAAATCATAGTGAAATTATAATAACATAATAGAGGCATATAAATATTAAATAGACATATTAATGATATTGAAATGGTAAACACGTCATTTATAAATCATATTGCAATAATTTGGGATATTAAATAACATATTCAAATATATTAATTATAAAATAAAATTCATAAGATAATGGAGATGATAGAAAAAACATGTTAAGAATAGTGTTTTGGTATAGTAATGGCTTATGTATATTCTATAATGATAGAGTATAAACAACCTATCATTATTATGAAATATGGTGGATAGTAGGGGATAATTATATATACTTGTAAACATAACCAATTGATATTATAATGTATAAATTTAAATAAAATGATTAAATTTTAAAAAAAGAGGGAGAGGGCCCTTGCTTTCAGTAAGAAAAATAATAGGACAACATTGGAAAAAATGGTTTTACATAACAGATCATTGGAAAGATTAATGACTATGAAAGTGGACAAACATTAGTGAAAATAAAAATGGTAGTAAGAGGTATGTATGAAATCATACCTCATGAAAAAAGGATATTTTGTGGAAAACATAAAAAATGTTCTTAAATAAAAAGAAGACGGGGAGATCCCTTACCATTATATAATTATTCCAAAAGCAAGTGAGAATATTCTTATGAGATTAAGGAAACCTTGGGATGACACTAGAGAGGATAGGGAGTAAGGATGTGACATGTAGTTATTGGGTGAATAGGAATGGGTGCTTAGGTCAGTCTATATAGGAATAACGAGAATAGTTCCTTATTTTTTATCCAAAAAATGTTTTTACTACTATAAAATAAAAAATTGAAAACCAAAAACCATCCAATGTTTTTCTCAATGATTCGGTCAAAGACGATTAGTTTTCATTATTTTATATTCATAAGTGTCTATGTCATTATAATACTACCCTTGGTGATGTGGAATTTAGTCATGATTATAATGAATTGATTAAAAACCCTTATAATATAATATAAATTTTTTCCAATTCCTAAAATATTTAGGAAATTAATCATATAATTTTCTATTTATGTCTATTTTCAAATTTTAAAAGATAATAAGCATTTATGGTGAAATTCGAGTTTTTCACAATTAAATTTTTTGAAAGCTTATAATAATTACATTTGACTTCATAAAAATCATATTATCATTTATATTTTTGATATACTATTTAATAATAAAATATAATCACAATTGAATTTAAAAAACTATTAAAAAGGTTTATTGATTAATACAATTTATTACAAAAACCAAAATTTGTGTTTTAACACATCGTGAATAATTTTATTTTATCAAAACCTGTATTTAATCATATATAATATAATAAAAAAAGTATTATAATTATTAAATTTTGAATAATTTATAAATATTTATACTCATATGTAACTTCATTTTTAGTCCTTATTAAATTAATTTTACCCATAATTTACATATTTTCTTTTATCCATGGTAACAAATACTTACATTTGTTACAATTCATATTATTGAAAATTTATGTTGATATTATTACCAAATAATAATTACGATGATTCCAACTATGAAATAAATTTTATCAATATCAACTAACATATGAGTAATAATTTTATTTAATATAAAACCCCCATCTACAATGGAATTGTGTACTCTAGAAAATTAATTTTTTAGTGGAATTAATGATTTTTCATTAACTCTATAAAGATAAATCATCATTATATGAATCATAGCTTAAAAATACAGATATTTAATCATTTAAAATAATTTAAATCATTCCCCATTAGGTTTAATATTTAATTAAATAAAATAGTGAACCATTATCCATTTAAAAAACATTTCATAAAATAACACTTTGAAGCCTAAAAATAAACATATTCTAAAATACAATATATTGTATAGTTAAATTTAATTAATTGATTTAAATAAAAATTTATAATAATGGCTTTAGTTTGAAATATAATTAAAATAATAATTGAAATTTTAAATTATAATAATTTTTTAAAATAAATTATAGTTATAAATCAATGGTTATTTTCTTTTTTTCACAGAAAAATAATCACTTTATAAGGAATCCAAATGGTTTACCCTATATTAATTTTGATATTATTATATGAAAAATGGAGTTTATTTTATCAAAATGGTTTTTTGAATTTTTTAGAAATAATTTAAAATATTTTTTGGTACAAAAATAAATAAAAAAATTAATGAAGAAAATATATTTTGATGAATCAAGTGACATTTTTAAAATTTGAGTGATTATTTTAAATGAAATTACCAACACATTAATGATGTGTATAAAATTTAAAAAAATTATATATATATATATATCATAAATAGGTAAATACTATTCATATCCAGATATTTAATGGGTAGGTTAATATGGTCATATTAAAGTAATCGTTATTTGTTTGGGTTCGGTGTTATATATCACATATGTTGTCGAACATAGATTTCTGCTTCAAAAACAAAGGGTGTTACATATATGGATGGACATGGGATTTATAGTGCACTATTTTGTGGATAATGGTATTCTTCAATTGATAATGGTGCATCGATGTAGAGATGAGTCACTAGTAGGGGATATATTTTGTTGTGCATGTCACAAACCAGATCTGGCCACCCTCAAAACTGGCACCCAAAGTAGTCTGTGTGAATCCTCGAAGGGAGTTCAATATCACCATGGACTAGAACAAGTGCACAAGTATGATTAATAATGGTTTGGTAATGAGAAACTAGAGTTTAGAAGTATTAAACAACCAAAACCAAGAAATATACTGAATCTAAAAAATTATTTCAAATAGGCCTTTCATAAAAAATTCTGAACTGAAGTACATAGTTTGAAAAAACAAACACAATGATATTAAAAAATTGTAGAGGAAATTAAAATAAATGAAACCAGAAAACAACAAGGGGATGTGAGCCTTGATCCTTCTCCTCAATTATGCTACAATAAAGGAGATAACCGACCGAACCACCATCTCCAAAGACATTTCCATTACCATTGTCACACATAACCAATTCTACATACACCCAAAGTTAAAAGTCTCATTTGATCATAATCCCAACAAGATTCAACCCAATAATAATTCATGTGATAATCATTTTAAGATAAATAAAGCTAGGACGGTCAATAAAAAATAATTCTAGTAACACTTTCATAGGGATGCAACATAAAATGACAATAGTTTTCAAGAAGGCTAACATGAAGAATGAACACTTCCAATATAATACCCCCGGGCTAATGGTCTCTCCAATGAATCACACCATAGGATAATTGTATGTAAAATATATCTTATGATCACTAGTCATGGGAATACCCCATAAGAGCTAGCTAGTTTTAGGGTGCTAGGTTCATTGTATCTCAGTATAGAAGCATCCATAATCAATATACTTCTCAAGAAGGAGCCAATAGGAGGGGAAACTCTAATGGATTAATGTTCCCCATAAAAATCATAATTTTGATAGTTTCTTCATTTTCAAACATTCTAAGTGAAATAGGGACAAAATCAAAACAAGATCACTAGAATAGAAGTCCTAGTCCTCCCATGCGGCCAAAGGACTCAGACTAGTGGATTAGACTTCCCCCAAAGCACATTCTCTTGGGAAACTACTATTCACACCCGCCGGTCAAAGACTGATAAATCAGGCTCCATCTCCAACTGTTCCCAATTCAACATGTGGGACTAACTCTGATTATACATATTCAATTGGGTGACTTGGAATACATCATAAATAGATTTCACATGATAGGGGAAATCTAACCTTTATTATACCTTTCTAGTGTTCTCATTAATCTAAAAAGGTTTGACTTACCTCAATGTTAGATTTCCCTTCATTCCCAAACATTGATGTCCCACGGGAGGGGATACCATAAATAATATTTGATCAACCATCTAATACATTAAATCTCAATGCCTTTAGTTAGAAAAAGATTTTATACAACTTTGAGCGATCAATAACTACTGCATGAACAACATTAACTTATCAAATGTCTCTTCTAAAAAGCTCGTCCTTAATATTGTGGTCTTACCTACCTCATCCCAACATAGGGGGGACCGAAAAGGATGACCGTAGAGTTCCTCTAAATGATCCATGTGAATCAAGTATTGGTAACTATTATTATAACAAAACTCAAAAATTCCCAAATGGCTATCCCTTGAACCATCGAAGTCCAAGACATACGCACAAAGCATATCATTAAAAAATATGATTTTCTAAATCTATCTATCCATCAGTCTAAGGATGGAATTCTATGATAATATTAATCAGAGATCCCAAAGTCTTCTTAAGGACTTTCTAAAATCTAGTGGTCACACATGGGTATCAATCTGACACAACTACTAATGGCACACCATGAATCCTAACCACCACATGAATAAACAATATGCCCAACTCATCCACATTACTTGTATCCCTAATTAGAATGAAGTGTGCTAGTTTTGTCAGATAATTAATAAATTATCAAATAGAGTTCTTAGCCCAAGGTGTACAATTTAATCCAAGAATAATGTCCATGGTGACCTCTTCCAAACTCTAGGTTGGAATGGGTAATGGTTGAAGCAAACCAGAGGGCCTCTGATTCTCTGATTTCACTTTTTGACATGTATAGCATCTCAACCCGAAATCAGCTATATCCTTCCACATACCTGGCCACCATAACTACCGACGAACATCATAGAATAATTTGGTAGCTATAAGCAGAATGGTTCACTAAGAATGGTGGCTATCTTGCACCACCAACTTCCTCAGCAACAATGATACGTCTGAACGACCCTTGATGAACATGATGTACTCAAGAGATGAAGGCCAATATAAATTCATCTCCCCACCATGAACAAATGCCATCGTCACCTAACATATCTCGTCAATGTTCCACTACTTCCGAATCAACTCTAAAATACAAATATTTAACTGACTATTTTTTCAAGAACACACCTTCACTATGATCCTTGTTCTCCACGTGCATCGGAGAAAGTAGCACCATCAGAGTCCACTCATCACTAAACATACTCAAATCATACACTGGTACTATTCTTCCCATGGAATAATCCACCACAATACCCATTCCTAGGGTATATAAAATTACAAAGTTGAACCATTTCATGTACTCGGTCCAATTGGGCGACCTCTGGATAAGATTCTTATGTGATAAAATGTAGGTTTGGCTCATAAGATCTGAGTAGACCAGGGAATTATACTGAAAGTGGTAGTGATTCAATGTCATCAAACCATTCATCAACATATCCAAATCCATGTCATGGGTCAAGATGTTCTTTTCATTTGTTCAAAGATAGAAACAACCATACGCCACCACATGATCACCATGTATAAACCCAAACCCAAGACCCAAACCTGAATAATTGCAATATACCACATAGAATTTTCTATATTAGAGAAATATAAACATGGGGATGGTTTCAAAATTCAATTCAAATCCATTATCTATTCATTCCATTCTTGGCCCCATTCAAACTTCACCCCTTTCTGGGTGAGTGCAGTCAGGGGAGAAGCAAGCATAGAGAAATCCCAAACAAAATCCCTATAATAATATACCAAGTTGAAGAAACTTAGGATCCTGAACACATTTATCAGCTACCCTTCTGAAATAACATCACTGATATTCTCGAGGTCCACCAGGACCCCATGAACGAATATCACATGGCCTAGAAACATCATTTCCTTGATCTATAAAGTGCACATGGAAAACTATTCCTAATGAAGATGATCCCACAATGTGCCAAACAGAATCCAAAAATTATAATCAAACACTTCCTTGGACCTAGAGTGATAAATGATTCCGTCCATGAATACCATAGCGAATGAGTCGAGATATTGGTGGAATAACCTATTCATGAGCACCATAAAAAATTATTGAGTGTTGGTCAATCAGAAAGTCATGAGAAAATACACAAAGTGGTTGTTCCTATTTCAGAAATCAATCATTGAAATATCCACCTCTCTCAGCCTAATGTGGCGGCAGCTCGATTGAAATTATATCTTGGAAATCCATTTTCTCCCATTATCTGGTCAATCAAGTCATCTATTTGGGGAAAAGGTTATTTTTTTGATTGTCCCATATTTCAGCTTTCATTAGTCAATGAAAAACAAAAGGGACCTATTGGATTTATTATAAAAATGAATAAGAGTAACCCAATGAGAGAAACTTGGGAAAATGAATCCTTTTGATTGGAAATCATGCAATTGTATTGTTAATTAAATTAAATTGTTGGGGTCTATATGATATGAGGTAAGAGATATTAGTTGTGTTCCTATTTACGAATAAATCGATAACTCCATGTGCTGCTTTGGGGGAAAGCCTAAAATGTCTACTTGAAATACCTCTGGGAAGTCATCCACTACATAAGGTAATACACTCTCATGAGCACAACCATCATCCTATAGCACCAGTGATAAAAAATGGAAGAAAATATTTCCATCTCTGAGAGTGTTGGTCCTGCAGGAATCGACCGAGGATCCTATTCCCCTGGAAAAACCTAACGACTCCCATTAGGTTCCATGAAACTCACACAGTGCCTATAGAAATTGATATGATCCAAAAAATAAACCACCCATTCTATGATTAGGATTACGTCAAATAGATGTATATCCAAGACAAATATGTCCAACTGCATCTCAACCCCTGACATAGAATGTGAACAAGATAAGAACCTGAAACCTTTCTCTTTATTCTTACCCAACAGCATCACAGAATCCATTAAAAAATATAGTAACTCGATTGGAAAATTAATCATTTTCATAATAAAGGATGATATAAAAGAAACATAATCCCAAGTATCAAAGAGAATAGAATCTATATAAGATGAAATCAAAATGATACGTCGAATTCTCGAAGGCCCTAAACCTGATCCTACTTTTTCTTGATCAATAGAATGGAGATTCATCATCTATACCGTAGAAAAGCCTCTCTTATGTGGCTCTGACCAAGACTAGATATTCCTAGATGATAATTCGGACCTACTGTGCTGGGCATAAAACAGATATCCCACTGTTCGATCTAGATCTAGACAAACTAAAAATCCCATGGAATCCACTGATCCTTCCCAAATCTATAGTGGGCGTGTCACCATTCAAAAGTGCTACAAATTCCAACTAGATCACATTGATAACAAGTCTTTATAGGAGATTCACATGTAGGTCGGGTCTACCCAGGCCTCCCTCACTAGTGGAACATGACCAAACTCACACCAGACGCCACAAATGATAATTTCTAGGGAAAATTGCATGGACTACCACATACCATATTCCCATATTCATATATCTTTATTTTTTATTATATTAATTACCACTTCACACCAGTAATACCCTCCTGGAAAACCATGTAGAGACCCAAAGCTTGATGTACATGGATATTTCATTACTTTTGCGGAATACTTAATACATAACAAAAACCAACACACAAGGACCATAATAGTTTAGTGTCTTTGGAAACTCGGAAAATAATCTTATAATCATGTTGAAAGATCTTTAACATCTCCCATAAGATATTCCCCTTTTTGTTTTCATACCTAAAACCTTTCTTTATATCATGGGGAAAAGAAAACATAAAAAGGGTGAGATCAAATGCTCAGTAACGGTAAGCATGGATAAAGTAAAACAAATCATATACATTTGATCTTAAAAACATGAAAATAATGTTTAAACATCAAAAGCTTGAGAAATGACATAAAACATGGAAGTACGTAAGGATTAGATCATAAAGAAACATTAAGCATGATAAAATAGAATGGGAGTAAAAAATGTAATTGTAGAAACCATTAAGCATATGTTATGATTTTTATAGTAGCCAAGGCATTGCTTCCAAGACCATCTTAGTGGACAAAGTCCCTTTCTGAATCGAGTTCACTTCTCATTCCAGTCTGGTATTACTGAACCGGTTTATCTTGTGGTTTCAGCCATGTCTATCTCATGAGATATAAATCTTTACCCAATGCATTGGAGGGATATATAGGTCACACCCTTCTCATAATTAAATCATTCTTACTTGTGCCACAAAATAAACATACATCATTCATAATAATCCAATAAATAGAATGGGTTTCATAAACATCATCTCATCATCACATAATCCATATAAAAGAAATTGATATCATTTCGTAATAAGAAAAGTGAAACCATGTAAATCATAGAGACATTATACTTGAAACATACACATATGAAATAATTTCATTTAAGATGGAAAATGGTTTTGATAAAACACTTGAAATGAATTATTGAGGAAAATATCCTTTCTTCTTTAAAATCATTTTCTTTTCACAAAATGTCATGCATTTTTAAAAGAAAAGAATTTTTTTGAAAATAGTCATGAATTTTTTTTGAGTAAGCTTCTTGAAAATAAGGATTTATAAAACCGTAAAAATCTATTCATGTCGTATATGTTAAAAATAACATTCTTCTTGTACTTTTGTTGGAAAAGTCAAAAAGTACATGTAAAAGAAAGATTCCATACATACCATGTAGTAAAAGTTAAAAATGGGTAAAATTGACATTAAACATGAATAAAAACACTTTTAGAAAACATCGAAATGGATTATAACAATAACCCCAGTAAATACTTACGTATAAGCAATCTCAGATAAAAAAATGAGATTTGAAAAATTGTCCCTTACCTTAGGTCTGATATGCCTTATATGGATCTGAACCTCATGTATAATGATTTAAAAAATGTCATTGACTTATTTCATAATCATATTCATTGTTATCATATCATATATATTTCACTTATGACTTTATATTACCCATACTTTTGTAAATTCCAGTTTAAAGTAGTGTTTTGGGTAGAATCTTTTAATTTATCGTATGTGTTTCGACATGCCGTTCTTGATATTATTACTTATATCATGATTTAGATAATTCTAGAATGTAAAACATGATTTTTATATAATATATATTCATCATATACATATATATTATAGATCTATAAAAGGAATGAAATACACCGTTCATGGAGACGGTAGGCCGTACGTACTCATGAACGGTGTTTCCGTTTCCTAATTAAATTGAATGAAACTAAATCGATGACATACATATATTTATATAAATAAATCCAGTAGCATTATTATTTCATATATTTCATTATTATTCATTATATAAACATTATGATCATTCATGTATGGTTAACATGGAGAATGAATCTCATCGCTTCGTGGATACGGTAGTCCGCACATACGCACGAGAGATGATATCGTTCCCATAATTATATAATTGGAGTGGATGGTATAATATATCAGAATCAGTATGATGTTATAATAACCATATATAGTTATTCATTACACCATTATACCCATCCATGTAAGGTGTTGGTGGAAAAACAGATTACACCACGGCGTGGAGATGGTATTCCGTACGTACGCACGCGCGGTGATTTGGTTTTCCATAGGATGGATAGAAGGTGAAATAGGGTTGTTTCATATTTATAATAACATATCAGTATATGAGGGACACTGATTTTATTAATTCATAATGAAACAACTAAATAAGAAGAAGTTGATGAAGAATGAAAATTGAAAGAATCAGTAATAGATATTACCTCTTCTTTGACACACCTCTTTGAAACCTCCTCTTAGGGGTAGTAAAATTGGTCTTTGAAAAAGACCAGGACCTCTAGGATATTTCTAGGGAAGTTGAGAAGGGAAATGGGCAGGGTTTGGACGAGCATAAAGGCTAAAATTGGTGTGAGTAAGAGAGGGAGGAGATGCCCTTTTATAAGGGAGGAGAGGGGCACCTTTGGAAATATAAGAAATATTAGTTTATATTAAATCCCCACCCCACAGAAAAAATCTTAAAATGACTCATATCCAAATATTAGATGATATAGGGTTTTAATCTCATCAAACAATAAAATTTAGACATGTTAGGAATCTATTTTATACATTATCAACTTGATTTATCCTTATTTATCAATTTAATTTTATTTTTGGTAATAATATTATAAATTTTAAATTATTATAAATAATTACATATGTGTAATTAATTTTCCAAAATATGACAATTTATGACATTTTCCACCCTATAAATTTAAATTTATAATTTTTAAATATTTTTGTGATTTTTAAACAATTTTATAATATGTTATTTTTATAAAATAACAATATTGTCAATTTTGACACTATTCATTTATTTGAATTTAAATAAACAATATACAGAAAATATGTTCGAAATAAAAGCATTAATAGATAAATAACATGTCATATTTATCTAAAAAATTAGTGGATCACATTAAATAGTTCATATAATATTTATTTTAATATTTTTAAAACCATTTATTTGATATTTCTCTTAATAAAATAATTTAAAATCACTATTATATCACCTTTAATGATAATTATTTAATCCCTAAAAATTCTAAATTAATTCATATGATGTATATAACTTTATTAGACTTTTTTAGACTATTAATGTTAGAAGTTTCATTAAGTTTATCACTAAATTAAAATTATTATACTTATAAGATTTAAGAAATGACATGTTGTCACTTTCTTTGGTTTTAATAATAATTAAATTATTTTCAGGGAAAAAAGTCCATTAAATGAATCTAATACGACCCTTTGATGATATATGTAGACTTTTAGTAATCCAATAGGATTTTTAGAAGTGTTAGGGTAATTTTATACTCTTATTTTTACCCTTAATTACCTAATTTACATTTAACTATGGTAAATAAAATTTACCGTTGTTGCTATTCATAATGCCCAAAAATAAAAAGTAGATTATTAACATAATTTGGACCCAATGATTCCAAATATTGAATCCAATTTTCCAAATTCAATACACAAAAGTTGTAGAAATTAAATTAAAGTTAATCCCGTTGTCGAAAGAAAAGAGGGTTTTCTTTAAAACATTGCAAAAGATTGAATTGATTTAACCTACAAATTCAAGGTGAAATAAATACTAATGACATACATTCTATTAAATTGTAATAATATACTATATTTATTCTTTAAACCCATTCAATATTATTATTTAACCACATAAAATATTACGAAGAAAAAAGTTGTTTTTAATTAAAATATTGCATGTTTGTACCATTCATTAAAATATGAAAGTTATAAGAATAATATGAAAAATTTATTGAAGGTAAAATTTTATATCCTGATGACAAAGAATAATTTAATTTTGTAAAATTGAACTTATAAGCATGTCAAAAACTATATTTAATGTGGGTGCGCCATCAAAAGGCAGCAAAACTGCATTTTTTGAAAAATACTTATTTTACCCGAAAAATTTATTTTGTTCCCATACCATGTTCTAGAAAATTTGTAAGATGAATAATAATTTTATAAAATTTAGAAATTAGTTAATACTATTCATAATATCCAGTTCATGATAATATAATAACCATATATCATTATTTAGTGAAACCTGGTATTACGTACAACACACACTATCGAGGAAGGTCGTGACTGCGTGTAATGCAAGCCAAGTCTGGGTTGCATGTAGTGAAACACTCATATTTTGTTGCGTATAAAAAAATACATTGAATAAATATATATATACTCAATATTGGGTAGAATAAATACTATCAAACAAACATGAAATTGTGTGTAACACGATCCAGGATTAGTGTTGCGTATATTGCATGCTAATAATGTGTTGTGTATAGCACAATATAATCTTGGTGTAGCGTAAAATAGAACATATTAATGAAATTAAAACGAATATATCTTATAAAATCTCGGGTTGTTACATTCTACCCTCCTTAAAATGAATTTCTCCCTCGAAATTCGTCGGGGTTATAAATCGTTAACTATTTATAGAAACTCACATCGTAAAAAGGAATACTAAAAATTAATTTTAATAACTAAAGTATGAAACGTAACGATTACCCAAAGTAACACATAACTGGGTTTCCATATAGGAGAACATAGGTGAAAATATGGATATGGATGAGAAATCTAAACATGAAGTTCTGATGGATAGTGGTAGAGAACATGGATATGAAAAAGCCAACAATCACAAATCCATAAATTTGTGATGATCTAATGTACCATCTGATTCATAGGATATAAGAGAACTATGACAAAAAAAATTGGATTTCAAAATCATTTCCCTAATGTTGAAACTTTTGAATTAGAAGAAATACTTTCTTGATTTTGGTACAGTCACACTATTGGTCATGCTTTGAACAATTTCCACTTCATCTCTTAAAGAAATGAAGTTGAATTTGTTATTCGTGAAGTGCTAACAGATCATGTGATAGGATGTTGGGTCATTCCATATGTTTCAAAAAAAGGTTATCAAAAGTTATCAAATACACATAAGTCCATCTATGGTGTGGTTAATCATATACAATTCCAAAAATGAACTTATAGTTCATATATTATACCGTTTAATAAAATAAAACTAGTTTCTACTAACCAGGGACTTCCTGTAGGCCAGTGGTAGGTGATAAAGTCCAGTCGCACTACAGTTGTGGGTTTGATTCCCACAGCCTTGTCTGATGCGATGGGTTGTCGCCCATCCTGTGGGTTGTCCTTTTTTTTCTAAGAATACATTATTATAACTTTCCATCAATAATATCTAAAAAGTTCTAGACTTAAACAATACTAACTTATGGCCAAAATAATCCATTCCAATCATTAGGATTATCCAAAATACTATTGTCTAATCTCATATTATAGTGAAAACGATTACCAGAGAGTTCATATAACAAGCTAGTTAATACCATCTTTGATCCCCATATATCATAAGATATGCCTTGTTGGTCACATTCCAAATATTATAATGACTTAATCATGTATTCTCTAGAAAAAAATGAATACCCATTGAACCTTAGTGAAAACATGAATGTAGGTAAAAGTTAACACCTTCCACATACCAAAATCCTCAAAATTCTATATACTCAAATCATAATACTAATAAGTCCTTATATCAATCATGAGCTCCTGAATACTATAAAACAAGTCATTATCACCTTATCCTTTCATTATACACATATCATCTTCCTTCCAAAAAATTTTGAATAACCATTCATGGTTACTGGTACCATTCATCATATACATTCAAAACTCAAGCAAAGGAAATAGTGTAACAATCCTTATATTTTTTCTTTATTCCAAAGTACCATACATTATTCTTCATAAACATACAATCATTACACTACCTTCTTAAACCATTGACCAAGCTTCAACAATTATTTTATCTCACATATCATTTTTAGTATCTTTATCATCATCAATATAAATACTACCCATACGGTCATGATGATTCTTTTCATGAGACTTTCCCTTAGGGAATTAGTTTTCAAATTTCCCATACATTCCACATTTAGAACATTTAACAATTGTTGATGTCCTAGAAATACCATTATCCTTTTCCATGGTGTTAACTAAACCTTTTTCCTTTGTAATTACTGGTTTTGTGTTCTTTTCCACACCCAAAACATCTTCCAGTTCCTTTGAAACATTCTCCCTGATGCCTCTTCCCACATGATTTACATGATGGGAATTGAAATTTCATTCCTCTATGATCATCATGAGACTCCATCTTTCTCTTATTAGGTGAGTCAAGAAACTTTCCAAAGTTAAGATTATTGATCATATTATGAGATTTCTGATTAGGCATAATAACGATATTTGGAATTCCAGATCCAATTTCATTTGGTTGCTCGTGAAGAATATCATTGAATTGTCCATCATATCCTCCATTATCGTGATTCTTCCTGTTTCTAGCCATTTTCTATATCCCAAAAAAGAATAGTGTGAGAGGAAAAAATCATGCTAGGGAAAACAACATAGTAAAGGGGGAGTACCCTCAATATCTAACATCTTAGGTTAAATTCTAAGATCGTTACCGTAGTTATAGGACTATATCCTATACATATACTTATCCTTAGGAATATCCCTAGACATACCTTAGAAATATCTCTAGGGATCTCACTAACGTTTTCGCATCCTAGTTTCTAAAGGTTGACTAAACCATTCCAATGATACCAACTGTAGAGACCCAAAGCTTGACGTACATTGACATTTCATTACTTTTTTAGAATACGTAATACATAAAAAAACAGACACACAAGGACCGTAATAGTTTAGTGTCTTTGAAAACTCATAAAATAATCTTCTAATCATGTTGAAAGATCTTTAACATCTCCCATTAGATGTTCCCCTTTTTGTTTTCTTACCTAAAACCTTTCTTTATATCATGGGGAAAATAAAACATAAAAAGGGTGAGCTCAAATGCTCAGTAAGGATAAGCATGGATAAAATAAAACAAATCATATACATTTGAGCCTAAAAACATGAACATAATGATTAAAGATCAAAATCTTGAGCAATGACATAAAACATGGAAGTACGTAAGGATTAGAACATAAAGAATCATTAAGCATGATAAAATAGCATGGGATTAAAACATGTAATTGTGGAAACCATTAAGCACATGTTATGATTTCCATAGTTTCCAAGGCATTGCTGTCAATACCATCATAGTGGACAAAGTCCCTTTCTTAATCGATTTCACTCCTCGTTCCAGTCCTGTATTATTGAACCGGTTTAACTTTCCATTCCAGCCATGTCTATCTCATGTGATATAAATATTTACCCAATGCATTTTCGGGAGATATATGTCCCACCCATCTCATAATGAAATCATTCTTACTTTTTCCACAAAATAAACATACATCATTCATAATAACCCAATAAATAAAATGAGTTTCATAAACATCATCCCATTATCACATAATCCATATAAAATAAATGGATATCATTTCATAATAAGATAAGTGAAACCATGTAAATCATAGATACATTATACTTGAAACATACACATACGAAATAATTTCATTTAGATGGAAAATGGTTTTGATAAAACACGTGGAATGAATTCTTGAAGAAAATATACTTTCTTCTTTAAAATCATTTTCTTTTCACAAAATGTCATGCATTTTTAAATGAAAAGGATTTTTTTGAAAATAGTCACGAAATATTTTGGAGGAAGCTTCATAAAAATAAGGCTTTATAAAACCATAAATATCCGTTCATGCCGTATAAGTTAAAAATAACATTCTTCTCGTACTTTTGTCGGAAAAGTCAAAAAGTACCCCGTAAATGAATGATTCCATACATACAATGTAGAAAACATAGAAAATGGGTAAAAAAGACATTAAACATACATAAAAAAACTTTTAGAAAACATGGACATGGATTATAACAATAACCCCCATAAATACTAACGTATAAGCAATCTCGGATAAAAAAATGAGATTTGCAAAATTATCCCTTACCTTAGGTCCGATATGATTCGTATGGATCCGAACCTCCTGTATAATGATTTAAATAATGTCATTGACTTATTACATAATCATATTCAATGTTATGATATCATATGTGTTTAACTTATGAGTTTATATTACCAGATCTTTTGTAAATTCTATGTTAAAGTAGCGTTTTGGGTAAAATCATTTAATTTATCGTAAGTGTTTCGACTTGTCGTTCGTGATATAATTACTTATATCCTGATTTAAATAATTCCAGAATTTAAAACATGATTTATATATAATATATATTCATCATATAGATATATATTATAGATCGACAAAAGGAATGAAATACAACGTTCATGGAGACGGTAGGTCGTACGTACGCATGAACGCTGGTTTCGATTCCTTATTAAATTGAATGAAACTGAATAGATGACATACTTATATATATATATTAATACAGTAGAATTATTATTTCATATATTTCATTATTATTTATTATATAAACTTTATGATCATTTATGTATGGTTGACATGGAGAATGAATCTCAACACGTCGTGGAGACGGTAGTCCGTACGTACGCACGAGTGATGATATCGTTCCCATAATTATAGAATTGGAGTGAATGGTATAATATATCAGAATCAGTATGATGTTATAATAACCATGTATATTTATTCTTTACACCATTATACCCATCCATGTAAGGTGTTGGTGGAAAAACATATTACACCACGACGTGGAGACAGTATTTCGTACGTACGTACGCGCGGTGATTTGGTTTTCCGTAGGATGGATAGAAGGTGAAATAGGGGTGTCTCATATTTATAATAACATATCAGTATATGAGGGATAATTATTTTATTACTTAATAATGAAACAACTAAATAAGAAGAAGTTTAAGAAGAAAGAAAATTGAAAGAATCGGTAACGGATATTACCTTTTCTTTGACACGCCTCTTTGAAACCTCCTCTTAGGGTACTAAAATTGGTATTTGAATAATACCAGGACCTCTAGGATGTTTCTATTTTAGTTGAGAAGGGAAATGGGTAGGGTTTGGACGATCTTAGAGGCTGAAATTTGTGCGGGGAAGATAGGGTGGAGATGCCCTTTTATAAGGGAGGAGAGGGGCACCTTTGGAAATATAAGAAATATTAGATTATATTAAATACCAACCCCACATAAAAACTACCAAAATGACTCATATCCAACAATTATATGAGATAGGTTTGTAATATTATCAACCAATAAAATTTAGGCATGTTAGGAATCTATTTTAAACATTATCAACTTGATTTATCCTTATTTATCAATTTAATTTTATTTGTGGTAATAATATTATAAATTTTAAATTATTAAAAATAATTACATGTGTGTTATGAATTTTCCATAATTTGACACTTTATGACATTTTAGACCCTATAAATTTAAATTTTTAATTTTTAAATATTTTTGTGATTTTTAAACAATTTTATAATATGTTATTTTTATAAAATAACATATGTGTCAATTTTGACACTATTCATTTATTTGAATTTAAATAAACAATATACAGAAGATATGTTCGAGCTAAAAGATTTAATAGATTCATAACATGTTATATGTATCTAAAAAATTAGTGGAGCACATTAAATAGTTCATATATTATTTATTTTAATATTTTAAAACCATTTATTTGATATTTCTCTTAATAAAATAATTTCAACATCACTATTATGTCACCTTTAAGGGTAATTATTTAATCCCTAAAAATACTAAATTAATTCATATTATGTAGATAAGTTTATTATATTTCTGGAGACTATTCATTTTCGATGTTTCATTAATTTTATCACTATATTAAAACTATTATACTTATAAGATTTATGAAAGTGACATGTTGTCACTTTCATTGGTTTTAATAATAATTAAATTATTTTCAGGGAAAAAAGTCTATTAAATGAATCTAATATGACCCTTAGGTGATATGGGTTGACTTTTAGTCATCCAATAGTATTTTTCCAAGTGTTAGGGTAATTTTATAATCTTATTTTTACCCTTAATTACCCGATTTACCTTTAACTATGATAAATAAAATTTACCGTTGTTACTATTCATAATGCCCAAAAATAAAAAGTAGGTTATTAACATAATTTGTACCCACTGATTCTAAATATGGAATCCATTTTTCCAAATTCAATACACAAAAGTTGCAGAAATTAAATTAAAATTAATTCCGTAGTCGAAAGAAAACGGGTTTTTCTTTAAAACATTGCAAAATATTGAATTGATTTAACCTACGAATTCAAGGTAAAATAAATTATAATGACATACATTATATTAAATGGTAAAAATATATTCTATTTATACTTTAGAACCATTCAATATTATAATTTAACCACATAAATTATTACGATGAAAAAAGTTGTTTTTAATTAAAATATTGCGAGTTTTTACTATTCATTAAAATATGAAAGTTATCAGAATAATTTGAAAATTTTATCCAAGGTAAAATTTTATATCCTGCTTCCAAAGAATAATTTTATTTTGTAAAATTGAACTTATAAACCTATCAAAAACTAGATTTAATTTGGCTGCGCCATCAAAAGGCGGCAAAACTGTATTTTTTGAAAAATACTTATTTTACCCGAAAAATTTATTTTGTTCTCATACCATGTTCTAGAAAATGTGTAAGATTAATAATAATGTTATAAAATTCAAAACATAGTTAATACTATTCATAATGTCTAGTTCGTGATATTATTATAACTATATATCATTGTTTAGTGAAACCCGGTATTGCGTACAACTCACGCTATCGAGGAAGGTCATGATTGCATGTAATGGAAGCCAAGTCAGGGTTGCGTGTAGTGAAAGACTCCTTTGTTGTTGCGAATAACAAAATACATTGAATATATATATATATATATACTCAATTATTTGTAGAACAAATAATATCAAACAAACATGAAATTATGTGTAACACGATCCAAGATTACTGTTCTGTATACTGCATGCTAATACAGTGTTGCGTATAGCGCAAGATAATCTTGGTGTAGCGTACAAAAGAAGATATTAAATAAATTAAAATGAGTATATCTTATAAAATATCGGGTTGTTACAAACCAGACCTCACATTGCAATAAATATCCACCATAAAAACTCAATCAACCACTTCTGCATAGGTATTCAGATTTAATAGGAATACCTAATAATACATCTCTGGACGCAAACCAATCTCAAAATTCTAGCCCTACATCTGCTTATTGGAGACAATTTAAGGTGCATATTAGACTAGATTTTTGAAGTGCTTGGCATAATCCATCACTAAAAGAACCCCAAGGATGAGTTCCATAAACTCTTGGGATTTGGAATCATCCAAGAATTTAGGGTTGTACTTGTCATTGAATATATCCTTGAAGTCCTTCCAGCTCATCATCTAATGCTTCCCATCTTGTAGCACTGATTTTTACAGCCTGAGGCTGGGACCCTCTAACAGAAATGTGTCACATTTTACCCTTACATCTTTATGTGTGTCAAGGAACATGAACATTCGCTTAATCTTTTCAAGACACTCCTCTACTTCTTATGGTTATGTACTACCTCAAAATGTAAGAGGATTGTTCTTTAGATAATTATGGACTTTCTCCTAATTAGTACCAGACTCATATTATCTATCTAGATATGGAGTAAGAACTGCTCCTTTTCCTAGAGCATGGGCAGCCTCTGTAATGATTCTACCAGCCACTAATTAAGTGGCGAGGGTGAAATCTCTCTTGCTTCCTCCCATGGGTGAAAGGGAGTTCATCAAGGATGCTTTCTTCTATAAAAAGCAACAATAAAAAAATGAATACATTAGTATAAATGTTATTAATATTTCAGAAATAAAAACAAATATAAATAAATGAAACTCATAAAAATAATGAAATAAACAATTTCTTCACCCCCCATCCATGTCTGCTTGCAGTGTGCATCCCACATGCCCCACCTAGAAGAGAGGTCAAAAAAACAATGTAGATATCCCATGGTGAATAGAGATCAATAATTAGAGGTACTGTTCAGGAAAACTACTCGTAACTAGATCCTCAAGACTGAATTGTCTTAGCTCTGGTCTAATTGGACTCATCACAAGTAATATGACCCAAAGAGCATAACCTACTAAGATAGCATTTTATCTCAAACCAGATCTCTTCTCCATCAATACAAGCACCCAACCCAGTCCGTGGAATGTACTGAGGGTTATTACATATCCCTAAGGGTTGGTATAAGTTCTTTATTATCATAGATAAATGAATCAGAATGATGTACATGAGTTTAGAGGCATTAAACCACAAAAAAAACTTAATTTGAAAATTTAGTAAAAACAATCCTTAAAAAAAAATACATAACTGAAGTACATAAGTTTAAACTAAAACCACAAGGACTAAAAAAAGATAGAAGCTTGTCCAATTAAAGTAACCACCACACGGCAATGGAACATGACCCCCGAGCATTCTCCTCAACATTGCACCAATGAAGGAACTAACATCCTAAATCGACACCTTTGAATATATTTCCCTTACCTATGCCAAATATAACCAATTCTATATACGGAAAATGGTTTAAGAATGGTGTGATCTTTATCCCAATATGATTCAACAAAGAATAATCTATGTGATAATCATTTTAGGAAAAGATATGTTTTCATGTTTTATACACAAGAATGATATTAACACTTTCAAAGTGCTAAAAATTTAGATGAAAATACTTTGAAATAAGGCTATATTAAAGAAAGAGCACATTCAGAGAAGACCCACTTTCTAGTGGTCTCTCCAATAAAACACACTATAGGTCTGTGGAATGTAAAAACTATCCAATGATACCTAGTCACAGGAACTCCCCTAGGAACCAGCTAGTTGTGGGACCCTAAGGACATCATATCGTAGTGTAGAAGTATTGGTAATCAATAACGTTCTCAAACATGGTACACTATGATGGGAAAACATAAGATCCTAGTGGTCCCCAACACCATCGTAATTTTTTTAATGTTTTCATTTTCAATATTTTTATGTAAAATAGGGCCAAATCCACAATTGGATTACTAGAATACTAGTACTGGTCCACTCACCGAGATACTAGGGTTTCCCTCTTTATGTTAAATCATGTTCCACATATTAAAAAAACCATTTTCACATAAAAACATCACTGCTGAAACATACACGAACCAAAGATTACATAACAAGCCTTTTCACACCATGTGTAACTCAATAAATCTTTCAAAACTTTTATAAAAAAATTACAAGTTGTAAAACAAGGTATTGCACAAAAAAATCCCTTCATAAACCATCATTCAAGGACAAATGCACGTCAATACCATACCAAAACAGATTTGGAATCCCAAACAACATTTAATAAATCAATTTCATTGATTTTAAAACTTCCCCGAATTATACATCATAGAAAACACATGAGAATCACCCAATTCTATTCCAAAATTCACAATTAAAATTAAATTCACAATAAATGATACAAAATATTATTTTCAAAGAACACTCAAAGGATGGAAACATTCATATCAGGTTAAAAAGGTAAGATAAAATCATAAACAAATGTATATCCTTAGAAACACCTACATTATTTGTCAAAACCCCAAAATCATTGTGGGAAACTTCACCTACTCATTTCTCACAACACAAGCGTGTGAAAAAAACCTAATTCCACATGATTGGATCAATAAAACCATAATAAACCCCTAGGTATGCATCCCTAGCTTCTAGCCTAGTGGAAGAAACATCAAGAAAGGGGAAATACACCTTAATGAGAATGAATGAAACAAGAGGGGGAATCCCATAATAGAAAGATCCTCAAGTTCCACCACAAAAAACCCTTCATACATGGATTCTAGGAGATATTGAGGGAGCGTGGAAGCCTTTAATGGATGTAAATAATGAAAGGTGGAGGAAATGGGTTCACTATCGTCATTCCTGGAAGAGGAAATTGAAAAATAGAATAATTTTTAACGTCCTCAACAAATGTGCACGGGTTTCCTACAAGATTTAGTAAACCATGCACACAAAACCTGGACACAATTATATCCACTCAAAACATGCCAAAATTATTACAAATAAAATGGGGCCTAGGGAAAACATATGTTGGAAAGTTCAGAAATGAATAGATGAAAAAATGTATTGTAAAATATGGATTTGGATGTGATAGTTCATGCCTACAATAATAAGCATAAAATCAAAATATATCATATGGGTATCTTTACATGTGGATATATAAGATTGAAAATATGATAAGGCATGTGGGAATTATCACCCTCATTGAAAATACCACATTTATTTGATTTTTGAATGATTAAAAGAAGCATCACCCTGTGTGGTTTGCTATTATCATTTTATAAAATAATATTATTATTAATAATTAGAATTTTTAAAATCTATGAAAGACCCCATATATGGGTTACCATATCCTAACCCACATGGACCTTATTTGAGGAACAACTTCCACACCAAAATCAAAAAAAATGAATAGTTTCCTTACACAATCTAGGATGGTTACAACTAGACTTGATACACCCAACTAAGAAAACCCAATATTGGCCCATTTTATAATTTGGAGACTAGCTTAGGGACCAAATGTGAATGAAAATTCGGAAGATAAAAGAAAAAATAGAATCTAATTTTTAGAATTCTAATGAAATATTATTTTTATTTCTATTAGATGTATCAATGGATTGAAATTATTAATTCTAAATTTTATTTATCCAATGTAATAGTATGTTGATTGATCATAATCTAAAATCATCCCTTGCAAGTTATGTATTTATTTTCTTTATTCAATTTTTATATTTATTTATTGAAATTTAATAGTAATTTATAATTTTTATGATATTCATATTATAAATTTATATTTATTTGGAAAATTAACTATGAGTTGATATATCTGTAATAAAATGTAATTTTTACATCCAAAGTTCCCCTCACATGTGTTTTAGTATACAATTTAAATACTAGAGCATTTAGAAATAGTTTTATTCAAGTCAAGAGCAATCTTTAAATCAAAAATGTTGAACACATTAGAGTTTTTTGTTCACTATAATATGAGTAAGTAAATCTGTAACAACCCATTCTTCCACAGTACGTTTCCCTTTGAATAATGCAATGACGTGCATTGTACGCAACTTTGAGATTCTAACACTCCACAACCAATCAAACAAACCGTTATGAATAGTAATACATACTTTTTAAAATTTTAGAAATTTTATCTGTCAAAATGGACATCATTTTTGGATTTGGAGTATCAAATTTAGTGTAAGGTGAAATTTTGGTACTTTTGGATAACTTTAATATTTTGATGAATAGTGAAAATTACTAAATTTTAATTAAAAACAACTTTTTTAATCAAAATAATTAATAGTGATAAATTATGAATTTGAGTGGTTCTAAAGTATAATTAGAATATATATTTACCTTTTTCTCCAATGGTGTTCATTAGAATTAATTTCACTTTGAAATTGGACATAAACCATTGTCAATCTTTTGATATGTATTGTTTCTTTAAAACACGCTAATTGTTGTGACAGCGGAAATTAATTATAAAATTAATTAATGCAACTTTTATGTTTGGAATTTTGTAAAATAGACATCATTTTTGAATTTATAATATCAATTATAGCCTAGGGTGAAATTGTGGCATTGTTCTGAAAATCTTCAATTTTTGATGAATAGTGAAACAACTAAGTGATAGTTAAAAAACTGAATTTTTCATAAAACATAATTTTACCGCTTCTGTGATTGGAATTTCGAAAATCCGAAAGACACGGTACATATAAAGATGTAAAATGTGGTTCAATGAGATGAAAATAATTTTTGGTGAATAGTAACTTTTTACTTTTATTTACCACGGTTAAAAGTAAATAGGGTAATTAAGGGTAAAAATGATATTAATATTACCATAAAACATGTCCTAATTTTATTGGACAAGTGTATCTCGACCAAAAACAACCTTAGGAATAAGTATTATCATTTAGGTCCACTTGGATTAGATTAGGACATTTATTATTATTTAATTCAAAGAAAAGATAAAAGAGTTAAAATCAAAGTTTATTTACAAAATTTTTTTTAATATACGGTTATACATAAGGTGAATTAGATTGTAAATATTCATTAGAAATATAATAATATTTCCTACATAATTATATTTTATTTATAATTTTTAGACATTAAATAATTTAATATATTTATGACACAGTGATGATGCAGTAATTACGATAATATTAAAAAATTAAAATAATTGATATTATAAATACTCAAATAAATATAATTTAAGACTTTTAATGAATTAAACTAATTTTCAAGGATAATATGACATATTAGGATTTATTTAATTGACTTTGTTCGTAGTAATCATTCTGTTATGAGTTTCCCAAAAATCAACTATTGAATAGTGTCAAAATTGAAATAAAAGAGTTTTTAAAACAAATATTATATTATTAATTGATATTAAATTCCTAAAAATCTAAGGTTCTGCCAAGAGACTTATATCATGATAGTTATATCATTAATGGACCATTTGGGGGTCGCTTGTATGTATGTAGTATTTTTATTAACTATATAATATAAATATACAAAGTGACATGGTAAATGTCAAACTAATTAACTAAGATTTAAAAGTAAATGATAAGGTTAATATAGTGACCCAAACCTGTCTAAATTCTATTGGTTGAATGGTTTTCGACCTATCCCCACCATAACATTTTAATAATCAACTTTTTATCCATTAGTAACAGAATATGAATTTATTATATATTAATATTTTTAGCTTTTCAAAAGGTGCCCCTCACCCCTCTTACAAAAGGGCACCCCTCCTTCTAATTTCTTAACACCTTCAAAGACTTTTGGTTCGGCCAATCCCTACCCAAATACTCTCTAAACTTCTCTCACTACAACCTAGCGGCCTTAGTTTGATCAGAAAGCCAACCTAAGGAGCCCTTTTGATCAAATCAAAAGGAAGAACCCGAAGAAGAGGTAATGTTTTCACCAATCCTTTTCAAGTTCCTTTCTTCTTCCACTTCTTCTTTCTTTGTTATTACCATTCTAAAATAATAACTCCAGTATGTTATATACTCTGTGATGTTATTTTAAATATGGTACAACCATATTCAGTATTCTATCCACCCTTTGAATAACATGTCAACATACATGCGTACGTAGGGATTACCGTCTCCACGTCGTGGTGTAATTATTATTCAATATATTATTATTTGGGTGGGTATAATAATGATGTGTAACTCATTTAAATAATAAATATAACATGATAATGATTATGTATATATGATATACCAGCCAATTATATATTATTTTAATATCAAAATAATGATATTGTCGCTCGTGCGTACGTACGGACTACCGTCTCCACGAACACGATGAGATTCATTCTCCATCATATCCATTCAAGTATAATTATCATTTGATTATTTAAAAATAATGTTTATGAACTTTATATCATTTTGGATATGAATAAGATACAACCTATCCATGAAAAACATGGCTTACGTAACAAAACATATAAAAGAAAATGAGTAAGTTAACAACCGAAATGACGATAATTCTAATATATTATTAACAAAGCAATGTTAAAATATCATATATGATATCATATAAATGTATATGATTAACGAATAATTTAATAACAATTATTTCAACATTATACATGAGGTTAACCTACCCCCAACCAAGGAAAAGTACAAGGTAAGGGATTTTCTTATCTCACTTTCAATTCCGTGAGATTTCCATTATTCGTCACAAATTTATTGAATGTGGTATATTGTGTACTGCCATTTGATTTATATTATCATTATTCTCTTTATATTCATGTTATTCTTTAAATCATTTGGTTGTTATTAACTTTTGGTCATACGACTCAGTTGATTACAACGTGGTAAGGGGTTTCTTAAATCACTTTTAATTTCGTGAGAATTCCATTGTTCACCACTTAATTATTTCGTGTGGTTTATGTGTACTTCCTATGATTGTATTCATTGTGTAATATACTTTAATTTATGGGTATTTAAATCATCATTGTATGATCCTTCTTTCATGTGTGTATGTTTCATATGTTACCGAATCGATAAGGGAATTTTAAATTTCAAGGTCCATTTATTCGGCTTTACGCAAACTTCATTGATTATTTTACTCCGAGATTATGTGTGTAATAACTATTCATTTGCTTATGTCAAAATTTACACTCCCCTTTTCTGTGGATATACTTTTGATACACATAATCACTCCATTGATAATTTCTCAAGTCATCAATATGAATTTGATAAGTGTAATTTTAACTCATTCTCCATTTGTTGAGTTAAACATCCAATTCAATGGTGTTGTTTTTACATGATTATGTGTGAATATCCTTTTATTGTTTTACACTAAATATCCAATCATATTTAGTGTATTTATATTTTTCACACATAACTATGTCATTGATTTATCCTTAACCTAAGGATACAGCCTTTATGAGATATTTCAACTCAACTTAAATTCCAGTGAGACTTCTTTGTTGTTATACACCAAATCAATTTTATGGGGTGTATATAATGTACTTTGACATAGTATATCATGAATCCCTTTATTCTCATGATATTACAATGTTTTGATTACCTCAATTATTAGTATTCAAGTGTCTCTCTTTTGGTTAGAATCTCTAACTAAAATACCATTTTTAAATGTTTTAATGACTAATTCATCTAAATATTTCTCATTAATGCCCATGTTTTAAAAATGGTTTTAAGGATTTATTTATATGGACATTAAAGTTTTAAAATTAAAACTCTTAAAAATTTTCAAAGTGGTATGGGACACTTTGATTCAAAAATCTATTTTAAATGGCTTCTTGACAAATAGTGTGACTTTTAAATGATTTAAATAAAAAGGGGGATATTTCTCTCAAATAATTTTGAAAATTATTTTCATCTATGTCAACATCATTAATTATTCTTGGTTGAGGATAACGTGATAAAATACAATCTTCCATATTGTATCGAATGAGTTATGATTGAATGTGGATGTGCTATTTTTATACCATTCATGGTTTGTGGTAAAAGTATTAACATTTCGTATGCTAGTTTTAATATGAATGTTTATGTTATGTTTAAACCTGTTCATATGAGGAATGCATTGGGCATACTAAGCGACGGGTGGAGCCCTCTATAGCTCCTCGATGCATCGGTAGGTCTCATGAGACAAACTACTGTCTTGGAACAAGGCCTTGGAAAAATCTTAATTTTAGTCTTGGAACAAGGCCTTGGCTATGTGGTTATGATAGTCTGGCATTATGTAGTCCATCATTATGAAAGTGGTTATTGATATTGCATGTGATTATTATATTAGTAGAATATCCATGCGAATAAGTATATGGCATTATTTAATTTTATTTTTTCCATACTATGTTGATGTTCATGTTTAAAAGCATTTTTTTAGTTATACATTGCCTTAAATCTTTATTCTAAATTAAGAAAGTTTCCTCTATATTGTTATCCTTACTGGGCATTTGATCTCACCCCTTTTCTATGTTTTATTTTTCCCAGGAAGTGAAGATGTAAATTATAAATGACCTTCAGGGATATTATAAGGGGATAATAGTGTGGAATATGGAGACAATATGTTGTTGTTGTAGTTTTTCACCATCTGATGTAATGTAAACCTTATTAATGTATCTAGTGTTTCCAAGGCTACTAAACTAATCGGTCTTTTGAGACTTGATCTTCTTGTGATCATGCCAATGTTATGAAATAATGCACCAACTCTGGGTAACTGGGGTCGGGGCGTTACAGTTGGTATCAGAGGAAGTTTAGTACAAACCTTGGGAGTTAGATTTTGATAAACTCTAATTAGAGAACGTAGACCTAAGATGAACTTTGAGGATTAGTATATAATAACTTCCTATAATTTTGGTATTGTAGATATTTTGTGAGTTTTCCGAGCAATACATCCCTGTCTGGATACGAGCAGGTAGAGGCGGCTCTGGAAAAGATATACCAAGGGGTAAAACCCGAAAACACCGCTTTGAGCATGACTCGAACGGGAACTGGTGCACGACAATGGGCCTTGCTGCACTCTTGGTTTCTACACTCCCGGGGGATATGCTTAGGATAATTTACATTTACTTTACAAACCAATTTGAGGTATTATATATATAAGATGAGATTAAATGACCTTAGTTAATCCTAATTTGTATCAAATTGAGAATATGGTGACATGTTAATCTCTAAATGATTTTATGACTACTGTTACTCACACAATGCTTTCTGGTTTTAGTCAATGGCTGGATTCCAAAGAAGTCATAGTGACTTTGAGAATGATGTACAAGGTGGGAACGATGGTGGAAATGAGAAAAAATGGAATGCTGATAGGCCTAAATGATATCATCCTTATGAAAAATCAATTTTTCAAAAATATGATCAACAATATATATATTAACCAATTTATGGACTCAACAAAGAAAATAAAGGTGATGAATGATAAGTGCTCCAACAGTGGAGACCATGGAGAAAGGAATACTCAATTTCCATCATGCAGGAAATGTGGAAGGAGACACCCACGAAAGTGTCTCAATGAGACAAGGAAATGCTTTATATGCGGGAAGGAAGGACATAATGTGATGAATTGTCAATGAAAAATGAAGAGTAATATGGAAGAAGTTAAAAATGGACCCAAGAATCCATTTACAGTCATTTGCTGTAAATGTAGGGGACCTGGCCATTCCCTGAGTGAATGTCCTATTCTATCGGATATTTTCTTGGTCAGAGAAGAAGCTATGTGGAAATAAATGGTTGGGTAAATGTTTAAAAATTATTAGTGATCCTTGTTGAAGGGTTTACTTTGGAATAATTTTCTCTTGTATTTTTAACCATAATGTTTTCCATGTGAGAATGATATTTATGGAAGAATTATCTTTTCTCTTGTGGATATAGTTATAAATAACCATTTGGTTTTATATGATCATTGGGTATGAGGCAATTAAAAATTATTATAATTTGGGATGAAAATGAAAGGTATGATATAACATTTGTGGTTAAATTATGTTATGGTTATTTTGAGGAATTTATCTCATTTTGGTAATGTTATAAAATATAGTTTTTAAAAAAGGACAACACGTAGACCGTGTGACAACCTGTCGCGGCGGACAAAGCTGTGGGAATCGAACAAACAACCAAAGTGCGATTGAGATTTATCGCCTACCACGGGACTACGTGAAGTCCCTGGTTAGTGTGACTATTATTTTTAGTTAAATGATTTTATTAATCAATAATAATTTGATTTGGGATCTTATGTCTTATCAAATAAATACCCTTAGTATAGGAAAATGATTTTGTGATTAAGAGATAAATGTTATTTTGGAAGTTGTTCTCTTTGGTGTGAACACTATATGCCCAAGGAAAATAGAATAGTATGGGATTTAATTTGAGGAGTAATGGTGGATTTTTATCTATGTTTATATTGTGTATTTATAATGATTTGGGTTATTTATGGAAATTATTAGGTTAATTACTTTTAAATATGCGACTTTAAGAGTAATTAATGTCATTTGGAGATACAATTTAACGTGGAAGACTACATTCTTAATATGTTTTGGTTTTGAATATTAGTTTTGATTATATTGAAGGATTTTAAGGAAAGTTGATTATTGAATGGTATTTATTTAACATTTGGGTATTGTTGGTTTAATTTTCGAAATTAAGATTAGTGTTTATTTGTCTCAAGGAATATCCTTTTGGGGGATCATTAGATCATGTACTAACCACATTGGTTTTTATTCATCTCTAAAGACAATGTAAATATATTGTTCATCCTACATTGATCATGTGATTCTATAGAAGTTTATTCTAGCTCTTCCAGTGTGACCAAGTCTTCTTGAATACTCATCGTTTAAAAAAAGATAATTAGTGGTGGAAATTCATTAATGAATGAAACTCTACATAAAATGTAAGTATATATCTTTATATTATTATTCAATATCATAAATGAATTCCTCATCCTTATGTAATGTAACTTAAAACAAAAAAAATGTTGTCCGTTTACTTTCCTACTAAGAGACTAATGGTCGTTTGTCCCAACAAAAGTTTGTGGTTTTCTTATTGTTAACTTTTTCCTGATCATGATTTCTATCCCTCTCCATTAGAACTTGACACTTAGTTTATCATCCATATCCATTTTTTCCTACATGCAATCTGAGTATGGGTTTTCTTGGTTGACCTTTATACCGCTCTTTCTTTATTTTAAAGTGATAGCTTTATTGACTCTTTTTCCGATGTGGGACATTCCATTATATTTCCAAGATCAATTTTAAAAAATTGCAAGGACGCAATTTATTGAAGGAGGGGAGAATGTAACACCCCATGCTTCCATGGTATGTTTCCCTTTGAATAATGCAATGACGTGCATTGTACGCAACATCGAGATTCTAACACACCACAACCAATCAAACTAGTCGTTATGAATGGTAATACCTACTTTTTAAAATTTTACAAATTTTATCTCTCAAAATGGACTTCATATTTGGATTTGGAGTATCGAATTTAGCCTAAGGTGAAATTTTGGTACTTTTCGGATAACTTTAATATTTTGATGAATTCTGAAAATTACTAAATTTTAATTAAAAACAACTTTTTTAATCAAAATAATTAATAGTGATAAATTATGAATTTGAGTGATTTTAATGTATAATTATAATATATTTTTACCTTTTTATCCAATGGTTTACATTAGAATTAATTTCACTTTGAAATTGGACATAAACAATTGTCAATCTTTTGATATATATTATTTCTTAAAAATACGCTATTTGTTGTGACACCGGGAATTAATTATAAAATTAATTAATGCAACTTTTATGTTTGGAATTTTGTAAAATAGACATCATTTTTGAATTCGTAATATCAATTATAGCCTAGGGTGAAATTGTGGCATTGTTCTGAAAAACACCAATTTTTGATGAATAGTGAAACTAATAAGTGGTAGTTAAAAAACAGGATTTTTCATAAAACTTAATTTTACCTCTTATGTGATTGGAATTTTGAAAATCCAAGAGAAACGGTTAATATCAAGAAGTAAAATGTGGTTCAATGAGATGAAAATAATTTTTGGTGAATAGTAACTTTTTCTTTTATTTACCACGGTTAAAAGTAAATAGGGAAATTAAGGGGAAAATGATTTTAATATTACTCTAACACATGGCCTAATTCTATTGGAAAATTGTATCTCGACCAAAAACAACCTTAGGAATAAAATATTATCATTTAGGTCCACTTGGATTAGATTAAGACATTAATAATTATTTAATTCAAAGAAGAGTTAGAAGAGTTAAAATCAATGTTTATTTTCTAAAACATTTTTAATATAAGGTTATAAATAAGATAAATTCGATTGTAAATATTCATTATAAATATAATAAGATTTAATACATAATGATATTTTATTTATAATTTTTAGACATTAAATAATTTAATATATTTATGACACAATAATGATGTAGTAATTACCACAATAGTGAAAAATTAAAATAATTGATATTATAAATTCCCAAATAAATATAATTTAAGACTTTTAATGAATTACAATAATTTTCTAGGATAATATGACATATTATGATTGATTTAATTGACTTTTTTCGAAGTAATCATTGTGTTAAAAGTTTCACAAAAATCAACTATTGAATAGTGTCAAAATTGACATAAAAGAGTTTTTTAAAAAATATTATATTATTAATTGATATTAAATTCCTAAAAATATAAGGTTCGTCAAAGAGACTTATATCATGATAGGTATATTGGTTGAATGGGATTTTGACCTATCCCCACCCTGAACTTTGAATAATCAACTTTGTATCCATTAGAAACCGAATATGAATTTATTATAAATTAATATTTTTTGCTTTTCAAAAGGTGCCCCTCACCCCTCTTATAAGAGGGCACTCCTCTTTCTCATTTCATAACACCTTCAAAGCCTTTTTGTTCGAAAAAACCCTACCCAAATACTCTCTCAGCTTCCCTCACAAAAACCTAGAGGCCTTAGTTTGATCAGAAATCCAACCTATGGAGCCCTTTTGATCAAATCAAAAGGAAGAATCTGAAGAAGAGGTAATGTTATCACCACCCCATTTCAAGTTCCATTCTTCTTCCACTTCTTCATTCTTTGTTATTACCATTCTAAAATAATAAACCCAGTATCTTGTATATTCTGTGATGTTATTATAAATATGGTACAACCATATTCAGTATTCTATCCACCCTTTGAATAACATGTCACCATACGTGCGTACGTACGGATTACCGTCTCCACGTCGTGGTATAATTGTTATTCAATATATTTTTATTTGGGTGGTTATAATAATGAAGTGTAACTCATTTAAATAATAAATATAACATGATAATGATTCTGTATATATGATATACCATCCAATTATATATTATTTTAATATCAAAAGAATGAGATTGTCGCTCGTGCGTACGTACGGACTACCGTCTCCACGAACGCGATGCGATTCATTCTCCATCATATCCATTCAAGTATAATTATCATTTGATGATTTAAAAATAATGTTTAAGAACTTTATATAATTATGGATATGAATAAGATACAACCTATTCATGACAAACATGGCTTACGTAACAAAACATATAAAAGAAAATGAGTAAGTTAACACCCGAAACGACGATAATTCTAAGATATTATTAACAAATCAATGTTAAAAGATCATATATGATATCATATTAATGTATATGATTCTGGAATAATTTAATAACAATTATTTAAACATTATACAGGAGGTTAACCTACCACCAACCAAGGAAATGTACAAGGTAAGGTATTTTCTTATCCCACTTTTATTCTATGAGATTTCCATTGTTCGCGACTAATTTATTGAATTTGGTATATTGTGTACTGCCATTTTATATATATTATCATTATTCTCTTTATATTCATGTTATTCTGTAAATCATTTGGTGGTTATTAGCTTTTGGTAATATGACTTAGTTGATAACAACGTGGTAAGGGGTTTCTTAACTCACTCTTAATTTCGTGAGAATTCCATTGTTCACCACTTAATTATTTCATGTGGTGTATGTGTACTACCCATGATTTTATTCATTGTGTAATATAATTTAATTTATGGGGATTTACATCATCATTGTATGATCCTTCTTTCATGGGTGTATGTTTCGTATGTTACCAAATCGATAAGGGAATTCGAAATTTCAATTTCCATTTATTCGGCTTTACGCAAACTTTATTGATTATTTTACTCCGAGATTATGTGTGGAATAACTATTCATTCTCTTTTTTCAAAATTTCCACTCCCATTTTCTGTGGATATACATAGGATACACATAATCACTCCATTGATAATTTCTCAAGTCTTCGATATAAATTTGATAAGTGTAATTTTAACTCATTCTCCATTTGTTGAGTTAAACATCCAATTCATTGGTGTTGTTTTTAAAAGATTATGTGTGAATATACTTCGATTGTTTTACACTGAATATCCAATAATATTTAGTGTATTTATATTTTTCAGACATAAATATTTCATTGATTTATCCTTAACCTAAGGATACAGCCTTTATGAGATATTTCATCTCAACTTAAATTCCATTGAGACTTCTTTGTTGTTATACACCAAATCACTTTTATGTGGTGTATATAATGTACTTTGACATAGTATATCATGAATCCCTTTATTCTCATGATATTACAAAGTTTTGATTACCTCAATTATTTGTATTCAAGTGTCTCTCTTTTGGTTAGAATCTCTAACTAAAATACCATTTTTAAATGTTTTAAAGACTTATTCATCTAAATATTTCTCATTAATGTCCATGTTTTAAAAATGGTTTTAAGGATTTATTTATATGGACATTAAAGTTTTAAAATTAAAAATCCTTTTAACAATTTTCAAAGTGGTATGGGACACTTTGATTCAAAAATATATTTTTAAATGGCTTCTTGACAAATAGTGTGACTTTTAAATGATTTCAAGAAAAAGGGGGATATTTCTCTCAAATAGTTTTAATAATTATTTTCATCTATGTCAACATCCTTAGTTATTCTTGATTGAGGATAATGTGATACAATACAATCTTCCATATTGTATCGAATGATTTATGTTTGACTGTGGATGTGCTAATTTTATACCATTCATGGTTTGTGGTTAAAGTATTGACATTTCATATGCTAGTTTTAATACGAATGTTTATGTTATGTCTAAACCTGTTCATATGAGGAATGCATTGGACATAATAAGCGACCGGTGCAGCCCGCTATAGCTCCTCGATGCATCGGTAGGTATCATGAGACAAACTAGTGTCTTGGCACAAGGCCTTGGAAAAATCTTATTTGTAGTCTTAGAACGAGGCCTTGGCTATGTGGTTATGATAGTATGGAATTATGCATTACATCATTATGAAAGTGTTTATTGATATTGAATATGATTATTCTATTAGTAGAATATCCATGCGAATAAGTATATGTAATTATTTCATTTTATTTTTTACATACTATGTTGAAGTTCAAGTTTAAAAGGCTTTTGTTTTAGTTATACATTGCCTTAAATGTTTATTCTTATTTATGAAAGTTTCTGCTATATTGTTATCCTTACTGGGCATTTGAGCTCACCCCTTTTCTATGTTTTATTTTTCCCAGGATGTGAAGAAGTAAATTATAAATGACCTGAAGGGATATTATGAGGGGATAATAGTGTGGACTATGGAGACAATATGTTGTTTTAGTAGTATTTCACCATATGATGTAATGTAAACCTTATTAATGTATCTAGTGTTTCCAAGGCTACTAAACTAATCGGTCTTTTGAGACTTGATCTTCTTGTGATCATGAAAATGTTATGTAATAATGCACCGACTCTGGGTAACTAGGGTCAGGGTGTTAGAAAATGACTTGTTTAATTCCCTCTACAGTACTAGTTGATCGATTAACCACTAAATGTATCAATCACAAAGTAGTATCTAACGATCATGTAATAATTTATTAGTTTTTATATGGTTGAATATGATGTTTTCTATATAATATATAATCACATATATTAGTTGAAAATGGTTAAAATATAAAAATGACAAAATATATGATGGATGTCATTTTTATTTTTTTTGAATAAGTGTGTCTGATCGCATGGTATAATAAATGATAAATGTAATTTATTTTCTGTCTCGTATAAAAAGTAAATTTATTATGTGTAACTAATTGTGTAAATACATGATTAATTGATTATATCACATAAATATAATTACTAACATGTAAAATTATTTAATGAATATATTTAGGAATAATATATAGAAATTCCATATGGTAAAAATATGATACATATAACCTTCCATTACTTGATTTTGAATTAAACCATAGAAAAAAGTGTATGAATGGCCAAATTATAGACATATATATCTATTTTAATGTTATTGTGATTATTTTGGGTCAACTAAAACAAATTATAATTGAGTTTAATAGAAATATCCTATCCAATAATATTTTGAGGAATGTGTTGCAGAATTATGTGTCCAACATTTCATGATTGGGGTGTCCACTAAATGGATCATGGTTTCACGAGTGGATGTAGATTGTAAGTTACAATATAGAAAATAAAATTGAGTATTTTTCATGGCTAAAGTATGTGTTATTAGAATTAAATGATTGATTTATCCAATATAATATTCATTAGAGAAGATACTCTAAATTAAAAGGTGATAGGTTTTCATTTTATTAAATAGAAGGAGGCTGATAAATAAAATTTATTATCCCATGTTTTGGTAATAAATATATTATTATAAAATATGCATTTATTTTATTATTAAAATTTCCATGTAAAATAATGAAAACACCACATTAATTATTATAATATTTTTATATCGATATCAGTATATATTTTTGTGAATGGTACATTTTTTATATTGTATACCACTATAAGAAACATTGTATTATATAATGTTGTCCCCATTCCTTTTCATACACCTTTTTAAGGAAAACGGTTCACCTCAATTTCTATATGAGTTACATGGATTCATAAATCATGGAAACTCAACTCCATGATCACGAGAAAGGAAAATTGGGGTTTATGATAAATGATAATTTCATTGAACTAATTACAAGTATCAAGGAAGACATACACCAAACTAGTGATAGTGAGGTTAATATTTTATAATCATTCACCCAGTAATCACATGTTATCATCCTTCCCTTTTAGGATTTAATTTTTTATCAGGAAACAACTGATGACAAACATAAATAATAATCTCATGGTTTTTTTGTAAAATATTCCCCGTGTAAATAAAGAGTGGTGGGAAATTCTTCGTTTCCACTAACAGTGATAAAAAAGAAAGGGGAGGTTGAAAATAAACTGATCAGTAATGTGAAAATGGTGATTTTAAAATTTATTTCATAGAGAAAATTATTTATCCATACTAATATGAAAAGAATGATATTTTCTTTTCATATGGAAATGGGTTTAATGGAAGAGAGATGATAATGGTTTAAATATGATGAAAAAATCAGATTTAACATCATGCATATTCATAATTCTGTCTAATATTTCTATTCCAAATAATAGGTTTTGAATAATATTATATTCAAATAATGGAACCAATGATGTTTATATCAATGACCATAAATAAATGGTAATTATTTGAGTGGATGGGAAAGTATGATTCCTATATCATCTATGAGAATCACATGAATTGAATTTTACAAATTTATTGATTCCAAAAAGAAAAATTATATTTGACAAATGATTTTTATTTATTTTAATGTCTAGTTTGAAACAATGAGACATTTTCTAATTTTAAAATAATTTAATTATGGTACATCACCCATTATATTATACATAATACTTGAATATGAGATAACAATATTATAAATGAATGAGTAATATATAATATTATACTAATACCTAGTTATGTTAGGATTATTTTTTTCATGTAAATCATAATATAGTTTTAAAGGATATAACTAGAATATTTTTTTTACATGCTAGAGATGAACCCCTTTTGAATTATGTAAATAATCAACGTGTTTTTAATAAAATAACATTTTAAATTTAATGTAATCTATAAATTTTCAAGATTTATTTTCTATAGAATCATGAACTATTATTAGATTAAAATAAAGTAAAATTATTGCACTTTATAATATTACTTTATGATATTTTAGTAATGTTAGTTAAAAATAATAAATTCACTTGGCGAGAATATGTATTATTCTATAAAAATATTTTCATATTATATCTTAACATTTTATTAATCGATCAACTAAATATTTAATAAATATTTTATTAAAATACATTACATTATAAAACCCATAATGGTTATTGTAATATAGTGATATACAATTATATGTCTTGTATTTATTTCTATACTACCTTAAACCTTTCCTGACATGTTCTGTAAATAAAAACATGACATCTAACCAAATTCTAACTACACGAAACAATGGGTATCATATTTGTTATGATATAATGGGATTATTTTATCTTATAGCCTTATGTTTTTATGTGATCCATTAATAAATATGGTGTATGATTTGAATGTAAATCATGGGAAACAGAATGTGTATAATAATTGGTTATCCTATAACCACTCATGTAATAATTTCCTGGTAATTAAATATAATTAAACACACCATGTGTACTTATATAGATACATATATCTCATTTAGATAGTTCTAAATAGATAGGTATCAATCATGTATAGGATTGGGATGCACATTATATTACATAGGAGGAAAAATCTCCACATGATTTAGTTGTTAAAGTATTTTCAAAACAAAATACTGTGTTAGAATTAATATTTTATCTGAATTATATTCTTACATAGGGGAATGAATTTCTTCTAGATATGATTGATATGTTTGGATAAATTATTGAATGGAATCCTTTCCTGAAACGAGTTTCTTCATTTTGGTAGTATCACCACATGATGCATATTTTTTTGTGGGTATTCATGCAGAACTAGACATTGATTTTACAAAGATGGTAACAATAAGGCTTGATTAACCATTCTATGTCAACATTATTAAGTCCATTTAGATTACCCTCATCATTGAAATTATATGTGATCATAATATTGGGTTTAATAGTTAAAGGATACACTCCTTGGATGATTCCTTTACAATGATTTTCATTCGACACATCTAGAAAGGATTGATGACATGATTGGAATCGACTAAACAATGATAATTTTCAAAGAGACATTTATGTATTGAAACAAGACCGATGATTATAATAATATTAATATATAATGTGTTGTTTATATGTTTTCATAATATGTTAGTGGGTAAACTGTCATTTTATAATGAATCTATGATTTAATACATATGTAATGTAGAGGCTAAATATTATAAAGATTAAATTAGAACTCCATCTCACATTACATGACATATAATTGGTTTTGGTATCTCTAATGAGTATTACAAAATGAGTTAAAATTAATAAAGACAACAAAAACTATAATTTTGGTCCTATGATTTATCTAACAGTGCTACATTAATTAAAAATGGACGAGTACTCAGTAGTTGGGAAAATGTAAATATTTGTTTATTCATGATATACATAAATTATATTCTATTATATCATTTTAATTTTAGATCATTATTTTATTAAGGTAATATTCTATAGAAAAATATAAAACATCATTCAGTTTTCATATATATAAACACCACCTTTTTATGGATTCAGATACATCTTAAGAAGTGTGTTAGCTATAATTTTTGACACGTTTTAGAGTTTTACCCAGATAGTAATGTGTTATCATATTATGATGAACTCTAGAAAATAGTATCTACCAATATATATTGGAGAAAAGAAAAATGTTATATTATCAAAGATACTATATAATGGTGGGATTTTCATAAAGATATCTAGTCTCAGTAAACAAAAATGACAACTATTGTTTGGATCACCTAATAGATATATCCATAACTCATTAGAATCATGTTGATCATTTGAGGATATCTTTTTGAATAAGTAACAATAAAAAATACTAAAAATTGTAGAATTCTATATATTTCACCCTAGATCAACACAATGTTTACTTTATGATCACTATAATATTCAATGTGCTGAATTTTAAAAGACAACATCTCAAAATACATTCATTATTTTTCTTAACTTTGACTCAATAATGTCCTTAGAGTATATATCACACTAAAAGGTAATAAAAGTTACCCACTCTAATTAGAAAATGGATATTATCTAATAATATACATGAATATATTTTTTATGGTAGGATGAGGTCATCAATTAGATATAGATGATATCAGATATCATGGGTAGGAGAATCAAAAAATATTGGTACATTTTTTAATTAAGTTATTCCTTGACAATATGTAAAGGATAATGTTATGAGAACGGACCAACTGTTATATATTTCACATGTTCTCTAAATTAACTAGTGTTCCTATCAACATATCTCTTCAATGATCCTAATATGTTAATATTATTAGTAATTCATATAATGAGTTTGGTATATTGATGTATTTCATAAACTATGATTATATATATTCATAGGTAATTTGGATACATTGGATGTATCATTAATTATTTATAATTAATGAATTAGTTGAGGAAATATTTTCTCAATATATTCCTTAATAGAGTTGGATATATTATAGTAATTGATGGAAATTTAACAATCTATTAAATCCGTGCACATAGTGAGACACAAATATGATCTTCTCTAGAAATTCAATGAATGAAATTTTTAATATATAGGATGATGAGATAGAGAATCAACCTAATTGAATGAGATGTGATTATAGAGGGATTATATTACTTGGTAAGAATTTATGGGATTTTGTCATTGATTTTACTTATCCTAGTATCTTAATGTTCCATACTGGGTATGTAAACAATCTCATGGTATATTTATTTGACTTGGTCTGATTAAGATGGTGGATAAAATGGAAAAACTATGTCTATTCACCAGTTTAACCAATTCAGATAAATTGGAGATAAGAATGTATTGTGCCTCAAATGTGGTGACTAGTGATATTCAAATTAAAAATCAAACCATCCATTGTTAAAATAATAATTTCTAGTTGAACAAGAAGAGTTAATGGCTCATTGTTTATCCCATAAAATTTATTTATGTCACTAGTGTGTAGTGAAATATTAATCACTAGTATGACATGTGTTGTTTTTTAGTTAGAGTATTTTATACTAGTTCATGATGATTATATTTTCCATTAGAATCAGTGCGATATTATAAATTTAAGCCAAACTATTATGCTAATATTTTACCCATGAATAGTTCCCAATTTATTTTTCATGAATTTTAGGGTTTTCCACCAACACTCCACTTTTGTAAATATTTTACATACAAAAAATCAATAATGGATTTCTCAAAGTGTAGGGATCATTATAATGATTTAATTGTTTCTGTTGAATATTTTGAAGTATTTAGTTTACCAATAAAAGCACCTTGTTATCAAATGATAATGTATTTGGATTTGTTTTACACAGGTTGATGATTTAGGGGGAATATAATTTGTTGTCTTGAACATTTATCTATCTCTACATGTTAAAATATCACTAATATCTTCACATCATAATAAGGAACCATTTTATTATTAATTTAATATTTAAATTAATTCGTAAAACATACATGGAATGAATCAAAAAACATTATTGGGAATCAATTAATTTATTATAGAATCATGGTTGGAATTTTAAATTGTACCTAACTTTTCACTTACATGTGGATCTTGATTCCTTATGATTAATTTTCTAAAAAATGTTTCAAAATAAAGAAAATTTTCTCTTATATTAGTATTGCTTATTATGTAAATGAAAACAATAATTTTTTTTCATTTTGAATTTATATATGATATGGGATATTATAGTCTATGATGTGGTTCCTCTATACAATAAAGGATATCAATGTCAATAAAATAAGGAAATACTTCTATTTTTTTCATGACATAATATAAAATATATGGTAGTCATTTACTATGATAATGTTGACCTATGTATCTCAAGAAAGAGCCACATTTCATCGATGTGATATTGAGAATGATATGAGAAGTGACGACTACACATCGAACGACTTATCTAATGTTTGTCACCATGCATTTAGTTATTCATACACATGAAACTGTGAATTATAACTTGTCTAATGTTCAATATTATATTATGATTCATATCATAATGATTTGTTCTGAGTGTCATGGATTGTTAATAGTTTATTATGATATAATAGATATTATTGAGAATGATGTGTGTGAAAATTTTAATTTCTATAAATTAACATGAGGAATTGAATTAAATAAATTTAAAAATGGTTATAAACTATATAAAAAATGTATTTTACAATACCTATTTAAACAATATATTTATTAATTAATTATTCATAATGTGTTTGAAAATAAATAGCAAATGTTTATGAGGTTTTAAGCAAATAAATATGTTATAATATAAAATGTTATAACAAAAAACCTTCTAAAATTATATTTCATGATTATTGATTTAGAAACAATGTATCTATAAAAAATTATAAATTAAATTTAATAGTTATTATAAATTAAAAAATAAGGTCATATATAAAATATTTTATATTAAATTAATTTTTTTTAATAATATCTAATTTTAGTTGTTCAAATTAATATGCCCTTGTTTGAAGTATTTTTATATATAATTAAAATTAAAATTTCATAATTTATATGATCATGGTTTACATAAAAAATATGATATATATTTTGATATTTATATAAAATATATGAACAGTTCACCAATAGAGTTTTAATATTTCATATTTCATTCATTTATTTAATTTCGAAAGAGTGGTTAAAATAAATGTGTTCATGTCGAAATAAGTATAAATTTGAAATTTATATTCTTATTGAATCTATATATTTTATGGAAAATTATGAATTTTTTATAATTTCATGATATTTTAATTATTCATATATAGTTTTTTCCATGTTTAAATATATTAATTATTCAATTAATTTATATATTACCTGATTCATTAATAGATATTTTGATATTATATATGGGTGTATCCAAAATTTCAAATATTTAAACAACATATATATAAGATTAACATATGTATATAAGTAGTTACATGGCAGGAATAATTTCTGATTTAATTATCATTGGGTAGATGGGAATTGGGTTTTACTCCTCACTATCTAGGAGGCCTATGAATTTCCTTGAAAAGTGGGGGTTAGCTATATTTCTCTCCAAGGTAATGGTTGTGGGGATTATTGATTTTATATCATTCTAATCCTTTTCATGAAATTATTTAATTTACCTTATTCATTAGTTGAATTTAGAAGTTTATAAATATTTTGGTATTTTAATTTTGGTTAGTAACAAAATATATGGGTTTTCTAAATTGTTTCACATATAATAATTTGGTGATAGGAATAATATTTCAAGATAAATCATTACAAACAAGTAAACATGTAATAAGAACCCCTGAAATTAGATAGTGATATTAAAATAACTTTTAAAAATATTATTTTTTTAGATTTCATCCAAATAAAAACATTATCAACACACTAATAATTCCACCTACTTGGTTGATGCCAATGTAAAGTTACTCTATGATATCTTTTGTAAAAAAAGGTATGTAACCTAGTGATACTATGTTTTAGGTGACTCATGTTATATGATTGATTTTGGTAACATATTGTTGGTAAACCCAACTATATACAATAATGTGGAATGCTATTGACATTATCCATATAATTGAATGGGAAAATGGAAGTATGCTCATACATTAAATATTCATATATGACATTATTTTCATTATATCATGTATATATTCATATATAGGGAGTTGAATGAAAATGTCGACCCATATGTCTATGAAATATTAATCAAGAACAAATAATGGATATCATTTAATTTAAAAATGGGTTTTCACTTTTTTGGGATAAAATTTAAAAAAAGTTCTAATTAAATTATTATAAAACATGATATTCATCTAACAAAAAAATAGGCTAAAGATAAATTTCCCCTTAATCATTGAAAAATACATTTAGAACAATCCTATAAAAATTTTCCCAATATTGAATGAATCACCATAGAATTATTTAAACGTTTTGAATTTTTCATTTTCAAGGGGTGAGAACTATATTTGTTGGATCAATCCCTTCCAAGGTATGTAACTATAGTAATTGATCAAAAAATAATTCTATTAAGGCTTTGAAGGAGTTAGAGAATGATTATTGTAGGAACACAAACCTATGGTCCTGTATAGAATGTGATTGAGTATACATTTTTTTTGGAGGGGCTAAAAATTCCTGAGAAATGATATAAATATTGATTTATTGTCATACAATTATTGAAATGTTCTAAAAATTATGATGTATTCAATGAAATATAACCATGATTTCTAGAAATAATTAGAATCAGTGAACTATGCATGTAATGTTCACATTCTGTTACAATGATGGTATTATAATCAAGTAGTGATTTAAGATATAATAGAATTTTATAATTTTTTTAATTGTAATAATTGTTAATTTAAACCTAATGGATGTTTTTAAAAATAAGCTAATGGTTTTAATAGGAAAAGAATTATCTAGGAAACCTGAATGTATATGTTAAACTATGAGGAAATTCTACAACATGTATTAATATTATAGAATCATTTCAGTAATTTTAAAGGGTATGTGATGTCATATATACATTTTACCATTTTTTAAATATACATGATTTCCAAATTAATTTCTAAATTAATGATCATTATAGTTTTAATTGAATTAAGGGTGAGAAGTTTGGTTTAATCATGATAAAGAAAACTGTTTATTAATCATTATATTGAATGGGATGGAGAATATAAATCTTATATAGATCAATACAAAGGATAATAATTATAATTGAATTTATCATACATGAAAAGTGCAACTAAACACAAATATGTAGTTATAATAAAGCACATGGGATATTGGATTGGATATACATAATTTATGGTTCATCCGATTCTTTAACATGCATAAATGAAAGATGATGATACATATAAAACCATGATATTTTAGAATATATTTAGCTATAATAAAGAAATGTTTTAAATAACTTGATATGAACATGACCATGAACATATATTTATAATATTAATAAATTATAAAATTAATCATATTATATGATGTTTAAATGAATTATTAATGTCAAAATTAATTTTAAATTAACTTATTAAATAATATTGAACCTAAAAATATATATTATAATATTCAATTTGTGAATATTTATTTCATAATATATTTTAAATTAAAAAATAATTAAATGTATTAAAATAAAAAATTATATTTATTAAATATATAGAAAACGAATTCAGTAGTTTTCAGTTGGTTATACATGAAAATATATTCTTATGAAGGTAAAGATATATGTTGTTCGGAAAATTTATTTTTTATATGAGTTTTTTATCATAATAAATTAAATTAATCTAAAGTGATTAATGATTAAAATTATGATGGAATATATTATAATCAATAATATATTTTAACATTCATTTAATTGTTTTACAAGGTTTTGTATTTGAATAAATTTAGTTTCTGTTTAAAAATTCAATTTTTTTTATAAATAGTTATCGTTGTCTTTTTCAAAAAAATTTTAAAATATATTTCGATCTCTTATAAAATTTAATTTGTCAAAAATTATTTAAATATTACTAATCCTCATTTCCAAAAAAAACATTACAAATATAATTCGATTTTTTTATAATTTATTGTACATAGGCTAGTTTTTAAACTCGAATAAGGTTATAATGTATTATTGAGGTCGTTAAACAACAAGACAAGATTTAAATTATCTAATAAAAATGAATAAATTTTATTTTTTGAATTTATTGTTATCATATAATATCATATATTTAATTTATTTTCCACATGGTTTTACATGCAATTGAATTTGAATTTATTATATTTTAATATTTTGAATCATTTCAAGAGACTCACCCACCTCACATATTACAGTTCAACTGCTTAATTAATTTATTCATACACATTGAGCCCTATAGATCAAAAAATGTCATGAATATTATGATATTAAATTAGCTCCCCACAACCTAGATATTATAGTATTCCGAAAACGCAAACGAATGATGCATTCATGTGTATAAAAAACGAGGTTTTCCATGTAAGAGGTAATTATCCTCACGAGCCTATTCCATTGTTCATTCTTCATTTTACTATGATAAATATTATATAACCACATTAAAATTATGAAATCATTATTGAAACTATAATTAATTTTTTTTTAAAAATTATATTACCATTTTCTATCTCTTTTATATTTTATGATAAATGATTACTTCAGTTACGCTTAAATATAGACTACCACCACCATCGAGCGATGTAAATTTTCTTCTCATGACTTCCTTATGTCGGTTCTTTTTTGGATTGATTTAAAGTATTATGTATTTTAATTATGATACTATTATTATTCAATAAAATAATAATACTATTTAACTTTATTTGTTTCCATTTATTGGAAAATAAAATAATTACATGCATGTACATATAGACTACCATCTCCATCAAGTGTTGTAATTAATTTTTCATCACCACATTTTATGATTCGTTATAAATGATTATATAATATATAAAATAGATGATTATTAAATGAATAATATTCTATATATGATTAAATCATTAAAATTGGAATGGATCATAATCATAAAACAAAAAAGGCATGAGAAGTGGACCAGTTTTCAATGTGAAATTGATTTTAATGAAGAAGTGTTAAAGAATTGGTAAAATAGAGTCTATAATTTATATTATAAAATCATTTTATTTAAATGAGGGAACCTTCATTTTTTCAAAATTAGTATCAGTAATAGTAAATTTTTTGTTACATTGGTTAAGGTTAAAATTATTTTACTATGTGTTATGGTTAGATTACCTAAAAATATTATCTAAATACTATTTTATATTGATATTTAGAACATATATCTATTTTTATATTAATATGATTCATTGGGATGAATTTATCTTCACTATTGAGTTATTATATTTTAATATTTGGAAAAATTAGAATTGTGTCTACCCATGCCTATATAAAAGGGAACCCCTCATCACTCATCATTACACCATTTTTTAGACACCTATATCCCTAAAAACCACCCAATTTCACTGAAATATTACCCTATAGATGAAATATAGGTTCATGAATCCTTATATGATCATTCCAATTGTCATTAAGAAGGTATCTAAATGAAGTCTTTTGATGAATAGGTAATCTCCTTACCCGACCAATTTCAATTTATTTCTTCTTCTACCTCTAATAAACTAGTTTTTTCATCATAATAAAATTACATAGATATCATAAATATACAAAAATTTTATTTTTAATATAGATCCACCATCATCTACCATCTTTTTTGTCATAAATGAAACGATAGAATTTTCATTATGAATGTGTGTACTACAGCCTTAACATTGTGATATAATTCAACATACATAACCATCATTCAATGATTGTCATTATTATGTATTTAATATTTATATATGAAATTTATGATATGATTAAAATTTTGGGATGATAAATTTTAATTTTATTAAATTTGATTATTTTTGTTAGAGTATGAAAATAATGTTCTTTTGTAGGCTTATTTTACTCTCTCCATGAACTGTATAACTAATTTTTTAATATATAACATTTTTTGATGATTATAAATATATCTATAATGAATATTTATGATATTTTCGTCATTATAATTATTTATATGATTGAACCATCATCCTATTAAAATTACCCAAACATCCGAACTAAAACATTCATTAATAAAAAATCATTTGACACTTGCAAGTATGATTATAATAATGTATTATTAAAAATATTGTGCTAAATTAAAATAATTAGATAATATGTGATATTCAATTTAGAAAATTTATTATTTAATATTGTTATAATATATTTATATTTATAATATAGATGGTTATATTGATAATGAGAAAATTGTAACTTCAGTTTTGTATTTCTCATCACACTTTTGTTGTTGTGAGATATATTACATGTTGAACTATTCTTTATTTTGTGTGGTGTTTATAAATGATTGAATTAATTTCATAATTATTGTCATTAAAATTTATTGGAACTAAAAATCGATCTTCTATTATACATTTCATGAGTTTTTGATTCTAAGATTACCAATGCTTTAAGTTTTTGATATTAAAATACCATTTTTAATTATTGTTCATGCAATAATTTATGATGATGAAATTATATGACCAATTTCTGTAAAATGTTATGAATATTATTATAATAATGTTATTTTAGTATATTAATTTTTTTTTCATTTTCTGTAATATATGTTCTCATGATACTAAATGATGTTTTAAGGGAAACATGATTTTATTAACAAATCAGTATAGAATATTTTTCTTCTTTTCCCATATTTTCTATACAATGTCTCCAATAAATTTTTTAATATTATATTGTGATTTAAAAAATAATTTTTACGCATCATTTATAAACTATAAATAATTTATCAGTGATTCTTTTATTATGTTTTCAAATGAGGCACTTTATACTTTTTAATAATATTACGAATGAAATCTTTGTTTTAACATATACAACATGAGCATCATTTCATTCCATAAAGTATGATCGATGATTTGAAGTTTAAATTTCACGTTTCCATGGATATATACAATGAAAAAAATTTATTTCATATTTTTTTAATATTTTTACTTCAATTATGTGAATTTAAAATAAAATGGGTTTTTTCATCCTAAAATATTCCAATGATATTTTATAAGGGGTTATTTATATTTGATGATCTAATTTGATTTAAATTATTCATTACTAGCGATTTGATACAATGATAACATCTATATTCTTTGCCAAGATGGTTTATTTTTATTTTAATGAGACATCTATGAAACCCATTTATTTTCAATAGGTTAGTCTTTGATGATACGGTATAAATTTTATGATATTGTGTCATACATATGATTTTATTTATCACTATGTGGCTATTATTTAGTAAATTATATAGACCAAGAATAAAATGTATAATTGTTAATGTTCTATAACCACAGTGTTTTCACTGGAGGTTATCTAATGCCCGAAATTGGGTATGTGGTAAGTTATCCAATGATAGGAAGAAGGTACATGAGAGGTTATCCAAAGCCCAAAAGATGACACATATAAAGATATTCCCATACTTATATATATAAATATATATATATGTATTCATCCCCCCTACAACATGAGATAAATTTATTGGTGGGTATCCTTGGTATAATAGTTCTATTATTTTTATTATTCGGCCCGTTTTTCACACTTTTATGACATGATATTATTCCACTGTTATAATCTCTTGGATCATGTTCACATATTATTTTATGATTCTTGTGTTATGAACTATAATTTTTATAAATGACTAATGTTATTCTTCTATAAATATATTAATGTTGTTTTTGAATTCTAATAAAATGTTATCATATACTTTCTATCATGTTATTGATAAATTCTCAAAGGCATATACCTTTTTTTACCCTTACTGAGCTTCTAAGATCACAATTTATTTTGCTTTTTCTCTATAATATGAAGATAGGGTTTTAGAAGGATATTAATAATATGGGTACATGTTATTAAGAACATAATGGGGGAAGATATAGATTTATAATTTAATAGTAATTTATATATCTCTTTTACAAATTGAATTAAACCATTATAGTTTTTGTGGATTTAAATGTTATTTATTTACTATTCACCTAATTATATTTCAAATTTATATATGAAAACTTTTGGTCTCTATAGTTGTTATTTCCTACATGGTTTAAATTTTTTTTAAACTAAGATGAGAAAATAATAGTGACAAAACATAGGAAAAGATTATTTATAATATAACATCTTATTTTATGATAAACTATGATCTTTAGTTATATTAGAAAATATATTCCATTTCTAGATGATAGAAAGATGTTATGATTATGGAATAGTTTTAATAGCTATAAAAAATATGAAATGGGGTGCATTGGTTATTAACATGATCGTCACCATGGAAAAATGATTGGCCATATGACTATATAATGGACTAGATACTCTCATGTTACATTAAATGGATAAATGACATATTAATTATGATAAATAATGATATATTTAAAAATATGATTAATATGGATGATCTAGTTCAATCCAATTGTTTCATATATTAATTATTTTCATACATTAAAAATCCAATTAGTTATTTTAAATCATCGATCAATTTGATTAAGGATTATATATGTTCATGAAGACCATTATTTTAGTAAGGGATTGGCCATATTATAAAGAAGTTGTGGTGTTGAAAGTTACAAAAAATAATTAATTATTCTATTTAAGCATCGATATATGAATTCATATATATCACAGAAATTCCCAAGTAATGTTAATTCATATCCCCGTATATTACACATTGAATTAGCTATGGAAAATATCAATGGTATTATGATCACATATGATATTTATTCTTCTTCTCTGATTGATGTTTGTAGTAATATGTTTATTACATATATCATTATTGTTCTTATAGTGTATTTGATGTTATTTTTGTGATGGATTTTATTCATTATATAAATCTCATATAAATTTCAGCGGATGATAAGTCACATTTGTTATTAAAACCCAAACTATAAGCATCTATCAATGTGAGGAGAAATATGATAATCCAATGGAAATTAAACCCATTTTATGATTATTTATTCCAAATCAAAATGGTTATTTATTTCATATTTTTTGGAAAAAACCAAAAATCTTTTATATAGATACTGTATAGTTTTTTCGTCACAAAATTGTTCCATGTTCTTCATCTAAATCATGATATTGCATTTCTAATAGAAGTCATTCGTGGTACATCACCTATTTTTAAAACTTCATAAAAAATAAAACTAATAGATTTTCATGAATTCAAGAAGAAACTCTAGGATAATCTTGATAAGTGTTTCATTTTTCCTAGATTGTTACTGTGGGGATAACATGTTATTTTGGTTATGTTTAATGTTGAATCAATGCTGATCTACAATAATTATTGGGAACATGTCAAGATCAAAATCAATATTAAATATCATCTATATGTGATTATGATTTTTATAATTAACTAAAATGATATAAATTTATAACCTTGATTAATATTCAATATGGATACTATCAATTGTGGGTCAAAAATGAATACATATCAAATAAAACATACCATATGAGGTATGAACACTATGAATCTATAATGATTCTATTTAGTCTTACTAATTCCCCAACTATATTCATAGGTTTGACGAATGGAGTCCTTATAAATTATGTTGTTCAATTTTTCATAGTCATTATAGATTACATTCAAATTTATTATATTATAAATGAAGATCTAGATGATTACATGAGAATTTTAAAAAACCACTTGGGAATGAAAATTCAATATGTGCCTGTTTTTCCATCATGAAAGCTTATTTTTATGTCATATGATCTCAAGAGATGGTATATCAGTGGATGTATTAATGAAAGAATATATTGAACTTTAGGTTGGCCAAAAAATGGTGACTGGAATATATAGATTTCATGGATTAGATGGATCTTATCATCACTTTTTTAATAATTTATCATGATTATATAGTCTACTGAAAAAGTTAACATAGAAGGGATTTCTTTTAGATAGATGAATGTTATGAATATTTAATGGAAATAGATACATGATTTGTTAGTGAACCAGTTCTTGAACTGGTGTAAAATGATGAAGGGGTTCTTATTGATATATATGCATCAAAGAAGGGAATATGATACATCCTCTTGTAACATGATATTGTGATATATTTTTTCTCAAGAAAATATAAATATCATCAGAAAAAGTTCAATATTTTATGGAGAATATTGAAGGAGTTGATAAAATTTTATTACAACTTGATACAATACAAACTAACAATGTGAATACGGTGGTAGGTCCATTGATTAAAAAGATTCTACAATATGTTTAGTGATGAGGATCACAAATGATTCCATATTTTTGAAATTTCAATTGATGGACATTGAAATAAGTGGAAATTTAAATAAAAATATAGATCTAAAAAATATAGAGGTAAATTCTCATAATATCAACCATGATTAGGATGGAATGATATGTTTTAAAAACAATGTTTTTGTCTTATCAATACAAGATTTGAAGCAGTTTTTAGATGATTATAATATTCCATAATTCCCTATTCATCATATATGTTTGATGACGTAAAATAATATAAAATATTATTTCTAGAAGGGAAAAATAATAAATATATTTTAGAGTATATATCATTGTCCTCGATAAATTATCTGGTTATGGATAAGTGGAAAATGTAAAATGACATGTCAAAACCTTTATCAATGATAGATTAGAAATTGTAAAAAAACATCATGAAGTTGGTTAATAGACTCCCCAAAACAAATAAATGCCATAATTTTATTTGGGCTTTATCCAATCAACTTATATAACAATAACACTTTATATACATTAGAGGAGACTTCTATCATCATCCAAATCTGAAGATGTAAATTATGGATGTGGTAAGATATCATAGTGTATAATAATCTATTTTATATGATCAATACTTTAGGATTTTGTCAATGTTTTGTTGAATTAATTATCATTCATTTTATACAGAGTTTTTTTGTAACTATTTATCATCCAAAGATATATGACCTGTATAAGGGTTCCATTCCATCTATGGTGATAGGTTGAGACATCTTTTTTAGATTTCTTAGGTGGTTGGGATCAAAACCTTACCCCTTTAAAATTTTATTATAATAATAGATTTCATTCATGCATTTAGATGGGTCCTTACGAATCTATAGAGGGAAGAAACATCATAAATCTATCATGGGGGGCTACAGTTAGGGAAAACCCTATTTGAAACTAAACCTAATGAAAAAAAAGATATAGTGATATTGAATTATTCAACAAAACATCAATAGAGGTCAATGTTTATATGAAATTTATGTTGAAAACCATCAGTGACATCTAGAATTTAATGTTCGTGAAAAGTTAATCTTGAAAAAAAAAATTAATAGAAGAAGGTTATATGATTTTGAAAGAATGGAATTAATATCCATGGGTATTTTAGACCCTTTTGAAAATCTTGATCAAATAGGGAAGGTAACTTAACACTTATTTATTCCATTAAACCTCGCTCAATATCATGATGTGTTTCTTGTATCTCCCTTAAGGATGTACATAACTGATCCTTCATATGTTCTAAAATAATAGGTTATATAAATAGAACATTAAATTTCCTATAAAAAACACATAGAAAGAAAGTAGTTTATATATAATGTGCTATGGAACAAGAAAAATCACCTAGTTAAAGAACCATTGGAGAATCAAAATTTGAATATTCTACATGTCAATTTGAGGATGTGATGAAATAATAATATGGTAATTTTTTAAAATTGATGTGAAATAATTTTCAGAATGAAATTAATTTTAAGTGGGTATTAATGTAATAACCCAATATTATATATGAATTTCCATTAAAATAAACGTGAATTAATTGATAATATTCATTTCATGCGTCAATGAGTTTAAACATATTGTGATAAACTATATTTATTTAAATATAACAGTTATAACCTAGTTTTAAAATTTTATTTAACAATAAGAATGATCACATTATAGACAATTTTATTAATGGTTTTATATAATGAAATTTTATTGATTATATCTTAATAAATAATTACTCATTTATCATTAATGTAATTTTATGCTTCAAAAAAATTTCATACAATTATTTTTAATGAAATTTGTGCAAGGATATTTTAATTACTTTCATCATATTTAAGAAAATTAATTTTATAAAAAAATACCATTTTTGATTTCATCATATCAGAATATTCCTACGGTGATGTTGTTTTCTTTTTCTGAGAGGTTTAATTTTAATGAACAATGAATTTTTTTTATTTTTTAGAAAGTTGTTTTTTTCATAAAATTATATAAATATATCATGAAATTATGTATTAATTATATAATTTAATTAAATATTTTTCATTAAAAATAATCCAATTAATGTAAATGGAAACAATATTATTCATAATTTCGGAATAAAAAATTTTTATAGTTGAAATGAAATTTTCTAGTAAACAGTATTTTGAAATCTGTTATATATATATTTTAAAAGAAGTTTCTCCCTCATATATAAAATAAATGTGGTAAAATGGATTCCATAACTAGAATTTTATGTTATATATTTATTAATAGGGGAAACTTCAATTTTTTCACAATTAATTATTAAAGTAAAAAAAATAATTGTTACCAGTTTTCAGGATAAAACAAGATTACATTGTGTTAACCAAGGGTATATTGGTGATATTTCTATATAAAATTTTATAAATAATATTTCTTATATATATTTCGACCTTATATCATACTACTTTTTAATATTATTCATTATTCAGAATTTGGTTTTAGTATGAAATTATTATATATTTTTTTCAATATCTTGTGTGTCATCTCCCAACCTTATAAATGAGCACCCCTCACCTAACATATTAAAACAAAATTGATCCAGGTAGAATAATAAAACCCTAAAAAATACATTTAAATACTTCCCAAAAAACTATTTATAGGTGTCGGTACACTAATAATACAATTCCAAGGGTTGCGTATAAGATATGTGAAGGATGTGTTCTAAAGAAGAGGTAATTTTCATAACTTACCCCTTTCAATTTATTTCTACATATAACTCCTATAAATAAATTTTATTCGTAATAGAATAAAAAAATTACTTTGAAAATAATGAAATTTATTTATGATTATGTAACCCACATTATCCACCCTCTTTTACATCAAATATGTAATGGAAGTATAGCATCTACCTATGTATGTAATGAAAACTCAGTTTACGAATATAATAATTATTACAAAAACATTATTCATGGTCTGTTTTTATGACATAAATAAATTTTTATATGACACTATTTAAGGATAATTTTTTTTAAAAAAACTGAATTTTTTTCATTTTTTATTTTTACCATTTAAAAATTAAAGCAACATTCATCTGTACATATGGACACTATCTCCATGCTCATTGTGATACATTTTTTTATCACTATTATTTATGAATGATTTTAAGTAATAAAACAATTAATTTATATGAAATTTATTTCATTATTGAAATTATATAAATCATTTAACCCAGATCAATTGATAATGACACTACTTGTCTAATGGAATCATTCATAAGGAATGACATTGTTTATAATTGAAGTAGTTATTTTAATAATAAATTATTAATAAGTTTCTATTGAATGATTATAAGTCAAAAAATTAATATTATAATTATTGAAAATATTATTCTAAATATTTATAATAAAATTATATTTATTATACATGATGTTATATCCTATACAAATCATGTCGAATATGAGGCAAGGGTTTATTATCCCACATAAGTTTCTATGTGACAAATTCTATATTCAATAATTATTTGTAATGTGTGGAGTATATACAACCAGATTATTTATTTTGTGATTATTCTCAAGAAATTTATGTGAATATATATATATATATATATATATTTCTCCCTCTCTTGATGTTTTCATTCAATGATTAACATAGAGGGAAGGGTTTTATGTTAAAATATTATTTTTACTAAGATTTATTATAATTAAATTCAATATGATGGAATTATATGACATGTATCTCTATATTGTCTTGAATTTTAATATATTATGGTTATTTCAATATATTATATGATTTCATTGCATTTTAATATATTTATTTAATCAAATACTGAATTAATTCTTTTAAGAATAACTGACTACATTTCCCTCTTTTACTATAATATTTTTATACCATGTTTATATTTTAATTAATATGTTTTCAAGAATGTTTTTATTATTAAAAAATGATTTTGTAATGTTATTTTTACCAATATTTTACTTTTTTCAAAAAATTGGAATGTGTGTGTCATATATCAAATGAGGTACCTTTGAATTATTTACAAAAATTTGAATGGAATGGTTTAGCAACATATGGTAATGAATGGAATTTTCCATCATCATTCCCAATCAATTATTTTATTATTAAACTTCATGTTTCATGGGATTTTTTCATGAAAATTATTTAATTAATAAAGTATTACTTTTTATATTTTAAATATTTTAGTTTAAAATTGAATGTGTATTTTAAATAAGAAATATTTTAGTTATAATTTCCAGACATCTTTCATATATGATAACATCCATTGATGTGACATATTATTTAATGAGGATATAATAAAATTATATCATACAAATTTTTTATTTGTATGATTAATAATATTGATTATGAGATGTTTATTCGGCATGTTTTTTCAATAGGTTTTGATATGCTGATATGGAGATCATTTTATGATCATGAAGCCTACATATGAATTCATTTATGAATATGTTATTACATAGAGAAAAAATTATATTATCCTAAAAATAATTACATAAATATTTCTATTTTATTATCTAAATTTGTATTTAGTTGGATATCCCAATCCTGAATGGGGGTATATAAGTGGTTTTCCAAATCCTAAAAAAGGTAACATGAAAGTTTATCCCAACCCCAAAATAAGGTACATTTGAGGTTATCCCAAGACTAATATAAGTACTCAATAAGTTATCCTATGTCTAACATGATATTAATTCCATTTTGGGTATCCTTGATATAAGACTTATATGATAATAAATATTCCACAATTTACTCCACCATTTTATTACATGATATTATGAAAATTTAATTCTTGTAACAGATAACTTTCCTTTGTTCCTTTCAAATTCATATATTATAAACTTCAAAAACATATTCCATGAACCGTGATCTTTGTCTTTAAAATATTTAGTTTGTTTTACCATGTTTAATACCAAATTATCCTTTACATATGATCATGCTCTAGAGAAATGACCATTCATATCCACTTTTTATATCTACTGAGAATATTGGATCACACTTTATTGTGTTTCCTTTTATACATGATTTAAATATATCTTAAATGTTTGGTTTTTACAAGTAGGGTGGTAAGATTTAAGCACTAAGTGGTACATAATGTAGAATCTTTAGTTTCCCATTATTTATGTATCAATTATTCCAATTAACTCAACATTTTTTATTAAGAAATTCATATAAGTGTTATATAATGAATTTTAATTTTATTAGATGTAATATTTATGTATCAATATTATGAACTACTATAAGGTAACTAGTTTCAAATTATATACACATTACATTCATTGTGATATAGAGTTACAGGTTAATTTATTTAACTTGGAAACATTTTATATGGTGTAAACCAAGACCAAACCATCGAGATATATCTAAAATTGTCCCCAAAGAATGGAAAATTATTTTTTTCCATGACAGATGGTAGTCAGTATTTTTGTACTACGAAGTTCCACTATGATAATTTGTGTTATTTCAGTAGTTATAAGGTAATCTTTTGTAGTAACCTTGTTTAATTTTCTCATTGTGTAAATGTTCAGTAGAACCAACGTCAATTTAATCAACCTTTAGTAGTCTATCAATCTTGTGGAAATGTGGGGAACATGCATATTTTATTGCAGAATCCCTTAATAGATGTATGGTAATGAGGCGATTATATAGCCACAAAATTTTGGAATAGGATAATCTATTATACAAAAGACTAGAATTTGGAACTCTACTAGTTTTATATGATGATTTGGGGGATGTGGTACCCTATGTTTACTCTAGAAACCCCATCATTGTAGTTTAGTATAGAGGGACATGCATGGACATAAGGTATTCAATGATGCCAGATTCTATACGTATAATCTTCCATAGTAAATCAAGATGTCATACCATCCACCATTTTTGTTCATTTTTGGTGGATTATTAATTTTCATTTATTTTATGTGTTACAAGAGCTTCCTATCCATTTTTAGTTTATTTTTCTTTTGAGAGATTTGGCCTCGACATGGAGTACCTATCTAAGGTGATTAACATAAATATATAAGTATTGAAGTGGTTAGATGGAATTAAGTATTAACAGGAATGGAATATATACATAATTGGTAATCAGTGTCTCTTGAATTTATACGTGCTCAATATAATGATACGAAAAATGATAAATAAGATGTATTTTTTTAATATATCAATCCAATTTCATTGTTATCCCCATCTGATATAATTCACATATATTAATGCTAGAAATATTATTTGTGATAGAGTGTGTGATTTATAGGTATAAGATTCTGGACACATCTATCACGAATTGGGTGGAATTATGTAACAATTGGGAAGAATTATATTTTATTTTAATATAGAGTGATAGTATTTTAACCCACCTATTTTCAATGAGTTTGAGTATTTTGTTCCCTAATGATTTCATTGGATATCCACTAAATATAGAGTTGGATTTCATCATATATCTCATGCTGAGGGTGGAGCCAATATCTATTATAAAATAAAAAATTATTTTATTTTATATTTTATTTCACAAAAATTATTTTTTAAAAAAATACAAAACACATAACATCGATATAAAAAATCCATTAAATAATATTTAAATTTACAATTATAACATAATCATTCGATGGGTGGGTATGAATAAGAATAAAGAATGTATGAAATAAATTTATGAAATGTCTTAATTAATAAATAAAATTAATTCATTTTGTAATTTTAACATTCAACTATTTTTTTTATCAACGAAAATTATCATAATAAATTTATTTTATTCCATTCAGATACATTTTATCTGAATCAGATTTTAGATGTTTTATACGTCGGTCCAAAAATTTAATGTATAAATTTTTTTGTAATTTTATTTTAACAAAAGAAAATTATTTTTCAAATATTTATGTCAAAATTATCTTACGGTTAATATTTTAATTTTTTTTAGAAAATAATTATTTTCCGGTGAATATTGAAATAATCCAATTTAAAAAAACATCCATTTATTCATTAAATAATGTAATCTATATGTTCTGTTATTTTTATGGAATTTAATTTATAGTAAAATAAAATCCATTTTATTAAATGTAGTAAATTTAATTCAATTAAAATCAACACTATATTTTCATTTTGTTTAAACTCATTTGTATGCATCAAAAAAAAATTCCCTATAAAATATTATTGATTCATTTTGTGTACCTGTATAATTTTTTCCTTTTAAATTAATTTAATCCTTAAATATTAATTTATTATTTATAATTATTATGTTGAAATAGGTTTCATAGATCAATTTAATTTTCATCCATAAGGAATGTTAACCGTGATAAATATTTATCAGAATGGTAAAATATAAAGTGGGTTAAATAAAGTTAAAATAATTTAATTAGATCCAAAAATCATCGAAAACCTGTGTTTAATTAAATAAATGATGTTAATTTGATATTAACAAAACCTAATTTTAAAATATGTAATATCCATGTGACATTCGTTTAATTATGTCGGTAATATTATTATATGTTAAGTCATATTGCGAAATATCAATCTTATTCATCTATTAACTATAACATGTTTTATGGATGATTGAAAATATGTTAATGGTTATAATTAATTTTTTTTAATAATGGTAAACTATTTTTATGATATTAATTTTATTTAACTTATTTAGATTGAATATTTTCCTCGGGGAATATAAACTAGAAACATATTACAATGTTTACTATGACACCTAACCATTCCTAAAATTCAATAGTATATTTTATTACATAATTAGACTCACTATCCCTGAATCAATGGTAATTTGGGTTATTTTTTCCTAATTTTGAAACAAATTATATATTAATATTTCATGTATATACACGTTTTCCACCCTTCTCACTTTTCAAAATGGGAAAATCCACTCAACTATTATTAAAATATATTTAGCCATATATATTGATCAATCAATGAATAAATACCATCCTCACTTATGTTCCCACATCATATATCTTGTGTAATTTCTCTATTGACATCCAATCATAGATGAAGGTGTAAGCCAAAGGTGGATTCCGCCGGAGAGCTATACCTCATAACTATGTTCTTTAATTTTATTTCTTATTGTACCTCATTAAATTTCTAAATAAACAATATGATTTAAAACCTTCATTATCATTAATATAGTAGTATTGTATTATTTTTATATAATAAACAGTAATCATCTAATTTGTTATCCTATAGAAAATGATAACATCACACTTTTATACATACAACTTACCATCTCCACGAATTGGTGTAATTCATTCATCGTCACATCATTACCTGGATGGTTATAATGATGTAACTAATTAACATATTTCTTATTTGATACATATCTGTTATTTGGAAATATATTATATCATCTACCTTCGTACTATTCCATCAATTGGAAAATGATAATGTTGATCTTGAGAAAGTCTAGACAACCACCACCAGAAAAATATCTGATTCATTTTTTGGATACCACCATAATAAATGGTTATAAAATTTAACATATTGAACTAATAAATAAATTTATTAAATTATTTACATTATCTAGATTATTAGAATAATTTAATAGTATTTTAATAATTTATAATATGACAATGTAATTTACGTTAAATTGACCTATCCACAATAAGGGGTCGACATAAAAAATGATTCAATGAATAGATTTAAAATGATTATAAAAGGACCATTAGAATTGAATAAATGCAATAAGGGTTAAAAAAAATATTTATTTATGGTAAATTCCATACACAGGATGATCAAAAATGTAGGACTATGTTAGGACCTATAATAATGGATTTTTGTTATACTCTAGTTTTATTTCAGGATTTTATATGTCTACATTTCCATTATGATAATTATATGGTCATAATCTATCAAAACACATATCATTTCATATATTAGTTTTATCTTATTTTTTTAAATTATTTTTTTCTATTTTATATCTTTTTTCTCATTAATACGAAAGTTTGATACATGTAACTGGATATCATTAATAAATCTATTTTTTAATTTTTTCCTTTTAACAAATTTTCATCTATAATGATATTTAAATGCTTGAAGAATATATTTATTTATAATAAAATTATTATAATGAGTAATTTTAATCCATATTTCCTTATTTTATTAATATTTTACATTGAATATTATTTTCATTCTACTAATCAGTTTCTTTGGGAATTCTTACCAATTTTGTGAAGGAAGAATTTATTTATTTTGGAACATTTATAAATGATATTAGTACGAAAAATATATTTTCTTCATAAAAGAATGAAATAAATTTTATAAAAAATTCATAACATAATTTTTATAAAAATATTATAAAATATTTTGGATAATTGTTTTCAATGATTCAATTCGATTTACTATATTTTAAGAGTCATATATTTAAAATACATCATTACCAACACTTTTTTATAGTGTTAGTAATATAAAATTTATATATGATATATCAGTTGATTGGTTTTTATTAAGGATTTTTTTTCATTGATGGGGAAAATATTATGCAATCATTATTAGAGGAAGATAAATGTTGATTTATAAGGCATTTTGAGAATGAATTATATTGATCGTTTAATATATAAGGAATATATATGACGTTCAATTAACAAGAGGGGACTTACTATATATATACCATCGATGCATCGAGGGATCTCAAGAGAAAAAGAGTAACCAAATTTTATTGGGTAATTGTTCTATAGTAACTCATACAATTAAAATTTCCTTTCCATTACATTGATTATAAAATTAAGGATATCTTAGTGATGGCCTTGATGGAAGGATCGATTATATTATTTTCATCAATTTTCTTTATTCGGAATTTAGTTTTAATTATACATGTGTTTGTTAGGTTAATATTATCCATGAATTTACATTAAACTCAATATATTGATTATATGTATTGTGTTTTTACTATTATCTCTACAATAATAATTATTTAATTCATATTCATGATAGCTTTCGTTATAAAAATTCATATAGAGAAACTTAGATCACCCTTTATTTTTTGTCCTTTTGATGATATATAAAGACATAATCTTTTAATTAACACTAGGTATGCAATAAATTTTTTCATTATATATTTTATTTTTAAAATATAATATAGAAATAATATATGTATCTAGGTTACCATGACTTCAAAAATTATATACCCTTCATGTTGTGATCCACTTTATATTTTTACAATGTAAAAAGTAACAACTGGCCAACATTATTGGGGTCAGTGCTACTATAGTTGGTATCAATGGATGTTTAGTAAGGTCATTAAGAAATAAATTTCAAAAAAAAAACATAAATAACTTGAGAATTATGATAATCGCTTCTAATAAATTAGGACAATTTTTGGATTTTTATTTTTCAGATCAATATTCTGATTGATTTTGGGATAGCTAAATCAGTTCCATTATATAGTTATGGTACCTATAGGTTGTATGGAAATCAAAAACCATGTTCTATATATGGATTTTTGGGATATCAATACTAATTCAATGGGTTTTGGTACAAGGCAGACTAAATTTATATTAGAGAAATTGATATAGGTTATGATTAATATAAATGACTATATAGAGAAACCAATCATGAGAGATGTTGGAGTTCGAGAGTAACATACCATATTTTCATTGAGTTACTGACCCTTTTAATATAAATACATATTCATTATTTTTTCATAATAAAATTTCCCTATATGGTCATAGTAGTTTTGGGGGTGTTTGATTGTTTTATAGAGACCAGACCCATGTATGTTAGAATGAGAAGGTGGGCCATCCTGTTAGTATGAACCCTGAAACATAGTCTGCATAGATATGTTAAACCCTACAGGGTTGTTTAGTTCACATTATGTGGCCACACAGTTTGTTATAATAGTGAAACCTAGGTTTCACGATAATAGAGGATGTTCTGACATATTTACCAAGGGGTTTTACATGGGTTGCAGACTGTTTATCAAATGGTTCACCTTCTTCATGTGAGTTGTTTCCTAAGGATGTCCATAGTGTGTTGTTGTTTCATGGTTGGTGAATTTTTTTCGATCAATGAATTCATAATATCCTATCATATAAAAAGGGTAAATTTATTGTTTCCCATCATTTCATTTAATGGTTCAGACCATTTTCTTCTCGTCCAATGCATAGTAGCACTTCCTCTACCTAAAATCACTATTCACCTCAAAACATATGCATTGATGTATTTATAAAATATAGTATTAAAACAAATCTCCATTAGTTCCATTGGATATTTATCAATATTAAATCCTTTACTCATGTAAATTATGTTGTTTTTTCTTCATATCAACTATTTTATTTTCATGTGATCTAATATTCCCAATTTTTAAGTACATTTTCGATATAATGAATTTCTTCCATTCTGGCGAAGAATACTATCCAACAATGGATGAGTATTTTAAAACCAATCTATGTTTGTTTTTATCATGATTTAACATTGAATACTTGGTGTTTCTATACTATTACAATATGTTATGGGACATATTTTCTAAGTGAACCTTATAAAATGGAATTATACATAAATAAAATTAATAGTTATGACCAATATAATTAATTGGAATATTTAATGAAATAAATATTGTTTCAGACCATGAATTCAACCACCCCTTGGTGGTATATCTAAATTGATTAAAACCACCAGGGGTGGCCTATGTTTTTTACCCACATATTGAGGTGTGTTATTTTACCCAGTGCATATAGGATATTAAATGAAATTATATCCACATGAATTGAATTAACAGGATGAGGGAATGAAATAAAATGAACTTATTCCCTTGAAAATCAATAATTTTTTTTAATGCTTGAGAATATATTTAAAACTAAAATGCATAATTATGATTAATGAGATAATTTTTTGGATACTAGGACTTGTAATACTCAGAAATATCTTAATCCACCACCCCAGTGAGTTATTTCCTCATATATTAATATATATATTATGTCAAATTGAATTAAATTCCAACCTATCATATATGAATATATTTCAAGACCATGACCATTCATATTTCTATGCCAAGGGTGACACATGGGTTTAGACATAGAACACACTGAAAAAACGTATGAGGATTGTTTAATTAAATTAACTATAATAGAATTATTATGTCCTATTGGTGACACATGGTTTCTTATATGAATTCCATTTATGGAATAACATGGAACCTATATTATATATTCCATGAGTGAAACCTTGACTCCCTATGTGGAGTGCCAATGATAGGCATTGAGGGAAGGTCATCATCTCTTCTATGAGTGACACTTGGACTCCTTTATCATAATACCAATGATGGACTTATAGGGAAGAACATAATATATTCCATGAATGGAACATGGGATACCTTGTTGACCTCAATATATGGAATCTGTAAGTAGGGCCTTTACACCACCACTATATTGATACTAGAATTCATACGAGGAATGACTAATACAATATTTCAAGGTGATGTGTTCATGATATTCTGATAGTGATGCATGGGATTAGAATTATGAATAAGGATAAGATTAGGTTGCTTATAAACATACTGAATTAATTATATGATTCTATTTTCATTATAATGAAAAATTATTAAACCAATCGAAGAGTTATATTATATAATGGAAATTATTATACAAATCAATCTTAGTTGTGATATTTGTAAGATACCATGGATATGATATTAGTGACAACTATTTATAAAAATTATATCACGATTGATTGTTTTATCAGATATATTTTGGCTTAGTTTAAGTATGTTCTAGAAGAGGACCATTCAATAGTAACCCTAACATTCTAGACATATTAATTTACCATATTTCCGTTAAAACTATTACTATTTTCTACACACTATTAATTATGTACTCATAGACTGGATGGAATTAGACATTGTTGGTTGTGGCCTACTGTGTATATCTCACACACATTTTTGTCTATCATTGTGTAACTGAAAAAGCATCATGGATTTAGGTATCAAAAATAGAAAGGGACCTACAATGGATGTTTTATTACCATTCTAGGATGGTGTATGGGCATAGAGGACTATTCCTTTTCTTGACATTCTATTAGGGATATACTTGGTTCTTCTTTTAATTTTCGTATAGAATGTTGTATATATTTTTCCTATAAACCCCCCTCTATTTTTCTATATAAAATCTCATGAATTGAGGTTTTTTATATTACATTGATTCATTTTAATACATGGTCATTTATATGATCGATGATTACTCTTTTATTGTTTTTTATCTTTCAGAGTTTTTAGTTGATTGGTATGATTGTACTTTAGAGAAAACTCTGATCAAGCTGGTATAGTGTCCCAATTATTCTACTGTGGACACATGATACTATATGACAACCTATTGCCTTTGGGGACATGCACATGAGGTAATGTGGAAGACCATGTTTGGTAATTGTTGAGTTAATTGAGTTCGTGACTAAAAAAATGGGTAATCATGGAGTTTATTTATTTTTATTTTCATTCTATTGTAATTGGAAATGTGGAATTGAGAAATATGATTTGTCAAGATTCAGTCATGAGCTTTCTCTTGGGAGTAGAAAGCACACATATATTGAAAATAAATATTAACTATGATTCGACATGTCATTTTAGATTATTTTTAATATATTTTCCTTGATTATATGATTAGGAGAGGCACTATATTTTTTGTATTCATTATTATTGTTGATGATATCTTTTCACAATAAGTAATGTCTTTATTTCTTCATGAATAATTATAGGAACCTGATGATATGAATGTTATTTGTTTTCCATACCATGCTTATTTTGATAAATGTATTTCATGTATAATGTTTTGGTTCAATTGTATCAATGTCCATAAATTCTTGCTAACATTTCATGCAGTGATTGTAATAATAATTTATTTTTATTAATTATATGCCATGAATAAATTTATTTAGTGCCTGGTCCATTATAAATTATAATTTTTGATATATTTAGTACAAAATATTAAGTTATTTGTTATATTAATAAGTATGAACTTAAAATAAATCAAATTCTGAATTGAAATGGTCGCCATTAAAAAAGGATTCAAATTCCAAATTAAAGGGTTCTTTTCCATATAACATGAAATTGGAACTCCAGATACATGATGTTATTTTCTCCTAGTAAGTAACATTCTCAATACTTGACCTCATTATTGGGTTAATTATAGTGTCTCTTTACTTTTATATGATCTGTATGTAGCCTGAATCTAGCTTCTGGAGTAGGATGAGGGGTATGGATATTGTATAAAAATACTTTTACTTTTCTTATTCTTATATATTTGATTATAGTAGTTTTTAAATCTTATATTTTTTCATGTGTATGGAATTTTTAGATCTATAATACAATGAAACCCTCAAGTCGTATGAAAGGGGGTAGAAATGACTATGCTCTTGAGTTGTGTCGTCATAGGCCACTTGTAGAACCTTCAATAGTTCCACATAAGACATATCATGTTATAACATAAATGGGAGCTATGGCCTAATTTTAAGAGGTTTTTCTACTCTTTATGAAGACAGTTAATGTAGCCATGTGACTTCCCCGAACTATGGAAGAGTTGATGAGTGTTTTTCAATAATATAATCAACCAACAATTTTGGGGTATGGTCGACCACATGCTACGAAGTCATGCCTAGAGTCCATGCTATTGATTTTAGATCAACTTGGGACACCACCCTTGTTTAGAGTGATGATTTCAAAAAATACATGTTTGGATTCTAAAAAGATATGTGGGATTATTTTACCTATATGGATAGTCATCAGTATATGGAGTTAAAGAATTTTCAAATGGCATTTTGTGATTTTTTTATATTAGGATATTTATGGTTAAAAAATCATGAGATTTTATGAACATGTAGTGGGGAACTTTATTAGACATGCACTATTCTTCCCATTATATGGAGATCTTGTGATTTGAAGAAATTCCATAAGGTTACATGTTATCCCAATCTAGGTGATTTGATGATGACCTCAGGTATGAAACCTAATCCCAAGTGAATTTATTCATGATTACAATCACATGTGTAATAAAAAAAACATTCTAACCCTGAAGTGTAACATGAGATAGGTTATACATGAAATATTGTGTGGTTCAACACCCTGTTATGGTACCACATCAACAAATAATATGAAGATTATTATGGAGCATATGTAGGGTGATATCAACAATGAGGGCGCATACTCTTATAGGAAGTTGATATTCATTCAGTGTAGCAGACATGGACATATAAAACCTCAGTGTACTCAAGAAACATTAATGTGATGGTCTTTTATAATGATATGCATATTCTATACTTTTATTGATATTTTCCACCATTATCAATTGAGAGTGGGTTTTAACAGAATCCATGTTTAGGAGAAAGGTCTCTGGCCCCATGTAAAGTTGGATGATGGAGTGTGACTAGATGATCATGATAAGTTTGTGGTGACGACTATAGTAGCCTAGCACAAGACATATATCATCAGTGGAGTAGGCCTACTCATGGTAACCAGAAAATATTAAGGGTTGCAGATCAATGAAGATGTATACAGTTAACTATTAGCTAAGGACCAGTGTAATATAACACTTGTGGTGGAAGGTAATATTCTAGTAGCCTATACATTATTTTTTCCACCATTTGATATCTTAATATTTCATTCATTCCTATATTTTCATATTTTTAATATTCTTTTACTCGATGTTTTGTTTTCTTATGGAATAATAACATTTAACACTCCATCCAAAATTCAGTGTGAGAGTTTATAGAAGAAAAATAAGTGACCACCTGAGATATGTGAGTTTCATTTCATATGGAACCACATACTCATTGAGATGACATGATTTGGAATCATTCTAATGATGTTCTTATTGATACATTTTCATGATTAAATTGATTTCTATTTCCCAATGGGATCTTTCAAATCGAAATAGGGTGATAATTATTTTAAAAAATGTGAATAGTATTTTGAGGAAATCTATGATGGGAAAAAGAATCATGTGATGTGTGAGATAACATCCTTGATTAACTATTTTAGCATGAACAATCCGGGACGGATTTAGATAGATTTCCCTCTAGTCTTAGAACATTTTAATGATGTTTTCTTAGATGAATTTTATAGAATAAACCCCACAAGAGATTATATTTTTTCACCTAGATGCATCAACGAGCTTCATTGGTATTAATTCATCCTTATATGATAAAAAATAATATATTTCAATTGCAGAAGAAGTATCTAGAATATTTGATGAAAAGGGTTTTATATGACCCGGTTTATTGTATTGGGTTTAACTGGTCCTTTTTACAATATGTCATATGGAACTCTTAGGAATTTCAATTTTTACCATCTGTAAAACCTACATATAGTTAAGAACTGGTATCCTTTTCATTAGAATGATGATCCCTTCGACCATACCCCATGATCCAGTGTATTCCATATTATCGTTTTGAGATCATGTTATCATCAATACTGTGTTAGACCGTCAGATATACCATGTATAATATTATATAGTAAATTGGATTATATGTTTATTTGTTCTTCATTTTAGTCTCACAAATGCACCAAGATTTTTTATGGAACTAATTAATCATGTATTCCACCAATATATTAATTAGTTTGTGTTTGTCTTCATGGATGATATCATTGTGTAATATCACACTCAACAATGAAATGACAAACATCATCATATTTTTTTAATACACTTTGAGATCATCAGTTATATGCTGATCTCCCAAATTTCAACATTTATATACATAATTTTCAAATCCTGGGTCACTTTATATCCGATACAAGAGTATCAATTGACCTAGAGAAGTTGAGAGATTTAGTTTCCTAATAGAATCTGAATAACTTCTTTTATATAAAGAGTATTATGGTTCTAGATCATTATTAAAAATAATTCTCGACGGACTTTTAATTCTAAGAAGAACCTATTATAGGATTAAATGAGAAGGGTGTGAATTATATATGGTCACAAGCCAATGATTCAGTCTTTTATGATATTAAAGCGATACTAAAATAATCTCCTATCTAGATTATTCAAGAGTTTGGTAGAAGCTAAGCATTTTTTTGATGCATTAGTCATCTAGCTAACAATATCTATAATTTAAGATGACTGAGTAATGACATATGGGTCTCATCAGTTTATGAATAATGAGATCATCTAACAAACACTTGATATTTATTTATCCACAATTGATGACACCATGTGATTTTTGGGGAATTATTTTCTAGGAAATGATTTTATATTGATAAGGATAATACAAACCTTCGCTAAATATCTCCATAATGTCACATAAATCCTAGGAAATGAACACGGTTTTAATATATATTGTATTTTTCCATTGAGATGACATATACACTTGGTAATGGAAATATAGTGGAAGATGCTCAGAGAAGGAAGATTTTGATTTAGGTAGTTAAAAGGCTGGTAAAGAGTGGATACATATTTCCCAATTTTTAAAATCCATATGTTTATTTTTTATATTCAAGAACATGTTGTTCTTCCATAATTATTTGTAACCCATTCGCATATAGAGAGAGTGAATATGATGTAGTATTCAGATACCATGCAATTTTTCCTGTGGGACATCATTGTAGGTGATGAACCCCTTCATAGTTGGATCTTGGATATGAATAAGATCTTTCAAATTCATGGTAACATATGCATCCCTACATACAAGTATGAGTAGAAAAAGTGAGATTATCTTGCAACTATATGATCATTACATCCTATTATTTAAAATATTTATCATTTCTTATGCCAGCAATACTTGTGGATAGGTATGAAAAAGGATTTTGATGGGATTTTTTCCTGGTCTTCCACCTGTTAATTGGTTAAGGAATATCATCAGTGAAAAAAAAATTATAATAATTACTTATTCTTGATTAGATGAGGGCTATCATCACCATGAATTTTGTATTTGGATGTCCTAGATCACCTCTAGGTAGTGACATTTTCTTTGTTAGCTTAGTCATATTAGAAAGATCCAACTATTTATTTCATATTCAGGGGGCCTTATAGTGGATGACCTAATGATTCTCATCATTATTGTGATCATATGGATCCAAAGAGTTCCATGTTCTATCATGTTATAAAGAGACTCCCATTTCACATTGTAGTTTTGGTAGAAGATATAGAAGGCATTGTATTTTTAGGAATTCTTAATTAAATACTATAACCTATAAAATAATAATAAGTCAAAGAATACAATATAGGTTTTAAAGGATATTTTTTGACCCAAAGTTATTTATTTGTTACAATCTTTCTAGAATCAATCACATATCATCGATTTGGAATATAATAACAACTTCTATGATACCATACCAAGTTCCTCTTTTGATGACATATATTTTAGTTTGTAACATTGACACCTATGCTAGTTAATGGAAGGATTGGATACAATAAATGATACTCATCAAATTTAGGAGACTTCAATATTGTTTAAAATTAATAGGAATCATATTTTTATACTCAGTATATGTAGAATTTATATACTGATTGTCATCATCGTCCACATGTTTTATAGTTGGGGAGATATGTTTTATTTCAAGATTCACCTATAATGTGGAATATAAGTATTGAGAAGAAATGTAATAATGATCCAACATATTTCAAGCCCATTGAGATAACAGCGAGAATCTGTTAGGTATTATGATGGTTATAGTTACCTCAGTAGTACCAGGTTATGTATTACGTCATCCATGTATCTCAAATTTTATCATAACATTCATATTCATCTCATATTATACATCTTGAAGAGTTTTAATTGGTCACTGAATAATACATTAGGTAGAATCCTATTCGTATTATTTTTCATGGAATGAATGTTCATAGAGGCTAGTTAGTTTCGTTAATATTGGTGCTACGGTAGCACATATGTGTTCAATATGAGACATTGGAGTGGGAGACGTATGACTATTCTCTATTTCTATAGTTATTCTTAGTTAATGATTCACCAACCATGGATGTGAATGTTAGGGGTGAGTTTCTATAAGGGGGTTATTATAATAACCCTTATTTTCTTTGTGGAACAAAGCCTTTTAATTTTTGTTTAAACTCTTTAGTTTTAGCCAAATTGAAGTTCCTAATGAGGTCAACAATGCTTCGAGGGTTTCTAAGTCCTGTAAAAAGAAAAAAATACATATCCTTTGGAAGTATCAAAGAAGGCCACATGGTTATTAGGAACAAAACATACCATTTCTAATGATTTGGTTAAACCGTGGGATCTGCTTTAGTTCTCAGTCTTGGGCCACACAGTTTCTTCTAATAGTTTCTCACAATCTAAATGCTCATTTGGGTGTTGTAGACCACATTAAAGATGCAAATTTCATGGGATATGCACAGTAAGTCAAACCATGCACCTAGTCCATTCAAGGGGTTTCTTATGGCATTTCATGGTGCATGGTTAGTCCATAGTTTGGAAAATTGTGCATCCAAACTATAAAAAACATTATAATGGGTACATTTATGGATTTCTGTTCATTTTAAAATTAAGTTTCTAATCCTTTTATTTATCATCTGATGAATATCAATGCCTCTAACTCCATGAGATCTCCTTCCACCTTCCAACAGAGATATTGAGGTATTTTATCCATTCAGACTCTAATGAGACCATTGTTAGTGGCATTGGACAACCTCTAGTATGATATCCTTTCCGATTGTATAAATAGTAAACAAAAATCTTATAGATGGATTTATTTTTCTATATGATAACATACACAATTTTTATTTCACCATTTAACTCCATTTCATCAATTCTATCCCAAATTAGAGTCCATAAAAACATGATGTGTTTACTACCTTGTTAGGTAGGTTTTATTGTTCTTTTACCATAAAGTATTTATATTTATAAACTATGTGTTTCTTCTGCATGATGGATTTTATGAGAAATACTATTAAAAGTAGTTTTCCATAAATTAAATAATTATTTATGACCTATATAATTCATGGGGCTCCATAATGTCCTAATGGTGTTTAAAGATGTAAAAGTGTACCACCCCTTAGGTGTGTTTCTAAATTGACGAAAACCATCATGGGTGGTGTATGAGTTTGATCAACCATTTGAGATGTGTTCTTTTATCCATTTGTTATTAGTTATCAAATTTCATGATTTACATGTCAATTGAATTAAATTATTGATGACATGGAAGAGCAATTTTATAATCCATCAGCCATCATTCCTTCCAATTTTGGATGGAGATGATCATTAAATAAAAAATCCCCAACTGAGAAGAATGAGAGAATTCACCAAATACCATGTATTCTAAACCTTGGATATATTTTCATCCACCTTCTAAGTTGAGTTATTTAATTATATAAATTGGATGTCTATTTGAATTAAATGTGACCCTAAATTGTATGGTTAAAAATTGAACCCATGATCATTCATATTACTATGATGATTGTCAAACATGGGTTTAAAATCGAAACAATTTGAAAGAACATATCATGTTTATTTAATTAAATGAATTATAGTGGAATTATTATGAATTTTCTGTAACACATGGGTGATCATATGAAATCCTTGAAAGGAATCACATGGAATTTAAATTATTTGTACCATGAGATGTACTTGGAATCCCTACATGGACTGCCAATGATAGACTCGATTTCTATATCATTATGTATTCATTGAATGATAATTGGAAAAAAACTTTGCACTTAGAAGGATGGACTAAGAAGTTGGATCATTATAAACACCATCAGTGAATCCTTTGATGCCTTGTGGACCTCTATATAAAAAACCATAGGGTAGTGAATCTGTATCACTCATAGAACGAAATTGGGTTTCCTATTTGAAATTCCTAGGATGGGCTTTTATGTTGTTGATCCGTGATATGCCTAAATTGGTACCTATGGTTCGAATGAAGAATTACATGGTTCACATTAGTTTTCATATAAACATAATTAATTATTTTTATGATTCAATTTTGAATCCAAACAATAAACTTGGATTTGACTGTAACCAACCACTTTATGATGACCTTGTTACACATATAATACTCATATATGATTCACAGAGGATTCCATGGCTATGATCTAGGACCTGAGACATTATTATAAATGAATAATCATTGATTCATTACTTAATTATTTTATGGATTTGTCCTAGTAGGTTGCTAAGGGTGGTCATTCCATGGGAACGAAGACCTATGTAGGATAATTTTACACTACATCTCATTAAATGCCTTTACTATTATTCGAACAGTATTTATTATGTACTCATAGACTTGATGGTAGTGAACACTACTCGTTTTAAATTTTTGATTTTATAAAAAACACTTTTTTGGCAATCGTGGGGTTTTAAAATAGTCTTCATGGATCCCAATAGTGAAAATGGAATGTGACATACTATAGATACTTGATTACTGAATTCGATGGTGTATGGAATAGCGGACTGTACCGATGATCAATATGATACAAGAAATATCCTTCGGTATTTTTTTCATTTTTATATCGCATTTTATATATTCATGTTTTCCTGAACCCTCAAGTGTATCTATTATTCTATAACATTCTACGATCCCCATTTTATTATATAACAATTATTGAAGTGATTAATTGGATATTTAATGGATGTATGGTTAATTTTATACTATTTAGAAACCATTTATTCTTATTCTATTATGTAACATGATAATATCATTGTAATACACTTTAATCATGATTCAAGAGATTCTCCGCTAATCCACTATGGATTGTTACTTCTTGATGGTAGTTTCTAGTATATGGGGAGGTACATATGAGGTCATCTGGACATCCATGTTCAGTTATTGTTTAGTAAATCTGGTCTACGATATTACATAAGGGTCTATAAGTTATTTCAAACAAACAATCTTGAGTAATGAAAAACAATCAAAACATAAATCAATTTCATAATAATAATGGAAATGTATAGTTTCATCTATTTTCATGTGATAATGAAAATGGAAAAAAAAATTAGAATCCCATTTGTTAAGATTCTTGGAAGATTCACCTGGGTAAACGGTTAAAGGTAATTGGTGATTTTTACAAACATGGAGAAAAATACAATCATGGTCATAATTTCAATGGTTATATTGAATATATTAATTAATAATTATTTATGTTTATGTAGATATGGAGTTATGAATAAATTCCCCAAGCAACAAGGATTCCTTAATAATATTATTAGTACATGGTGATGATATATTGAGATTTTACATGAATTGTAAATAGAATGGAAATGAATATAATTTCATTCATGAATAATTTTGTGGAAATGAGATATATGTGAACTTTAGTATGTGTGAATTTTTATTTGGGGAAATTCCTTTTCATGGAAAATTTTTCTTTCATGGATGGAATATCTATAAATTTTTATAAGCCAAAAGGCAATCAAATATTATCTATCATGGAAAATGTAACCATTATGGAATTGGATTCCTTGTGATATTGGTAGAATTACCGAATATATTTTTATAATGTAGTGGTATTTATCATTACAATTTCAGTATGAAAATTATGAGAAAATAATAATGGATTATTCTAATACAATTCACTTATATGAAAAATTAATTAATGTAAATTTTAGAAGCCTATGTTGAATGGTATTGATCTCCCCGAAATATAATTTTTATGAAAATGTGGTAGTTTTAGAGATATTTGTCAAATAATTTATAATTTAGCTTTATGGTAATTATTTTTGATGACATATTGATCCTTGCTAAATATTTCAACATTTTGGTGTATTTTATTTGTGAAAATTTAATTATGTAATATATATATATATGAGTGATAAAGGTAGTTTGATGAAAAAAGATAGGATTTTGAAGGAATATGAGATCAAAACATTATAAATTTTATTAAAATTATAATCATTAATATCATAGGATTTTTAAATTAATATTTGGATAAAATTATAAATTTAGAGATGATTTTTTCAAAATGGATTATTTTTATTTTTTATAATTTTATCATTTTACACAAATATGGATTTTAGATTGGTGGAATAACATTTCATAATATTGTGGAAAATATAGCCATTTGAATATTGATTTTAGTGATTCAAGAATGAAAATATCACCATGATCATGTTGATTCCCAACAAAGGGTGAAATTATTCATAGTAAATGGGTAAAAATAATGTAAGTAAATTTTAATATACTTTTTTTGTTCGAATTGTAATGGAATTACATAAAATCAAGATAATTAAACATAAATTTACTAAGTATTGTGTGGAATGTATAAATGAATTATCATTGTATATTTTCATGAATACTTTCTCAAGTTTGACTACTATAGAGGTTCAATAACTGTATGTTTCTTGTTCAGAATTGAGAAATTTACATTCATTAAATAATGTATATCTAACAATATTAATATGGTATGAACTATTCAGTATAGAAAATGTGAAATAAAATATAGTGGATGAGATTTCATTATGGAGGGGAGAATTTTTCACCCATATATTTTAATTTATATTTTCTTTCAAAATAACATAATGATTGATATTTTTCACCACTTTCAACACTTTGATTATATGAACCATAAAATAATATTTATATTTGACTGTTATAACCTAACTATTGGGTTAGATGATAATAATAGGAATAATAGAGTTCTGAAATAATATTAAGTGATGTATTACTTAAAAAACATTTAATTTAATCAATAATTTTATAATTCATATATTTTTTTACTAGTAAAAGAATAATAATAAATTTATTTTCTGGTTTTATAATTCATTCTTTCTAAAATTTATTTTTAGGACTTCTATATAAAGGTAATAAGAATTAATTATTAAAAATTTAAAATGTTTATTTTAATAAATTAACCTCATTTTTATAATCATTATTTCCTTATTATATTGTTATTTATTTTATGAATATTAATTATTATACTAATTTTTGTGTGAATAGTGAAAAATAGATATTTTTGTGAAATATATCTATTTTGTCATTAAATCAACTAATATAAAATTTCATGAATTTATTATATTTTATTATAATGTAATAAAATATTATATTTATTATTAATAATAAAATTTATCCAAAAAAATTATAATAATGGTTGGTGTTTTATAAGCTCGTATTTGTATTTAAAATGTTATTTTATAGAAATTGATTTCTTTGTGTTTTTCATCAATATATTAAAATAATTTACCTACATTTATAGGTAATTAATAATTAAAATATGGATTTAATATTTATTAAAATATGTTCTAAATTTTGTAGATTGGTCAATTTAATTATAAATCATAGTGAAAATAAACATGTATAAAAGTTTACCACCATTATAATGGGTAAAAGATTTTAAGTAAGAATAATACTATTAGAGAAGAAATAAGAAATAAATCCAGAAATTAAATTTATTTAATTTAACATTTCCAACTCAACAAAATGAATCCATATTATAAAATATAACAATTTAGATCAACATTCATTTTTTTAAGAGCTTAATATTATTTATCATTAGAAAAATTTACAATATCTCACATTCCTTATTTTAATATCTATTATATATTTTAATTCAGATAAAATTAAATTATGAAATTTACTAAATTTTTATTTTGAATAAGAATAATTATTTATGTTATTATATTTTAAAATTTTAGAGATAATATAATTTCTTCTAATTAAAAACTAATACTGATTCATCACTTATTCTTGTAGAATAAAATTCAAATAAATGATTTTAAAATAAAAAAAACTAATATATATGGGATTCATATCATTCACCCATGAAATAAAAGGATAATTATAATTTATAAGATATTTTTAGTGATTTTATATTCTAATTATATTATAATCTTGATATCTATGAAGTCAAGATTTTGTATTAGTCCCAAAAATGATTTTAAATGGTATATAAGGTTTATTTATTTTTAAATCATTGGAAACCTATAAATATTATATCATAAATAAATTTAACAATAAATTTATAATCACATATTTTAGTGGTCATTAATTTTCCATTATTAATCATTAAAACAAATTTCATTACCCTTAAGGTGTAATGATTTTGTTACAACAATTAAGGTTATATAAGGCTAACAAAGGGGTTAATTCAAACTATAGGAACTCAAAATACCCCAAAACATGTCAACTATTTATTGAAAGATTATATCTATAATTTATACATAATATTGTTTTTATAATGATGTTTGGATACATTTTATATTTGTTTGGATAATAATGTATATTAATATATTATAAATTTACATGTTTTCTACAAACCTCTTCATAAATGGGAACTTCCTCTCTACTATTAATCACAAATAATGACCCAAATATCCTAATAAATACCTAAAAAATAACATAAATCAATTTTTGAACACATATTAAGGATTTATTTTTCTCCAAAACAATTATATGAAGGCTCAATGTGTATGAAAAAGGAAAATCCAAAGAATGGGTACAACACTTAACCATGTTCATTCATTAAATTTCTTCATCTTCCTCATTAAATGTTATAATGAAAATGATTATATAATAACTTTAGAATCATCCATATATTTAAAATTATATTATAATAATAGAAAAAACATTATTTTCATTCTCTTCCATCCTTTAGTAACCAAAAATATTGCCTTGGCATTTTTAGATCCTATCATCTCTACATAGCGATGTAATTCATTTTTCATAAAAATATTACATTGGAGGTTATTTTTATAGAATCAGTCAATAAATATGATAATTAATCCATACCTATGATTTTGGAATTAGAATATATCATCTTACTTATTACACACAAATCAATTTGAAATAATAACATCCGTTCTGAATACATGTAGACTACCACCTTCACACATTTATGTGATTCATTTTTCCATTACTATTAATCATTAATTATTATAAACTTCTATATAACTATTAAAATTTATATTATTCTAATTATAAACATTATGAAGACTATATAACCATTTCATAACTCCATTAATAAAATAAAATATGACAATGTAATATTGTTGAAATTGACCAAAAACCATTTTGTGGTTGACTTATATGTAATGTAGGATTAAATAATAATAAAAGGACCATAAAAAAAAATATAAATTAATATGGTAATTAATAAAAAAAATTATTCCATTGAAATTAATTTTACATGAGGGTAAAATATGTATGTTAAATAATTGGAAAAAGGTAAGCGGTTTCTCTTAAAATATAATTTCTTTTTGGATTCATGATATTTATATTAATTTTATAAAAATTTATGATATTAATCTTTTAAAAAACATATCTTTTCTTCTCATATTTTTATGTTTTTGGTATACATGTTTATTTTCAATTTAATATATTTTTGGATCCAGAATCAATATTTAAATTACGTGTCTGTAATTTCTTTTAAAATAAAATGTTTCAAAATCTATCAGTCCAAATAATTCAATTCCTTGTCACGACTGATTTAAATGATATAGATATATAATTATTTTAAATACTATATTTATTTAAATGAATATTCTTAAATATTTTTCATTCCACATAATATTTAAATTGGAATTACTATTTAATTTCCCAAAAGGTTTTTTATATTTATTTTTCACCATAAGTATGATAGAAATATTTCTTTTTATTATTACCTCATTAACATAATTTCTTACCATCATTTCATTTCATTCTTTGAAGATTTAATTACATTTTTCCATGGTTACATTCAAGTAAAATTATTTTCTTAAAATTGTAGGAATTTTTAATTAAAATATTATGAAAATAAAAACGTATTATTATTTCCTAAATGATTGAGATGAATTTTGGAAATAATTGATAAATTATATTTTACAAACATGTTTCAAAGGAATTTTGGAATTTTTTTAAAATTGCATCATGACATTTACAGTCTAATTCTTCAATAGATTTCCAATATTATATAACATTATTTTAGACAAATCAGGTGATTTATTTCATCCTCTACTTATTTATTGTTTTGTGATAACTTATTTTCTCATGTTCGCATTTCTCAACACACATCACTTTTTCATTACACAATAAGTTCTTCTAATATTCCATATTTTATTTTTTATAGATTTATATGGAATCATTTCCACTACATTATTTTATTCATAACCATATACCATTTCAAAATTTCTTATTGGTTAAGTTATTCAAATTAATAATGTTACAAAATTTAGTGAAGGAATACTTCATATTCATGATTAAATATTTATTACTGTAAATTTATAAGATAACTCAATAAAAATTCTACAGATCATTCAATATAAAAGTAATTAATAAGATGTAAAGTATTTTTGTGCTCGTTGTTATAGGTATCCTATGGATGAATTGATGCATCTCATTAGAATAAATAGGCTTCCACATTAGTTGGGTAATTTATTTATACCTACCTATACTATGAATGTGTACAAGATAAGTCATTTAATGTAATATTCATGATATATTTGTGGAGGCCTTAATTATAAGATCATAGATTTAGAGATATATTCAATTACATTAATGGGAATTTATATATCATTATCCATGTGATTTTTTTGTTGATATTAGACAGAAATATAATTTTAACTCGTTTTTTTAATGAATGGGATTTTTTTGATTACCAATAACCTATATTAATTATAACTTATTTACATATAATATTTTATGTTTTAGAAAAACCTTATCGACCATTTGTACTCATTCTTTTTTTCTTTCCTCAACATATAAATTAAGAAACATTGAATAATCTAAAAGGATGTAATAAATACTTTTATTTTATGATTTATTTTTCCAGTGTAATATGAAAATCCTATATGTATCTAGTTTAAATATACTGTAGAACTGATTGATTTTTATATTCCTTATATTGTTTACCAATGTTTAAATGAATTGTTATCTCTTGCTTGCTATATTTGGGAATTTTTCATTAGTTTTCCTTGTAAAATTATTATGAATTGCTGGAATTAAATTATATACAAACATATATTACATTAACGTTATGTTAGTCCCTTAAATAATTTAGAGACTTTTCTAGGTTTTTGTTAAATTGATAAATATTCATGAGGAATTCGGTCTAACTAACTGACCATCATGGGTTTGTAATGCATCCTAGAAAAATGGGTGAAACGAACAACCGTGCTCAAATGAGAGATAAAAATCCTAAAAATGTGGATATAGTGGGTGTTATGTCATAGAAATTCATGGAAAAATTATAGAAAATAACTCATGTAATGATTAATATCATTTCCCATATGAAATAACTAATCAGAGGAGAAGATGCAGTGAAAGGACATATTATTATAAACAAATATATTATATTATGAACAATAATATATACCTAAAAACATCCTAATAATAAACAATAACAATAGTTTCATGAATTTTTATTGTATAATGACCATGGATAGAAACAATATTCCACATTCCACGTGTCATGAGTATTGGGATAAACACTAAGGTAAACGGAAAATGGTAATCAATGATTGTTAAAACTGTGTTGAAAGAATAACTTGTTAATATAAATAAAAATGAAACAGAGAATCTCTTAAGGTCTTATAATTTAAGAGTATATAGATGTGGAATTATGGAAACCAATTCTATATGCATCGTTGATTACCCTAATAATTATTTTGTGTTATTTATTGATGATATATTTATATAAGAATTTAATTTTTCAGATCATGACAATTAATTATGAATTATTATTAATAATTTAAGAAAAAAAATCTTAATATCAAAAATTTAGAAAGTGTGTATAATTATTTTAGGATGTTTATTTTTATGGATATATTTTCCACCTAGATAGTGTATCTACTAAATATTTAATGAAAAAAGGGTGTCAAAGGATAGATCACATGGATGAATTCCACATTTAAGGATTTTGATTTAGGAATTTATGGTTATATTATGGAATATATGGAAGTGATGTATTGGAATTTACTAATGTTTTTTTAAATGATGATTTAAGGAAATTGTCTATGGAATTTTTTTAATAATATTTAGTTTGGATAATTTAAAAAAACATAAATTCTAGAAACAAGTTGTATTTTAATCAATAACCTAGAAAAATTGTTTTTATTAAAATGATTTATTTTTACTGATATTTATTTAATAACGTATAAAATATTTTTAGGATAATTTTTTATATGAAAAGTCAAACATTTTTAGGTTAAATAAAATTTTTATAATATTTTCGGTATATTTATGTAGATCATGTACACAGTTGAGTGATAAATTTTGTATTGATATAAAATAATAATTGGTTAATATTAAAATAATAATTGGTTAATATTAATATATTTGAGGATAATTTTTCATAAAGGTTTATTCATATTGGTAATCATTTAATTTTGAGATAACAATTTTTGTATTTGATAAGAGGAATAAATTTTGATCATTTTTTGGATCTTATAGTCCACTAACTATTATTTTTATTGATTCAGGAATTATAAATTTATAATTATCATAATTTTAAACATTCATTGATGAAATGGTTATAATATAATTAGATAAATCAATAACGCAAATTTAACAACATTTTTCTACCATAATAGTAAAGGAATTTCTCAAAATCATAAAAATTTATGAAAAATATATCAATTCTTATTTTGAAAGTAACAATCAAAAACAAATTTATGGTTCAGGAAACTGAATTTTAATGTCCTAGACTTATAGAGTTACATGCATAATAATATTCTTTATCAAAACATATAAATTATTTTTCATGTTACAAAAATTCTCTTTTATTAATATGTTATGAAATATTTATTTTTGAATAGAATAATTAAAATTTATAAAATTTATTTCTTTTATAGATAGAATAATGAAATACCCCAATATTTTATTTCATATTTTCCTTTAAAATAACTCTATGTCTGATTGAATACACCAAACTAAACATCGAACCTAAAATACAATGATATAATATTAAAATATATTTTTATGACATAATAGTTTTTTTGGATGGAATGAATAGAGATTAAAAAATTATGAATCTTTTTTAGGAGTGGTTTTTCTTAATAAACATATTTTTTAAAATCAATACGTTTAGCTTTCATATAATTTTAGTTAATTGGAAATGAATAAAAATAAATTAATTTTATTCTTTTACTGTAATATTATTTTGAAAAAATTATTTTTTGGTGTGTAATACATGGGTAATAACAATTAATTTAATAAATTATAATAAATTAGAGTTGAAATATATATATAATTATTTTGAATTTATTACTTCCAAATTACATTATGGTAATTTTTTGGAGTTTTTATAATAATATAGATTTTTGGGGTGAATACTCAAAATTATGATTTTAGAAAAAAAGATTACATATTAATGTAAAATTAAAAATTAAATTTCAAATATATACTTTTTAAATGAAATATTACATCCATTATAAAAAAAATCATCCAATTAATTCCATAGGATTCTATATTTTTTTCTATATGAAATTTTTAGGAATATAAATTCGTTTGATGAGATTAATTTTAACATTAAATTAAAAAAATTAAAAAATGGAACTATAGTGCCGCTTCTATTTTATTATAACTTTTTTATTATTTTAAGATTTGAAAATTTTGAAATTGTCACTCCAATGATTTAAAAATATTAAATATGTTTTCGTAATGTTTAAATGAATATATGAAATGTTATAAATTATTAAATTGATAATTATTAAGTTATTTTTATTATAATAATCTATTTTTATTTATTAGAGACAACCAAAGTTTCTTAAACACTTACACAATGATGGCACAACACAATTAGAAGTAAAATAAAATATAAAAAATTATTATCAAAATAATAAATTTAATATATTATAGATTGGTTATGGTTAAAAAAATTATTTATTAGATTGAAATAATCTATATGTGATGGATTGAGAGTTTGTATTATAGTTGCATTGATATATTTATTCATTTTAATTCATTATATGTGAATAGTCATGAAATTTACCTTAAATTTAACTTTTATTAAAAAATATTTTTAGATCATTATAAAAATATTAATATATTTTATTTACTTAATTTAATGTTTTATTAATGATTCTATCATTAATTTTTCCCTTATTTTCCTCATTCTAATTTTAAAATCAATTTAGGGAATCTTATTGTGTGAAAATTTTACATATATCTTTAAGGTTAAACTTCATTTTCAACGGTGTTATTCAAAAATATAAGGTTTAACATGGCAATAAAACTATCAAAAATTGATATTTTCATTCTAATATTTCATTCTACTCAATATATTCTATGAGAAATTAATTTAAAACAATTTTACATGAGTTATAAAAATATTATAGAAGAAAAAATCAAGTATTTCCTTGTTTTCTACCCACCTCACAAATAAAATGTCACCAAGTATCAACTATTATTTATAGAAATTGAATAACCTAACATGACTAATAATTAAAAAATTCATCATTACATTACATCCAAAAATTCCAGATACATTAATATTTCTCTAATATAATATGAATAGTGAATAATTTGTAATGTAAAGGAGCAATCAAAAGAATAGGTATATCTGGTGACCTAGTTCATCCATTTAATTTATTCTTCTTCTTCTTTAAATTCATTTATAACAATGATTATATAATCACATAAATAAATTCCATATATTAAAATTTTATTATTTTTATTCCAAATTATGTATTCATCTCATTTTTTGTCCTATACAAAATGAATACATCACTCTGGTGTACATATGACCTACCATCTTTAAATAGTGAAGTAATTAATTTTTCATCACTACTATACATAGATGGTTATAAAGACGAAATTATGGTATACAATTGTTATCAATTAATTTATTATGATTACTGAAATATAATATATCATATATATAAATATCATTTATTCTATTTGAAAATGATAGCATCACTCGTGCATATGTGTGGCAACCACCTACTAGAAACAATGTGATTGGTTTTTATGTTACGACCATTTATAAACGGTTATAAAATTTTATATAATTAATTAAAACTTTACTCATGAAATTTTTTATATTATTAATATAATGTAACCTTTCTATTACACTGTAAAAATAGAAAAAAATAACGAAATTTGATTGAAGAAAATGATTGAAAAATCATAACTGGCATACTTAAGAGAGAACAATTGAATTAACATATTTAAAATGATTATAAGAGGAAAAAAATAAATGTTATATAGATGAATTGGGTTCTAATTATTTCATTAAAAATATATGATTTTATTATAAAGGATGATAAAACACATAGGACTATGCGGATAGCCAAGGTATGGGGTTTTTGTTGAAATATCATTTTATGTAAGGATTGTTTATATTTATATTTACTAATTGAAAATTATGTAATAAAAATATGTTAAACCTAATATATTTTAATAACTTATTTTAATGTTCCTAGTTTAAATTGTTTTTTATATTTCCACTTGTTGGATTATGAATCAAAATATATGTTACGTTAAAATAAATTTCATTAGAAATTCATGTTTTAATGTTTTCCTTGGAATTTTTAACTTTTATTTCAAGGATATTTTAAATTATATAATAACATTATTTCATTCCAAGTTATTCACCATGCATACATAATTTCTCTTATTCATAATTATTCCTTTCTTTGATGATTTGTTTATGTTTATCTATGTTTATTTTCATTGAAATGATTTGTATTAATATTTATAGAATTTAAATTTAAATTTTTATAAAAATTTAATGATATTATTTTCCAAGAGTATAGAAATTAATTCCTCAAGTTATTTATAAATTAAAAATTTTAAATGTAATAAAATATATTATGAATTTTATATGCAATTATTTTTATCCACTTTACACTATAATTATCATAAATATTTTCATTATTACAAACCATTATTTCGGATGAATTGATAGTCTTCCATCAAGATATCTTAATTGAAGACATAATGGTAAGATCATGAATGTCTATATTAATTAATTTTCTTTTTTTAGAATTCAGTTTTAATTATCCATGTTATTATATTGATGATATCTTCCCCAAATATAATTTGACTTCATGTTGTTGAATGAATGTTTTGTTTTTTGATTATCCACTAAACCATATTAAATATCCATTACTTATTCATTATAGATTCATCTATAGAAACCATTACGATGAACTTAAGTTCAACTTATAGTCTTTCCCTTTCCCTTGGATAAAACCATTGAATCATTAAATGCAATTCAATTATAAAATATTGTGTTAGTTCTATATTTTTTTCTAATATAATATCAAAATAATGTATATATCTTCTTTACCAATAATGATAAACTAATGTATCCTTCATGGGGTGATCCCTTTTATCTTTTATGAATGTAAATACTATGCCCCTTATATTATTTTTTGGAGTGGGGGTTGTAAAATATTTCTCCTTGTCAGATATACCCAAAGATCCTAATGAATTAAATGTTTATGTGGGTGAATTAAATCCAATGTAATTATACATCTGAATACGTCACCTTAGGGTTCTGTAGACCTATTACCCTTAATAGATATTTGTTTCATGATATTGCGCATAAATGTTTCATGTTAAACTATGTTAAACTATGAGATGTTTAAAAACATATACACAGTTCTATAAATAGTTGATATATTTGATAAAATCAGGGGATATCAGGATCCTTCAAAGATTATATTTAATGAATCTTAACACTGGTTACAGGTAAGGATACTAGATATTCTATCAATATCATTATAAGAATGCATGGAATTCATGGGTATTTGTTCATTCTTTTCAGATTTATGAATTCCCTTATAGTGATTATGGACACAGTAAATTGAGTTTCCAACCCATTCCGGGTTATAATTTTGGTTTTTTTGGTTATGATATCCTCACGTGTTATATTCAAGACAAGGATAACACATGATGCCAAAAATTATTTTTGGAAATCCTGAGGGAGAACTAATTATATTCCAATATATCAAACTTTTTCTTTTAGAGCGACTATGTCATCATCATTGAGAATGTGATTTCTAAAACAGAAGTGCATATGGAATTCATGATAGTGAATGAAATTGTATCCTGGGATCATCCTAGGAGTATTTATGAGATTAATATAATTTTTGGTTTTTTCTATATAATACTAGTTTCTTCTTCCGGGCTAATCATTCATAGAAACACCATTGAAAATATGGACCAATAAATTTGGGATGTTAGATTGGTTTTATGAATGCATGAAATCCATTAATGATATAATGTTATGTTTTGGCTCAAAATATATAATAATTTTACTTTATTAGGTAAGGAGTACAATATATATTTTTCTACATCTAGTGGTGGGACAATAATTTCCTTTATTAAGGATGGTCGCATGATCACTTATATATCATGATACCTGGTGGGGAATAAGTGAAGCTATCTAACATATAAAATATACTTTTTAGTTAGGGATAAATATTTCAAAATTGGTGGAATTATTTATTTTGTGTGAGGTTCATGGTGAATATAAACTATAAAATCATTGTATACATTCTCTCCTGTTATTATTTAAATCATCAGTCTTAGATATGGTTTGAGTACTTAGAGTATTTTTATTTTGATCTTTCATATACTAATGGAAAATGAAACTCCATGACCGATTATTTATATAGGAAAACTCATACGTGACTTGTTCTTTATTATTCTTGTATGTGTAATATATTGACACATTCCACTAAAATAAATTTCCATGTGCAGGAGTATTAGGGTAAAGAAACTGTAAAATTAGACAATCGATTCTGTTTGGATTCACCATTCTATTGGAAATGTATTAGTTCCAAGGGGTATGCATGAGAAATTAATTGGGTACATTAATGAATTTAATGGGGAGGGGAAATGAATATAGATTTACATATGAAAAAAAATTTATATGAATTACTAGTGTCCAAAAATGAAGAATTATATAGAAGGCTTGTTGTTAAGGTCCCCTACCTATCAGGAGGTGAAGGCTAAGAACAAGGGCTCTTCATGTCACTAAATCCTTTTCCATTACATGCGTTTAAATGTAATGACATCCCCATTTAATTAATTAAAATTTTACAAATGATATCCTAGTGGAATTAATTTGTATGTCTTGTCCTTGATCAATTTAAATAAGAAACTAATTTCATACTAATCTCAGAGACATTCACCAAGGGTGAGCTAAAAATATTTACAGTTTTGAGATAGTTCACCTACCTTTGTTACATAATATTATAATGTCTGACTATGATGACTACATTATTATGGTCTTCTAGTAAGAATAACATAATTGGCTCATGACAATGGAAAACTTGAAAACTATCAATATCCATAAATTGAAAAAATGCTGAATGTACGATTCAGAAATTAGATGTCACACTGTGATCTTAAGTATTTGACATGGATCCATGGGGGAACACATTTATTAATCAATTTTCACATGAAATAATATCTTTTATAATTACATTAAGTATTGTTTTGGATGGAATCTTGAAATTTTGTGATCATTTTGAATAATATCATATCGGAGGTATCAGTGCATGTCTAGTTGAGTAGAAAGTGGTTATATACCAAACAGCGTAGGAAAAATTTATATAATTATCATTTTCTTAGGCCTCTAGAGTTTGAGTTTGAGATGAGTTATTTTTATAGCAGTCACCAAGGATAGAGAATTCATGTATTTAGATGTTGGGGAAGTTATAAACTAGGTACTTTGGGTAATTTGAAATTATTAATTTTATCCGTGTAGTGATATATATGTTATCCCATTCCATAGAATTTTCGTTCCATGAATAATGTTTTCTTGTTTGTGGTGACTTCTACAGTAACACCTATATCCATCAAATGTGACCAACATTGTTGTTATTAACCAAGATATGATATATCTTTTGCAGGTAATCTGATTTATATAGTTGATTTGGGAAAAATTAATGTAGATAATGCGGAAATTCATCTAGTATGGGTTTTATGGTATCACATATGTATCCTGAAGGATACATGGGAGTCGGAGACATATTTTTCATCATAGTGTCTTGATATGTCAATCAGTTATATAGAACACTACTCTTGAGGATATATTGGTGTTGAGATGTTATATGGTGTGGAGATTATGACATCATATATCTTCTTTGAGGTACATTGAAATTTATTTATATTGTATAGTCCTCGTATACTACCCTTATACAAGATTTTTTTAGAAATAGGTAATTCCTTCGGGGTGTTTTGGGTTTCAAAACAAATGTTATTAAAAAAAGTTGTTTGTTATTTTGTAGGTCTAGTATCTCATAAATGACCAGCCACAAAAATTAAAATGGGAAAAATAGTGTCCATTTACAAATGTTTGTCACACATGATTGTCAGTCATCAACTGATAGTTTGGTGGATGAAAACAACTGGTTGGTGGGCTTATAAATTTGTTTTGAATCTAAGGTAGTGTTTTGATTTCATCTATGAGTCCTATTTTATATTTTTCCAAAAAACCGAGAACAATAATTTGAATTTTATAAATTTAGGATATTTCCTTATATATTTTTATCTCTCTTTCCCAATTAAAGGTATATTGAAGTGTTATTGATTGAATCTTGTTCCAAAGAGTAATTCAATCCCATTATATAATATATATCATTGTTTCATATTATTTTCATATTCTACAATTATGATTTGAATAATTTGGTCGTAATGTAGGTTCATTGGGTCCCCTGTCTCAATCCATGTGGTGATCTATGGTAGTGGAGGATTATTTCACTTAATGTAAGTGGTATTAAGTTTTCCCATTATTCCTTGTTCCCCTTTACATATATATATATAATTTGTTTTCATGCTGTAATATTGTTTCCATGCCCACAAATAACTAAAAATTAAATCATGGTTAATAATTTAATTTTAAAAACCCATTAATGGGCTCTATGGGACCCGTTTGTATCTAATGATTGATAATATGGGCCAATAAAAATGGTCCATCAAGACAAGATAGTTAGAATGGGTTATAAGTAGAGACTCTAAGAGTCTCTTGGATAATTTAATTCTTAGTGGGACATTCAACTATTCATATAAAATAATCAATCATGATGAAATTTATAAGAATTAGTCATTGTTATCCATTTAAGAAATATAATTTTTGAAATATTGTCCATGGAATTTAGTGGCTGAATTTTTTAATGAAATGATGACTCTTAGTTATGTTCTTAATTAAATGTATATAATTTCACATATTATAGTAATACCATTAAATAATTAAAGGATATGATATTCATATCTTTATAAATATTACTATTGGGGTACATTGACATTATTTCATGAATATATTATAGCATTCTTATTGTTTAATATGTTTGGAAGCCCTAGTCATGATTCAAATGATCTGGTATTCCTATTATCATCATTATTTCCACTGCGAGTAATTGTTGTGATTATGTGGATCTGGCATGCCTGGAATAATTAAATTATAGACGAGGGACCATGGAAGACGTTCTAAGGAACTGTTAATCCCAATGGTTTATAAACATGAAAATAGTATTTTGCAAAGAGACACATGTCATTCTCTGAAGTATGTATGGATTATTCTTGGGTTTTTCTTAGTCCTAAGGGTTGATGGTATATGTTAGTTTTCTCAATATTTAGTAACAAATTATTTTCATTAATTTCACATAAATAAATACATTTATCATTCTAAACATGATTCAGACACCAATAGTTTTTTTCTACTATGTTTTACTCACACCTTTCTTGGTCCACCATGGGTCCCTGAGAAGACATCATGGTTGTAATTCAAGATAATAGCTAGGCCCCTATATTTTACAATGGATTGGATATGTTAGTATTAGAACAGAAATGATGATACTGGGTGAGGCCTCAAACATTTGGGATTTATATTTCTCTTTGGTAATATTTTGGAATTCATCACAATGAGTTAATAACATATTTATTATTCTATAATTGTTACACTTTTGGATTCTTTGAAACATTCATTGTGGTGTTCATATTACGGAATTTGATGGATGCCATGGATCTATTTTTATCATTTTACAACCCTTAAAAAAGTTTATAGTCCTCCTATTATATCCTTTACACCCTCACTTCTAGTCGGAGGCATCTGAAAAATGGGGATTCATCCTTGAGGACATGTAGACACACTATTTTATTACACATGAGTGAACCAAGTATAGGATATTATAGGTAAGAAACTTATTTTATATGAACATTTTATGTTATGATCATGTTTTAATATGATTATAATCCTCTTGTTTTTTTATATGAAAATCAATTGATTTCTTATATGATTACCCTTTTGATCATTTCAGCTCATACTTTCATACGTATCCATTTCCCATCGGTCCTAAAAAAATATAATTTAATATGTTATGTATAAAAATGGCATACTGAGAGAATAAATTAATTATATGTAATTATGACCCTTCATGATATAAGATTACTCTATATGTAGTCTCAAAATACTATAAGCCATTAAATGTTTAGAGTTTGAAATACAATGTTTCATATTTTGTTCTGGCTCAAAATTATGATATATATAGGTATGTTATACTTGTGTCACCTTATATGGTTCGTAATAGGGATTATTTATATTTGGATATTTAGATATGAATATTTTTAGGAGGGGAAATAAGATATTTTAAAAAACTACTCAATTCATTCCTAAATGGGACACCTAAACTAACCAATAGGGTGGCTCAATGGGTGCTCTTAATCCAAAATGATTAGAGACACGTGTTTGGGCCTAGAAAGAACTACCATGGAAATGATTTATTCGAGATTATAAGTTATTGAATATTATATTTAAAATAAATAATTAGAAAACATGTAATGAATATATAAAACGATATAATTAAAACTCTAAATGAGGGAGAATCACTAGAAGGAATATCCACATACAAAAATGGACCAGACATAATTTTCAAAGAGGTAATATAGAAATGACCTAGGATGACAAAAAAAATTTGACAAAACATAACCACATGTTGTTTGGGCCATCACTCAACCTTCTCAACACTGTAATATCAAAATAAATATATAAAACCCCAACATAATAAATTGGTACAATTCTATTTATGAATATAGTCCAGAAAATTTATACATACCCCCATTGGGTGTATGTATGTGTGAGCTCAGAATATTTATAGGATCCTACTATGTTATCAAAAAGAATAAGTTATTCTACAAATAAATAATCTTAAATTGAAAAAAATAAATTAGTACAAGATATTCATTTCATAAAGATGAATATATCATGACAAAATAACCATATTGAAATACTATTGAAATAAAGGACTGATGATATTTTTCACAGTTTTAAATTGGATCAAGGTAATAAAAAACTTCATAAATGATTTTACAAAACATATGAATAATTCATATCATAAAAAATAATTAAATACAATGATGACTATAAATCATTTTCTAACAAATATTCACCATGATTATGAGTCCAAGGGTATATCACGTGTGGGATCACCTTGATCCTCAGAATTTTAGTGTCCATGGAATATAAAAAAATTGGTTGCACACTCACTAGAGATCTCCATCATGGGTCTTCCTGTGATCCCTGGTTTAGTTATGGTTTTTTTATATATCCAATGTCAGGATGGAAACCCATTTTTAGTTATTCTTATCAAAGACTACCCCCACCCGAATACAGATTATCCTATGGGATTTCACCCATGATGCAATTCAAACCATTTCAATAGGGTATTGTATCCATAAAAATCTATCATAGTCAAAGTAAAACATACACCCAAGAAATCATTCATAAACATACATTTAAATAATTTTAAGAATCCTTTCATTCTCTTCATTCAAAATATATTTTTGGAAATCAAAATCACACCGTAAAATTTTAATTCTACTTTTATAGACAATCGATATATAAAAAATAATATGATAAATGATTTTTATGAAACTACAAATCATTGATCATTGAAATAGAAAAAACATTAATGGACCCCACGAACCAATTGAAGATATAACCATTATAAAAAGTCAATAATCCATGACCAACATAACCACTTTATGTATATATAGACCCAAAAAACAATATGCTCATATATTCATAAGGTGATAATAAAATTCAAGAGAAGAGGGAAAAGATCAGTGGGGGGTGATAGAAACAACATTTAGTAAATAAGCATAAATATCTTGGTGATTACCCTAAATAATTTACATGTTACCGGTGGGTGAATTAAATATATATGAGTGGAATGCTTCTATGTTGGGTTATATCCATGCAGAGGTCACTGAAAAGGTAAAATGAATCCAGAGTATAATAGAGATATGATAATATATATATATATGGGATGATGACATCATGATGGAAATCTTAGATTCACAAAATGAATGATTCTTACCTGATTTGGACCGTGGACTAAATGTTGGTTTATAAAAATACCTAAATTTACATAATTCGTGAATATTTTCCTTGATAAATCCCAAACACACACATTGTAAATCATTAATTTACATCATAAACTGCACTAGTAGCCTTGTTGGAGATCTTTCGGGGATATATAATTACAAAAAGATGGAAAAGATATACCTTGCATAGAAAGATAAAAATAACCGTACTTTTGGTAAATTAATGTTTAACTCAGATATGTATATATCACCACTATATCATTTTTTCACATGAAAGATCAGTATATTTATGTTGTTTTAAAAAGAGGCGATTTTTATTCTCCGTTATGAATTATTCTCCCTCGTATGTTTTAGAAACATTTGGTCCATATTTCGACAAAAAATGATCTTATGGAATATATGTCAAATATATTGTCATTTTTTGGGAATCTACTCTATAAATGAGTTGTTCAACCACCATCAAATCTAACTCCATCTGGAGTTCCATCCAATTCTAAATGTTTGAATGTCTAATATAATACTATTTATGATTATATAAATGGAATATATTATGGATAGAAGTCAAATGAGGTATGAATAAAAATTATATTCCATATTTGAAATATATAATATAGTATAAAAAGTACCCACATATTTTAGAGCTGACATCCCTCCTATACCAATATTTTTATGAACCAACTGAGGTGAAAATATCACAAAGTAGTGTATTTTAATTGGAAATTCCATTAGATGGTTTTGATTATCTGTATATGGTTAATTATAAATTTCATAGGTCACCGAAATATGAGGAATAATTTTGATCTTAGTTATCTATACCCAAATAACATTTATCCCAACCAAAGATGATTCTCTACCCTCATTCTAGTGAAGTAGTGATATGAAAGGTTGAAATTATAAGGATTCAAGGGATCAACATAGATGTACAACTTTTGAATATTGTTTTAAGTAAATTTGGCAAATAACAAATAAAAATTCCATGTACGTCCAATGAACATGACAAAATAAAAGGTCATGTCTTCTACATTTTTATTTTCATTCTCTATTTAACCATACATTTTAGGATGTTAGTGTGTGATAATTTTAACATGAGAACCCTTCAACTTCTAAAGGGATTCCAAAAAATGATAGGAAGCCCTTGGGTCTTTATGAAAAATTATTGTTTATGGGAAAAATATAACCACAAAATTTCCCACTAATATAAATTTCTGAAGCCTTCATACTTTTTATTATCACTAATAAAAATAATATTACCATACTATTTGAATCCATCCACCAAAACAAATATGTAATTTATCATATTGGGAGCCATGGTAATCCAATGATTAAATTAATTGAAACCATATACCACATCCATATCCCTATAGGGAATAGATATAGAAAACCATAAGGATTGGGGTTCATAGTATTAATCTACTTGAACACATGAAAATTGGATAAAAAATCTGAAATATAATTCTTTGAAACCATATATTAAAATATATGGTTCATGTTATAATGCATATTAATAGTTCTCAATGGAATAAAACACAAATTGAAATGACACTACACCATGACAACCATTTTCATGGGTGAAAGAACAACACAACCATTATAGAAATAATAAATATCCTCTCGGTGGAAAGAAGACTCTATTACGGTATCGCCACCATCAAATATGTAATGGCACTCAAAAATTTCTATCCCACATCTGTTCTGTGTAGATAAACTCAATAAGATATTCTTTTAATTGTATACTCACTATAAAAATTTTAGTCCCGTTATCATTTTTATCAAAGTTGATTTTGGAAAAAAAGTATAATGGGGAGCCATTCTTCTATGTATTCCATCCCCACCTAAGAGGGAAAAATAAATATAGATATTTGAAAAAAAACCTTTTACCGGGGTGCTAGAATTTTCAAATAAAAATGAGTTATGATACTAAACCCACTACCTCTATTTTAGGCTCAGTTTTCTTTGGGAAACGATATATATCAAAATCATATAGTAAGAATGGATGGTGAAGCTTACTATAAAATTGTAGTGTATCTTAAATGTAATTGTGTATATAATTAATAAAACTTATATAACATTAGTGGGGTAGAATTTTTCATGATGGTAAATATGATGTAAACCATACTCCATCAGGGTATATCCTATTATAGTGACATAATAAAAACATATGAAGGAAACATCATTGAAAACCATATATCCCTTTCACACTTCATGAAATTAAATTCCATGGTAAGAGGAAAAACCTCATTTTTATTCATTTATGTATGTTTAACATGTCACATTCCTATTGTATTTCAATCCCATTCATGTATGATCTCTTAATGGTGATTCTAGATATTATAAGTCCTTCACAAATAATAGGGAATATCCTGGAAAACCCATGATACTTAGAATTTTAAAAAACTGTCAATTAATCCTATGATATATAAATTCTCACCATTTCAATGTACACAAAGATGCCTTTTTCTGAGAAAACATGTCTTATTACAATAACTTCTTGATCGTAGTTGTGAATCATTTGTAACTGATAAAATTGAAATATATTTATCAATGTTCACCATGATTTTATTATGTGAATCTCTTAATATATTTCATTTCATGAAATGATCAATATATCATCCATTTAGAAAATGATTATAGAATCCTAGTTTTAGTGAAATACCTAGTTTATCAACACCTTGAAAGCTATAGGGGTGTTATTTAGTGAAAATGTAATAATGACATACTGTATTTAAATAACTCATTCTTAAATGCAGTCATAGGAACATATAATTCCTTATTTCTATATTGTTGATATCGTAAATGAATATCAATCTTTGAAAATACAATTTCTACCATATAACTGATCAAAAAAGACTAACAGTGATGTAGTAGTTATTTTATATTGATCATCATCTAGTTGATCCTCTATTGATCAATGTATAAAGGAAGTGTTCCATCATCCTTCTTGGAATGGAGGACTAGGGATACCCACGATGACATAATCAGATGAATGAATCCCTTTGATTATAAATCATCCAACAAAATATTTTACTCTTTTATTTTATCCTAGTTAATTTGGTGCAAAGGAATATATTTTGACAGTTTCTCTGTATTAATTTAATCGATAACTTGACCTCTATTTTTGGAGGTGTACCACAAAATTTGTGATAAAAAACTGTAGTGATGCATTTACTACTATTAGATGTTCAAAACATGGAAATTCCACACCAATCGCAATATTTATTAAAGAAAATTATATAATAATTACTAATAATTATGTTCCAACATAACTTCACCTTGGACTCCCTTCCCCTTTAAATTCCCAACATATCACGTATAGGCTAAAAACCCCACTGATGATAACAATTAACATGAGATCTATGGGATATTATCTAGTCCTTTTTTTAAAATTTAAATGAGATTCATTAAGAGAACAATGAATTCTCGTACTACATCAACCTCGTATTTAGAAAAGGTGAAAGAGGGGAATTAGGGAAAAACACCCTTTTATTTCTGAAAGGTGTCACTATATTAATAATAGATGGAATGAATTTTATATATAGATTTAAAATATTCAAAAAGAGGGATGATGTAATGGATATAAATGAACCTATATAAAATAAGGCTATCCCAATATACAAAAAAAATAAAATAATTTCTCTTATAATAACATGGCCCATATCAAACCCCACCAGATACTTGTCCTATGAATGAAAAAAACTGCATATAAATTAAATTAGTTTATACCTCATAATTCTAAGGCTAAAAACCTTCTACCTTGGAATCATATGATTGCACCTCTAGACCTCACAGTGGTGGAGTGTATGAGCCACTTATCTAGGAAGGGAGAATCTAATATAAATATTATAGATGAACCATATATGCAAATGATATTCAAACCTTTAGTGTTACTGGCCAATAATATTCTATATACGGTATCTTTCCACGATTGTAAAAAAGTTATCTTCCCTCTACTAGCCATTATGGAATACATATAATGAGTCTATTATTGGTGGAAAACACCACTCCAACGGAGAACATTGTTCTTCTTCATTTTCCTTATATAAGGTCAACTAAAACCTATATAATGCATAAGTGGAGTCAAAAAAAGTCCAAGCTTCCCTACATGATAAATTTGGGCCATTATAGCTCAATAAATTACAACAACATAGTTAGAAATTTTCATCAGTATATGAAAATAATATAAAATATACCTTAAATGGGGTATATATAGAAATATGAATCTATTGGAAAATTCTATTTGAAACATTGATGTTTGAGTTAATCACCCATGATTTATACACCATGAATAGATCCTTCATACATAGAGTTGGTTGGTTTAGAACTTATTGTTTTATGTAAATTTATATCATATCACTCTTAGTATGATCATGTTTTATATTCACTTCAAATGAATAAAATAAATGAAGAATAATTGGTGTGTGGTATGTTTCAGCTTTACCCAAAATTAAAAAAAAATATTTTTAGTTTTCATATGATTAAGGGAGAGAGAAAAAAATTTCCTAACATAATTTTATTAAAATAAAGATAATTGGAATTAATTTTTATTAAGGGTAAAGAAATATAATTATAAATAATGAATATAATTTAGATCTTAACATTAACTATTTGGATATTTCAGTTCTTATTATATAATTAGGATGATATATTTTATTCTTTGTCAATAGATTATAGAATAACCAATGAGTATATTGATGGGATAGTTGTCATGTGATTTCTAGGTAGAACGCATCCCAAAAAATCTTATTTCACAATAAAAAAACAAATGGGAGTGGAATCTATGAAGATGCACGATATACATATAGAATATTTCAGGATGTTATGATGAAATTTTGACGATTTTTATAGATATTTTAGTTTCAATATAAAATTAGATTGAATTATGTTTGTAAGAAATTTCTGATTATTATTATAAATTTTTTTGTAAGATACATAACCATTGTATATGTTATTTGTATTTGAGGATGTAACATCCAATAAATATAAAGATTCTATATATATATATTATACAATTATGGGTTTTTACGAAATATTTCTTATGATTTATAAAATATGGTCAAAAATATTTTCATATATGTATAATAAAAAATATCATAGTTGTTTTAAAAAATTTATTAGATCATTAATAATCTATTCATTATTGATAGTGAAGATGGTTAATAAATATTTATTATTAGTTTCTAAATAAATTTAAGAAATAATTCTTATTATTTTCATAAAATATTAAAAAGTCATTTCATATGAGTTACAAAATATGTTTCATAATCATTCATTATGAATTTTTAAAAAATATTTGTAATATTTCCATTCAAAGATAAGAATTTTTCCTTTCTAGGTCAGTATTTTTTCAATAAAAGTCAAATGACTATATGATTATATTCTAGATAAATTCATCATGAATAAATTCATGATCCTAGATGATTTCATATTATATTTTAAAATGTGAGAGATTTCAAATCATTACCAATGATGTTAGTGTTGTTAGTTTAAAAAGATTAAAATGTTGTTTCTAAGCCAAATTGTGTATAATATTTATTCTAAAATTATGAAGTTTCACACTATATATTGTTAGATGTTATATATTTGTGAAATATGTTTCTATATAAAGGCTATTGGTTTCATTACATTGGAAAATTTCCACTGGATTGTGTTTTATATGATAGATTCGATGTATCTCTAGTAGAGGGCATGTTTTTCAGTTCATCAGATGGATATGTGTAAGATGTTTTGGTTAAAGATTATTAGTAATAAATAATATTCAAATGGATATATGCACAAAGTCCATAAATAGATCAATTTCTATGTGTTATTGGAAGATAAATCATTAAGGTTATCCATATTCATAGTGAACAATGGTCTTCATTATAGTGAAGGAGGATGTACATCAGAAAGAGAAAGTGTTCATAATCAATTAATTCACAAAGTCTAGTTTAGAAATTTATATTTATTTGTAATATATCCATTGGATGAACAAGAATCCAAAAAAAAAATACAATTTTCTCATATAGAAGATCATAATAAGATGTATCAAATTGAGTTTTTCAATCCAAAATTTGCATGATGTTTGACAGAACTAAAGATTGTTGGATAAATATTTGATTACTCAATGTATATAAATAGGTAGTCGACCATTTTTGAGTTCATTGAATGAATAAATTTGAAATCATTCAAAATAGAGAAAGGTTGTGCATATATCTTCATATTCAGATGTTTTGGCGTCTGCGCCTAGAAAAAAAAATTAGGAGTATCATGGCTAGATTCGACATTTCATAGTAGCATTGATCTAGAAGTGGAGTCTATATTTGATGAATACTGGGGTGAAAATTCTACTAAGGCCCAATCATATGTGGTGGAAATACTCTTACGGCATGATTTTATATGAATATGGGGGTTACGAGGAGCTGGAGAGGCTTGTAGTGGATCTAAATTTAGTAAGGTGGGAAAGCTCGAGAAGGTAATTCCCTATCATAATGAATTATAACCAATTTAAAGGATTGGAACTTGAGAGGGTAGACTTGAACATTATAGAGTCTTAACAAAGGATCAAAATAAGGAGTATTGTGGCCTTAGGGATTAATCCAGTGACGATCTCATGTGTTAACTATGAGGATAAAGTGCATAATAACTCTATGTGGAAGAAATTAAATGTCAAAAGTTGATGAAGGGTTTGAGAGGCAATAGAAAGTGTCATATAGACTACTCCTACATGTCCCTAAAAATGGAGAAAATATCCACCAAATAGTTTAAATCCAAAGTAAAAAAAGATAATCACATGCTTTTCATATCATCTGATCAAGTAGATGATGTTATCCATGGAGAAGTTCCACTCAAGCGTGTTCTAATGGAAAAAAGTAAGAGATTGGTATTGTTCATGACCATACCTCATAGTTGATTAGGCATTAGAAAGAAGATACTGTGAAGTAGTATTAATTAATTAATGTCACACATGTTGATGTGGAGAATGTTATGGGAGGAATTCTACGATTGGACAATAATAGTGAGAAATGATCTTAGATTAAAAAACAAGACCATTTATTGATAATAGGCTTTAATGAGGGTAATATCAACAAAGATGAATACATGAAAACCTGGTAAAGTTTGGAGTACAACCCCAAGGTCCTTTTAATTGAGGATTTAGGAACTCGTGTATCCTCTATATCCTAGAAATTGTTTAGGGATAATGAATCCAGGTGGCATAAACTTTCATTCAATGATTTTATGTCTTATTTTAGTGTTTGTTTTTCTTAAACTATGTGGCTTCACAATTTCCAATTAAAAAGTGTTTTGATAAAAAATATAAATTTAAGTAAATATTTTTAAATCTATAAGAGTTTCTTGGAATTCTTATTAAAATAAATTAATGTAGAGTTTGTTTGAAGATTCATAAATATTCCAGAATGTTTGACTGGTTTTCATCGAATTTGAATTTAGTGGGAAAATTTAAAATTTAGTTATGGGTTCCCTCACTTTATAATGGTAAAATTTTTATATGAAGGGGATAATAGGCAGTGAAATGAATCTTTTTCATTAATGAGTGTGAGAGAAAGATCCAATGTGATGATGAATTTGTTAAAGGAGAACTCGAGTTTACCACCATGGAACATATTTGTTATGGATGAGACTCTACATATATGTAATAGTTAGACTTACTAGACATAGGTATATGAATGATATACTCAAACAAGTTAAAACCTAATATGAAAATTGATTTAATGAACATCATATTGAGTTATACTGGATTATGCAAAGGTTAACCTGTTTAAAACATGATAGGTGATGATTGCATTGGAATTAATTTTCTAGACTAAATTACCCTTATATATTTAAAATTATTAATTTCTTATGTTAAATCATAGTTAAATGCAATTTATTTCTGATGGGAGTTAGAATAATTTCATTTCTGGAGATAGACTGACCTTAATGGGAGTCAGATCATTCGTATCTACTTCATTATACATTAGATATCAAGGAATTTATAGATTTGGAAATGGTATAGATGTATGTCCTCATATTGAGGATGAACCTTTTAAAAATTGATTTTTTTAATATATATTATCAATGTAATAAAAGGTAAATTTGTGAGGGAGAGTTTATTAAGATCCAAACATATAATTGAGAGTGGATATTATATTAACATAAAGAAATTAAGAGTTTACGTTGAATATATTCAGTAAAAGTGGGTCACCCCAGATTCCCCCATGTAAATGTGACTGCATTATCCTTCTAGGAATCTTAATTAGTAGGACCTAAGAATGGATATTCTAATTCAATACCATCTCAATCCATTAATCCTTTGTGTTTTTATTTTAAATGTCCTTTTTTTAGAAAAATGACTATTTTGTAATATTTTTGGCATACTCTATCACTATCATTTAATATTTTATAGTGTCCGGAACTGAGGGAATTTCCCACAATCATATCCTATAGATAAAATTACCAGGTAAATATGGATTTAAAGACAACTAAACCCCGTAAATAATTATGATTCACTTGAATTGCTGGTTTCCAAACTTGACCAAACTGGGTTGGGTTCGGTTACATGTTGGGTATCATCGAGGTGGGTAATTTTGAGTCAGCACATGCTATATCATGTGTTAGAAACAATCTGACCTAACCTGACGTAAAAAACCCGAACATATGTATATATATAATAAATAATGAAAAAATAATATTATTTAAAAATAATAAGATATCTTATAATTGTTAACAATTTACTAATAATTTCAAATAATTCATAATATTTTATAATAATTTTTGAAAACTAATTAATGTTATATCATGAAAATTAATACTAATTAAAATTATATAAAAACGCAAAATAATAAAATTATAACATAAAATTTTGTATGTATTTTCATTATACTGATGTCATATTTATGTTAAATATACATTATATATACAATATAAAAAATTATATTTATATTATATAAAATTATAAAATTTAATATTTATATTATATTATGATATAATTATCTTATATAAAATTTCATTTATGAGAATATATCATTATATGACATAAATATAACATTATATTTACATTATATAATTTTATTTATGTTACACATTGTTATAAAACTTCATATTTACATTATTTTATATTTTTATTTATCAATCAGCATTAATATTTAGTTATTATTATAATTAAAATTTAATATATATTTTTTTTATTTTTTTATTACTTAGAATATTTTTTCCTTATTCGAAGGACCCGACCTGATGGATGTGGGTTGGGATGTTTCAAGGCATTGTAGAAATATGTATATAACCAGACCGTATAGAACAAAACCTAACCCGACCACTTCTATGTGTTGCATCCAAACTCACGCTAAAATGGACCCAACCTGACCAATGGACAACAATATCTAGATCCACTATGTGCCCCCACCTTCATATTTGGCCTTCATGTTTTGTGATGAAAATGTTTTTTTAATCAAAATCCAATGTCTACATAATGAAATAAATATTTACAATCTTCTCTATCCAATCATTTATTTCTAGAGGGATATTTCTCCCCTATAAGGATCTTATAGAGATACTCCTATGATTGATTCACATACCAATACTTATCTCAATTAACATCTCTAACATGAGAAGGATTGTTAATTTCACCATCATCATAGAATGAATCTCATGTGCTATCACTTTAATACTATATTAATTATCATGAGGACTTTATAGTATAATTTTATCTACAACAACACCCTTATTATTTGTTAAAATTAAACATGGAGGCAAAATACTACAAAACTAAAAAGAAAGAAGATAAATTGTAAATTGAGGAAATATCCATGATAATAATCTGAAATATATTAAACCCTAAATCATGAACACACTTTTAGATACATACAATGAAAACTTATGGAACTCCATGATTAGAGCTATCCAAAAACTCACTTTAAACAATCCCATTAAGTCTCAAGAGTCCTAAACTTACTCTACTAAGACATCATAATTTAACTAAATTTAGAATCAACATCTAGTACCAAATTTTCATGAAATAACTAGGATTGTTTCCAAATAAGAAACATATTCTTGAACCTGTCTAGGCCCGAAGGTTAGTCCAAATCCCCATAGACTGAAGACAAGTACATGGGAATTAAAATAACTACCATGATAATATTTTATCTGAAAAATGATAAATCAATTTTTCAATTAATCATATTATGTAGTAAATTAAATGCAACAAATATCCTAATAATAATCAAGTAAAACCATGATTGAGTGTTTAGTATCACAAGATAGATCTAGAAATAAAAATGAAAAATATTGAAGATATTTAAACGAAATTCAAAAATAGTAGAAGAAAAAAGTAAAATAAAAATACACATCTACACATGACACATTAGTATGAACCCCTATTTTTCAACACAATTCCATGAATACAACTATCTCAAAACCCCCCATCATGATTAAATGCATTAACCATTAATATATTAGTCACGAAAAAGTCGTCATACACCAATTGGGCATATGCAGGTTGTGAACCCAAAAACCTAGTATAATCCCTCCATGTATTCCATGGGTAGACATCATTAATTAAATAAATTATTATAAATTTAAAGAAAAACTTTTTTATGACAAAATGTATTCAGAATTATGTATATAATCCAATAAAATAACCACTTTGAGATAATTCTAAAATAATTCTACCAATAAGAACTCTTCATCTATTTAAAACAGAAATTGGGAATGAATAATTTCAAAAAATAATTCAATGAATATATGAATAAACGAATTGAGAAATAAAAAATATGATATGAAAGAATTTCTTAAACCTTTTAACACAAAAATAATCAGTGCTATGTTAAATCAATCCAAACCTAGATAGGACATTCAATCCTCAAGTGACCAAGGAAAATAAATAAAATTGTTGTGAAACCCCTAAAAATCACAATAATATCTTTTAATTCCATGTTATGTTTTAGTTTGATTAGTTTAATATAGACAATAATATTGGGGTTGAGTATACATTATTGTGCTTTTCCCATAATACCCAATACAATTCCCAGGATCCCATGGGTTATTACCATTTTAAAAAATGAACCAATCTCAAAAGTACGTTTAATACATCAATATAAAACATTATAAATGTAATAAAAACATTCAAAAAACTAGTTGTATAAATTCCTGAAAAATAATTCTAATTGTCAATAATCATTCTACATTCAAACATTATTCCTAAAAATGAAAACATATCTTAAAAAATTAAAATTCCCTTTCAAAAACAATAAAGAAAATCAAAATTCATATAAAATTTATTTTTTCTGATACCAACTACATTGGAAACCTGGAATATAAAATAATTAGATAAAACCCATAAACTAATGGCCAAAGTAACATTTGTAAATAGAATGGAATATTTATAAACATAATTATAGTTATCAGAAGACAATTTAGAAGAGGTAAAGGAGCATTGAAGGATAAGGGAATCCACTAACAATGATAAAACATAATGATTCTAGTAAAATACACATTAAGACCACCTCACTAGTGGGGGGATAAGCATGTCCATATGAGATAAATATTGTAGGATCTGGGTCCTATGAAAAATTTGATAAAAATGGTTAATTCAAACAAATTATAAAAATGATAAATCAAAATGGAAACATCATTGCTGATAGTTTTACGATGTGAATGAAGAATTCATGTTAAGAATCATTACTGCTATAAATAATTCATGGATGGAAAGGTGTTTCATGAAATTAATTATTGTTATGTATCTCATGCCACATTACCTGGAGTATTCATGAACATTTAAGGAGTGAATTACTCATTCACATTATGACCTTTGGCAGTAGATATTCTAAATCTCATTCAATGATCCAAAAGTGAAAAATATGGATATGGTCTACCAAATAATATGAACCACATATAAAATTAATTTTTATACACAAAAAATAAATATGTTACTGTATCTACCCAATATGGATTTTTATCCCCACAAAACTATATAGAAGAAGGTTAGACAGAAAAAATATTTGAGGCCAATTCTCTAAAAAAAATGAATCTTGATCCCACATTGCATTTGAATATTATATGTGCTGTTAGGGGAAAAAATAATTGATATATGTAAAAAATATGAATTTTTTTCTTAGGAATTTACTATCTTAATAATTTAATCAACCACAAACATATTCGGCTCGATGTTGATCTCCCAAAAATTAAAATTATATGGAGGTTCATGATTGTACTTATTCATGAAAGATACATGGAATACATAATGGGTCAAATTTCAACTCAGTTGGAAAGCCCAAATGATATTACACTATTATAATATTCTCCTAAATCTCAAAAGATACCACATGTCTAAGAGGATGCATATCATGATTATTTATCAATCTATTAAGCAATTGTGGTGAAAAATTCAAGAATACTTGATTACCAATAAAAAACTTCAACGGATTGTACTAGGGAACCAAATAATATTAATGTTGAATCTGAGCCATCAAAATACACATTTGAATAGTATTGATCTTATCTATATTATATTTAATAATACACATCCAAAATAAATAATATTCCCCAACACCATACTAATAAAAGTGTAATTAATAGGGAGACCATACAATGCATCAATGGGGACCATTTTGATAGTCGATGAGTTATTTTTATTATACAACAATTATACCAGCACAATGGAAAATCTTTTATAACTCTAATGAATAAGATAAAAGTATGGAAGATATCATCTAATATCTAATTTTCTCACATAGGTTGACCATATTTCAATGTATTGTCTGTTTTGATGATCATAACAAGATAACACATCACCTCTAGGAGGCCTTCCATAATTGAGAGCTAAACATGCTGTCCCTATCCAATAACGCAACCTAAAATGAATATTCATGTCATAATGAATAATAGTTGTTAATGGGATAATTGATTATAGAGGGAAATATAACTAATCCATCATGTCCTTTCTCACTATTGAAGGAATGACACAAAGATTTTGGAATAAAAATAAACCCTCCATGGTGAAAGACCACCCATTTTGTGACACCCTAATATTTTCTGATGTAGTTTTCCAAGTTATTTTAATATTTTTGATATTTTCATTTCATGTAACACTGATTATTTTAATACATATAAAACCACCATGTTTGTCTCTAGTTATATAAAAAACCAAGTTAATCTTTCACTATAGGAAAAGCTAATATTTTCTTGTGGTACACACACTACTATGTTTGTCTTTTATTAAACACAATATAGATTCCCTCTGTTAGCTTACATTAAATGCAAAGCTGAGTTTTACAACACTACAATATACTCTTAATTTAATTATTAAAATATTTTTCTAGCAACCACCTAGATATTGGAATGAAATGTATTAAAAAGATAATCTTAGTTGTGAAAATATAATTTAAAAATGTATATAAAATTAATCAATTGGTTATCAATTATCTATAAACAAATTTATTAATTATTTGGAAATAATGAAATTAATTTAATAAGAAAATTATTTTTCTATATACTATCAAGGTTATATTTCAATATGTTAAAAAACAACATTTGATTTATTTTTTTAAATATAATTTATATTTTATATATTCTATAATTTTTTTATAGTTATCCCATTTATTTTATTGGTATATGATAAGAATAAATAAAAAATCTTGAATAAAATGAGAGATTTTTCTAAAAGGATATTTTGCAGTCTTATAATGGAGAACGAATATTAAATATAATTATTAACACATTTATAATTATTATCTCTCAAAATAAAATTCATTTTTTTTGTTTAATATCAAAATTTACACTAGGTTTTTTTTGTATTTTTCTGAAAAGTTTTATTTTTACTAAATATTGAAGAACACTAAATTTTAGTTCGAAACAACTTTTTTATGTAATTTATTTATATAGTTAAATTATATTTCAATTTGGTTTTAAATATTTATTATAATTTTTTTATATAAATTAATCTAGTTTTGTTTAATGGGTCAAATTTCATAATTAAATTTGATATATAATCGTATCAATCATTTAAATAGCTTCTCTTAAAACCTCGCAATCGTGACACAACTGCGTGATTAATTTTAAATTAATTTAAACAATTATATGATTTGAATCTATAAAAAATGAATGATTAATTTTAATCATAATAATTTATTATTTCTAAAATAGTTAATATAGTTATTTTTACCCAAAATCATAATGAATGTAGTTATAATTAATTGTAGTCATTAAGGATAAAATGAGTTTAATAAATAACTATGCATAGAAAATAATGTGAAAAAAAGACCCTAAGTATATAAAAATTTTATTGAATGAAATTTTACATTAAAACTATAATGATATATAATTATACATTTTTAACCCCTGGGGGATATGTAAAATGAGGGTAGAAAACATTTCATTTTAGTAAAACCTAATGTGTCATTTTCCCATATTATGAAAGGCCAATTTTCCTTAGTAACAACTCTGAAGCACATTTTCCACAGAAAAAAATCCCATATTTACTCCATATATTTATTAGTTAATATTATAATCATATATTTTTCATAAATCTATCTAATGGATACCTTTGTGAGAACCAAATGGAGTTACCTAAAGAAGATGAAACATCCTTCCTCAAGCCCTTTTTTTATTATTTTAATTCTCCACCCCTTTAACTATTGTTTTCTCATTGATACATAATAACATCATTATACATAATATACAAATATATTTTTTATTCAAATTATTCTACATACACATAAACACACTTCCATCAAATGAGTATAGAACTTACAATTCTTATGTATGGGGAACTACCACCTCATGAAATGCAGTTTTTCATTTTTTTTCTTTCACCAACACTCATGAGTCATAATTATGATGGGAAATATTTTTTTATATGATAAATATTATATTTATGACATATTTTGTATTTTTAAATTATTATATAAAACATATGATCATGCTTTCTATCTTTTTAAATGTTATAACTTCATTGGTATACGTGTGGAATACTGCCACCTTAGAGAGATGTGGTTCATTCAGACATTACATGGAATTTGTTAAGGATGTTTTTACTAAAATTAAATGATTTATTTGAAATTATAATGCTATTGAATTTATATTATATATATATATTTCTTTTTCTTTCAGTCATTGAATATTATAGTAGAACGGAAACAATGTTCATTCATACCTACTGCCCATCATCTCCATAAACGTGGTATTTAATTTATTAATTATATATTATATAGATTATTATAAATATATATATAATAATTATTTATTATATTAATACAATTTTTTTCATTATTGAAATAATTAAATCATGATCTAAATAAGAGGACCAATAATAACAATTCAAATTATTTATGAAAAACTATGTATTTATTACCCAAAACATAATATAGACATGGAATTGATTATAAATGGATAATATACATCAATATTAAAATATATGGTACTATATAGAAGAATATGATTATTTATACATATATAATGAACTTATACTTATTATGAAGGATGATTGAACATGTAAAAATAAATTCAATACTTAATGTAAGGGTTTTCTCATTTCATTTTGTATATCCTTGAGATATATTCCATGTTAACCACTCATTTATTATTTGGATTATCAAATACTCCTGAATAAATTATATGATAATAAACTTTAATTATATGGGTCATTACAAAAAAAATTATGATCAATCTTTCAATGAATTTCTAGTTCAAATGTTCCCAAATCGATAATGTAATTTGTATCAATTTTCCTTTTTGGAGACTCATGTCATACTATTCACACGTATTATTGTAAGAGAAATAATAATACTATATGACATGTTATATAATTAAGATATTTATTTTAATGACATTTTAATATTGATTTTTCGTTGTTACCTCTGGTGGTTTATGATTTAATGATTCCAAAGTTGTAAGAGTTTATTTCCAAAATATGATTATTTATCATGATTATTTATGATTATGCTTCCATTGATTAAATATTATTATACATCTCTCAAGATATCACATGAATTATATTCTCTTATTCATATCCATATTATATACTAGTTTCCACTCCTTTTTACTTAGTATATTATGAATGTGTTTTTATGTGAATCCGAATTTATTATTCTCTTTCGTTGGTATTTCATTTTCTTCATCAACCAAGTTTAAAAAAATTTAAACAATATATTATTCATCTTTTCATTGAAATTTGTTTTTAATAATTTTTTTATCTGTTAATGTTATTAAAATGGGGATCAAATGCTTTCTTTACATGTTTTCAAAGCTATTTTCAGGGAACTTTTTTTCATTATATCTTTATATATTTTTAATGTTTATTTTAAGGAAAGAGTATTTCAAATATTATTTATGTTTTAAAAAGTGTTTTTTCAATGTGGAAAATATTGTTTCCTTAATAAATGTATTAAATTAAATTATAAATCCTTCATTAAAAGAATTGTATTTTTGAAATGGTTTTATGAAAATTATTTTCAAAAAAGGCTTTTTTTTATTTTGAAATGTTCGATGTGGTCATTCAAAAATCATCTCCTTCTATGTTGAAAACCCATTTTATATTTTATTCATTACCAGGGATATGATCCAATAATACCATTCATGTTCTTTCTTTAATGGTTTAGGTTTTCATGGAATGAATTTTAAGAAATGCCTATCTCTTTCACATGTTAAATGATTTTGAAATACACTCCTTTTGATGTGTTATGATTTAATGAAATGATCATGAAACATATCTATTTTACATAGGTAATAATGTGATGGTTTGTTAATGATACCCATTTCATTTTATGAGTAATGATATGTGTTTTTTGATATCCAGCTATTTTTATAATAGAAGGTGTGATGATATTTTGGTATCTGGTGATACATTCATGTGTGCTTTCATTATGTGATTGGGGGAAATTAGATCTCCCTCCAATGAATTTGGTAATGAATGATGACTCGTGTCTATATATGTAATACATGAACCAGATTACATGCTCAAAATGTTATAAGTGATCTTGATTATATGTTCATAAATTTATTTGTACGCCTCGTTGCATGTTCACAGTGATTTTCATATGCTTAGTTGCTTGTCCATATATTTTTGTGTGTGACTGATTAAACAATTACAATGTTATGAGTTAACCTTATTACGTGTCCACAGTTTGATGTGTGAAGCTGATTACATGTTCATAATTTCATTCTTGGATCTGGTTTCGTTTTATTATGTTTATGAATGAACTCAATTACAAGTTCACAATGTTATGTGTAAACATGGTTACATGTTCACAATAGTATATCTGAACCTAGTTTCACATCTATAAGATTATGTGAGGATATGATTACACGACTTAACAAAATTAGTGAACATGATTCAACTTATACTTGTTCATAATAATATAAGATGATGTATATTCCATACTTCCCTGACTTATTCCTAATTAATAATTTTAAGATTGTGATCTACATTATTTAACATTAATGTATTATAAACATTCAATCATTTTATGAGGACTCTAGATTATGTTATATGGAATTCCTGATATGATATTATAATGATACGATCATGTTCTCACACCATTATGCACTATATCATTCTTACATGTCTCTGTCTTTACCCTTACTAAGAATCAGATCTCACATATTCATATGTTTCTTACCCCCAAGTTATATAGAATGGTTTTTAAGTAGGATAAGTAAAGTGGAATATATTTATGAAGATATCAATGTGATTTCAACAAATTATTAAAATGAGTTCCATGTTTATTGAGACATTGAACTGTTACATTCCTCTTGCATATATTTTTCTATGTGTTGAATATTCATATAAAATGATGCAATATCCATAATGGTTATTCATGGGACATTATAATTAGAATCAAAGGAAACATTTATTCAACCTTTGTAAACATTGATTAGAAAAAGTTCATGAGATCCCATGTTATATTTATAAGGATATTTCTATTTATATCTCTACAGATAATCCTACGATGTAATAGATTCAAAATTAGGTTCCATGATTTAGGAATACTATAAGTGATTTTCATGATTATGTTGTATCTTATAGGATATGTGTTCTTAACCATATTTATTATATGTATAGTTAATGGGGGTAACTAGAAGGAACATAGAAAACATTTAATTTTTGAGATGTGTAAATGAAGGGAATTCTGAAAATAAATCTGTTGTGTGGAAATCACATAATGAGAATCAGGAAGGTGGATCAGGTATTGGTTATATTGCAGAAGGTAAATAGACTAAAAGCGACATGTAAATAGTATGATATTATATAAAAATAATTTTTACATTAAATATAATAAGTTTTATTGTATAGATATTATGGAACGTTATTTCATAATTCATATCTCATATTCTCTGATTGTGGTATTAATGAATACAATGATGAAGCCTAAGTAATAGTTTAAGAACAACGTAAGATTTTAGGAGTGTTTAAATATTAGAATTCATTAATTATGTAATATAAATCATGAAGTACATATTATTCATTACAGATTTAAAATTTTTTGTTGAATGGTTTTAATGATATACAAATGTGATATAATAGAATGTTGATATTTTGATTTAGGGAAAGAAAACCATAATATTTTCCCAATGTTTAGAAAATTACATTTACCATGGATAAATAAATGATTTATTTTTGATAATGTTATTATATATGTCATTAAAACTAATGAATTATTTGAGGTAATGTTAGTATAATCTTCCATTGATGAATTTTATAGGATTTTTGGATTAAAGGAACGTATCCAATAATGATTTGAATAAAAAAACATGCATGGTTTCGATAAGGATTTATGCTAATTTAGGTCCTTATAGTGTTTTAATAGAGTAAAAGATAAATATATAAATTTTATTGTAATGTGACAACAAAGATATAGCATATTTTTTTGGGGGATCAATTTCAATATGATTTTATATATTGTATCCTTAATTAAAGTGTTGGGAACTTCAATATTTGAGAAGGATTTTATGGTCAACCATTTATTGAATAGTTTATGCTACACATTGTATAGATCTTATGAGACTAAGTTATTATCTCACCATATGAGTATATATTCCAATTTAATATCATTTAGTATCCTTTTTGTTGTGATAATGATATATTGGATGAACAATGATCCTATTTATGGATCTCAAGATCAGTAAATTCTATAGGAATGACATATTTATCTTCATTTCATGAAAAAGTTTTGAAGTGGATGTTTATCAAGGGAAAGGGGTAATATTTTCCTAAAATAATGTAATTATATCTTTTTATGAAATTTTTCAAATTTTGGAACAATGTTTGTGAAATTTTTTTGATGTTGTAATCATTTTTTATGATATCAATAACCTCTTTCAGGTCTCTTCGGGTTATGGATTTGTGATTTTTAACTATCTTTTAATCGTGTTCACTGTCAATCTTCAACAAAACATAATATTTATATTTCTCATCAACATCCATGTTTTCAAATTCTATCTAAATTCTTCTTTTGAAAGTCTACATATATTGTTACATTAGATAACTATCATGTTAATATAATAACATTTTTAAATGATGTTTTATTAGTCATTATTATGATGTGGGTTTCTATGAAAAAAAATTTCATGTATTAAAAAACTAACCCAGTTAAATTTTGATGATTAAATAAATTTTAAGGGGGTAGAATGTAACACCCCATGATTTTTTGAAATACTTATTTCAAAGTAATATATTCTTTTTGATATTTTTTGTAACGACCCAAATTTTCATTAATGGAAAATCCTTCTTGATCCAGTTAAATGTTTCTTTATGTTTTTATAAGATGTCAACTTCTTTAAGTTTTACGTTAAGATTTGTGACCGTTACTTTTATAGCCGTTGAACAGTGATCATCTGGGTAGTTTAAATATAAGGCTTTAACGAACCAATTTTCTACTCAGACAAAGGAAGCGATGGCCTCATCCAGTAGAATTGCCCCTTTCGAAGCCCATTTGTCGGAGCTCGGTAAAGAGGTGGCGTCTTTGGGCTTTGCCCTTGACCAAGCCCAAGCTGAGCTTCATCAAGTCAATCTCGAACGTGATCGTCTACGGGAAAAATGGAAGTTGATAGAGATTACCACTCGAGCGATGTTATCCGAGCAGCCCCAAGAGTCTGTCACCATCGCACACCTTACCCTTAGGTCTTATGCGGCTATTTTAAGGGGTTATGTAACAAATAAGTAGAACCATGTTCATGTACATTTTTTTTATATATAATAATGAATATAATTTCTAGTCATTTTTGATGCATTGTAATTAGTTTTTAAAGTACAAATGATGTTTTTAGTTATTATTTAATTAAGAATTATATTTTATTAAATTAAAGGATTTTTGAATTAAATAATATTTTAATAAAATATTATTATTAATATTAAATTAATTTTTATTAAATATAAATGATCTTATAATTTTATGAATGCAATTAAAATTTTTATTAAGGTTTGAAAGCCATTTCTGTAAAAACCCGTGAATTTTTATAAATGTCGGTTTTTATTTTAAAAGTGAAAATTCACATATTTAGAAAATTATTTAGATAAAATAAATATTAATTTTGGAATCAGGACGTCGAAATTATCCAACGGTGAATTTTTCATAATTTTCTGAGACAGTCCAATTTTTGGGTAAAAATTAAATACCTTTTAAATATATAATGTGATTTATGACATCATAATGACCCAATGGTGATTTAATAAAATACCATAATCCTTAGGTTCGGCCAATATATGTTTTATCATTAAAATAATGAGGTTTTGGGTTTGTTTGAATCACTTTTCAAAGCATTAATGGAGCCCTCAAGACTTATTCAACACTTTGCCTTTTTAAATTAATTTCCATGGGAGTGTGACTCACCTCCACATAAGCAACCCTAATTTTTTTAATAAGTTCGGACCTTGGCCTTGTAAAATATTGTTTTCCTCTCTCCTTTTCCAGAAACCATGGGCAAATACCATGGGATGGTTTGTGGTTTGGATTATTTTAATATAAGGGGTCCCAAACCTAAATAATAAAGAATTCTCTCACCTTTCTTATATAAACCCACCCAAGCTCCCACTTCCTCCTCACTCAAAGCCCTTGAAGTTCGTCCAAACTCTGCCCTACTCTCTCTAGAATCCTCTAAAGGTGCCCCAAGCTCCCAAGAAGCCTCTCACAAGCCTCTCTCTAGCCTTTGGAAGCACACTTCCAAGTAAGGGGTTTTTTTTTCTTCCTTTCTCTTTTTTTTGTCAATTTTCTTTAAGTTGTATTGCCCTTTTAATTTAATTTATGAATGTTGGGGTATGGTTTCGCACCTCCCCCATACTGCCCTCTTATTGTTTGAATGATGGGAGAACCCTTTCTCTCTCATTAAATGCCTCCCATGTACACCCGTTACTATGCCGAAATTCCGAAAGGAACTTCTCTCTCTTCTTTTATATTCAAGCAATACTTTTGTATCATGAATCTAAATTCCATTTCTGTTGTTGGGACATGTATATATATGATCTCCTTACTGTCCATTTCATGTAAATATGATGAGGAACCCCTTTCTCTCTCATCAACCTTTTTTATGAATTCTTATGTCACGCCGTTACGCTGCCGAAATCGCACCAATTTTCTAAGCCAATGTCTTTGTGTAGTGAATACCATGCCCATTTCTCCATCAAGGGTATTCACCTTTATGCACATATACGTATTGATTGTAAAGTTTCATGTATGAATTCCACATTCCTTTATCGTGGAAGAAATGATTATGTTTTATGAATCCATGTTTTATGATCCATGTGGCACACTTATGCATGAAATGAAATGTTTAAGAAGGGTGCGCCCTGATAGCGCTCCAATGCATTGGGTAAAGTATAGTATCATGATACGTCATGTGCAATGAGTGTTGACTCATGCTAATTCAAGTGCAACGAGGGTTTACTCGTGCTTCAAGTGCAATGAGGGTTTACTCATGCTCCATGTGCAATGAGCCTTGGCTCATGCTAATTCAATGTTAAGTGTTGTTGCCACATTTCCATGTTATGATTATCATGCTTTATCATGCCTTTATGTTCATGTCTCTCTTATGCTCTATTGATATGCCTATTGCCTAACATGTATTGTACTCCTCATGTTATTCATTATGTACTCCCTTACTGGGCTTTATAGCTCACCCTTTTCTTATGCATGTCCTCAGGTTATCCCATGCAATGCTAGGTACGAAGGAATGTAGTGGTCATGTAAAGGAAGTTTTCAATAAGGATGTTGTATTTCAAGTTTAAAGTTTTTATGTAATAACCCTAAGCCCCAAAGACACTAAACCTCTCGATCTTCTTTGTTGTATCAAGTGAAGTTTTATGTAATAAAGCATGTTTAAGTTGTAATAAAAATCAGGGTTGTCATAGTTGGTATCAGAGGATAGGTTTAGTTATTTTTGGGATTAGGAAACCCTAGTAAAGCCTTAGATACAAGACTAAGAATAATAAAAACATCCCTAAGTTTTGGTAAATACTAAGTAAGTGTTTTATCAAACAAATACATCCCTGTCTGGATACGAGTAGGTAGAGGCGACTCTGGCACAGATGTATCCTAGGGGTAAAACCCGAAAACACCGCTTTGAGCTAGACTCGAACGGGAACTGGTGCACGACAACGGGCCTTGCTGCACTCTTGGTTACGACACTCCCGGGGGATATGTTTTGATAAATTCACAATCTTAGTATGAACCCTTATTAAGGGAAAAATTCCCCTAAGAATATATGTTAGAAGGAAGATCCTGAAAAGCCTGGATTGAATCCTATAGACTCATGAGTTAAAGAGATCAAAGTTTATTTATAAGTCATCAACTTTTGTCTTTGGATTACCCTCTATGTGTTACCCCTAACTTTCCTTTTATTCCAGCCAATGGCCGGTAATAGGAGAACTCGGGCTAACAACCGTTGTGAAGATCAGTGTGATGATTGTACTAATGAGATGCCCAATCCGATGGGAGCGGGAATCGCGAACTTTGTCACGCTTCTCTCTCAGCTAACTCAAGTTTTGAATAGAAACACTGGTCAAGAGGAACGTTCAACCCCCCCTAAGAAAGAACAAGTCGCTATTGAAAGCTTCATGAGACAAAGGCCTCCTACTTTTAGTGGATCATCTGATCCCACGATCGCTGAACAATGGATCAACTCCATTGAGAAGATATTCTCCATCCTCCAATGCTCTGAAAAAGAGAAGGTTCTCCTGGCGGCTTATCGTATGGAGGGTGAAGCTGATCAATGGTGGACATTGATCAAAAATACGAAGCCTGAGGAGGAGATCGAGGCTTTGGAATGGAAGGTATTCCGGAAGATGTTTTTCGATAAATATTTTCCACGCACCCTCCGTCTTAAGATGGAAAGGGACTTCCTTTCCCTCAAGCAGAAAGATGAAGAATCTGTGGGAGCGTACGAGGAAAACTTCACAAGGCTTGCACGATACGCTTCCGGCTTTGTCGTTACCCCCGAATGCAAAGATGACCGCTTCTTTGGTGGGCTGAAGCCTAGCTTGCGGAAAGCATTAGCGATCCGTGACTTTGACAGCTATGAGGAGATTGTCCGATGTGCCCTTAAGGTTGAAATGGAGATCGGAGAATCACAGGGGTATCATGGGGACAAGAAGCGGAAAGTGGACTTCAATGCTGGTGGTCCGATGGATAAATCCAACGGCGCTAAGAAATTCCAGCACCCCACTTGCCAAAAGTGTGGAAAGAAGCACCCTGGGAATTGCCTTAGGGGGACAAGAAAATGCTTCAAGTGTGGAAGAGAAGGGAACCTAGCTATTAACTGTCAGCAAGAAGGACCCGCGGCTGCGACGGAGGGGAGGAACACTCCGTTCGAACCTCAACGCGTTGTTCAATGCTTCAAATGCAAAGAACCGGGTCATTTTGCGAATCAGTGCCCTAATCCAAGGGTTATCGGAGGCAATCAACAACCTCCAAGACAGCAAGGAAGAGCTTTTGCCATCACTTCTGCCGAAGTGAACCCCGACAACGAAGTGGTGACAGGTACGCTAGTTATTCATTCAAGAATAGCGAACGTACTTTTTGATTCAGGTTCTACGCATTCTTTTATATCTCAAAAGTTTAGTAGAATAATCCCTTCACCACCACAAATCATGGAAGTAAAGATGTCGGTGAGTACGGCAAATGGGGAAATCATTGCATCCCATGAGTATAAGTCCTCCCCTGTTATAATCTGTGGATTGAATTTCCCGGCAAACCTTGTCATACTCCCTTTGGTGGAATTTGATGCAATTCTTGGCATGGATTGGCTTTCCTTATATAGAGCCAACATAAATTGTCGGGAGAGGGAAATCACACTCCATATGGAGAATCGACCCCCGATTCTTTACAAGTGTCAGGAGGAAGATGAATCTCCTTTAACTCCATCATCTCAAGCATGGATATTACTACCTTATGAGCATGCATATCTGGCTCAGATGATTGAGTCCAAGGAAGAAACCACCCTTGAAGAAATGCCTATTGTGAGGGAATTCGCTGAAGTATTTCCCGAGGAACTTCCTGGTCTTCCTCCAAGAAGAGATGTTGAGTTCTCAATTGAACTTATACCTGGGGCGCTACCAATATCCAAGACTCCATATAGAATGGCTGTGGTTGAGCTTGAAGAACTGAAGAAACAACTACAGGAGAATCTGGATAAAGGGTTTATACGCCCAAGTGCATCACCATGGGGTGCACCAGTCCTCTTCGTCAAGAAGAAGGATGGGTCAATGCGGCTTTGCATCGATTATCGTGAACTTAACAAAATCACGATAAAGAACAAGTATCCTCTCCCAAGAATCGATGACTTGTTTGATCAGCTGCGTGGAGCACAATACTTCTCCAAGGTCGACTTGCGGTCGGGATATTATCAAGTAAGGGTGAAGAAGGAAGATATCCCCAAGACTGCTTTTCGTACAAGGTACGGGCACTATGAATTCATAGTAATGCCTTTTGGACTCACCAATGCTCCAGCAATATTCATGGACTTGATGAATAGAGTCTTTAGAGATTACCTAGATAAATTTGTGGTAGTCTTTATAGATGATATTCTAATATACTCCAAAACCAAGGAGGATCATGAGGAGCATTTAAGAACTGTACTGGAGACTTTGCGCAAGGAGAAGCTCTATGCCAAGTACAGCAAGTGTGAGTTCTGGTTGAAGGAGGTCTCATTATTGGGCCATATCATCACAAGCAATGGGATATCTGTGGACCCCTCCAAAACAGATGCAATTGAGGGATGGCCGAGGCCAACATCGGTAACTGATATCCGTAGCTTCTTGGGGTTAGCTGGATATTATCGACGATTTGTGAGAAACTTCTCACGATTGTCCAACCCTCTTACCAAGCTAACTCGAAAGGGAGTAAAGTTTTCTTGGAGTGATGAATGCGAAGAGAGCTTCAAGGAGTTGAAAAGGAGGCTTATCACTGCACCTGTGCTCACTTTACCCACAAGTGGGGAGCTTTTTGTGGTATTCAGTGATGCTTCAAAGAAGGTCTTAGGATGTGTGCTGATGCAGAATGATAAAGTGATATCCTATGCCTCAAGACAGTTGAAAATCCATGAGCGAAACTATCCAACGCATGATCTGGAGTTGGCGGCGGTGATCTTTGCCTTGAAAATCTGGCGGCATTATCTCTATGGAGAGAAATGTGAGATATATACGGACCACAAGAGTCTTAAATATATATTCACACAGAAAGAGCTTAATATGCGCCAGAGAAGATGGATAGAGCTCATAAAGGATTATGACTGTTCAATACATTACCACCCTGGGAAGGCGAACAAGGTGGCGGATGCCCTAAGTAGAAAGGATCCAGCAATTCTATCAATGATGAGAATTGAGAAGGATCCAATCTTCTTAGACTTGATGAAGATGGAAGTGGGAATCATAAAGAAGGGAACATCATCAATCCTTTCACAAATGATTGCTCAACCATCTCTTTTGGAAAGGTTAAAGGATGCTCAAAAGGATGATGCGAGAATCCAAGAAAAAGTGGAAGCTATCAAAAAGGGAAAATCCTCAGAGTTTAATGTTAATGAAGAAGGAATTGTGCGGTTTGGGAAAAGACTATGTGTCCCATCAAGTTCGGAGCTGAAGAAGGAACTTTTGGATGATGCACATAGTTCAAATTTCTCTATTCACCCAGGGAGCACAAAGATGTATCGAGATCTCCGAGAAAACTTTTGGTGGGATAATATGAAGAAGGAGATCGCTGAATATACATCAAAGTGCCTGGTGTGTCAGAAAGTGAAGGCAGAGAGGCAGAAGTCTAAGGGGATGATGCAACCATTGCCCATACTAGAATGGAAATGGGAGAACATCACCATGGACTTCGTCACTGGACTTCCAAGGACATCCAAAAGCAACAATGCAATCTGGGTTATTGTGGATCGTCTTACAAAGACTGCACACTTCATTGCTATTCGAGAGGACTTCTCTTTGGATCAACTGGCACGGATATATATCAGGGAAGTGGTACGGTTGCATGGAGTACCACTATCTATTGTGTCTGACCGAGATCCAAGATTTACCTCTAAGTTTTGGAAGAGTCTTCAACATGCTCTGAATACTGAACTGAACTTCAGTACGGCCTATCATCCTCAAACTGATGGCCAATCCGAGCGGACTATCCAAACACTTGAGGATATGTTGAGAGCGTGCTCAATGGACTTTAAAGGAGGATGGGATCAACATCTTCCTCTAGTTGAGTTCTCTTATAATAATAGTTTCCACTCGAGCATCCAAATGGCACCATATGAAGCCCTGTATGGGAAAAGGTGTAGAACACCGGCATGTTGGGATGAGGTCGGTGAACGTAAGCTGCTTGGACCAGAAATGGTCGAAGAAATGGTGGAGAAGGTGAAAACCATTCAGCAGCATATCAAGGCAGCCCAAAGTCGACAGAAGAGTTATGCAGATAATCGTCGACGAGACCTTGAATTTAAAGTCGGAGACATGGTGGTTTTACGCATATCTCCGTGGAAGAAGGTCATGAGGTTTGGAAAGAAAGGGAAGTTAAGTCCAAGGTACATCGGCCCCTTCGATATTCTTGATCGTGTTGGGGTTGTGGCCTATCGACTAGCACTTCCACCTACTATGGCCAAGGTGCATGATGTCTTCCATGTATCCCTCTTAAGGAAGTACATACCAGACCCTTCACATGTACTCTCTTCTGAGGTGGTACAATTAGAAGACGATCTTTCTTATGAGGAGCAACCAGTGAAGATCTTAGATCGTAGAGAAAAAGTTCTACGAAATAAGACAATGCCCCTCGTCAAGGTGTTGTGGAGAAACCACAAGTTTGAAGAAGCAACTTGGGAGTCGGAAGATATGATGAAGCTAAGTTACCCACATTTGTTTTAGTGTGGGAAAAGGAAAATTTCGAGGGCGAAATTTCTTAAGGGGGGAATGTTGTAACGACCCAAATTTTCATTAATGGAAAATCCCTCTTGATCCAGTTAAATGTTTCTTTATGTTTTTATAAGATGTCAACTTCTTTAAGTTTTACGTTAAGATTTGTGACCGTTACTTTTATAGCCGTTGAACAGTGATCATCTGGGTAGTTTAAATATAAGGCTTTAACGAACCAATTTTCTACTCAGACAAAGGAAGCGATGGCCTCATCCAGTAGAATTGCCCCTTTCGAAGCCCATTTGTCGGAGCTCGGTAAAGAGGTGGCGTCTTTGGGCTTTGCCCTTGACCAAGCCCAAGCTGAGCTTCATCAAGTCAAGCTCGAACGTGATCGTCTACGGGAAAAATGGAAGTTGATAGAGATTACCACTCGAGCGATGTTATCCGAGCAGCCCCAAGAGTCTGTCACCATCGCGCACCTTACCCTTAGGTCTTATGCGGCTATTTTAAGGGGTTATGTAACAAATAAGTAGAACCATGTTCATGTACATTTTTTTTATATATAATAATGAATATAATTTCTAGTCATTTTTGATGCATTGTAATTAGTTTTTAAAGTACAAATGATGTTTTTAGTTATTATTTAATTAAGAATTATATTTTATTAAATTAAAGGATTTTTGAATTAAATAATATTTTAATAAAATATTATTATTAATATTAAATTAATTTTTATTAAATATAAATGATCTTATAATTTTATGAATGCAATTAAAATTTTTATTAAGGTTTGAAAGCCATTTCTGTCAAAACCCGTGAATTTTTATAAATGTCGGTTTTTATTTTAAAAGTGCAAATTCACATATTTAGAAAATTATTTAGATAAAATAAATATTATTTTTGGAATCAGGACGTCGAAATTATCCAACGGTGAATTTTTCATAATTTTCTGAGACAGTCCAATTTTTGGGTAAAAATTAAATACCTTTTAAATATATAATGTGATTTATGACATCATAATGACCCAATGGTGATTTAATAAAATACCATAATCCTTAGGTTCGGCAAATATATGTTTTATCATTAAAATAATGAGGTTTTGGGTTTGTTTGAATCACTTTTCAAAGCATTAATGGAGCCCTCAAGACTTATTCAACACTTTGCCTTTTTAAATTAATTTCCATGGGAGTGTGACTCACCTCCACATAAGCAACCCTAATTTTTTTAATAAGTTCGGACCTTGGCCTTGTAAAATATTGTTTTCCTCTCTCCTTTATAGAAACCATGGGCAAATACCATGGGATGGTTTGTGGTTTGGATTATTTTAATATAAGGGGTCCCAAACCTAAATAATAAAGAATTCTCTCACCTTTCCTATATAAACCCACCCAAGCTCCCACTTCCTCCTCACTCAAAGCCCTTGAAGTTCGTCCAACCTCTGCCCTACTCTCTCTAGAATCCTCTCAAGGTGCCCCAAGCTCCCAAGAAGCCTCTCACAAGCCTCTCTCTAGCCTTTGGAAGCACACTTCCAAGTAAGGGTTTTTTTTTCTTCCTTTCTCTTTTTTTGTCAATTTTCTTTAAGTTGTATTGCCCTTTTAATTTAATTTATGAATGTTGGGGTATGGTTTCGCACCTCCCCCATACTTCCCTCTTATTGTTTGAATGATGGGATAACCCTTTTTCTCTCATTAAATGCCTCCCATGTACACCCGTTACTATGCCGAAATTCCGAAAGGAACTTCTCTCTCTTCTTTTATATTCAAGCAATACTTTTGTATCATGAATCTAAATTCCATTTCTGTTGTTGGGACATGTATATATATGATCTCGTTACTGTCCATTTCATGTAAATATGATGAGGAACCCCTTTCTCTCTCATCAACCTTTTTTATGAATTCTTATGTCACGCTGTTACGCTGCCGAAATCGCACCAATTTTCTAAGCCAATGTCTTTGTGTAGTGAATACCATGCCCATTTCTCCATCAAGGGTATTCACCTTTATGCACATATACGTATTGATTGTAAAGTTTCATGTATGAATTCCACATTCCTTTATCGTGGAAGAAATGATTATGTTTTATGAATCCATGTTTTATGATCCATGTGGCACACTTATGCATGAAATGAAATGTTTAAGAAGGGTGCGCCCTGATAGCGCTCCAATGCATTGGGTAAAGTATAGTATCATGATACGTCATGTGCAATGAGTGTTGACTCATGCTAATTCAAGTGCAACGAGGGTTTACTCGTGCTTCAAGTGCAATGAGGGTTTACTCATGCTCCATGTGCAATGAGCCTTGGCTCATGCTAATTCAATGTTAAGTGTTGTTGCCACATTTCCATGTTATGATTATCATGCTTTATCATGCCTTTATGTTCATGTCTCTCTTATGCTCTATTGATATGCCTATTGCCTAACATGTATTGTACTCCTCATGTTATTCATTATGTACTCCCTTACTGGGCTTTATAGCTCACCCTTTTCTTATGCATGTCCTCAGGTTATCCCATGCAATGCTAGGTACGAAGGAATGTAGTGGTCATGTAAAGGAAGTTTTCAATAAGGATGTTGTATTTCAAGTTTAAAGTTTTTATGTAATAACCCTAATCCCCAAAGACACTAAACCTCTCGGTCTTCTTTGTTGTATCAAGTGAAGTTTTATGTAATAAAGCATGTTTAAGTTGTAATAAAAATCAGGGTTGTCATATTTTTCATTTCAGAAAACCTTTAAAATAACTTTTTTAAAAAAAATTGCTAATTTTGTCTTGGGTTATACAGAACACCACATTAATCTTGGACTAAATGAAACACTTCGATTAGGTTTTGGTACAAGTAACACTTTGTTTGGCATGTATTACACACACTACTGATTCCATTCAATATATTGTATTAAATAAGAAGGAGAGTTTTACCAAAATAAAGTATACTATTAATATTATTATAAAAATATTCTTATAGCTATAGCCTAGCTATTGGAATATAATTTCTAAATAATTTTAAAATAATTCTGATAATATTATTTACATAGTAATATAAAATGAATCATTTTCTTATTAATTAGTTAGAAAAGAATGTATGAACTTTTTGAAAATGTTGAAATTATTTGTCTAAATAACAATGTATATATATAAATACTATTTTATCCGAATAAATTTCACAAACCAATTTTTATGAATTTATTTAATAAAATTTTTATTTTAAATATTCCATCAATATTTTTGATACTCATTTAATAGGATTGATAAATATAAGGTACAAATAAATCAAATTTTATTAATAAAAATATGTATTTTTCTTAACGATAATTTTACCACCTTTTATTGGTGAACCCATTTTACATATAATTTTTCAAACATTCAAAATTTTTATTTAGAAAAATACATTTCATTTTTTGGATTTTTATATCAAAATTGACTTTGGTTGATTTTTTTATATTTTTCTGGGATGATTTAATTTGAATGAGTATTGAGGAAAAATAAATTTTATTTTAAAACTATGTTTTCATATAAGATATTTTTATAGATAAATAATTTTTTAATTTAATTTTATGTGTAATAAGTTCAATTCAACTTTAATAAAGACAATTTCTGTCATTGTAAAAAATTCTACATTAAAATTAGATATAAATTATTTTCAATATTTAAATATTTTTTGTTTGAAAATAAATTCTTGTGACACAAATGAGGGATTGATTTTAAATTAGTCTCTTAAAATTCTATGATTTCAAATTGTCAAATAGATTCCATATTTGGAATAAGAATAATTTCTATCTTATAATAATGTCAACATAGTTTTTGAGAAAACTGATTAATGGATTTAATTGAAATTAATTACAATGATTATGGAAATAATATGTTTAATTAATGACTAAACATGGAAAATAAGATCTACCAATAACCATAAAGATGTCTAAAAATTATTGTATATCGATATTTTTTCCATTACCCCTTAAGGATATATAATTATTCATTTTTTCCCTTTTGGGAAATATAAAATGTAAGAAATCGAATCATAGTTTTAGGTATGGATCTTGTTTTCAGGATTTTATAGGAAAAGGAAGAAATGATAATTTTATATGTACATTCCATTTAATTATGATTACACATATTTTCCTCAGGTATCACATACAACTATGTACTGGTCGTGTAATGACAGAGTACAAGGCTGTGTAGGTGGCCTGGGAGACCACTCAAGGTGGGGGTCGGATAAGGGTACTACACGACGTGTACCTTTAATAGAAACTCCATGTAGTTTTTTATATGATAAATCATATAAGGTTCTAGTCTCGTCCTCAAGAACATCTTCTTCTCCCCTTGGTTTATACATGAGACCGATGGAATGGTCGGCGAACTCTGAACCCCTCCCGATTCTCCGCCCGACCTCCGATTCAGACATTGTAAGGTGCATTGGAATCCCCCTTGTGAGTTCCCAATCCCCTTATAGCCTTTTTTCACGATTCCTCCGCTCTAATGAGTTATTCAATGTTCTTTTTTTATCTTTATGTAGATCTATGTCATTTTTGTCCGATTCAAGGATTGATGTTCAAGAGTATTGATCGCATGACATCAAGGTAGGTGGGTTTTCAATTTAGTTATTTCTATTTGTATTATATATGCATAAATTAAAGCACAACAACATTTGGTATATTTCTTGAGTTGTAATTTAACCCTGATTAATACCTTTTGTGGTTTGTTTGATAGGAAAGTTGTTGTTTATTATGCATAAGGCTAGGTAACTTGTTTTCCATGACTACTTTATTAGGATGGAGTTTATATGATTATATGAAAGGCATATGGCATTCCATGTGAATGATTTCCCATGTAGTTGTTCATATTAAATTTTCTGCTTTGATATGACATGCAGATTGTTTTAAAAATGGACCGTGAGGGTCTTAGACTAGGAAAATGTGGGGGTTTCCATGTTTATTTACATAGGATTGTTAGCGCCTTGGTGTAGATATTTCCCAAGTGGTATTGAATATGACAACTACCCTAGATATCATTAATGTTTTGTTTATACTATGCTGACCTAGGGGTATTGACCATTAGAGCTAACTAGGTGGTCGTTTATAAGTAATTGATTCCATGGTGACCTAGGGGTATTTACCATTAGAGTTTTCCAAGTTGTTTTTATTTAATGAAATGGTTCTGTGTGGATCCAAATGGGTTAGACTGTGAGATATTTCCCATGTGGTTTTATTTGAATGATTGAATGGTTGTGATGAGTCTACCAAGCCAAAGCACAGGAATGGACTCAGATATACTAGATTTTTATGTTGGTCTTTTAAGACATATGTTTTTCTACTTACACAAAGAATACTGATCTTAGCCTAGTTTCCTAGGATTACATGTTTCAAAAGATGAATAATCACTATGAATTAATGTAATTGAAAACTATAGGATTGTTTACTTTTGAATAATTCCATGTTTATTGCTTCATTTCTACATATATCCTTATATATATATTTACTAATAGTTATGGACATATCTTTTCCATGTTTCCTACTAGAATTCACCTCACACCCTATTTTGGTCTTTTTATGTAGCCAAAAATATTATATGTTTTCAATTATAGATACATGAAGCGCCCTTATTTATTTGTTATGTGATTGTTGTCGGAGCCGGAGAGCATGGGACCAAGTTGAGGCATGTGATACTGCTATAGTTTACTTCATTTCGGTACATTACTTTTAGTATTGTATTTACACCATTGTGAATCTCTTGGATACTTTCCAAGAGACATTGACATGCATCATTAATATATGATCTTGTTGTTACATTAATATCAGTCTTCTATTGTTTACTTTTGTTGTATGGTATTACTTATTATACTATTATTTGATATTTTCTTTCTTATAAGTATACTCTTCCAAAAGGGGTATAGTTTCCCCATTATCACACTGTGGCCCTCACCGCTAGTTGGCAGGCTCTGGAATTTGGAAAAATGCACTTGATGTCATGTAACCAACTGTGTTCGGGGCACCTTTGGGTGGCACACAGAACCAGGACATTGCAAAGTGGTATCATAGGGAAACATTTCTTCTTTGTCTTACTATTTGGAGTTTATAGATAGGGATCTAATGGAATAGGTAGTTAGTAATAAGTTGTGCATAGGAGTATCTTTCCAGAGTATAGGGAAAATCCAAGTTACCTGGAATATTTAAAATTTTCTAGTATTGAAATTATTATAGTTGAATTGATTTCACAGTTGGTTGATACACGTTTATGTTGTAGTTATCATTGATATTATGTAGGTTCCATTTATATTGAAACCCGATGAAACGAGGTTATTTAATCTCATTCGTCATATAATAACTTTCTAGAGATCACATTTCTTTCATTCTTATCAGGCAATTAAGCTGAATCATTGATCGAATGTTGGTGTGATAAATGTTATGAATGATATGCATGATATTTTGATAGATTTTTTGATAGAATACCTACTATTTATTATTTGTGTATTGGAATATGTAAGGCTTCATTTGGATGGATGCCAAGCTTTGGTCCATGAATTGTCATGGGCCCAATTTGATTAGAATTTATTGGATCATGTTTGAACATTATTTTAATTTTTTCAAGTTATGATATGAATAAGGATAAAAAAATTTGATTCAAAGGGAGTATGAGCTCTCACAGGTTACAATTTTTCATTCCATGGACAATATTTTATGTTGTCAAGGGTTCTGCAAAAGATTTAGAGGCTTATTGTATGGAAACTCAGGCAACACTGTCTGGTATGTTATGAACACACACCATGTCTTACACTATTCTAGAATAAAAATCTCTTTTTAAGTATAAACTTTGTGTAATATGTACACGGTGTGTAGTTTTTGACCATGTGGCTGAATGTGTGAGCAGAGACTTGGGATTGATAAGCATTCGGTAGAATACATTTTGTACTGTGAGTACATACTATGCCATAATTTCTGAGTGTCTGGCCGTGTGAATAATGATATGGGTGGACGAAACATACATTGTACAAACCATTTATTATTTATGAAAGCCCTATAGTAATCAACCATGTATTTGACCATGTAACTAACTACATGGGTGGATTTTAAGATAAATAGTACACGTTGAGTCTTTGGTGAAGAAATCATTTAATGATACACCAAGAGAGAACCGTCTAGTACTAGCTGTGTAGAAAAAAATGGGCAAGAGAGAATATTAAAGTACCTGATGTGTCATAGGAAGAACACACCGTGTGTAGGGCTAATACACAAGTAGGTTGGAAGAGGTACACAACCATGTTGAAGGCTTAAGGGAACACGTCATGTAGTAGTTATACACGTCGTGTAAACACTATTTTGTAAGACACACATTATTTCCTTCTCCTATTGCTTTCATGAACTTATATGTTGTTGTCCTTGATAATCGAGTACTGAGGTGTGCACTTGACCTTGTAGAGTCATTCCACCAAGATGTACTCTATTTGTATGCTTGGTATATGACAATGATCAGACTCCAAAAATGGTAGATCAGGGACTACCAGCTGATCCTCCCATCGTGACCAACTTCGCACCATCTGTTATATCGGACATAGGTGATGATGCAAATTTTCATGAAGCCTTTTTAGCAGGATTCATACCTTTTAGATAGAACCACATCCTACACCAAGTACGGCAGAGTTAACATAGGGTTCTAGCAGCAACATCCCCCCAATTTTTTGTGTGATGGAGGACCACATGCTACAGAGTCATGGTTGGATTCTATGCTTTCTATATTCTCTCATTTGAAAAAACCTCTTGGGGGGGAGGGTGAAGCACTCAATGGTAATTCTATGTGATTCCACTAAGGGATAGTAGGATATTATCTCACATGAAGGAATTCATCAGGATATGTCTTGGGAAGAGGTTCAGAAGACCATCTATGATTACTTCCACCCCAAGACATTGAGGGAAGATCGAGCCCAATTGGTCATGAATTCTGATCATGGTTCTCTTTCAATGATGGATTTTTCTTCTCATTTTATAGAGCTTCAGCATTTCACACCTTTTCTGGGAGGTTATGAGTTTTCGTTGGGTTGGTGATTTTAGGATGGTCTCAGTTATAACATTTGATCATAGGTGAATGTTCTCAGGATGACATCGGTGACTTCTATAGTAAACCAGACACTAATTACCAAGTAAAACCTGAGGGAGTTAGGTGTTTTGAGCTAGAGAGGTTCAGCATCAAGGGCTGGTACTCCTTTGTTTGATATCAAGAAAATTCATTGGGATACTTCACATGGTGATTATAGTAGTAGGGATGTATCTACTGGTAGCTAGGTGAGGTGCTAAAAGTGTGGGATGTGAGGACACATGTGACCCTAGTTCCCAAGAGACCTAGTAGAGTGCAAATATTGCGGAAAGGTAGATCAACATTAATGTTTTTTCTAGTTTTTTCTCACTAGAAGTGAGTGAGGGGGATCAGTTATGACTCCATGTACAGGAGAAGGACCACAACTTTCTCATAAGTTAGGGAACTAGAGTTTTTTGGACATTAAGGTCAAGGATGTGTTCATGGACATGGTAGCCAGATAGCAGGTTTTCAATGATAGAAGGGTAGATCAGATCAGGGTAGTTAGGTAGGGTTTTAGTGTTGTGGTATAGGTTAGACCTTTTAAATGGAGTAGACAAAGCAGGAGAAGGATCCTGGAACCTCTACGGTTAGAGGTATGATTCTAGATTCCTCAGTTTTATAATTTTCACTTTTTGATATAAGGGATTACAATAGTTTTATATCTATTGTTGTTGTGGGTAGTGTTGGGCTCTCTGTATATTTACTTATGAGGATGTTATGTTTCTATACACTACATTGGGGATTATGATGGCTAGTGTACATTAGTGTAATGAGTTCCCCATTCAGGTCTGTGTGTGTCACTTCTTATGGGACATATATGCCTTTTAGATGACAGGATTTGATGTCATTATCATAATGGACTGGTTAGTCTCCTTTCATGACTTTGTTGACTCCTATCCATGCAAGGTGAGATTCATGACACCAGAGGGAGGGTCTTTTCTAAACAAGGGAAAATGGGATGTTCAGGCGAGAGGAGCTGCACCCGAGCATCATGGATTGGGAGGAATTATAGACCAAATTCTTAGTTTATATTTGGATGACTAGGGAACTTTACATATGGACTTTCCTCCAGTGGTGAATCTTTCATATATTTCATTCTATATGTCTTTTTAGGTATACATCCAAAACGAGTAGTAGATTTATTGATTAAGAATGTACTGTAAGTGGCACTGATGTCCATTCTCCTTATAGGATGGCTACACTAGAGTTATATGAGATCAAGAAGCTATTATAGGGGTTGCAGGGAAAGGGTTTCATCAGACCCAATACTATTTATTGGTGTTCACCAGTCCTTTTTTGATGAAGGAATATAGTACTCTAAGACTTTGTGAGGATTATTAGACGCTGAACCAGTTGACGGTCAAGGACTAATTTTCCATACTGTAGATTTATGATCTCTTTGATCATTTTCGAGGAGGCCATGTTTTCTTGAAGATTGACATGAGATTCGGTTACGATCATTTTCATGTTAGAACATCAGATATACCACTTATATCCTTCTAGAATAGGTGTGCTTCATAAAAGTATTTTGTTGTGTCATTTGGTCTGATGAACACACTGGTAGTGTTCATGGAATAGATAAAACGAGTGTTCCGTACTTACTTTGACTCTTTTGTGGTATTCTTTTTGGACTATATTATTATATACTCTCACACATTACATCAACATGCCACCCATATTATGATCATATTGAGTACAATAATAGAGAATAATTTATATGCTAAGCTCTCAAAAATCCACTTTGGGATGGAAAAGATTCACTACTTTGGTCAGGTCATCTTGGAGACAGGAGTGTTAGTTGACCTAGAGAAATAGAGAGAAGTAATTTCCTAGGAGCATCTAAATAATGTCTTTGATATATGGAGTTTTCTGGGGCTATCTGGTTACTACAACAGATTTATACTAGACATTTCTTGCATAGCAGCACTACTTACAGGCCTCACAAGGAAGGGTGAGAGGTACTTATGGATAGATTCTTGTGATTTATCCTTTAAAGAGATGAATGGGAGATTGACATCAGCACCGATACTGATTTTTACGGAGCTAAAAAAGAGATAAATCATTTACTGTGATGTTTCAGGCATCAAACTAGGATAAGTGCTTATTCAGGGAGAATGAGCCATTGTGTACAGGACTCGGAAGTTGAGGCCACATGTGAGTAATTAACTCACACATGATCTGGAGTTGGTTGTAGATGTGCAGGATTTGTGCTATTGGAGACATTATCTTTTGGGAGAGAATATTTTGGTATACACTAACCACAAATGTCTGAATTATATCTTTACATATTGTGACCGAAATTTGATAAATAAAATATGGCTTGAGTACCCTCTATATTTTTACTTTTAAATATGCCTACAGACCTAGAAAAGGGAATGTAGTGGATAATGCATTGAGAATGAGGACTTAGATATAGGTAGTTTATCAGGATAGTAGTGAGTGGAAGCTTATAGATCTATTCTCCTAGTTCTATATGGAGGTTCACGACAGACAGGGGAACACGTTCCTTTCTTCTATAGTTGTTACCTATATTCTAATATATCAAGTGTGAATAAGGTACCTATCAGATTTTCATGGCCAATCCATATGTGAGTTTGTTAGGTGAGGACCCTACTACATGGTGGACTGTTGGCACAAATGAGTTCTGGAATTCAAATTGATTTTTATGGGTGTTAGCAGACATACACGATGAGTTTTTGTGAGATTTTCATTCCTATGTATGGGTAGTTTATCCTGATGTCAGCAATATGTATTGAGATCTACACTATAAGTATTGGTGAGTAGGAATGAATAGTGATGTAGCTGGTTTATTATGAGATATTTCACATGTCAATAAGTGAAGGTGTAGTATTAGTGACTTAAAGGTATTTAAAAGTAGTTACCCATTCCCTAAAGGAAGTGGAATGATGTATTGATGGATTTTGTGATAAGTTTACCAAGACCTCTGTGAGGTAGTGATGTGGTTTGGGTTGTTATCAATAGGCTCCAAAAGATTGAAAATTTTCTTCTGATCAAGGAAAAAATAAGTTTTGTTGATCTTAGAAGGTTGTGCATCTGAGAGATTTCACGTTTACAGTGGGGATCCTCACTTTATCATTTCAAAAATGAGACCCCCAGTTTACTTCTCAAGTCAAGGAGGGACTACAAAGGGCATTGGGTACACTAGTACTTCTAGATACAACATACCATCTGCAAACATATGGCCAGTTCGAGTTCATGATTTAGGTTTTGTATGACATGCTTGAGGCATGTGTCCTATATTTCAAGGGTTCAAGGGAGAGAAAATTTTCTCTAGTAGAGGTTTCCGAGAATAAAAAATTCCAGGAAATGATTCTGATGGATCCTTATGAGGATTTGTACAGTATGCCATGTCGATCGCCCATATGTTGGATGGAGGATGGTGAGGCAACTATGCTAAGACTTCGTCTTGTCCAGAATATATCTGAACAGGTGGAGTTGATTTGGAAGAGGTTGTCTATTGTACAATATCGCTAGAAGTCTTATCCTAATCGGTAGAGATGACCTATAGAGTTCGAAGTCTGAGATAATTTTTTTGCGTGTCACACCGAGTTTGGGACATAGGAGGATTATGAGAAATGTAAAGCTTTCACCGAGATATGTTGAGACATTTCAGGTTATGGAGAGAGTCGGGCTGATTTCTTATCTATTTCAGTCACCTCAGAGGTACCGAGCTATGCATGAAGTCTTTCAGATTTCTCATCTACGACTCTACTTATCAGTCTCGTCACATGTTTTCCTACCATATGAGGTTGAGTTGAATGTGGAAGAATCCTTCAAGGAGAACCCTATTCGAATTGATTGTTACAGCACTATGGTTCTCCATGGTGGGTCTATTCATATATTATGGGAGCTATAGCAGCGTGGGCGAGTACATGATGAGACTTGGAAGAGGGAGGTCGATGTTTGATCCTAGTGGCCAGAGTTTTTTGAGGTTTCTCATTCACCCCACATGTAAGCGTAGTTAGGGGTTGAATTTATTTAAGGGAGATGTTTGTATGAACTCAGATCTCCATTTCAGGTATGGATCTTGTTTTCAGGTTTTTTTAAGAAAAAATGAAATTCTAATTTTCAAAACACACATCGTGTACTTATGAGTACATGATGTGTACACAAGTACCACATATAACCACCTACTATCCATGTAATGGTTGAGTACATGGAAATTTAGGTGACCTAGAAGACCATTTATTGTAGGGTCCAGTTAAGGGTGCTACCCGATGTGTACCATTAATGAACATGTTTTGTAGTTTTCTTTCTATTTGATAAATCAGAGCGAGGTCTCGTCTCATCCTCATAGATGTCTTCTTCTCCACTTGGTTCTTACAGGAGAGTGGCATAATGACTGATGAACTTTGAACCCCTCACGATTTTTCATCCAAGCTCTGATATAGATTTCTTTATTTGCATTGGAATCCCACTAGTGCATTCTAAATTCCCCTAGAGACTTTCTTCCTAATTTCACATATATTGTGAGTCATTCAAGGTTTAGTTTTTTCATCTTTTTGTATATATATGCTTTTTTAGGCCGATTCAAGGGAGAACGTTCAAGTTTATTGATATTACGACCTCATGGTATGTGGTTTTTTCCTTATGTTTTTCATCTTTGGATTATATAATCTTAAATTTCCACGTAACCACATTTTGGGGATTTCTTAACATGGAATTTAACCCTGAATAAACTTTTCTATTGTTTGTTTAATTGGAAAAGGGTTATTGCTCTTGTGTAAGGGTATGTACATTGTTTTCTATGCCTTATTGATTTAATGGACGTTATTTGATTATATTAAATTCATGTGGTTTGTTTTGTGAATGATTTTCCTTGTAGTAGTTTTCGATTACATGTGCTAATTTTTTATGACATTCGATTTGTATTTTCAATGGACCATGAGATCCTTGGATGAGGAAAACTATAGGGTGTCCATGTTTATTTACACAGGATTGTGAGGGCCTTGGTTCAGAGATAAACCTTGGGGTATTTGCTGTGAGAGCTACCGAGGAGGACGTTTTGGATTTGTTTATGCTCTGATTAGCCATGGGTATTAACCGTGATGGCTAACCAAGAGGCTATTTATAAGTTTTTGATGCCATGTTGACCCTAGGGTATTTCCATGATAGCATCACAGGTGGTTGTAATTTAATGAATTGGTGCAGGGTTGATCCAAATGGGGTAGACCATGAGATATTCCCTATAGGTTTATTTATGAATGATTGAATGATTGTGATGAGTCTTCCATGAAAAATCAAAAGCTCAGACTCAGACATACTAGATTGTTTAGATTGTCTTATAAGACATCTATTTTACAACTTAAATTGGGGATATAATTATTAGGCTAGATCGCAAGGTATACATGATTCAATGGATGAATAATAAATATGAATGAATGTAATTGAAAACTATAGGATTGATTGCATTTGAGTACTTCTTAGTTTATTACTTTATTTTTTCATATTTCCTTCTTTATATATTCACTAATAGTTTGTCATAGATCTTCTTGTTTTTTCTTACTGGGGTTCATCTCACACCCTATTTGGGTCATGTTTTGGAACCAAAATCATTATATGTTTATAGTTATATATAAGGAAAAGAGAACTTATTTATTAGGTAAGTGATTGCTGTTGGATCTGGATAGCATGGGACCATGATGAGGCTTGTGATACTGTTAGTGTGTACTAATTTTATGTACTTTGGATTTAGTATTATATTTATAGAATTGTGAAATTTTTGGATACTTTAATAGAAACGCGTGACATGGATCATTTATATAGGTTCTATTTGTTACATTACTATCAGTATTCTGCAGTTTACATTTGTTGTATGGTGTTATATATTTGATTTATTCTTTTTATACTCTGCCAATGAGGGCATGGTTTCTCTACTATCACACGGTGTCCATCGATACTAGTCAAGAGCCTCTAGCATTTAGGGAAATGCGCTTGAGGTCATGTGACCAACCAGTTTCGAGGAACCTTTGTGTAGCAACTAGAATCTGGACACTGCATAAAACATGGGGAGAACATAGTTTATTTCAAGAATACCCATTGTGTCCTTTTAACCTTTTATAAAAGGCCTCCTCTCATATTCATATATTCAAAACCATCAAAACCTTCAGGATCAACCAATCCTTACACAAATATACTCGCAAAATACCACCCTTAATCTTGCAGCCCTATCTTTGGCCAGAAATACATCTTATGGATCCCTTTAGTGTAAACTATATGGATTTAACAATATAATATCTAACATCCTTCCTCATTCTCTTTTTTTTGTATTATATACCCAATCCCTCAACAATTATTATTACAGGCTCACATAATGTATTCGGTATATAAAATATACTGAAATTTTGTATTCAAATGCATCGACCTACAAATGAACACACTTCCATCAAATGGGTAACCAACATACCATTCATCTTTATGGTGAACTATCGACTCACGAAACGTTGTCATTTGTTTTTCCATTACCAACACTCATTATTGGTAATTATGATTCAAACAAAGTTTTTAAATGATATATATGACATATATGATATATTTAGGATAATGAAGTTATTATATAAAACATATCTTTATGCTTTAAAATTTTTTTTAAATGTGATAGCGTCATTTTTGGACTTGTGGACTACCATCTCCACAAAGAAATGATATTTGTTTTTACATTACATAGAATTTATCAAATATAGATTTAGTGAAATTATATGATCTTAATGTCCTAATAGTTATACTTAATGATTTTATAATATACATATATGTACATATATTTCATTTACATTAAGTCATTCAATATGACAATAAAATTAAAAAAACGTTCATACATAGGTAAAACCTACTATCTGTATGAAAGGTGTATTCCATTTACCTATTTTATATAATATATATATTATTATATATGCATATATTATTAATATTTTTAAAATTTACACCACGTATTACATTCTGAATGTATGTAAATCATGATCTAATTAAAATTACCAACAATGACAAGTCAAATCATGTATGAAAATCAATGTGTTCATTACTCAAAACATAACCTAAACATGAAATTGTTAATCAATTGGTAATATATGTGTCTCACCCGAGTTTTTTTGTCTTTGTATTGATCCGGTCCATTGGAAACCCCGATCCTTTTCACGGGTAATTGGTGAGATGAATATTGAGTTTTGAAGATTCATATATGTCTAAACACCCTAATTTGGGATCCCCATTTATTTTTTAGGAGTTTTTGAAGAAAGGGTGGTTACTTCATGATTTGGGCCAACCGTGAGTCCATTTCCAGTTTTAAAAACCGAATTTTTTCCTTTATAACTCTTTTTTTCATCCTTTTTTACTCATTCTACTTCTCACATGTCCTATAATGATGTATTAAAACTTACATAGACTTTTTTTACCCCATAGAAATTCATAATCATGGTGAATTGGGGTTACTTATTTAGGTATTGGGCCAGCCCATGGGCACATTTCCTGTTTAAAAAAAATATTTCTATGTTTTATATCTAATTCAATTTTTTTATATTTTTACGTGATTCCACCTCACACTAGACGAAAATAACAGTATCCTCACCCCCATTGTCTATTTACCCTCTTTGGAGATCATATGGGTTTCGGATTAGGGTGATGTTTCTCAATTTTCCTCAAATCGCCTAGAATTGATATGGTAAATCGTATTATACATCACTCATTCATGTCATGATATTTTTCAAAAATATATTCTTTCCCTGGTTCCTAAAGACATTAGGAGACTCTACAAGAAGTTTCATCCCATTACCTTTTTACTAGGGGTCCAGATCTAATGGAATACAAAGAGTTTTCTTGTGGAGAATGTGAGATTACATTTCCTTTATCCTTTCTCTGTGTCCTCCGTTCATTATTTCTTGATTTTATAATATCTCCTAGTCATGATAGACCAAGGGTTCTGTTATCCCTTGGGTTTTTATGGATTTTATATTCATTTAGGTCTGGTTTTGACAGTTTTAGGGTTTACAAACCTGTGGTGGTTGATTTCAGGTGTGCGTTTCCATTACGCCAAGGATTTGAGGTAGGACATCCCATGAAAAAACCATTATCATTTAATTTTCATCATTTTAAATCTGTTATAACCATATTTATATCATATGTGCAGCTGTGAAACTTTGGTTCTAAAGGTTTGGGTGCAAATTATGTTTTGTGACTTATTTTGTTAAAAATATAGTAGTTTTGGTATAAATGTGAACTCTTCTTGTTTGATAAATTATTCCATGAGCATTCACACTTTTTTTATTGTATTTTGTATATGTCTTAGTATCTTGAATAACTTTATGGGATGAAAATGTTTTTTTTGTCTCTTTTTATGTTTGTAACATAAGATGTGTTTTTAAAAAGTGCATCCCATGTGTTCGGTAAATTGTTTGGTTGGCTTTTATGTGTCTAGTGAAATTTAATAATAATTGGTTTTTATTTTTTAATATATTGTCATCATTTAAAAAAATTATTTTGGAATCCTTTTATGCCTTTCATGTTTTGATTTTTTTACAAACAAATGGTTTTTTTGTTTACAGCGTGTTTTTCCTTGAGTTGCCAAAAAATGGCATGTTTCACATTCTTATAAAAATGGTTGTGTTTTGAATATGTTACATGAGTGGTTTAATGGATTTATGAATATGGTTTTATTCTTAAAATGGTGTGTACACACCTCCTTAATAAAATTTAAATGCATAACTTTGTCAAATGTTAGTTTTGAGAAAATGTTTAAAGGCCCATTTCGCCTTTCCTAAAATTATGAATGAGTGTTTTACTTGTATATACCAAGTTGTGTCAATTGGTATTGTTTTATGGTCCATGAAATGAATTTATTAAATGTTTTTAGGGTGTAAAAATATGGTTTGGTCTGTTTTTGATGTGTTTTTACTATTAAAATAGTGTTTTTGAATTTTTGTTATGTGCAAATCCCCAATACACTCGTTGAAATTGTTTTACGAAAATATTTAATGGATTGTTGATTTGTGAAAGAAATGTGAAGAAATTTTGTGGGATGTCTTTGTGTTTATGGTTTGGGAATGGACTTTTGATATGAAATGTTTATTTGATAATATGTGTAACTTGATTAAGAACTAAAGGGAAACCCGAGTATCTAGGTGGGTGGACGTGTTCTAGTATGCTACTGATCCTTTGGGGTTTGGCCCCTGTTTCACGTAGCAGGTTTGAAAATGACAACCCTAACTAATATATGATAATGATGATGTTGGGGGACCACTAGGTTATGGGTATGATCCCTAATAGTGGCTCATGTGCACAAGAAATGATATTTATTATGGCTACTTTCACCGAGATACGAGGTACCTGGGGCTCAAAACTAACTGGTGCCTAGGGGTGTTCATGTGACTTGTGCTCATTGGATCTTTTGTACCCACCATCGACATACGGTGTGTTTGGTTGGTAAATTCAGTAGTAGGTGTGATTTATTTAAAAGTTAAAATCCTTTGATGCATCCCTCTTGAAAACAATTTACATTTTGACGTTTCACCGCATAGAAAGTTGTTACTTGCATTCTTATTAATAAAACCTACAAGTTATTGTCTGGTAATTTTTTTTATAGCATGGAACCTCATTTTGATGATATAACATTATATTTATATTAAATACTTGAAATTGATGTTTCTTTTATTTTAAAGGATGTGCATTGGGAATATAATATTGGGCTAACCTTCTGAGTTTTAATACTCAAGCCTATAGTCTTCTTCAATTTTTAGCCCATGTGCAGGTTTCATATTGAGTTCGATCTCCTTAGGAGATTTATGATAATTTTGTTAGATAGTGATAAGCAGGGTCACATGGAGTAAGTTGGTTATCAGGTTTGGACATTTGAGTTGTTGGCTTACTTGTACTTTCAGTTTTTTGTACAAATAATGTTCAGTTGAATTTTCATACAAATGTATTTTGGGCTTTCTATTTCTTTCTGCTATTTGTTTGATTGTTTATATATTGGAGAAATCATTCCCTTGTGTACTCTATTGATACCCTTATTGCTTGTCTCCATCCCAGGAGGATCGGGAATGCCTCTCGGGACTTGTCGCGGGATTGTCATGGTGACCGGTACAGGGTCGACTCAGACTGGTTCGTGACAAAATGGTATCAAAGTAGGTCAGATCATAGCATACCATTCTTTTAGAGTGCCCTTGTTATTTAGTTATTCCAAGGTATATGCAGTAGGATTGTTGGGACTTGAGGGGTAAGATCCGGAAGATTGTCGCAAACTCTTTCTCGTTCTAATACTCTGGAATCCATGGGACGTCTGGTTTTATTAGTGTCCTTTGTTCTTGTTGATTTTTTTTGGTTTTGGGATATGACAAGGGGAGTCTGACTAATGGCCTATGTGAGCTCACAGTGCCTCACAAGCCATGTGAAGCTGGGGAATTTTCCTAATAAGTCTATCTGTGTTGGTGTTGTGTTTGACATATGGTCTCCAACCATATGGTCAAGTCACCCACCGACACTAATTCCTTTTTTTGGGTCTCTTGAACCTTTCATGAATTCTGAATTTTATTTAAATCCTTGTTTCAGAATTGTGAAAATGGGTTTTAAAGGAAGGATTGGATTTTGAAAATTGAAAAAGGGGGTTTTCAAAAATTAAATATAATAATGGTTTTAGAAGGATGTGTTCTTGTGGAAAAAAAATTGGAGGGAAGTGGAAATGATTTAACGGGATTGGATTATCCCTAATATAAATGTGTGGTTTCTTGGAATAAAATGTTTTCAAATTGTGAATCATTTTATGGTGATTCTGAATATTTTTTTTAAATGAGGTATTTTGGGTTGTTAATAAGTTTTTGAATAGGATAAATTAGTTTTGGAAATTTTTTTTATCGGTTGGTGTTTCCCTAGAAAAGGTATTGGTCTCAATGGACCTCGTATTTTGAAAATATACCTTGCTGAATTTTCGAAAAAAATGGGAAGGTGTTGTTTGGAGTGGCTTGGTTATTTTAAAAGTTGTTAAAAATTAAATGGGGTATGTTTTTAAGCAAATGGTTCTTAATGAGTTGTAGTTTTTTTCTGAAATATGAAAACGGTTTTTGACATTGTGGTCGGTGTTCCTTTTGAAGGTAAATGATTTTTGGGATGATGTTGTTTTGTATTATACTTTGGTATTTTCATGGGTGCTCACATGCATGGTTTTGATTATATCTAGAAGGATGGCCTATATGGCATGGTGGTTGGGTGCCTGGGGTGGCATGGAAATGTGCATGATTGTGAGACTTTATAAAACACCATTGGTGAATATGGAAACCAACCATGTTAGTTTGTTTTTACAAAGTGTTTTGAGATTAAAAATTGTGGCTTTTTTTTTAACCAATGGTTATGTGGCATGGTTTTTCTATGTCTTAGAAACTTTTTTTATTCATTATGTTTTCTTGTGATCTAGAGGTCATACTCTTGTTGTATATTGATATGAGATCTTGTTGGTGGCTTGGTTTTTGAGTAATTTTCATTGGGTTCCTAAAGATGTTTTTGATGTTGTGATGTGGCCATGTATAGTTCTCTATTGGAAATCTTTCCTACTGATCAACTGAAGGATTCATTTCAAATGTTAAATACACCTCTTTGGATGATGCCTCAACCTATTTGTTATAATAGAGAGTGGTTTGGGATTGATTAAAAGGGCTTCTAGGTCGTGATAATTCTTTTGATCATAGAATTTGTGTTCGGTGATGTTGATGTATTTCACCGTATTCCTTATCCATTATGCCCCTCGTTCGAATTGAGATAGAATTTTTCTATGTATCTATGAGTTCCTATTTATATTAAGGTTTATGTTTGGAGATCAGGAGTGGTTATTTGTGTGTGGTGTGATCCTTATCACTTGACTGCGGTGCAACAGATGCTTCAAGAATCAGGTCTCTAGCCATAGGCCTTGGAGTGAAGCTTTTCATGCAGTCAGGAAATCGAAAGAGGTGTAGAGGGATCTATTAGGATTCTTCCTCCTCTATTTTGGTATATTAGTTTCTATTTCAATGTTTTGGTTACACATTTTTGTGAATTTCCCTTTCTCGCAACAAGTGTGGTGGACTTAGCCCCTCACATAGTGTCTATGGTTATGCGTTAATGGATGTGGGTTTTCAATCAATGTCCTTGTGTGGACTGCCTGTGAAAATCAAGTGTAGTCATGGTGTTACCAATTATAAGGTGGAGATTTTTGGGTAGTTTTGTTGTGTCTTTTGGGGTTTCAGTGGCCAAATTGTTGGGTCCCCTTCCCTCCCATCCCCGAGTGGTGGGGTCCAGATTTGTTCTGAATGTGTTGGCTAAGATCTTATCCCCTCCGTTCAAGAGTGGGTGGTTTATATGTTCATGTTTTAACCATTTTAACATTTTATTATAGGTTTTTGTAGGAGTTTTTTTTGGTATTGTGTGAGTGAGTCCCAATTTTATCTCATGTTGAATTCATGTCTGTTCATTGTTAGTTGGTTTCTAATGGTGGGGAGACCCACCGTGGGTCTCATGGATTTTCATCCTAAGAAATTTTCTAGTGCTAGTTGTTTCTTAATGGTGGGGAGTCCATTATAGACTCTCCCAGAATATTTGGTTTTTTTTAGTTCTCTTTTGTTTGGGTGATGGGTGGGTTCATTGGGAGAAGGCCCAACAATCAAGTTCTTGGCTTGGTTGTGGAGGTGGTGGCTTCATCTTTCTTTTGATTCTCCAGACGTGGTTGTGAGTTGTGTATTGTTTGGGAAAGAATATTAAGATTCATTGTTGGTGATTGATATTTCCTTATCTTTAGAGTCTGGATTATGTTGTTAAATAATCCTTAGGTGTTTATTTTTTTCAACTGGAAAGTGTTATGGCTTTCCGGTGGGGGAATGCTTTAATGGTGGGGAGAATTGTCACACCCAGTTTTTTTGTCATTGTATTGATCTGGTCCATTAGAAATCCTGATCGATTTCAAGGGTATTTGGTGAGATGAATCTTGATTTTTTATGTTTTATATGTGTCTAAACTCTCTAATTTGTGATCCTCATTGCTTGTTTAGGTGTTTTCTATGAAAGGGTGGTTACTTCATGATTTGGGCCAACCGTGAGCCCATATCCAGTTTTAGAAACCAAATTTGTTTCTTTTATAACTCTTTTTTTCATCATTTTTCACCCATTAAACATCCCACATGTCATATAATTAAATATTAATACTTCCATAGCCTTTTTTAACCCATAGAAATTAATAATCATGGTGAATTGGGATTACTTATTTAGGTATTAGGCCATCCCAAGGGACCATTTCCTATTTTGTTTAAATGTTTCTTTTATATCTAATTCATTATTTAATATTTTCTGGTGATTACACCTCCCCCTATAATCCAATACTCCTATCCTCACCTCCATAGTCGATTAACATTCTTTGGATATCATATGTGTAGTGGATTAGGGTGAAATTTCTCATGTTACCTCAAATCGCCCAGAATTTAAAAGGTAAATCGTTTTATACATAACTCATTCAATTCGTGCTCTTTTTTCAGAAAAAATCTTTCCCTGGTTCTTCTAGAACTTAGGCCACTCTCCTAGAAGTTTCATCACATTCCCTTTTCTATAGGGGTTCATATCAAATGTAATACGAAGAGTTTTCTAGCGGAGAAAGTGAGATTACATCTCTTTTATCCTCCCTCTTCTTCCCCATTTCATTATTTCTTGATTTTATAATATACCCTAGTCATGATAGACCTAAGGTTCTATTATCCATACATTTTTGATGTATTTTATATTCATTTAGGTCTGGTATTCATAGTTTTAGGGTTTATAAACCTGTGGCGGGTGATTTCGGGTGTGCGTTTCCATTACGCCAGGGATTTGAGGTAGGATATCCCTTGCACAAACCATTATCATTTAGGTTTCATAATTTTAATTCTATTATAAACTTATTTATATTATATTTTTTGCTGTGAAACATTGGTTCTAAAGGTTTTCAATTCAAATTATGATTTATGACTTATTTTTTAAAAAATATAGTTGTTTTGGTATAAATGTGCACCCCTCTTTTTTGATAATTTATTCCATGATCTTTCACACTTTTTTATGGTATTTTGAATATTTCTCTATATCTTGATTATCTTTATGGAATGAAAATGGTGTTTTATCCCTTTTTAAGTGCATAACATAAGTTGTTTTTTAAAGAGTTCATGCCATGTGTTTGATAAATTTCCCGGTTGGCTTTTTTGTGTTTAGTGAAATGTAATATACTTTTTTTGGATTTATAAATATATTATCAGCATGTAATAAAATTATATTGTGATTTTTTTAAGGATTTCAAATTTGGATCTTCTTTTATAAAAAAATGGTATTTCTTTTTACAACATGTTTTGGCTCGAGTTTCCGAAAAATGGCCCGTTACACATTCTTATAAAAATGGTTGTGTTTTGAATATGTCACCTGAGTGTTTTAAGAAATTTATGAATATGGTTTTATTCTGTAAATGGTATGTACACACCTCCTTAATAAAATTGAAATGCATATCATTGTCAGATGTTAGTTTTGAGAAAATGTTTAAAGGCCCGTTTGGCCTTTCCTAAAAATGAAGAATGAGTGTTTTACTAGAATATACCAAGTTTTGTCAATTGGGATTGTTTTATTGTCCATGAAATGATTTTATAAAATGTTTTTAGGGCTTAAAAATATTGTTTCTTATGGTTTTGATGTGTTTTTAAAATTGAAAGAGTGTTTTTGAATGAGTGTTATGTGAAAATATTCAATACACTCCTTGAATTTATTTTATGAAAATATTTAGTGGTTTGTTGATTCATGAAAGAAATGTGAAGAAAGTTTGTGGGATGTTTGTGTGTATATGGTTTTTTAATGGACTTTTTATGTGAAATTTGTATTTGATGATATGTGTAACTTGATTGAGCACTAAAGGGAATCTCAGATATCTAGGTGGGAGAACGTGTACTAGTATGGTAGTGATGCTGTGGGGTTTGGTCCCTATTTCACGTAGCAAGTCTGACGATGAAAACTATAACTATACTATGATTATGATGTTGTTGGGGGACTACTAGGTTAGGGTTATGCTCCAAACTAGTGTCTCATGTGCACAAGAATGAATATTTATTATGGTTACTTTCACCAAGATACGAGGTACCTGGGGCTCACTACTGACTCGTGCCTAGGGGTGTTCTGTGACTTGTGCTCATTGGATATTTTGTACTCACCATAGGCATACACTGTGTTTGGTTGGTAAATTCAGTAGTGTGTTTGATTTATTTAAAAGTTAAAATTCTTTAATGAATCCCTCTTGAAAACTATTTTCATTTTGAAGTTGCACCGCTTTGAAAGTTGTTACTTGCATTCTTGTTTATTAAACCTACTAGTTTTTATCTGGTAATATTTTATAGCATGTGTCCTCATTTGGAATATATAACATTATATTTTTATTTTAAAACATGAAATTGATGTTTCTTTTATTTTAATTGATGTCCATTCAGAATAGAAGATCGGGCTAACCTACTGAGTTTTAATACTCACGCCTATAGTATTGTTCTATTTTTAACCCTCGTGCAAGTTTCATCTTGAGTTTGATCGCCTTGGTCTATTTGTGATAATTTTGTTGGAGAGTGACCAGCAGGGTCACATGGAGTTAGTTGGTTATCCGGTTTGGTCATTTGAGTTATTGGCTTAGTTGTACTTTCAGTTTCTTATACAAAAAATGTTCTTTTCAATTTTTAATCAAATGTATTTTGGACTGTACATTTATTTCCTTTATTTGTTTTATTGTTCATATATTGGAAAAATATCCCTTGGATACTCTATTGATGCCCTTGGTGCTTTTCTCCATCCCGGGAGGATCGGGAACACCTCTCAGGACATGTCGCGGGCTGGCCAAGGTGACCGGTTTAGGGTCGACTTGGACTGGTTCATGACAATATGAACAACAAAAAATAATATATGGATTGATATATAAATATATTTTACATTATATATGTTTATTTATATTATTTTAATTATAATTTTGGTCTTAATATGTAAAAGTAAATTCAATAATTACGGTAAGAGTTTTCTCATCTCACTTTTTTTATCATAAAGATACATGCCAGGATAAACACTCATTTATTTTTTGTGGTGTATATATTACTCACAAATGTATAATATAATCATTATAATTAATTTAATTGTTATTTACATATCAATTTCCTGATATAACCTTCGTGGGGTTTATAGTTCACAAGTTACCAAATCACTAAAGTAATTGTTTTTAATTTTCCTTTATTGATACACATGCCATCTTATGCACCAGTATTATTATAAGAGGTGTATATACTACCATTGAAATATTATATCATGAATATAATTATTTTAATTTTATTTTAATCATCTTATTATGATACTCTCTTTTTAGGATTACGATTTAATGTAATCAAATTTGTAAGAGTTTATTTCAACAATCTCATCATTTGTTGGGGTTGTTTATGATTATGATTCCATTGATAGAATATTATTTTCCATATCTTATGATATCCCAATAATTATATTATCATCTATATATCCATGTTATATCGACATAATGGTACCATTATCCTACTGTTTGAAAATTATGATAATTATGAATGGGTATTTCTAAAAAGACCAGTTTATTTTTCTCTCTGGTCACTTATATATTTTATTCACAAACCACAATTTATAAAAAAAACAACAAAAATATGATTTTAAAGTATCTATTTAGCTAATGTTCAATAAATATTGTTTTAGGAAACGTTTTATGTTTTAAATTTATAGAAATGGGTTTTCAAATATTCAGTTACATGTTTTCAAATCTATTTACAATGAAAATTGGTTTCCAAATTTTTTCAAAATTTATTTCTAATTGATTGTATTATATTTCAATGAAAAGAGTTTTTAAAAAAATTATGTTTTAAAAATAATTTTTCAATTATTATAAAACATTTTCCAAAATAACATTATTCAATGTATTTATAAATTCTTCTTTATAGTAAAAAAACTTTAGAAATGGTTTTGATGAAAAGGATTTTAATGAAAGGCTATCATCTAGACTGATCAGACTGATCAACCTGGACCTGGAAGTCAAATACAAAAACAACACTATGTTTCTTGACAAAAACCAAAGAAGGACTCAAAAAACATCCACCAAATCCAAAAGGAGTCCAGAGCTTCATTTCCATCACACTGAAACTTATAAACCCATCTCATTTCATTTTAGCTCTATTGTGATTTGTTTATTTACTTTTCAAGTACTCGGTGTGATTCTGTTCATCTTAGACACACACTGACTCCTGATCATAACTGGAGGATATATAAAATCCTCACTCATGCCTTCTAAATCATTTTAGTTCCCACTTTGAATTGTGGTAGAGGTCAAGTGTGGTCTAGATTGCCTGTGTGCTATTGTTTTTTTTCCTCAAAGAATTGGGGTAGAGGTCTTAGCACCTGTACAGTATGTGTATTGTTGCTTATCCCGATCCAGGGTGTGGATCAAAGTATATATAAACTATTTGAGAGGAATATGTCTTAGAATTAGACTGAACCTCTTGGTTAAACCTAATGTACTTGTTTATTTTTTTTAACTATATCTTACATTCCGCTGCTAAGTACTTTAAATACAAATATATTTTAGAGTTACTCTGATAGATAAACTAGAAGGTGTTTGTATTTATTTTAAAGCATTAGGTTAGTTTCAAAATCCAATATAATCTTTAGATTAGATTAACTGAGAACTAATAAATCTCTTGAGAACCTAATTGACCCTTCACTGTATTAGAAATTCACTACAACATAGCATTTTATTTAAATTGGGGGATTTTAAAAGAAATATTTTTAACATAAATTTTTAATTGGAACACAATTCACCCCCATCTTGAGTATACACTATGACCAACATTTGGTATCATATTTGTTTATTTATAAAGTATTCTTAAACACTCTGTTTTTTTATCATTGATTATAGTTGTATCATAATGGTTTTAAATTTCTGTTAGTTCTAAATTTTATCTCTTTAAATATATTTTCAAAAATCTAATTATGGATAATAGTCTAGAAGGTGTTGCCCGAAATAGGGCACCTTTCTTTAATGGTGTTAATTAAGCATAATGGAAGCTGAAAATGATAATTAATTTTGAATGTTTGGGATTTGACATCTAGACTGCTATAGATACTCAGTATCAGATCATAGAAAATGAACGAACTACCTGGGATGAACCTTCTAAAACATATTAGTTAACAATAATTATAATGAAATGAATTCCATTTATTGTGCCATAGGAGATGAACAATTTAATCAAATATCTACTTGTAAAACTACTTATAAAATCTGTGATACTTTGGCTACTTCCCATGAGGGATCAACTAATATTAAAGAAATGAGATTGAATACCTACACTATTATGTATGATAATTTTAAAATGAAGCCTCGGGAACCTATTTTTACAATGTATCTCATGTTCAATGAGATAGTTAATACAATGAGCTCACTGAGAAAGGCAATTGTAGAAAAAGATAAAATCATGAGGTTACTCAGATGTCTTCCAGACAGATGGAGAGGCACATAAGATTTAATAAGAGAATCATGTGACATAAGTTCACTACCTTTTAAAGAGATGATTGGTAAGTTAATGATGTATGAAGAAGAACAGAAGGTAAACTAGGAAGAAGATTATGAACCAAGAATGAAATCAGTAGCCTCCAAGACCTCTTCTTCAAAAAACAAGGACAAAGGAAAAATTCAAAGTGAAAGTGATAGTTCAAGCTGTGATGAAAGTGCATCAAAAAGTGATGCTGAAATGGCTTAGATAGACATACGATTTAAGAAGTTTTATATAAAGAAGAAGTTTTTCCGAAAATCCAATTAAAAAATAATGCTTGATAGTAATGGTCATTGGAAGAATGATTGGAAAAGGACTCATAAAAGTGATGACATAGTGTGTTATGAATGCAAGAGTAAAGGAATGTGAATGCTGACTTTCCAAAGATAATGTTCAATAAGAAATATTAATACAAGGACAAAAAATATAAGAATATAATGAATGCAACCTGGAGTGCTTCAGAAGACAGTTCAAGTGATTTTGACTACTCTCAGGATGAAAAATCTCAAAAAGCTAATATGTGTTTCATAACAAACTCATCTGACGTAACATTGGATACTCATGCTTTAAATTCCTATTATTCTAGAGATGATTCTTATTCTGAAAACATGTATAGTAAAGAGTTATTTGAATACTATAATATGCTAGAGGAAACATTTAATGAGCTAAAAGATAATTATAAAACCATAAAGAAACAGTATGCTTTAACTAGCACTGTCAAATCTTCATTAGATGTAGAAAAGATAAAATAACAATCAACTGTTAAAGAATAATACATAAATTAAATTGCCCAATGAGAATAATAGAAATGATTTATAGAAGATCACAAATGGAAAGAATACTCTAACTCAATTTCGTGGAAAACAAGTTGTACCAAAGTATACAATTGGTCTAGGATATCAACCTAGACAGAGACTGCTTATTAAGAATTAATTTATTCCTAAATATTGACAGTATGCTGATAGTTCCTGTTTTGGAAATTTATATGCCTCAACTATCTATTCACATAGTTATAGATCAAAAAAAGCTTATCATTCAAAATATTATGAATCTATTGAATGTATGAGACCCAGTAGACAAATCTTGGTAGCAAAATGTTTTCTTCCAAACCCGTCTGGACCCAAGAAAATCTTGGTACCAAAATCATTTTTCTGTTTAAAACTTTTTTATAGGATAAATTCATGAAAATTTACCATAAGAAGATATGGTACATGAATAGTGGATGTTCAAGGCATATTACTGGAGATTACTTATGTTTCAAGAGGTCAATCAAGGTTGATGGAGGGAATGTCACCATTGGTGATAATTCAAAAGGAAAAATCATTGAATTAGGCCAGATTTGTAACAAAATACAATCTGGTAAGCATTTATATGTTGTGTGGTGATGGTTTAAATGTTAAATTTTAAAATTATGCTTTCCATGTATTTGATTATAAAAGTGTTTTAGTATTTTTTTCCTTAAGGAGTGAAAATTTATATGTTGAAGATTTAAATTCATTAGCCAAACAGAAGTTTATTTGTTTAAATGCTTTTCATAAAGATCTTGTATATGTAATAGAAGTTTAAGACACTTCAATGTTCATTCACATAAGAAATTGTCTACGAAATATTTACTTAGAGACCTAACTCAACTCAAATTACCATCAAATAATGTTTGTAATCCCTATAAAAAAGAAAATCAACATAAAGTTTCGTTGAAATTAAAGAAATAACTTTCAACTTCTCAACCTCTCGAGTTGGTTCACAGGGATTTATTTGGAGATTCCAGAGTTTCTAGTTTAAATGGGAATTACTATGTCTATGTCTTAGTAGATGAATTTTCTAGGTAAACATGGGTATACTTTCTGGCTCACAAAATTTAATCCTATTCTTATTTTATGAAATATTCCAAGTCTATAGAAACCCTAAATGGACATAAAATTACGACCTTGAGAAGTGACCATGGTCATGAGTTTTAAAATCATGAGTTTGAATCTTACTGTTCACACAATGGCTATAGTCACAATTTTTCTGCCCCTAGGAAACCTCTATATAATGGTGTAGTAGAATGAAGAAATAGAACCCTTCGAGAAATTGAACGAACTATTATTAATGAGTATGACCTACCTGTTTATTTTTGGGTTGAATCTATGAATACAGCTTGTTATATTATGAATAGAGTCCGGATTTGACCTGTTCTTAAGAAGACCCCTTATGAATTGTGGAATAATAGGAATCCTAAAGTTAGTTACTACAGATTTTTTGGTTGCAATGTTTTTATTCTCAATACTAAGGATAATCTTGAAAAGTTTTCTTCTAAAAGTGATGAGGTAATATTTCTATGTTACTCTATAACCAGTAAATCTTATATAGACTTATACAAAAGAACCAAATGTGTGGGAGAATCTGTTCACATCAAATTTTATGAAACTGATCCACTTGAACACAATTCGTCTCTTGAAAATCTTGAAGAAGATATATTTATTCTGGACCTTAATAATAAAATTAGTGAACCTGTTGTAAAGACAACCAGTTCTGGAAATATTCTAGAATATAATTCTGGTGAACCTGAACATAGAGAAGAACATGAAATTTCTAGTCCTACCTTTACTAGATCAACTAGGATTCTAATGAATCATCATTTAGATGTTGTTGTAGGTAATCATGGTAGAGGGACATAGAATAGACCTTCTCAAAGAAAACAAGTTGAACATAAATCCTTTATTTCACATTTAGAACATAAAAATATCAATGATGCAATCAATGATGAATTTTGGGTAATGTCTATGCAAGAAGAATTAAATCAATTTTAAAGAAACAAAGTATAGGAATTAGTTGACATACCTAAGGACACATTGACCATAGGAACTAAATGAGATTTTATAAATAATGTTGATAAATCAGTAAATATCATTAGAAACAAGGAGAGACTAGTTGCACAAGGTTATAGTCTAGAGGAAAGAATAGACTATGAGAAAACATTTCCACCTGTAGATAGATTAGAAGCTATTAGAATTATACTTGCCTGTACTGCTCATCTGAATTTCAAGCTATATCAAATGGATGTTAAAAGTGCTTTTCTAAATGGTTTTATAATTAAAGAAGTTTTTTTTGAACAACCACCTGTATTTATTAATCCTCTTCTTCCAAATCGGGTTTTTAAGATTCCTAAAGATTTATATGGTTTAAAACCAGCTGCACGAGCTTGGTATGATAGAATTAGTAGTTTTCTTATTTCAAAAGTTTTCTCTAAGGGGATTTCTAATCCAACTCTCTTTATTAATAGAATTTCCAAATATATCTTGATAGTGCACATCTATGTTGATGATATTATTTTTGGATCTTCTAAAAATGCTATGTGTATTAATTTTTCAAAGATTATGAAAAATGAATTTGAAATGATTTTAATGGGAGAACCCAAATATTTTCTTTTATTTCTAGTTTTTTAAAATGAAAATTGTATTATTTTAAATCAATGGAAATATAAAAATGACCTTTTAAAACGTTTTGGTTTAGAGATTATTGAGGAATGTTATACACCTATGAGTATTATTTGTATGTTGGATGCTGATGAAACTGGAAAACCAGAGGATCAAACCAACAACAGAGGTATGATAGGAAGTCTGCTTTATCTTACTGTTAGTCGACCATATATTATGTTTAGTATGTGTATGGGTGAAAAATTATAAGCTAATCCAAAAGAGTCACACTTTCCTGCTGTTAAAATAATTTTCAAATATCTTAAACATACTACTAACTTGGGATTATTTTATCCAAAAGGACAATCAATCTATTTAATAGTTTATTATGATGCTGACTTTTCTGGTTGTAATTTAGATATGAATGGAACTTTTGGAACATGTCATATTCTAGGTGATTCCTTAGTTTCATGGGGTAGTAAAAAGTAGAACTCTGTTGCATTATCTACTGCTGAAGCAGATTATATTGCTGGTGGTAGTTACTATGCACAAATTCTGTGGATGAAACATACATTATTGGAATATGGATATCAGTTTAGAAAAGTATCTATAAACTGTGATAACACTAGTGCGATTAATATCACTTAGAATCTCGTGTCTCAATCTAGGACCAAGAACATTGATGTAAGGAACCACTATTTGAGAGATCATTACCAATAGGGTGATATTACTCATGAATTTATAGGTACTGAACATCAATTAGCTAACATATTCACCAAACAATTAAGTTCAGATAGGTTAAGTTATATTAGTAATGAGTTAGGAATGATAGAATTTGCATATCCAAATCCTCACCTTTATCCAAATCATCACCATCATCTAAATCCTCCTTGTTAGCGAAATCCTCACCGTCAGCCAAATCCTCACCGTTAGCCAAATCCTCACCATTAGCCAAATCCTCACCGTTAGCCAGAACCTCATTATTATACCTCAATGGTATGAACCTCACTGTCATACCTCACTGGTATGAATCTTACCACTATACCTCACTATTATTGGACCTCACCAATTAAAATAAATCACCCTTAGGAATCCTCACCAGTTGTATTACCATTAGGTTGTGCTATTTTTAAAATTCTGTATCATTTTCCGCCAGAATCTGTATCATTTATATTTTACCTATTATGTTTTATTTATTTATATTATGGTTCCTAAATGATAAAACATCAGTCTTGACCTTTTCTTGATCTACCTCAAAACCTTTACCTTCAAGCCTTAGCTCTCTAACCTTCGTTTCTCTCAAACCCTAAGCCCCGCATTTCGTAGAATGGAATCAGTGAATAGACCATCAGTCAGCGAAAAGGATGATGAGCCAAATTCAAATAGACTCAAAGGAGAGTCAAGTGGTGGTAGTGAAGTGAAGAAACCTACAAATCCACATCTCATTAAAATGGAAATAGTAGTTGAGAAATAGTTATGCGCAGAATGGTTGATGACCACTAAGTATTTTGTTCTAGATGTTCTGGAAGAGAGGAAATGGGTAGAGTGATTCTTGAATAACAATGGTCTTTATTATCCGATACTAGTAAAACAATTCTATGAGTTTTTTATGGAGAATGAAGAAGAAGTCCATGAAAGTAGATAACTTGTTTCTAATCTCTCATATGAGAACACCTTAAGTTTGAGTCAATTGATTGGAAGTACTATTGTGCCTATAGAGGCTATTCTGTTAGAGATTGAAGAACCTGCACCCATTCCTGATGAGCCTCCTGTTAGAGAAATGGAAATGGTTGATGATAATTATTCTGAGGAAGACTGCGCTACTAAGGGTGCTACTGCTATACATATACAGGATAATGCACAATTTTAGGGGTATCATCCTACATGACATGGTAATGTTTCAGATTCTTGTTAGATTGAAGACTGGGCTGAAGACCCAGGTTTTGTGGATTGTGGGTTGGACTATCCTGATTATGAATATGAGACACCCATCAATAGAACAAAATATAACTATAATATCTTTTCTGAGTTTCTACCAGAGGATATGATAAGATATGATGATCTAGATCAATTGAATTCTGATCTTAATACCTATTTTTTGGAAGAGATAAGAACAATGGAAACCTCTTTAATATAATACATTTAATCTATATGTAATGACTCTGTGGATAGTATTGTGTTAAAAAGAGTCCATGTAGTTGTGCCAGAAAATCTAGTTACTAAGGATGATCTTGAATCTTTAAAGGCTGAGTTGAAAGAGACCTGGACTGCATCTATTGAAGAATTAAATAATTTCTTTCATGAAGAGATAATCAATATGGAATAATCATTAAAACTCTCTCTTGGGTGTATGGTTTCAGGCCCTATGACAGAGATGATAAATGAGATAAGTGTATATTATCCTCCGATTGAGAGCTGGGCGGGAGCTGTTGTTGCCTGGAAGCAGTATGTTGCTTCTCTAACTACGTTGAGTAGTTCCCAAGCTCAAATGAATGCTCATATCAATCACATTAAAGGTGTAGTAAGAAAATTTTTGGGTGTCTTTGAAGGTTTTAAAAATTCTGTCAAAGAGCATGTGAGAACCTAGGATTTGGTTGTCCATAAGCTGATAAGCAACTTCACTCAATCATTCAAGGAGACTACAACATTCACTGTAAAACCTTGTGCATCATCCAGTGCTTCAGTAGATTTTGATCAGTTTAGAATTGTGCAGAAATAGGATCTTGGTCAGGCTAGTACCAGTAGCTCATCTGACTCTCAAGTGTTCTCTATCATAAGAGATATAAGAAAGTTTGTTCAAGAGTATATGAGAGATGCTATTGCTACTCAGAAATAAATCATAAACAATATTGATTTGTATTTTCGGAATGTTTACACCAAGAATCATCTCAAAATACATTTTAATCTTTTCTTAGAAAACATGAAGCTACCCCCAGTCACTCAAGCTTTTAGAGACCAAGTGAGCGAGCTCAGGGAGTTGATTCCTTCTCTATACAAGTTTATGGAGAACAAGGATGAATTTATCTCTTCTATGGAAGGAGGAAGAGGAATAATTATGTACTTTATGAAATTCTATTGGTCACATTTTTTCATGTCGACATTACTCCTATAATTGCACCTCCTAATCTTCCTTCCTCTGCACTGTCTGCCTTCATTCCTCAGATGACACAGGCTCAAGCTATCAGAAGCATTACGCCATTGATTTCTCTAATAAGTACCCACTAATGGCCAAGAACAGTCTCTGTTTCTCAACCTCCAGTGGTTCTTTCTGAAGTTCCCATGTCCGAGTCTTCCTCTAAACCCAAAGCCAAATCCAAAGAGGACATTCAGGAGGTGGATTGAAGGGTGTCTATGACATTTTATAGGAATCACCTGTACTCTTTTTTTCAAAAATTTTTATTTTTATGTATCGTTTTTCCCCAAGAAAATAATATGATCTTATTCTCTTTTACCTTCTATTACTAATCTCATCGTTTGTTTCAAACATTTTGAAAATCACAAAGGGGGAGAAATATGAAATATGAGAAATATGAGCATAATATATATGATAAATATTAGCATAATAAAGGGGGTGAGATATGAGAAATTTGAGAAATATAAGCATAATTTAATTTTACCGTAATAAAATTCTACATCTGGAACATTTGTTTTATATCTCTGATATAGATGTTTCATACCTCTAGTACATTTTCATATAATACTCTATACTCTGATAAATTTTAAAATGTCATTACTCACACTGATAAGTGAGACTCAATCTATTTAATACTGATATCTTAATGATTTTTTAGGATTATAGTACCATAAAATGAGATTATCAAAACGGGGGAGATTATTGACCTCACCTATTTTGATAATCTCAGTTATGATTCAATATTCTTTGATAATCCCAAATGATTTTTATCATTATAATAATTATTCATTCAATCCATGAAATCACATTATCATGTTGATAAAATATCAAAATTATAATTGGAATTTGTTAATCAACGGTTATCTTTGGTTATATAAGTTTGGTAATAATACTAACTCAATATGGATATGTTTTTCATAGAACAGATTAGTATTCGAGTAACTGATACAGACCTACCGATAGAGTTAGTCCACTAGTATGCATAAGTCCACTGGTATGCACAATAGTTACTGATATAGACCGATAGACCAACCGATGAAGTCTATAAGAGCAACCGATACAAAGAGCTAATGATACAAAGGTCTCTTTTTCATAGCTACCGATAAGGCTATGTACACCGGTAAAGAAGTCTACCGATATGGATAAGGTGAATGGTATACAGATAGATACTGATAAACAGCTTCCGATACAAGTCTGCTGATACAGATAGGCAGCTATCTCTACAAAGTCTATAGATACAATAATGCCACCAGTACGAAAGAGCTATTGATACATTGAGCAACCATTATAAAGACAAACTTCTACTGATACCGACCTACTGACTCAAGTCCACCGATATATGCTCACTGATACTAGGAGCTATCGATGGAAACCAGTCACCATATCTCTAAACCCTACTTATATTTGTTTATTTAACAACAATCATATTTGATACTTTTAATGCAACTTCTATTAATTAATGAAGGTTATTGGAAAGTCAAGGAACCGTACCTCATACCTTTAAAAAGGTAATCATTCCCATTTCTGGATCTAAAGCTATATAAGGGAACCACGAACTAATAAAGACATGTGGTGGTCGGTCAGTCTATACATGCACGTACGAGACAATATTCTGGATATACTGATGGACTTACATGTATTGAAGAAGATTTAATAATGCATACTTAATCAATAAAACCTGAAAATTAAAGGAGATAGGAGCTTCAACGATTTCACTTTCACTCAAGATGATCATACTGATCAAACTAGACCTAGTAGTCAAATACAAAAATGACACTCTGTTTCTTGACAAAAACCAGAGTAGGACTCAAACAACATCTACTCAATCCAAAAGGAGTCCGGAGCTGCATTTCCATCACACAGAGCCTTCAAAACCCATCTCATATCTTTTTAGCTCTGTTGTGATTAGCTTATTTACTTTTCTAGTACACTGTGTGATTCTGTTCATCAAAGACACACACTGACTCCTCAGCATAACTGGAGGATATCTAAAATCCTCACTCAAACCTTTTGAATCCTTTTAGTTCCCACTTTGTATTATGGTAAAGGTCAAGTGTGACCTGGATAGCCTATGTGCTATTGTTTTGTTTTTCCCACTAAGAACTGTGGTAGTGGTCTTGGCACCTAGATAGTCTATGTATTGTTGTTTACCCCGATCCAAGTTGTAGATCAAAGCTTATATATACTATTTGAGAGGAATAAGTTTCATCTTAAGACTGAACCTCTTGGTTAAAACTGTTGGATTTTTTATTTTGATTTAAACTATATCATACATTCTAATGTTATGTACTTTAAATACAAATCTATTTTAGAGTTACTCTGATAGCTAAACTAGCTAGTGTCTGTATTTATTATAAACCATTAGGTTAGTTTCAATAGCTAATATAATATTCATATTAGATTAACTGAGAACTAACAAATCTCTTGAGAACCTAACTAACCCTTTACTATATTACAAATTCACTACAGCTTAGCTTGTTATTTGTATTGGGGGAATTTAAAAGAAATATTTTTAATAGAAATTTTTAATTAGAACTCAATTAACCCCCCCCCCTCTTGAGTATCCACTCCGACCCAGAATCTCTAATATGTTGGGTATGATCATATAATGATATCCCCTTGTTCTCATATGACTATACCCATGATTGTTGTCACATGTCTCCTTATTTACCCATACAGACCATCTGAGATTACATAATTCTTATGTTTCCTTTCTCCATGTTATGAAAAATGGCTATTAAGTGGGAGTAATAAATGGGAATAGTTGTGTAGATAATTTTATGATCATTACACAAATTAAAAGAATGTTTTCCGTGTTTCCAAATAGACAAAACTATTATGCTCCCCAGGCATGTATTTTTGTAATGTACTGTATAATGATATAAAATGATGTAATATCAATGTATTGTAATCTGGGGTTTCTATACGGAGATGTTATCACCACTGTATAAATATTTTTTGATACTATTGAATTCAATGTCACATTATTATTCCTATAAGATCAAATAAATATGTAATAGTGTCAACTTAATATACACAAGAAATACATTAGAACATTATTCCATTATATCCCGGTGTAATTTTCTGAAAATTCATATGTGGTTACTTTCATATCTTGATTCCATCACTTCATAAGTAGAATACATTCTACTGAGACAATCATAAAAAAATTACCCATTTTAGGGATATTTTTTATGTTCAAATAAAATTATTGATGATATTACACCCACAATCTCTGTCTATGGTTTAGGTCTCTCGGAGAATAGATTGAGCTCAATGTCATACGATTATAAAATTTAGGGAACCATCTCATACAAAGGTAGTGTCCCTATCTTTTAAGGGATTATATAATCATATAATGGTATATATCATGATTATGGTATTGTATTTCATAATTTTGAGGATAATTTTCACAATACGAAACCATATTATCTTTTTTCATAATAACATCGACCATCTTATGTTAGATGCATCACAAAAAATGATATAACCCTATCTAGATTTTGGAATATAAGAATAGAATTACATGTCAAGAACCATTAAAAATGAATAAGGGAAGAGTTTAATATGTAATTGGAAGTGGATATCACCTACATCATAGTAATTTTTATCAATTGCAACACCCATATATTGTTATAGATATCTATGTTCAATATCATATATAGCACACATTTATGAGGTAAAAAAACATGACATATTTTTAAAATATTATAACTGAAATACGATTTATATAATGAAGAAAATTCATTGGTGTGTATTACTAGGATTAACAACATAATGAAATACATATGATCGTTATAATTAATAAAAACATATTTGTTTAAATTATTTTGAAATATAATACTAATTTTTATGACAGACATTTAATCTCAAAAAAAGGATTAATTAAATAATGTTTTCTAATAAAGAAAAATTAATATTTTTTTGGATATTTTAAAACTTTTATTTTATAAAATATAATTTCTTTTTGATATAATAATAATATTATTCACTTAGGGTGAAATTATTAAAATTTTAGGATCATTTTAATTTTTTAGTGATTAGTGAAATATACCCATTATAGTAAAACACTTACTTCTTCAGACAAATTAATAAATTTTAGTAATACATTATTATTATTATTATTTTATTTAAAATTTAATATTAATTATTAATATTTGATACAATTAATTTCATATTAATCATAGTTATAAGGGATTTTTATAAGGTTATTTTATGGTTAAAACACATTTTTCTTCAAAAACATAAATTGATAATTTTTCTCCTTTTTAAATCATTATAATAACCCCAAATTATAAATGATTTAAATAAAATTTATATTATAAATAGATATATGTATTTAAATTCATTTAATACTGGTTTTTTATACATGTCAATTAAATATAATATATTTCTTAATAAATACAATTCATGAGAAAAAAATTGTCAACCCGTTTTATAGGATTATTATTACAATGAATTCTACAACTATTGTTGTTAGAATTTTTTAAAATGGATTCCATATTTTTATTAAAAATAATTATAATTACCTAATAATTTCAAAATAAATTTTTCAATTTTGAATATTAAAAAAGATATAAACTACTTACTGTTGTGAAAAATTGAAATGTTAAAAACTAAGTGACCATAGAGGTAAATGGATTATCTTGTTTAAAACTTGTTTCTTAGTGGATTTTGGATGTTTAAATCATCCATATCAACCCTACAGACCAATATATTTCAATTATTAAGAACATTACATGAGATTGACTTCCCATAATTGAATTATTTTGGGTATTTACAAAATTGACACTCCTCTTAAATTATTAAAGGGAACTAATATATATCACTTACTCACACATCTCAAGGCATTTGGATATATAAAACCCTATGAAAATCACCATCAATATTCCTTATCCTCATTCTATATTTACATGGATTCCTGAAATTCCCACCTTATCCTCCTTAATAAGATACAAAATAGAGTTTCTTTTATGTGAAGTTAATTGTCTCCCCGAGATTCTTCTTTTTTAGTCCTTATTTTTCCACCATTAATTAATTCATTGAAATTATAATATAGTAAATCATATATATCCTAAATGATGGGATTCATTATTTATATTTCATAATATGTATCTGTCTCTTCTTCCACCAACTTGGAAATGAAAATATCTTTCGTTTAAATGGGGGACTACCACCTCGCAAACCGGTGTAATTTTTTTACACCATAACCTATCATAAATATTAATGTATATGTATTGAATAAATATACATTATTTGAGTTTTATATTAATAATTTTATAAATTTAACATATTATATTCTATCTTAAATTTCCATCCATTGAAGAATGATAACATAGTTCATCAGTAAGTCATGCTAAATTATTGTAGAGCGATGTGATTCATTTTTATTACTACATAAAAAGGATGGTAAATATATATTTATTAAATTAAATTTTATTAATTTTTTTTACATTATTCTCATTATGTTAAAATTATATTATACATATCTTCCATCTATTTTGGTCATTAAATAAATAGAATCTTTACTCATTCATATATATGACCAACTATCTCCAAGATTGAAACGTAGTTCATTTTTCAAAACCACCATTCATGATGGGATTTGAGGATATAATTAAATTATCGAAGTTATAATTATTCCATTAATATTATTGTGGATATGATAAAATAATCTACTTGGCCTTATTCATCATTCCAAAATGATTTTGGATATATGAGACAAATATTCTCAAAATGTCCAACACGAAACTAAATGAATAAGCAATTGAATATAACATGATAAAGAGTAAAATAAATGAAATAGTAAATAGGAAAATCTTCATCAACAAATTAAATAATAATCATATATTTATTATTCTAGATTGTAAATAATGTACGTGACATGATTGATTCAAACTAATGGTTTTCATCTCAAAACATCCCTCTTTGAGAAACATGTTCTTATATGAGCCTAATTACAATTAATTGTTATTTATACTGAAAATAAAATATTTTCAATAATTTAAAATTTATGCTAATTTATTTTTTAACATAAACATCAATATCTCTATCATTAAATGGATTATTATTAGTATTTACCTTAAATCGTAATTGATTTTTCATCTCACTTTTACTCTTATGAGGCATATTTAACATTCACCGCTATATTACATTATATGATTTATAAAATACCTCCCTTAATATTATATATCACACATCTATTCATCTTTATCTAATTTAAGGTTTAAATTGGATTTATTTCTTTCATTAGGCGTACAATTATATTTTTATAGAATTGGAAAGGGTTTGTTTTACTATATTATCAATAATTAAGATTATTTAAAATTAAGTATCACCAGGAGAATGGTTTTTATATTTATATGTTAAGCCCAAAATATTTTTTAATCTAATATCTATTAATGAAATTATAATTTATTCATTCTAGTCACAAATATTTTTTTAACATTATTTAAAAAATATTTTTAATATTATCAAACTTCATTTCTATTTTTAGTCGAAATTACTTTTTCAACCATATCTATCTTTTATGAAAATATTTTCACGCTTTTTTTTAAATTTAAAACATTAATTATTAACCTCATTTTAAGAATATTTATTATTTTTCAAAAATTTATGAATATAATTTATTGTTCTTTTTTTGTATTCCATTTTATCATTTTTATAATAGTGTGAATGAAATAATTTTTAAATTTTTTTAGCACACACTAAAATAACCATCACAAAGACCAATAAATAAATTAACTATTAATTTAATATTTTCCATCTTTATTTTAAAATAAATCGTTTTCCATAATAATTTTTGATATTTTTTTATTTATAAGATGTTATTTCAAACTGGGGAATGTAATTTTCTTAATAAATATTCCACTAAATCATATGAAGTCATCTGGATTGAAAATGAAATCCTTTAATGTTATGGATTTATTATAAGTTGTGTATATATGCCTCTCACATGTATAACTATCATGATCTCACTATCGTTTTTGGGTAATATATGCCTTACATTCTTCACTAGAAGGCCTTGATTATGAGATTTCCACTGATTATGATATGAGGCATGTTAATGTAGCATATTTTTTTCAATGGGTAATTAATATATTCTTGTATTTTGATTAATTTTAGTTTTTTGGTGTACATGAATCATGAACAAATTATGTTGTGTTTTCTAGATAGTACTCAAATTCATTGGATAGACAGTTATTTTCATGTGGCGTATTGTATGGGATTGGTGGGTAAACTAATATACTATAGGACATTTTCCACCTTGTGATATTTTATAGGAAGTAAACCTTGACTATTTTTAGCTAATTTTGTATGTTAATTCAACAGATATTTGGTTTCCAATATCGTATGACACCATTTTATGGTTGTTATTATCACATGTGATTACTCAAGACCCTTCTATTCTATGATATCATATAATACCTTGGAATCACTTGTTATTTTTTCTTATCATGTTAATTACCTTAGTATGAATCTATCCCACCTCTTTTCTTTTATGTATTATTCAAGATAACTTATTCAATTTTAAATGCTCAATGAATATCAAAGTATATTATGGTGATTAATGTGATGATTTTATATTTTTGTTTTTTAAATTACCATTCATCCAAATAAACTAGGCATTTTCAATTTTTATTTTTTATTTAATATAAATATTCGTTAAAATAATGTAATGGTATGTGTAAAAGGCATGGTTCTCTATAGTTGGAAATAGAAGATTGGTTTTTCAATTCATTATTTGTTTTTATGGGAAAATTTTATGTAGAGAATTAGGGATATATTAAAGGATAAGTCAATGAATTAAAAAATATCCAAGAATTTTCATAAAGTATATAGAGATTTTGTTCCATGAAATTACATACATATTTAGACATTACAGTTGGATGTTATCTGGAATATTGGTACATTCGAGAAATAACCCAAGAAATGGTACATTTAAAAAGACTTGATCATCACCTAGTGTACTTAAATGGGACATGACACACAGCTGGATTGACCCATAGGGGAGAAATTATTTGGGAATTCAAAGAATATTTATGATTCATTGTGAAGGAAATGAATAAATTATTATCTTATGAACCCTAATATGAAATGTTACCATGGATAAAAAATAATCAAACATGGAGACTCATAATACAAAATATAAATCTAATTTTTAATTAATTTCTTATAGTTTTTATTTTCCATTTCCTCTATTAATTTATTCATATCTTGTTTCTTTTATTCTTTTTAGTTGATGCTGGGAAATATAAGAAAAAATGATATCATCTAATGTGATGGTAAATGTGATAAATTCCCTCACAAGAATCCTAAACTAATGGGAATAGTTGTTATAAACCTTTTGATTAATCTAATTGATCTATATATAATTATTTTTAACAACTAGAACTTAAATAATGTTAAAAAAATATTCAAGGAGATAAGAATGGAATCACAAGGATGTTTAGTAGTTATAGATGATAATGAAAAGATTATTGGATTTCCCATTTGTCAAAATTGTGGGAATAATCCCCATAGAAGATGCCTTAATTTAATAGGTTGACACTTTACATGTGGAAAAGAGGTAACAAAGCAGATAATCTATAAACAAAAATGAATAGTATGATTTAAAATGTGCAAGTAAATACATTTCATACTAATAGAAAACTAAAAATTCAATGTCATAGGTTATCATAGCATGGTCTTTATTTGATTCAATTCCATAATTGAATGATTAATCCCTAACATTCTATATTATTAAATTAATTTATGTGGAAATATTTATATGTTTGGGTGTTATAAATCGAGAATCATATTGTTGAAGTATTTTTTACAATGGTATTTTGGTCATTAAATTTCAATAAATATCTATATAATTTTATGAAGTAGTTTTTATTTTAGGGTTTGAAATAATATGATGAATGGTACTAACGACTATGAAATATGATGTAATAGTAAGGTTAAATTTTATGGAATAACAGATGATTTTGGAATATATAATCTCAGTGATGTGATTGATGTTGAGTAAATAAAAGTCAATTTCAATTCATAGATTTTTTGGAATATAATGAGAAAGATATAAAAACATAAAGTTTCAAAAAAGTGATTAGATTTATTATATATTTTTTAATGATGATAATCTTATTCAATATAATATTAAATTTCCATGGTGAATTATGAATCTCATTACCATTTTATATTTTATTTATAAAAAGGAAAACCCAAAAGATGGGAGGAAACCCATCGTAATTGACAAGGTCATGGGGCTAGAACCCCCAACTGAAGAGAGACAAGTGTATAGTTTTGGCCACTTACCAATGTGATGTACTAGTTAATATGAAATTGTTTGAACTAAAATGATTTTTTGGATTATAATTTCTTCGATTTTTTGAAACATATTGGCTGATAAAATGTATTTTTTATAATTTTTTGTACTTTTATGGGATTTCAAATACTTTGAGTAAAATTTATTTCTCTTAGAAATATTTAACCCGTTTGTGTAATGTAATGGATTCGTTGGAATAAATGATATTTTATTTTTTAATAATTATGTTGAAGGGTATGATATAAAATATTATCTAAAAACATTTTTTAATGATTTTCTTGATGTTATTTTGTATATGGTGTTTTTTAATTAAGGAATAGTCTATGTGAACCACTTGTTTTCTTGTTGAATTCCGAGATTAACGTATTCATATTTTTTTGGTATTTATATTAAATTATGATAACAATTTTATTGAATTTTTACAGGTGTAATATATTTATTCTTTTTAATGGATAATATGATAAATTATTATTTAATGATTGTGATTCATGTATAAAAATAATATTCGATATTCATTACATTTAGTAATTTCTGAAGTTGAAATTTAATGAAGCAGAATTTAAGGATGAAATTGTGTTTATGAAATATGAATATATCATGTTATTATATTTTATACATTTTTATATATTGATAGTGAAATAATAATTTTACTCTATAAAAATGATCTTGGAACAAAAAATTTATCACAATACCTTCATATATGGTTTATCACCATTTTATTAACTCATTAGTAATTTATTGTTTTATGGTCGATAAATTTTTATTGATCATTCAATTTATTTTTATAAATGTTCTCAATCACTCTATATAATTATATATTATTTTCTTCCATGACCATATAATGATATACCTACAATGTTCTACTAATTGGGACCCTAGTTACACATTACTCTTTATTCTGTAAATATTTATCTTTCCCTCTATTAGGAGGCAGATTTATTAAACATTTTTACAATGAGGATTTCAAATAATAAATGTAAAAAATGTAAAAACCTTTATTACTATGAATAAATTCAAATTATAATGATAAAATGTATCCAATGGGGGTGTAATGTGTAAAAGGTGATATTAATATGAAAATTATGTTTGATATAAAATACATTAGGAAACATTGAGATTAAATGAACTAAAATAAATTATTAAAATTTTATTACTTAAATATAACCCATATTACCTAATCATTATGTTTTTCAGTTTTAATTCGATAAAATTTTTATTTATATAGATTTAATTGTTTTACTCAATATAATTATGTATATAAATTCCTGAAAAATAATCTCTTAATTTTTTTATAAAGACATTTATTCTAAAATAAATATGTTTTCTTTGAAATTAATTTTTATTCATTTTTAGAAAAAAATAGCATAGTTAATTTTTTAATATTTTATAAATGTTTAATTATATAATTAACCTCACTTTATACATCTATTTATATATATATAATTATGTTGAATTTTGGAGATTTTTTGCAAAACATATTTTTTCAGTATAAAGTTAAAAATTTCGATTTTTAGTAAAAATAATTTTTTTCTATAAATTAATAAATACTATAATCTCAATTTTTTATTAAAAATGACATTTTTGGCATTAAAACACATTTTTATAAAAACAGTTTAAATTGCATAATGATTATCCATTTTAGTTAATAAAAATAACACCTAATGAGGAATTTTTTAAATAAAATGTAATGATTATATATCAGTAAATGTGAATTGTATTTCAAATTTTTATTATTTTTAGTAATATAGTTTATATAATATCATCAATTATAAGAAAAGTAGATTCCATAAAAAACTATTTTTTCAACACATTTCACGTGTTTATTTGAAAATTTAATTATAAAACTTATATGATATTAATTAGATAAAATATATTATATTTTTTGATTAATAATAATTAATATTAGTTAATATATTATAATTAAATAATTTTCATATTGAATAAGAAAAATAGTAAAAGAATAGTTACAACGGTGAAAATGGAAATTGTTAAAAGTGAGTAAACATAAAGGTAAATGAAATAATATGTTTAAAATATGTTTAGTTCTGAATGGTGGATGTGTGAATCTAGAATATCATTCCATCATTCCATAATTTATCATTTTTTAGTCACTTGTCATGAAATGGATGTCTGATAATTCAATTGTTTTGGGTATCTAAATAAATACCACTCCTTCTCTATTATAAAGGGGCACCCATTTCCCTCTCTTCATCAAAGATGTCAATCCATTTCATGGAACAGAAAATAGAACAACATCTACCAAAAATCCTTATACACACTCTATTTCGTGTACTCTTTCCAAAAGTGTACTAAGGTACCTTAATAAAATATCAAAAATTATTTTATTCGTTGAAAATTAATCATCTTCACAAATCACCTTTTATTTACTTTTTCTTCTTCCACCATCAATTATTTATTAAAAATTTAAATTTAAAAAACTTTTTTATCATATATAAAATAAATTTATTATGTTGATGGAAAAATATTTATGTTTTTCATCATCCCTTAAATGGGAAATGACACCATCATTTGTGTGTATGGTGGAAAACAACCTCACGAATCGATGACATTCTGTTTCCATCATCAACTATCACCAATTTTAATGATGACAGATTTAATTTTTATTCATCATATTCAGGAAATTTTCGTAATTATTTAAACATAAAATATCATATACTATATTACCTTAACATATATTGAGGATTTGTCACATAATTTGTGTATACGATGAACTATCGCATCATAAAGCAATGTGAATTTTATTGATAAAAAATAAAATTGGCAGAATATGTAAGAATATTAAAATAAATAATATAATAATTATTATATAATATTAATCATTAAAATACGTTATAATACTTATGTTACTTCCCTCATGATTGTGGTTAATGGAAATGTTAGTCTTGCTTCTGTGTGGACAACCATATCCATGATCATAACGTATTTCATTTTTCATAACCATCCGTAATTATTCATATTAAAAGTCAAATTTTTGTATAAAAATGTTAACTATTTTATGATTATTATTATAATGATGATGAAATAATATCTTCTTATACCTTCATTATCTTATCAAAGTGATTTTTGATATATTATATGAATGTCTTCAAAACACCAAAACACGAACCTATATGATTAAATTTTTTAAAATAACATTATAATAAATAAAATAAAAGGAATATAAATCATGAAAATGGTTATAAAATATTAAATAATTATCATAATTAAATTATTATTGATGATGAAGAATTAACATGACATTTGAGTCTCGAGGTAAGGGTTTTAATCAAAAAACATCCTTCTTTGAGAAATGTGATATTTTATGAACATAATTTATTTTAAAATATTTATATTCAATGAATTGAATATTTAATATAATTTATTATTTTTATTCATTGTATTTTAATTTCAAAGTCATGATCACTATTTTCTGGTGGTTTTTATTATAAAAATTCATATATTAATAGGGATTTCTCATCTAACATTTACATTTGTGATACGTATTCCATACTCACCACTTATTCCATTGTGTAGTCTATATACTAACCCATTAATATGTAATATAATTAATTTATTTTCCATAACAGTACTTCATGTTTCAATTGATGTTATTTTTTCTTGGTGCATATAGTTTAAAAATAAGCGAAGTGATAAGGGAATATTTCAAAATCTAATAATTATTCAAGATTATTTATGTTTAAGTATCCATTATAGTAATTTCATGAAATCCATACCTTAAGCCATATATTCTGTTATCCAATGGTAATCATGAATGGTTCTTGTAATAGTGCCATTTTTTATTCTATGTTACATAATATAATTGATTAAATATATTTAAGAACATCGGAAATAATTTCTCTCTTTAGTTAAAAATACTTTTTATTATAAATTCATGATTTATAAAGGTATTGTAAAGAATTTATTTTAAATTATAAAATGATTTAATATAGAAATTTTTATTCATGTTCTAATTTTTAATAAATAGTTTTAAAGGGATCTCCTTGTTACTCTCTGAATGTGGTACTTTTAACCTTATTACGATAGCGTGAGTGGAATGTTTTTTAAACATAGATGGAATGTACATAATTAACCACTATCATGAATACAAATTCCATTAAGTATTCATTTTTATGTCTCCATTGATCATTTATATGCATATTTTTCTACTACATTTTGGATTTTTGAAGATTTTGGAGAAGTTATATCAAATTGAGAAGTGTATTTTTTTTAAAAAGCATATAATCTTCAAAACAACATTTAAAAATGTATAAAGAAATTGATGTTATGGATTTCATATACATTGTATATATTTATTACATATATACCTAGTGTGTTATCCTTTACGTCAATGTGGTAGTACATTCCTCATATTCATCTCTCAAATGCCTTTAATTTGAAATTTCCATTAATTATGATTGGATAAAAGAATATGAAACCCATTATATTTAAATTAGTAATTCTTATGAATATTTTTTTTCATTTTTTTCAATTTTTTGGAATATACAGATCTGGAAAATGTTATTGTTGGTTCACCCAAATAGTGCACTGTTAAATTGGGTAAGGCTTTAGTCACATGAGAAATCATGTGTGGGATTTGGGATTAAACCTAATCCATTATGATACTTTCTCCACCATATTTTATTTTCTCTTTACTTATCCTTGACTCATGATTATGTTATTTAATGTATATCAGGCTAGTTTCCAATATTTCAATGATCATCTGATTCCAATCTCATTATGTTATGCACCAATTTGATTAGTTATAATCCTTCTCTTTTATGATACCATGTTATATATTTGAGACATATGTTGTGTTTCCTTATCATCATTATTCAAATAATGGTATTTATGGATCACCATATTATTTAATTTATTTTATAGGTTATCCTGACATTTTTTATGATCTAATGGAATTTAGAAGATCATTAAATATATTACCTTATATATTTTTTATTTTAGTTTTTTATTTACCTAGTACTCTAAATATACTAGTACTTTTTATCATTATATTGAACTTAGTGGATATTTATGTTAATAACATGTAATAATATATTAAAAAATAGTGCGTCTCTTTATGAAGGGTGATTCAAACATAGAAAATTGATTTCCAAAATACAGGTGATATCCTATATAAAATAATAATATATGAATCTCAAATACATTTCTTCAATCTTCCAATTAAAAGATAACGTTCACTATTTAAGGACCAATTTAGAAGTCATTTTCCCAGACCACATGTCCTCAAAACATAACATAATAGATATTTTTTCAGACATGTTAATATATTTTTATAAATAATATTATTTCAAAAATTTCCATGAATAGATCTTACATGAGTCATGTTTAGTATATTATTTCATTAATAGATCAAGATATCATCGAAGAATACCACATAAAAAGAATCTATGTACAGGTCATATATCATGTCCATCAATTCTAGTGAAACTGTTAGAGTTTTAGTGAGACCTATTGGAAGTATAAGATACTCATAGTGACTATACATGATCCTAAATATTTTAGGGACATATGACACCTTAATTATATGTTGGTGGTATTCTAGAAAAATATCAATATTTTTGAACCTCTTTTAGCACATTTATTTACCCTAAAAATCATAAATGTTGTGTTAAGTATTTTTATTGTTGATCACCACCCACCTAATATTTTGATAATCAATTAATAATTTAATGCCCTTATCAACAAAAATGTCATAGATAACAAGGGTTTCATATGTTAACGCACTTGTAGAAATGAATCCCTTGGATTATAAATTTTCCAACTAAATATTCAACTCTTTCAATTATTTTGGTTCCATATTGTATCATGTTATATATACTATATAGGTTACTATTAGTAATTAAATGGAGAACTCTACATCTCTCAAATTAGGTTGAAGATAACTTTTGGATGGTAAAACCTCATGAAACACTATAAAAATATGAGTATGTTCTTATCTCAAGGAATCTAAAATAATATCAATTTCTAAATAGGATAAAAAATTAATATTCCAGTATAGTGATGGTACTTATCCACTAGGCATTAGTTTCCATTCAAATTGGTGCACCTAAGAGTTCTTGTTAGAGGTTTAAAAAGAAACATAATGATGATAAAAATTAATCTAAGCTCTAGGGGAATACATTTGATACATTTTGATCATGAAATCAAATATATTAATTGGGTGAAAAATAAATTCCAAATATACCTCAACCTAAGATATAAAAATAGTGAAAATGGGGAATTAGATACTCCTCACCCATTTCATTCAATGAATAAACTCTATCTGTACAATTAATGGAATTTAATCTATACAGTGATTTACAAGTTTCAAAGAGGGATGATATTAATGTCCTATTGGAATTAGAAACCAGAAAATAGTATATGTTAACAAAGAAAATAAAAAATATTATATTTTTTACTCTTGGGGACCACCTTGAAATCCACTATAAACTTGTACACTAAGTGAAATCATTTACATATAGATGAAATATCAGTTCAACCCTCATAATTATATAATTGAAAACTATATCCATGGAAACATTTTAATACACCACTAACCTTGTATGTGTTATTGACATTTATATATTTTTCAATAAATTAAATCTTGAAACAAACATGATATTTGACCCATACATCTATGAGAGATGCAATACATTGGTGCTATTAATCAATAAAGAATCATATTTCAGATATTCATAAACTAGATTAAGGTCATCGGTTCTTAAATAGAATCTATAGAGGGTATAGAATCTGCCATTTTGTTGGAGAAACCACTACATTCTTTTTTTAACTCATTCTCGTTTCTATTCACTATGTAAGCCTATTTAAATTTTAATGAGACATGTAAGGAATGCAAACTAGTCTCAATTTTCTTTCCTAATAAATTTATGTCATCATCACTCAGTCCATAACATCATCAATAGTGCAATGCTTCGGTTTTAGTTCCTAATAATTGATATTAGGCTAAAATTCAATATTAAACCATTGAAATATTATATTTGTCATTAGACATGAACTCTAGAGGTAAATGATAATGTAAAAAAAGGTTATCATACATTTTAATTGATTTTTCATCTTATTAAAGAGTGATGAAATCCATGGAACTAGAAATAACAATGGTATCCCATGTTATATTATTGTATAAAAATTTCATTAAAAAAATTATTATCAACAAATTCATCCTTTTTTTGATAAAATCTTTGTAATACCACCTTATACTATGGACATCAAACATAAGGATGATAAATATTAAATTAATAAAATTTAAGACCTCTGTGAATTAATTAGTATTTTCAAAGACCCACAACTGGGTTTTCTCATCCAACGGGTCATTCATCCCTTAGAAGGATATTATTTTCTAATATAAAACCCATAGTATCTATTATTATACAATAATTATATGTATTTATATATATATCATGAAAAAAATTGAGTTATTCCTTTTTCCATAACATATACCCAATACACTATGGCATTGACAAGATTCTAATCAAACAGAGGTTTTTCCCATTGATGTTTATCTAAAACACCCACATTAGGATTAAATATAAGTGTTATAGGATACATAATGTTGTGAAACACAATGAAAATAAGATAAATCATCAATCAGTGGAACACCATTGGAAAACCAATGAATAAAATGGAGACATGACTCAAGAACACACTTTCCATGGAATCCATGGAAATCTAGGCTCTCTACGATGCGATCTAGAAAGAAACTCTCATTTTTCCTACCCCTTATGATACAATAGTAATAATTCTTATATACCCATAAATCCAAAATCACAAAAAATGTCTCTATTAATAAAATTCATCAAGAACAAACATGGGTCTTCTAAAAACAAGATATCAACACATTCCCATTGTAAGACATGAAGAATATTCCTGATCCCCATTGGCTAAAAAAAGTGTCTTAAAATAAAAATAACATCCATGGTAAAGGGATTTATTTAAAAATATAATAAATACTACAAATACATCATATATGAGATTATGATACCTTCTTTATAAAACAATATTAATAATTAAATCTATAATTTAGTGCATAAAATCATAATGGTGATCCATATACATGGATGAAAACTATATAAGTGGAAAAGAAGAAATATAAAAATAGAACCAAAATAGTGAAAAATATTATAACACATCTCCCAAAGACATGGTTTTACAATTAGTGGGAACTATTGAAGGAATTTTAGCAAGTTATGCATCGTAGATTCATTATTCCCTAGTAGACCATTGGGTAAAAATGGGCCTATGGTACATGGAATGGGCCTTCATGCCCACTAGGCCAATGGGACTTGTATAGGTGCTTCATTCCCACTAGGCATATGGTCCACGTATTGAGTAAATCTGGATTAATTACTAGCCTATCTCTAGGGGATATAAGCTCCCTTTCTGGCTTGTGTGAGGTGTGTGTGTGTGTGTTTAATTGTAATTATATCCCCCAAGTACCTATTATATATGTTACATTGTTCAACGCCCTACTTAGTTCCAACCATATAAAAAAATTACTAACATGATATTTTATCAACTACAAGTGGTTTGATTCCATTTCTAATATCATATATGATAATTTTTATATACACATGATAGATTTGTGCACAGTGTGAGATTAATAAAATGTAGGATACCACCAAGAATCACAAAAGAATATTTAATTCAATAAATCATTTATTATTAATACAAAATAATCAAATCACAAGGAGAAAAAAAATTTATATTCCTATATATAATTGGGGATAAGAACCACATTGTATTATTTTTAAAACAATGGTTTGAAGAAGAACATTTCTGAGTATGAAATTAGAACATGGTAATAAACCATATAATTATATATTTCTATTAAAATAGTAATATAATGATTAAAATATAGTAATCAATACCCAATTGTAAAATGAAAACCTTTGTAATAAAATTTATCATAATGATAATGAGTATTAAGGTAATGAATGTTAGTAATATAATGAATCTTAAAGACATTTGTGATCGTGGGAAACAAAACAAATTCCACTCACTCTACATCACTATCATGTGTATCCCTAGTTATCTATTTTTTTGTTACTATTATTGAATTTATCCAATTTGTGGGATGCGAACTATACCTTTCCTTTCTTTTCCATGATTTCCTACATCATATGTAGGCCCACATATGAAATATCCTTTTTTAGAATTCAAAACATTACCAAGGGGTATTTTTCCATCAAAATACATCTTATTGATTATAATACAAATATATCCAATATAGGAATAATTTTTATTAAAATATTTTCTAACAACAGACCATACATTAATTTTAAAATAGATTTTTCAAAATCAAAAATATTCATTTGAAAATATAAATCATCTTTTAAAAAAATAATGATTCATATGAAAAAATAATTTTTTAACTCCACATACCAAAAACATTCATAATATCCAACAATCATATGGAACCCATAATCCTATAGAAGTGACATCCCATAGAAAATTAAAATATTTTTTAAAACATAAATCATTATCCTGAAATCACTTATCCAAACATCCCGAGGATTTCATAGAGTTAGGATGACTTTAAAAATTAATAATAGAGTTAAATAATGTAAATAAGGAGAGGGAACCACTTCACATGAGGTTCTCTAAATATTTAGGGTGAATCTATATTGAAATATCCCCATTAGTGAAGGTTGAAATGAGACTTTATGGGAGCGTAGAATCCAATTTTTCCTTTTTCTAAAAATATGTTTTGAAAATAATAAAAGTATACTAATGGTAAAAAAAAATAGAACATAATATAAACATATGGGATGTTTGGTTAATGGAATGAATCATTGACTCGAAACATATATGATTCCTACCCTATATTATTCATGTCCAGATAAGTGGTTCATGATGGGAACCAATCTTATTCATTTTGGTGATCAGTATGTTGATAATTTTTCACTGTTCGTGGAATGAATACCAAAGTAATGTTTTGAAATTATATAAAAACCATGATATGACTCTTTAAAATATCCAATAATCTGAAAATTTGGAAAACATCCACCAAATAATATAAAACACAAAAAGGGTTTTTTGTACATGAAAGAAAAACAGAGATGTGACTTGAAAATATTTTATTATCATAATGTGATATAGGTTAAATATTGAAGTGTCATCCGTTGATAATAAGTTTTTATAATTTATGAATTCTTAGGAATTAATTTATTTTTTATATTATTTGTTGATCTAATTTTCATAGATTTTTCTCACTCTATATTTTTTTGTTTTAGTAAATGGATCGATCATGGAACAGTTATGTTAATCATGAATGTTCTAGATAATGCAATTATTGCCCTATTGAGAAAGGAAATGAGAATGGATAAGTAATGTTAAATAATTTTACAATTATGATAACGCTCTCTCAATACAAGAAACATATTGAGATTCTAGTTAAATAATTAGGAACCAAACCATATATGAGTCTTTCATGAGGTATTATCCACCATTTTTAGAGGGTCCTCATATCCACTAAGTGTCAAGAAATTGATAATTACCATATAAAATATGTTTTCCAATATCTAGTTCTTGGATAATGATCTTGTTTTTATAAAGGTGTATATTTTAGAATTTGATATAGGTTAAAAGGAAATGTTATTAATAATTCAATTAAATTGGAATAAATTGAATCCATGGAACTCAATTAGTATAATATGGTATAATTTCAGTATTTTATTTCCCTAAATTATTTTGATGAAAATTAGAAGATAATTCTTTAATGTTACGTTGAAGTACGACAAATTAATTGGTGACATAGATGATATAACTAAATGAACTCTGTAGTGATCTTATGGTTTAATCACAAAACATGAAATCTCTATTGATCAATTAATTTGTTTCATAAAAATATTCTATAAACTGTTTTAACAAGAAGAAACTATAGTAGCTATAAATAATCATTTTGATGTGATATCAAGGTTGAAATCCATAGTGGTGGTTCCTATCATTTTTTATGTTCTAATAATAATAGGAAGATGTTTTTATGACTAAATTATCTTATTATAACACATAAAGTAAAGAAAATGAGTATTATTTTATTCCAGAAGTGTAGAAATAATTATGGGAGAAATTGTATTAATGGAACTGATAAATATTTTATGTGTGAAATTGAAATTCATTAAGCAAGTGGATTTAGATAAGATGTAAAAAATGAATTATATATAAATATTTAGGGAGAGAGATAATTCAAATACACAACACACACTTAAATTCTAAAATTACAATGATTAAAGGAATTATGCTAACTAGTTCATGAATCCTAGGGATATTTATCACAATTAGTTTCAATAAATTATTTATCCAAGTGATTAAATGAATAACCATGTTATCACAACTTCCAATATGGGTCATGAAAATGAAGTGGTGAAAGTTTTTTTTATCATAAACTCGATAACAAAAAATAAATTTTTTGATTCACTGTTTACCCACTCTATTATATCTGATGATCTTGATAATGGTATCACATTACCACCATAATGATTGGATGTTGAATTTTCTGGGAATACTTCAAATGATTTGATTATTGCATCTAAAGTCTACATATCCTACCCAATATAGGTTTTTTTAATATGTTTATGAATAATATTGTCATTATTCCTCTACATGAGTTTTATTTTATTTCGGGTAAGGATTGGATAGATATTAATAGATACAATATTAATTTCCATGGAAGGCGGGTCACATTTCATATTATGAATGAAAAAATGATTCTCTAACATTGTGATGATGAATGGGAACGTCCAATTTAAATTATAGTCATTTTATCGGTCATATTACAACTTCTTGAGGAGTATATATCTCAAATGTTTGGGTAGAATAGTAACAATGATGAAATGGATATTTTTCTAGAATATTATGGTTTCTTTTCTAACAATTTTCCAAGACCAGCCATCAAAGATACTATTAATTTTTTAATATAACTCATACCCAGTAATAACTGTATTTCAATGACTATATATATAAAGGCCATGATTGAGTTGATGGAATTAAAGTGTAAGTACCACGTATGAAAACCCAAGTATGAACTAGAGTGCCACATGACAACATCTGTGTCTCCTTATATGCATGATGATAAAGAATAGTTGTGAGGATCTATGTTCATCAGTGGGGAGACTATACCCTATGTATAATGTACCCAAATATTTAATAATATAGAAAATATAATCATCTTGGTAAACTAGTGGAAACTATGTAGACAACATAAAATTCATACAAATATGTATGTTGGGCCCACATTTTATGAAGAAAAAACGTATAAATGAAATAAGATAAAATAATAATATATGTGGAGCCCTCTGGAGTCTACCCTAGTCTGATTCGAGATTCAAGTTCCACTGCATAACAATTATCCACATTCCCCTTTCACTTACTTTAATAACTATATATAAATTCTTAATGAGTACAAGGATTCGGGTTATTGATGTGATTAATAAAATCAAGTAGTTTACCTGGGATTTTTCCATCACAAATTTCCAAATGTAATTTTTTTGTATACTGTTATAAAAATAGTTGTGAAAACATCATAAAAAACACAAAATAATGTACCAAACTATCATATTCTAACAAAGAATCAATATATCCAAGATCATACATTATTGAGATCCATGATGGAATGATTGCCAATGGACATCAGATATATATCAATAACCAGACACAATAGTATTATAAATATCTCTCGGTGTCCTCAAGGATTCGAGTCACTTATTTTCCATAAGTTCAACAAGTGAACCTATACTTGGAATACACATTGAAATGTGGTTTTTCACATTACCCAATATACATAAGTAATCAATTTTTTTCATGTGCATCAGAATACACAAGTCTTCAATTTAAAATCATGCCACTATGATATCATTCTCTAACTCTATATGTGAGTTCACTTTCATCATCAGTACATGTTGTGTACAATCTTCATCTAAGAGATATATATACCACAGTGGTCCACCAAGGACACATACTAAGGAACAAACACTAAATCTTACATAACAACCAATATGGAAAACCATGATAATAATAGCACATGATCATGTGAAATATTGTAGAATCATATAAAAATATATGAATCAATAACAAGATCCATAAGAAGACACTCATGAACTATCATGGAAAAAATGATCATTTATGGTTATTAAAGAGATGAACACAACCATAATAAATAATCATTAATTAAGAAAAAATGTTATGGAAATATTTGAATATTACCATGGAAACATGTGTATACGAGTGGAGGTTTTCAACATTGATGTCAAGATTAATCAATGGTGTTATCTCCATCACTACATTTGTACACCAGTCGATACATTATAGAAGAATAGTGACTTCTAGATCTAGTTCCAAACAACCCGATTAGGTTCTTTATTAAGGTGAGGATGAACAAAACTCTAATAGAAGAATTCTTACTTAACCTATGAAGACAACAATAAATTGGATAGTTCAATACCAGTTGAAGGAAGAAGTAAGTATCACTCATGGATAATGAAATGAGTGGGACTTGCCATGTAAAATAAACTGATCTAAAAGTAATCCATCGATCATCAAGAGTATCGTATGATGTCAGTGACGAAAATAGTTTTCAAAAATTCCACAAACCACTAAGTATGTGAGTGACCATTATAAATTTTTATGATTCGACAACAATATAAGTACCTCTCATGATAATGTAGGGCTTCATCATCAATAAAACAATTATTACATGATTAATCATAAAATAAGAAAGGGAATTAAGCCTACCAAGAAGTCTTTTGGAGAACCATCATCGAATCACCCAAATATTAAATACCTATAAAGGATGTTATAATTAATTTTTTTTCATAGGGGTTAGAATTGTTTAATGATATAATCATGCCCTGAAATAATACCTTACATGATTTATCACTTTTTAGGTCCTAATGTGATGATGAATTCATCTAATATTATATTTTTAAACATTTTCAATGTTCAAATTACTTTCATCGTATCCTATCCATGGTCCTAATGGTTTGAAAACTCACTATGGCTAAAATGGCCTATCATATAGAATGTAATCCATTTCAATTTAAATTTACCACCACCATGATTTACAATCTTATTTTGTCATCCCTTAGAAGCTGTTTTCCACATAGGGAAAAACCATCAAACAAAATAACATGGTCATAGTTTTTTAAATTCTTTTTTCTTAGTCTTCTCACACCTATAGACATTAAATAATTTCATTATGTGAGTATTTCGAGATTTAATAAAACTATAAATACATTTTTATGCATTCAAATGAGAATCATTGATTCCAATGTCCCACACTAGCATGGAACAGCTCAAAAACAACATGGAGAGGAACATGAAAAATATTTTTATCAATAATGAAATTGAAACAAATCAATGTTTTTTTAGTCTCCCCTATAATGATATCTCATCCTCAAGAAGTTTTTCTAGGGTTCATTCCCATAAAACGAACCAAATAATAGTTAATTTCAACCTCCCACTCCCATGTATCATCATAGTCCCACCCATGTGACCGTATGATTTGAGAAAATGGTATCATCTTCTCTTAAAGTACCATTTGTCTCGGATCTATAATATATATTGGGTGTTTTTTATGATTTTTAAGGATATATCTCAATATTATCATAGTCAATCACATGCAGGTGATCATGAATGTGCCTCCAGAGTTATAAAACATGAAACATAAGTTTCATACCTATGTAGTTTCACATATGTTATAGATAATATTTCACTATCTCCACCCAGACTATGATCTCAAGGGGTCTACACCTACATGTGGATTTATTTCACTCCATCCTCATAAACCATTGACCTATCTGAGGAGTACCTGTTGGGAAATTTTTATCACATATAGAGAAATCTAAATATATCCTACTGTGGTCATCATAATATATATTCCTACTTTGTGTTTTGATAATCCTCTTATGGATCACCTTTACTCTATTGTAGTTCTCCTAACCCAAATTGGGACCCAAGACCACTATCTCTCTAGCCTTAGGTAAAAATATCTTTGTATATATGAATATAATCTCAGAAACTATTATTGTTTGTGAACTCCCTAATTTTGATATGATCATCCCATTCCCCAATAAAGTCTAGGACATAAATGAAATTCAATCCTTCAATATATGAAATTTTATCTATGACTACTTTTCTATCCATGGATGGTTCATTATTCAAAACCATATAAATTCCATTGGGATTTACATAATCCATTCCAATATTGTTATTTGAAACAAAAATATTTTTCAGAAACAATAGTCAAGGGTGATCCATGTAATCATAGACTCATAAAAAACAGCCTTCCAATACCATATTGAAACTGGGTCTCACAGACTGGTATAAAGAGTGGATATTTTTCCAAATGATCAAAAATAACCCGAGAGATATATAAGACTCATTTGGGACCTAAAAAATCCCCTCACAATGTTCATCATAATATACTCTGACTTCCATAAGGGTATATAAAATTTCTAGAGTATACCACCAGGACTCGGGTGCTCAGACATTATCCAATAGCCCGTAAGTCATGAAGAGATAAGACTAGAGACATCCCTATTCATACTTGCCACCAAAATTATCATCTAGAGTTAGGGAAAATATTTTTTTTCATAGGGATGATGAATCGATCTATAATTATGTAAGTCTCTCATAAAATCTCCCCTTATGGAAGTCGGTACATCAACTTTTCCATGTACAATGATCACTTTATTGTCATCCATTGACTACCTAGGTATAGGTACACCTCCTCATAGATGATCCCACATCATAGCTAACTCTAGGACCTAATAATGGCTAGAATTAACCCAATATACAATATAAGATGTGATCACCAATTTGGGCGAACACATTGATCCCTGGACCATAGAGGAACCCATCCTCTAATTGTTGAATAATCTCATCAAGTGTCACTAGTTCTCAAAAGGATACTCCCAACTATCTTGAGATAATTATTTAATAATACTATTAGAATCTAAAATTATTTTAAATTCAAATTTTTCATTATCCATCTCGAAGATAAATTCCTACATGCAATCAACCTAGTGACTATACTTCAGATTTATGTCCCACTATGTGAAGAAGTAATTGAGGAACCATCATTAGTGTAGAAAACAATCATGTCATCAAATAAATCCTATCTACAAAACAAGACTTCCTAAATAATATTTTTCATAACTAAATCATTGGTTTGATATCCCTACTCACAGGGATGTAGAACAAGTGACCCAAAAGTTACTAAATGTTCTATATACATCAATACTACTCACAACCCAAAAAATTATGCATCATAGTGTACATCATAACTAATACATGGTTCATGAAGTATTACCATTTGATCTATAGTCAATCTCTTGTTTATATCAAAAAATACATCTTGATAATGATTTTACCATTGAAATATCACACCCAGATCTGTAAATATAGTCGATGGAGATAATAGATAACAGAATACCTAGTCAAAACATCCATAATATCCCAATAAAACATTAAATATCTTAATCATGATTATGTTTTAGTTATTTATCTAGGATATCACTTCTTATACATTATCTTGGTCCATAGATATTCTTCCTTCAGGTGCTACATTCCCCAATAATTTCACATAGTGGGAGAAAACGTTACTCTTTGAAATCATAGTGTAATATTGATGTTATTGAATCATAATAAAAACTACCTCTAGATTCATATAATACATCCCTTGTGTCATCTAGAAGATGTGGAGATCAATAAAAAAACTCCCTTAAAATTGGTCAATGTCAGGGTGGATGATCTTTTTCATGAGTTTCAAGAACACTACCTATGAATTTTTAGTCAATAAATGTTACTGTCTAATCATATTACCCACAACTAATCTAAAATTACATTTCCAAGACATTCTTCTCACTATCCCATAGCTAGGGATTTCCTGATCAATGATCAGTCTTGTAGTAATACCAGGATCTCCATAAAAGATCAGGGAGATTGTTGATATTAATAAAATGATATATATTCATCATATTAACTTCTTGTAGTTATCATTAATCTAGTTATATTCTAATACTACAATAATCATTAGAGAACAATATAGGTACACCTAACAATGATGTACATGGACTAAATAAACCTTTATACTCTAAGTCCTCAAGTTTCACCATGATCACCTTTAGTTTTTTGGCGTCATATTATAAGTGGATATTGATGTGGGCTCCACACAATGAATTATATATATTTAAAATTAAACTACTATTTTAAGGGGACATCCTACTAATTAATCTGAAAATATTTCCCGAGGGAGATGTAAGACTGATGAAAAAATAGATGGAGATTGTGGTTGTCCTAAAAAAACTCCAAGATTTGATCTCCACCATAAAATTATTTTTCTAAATTGACTATAGACTAATTCTACATGGTCCTATTTCACATCCTATGGTTATCATGTAATTCCATTAATTATAAGACATAAAATATAACCATATTTCATAAAAATAGATCTGATCTCACATGATAATTATCCAGTCTATATTGAGAATCAATACAAAGCTCATTATCTCTAAAAACATAAAGACCCATAGTTGTCCATAATGAGAAATGGATATAGGAAAATCTGGGTATCATTGAATAAAATCTACATTTGTTCCCAATAGTGTATCATAGAAATTTAATTCATTTGAATAATTTATTGATAAGCTAATTCCAGTAATAACCCTCGCATGTATGAAGGAATTAGAAGTGCTTATATCAAAAAGTTTTTAAAGAAAAAAATAATTGATCAAAACCATACAATAAAAATTAGATGGTCCCAATTTCCATTTACAATATTCTCAACAACTATATTCAAGTGGTCAATCTCAGATCCATGATCATGTCCCTAAAACATGTGACTAGTAAGAGTCATCACTATTTGGTCCTACATCTGAAGGCCCCACCAGGATCCCTCGGACGATGATCAAGACTTCCCATCACAGATTCGTCTAACCCAAATTATGATGCACGAGTTACAAGTGGGTTTAATTATAAGTTATCCATTTTGTTGTTATTAACACTTGGTATGTCAATTCCAAATTCACAACCACATATAGAATCTAGATAGCTATTTCATTTAATAGAAATCACTCACTCCATACCTAACCAAAATTATAGGATAACTTCTTAAATATAGAATAATCCCAATGTATTTTTCATAATTTATTATTTAACTAATCAAATTAAATAAAAAAAATACTTCCTTAAATGAAAACTATAGTGACCCATGATACAAACACATATTATTAAGTAATTTCTAATTTAAATATCTTATAATCACCACCCAAGGACAAGGATGAATAATGTATTTGGGATAGTGGGTACATAAAACGACTATATGAAATTATAATATAAATTCCACTTTTTAATATCATTATTTTATTTATAGACCCCTTTATCTTTTATAAAAAATAAAATATCATGGGGAATAAATAAAGAAAAGGGGTGGGACAAAAATCCAAATAGGTTAATGACCATAATATCAAATCATATCATATGAGTAAACTAAATAACTTTATATCATTAAGGCATGGATCATGAATAATAATAGGGAAAAATTTCATAATAAATATCAAAATTTCAAATAATGGACTTTGAGTAATATGGAAATAACATAAAACATGACATAAGTAAAGTCAGTGATCACTAAGAATAAAACATAACAAGGAGGGAAATCCCCTTAGTGGATTAGGTTGACTCTGAAATTCTATATATATAATCTCATGAGATATGAAAATTAACCAATAGATGGGTTAATGATCTTAGTGAACCATTCAATACAATTTCATGAATATGTCTTCCACATATGTGAATAAATCATAAATAATAATAAAATTAAATAACCACGTAATGTAATGGGTTACATAATCATTCCATAAATCATATTGAAATGATATTTCATAATGATTCCAATGAGAGGAAGAAATTAATTAATTTGGAACTTTATATTTCAATCAATAAACATATTTATCAAATTTGGAGTTCATATTACCAAAAATAATTAGAAGTGTGTGTTAATTTTCAATAGATATACATAATTAAAACAAAATTTTAATGAAATGGTGAAAATCATTTATAGAAGGTCATAATAGGGATGTTGAATTAAACCGAGAGGTGAATCCAAATAGGAAACACTTAAAAATTTCATATGTTTTCGAATCATAACAGGTTAAAATATGCTAAAGGAGTGTTAAATAAAGGTAAAAAGGGAATAAAAAGATCCCCTTAATCTGTTATGATTTTAATTGCAGTATTGGTAATTGATCTTTGTTGAATCCTAAATTTTTTATGAGGTCCAGATCACTTCAATTTTAGAATATGTTAATTTTATTATGCTAATTGATGTTCATAAATGTTCATAGAAGGGATTAGAAGCATCTGGGTCATGTTTTGAGCCTAAAACTCTAGTTTTTTAAAGAAATAGATAAGGTTCAATGTATGTTCATTTTTAGCTATATCTATTCTTTTCCAACATATATCCCTATAGAGGAGGAATTTTTTTTCCAAATACCATATGTTTTAGAACACATTCCATATGACCTTACTGTTGGATTTTATAGAGCATCATCACATTCTGCATAGAGATTTCCAAAACGTTTCACCTAGTTTACAAATATAGGGCCACTCGGGATGTAAGCCCACTTGGTTGGAGTAAAATTTATGAAATTAGTGAGGAAAAACAATAACCCCATTTAATAATGGTGATATTTTTATTTTACAAATGCATTGTTTATGATTTAAACCCACTATCTACACTTGTTTTCCTCATCCTCAACCCCATGCATGAATTATTCTCCTCTCCTAAAATTAATTATTATAACTCTATATTTTAATCTTGGAATCAATTTTTGTTTGTTTCTTTTGATCTATTACATTATTATCTTCAAACTTTTTTTTTCATTTTTCTTATATATTTCTGTGCAGAATAATAAATATGTTCAATCTAAAACCCTATTTTAATGGTATTTAACTATTTTATTGATTTCTCATGTTCTAGACCATGTTAAAGGATGAAAATATATTATGGGAGCACTACTTATCAAATGTATGTGGTCGATATATTTTATTAAATAGTATTGGTGGAAATTAATTATCTCTTTTATCTCATACACTGGACATTCAAGTAGTTTCCCTTTAAATTAGTAATTCATTAAATTAATTTATTAAAATATGATTTAAACATGTGGTGGCTCTCTTATGTATGATTAGAGGTTGTCCACATCAACTAAACCCACCAATGAGTTTGGTTCTCTCTATTTATTTTGACTATTCTACCCTTGTGAAGAGCTCAGCTTTCCAATTATTAACATGATTCAAATATAAATATAAATTAAATTTTATTGTTAAATAAATATCGTAGAAAATTGTATTTCATGAATAAATTGAGTATTAAAATGGTATAAATGGGACTTGTTAAATTAAATAGAAAATACATTTTCTTATTCGTAATTATTTAACTGATTAATAATGTGGCATGGACAATAACATGGATCTAATTTTTTTCCTTCATATGTGATCTGATAAAAGAAATTAACTTGATAAATACAACTGATTAAAGGCATGGACACTAAAAATTTATTCTTCCTTATAGATTTTCTTTTATAATATTAAAAACATTAATGAGTTGAATTGAACTAATAGGATTATAAACACAAACAGGGTACCTTGAATGCATATATATTTCATTGATAATGGATGAAATGGTATGGCACTGGTTTCGAGTATGTAGTGTGGCACCAATGAAAAAAAATATTTATATTGGTTTCATTGATTGTTACATTTGATATAGATTTCTTGGACCTCCATAAAAATTCACCTTGGGCTCCACCCTGCACTATGCCTATTTTTATATGGTTTGGATGTGTGTACTTGAAGAGGTATCCATCCTCGTGGGCCTTGTGTTGTTAGACCATGTATGTTTCATATAAAACTAGTTTTTCTATGGATGAGCTCCATGGACTTGAAGGCCATACCTTTTTCATTGTCCCGTGTTCTGGACCCTCATACATATGATACATCATTACTTAGTGCATCTTGTAGTTTCTTGTCACTTAATATGTTTCTATGGGACCTTGATGACGCCTTACCCTTTTATATACTTATTAATAATTTCTGGATGTTTTTTAACATAATAAGTATTGGTAAATTTGTCTATATCTCTTATTCATTTATATCCTTCATTTCTATTATACATATAAACTACATCAGCTCATATGCACAAACAACTTTTTTTAAGAAAAAATATTGTTGGTATCTTAAGAATTATATCTTACACCCTACTCAATAATATGAGTGGTGCTCGGACAGACCTCGTAGATGTAGGAAGGGGAAAAGGAATGTATCCACCAATGGATGGTTAATTTCTATTCTAGGATGAAGTATCAGAGCATTAAACTGAGCATAGGCTTGTGATGCTACAATAGGTAGTTTGGGTATTTTTTCATTTTTTTATAGAAAGTGTTATAGGCTTGTTCGTATATTACCAATTTACTATTCCTTTTGGTATATCATTATAGTATCATGAATTTTTCAAATTAAATTGGATATGGTTTTATCTATTTTATTTATGATTTGTTACAATTTATTATTTAAATTATGGTTAATTTTTATTATCTTGTTCTTATTACTAATGTAATACTAGTTGACCAAAATCTATTCATGAGGAAATATTCTCACCTTAAAACTATCATCGGCCATCATTGCTAGACTGCCTCCTCTAGTGCATGGGTAGGATATCTGAAGTCCCTGTTGCCACTAGTTGGGATATTTTTTCGTTGATCCAGGTCTGGTCATTAAAAATTGTTATCAAAATGTATTATCCTTTCTTATTATTATTTCATAAAGGTAAACAAGTGACGAGGATTGTGCATGAATTTGGTAATGAGCATGTTCTTGGGATAATCTTACCAACATATATGGAAAATCCAAATTAGCAGATTTGGGAATTGTTGTTCTTGATATTTATTATTACTGTATGTAATTATTTCAACATTAGAGGATGTGCATGAGATTCTTTGTTTATTATTATTGATATACATTCAACTTTTCCTTTGTTTGGGTATGAAAAGGATGTATTTTAATCATGGATCATCATAGTCATCTGAGTATTCACATTTAATGCATATACCACGCCATATCGACTTTTTAGTGTTTATTTCATACAAAATATCTTAGTTTCTTTATTGTTGTATTATTTATCTTTAAAAGATTCTATAGGTTATATATGATAAATAGTTGGTTAACAAAATTTTATTCATAAAACTAAATAATTACTTCCAATATAGAATGGGAGTGGAACTGTAATTAACCAATTATGTACTATTTGAGAAACTAATGTGTAACTGACATGGGTAGAATTTGTTACACAAAATAAAATTGATTCAAATTGAAATTTAAATATTTCATGTTCCTCGATATGTTTGGGATGAAGATATATATTAATGAACAATTGAAAAGATAGTTTGTAGTTTCATGGTGTGCCTATTGCAATTTATAATGTGTAGGATGTTATAACATTGGAGTCATATATAATATTATTAGACAATTATATATATGAATTGTTTCAAACTATTGATTCATAAATATATAATTAAATTCATTCTTCAAAGTGTTTATTTCAGTTTCCACATAATTAGTATTTTCCTAAACAAATTATAATTGAAATAGCATATACTAGAGCCTCTAATATGGAATAGATAACTTGAATGAGAACCAATATTAGGACAATGTAGTATGCAATATCTCTCATTATTCTTATGGTTCTATGTGTCAAACAAACCTATATTTAGGAATAGGATGTGAAGTGTGATAGTTATATAGGTATATTTGTACTTTCATAACATTATGTTTCTAAACAATATGATTATAAAATATTTTATAAGGATTGTTCTTTGAAATTTTAAAAATATTTCACCATGATGTCTTGGATTCATATTCCATGATGGTGGGGACAACCATGATCCATAGGTGATGCTCCTTATGTCACTAATATTTAATCTCATAGTGACACTGGTAGAACCTCATTTTAAAGAGGACTAGGGAACTGATGCTCACTTTAGAGAGGACCACTCATGAGGATCATGCATGGATCACTATAACTTCCACCAACTATGGTAGTGTTGAGGGATAATTTTTATCATACCTACCAAATCATGTTTATAGGGGATGGAAATAATCATGTTATATATTAATTAATAGATTCAATCCAATCTACCTCTGAGATTCTTGGGATGACCCTTCGTAACATAGTGAATCTCACTAACTATATGGATTTTTATTCTACCATCGATGGTGGGATATTGATATACATGATGTTATTAATCAATTTTTAGACAATATAGATTTAAATATATACTTAAATGATAATGATTATCCTAATATGATGAGGTTTGATAGAGATAGAGGGTTTATACACCCAGATTTGGACAATCTATATGCTATGTATTTGTAACAACCCATAATTTTATTAAGAAAAAATCATCTTGATCGAATTAATTGTCTAATTATGTATAATGGTAATATAACATTTAAACATCCATGGTTTTATGTTTCATGACATTAAAATACTGTTATGAATCATTATCATTGCTTATATAGTCATTTATCAGCGATCACATGATTAGTATAAATATAGGGAATTAACAAATCCAATTTACTCATATAAAGGAAATGATAACCTCATCAGATAAAATTGCAACCTACGAAGCCCATTATCCGGACCTTAGAAAGAATTTAGCACCACTATGCTTCACATGTGACCAAATACCATCCCGAGCTTCAACATATTAAGCTTTAATGGAACCACCTATGAGAGAAGTGGATGTTAATAGTGATTACCACCTGAGAAATGTTATCTGAGCCCCCCCAAAGGTCTGTCACCATCTCATGGATTACCCTTATGACTTCTGTGGGTGTTATAAGTGGTTATGTAACAAGATCCTAGCACTATGATTATGTTAATTATTCATGTATATAATAAAGAATATTCATTCATTTAATTAATGTTACTTTCTAAATTGTTTTTACAGAACAAATAGTATATTAATTAATATATAAATTCAATTATGATATATATTTAGATTAATTAATGGATTTTGTGAATTAAATAAAATTTTCATTAAATATTGTTACTAAATTATTTTTTTAAATATAAATTATCATATAAATTTTATGAATACAATTGTAATTTTTTTAAATGATTGCAAATTTTTTTTTCTAAACCCATTAATTTTCAATAAATTTTGGTTTTAATTATAAAATTAAAAATTAAAATTTCTAGAAAATTATATTTATAAAATTAATATCATTTTTGGATTGAGGACATAGAAATTATCTAATGGTAAATTTTTCATAATTTTTAGAGACAGTCTATTTTTTTGTAAAAATAAAATACTATCTAAATATATAATTTGTTATATGACATCATAATCACCCAATAGTGAATTAAAAAAATTCTATAAAATGGTTTTTTGGAAAATATATGTTTTAACTTTATAATAATGTGATTTTAGATTTGTTTGATTATTTCTTGGTGCCTTTGTGGACCCTCTAAGTTTATTAAAATATTTTAACATTTTAAAATGATATCATTTAGAGTGTGACTCACATTCACATAAGATATCCTAATATATTACTATGTTGGGCCATTGGACTTTTGAAATAATGTTTTCCACTCCAATTTGGGAAAACCCATGGGCCAAAATCATGGGATGGTTTGTGGGTGTGATTAGTTTAATGTTTATTGTCAAAAACCTAAATAATAAAAAAATTCCCTCTTATTTACTACATAAACCAACTCAGTCTCCCATTCAACTTCACTCAAAACCTTATAAACATAAAATAAATCTATAATCATCTCTCTATAATCCTACCAATTTGTCCCAAGATCCCTATAAGCCTATCTCAAGACAATCCTAAGCCTTTGGGATCACACTTCTATGTAAGTGATTTCATCCATTCTCATTTGTGTCTAAATTTTATTATATTGTTATGCCCATTTATTTTCAATTTCTATTGTTGGGGTATTATTTCAAAACTCTTCCATACATCCATCCTTATGTTTTAATGATTATAGACCTCTTTATCTCTCATTAATGCCTCCCATGTAAACCTGTTAACATGCCGAAAATTACTTAAGAATTTTTCTCTCCTCTTTTACAGTAATGAAATTATTTTATATTATGCATCTAAATTCAATTACATATTTTATGATATAATGATCCATGACCCAATTAAATTAAATATAATATATATTATATTAGATACCCCATTATCAATCATCAACCCATTTTAGAATTTCTATTGGATGTCATAATGTTGCATAAGTTACATGAAAATTTTCATGCCTAAATCACCATATAGGTGATTCCCATACCAATTTCACTATCACGGTTTTTCACCTTTATGAACCTGTACATGTTTATTGATGACTTACATTTATGTATTCTATGTCTCTTATTCATGGAATAAATTTATATATTTAATGAATCAATGTTGTATGATCTATGTGGCATAGTTATGAATGAAATGAAATGATTATGAAGGGTATGCTCGGATAGCGCTCCATTGTATTGGGTAAAACTTTTTATCATGATACATCAAGTGAAATGAGGGTTTACTCATGATAATTCAATTTAAATGAGGTTTTAACAATTATAATTGATGTGCAATGAGGTTTCACTCATGCTCAATGTGCAATGAGCCATAGCTCATGCTAATATCCTGTTAAATGTTGTTGACATATTTCCATGCTATGATAATCATTATATATAATGTATTTTTGTTCATGTTTCTTTTATTCTCCATTGATATGCCTATTTCCTAGAATTTATTGTATTATTCATGTTATTCATTGTTTACTCCCTTAATGGGATTTATAGATCACCCTTTTCTTAATCATGTCTGCAGGTTATCTCATGCAATGCTAAGTATGAACTAAAGTTGTGGTCCTATAAAAGATGTTTTCAATAAAGATATTATATTTATATGTTTTAATTTTTCATGTAATGTTCTTAATTTCCCAATAAAGTAGAGCTCTCTATCCTCAAATTTTTCTTAAGTGCATGTTTATGTAATATATCATGTTTAAAGTTGTAATAAATAGCAAGGTTGTTATAGTTGGTATCAGAGGATACATTTTATTATTTTTGAGATTAATATTAGAAAAAACTAGTGAATGATCTAGGGATAAGAATAAGTATAATAAGACATCCCTAAATTTTTGTTAGTATAGTGTAAGTGGTACATCAAGAAAATACATCCTTGTCTGGATACAAAAAAGTAGTGGTGGATCTGGTACAAATGTATCAAGGGGTAAAAACCAAAAACACTATATTGAGCTAGACTCGAATGGGAAACGGTGCATGACAATGGTCATTGTATTACTCTTGGTTATGACACTCCTAGGGTATATTCTTTGATAAATTCATAAGCTTAATATAAACCATTATTAAGAGAATAAAATTCCCCTGAGAGTATATGATTGGAAGTAGACCATGGATAACATAGATTGAATCCTATAAATTCATAATTTAAGGATATATTAGTAATTTATAAGTTGTCTGTTTTTTCTTTGGTTTACCCTTTATGTGTAACCCCCAACATTCCTTTTATTCCAGCCAAATCATGGAAATAAGAGGACTCAAGTTAACAACCTATGTAAAGATCAATGTGATGATAATTCTATTGAGATTCCCAATCTAATGACAGTGGGGATCATGAACATTGTCATTGTACTCTCTTAGTTAACTGATATTTTGAATAAAATCATTGTTTAAGGGGATCTTCTGACCACCACTAATAGTGAACAAGGTGTGATTGAGAGCTTCATGAGACAATAGAATCCAACTTTTAATGGATAATCTGATCCCTCAATCTCCAAACAATAGATCAACTCCATTGAATGATCTTCTGCATCATTCAATGTTCCAAAAAATAGATGGTTATTTTGGATGGTTATTCTACTCAATGGTGGAAATTGATCAAAAATAAAAATCATGGGGAAGTGTTTGATTCATTGTAGTGGAAGGCTTTCTAGAAAATGTTTTTCAACAAATATTTTCCTCACTCCCACTAACTATGGATGGAAAGGTACATATTTGCCATCAAGAAAAATAAAACGAATCCATCAGAGCATATGAAGAAAATGTCACAGGGCATTCATGATACACCTCAATCTTTGTCGTTACCCCCAAATTCAAGATTGACCACTTCTTTGGTGGGATAAAACATAGCCTATAAAATTCCATAGTGATCCATGACTTCAAGAGCTATGATGAAATTTTCTGATGTTCCCTAAAAGTTGAAATGGAGCTCAAAAAATATTAGGGGTATCATGGGGATAAGATAAAAAATTTTGAATTTTAATTCTAGAAGTCTAATAGATAAATACAACACTTCTATGAAAATAAAGCACCCCACATTCCATATGAGAAGAAAGAATCACCCTATAAATTTCCTAAAGGGGACACAGAAATGATTTTGGAGTGGAAGACAGGAGAACTTTTCAATTAACTATAAGAATGTAAAAACCTATACTATGATAGAGGGGAGGAACATTCTATTAAACCATCAACACATTTTTCATTAATTCAAATAAAAATAACCACATCACATTTCAAAACAATTCCCTAAGAAAAGAGCCTTTGTAGGAAAACATAAACCACCAAGAAATTAAGGGAGATCTTTTTCCATCACTACCACCTAATCATACCCCGAAAATAACGTGGTGACAAGTATTCTAATTATTCATTCTTGAATAATAAGAATACATTTTTTTGGTTCTTAAAATTCATTAATATCCCGAATGTTTAGTAGAACAATCCCAACACCACCAAAAATCATGGGAGTAAACATATCGCTGAGAACTGAAAATTAGGCAATCATTACTTCCAATGAATACATATCCTCCCCTATATTAATTTATGGATTGAATATCCCAGAGAACCTCATCTTACTCCCTCTGATATAATTTCATGAAATTCATGGAATCAATTGGCTTTCCATATATATAAATCCCACATTAATTTCCCAAAGCGGGGGATCAATCTCCATATGATGAATTGACCCTCGATTCTGTACATGTACAAGGAGGAGGATTAATATTTTATTATATCATCATATCATGCAAGGATATTAATTCCCTATGAGTAAACATATCTTCCTCAGATGATTAGGTCTATGGAAGTAACCACCCATTGGGACATGTCTATTATGTGGGAATTCACTGAAGTGATTCCAATGGAATTCTATAGTCTTCCTCCTAGAAGAGATATTGAATTCTCGATTGATCTTTTACCTCAAGCATTGTAAATATCCAAGACTCCATATAAAATTGTTGTTTTGGAGCTTCAGTAGTTGAATAAACAACTAATGGAGATTCTTTATAAAATGTTTATACACCCAAGTGCTTCACTATAGGGTGCCTAGTCCCCTTCGTCAAGAATATGAATGGTTCAATTATCCTTTGCATTGATTATCGTGAGCTCAAAAAAATCATGATAAAGAATAATTATCAGCTATAATGAATTCATGACTTGTTCGACCAGCTTTGTGGAGCATAATAATTCTCCAAGGTGGATATGAGGTCAGGGTATTACCAAGTATGTTTAAATAAGGAGGATATCTCCAAAACTACTTTTAGTACAACATACAGGAACTATGAATTAATAGTAATTACTTTCGGACTAACTAATGTTGCATTAATCATCATTGACATGATGAATAGAGTCATTAGATATTTCCTTAAAAAAAACGGGTACTCTTTATGGATGATATTCTAATATACATTAAAACCATGGAGGAGCATGCAGAGCATCTAATAATTGTACTGGAGACCATGCGAAATGAGAATCACTATGAAAAGTACATCAAGTGTGAGTTCTGGTTATAGGAGGTATCATTCTTAGGTCATATCATAAAAAGCAATAGGGTATATGTGGAACCCTCCAAGATATCTGCAATTGAGGGGTGGCCGAGGCTAGCATCGGTGATGGATATCCATAGCTTCCTGGGGTTAGGTGGAAATTATCACCAATTTGTGGGAAATTTCTCACGATTGTCAAACCCTCTCACCTTGATAACTCATAAGGGAGTCAATATTTCATAGACTGATGAATGTAAAGATAGTTTCAAGGAGTTGAAAAGGAGGCTTAGCACTATGATTTTGCTCACACTACCCACAAGTGGTGAACTTTTTGTGGTATTCAGGGATTCTTGGATGAAGTGACTGGGCTATGTGTTGATGGAAAATGAAGATGGCATTGCTTATCATTCAAGGAAATTGAATGTTCCTGAGAAAAACTATACAAAACATGATTTTTGAGTTTATGGTAGTAATCATTACTTTAAAAAATTTGTGACATTAACACATTAGGGGGGAGTTTAACATATATAAAGATCACAAAATTATCAAGTATATATTTACATAGAAAGAGTTTATCATGTGCCAATGAAGATGGTTAGATTTGATCAAGGACTATGAATTCTCAATCTATTACCACCCTATGAAAGAGAAAAAGGTGTAGAATGATCTATGATGAAAGGACCTAGTGATTCTGTCATTGATGAGAATTGAAAAGAATCTCATCTTCTTAGATTTGATGAAGATGAACATGGGAATCATAAATATGGGAACATCATTAATCCTTTCACAAATGATTGCTCAACTGTATCTTCTGAAAAGGTTAACGGTTTCTTAAAAAGGAAGATATGATGATTCAAAATACAGTGGAAACTATTAAAAAATGGAAATTGTTGGAGATCAATGCTAATCAAGAATTAATTTTTATATTTGTGCTAAGAGTATGTTTTCTATCATGTCTTGAGTTAAAGAATTATATCATGGATGATTCATATAGTTAAAATTTCTCTATTCACCCAAGAAACACAATGATATATCAAGATCTCTACGAGAATTATTTTTGGGATAACATGAATAAAAACATCATTGAGTAAACATCAATGTGCTTGGTATGTCAGCATGTGAAGGATTAGAGGAAGAATTATTAATGGATGATGCATCCATTACCCATACCAGTGTGGAAATGGGTGAACATCACCATAGGATTTGTTAATGGAAATCTGAAGACATCCAATGGAAAAAATTATATCTGAGTTTTTGTGGATCATCGTACAATGACTGAACACTAATTTCCAATTTGATAATATTTCTCATTAGATCAGCTTGCAGAGATATATATCATAGAAGTGGTAAGGATTCATGGTGTACCACTATCTATTGTATCTGATCGAGATCCAAGATTCACCTATATGTTCTGTTATAGTCTCTAACATGCTCTGAATGCTAATCTGAACTTCATTACGGCTTATGATCCTCAAAATGATGGCCAATATGATCGGACTATCTAAACACTTGAGGACATGTTGAGAGCATGATCAATGCACATTAATGGAGGATCAGATCAACACCTTCCTCCAGTTGAGTTCTCTTACAATAACCGGTTCCACTCAAGCATCCAAATTGCTCCATATGAAACCCTTTATGGGATGATGTCAGAACACAGGCATGTTGGGATGAAGTTGGGGTGAAAAACTCCTAGGTCCTAAAATGGTCTATGAAATGGTGGAGAAAGTTAATATTAACCAGCAGCACATTAAAGCTACTTAGATTTGACCAAATAGCCATGTTGGCAATCATCGATGAGACCTAGAGATTATTTGTTGGAGACATAGTACTCTTATTCATATCACCGTGGAAGAGAGTTATGATATTTTGGAAGAAGGGAAAGCTTAGTTGGTGGTACATCAGCAATTTTTAGATTCATGATTGCTTTGGAGAAGTGGTCTATCGACTAGCACTCCCACCAAACCTATCTCAAGTACATGACGTATTCCATGTATCACTTTTGAGGAAGTACATATAAGACCCGTCGATGTACTCAATCCAAAGGTGGTACCTTTGGTGAATGACCTCTCCTACGAAGAGAATCTTGTGAAGATTTAATATCATAGGGAAAAAGTTCTATGAAATAATAAAATTCCCCTCACACGGTGTTGTGGAGGAAACACATGTTTGAAGAAGAAATGTGGGCATTAGAAGGAGTGCTGATGTAGAGTTACCCTCATCTATTTCTGTGTGGGAAAATGAAATTTTGAGTGTGAAGTTTCTTAATGGTGGAAGATTATAATGACATAGTCATTTATCAATGAAAAATCATTTTGATATAATTAAATGTATTATTATTTAAAATGGTTATATAACTCATTCAATTCTTTGGTTTTATGTTTTTAGACATTAAAAACCCATTATGAATAGTTATCGTTGCTAATATAGTCAGTGAAAAGTGATCAGATGATTTGTATAAATAAAGGGCTTTAACAAATCTAATTTACTTAGACAAAGGAAGAGATGACCTCATTCAGAAGAAATGATCCATACAAATCCCATTTTTTTGAGCTCAAGAAGAAGTTAGAATTAGTGGGCTTCTCTCTCTACCAATCCAAATCTAAGCTTCAACAAATTATACTTGAACGGAACCACCTACCTGAGATGTGGAAGTTAATAGAGATTACCACCCGAGCAATGTTATATGAGCCTCCCCAAGAGTCTTTCACCATCGTACGCCTTACCCATAGTTCTCATGAGGGTGTTATAAGGGGTTATGTAACAAGACCATAACACTATATTTATGTGCATTATTATTGTAGATAATAAAGAATATACATTGATTTTATTATTATTACATTGTAAATGGTTTGTAAAGCACAAATAGTATTTTTACTTTATATTTAAATAAAATTAATAAATTTATTTTGATGAATTAATGGATTCTTTGAATTCAATAACATTTTAATAAATATTATTACTAAATTGATTTTAATTAAATACAAATTATTGTATAATTTTTAGAAATATAATAGTAATTTTTATCATGTTTTGAAAACAGTTTTTGTCAAAACCTAGGATTTTTCAATAAATGTGAATTTTATTTTAAATTTTATATTCACATATTTATAGAATTATTTAGAAAAATTAATATCATTTAGGGATTCAGGTTGTCAAAATTATATAATCGTTAATATTTCATAATTTTTTGAGATAGTTGATTTTTTGTGTAATAATTATATACCATTTAAAAATATAATGTGTTTTATGACATCATAATGACCAAATAGTGATGTAATAAAATACTAAATAAGGTATTTCAAGCCAATATATATTTTAAAATTAAAATAATGTTATTTTAGATTTGTTTTATTATTTTTTTGGTGCCTTAGTGGCCCATTCAAGACTTATAAATTATTTTAACTTTTTCTAACGGTATCTTTGAGAGTGTGAATCCCTTCTAGATAAGAAAGCCTAATATTTTAATAATTTCAGTCATTGGACTTATAAAATAATTTTTTCCAATCTACATTGCAAAAATACACGGGCAAAAACCATGGTATGGTTTGTGGATTTGATTTGTTTGATGTATAATGTCCTAAACCTATACAATGATGAATTCCATATCATTTCCTAAATAAAACCACTCAATAATCAATTCCTATTCACTAAAAACCTATAGAGCACAACCACCCTATGACCTCATCTCTATATAATCCTCACACGGAGCCCCAAGCTCCATATAAGCCTCTATGAAGCCTCTCTCAATCTTTTGGGATCACATTTCAACATAAGGGATTTCTTCCTTTGTCATTTTTTCCCAATTTTCATTATGTTGTTATGCCCAATTATTTTCAAATGAAAATGTTGGGGTATGATTTCGTACCTCCCCCATAAATCCCTCCTTATTTTTTGAAGTATGAGAGACATGTTTTTCTCTCATTAATTCCTCCCATGTATGATAGTTATCATGCCAAAATTCAATAATAAATTTTTACCTCCTCATTTACATTCATGAAATTATTTTATATTATGAATATAAATTCCATTACCCATGTTGGGATATTATCTTAAATTACCCCATTATATTCCATTTCATGTATAAATTATGATATACCCATTTCTCTCCCATCAAACCATTTAACAATTTCTATTTGACATCGTTATGTTGTTGATTTTACACCAAAATTTCCATGCCAAAATCATTGTGTATATGAATAACATACTAATTTCTCTATCATGGGTATTAACCTTTATGAACATTTACTTGTTGATTAAGGAATTAAATTTATGTATTCCACATATATTTATCAAGCAATATATTATTATGTTTAATTAATCCATGTTGTATGATCTAGTGTCACACTTATGCATTAAATGAAATAATTAAAAAGGGTGTGACCTGATAGTGCTCCAATGCTTTGGGTAATGACTAGTATCATGATATGTCAAGTGAAATTAGGGTTTACTAATTCTAATTCAAGTGAAATGAGGGTTTACTCATGAAAATTCATGTTCAATGAGGGTTTACTCATGCTCCATGTGCAATGAGCCTTGGCTCATGATAGTATTATGTTAAATATTGTTTAAACATTTCCATGTAATGATAATCATTCTATATCATGACATTATGTTCATGTTTCTCTTATGATACCCTGATATTCATATTTCTTATCATGTATTGTGTTCTTAATTTTATTCCTTGTTTACTCCCTTGATGGTTTTTATAGCTCACCATGTTCTTATACATGTCCTCAGGTTATCCCAGGCAATGCTAAGTACAAAGGAATCTTGTGATCATGTAAATGAAATTTTTTATAAATATTTAGTATTTGTATGCCTTAAGCTGTCATGTAATGTTCCTAATATCCCAAGACACTAGACCTATCAATCCTTGGAGTTGTCTTAAGTGCATGTTTATATAATAAATCATGTTTGTGTGTGTAATAAAGACTTACATTATTATAATATTATTCATCTCAGTTCACTAAAATACATATTTTTTCGGCAATATATATACATAATTATTTATCTTGGTCAAGGATATCAGTGGTTGACCTTAGGTATGGAATATGGTCATATCAGAATTTTTTTGACTACCATATCATTTAATTTGAATCATGTTTTTGTCACTAGGAATAAACCGATAGAGGTAGAGGGTCTGAGCCAGGGTGGTTTGCCTTCTAGAACCAGATCACCTTTTACTAGTGGTAGCATGAATCATATTGAGATTTCATATTGAGGATTCAATAGTCATAGGGTGTATCAATATAGCCATTGTATCTATCATCAGTTTGGTAAGAAGACGGATATGAAATATCATTCTAATAGAGGACCATTTGACTGTGAAACATGTGGTATGATGGGCCATCAACACATGTTTTTCTAGATCATTCCACTTATGTTTTATGGAAAAGGATAATTACATTATGCACCTTCTATAGAAGGATAAATAGCTCTATATAAAATAGGGATGTGGATCACTAACATCTATACATGACGAGGATGTGATTGCTGAAGAATGAGATAGACACCAGATTTATATCACTCACAAAGGGGACCTTCCAAAGGGATTCATTCAATATATCAAGGCCGTATACTAGGCCAAAATTTTTCAGTTCAACCAATTCATATATGGAATTTTTTTGACCCATCTACCATTTGAGGTTTTAATTTAGTACCTTTTTTAATTTTGTATCATCATTATTTGATATGGGTTCATCGCACTCAGTTATATATTTGGAAACTATGGAGATACATGTGATAAATATTGAGTTATTATATGGTGTGATAAAAAATGATAGATAATTGTGAATTCATTAGAAGAGTGGGAACAATTTTAAGAATTTCCCCCTCAGGATATGTGATTTTCAATTCTTATGAGACTTATTTTGTCCCTGAGATGAAATTTTTGACAAAATTATCAGGATGTAATATTTATTTCCTTACGGTTCTTATGTAAGCTTATATCACCAAAGGGTTTCCTTCACATCACAAGATATTTATAGTTATATTCTCACGGTTGAATGGGATGTCTAGGTTAGTCGATTTGGATGTGTGCATCGTGGGATGGGTAGAATGAGATCTCGTATTACTAGACATTATATAAATTATTAGGGAATGAATTATGATTATTTCCCTCATATTGTAAGTTATTTCAATAATATATTCCCTACTATCATTTTCGTTCTACCACAATAAATATATGAATAATTTACTGTTGAGCTAGTTCCTATAAAAATAATGAAATTCATTCCTCCATTATGGATGACTATTACTGAGTTGCAATAGCTCATGAGGAAGCTCATGGACTTGGAAGATTAGGGGTTTATTTATCCCATTACATCCTAAGGGTTTGTACCTTCCCTTTTCCATGAATGTTATTGGTAGAATTAATATTTTCGTTCATTACCATCAATTAAACCAACTTATGGTTAAGAATTAATATCCACTCCCACATATAGAAGACCAGTTTGACTCGTTCTGAGCATTAAGTATTTTTTCTAGGATTGATTTGAGGATAGGTTAACATCAAATGAATTTTAATGCATTGTATATACCATGTACAAAATTATATTGTAGATATGTCATGTATGGGTATTTGGTCTTTCTATTCAGTATTATGAACATTGTTCCAGTATTCATGGATTTAGTGAATTGGGTTTTCAACCTATATCTGGGTTGATATTTTGTAGTCATTTGGGGATAAAGTCTTGATGTTTTTAGATACTCTACATGAACATGAGAAACATCATGATAGTATTATATGTGAACTTATATAGAACCAACATTATTATATTATCACCAAATTTTACATTTTCATTGATAAGGTTCACTTCCTATGTAACATTATCTTAGATACATCACTATTAGTTGACCTAGAAAAGTTTATAGTTGTTTCCTAGAAACAACCTACGAATATATTTAATGTCATGAGATTCATAGGCCTGAATCGATTTTTTAGGAACTCCATTTTGTATTTATCATTTCTTACAATACTAGTCATATTATTGACAAAGAATGGTGTCATGTTTACAAGTTATGATATGTTTATGATATCCTTTAAAAATCTAAAATATAGTTTGAAATTAATGACGATCATGGTTTAACACGGGCATGAAAGAGGAAACGTAGGTTACTATGATGCATTTGTTATTAGGAGGTGAAAAATTTAAATTTATGTATATCAAGTATTATCGTACATATTTTACCAAATGAAGTAACTTAAATGGAATTTCCTGAAAAAAAAGATATTGAGATAGTATATGTGGTCCATCACATGTGTTGTTGGAGGCACAATTTGGGGGGATATTGTTTTTAACTATACAAGGACTACAAAAATCCAAATGTATATAATCACAGGATAGGAATTGGATCTTAGACGATAATGAATGTTTGAAAATTTACAATCACTCAACTTTGATCTTTCTTATACATCTAGAATAGATAATGATGTTTCTGTTTCTATGAGATAGAAGACACTGAAATGAGCAGATCATGAGGCCAGTATAGAGAGGAAACTAATGGAGATCCTCTTTGATACATAAATAGATTTACAGTTTCATCCTGTATATTATATTATTCTAGCTTTATTCATGACCTTCTCACTTCATGATAGTGTTATGATGAAGTTATTTTCTTATCTCATGGGATTATTCAAATAAGAGTGTGTTTTGTGGGAGGAAACATAGAATGGATTTTTCATTTGTGAGGTTGATTTATTGAATTTTCAGAAACATGTATGGGTTCCAATAGACATACAAGGTTTATTGATGTGAGGGTATCATATATATTATTGTGTGGTATATCTTTTTCATATAAATATGTATAATGATTTTCACTTCTAGGATTGGCAACCTAGTAGGAAAATGGGATATTAATTGTTTTGTTACTAATTGTCCCACCTATGTGCAGGTGATAGGGGAATATAATATTTTAGACTGTATTTTGTTTCTAATACCCATTCATGATTGGAAATGTGATGGTGTATCCATGGATTTTGTAACATGATTTCTTATGTAACCCCTTGGATTTGACGTAGTATGGGTTATTGTAGATAGAATGACAAAGGCCACCCACTTTTTTCTAATTAGAGAAATATATCCATTGTATGATTTTTAATGTCTAGGTGTTATAGAAATCATAAGACTTTACTGAGTAAGACATACTAACATATCAAACACAGATTATGGGTTCATGTCGTAGTTTTATAAGGGGTTGTAGAGAGCTATTGGATTATAGTTATTACTGAGTATATCTTATCACCGTAAGATATTTCCTTAGTCCAAATATATAATACATGTGTTATATGGAATTTTCGATGCATGTGTCCTTATTTTTTGAATTTTCTGGGGGAAGAACATTCCTCTAACTATGTTCCCTTATAATCGGTGATTTCATGTGACTATACAGATAGATTTATATAATGACATATACATTTATCGATTTTATTTAACCCTGTCAATGTTAGAGTTATGATAGCTATTGTTAAGAGGTCCTTGTGTCATTATGGATACATTGTATTAGGCACAAGTTAACATGAAGTGCATGGCTACAACGCGATCTAGGAAGAATTCTTATGTCGATCGATCTTGATGACCTCTAGAGTTCAGTGAGGGGGATTCTGTCTTGTTTCATTTTTTTCACTATACTAGGTAATATATGGGTTTAGTGAAATGGTATGGAATAATCATGTTATTCTAGGACTATTGAGATCTTGGTGAGTGTCAATATGGTAAATTTTCAGTTGTAGTTTCTTCAATGTTATCAATCCATGCAACATGACTTATACATATCTAATAATTTCCATTACTAATTATAATTTTATCACATTATTCATAATGTTGAGGTTGAGTATGTTGTATATATTTCCTTTGAGTTAAATCATATACATATTTACTATTATAGAAAAAAGGATCTTCATGGAATGTATGTTCCTCTAGTACATCGGCTTTGTAAGCATAGCCTTCTACAGGAATGGACATGGGAATTAAAGGATAGTGTTTGTCCATAGTTAAAATATTTTTTCTCAGATGATATTAAACCACCCTATGAATGTTAACTATTAGCTTATTTCATTTGAGGAGGGTTGTAATAGGAATTCATATTTTCATTTGAGAAATTGATCTTTCATACTTAAGTGTAAGTAATTTATTTCTACTAATGGAAGTCCATAAAGGTTTAAGGATGGATTATGGGGAATCCATGGAATATTAAAAGCTTGAAGATCTAATTTTTTGAGGAAACATATGAGGTACATAGTTAGAACTTGGGTAGAAGTAACCATGTGGTTGATCCATTTTTTCCCACGAGCTAGTGCATGGTTTGAAGCACCTTGTGTTGTAGGTCTCATAACCATGAGAGGGTTCTATAGGATTTTACATAGGGAATAAATGGGTTTCCCTTTTTTCCACCAATTATGATCATGTCCTGCATGAAAAGTGTATCTTATTTGTGAATATTGCATGGTTAGTGAATAGTTTGACCTAACCAAGTTCATATCTACCTTATTTATGAATTATAAACACATTACCATTCCGTTCTACTGAGAATATCCCCCATGTTTTAAGCATGTTCAATCCTCCTAGTAATTTTGTTAAATACTTTATTTGAGATTAGAATCATGTGTCCTTTTTCTATTTGATACATAGAAAAAATTTCTCTTATCCTTTTTCTTTTTTTCTTTTTTCTCACAATCTAGTATTCGTACATAGTGTCAGGTAATATTCCATGTATTCTTGGTATTGATCTATTTCATTAATTTTTCTCACTCTATCCAAATTTAAATTTTGAAAATGGATGAGGATAGTAATAACCATTTAAGGTATGTGTTCTATGCATTTTCCCTAAATGTTTGGGTTTTTATAAGTTTATCTATTTATTGCGCAATCCATAGTTTCTTGGAATTTCACCATATATTAATAGATATTTATGTTGATTATTTGTACCATGATTTTAACATGTTAAACCTACCATATAAAATATTGGAGCTTTTAAACCATTCCATAAACCATCCTTGTAGTGGGATCATTCTATTGATTATGATTATATCACACTTGGGGTGTGTTGAACATGGTAATTATTAATGGGATATAAATATAAATTATGTAAACTCTAAAGTTTATATAACCTTTATATGATCACATTTTTTTAAATTAAATAATTAACAAACTGAATAAATAGGATTTATGGAATGAAATTGATAGTTATGTGGAATATTCATATTTAGATAAGTAATTTGTGAAATGTCACAGAAACTAATATGGACGTCTTTTTTATCAGTTATATGTTAATTAATATGTGTATTTAATATAATAAATTAAATTAATTAATTTCATGGATGCTAAGATTTCTTTCTCCTTTATCACTTATTGGTGAGATTATTTATTAGGTGAATGAGATGAATTAAATTGATAATGGAATAGATTTTTACATAGTGTACTGAATCAAGATATATTAAATTTAAAATATTAGATATGATATAATACTATGGTGAAGTATAATGGTATAGAAATGAAAACCCAATTTCTTTTATATATTGGATGCCTTGGATTGTTAGCTTGGATTCAGTTTTCTTGGACCAAAAATCACATGAAACCTGGGATCCACCTTTGTATATACTAATGTTTATTTGGATGAACTATATGGAACAAAAAAGGATTCCAAAACCATGTACACTGTATTATTATCCCATAACAGACTTAATTACAGAGCCTTATATCGATGATATCCCTGGCCTTGAAAATGATCCCTTTTTCATTGCCCATTGCACATATACCTGGTAGGTATGATACATGATTATTCAACATATGTCGTATTTTATTGATTTCTTGATATGTCATTAGGGGTCATATCTGAATCCATACAATATTATGCATTTATAAATAATTTTTGGATAGAATTTATCACTTTATATACTGGTATATTTGGTTGAATTTTTTTAATTTATATCCTTTGTTAATTTTATTCATGCACATTGATCCAGATTATATTTAGAAAATAATTATTTTTAAACTCCATTTCATGTGTCCTACTAAGTATATCTAAAACACTATTTGGGACACCAATTCAATCCCAAAGCGACTCTATGTATATATGAATGGAAAATGTATTGTTTCTACTTGAAATATTAATTTAAATACTAGGATGTATTACAATATTAAAGGAATGATCATTTCTCACAATTCAAGTAGAGATAACATGGGTATTTTATCATTTTTTGTTTTTTGTTTTTTATGCATGTCTCTATATCCCCCATGTACAATATAATATTTTATAAAATAAATTTATCAATATAATTTAAATATATGACATTGGATATGGGTTTTATAGTTTATGTATAATGTCAATATGATTTATTATTCTAATTGTTGTTATTCATTATGATTGAATTTTTATTTTTATTATAAACTAATTGAAAACACTCTATTCATGGGGGTATATTATTATAACTATACTGTCATTGAACCTTAATGTTATTTGAAATCTATTGGTATATAGTGAGGCAGATCTCAGTAATGTTGGCCACTGGTTCGACTACTATTATTGTGTGAGCCATGATGGGATATCACAATTATAAGTCATTTAAACCCATGATATGAAATAAATAATACGATGTGTATAATATATATATATATATATATGTAGTTTATATGTAGTTTATGACTTTAAATAGAGAGATAAAGTGAGTTAGTTATTATCCACAATAAGAGGATAATATTCCTTCTTCATATTATAATATTCATGTACTTCATTATAAATTAACACCATTTATTGCTTTTTACAAATTGAATATTATTTCACTTAATGATTTTCATTATATCTTAAAATGAACTATTACAATTAAATTTTTAGCACCTCATAAAGCACATAATGTTCTTGATTTAATTTTCATATTTTATTTTCATGCATCCCATTCTATGAGGATCTATTCATGTTTTTCGAGCATGTAATGATTCCCTTGGGGAGACAACCAAAATTGGTATGGAACCAAGAACATTTTTGGTGATGTTAACAAGATAGTATCACAATAAAAATATTATAGCACACAATCTCTCTTCCCAAGGATTATAAAATATAAGTAGATATAGATGACATCATGGGGGAAAATAAATTAAAATTTTGTCCAAGATAATTCAAAATTTTAAATGGATTTCCAAACGTACCAAATTGATGATGAAATTATGTTCTATATTCAAAGGCCTAGAAAACATCCCACCATTTATATCATATCTGAAAAAATTAACACTTTATGGCTGAAATTATACAAAAAGTCTAGGGACATCTGTATATTCATATTTGTCTTTTATGGCCCACCCAAATTCATCGATTTATATTCTGGTTTCCACACACCTATCAGAGGCATGAAAGTTGGATTGTATTTTTTCATCATGGGAGGAAAAGTCCTCTCTCGCTCAAATTTCCATCCACCATGGACTACCACCATTAATTAAGGAGGTTTAGACTGTTGATGAATTGACCCAAGGCTTCCAAAATGACTATTTAAAATTATGGTGTTGGAGGATTTTGGAATTTTTTGTGTTTTTTTAATTTTAATGGCATGCTTCTATTCCGATATTGTAATCACATTTCTTCTAATTTTAAGTTATTTAGATCACCATAGTCTCTTAATAAAACATGTTCTTCTTCTCATAGTCTATTATATTAATTAATAGTCTCATTCAATTTCATTATGGGGTATATGAATTCACTTAGTGAAGAGATACATCCTTAAAAAAATGGTGGAGTGTTCATTATTAGTTGTTTTTAACTTCTTTAATTTCATCCTCAAGAGACTACATTCCTCTTCCAATGAGATAATAGAATCAATAGATATATAACACATTTATGGTTTGATCAAGGGGAGTTGAAAGGGTCCTTATTGGATGTTATTTATCCCACCATTAATGAATAATCACTTACTTTAAATGAGAATTCAGTTTGACATCCTTAAAACTTCTTTGTCTATGTTGAATTTTAAGACCACAACATTCATGTGATAAAACAGGCCTTTAACTTAGTTTTCTCAGCAATATTGTCTTCAATGTGTATATGGGATTAGTATTAGAGTGTGTTTCTACTAAATCAATAAGTGTTGTTGGTATTTTTATATCGTTGAATGAAACAATATCAAATTTAATAAATTATAATTGTTAAAAAGGCAATTAATCCAATCCACCCTATGAAATAACCTAGGATCAACTCATTTTCTCAATTTGAATTAACTTAGTTATTTTATTTTTAACATAAAACCATCTAAAATCAACCAAAAGTTGGCCACTTCGTATCCCAAAACTATCCATACAATGTACGTGTGTGTAGGAATCCTCTTAAGTCTCTGAAGATTTGACAACATAAGATACAATACAAGGGACAACATAAAACTAAAAGCAAGGTTAAATTTGGGTAATAGAAGTTATATATAAAAATTCATAACCTGTAGAAAAGAGGGTTTTTTATAGAGTTCCCTTAACATAGGGCTAGATTCATTTTTCACATCCACGGAGCAGCCTGAATAATCAAACTATTTATATTATACACTTAATTCATAACCTATTCATCTATATGTGGATTATCAATAATATTTTTTATTATTTTATATTCATTTAGTAATTTATATTTAGTCTTTATTCATTATCTCAATGTTTTTCAATTTATTTATATAATTTTCCACTATACATTATTTATTAAAATAATCCTTCATGGTGGATGTGAAAGTTGATTTATGTTTTTTCTTGTGTCATTGAATAAAAAATATTATAAACAAAATTTCCATGTTATAATGAAATGAGAAGAAATATAATAATGACTATTACATTAACAAAATAAAATTATAGAATATTTATTATACTAGAGTCATTTTATCATGTTCAATAGGGGATATAAGAAGGATGATGAATTATTTTTTTTACAAATATAGGTTCAGAATATTTCCACATATAATGTCATATCTTGAAATACACCTTAAAGAACCTAATTTATTTCTAGTGATATAATAACTATGAGAAATGGGGATGAAATCATGAGAGATAAATTTTTAGAGTTTTGGTTATCTCTACATTTTTATAATGTCTGAGGAGAAGGGATGGTGAATACTGGTATTTATAATTTTAGAAGTTGTTTGATTTTTAATATAAATTTTATTAGACTACAATTATTTCTCAATAATATAAATAGTGTGGATTATTAATAATATATTTAGTAATTATTGTATGTGAGTTTCCAATAATGGTTATATACAACATCAATGATTGGGATATTCATTTATTTGGATTTTTATGAAAGGTATTGTATTCTACATTATTTTACAAATCAAAAAATAAACAATTTTTAAGAAAACAAAATACTTCCAAAACAATTATTCAATGTGTATATTTGATAAATGAGATCCAGTTTATGTAAATAAATATTCTTTTAAAACATTACATATTTAATAAAATGTAAATAAAACAAATATGTTTTATAAAAACACAAATAAATTTATTTTATCATTTATAAATCAGATTTTTATTTTAATCATGATAAATATTTACTAAATTATGATTTCATAGGACAACTAAATATTATTTTACACTAACATGGGTGAGGTCATAATTTTAGCAGTTATGTAACAATTCATAATGGTAATATTGCTATTACACTTGTCATATTATTATTCAAATTGTAATATTTCAAATGATAATATGGATATCCCGCTTTCTAAAAATAACCCATATATTATTCATTTTTCCTTTACTTCAATTTTCCCTCAAGGTTATATTTATTTGATTTTTCCATAAAAATATTGTATAGGATTTATACAATTTCATCCCATAATTTTTTTTATGACTTTGATCATTCAATGGGAGTGAAATTTTCAAAATCCTAATTTTATAGTTTCTTATAATCTATTTTTTTTCAATTATAAAAATTATAATCATTATGGCTTTATTTATTCATTAAATGTAATGTTTAAATTAATATAATTTTTTTATTAGGTTACGGATGTGTTTATATAATAATGAATTAATAAATATGGATTGTTTATTTAATTAGAAAATAAATTCCTTTAGAAGAAATTGTATTTCCTTTCATTCGGAATAATATTTTTGATATACAGATACTTCTCTTATAAATATTGACACATTGGAAAGTCGTTCTTTTTTTTAATTATATGATTCATTAAAAATTGGAATTGGGTAACTCTTAACATGGATAAAAAAAACAAGCCATCAAAAAAATAAAATATCAAACAATTTAATGAAGGCTAATATATTATTTAATGTACTATAAAATCATTTTCAAATTATGGAATTTTTGTTCCTACAGTGAACATATTTTTTCATCATAAATATGATCAATGTATGTGGATCCCCCTATAAAATGACCCTATTATACTTAATGAATCAAAGCCTTATCTCTATGATATATATAATAAACCATTGTGATGAAAAACAATATAAATAGATCATATACACACATAGTGAATCCATATTTACATATTATTTTCAAAACAATTGTTTATTAATATATATCATAATATTATTCCATATCAATATTCACTATAAATTTTTATCCAAAACATTCCTATCATAATATGTATGTATTTTTTTTATCAAATTCTATCACTAGGTGTATACTAATATCGTTAACTATGAATTGCATTACATCTAAAACAATGTGATGAATTAAAAGAGAGACAAAAAATGTTGGATAGCAGTAAGAACATTTTTTGAAAAGTTTTTCATTTCTTTGAAGTAAAATGAACAAAGAAATTTGGTTTCATAACCATGGGTTTCATAATAAGAATTATTACTCACGTGGCATGTGTAGATTCCATAATAAGAATAAATTTTAATCAACATGGCCCAATCACGCTTAATACATTCCCAAACCATAATGTAGAAGGATATACTAAAACCTTCTAACATTATGGAACTATTTGAGTTCGGCCTTTGAAAAACTTTGGAATTCTCATCATTATCCATTTTAGGATTCATCCTTCTAGTGGTCTATTCATATATAAGATAATACAAATCATTATATAAAAAATCATCAAATAGTTACAGTTAACACATATCCATTATATATTTTCAAAACAATTAAATTAATTTTGTGAAGTTGTAAGTGACTTATAGTGATCCAGGTATTAAATACAATGATATTACATAAATTTAGATAAATATTCTAGAACATTAAAAATTAAAATTATTGAGGACCATAATTGTTTATTGACCTTGGAAACTCAGATCATAATGTTATAAATTTATGAAATATATTAAATATTTCCCAAAAAGATCTTCCCCTTTTTTTGTTGTTTGTTTAACCATTCTTTATAACCTGGTGAATTTAATCATAATAAATGGGTGATCTCATATTCTCGATAATGGTAAACAAGGGAGAAATGTATGTATAGAATAAGAATAAAAGTACGAGAACCTATTCATAACAATAAAATATCATACCCTTCTTATCAAACATCAAAATAAATAGACATGAATAAATATAAGAATTTCATGACACATGAATCATATGTAAATAAACAAACATGAGTTATGAGAAAAAAAAGGAACAAGATAGAAACTGGTGGCATAAAAATTAGAATATAAAAAATTCCCTATAATTCATGGATCATTGACACATATTATTAGGAAAATTCATGGAATTAAACTTATTGGGTGGGACAAACCACTATACCAAGTCACAATCCTTCTTTTATAGTGCATCAGGTTACACCGTCTTCCTATAGTGGATTGGGTTTCCCCTTATTCTAAATATCGGTCTAGTTTTCCCTTCTTCCCATAGTTAATCATGACCATAAACTTATTACCATCATTAAAATTTGAGAAATATTACCCAATGAATTGAATAGATATATAGGTCTCCCCTATTACGTAATCTATAACAGACCCACATAGTTCTTTCTATACCAGCACATCATATATGTCCTATTGGACTTACCGAAACATATCTTGAAAACCTAATATTATAATAAAATTCAAGAACCACAACATGAATAATGTAAAAAAGAGCATAAATCTAATAATAAAAACCCATTAAAATGAATATTCTTTTATAAATTGATTAACCCAAATAAAATAAATGTGTTTCATGTAAATCTCTTTATATCATGATTAAAACATGGAATGGAAATGGATTTCATAAATATCTCTTTGAAACATGTTTCACGCATGGAAAATAAACATGTTTTATAAACACTATTCAAAAAAACATACACCATTTAGATAAATAATTTGAACAATATCGTAGGATCATATCACATGAAATGTATAAACAAAATCAAATGGTTCCATAAAATATGGAGAAGGATTTTGAATGACCACATGGAACATATCATTTATTTGATGATCAATTTTTCAAAAATAGAACATTTTTACAATCATTTTCTATAAAAATTATTTTTAGAATATATAAAATATTCATTAAAAATAATTAATAACATTTACTGAGGAAAATATTGTTTCCTCTTTAAAAAAATGATTTTAAAACGTAATGAATTTTGAAAACCTTTTTCATTTAAAATAGCATTGAAAACACAAAATGGATGCTTAAAAACATTTTGAAAAAAATGTGGAAAATGATATGGTTACCTATAAAAAAATAAAGATAAAAATTTGAAAACATTTTCGTATTGAAAATTGCTTTGAAAACAAATAAATTACACTGACAAAATTTTAGAAACAATTTTTCCAAAAAATAAACTTGAAAAATTATAAAGGATAATTTGAAATCCATTTTAAACAACTTTAAAACAATAAAAAAAATATTAAATATTTTTTTATTAAAAATGAGAGTAAAATATCATTTTAGAATCATTTTTTAAAACATTGCTTTTGGATGAAATAGATTCCTAACAGAAGTTAAAAATGTTGTTTCATTTACTTAATAACATTTTCTTAATCATCTTTTGTAATGAATAATAGAAAATGGTACCATTATATAAATATATAATTAATAACCATTGGAGACTAAAATTCAGTATATTTCATGATATATGGATCATAAAATTTCATCAAAAAAAGAATAATAATAAATAGTCCCTTTAAATGAGGATATTACAGTAATTAAATATTGTCAATTTATTAACATTGAGTCATAATAATCATGAAAAATTAAATTCACCTGATGAATAAAATATCATGAAGAAAATATATTCATTATAATACATTCCAATTTGTATTATATACACAATTCAATATAATATAGGTGTATAAAATAGTATCTTTCATAGAGAACCTAAATTGAGACAAAACTAATTTAGAAATTTGGATACTTTTGAACTGAAAACCCCATGAAAGGGAGATAATAAAATGGATACATGAATACCCATAAATTTTAGGTTAATAAACAAATAATATATTTATGTGCAAAAATGTACCACACTCAAAAAAAATTCATGATTAAGGCATATGTCGCGCTGAAAGAAATGCGAGACTAGAAATCCCTTTACAACTTGAGTAAATTTTTAATAATTATATCCATGAAGGAATAAAATTATTTGAAAAAATTTATATCCTAAAATAAATTCAATTCATGATATAACATTTCATATAAATATATATATAACACATAATAAGAATAATTTTTTAATATAAAATACATCTCGTGAAAGACAAAGTAAGATGAGAAAACCCTTACCTTAAGAATTGACATTCATAGAACATGTGAAACCCACCTGTATAATAAATATAATGTTATTATAAAACTAACACAGAACCATATTATTAAATATAAAGAAATATAATCTTTTATTATGACTTTATATTACACATTTATTGATAATTCTATTTTAATGTTACGTTTTGGTTCATATCTGCTTTCTTTTTCATATGTGTTTTGACTTGTTATTCTTGATCATGTTAAATAAATAACTATTTAAATACTTAAATAATTAAAAAAAACAATTAATTATAATATATATACCATAAATAATCATTTGTAATAAACTACTTAATATAGAAGTATGAAATGGTATACACTGTTTAAAGAGACGGTAGGTTATACACGTGAATAAACGTCGTGTCCTTTTTCTTCTCGTACTCAAATAAATATAGTAAATGAAATATATATATATATATAGTTACAGAAGAATTCTTATTAAATATATATAATAGGATTTTTCTAGTACCATCTTTAATACATTCCACATATTGTGTGGTCGAATTACATCCCTTTGAAAAGGTGGTAGTTAACACGTCTACAAATGAAGTTATAATATTTACACAAACTGGCGATCATGAATGTATATTTTATATAATAATTAAAATAGACTAGATACATGTTTAATATCATATATATAATTTAAAATAGTATTTCCATCAAAACTCCCCCCATGAGAGGTGGTATAGGAAAAATTAACGACATCATTTCTCATATCGGTAGTCCGCTGTACACATGAATAGTAAGTTAGTTACCCGTTTATGGATGTGTGTGCAGGTTTAGGTAAACACGTTATAAAAAATACAACCCATTATAAAAATGGTAATTAATTTAATATTTAATATTTTAATAAGAATAATATAATGGGTGGAAAATTAAATATAACAGAAATGATTGATGGAGACTGTTTTCTATTTCTTCTGGTAACTCCTTTTCGTTTGCAACAAAGGGATTCCATGGCTTCCTATATTAAAATATTGATCCATATAAGATAATGGGAGCGAATTTGGGTGTTTTCTGGATGTTTTGGACATGAAAATGGGATTCAGAGCTATGAATATGTGAGGTGGTGGTGCCCATTTTATAGTGCAGGAGGAATGTAATCTATGTAAATATAAAAAGTAAACATAATTTAGAAGTATCCCTTACATCATGTGCCTCTAATTTTTTATAATTTTCAATTAAATAGGGTACTCAATAAATATATTTATATAAAATTGTTTTTTTACATGTCTCAAGGTTATTTTACCCCCTTAAAATAACCTTAATCCACTAAGTAATCTTGTTTTAACATATATTAATGTAATTAATCTTAATTAATTTTATTAGTAATTTATTTCAAAAACAATGTTAAATTTATTAGACAATATAAATTATGGTAATTCAAAATATGGAGTCATTTTTTTCAAATTTTAATAATATAATTTGAGATGATTAATTTAAAATTAGTCCCGAAAACGGGATGAAACAACATGTTTTTTAAGTGAAAATGATAAAAAGTGTGAATTGTTTTTATATTAAATTTCAATGTTAAATTGATTAAAATGACCTAAATTATGTTAAGTAATGTAAAATTTATCTTAATTAAATTATTAAAATAATTAAAATTGTATTTAATTAAAAAATTTAATTAGAACAAAATTTTGTTTTCAATTAAAATTAAGTAATTTTCATTAATCATCAAAAAAATGAAAAATCGCAGAAAAATGCCAAATATTCACCCAAACTATATTCATTATATTCATATATAAGAAATGATGAATATTTTTTCATATAAAAATTATAAAAGTTAAAAAAAGGTGTATTTTTAATTGGTTCTCCATTAGAAGAGAGTAAAATTACCTTTTTGAAAATTTTATCTTTTTTAATAAAATTGTATTTATTCATATATTATTAAAAAAATTATATTACATGAGTATCAAAACAAACATGACATAATATATAAAAAATAAATACTTTTCAAACCATAAAAATTTTGTTTTTATAATTTTGGGAGGTAAAATTATTTTTGTACGTATAAAAATACTTTTCTTATAAAATAGATTTCATTCTTTATAGATTGTTCCTTACATTAATTTCTAAATAATTATTATCCAAATAACTCATTTATATTTATGAGTAAAAAAAATTTAAAAAATTTCTTTAATATTATTCATAACTTTAATTCCATGAAATTGCTCGTAACTATAATAATATTTTAGTAATAATCATAACAGTATATTATAGTTTAGTAAAACATGGTCATAAGTGTAATGAAACCTATTGAAGGAACTCAGAATTATGTGGAATAGAAGACATAGTTTTTCATGCACCTAAAGCTAATTAATGTGTTATGTGTACCACAATACTACATGGTGTTGTGTGAAATGAAATCAAAACAAAGTGATTTCATATAACGCAATCTATATTTAGTGTTTCTTGAAATGAAAATTTTCAAAATATTTAAATTAATTTGGAAAAAAATATTTCAAAATATCTATGGGTGTTACATTCTTCCCCAATTAAAATGAATTTCAACTTTAATTTCATTTATGTTGTAAAATCATTAATACATGAATGTTTTTTTTATATAAACCAACAACATAAAAATTAATACTAAATTATAATTCTAAAAATTATTGTAGACATAATAGTTACCTAGTGTAACATATAATTACGATTCCACATTGGAGGACATAGGTGGAAATTGAAAACATGGACATGGAATAGAAATATATCTATTAGTTTATGATGGAGAGTGATAAAGACCATGGATAGGGTAATTTTAATAATCAGAAATCCATAACACAAAGTGGTTTTAAAAAGGTCATTGATATCATCAGAAGCGATGGTAATGGGACACCATTTTATTTCAATACCCATTTTCCTGTTGTTGATATATTTCCTGGAGAAGATATACATACAAGATATATGGAAAACCTCCCCCATTATTATTACTGATAAATTTCAACTTCATCACTTATTCCAAGAAATAAAGGTTATTCTTTAATTCCCATGGCATAAACAAATAATTAGATTCATAAATTGAATGGGAGGTCATTCCATTTGTCTTTATAAGAAAAAAAATTTAGCACAATTTTTATAATATGGATAAATTAATATGTAGAGAGCTAATATTTTAATCTATAAACCCTCATATGAATATTAATAGAAACCATTATATAATGGGTTAACCTTATAATACATATGAATGAAAAATTACCAAAACATAAGTTCGCTAAATAAATAAAAAAATTCTTAGCATTGATCCCCCATATATCATAAATTATATCTTGTATGTCACATACAAAACATGCTAATAGCTTTATCATTTATTACCATGAAACATGGTAATAACCTGAATTACCATAATTTCTTTTTAAAAAACATGGATGTTTATTAATTTAAAATATTATTAGATATATTTCTTAAATAAAAAAATGATATAACCTACAACCATGACTGAATAAAAGATGGTGTCAGCAATTCGTTTATCAGTTTTGAGATATTCATTACCACACCATTTACTAATTCATATCCTACATATTTTTTTCCAAACATCATTGTCTCCCCAATAAACAATCTCATATTATTTTAAATCCTTAGAGAAAAAAAATAAAATAGACAATACTTATATTTTTCATAATTCTTGAATCAAAATACATAAACACTTTAATAATTCCTCTCTAATGATTGGCCTGGAATAGTTCCTTCCATGATATACAATGAAATTTATATTTTAGGGAACTGAATTGTGTAATTCCTAGGTTCTTCATAGATAATACATTGAGTTCGATGAGAATTCATCACACTATGACCATGTTTTCCTTGCAGAAAATGAAATCCCCTCTATTGGAGGTATTCTTCAAGGATATTATTCCCTTAATCCTAATATGTATGATGCTGGATTTTCCTTTAATTATATTTCTTACCATGTTAAAAATTATAAAATTCTTTCTTCCACTTATTTTATGTTTTTATAATGTTACCAAGGTTTACATTTTTAATCATATATCATGATTGATGATTCGGTATAATGTTAATATCATTCCATCTTTTCATTGTACAATTTATATTCTCAAAGTCCCCAAATTTTCCATCTTATTCAATGGTATCCTAGTTCATTATGGTTCACTACATTTTTTAATACTAGACGACATAGTTTGAGAAAAACTTTTCAAACTAGAGAAATTCACAATCATGATAAATAACTTGTATTAAGTCCAAATCATGAGACCTTTTTTAATCTATGACACTATATGCTTAGGCATAGAGTCATCCATAGACATAACTTTTTAAATACCACTATGGATCCCAATAATGTTTTTTGATTCTAGTTTTTAAGGATGACTAAACCATTCCTTTGATACCGATAATAGTGACTCAAGATTAACATACATGGATTTTAAATAAATTTAGAATATTATAATTTAAATTATATAAGTACATGCCTGATCACCATAATTTAATAGTTTGTTTGGAAAAAAAGAAAAAAATCATATATATTTTTGAAATACCTCCAATGGTTTTTACTAATATCATCTCCTTTAGTACTTATAAAAAAATAATTCTATATAACTTGGTGAAAAGAACAATAATAAAGGGCTGAGCTCATATGCTTAGTAAGGATAAACAAACGATATACTTATGCATACCATGATCACACTGGTATGATAAAATTATCATAACATTACAAGATCTGACACTTCATATAAAAGGACATAATCAAGAGTCAATGAATAATGATTAGTAGTACATAATACATGAATTATAAAGAAATCAATGATAATGAGTCATGAGAGAATAAAATTTTCCTAATACATAGACATAGGGCATACACATATGAATATAAAAAAATTCCATATATTTGAAAGATCATTTCCAAAACATATCAGGCCACTTAATGGGGACTTCACATAATCGGTGGGACACACCTCCATCCCCACTCATATTCCATTTCATATAGAGGATCAGGATACACCATATACCCATAGCATGTCAGGTTTACCCTTCATCAGATAGTGTATCTAGTTTTTCCTTCTTCCCATAGTAGATCAGTCCCTTTGACATGATCCCATAATTATCCTATGAGATATAAATTGTTACCCAATTCATTGTCAGGAGATATTGGTCTCACCAATCACATAAGTTATAATGGGATCACCTGGCACTATTTCATCCACCCTAATTTATAAGTAGTAATTTGATTAATTGACACTACGTGGGTCACCCCATATTATAATCCACACCCATGAAACAAAACATGAATAGTTTACAATAATAGTGAATTTTATCAAAAAAAACATTAAAAAATTTATTCTTTCATAACTTGATTAACCCATTGAAAGGAACAAGGTTTCTTGTTAATCTTTTTAAAAATAATTCCCATAGAAAACAAATATATTTCATAAAAATATATTGGTTACATATTTTACCAATGGAAAAGAAATAGTTCTGGTAAAAATATTCCATCAAAGCATAAACCATTCATAAAAATAATATGAATGTTATACTAGGATAATATCCCATGTAAAGCATAAACTATATTTTTCATGACCCATCCTCGGGACCCGTGCTGTGACTACCCCAAGCCCGCCTTCCATAGGTCAGGGGCTAGAGACTAGCACCAACGTCGTAAATCCCAACAAAAAGGGGAAAGCATTGCCTTTATAAAGTAAAAAAACACCACAGAGTAAGCCAGAATAAGTAAACACTAAGTAAAACTGGGTACAATAGTATGTGCTGAATGTAAATGGGACAGAATACAAACCTAAACTGATAGTAAAGTAAAAATGGAAATAAAGTACAATAATAGAAAGTAAAGAAGCAACGTCGAGCCGTCCACTGGATGTCCCACCTGAAGGGTAGGTATAGATAGCATCTTCAGCTCCTCGGGTCCAGCCGTCTGGTCCGTGTACGTCCCGCCCAGTCGTCCTCCTCCAGGTACCGACCTGCTCCACAAGCCACAACCACGATCAACGTTGTTCTTCATCTGCATCCAACACAATGTAGTGCGAGCATAGCCCATGCAGGGGTGAGTATACGCTACTCAGTGGGGACCCCGAGACCCCCGAAGGTCCCCCATAATCCACAAAGGATAATCCACAAAGGAAAGATACAATCACGAAATAACATCCAACATTACTTTGATATATGCCCATACATATACCTAAGTCATCAATTCTAGTTCGTCTCAAACATCTGAGCCCAAGTTTGATCACGTCCACACAGGATAGTACAACCCAATCCACACAGAAAATCACAACACAATCCAAATAGGAAATCAAGTCAATCATATCGAAGATATTGATTGAAAGTCAAGACTCAGCTCACACAGTTATGCTTCCTCGTAAAGTGATAAATATGATCAGATGTATCCACTATTTCATCTAAGCTGGGACCCACGTAGGATACTAAACCAGCTTAGCTGTCAGACCCACATAGGATACAAGTCTAGCTACTCTATCGGACCGACGTAGGATACTACAACAGAGGTCAAATACTGCCGGAACCACATAGGATACAAGAACAGTAATACTGTCGGACCCACGTAGGATACGAGAATAGTAGTCATCGTCGTCGAACCCACGAAGGATTTCCATATGGTCTTCATCACAACCGAACACACGGAGGATTTTAGTGCAGTCGTCGTCGCTGCCGAACCCACGAAGGATTTCAGTGCAGTCATCCTCATCGTCATAGTCACAGCCAGCTCTAGCGTTCCCGCACACAGCATGCTCATTTCCAGGAGGGTCCGCTCCACAATGCAAGGGGGGTTGATACATCAACTGACAAGTAGTTCGAAGTTGATGTATCCCAAAGTTCCGACTCGACATAAAGAACTCAACACGACAGACGACGCGTCAATCGAACGCCCGGTCTGAGAGTTATTGGCGTTTTTGTTCTAGGGGCCCGGTTGGTTTTTAAGTCAAAACCAACCCGACCATACTCCAACTACATCCAAACCTCGAGAGTAGTAATCCAAAAGGTCCTTCTCACTAGGAGGAATCCAAAAAAGTCGATGGCACATCAATCAGACGTCTGAAGCTCATGTTTTAAGAGTTTCCACTCCGAGGGCCCGGTTGGTTTCGTGTTCGAACCAACCCGTCCATAAACAAAGTCTTCTAATACCGTGACTGTAATATACCGATATGAACATCTTGATACAAGTATCGCATCGCAACAGACGGTGTGTCGATCGGAGGCCCATATCCCATGTTACGGGCATTATAACAAACTGTCTGGGTTTTTAGGGGGTATTGGGCCCAGACCGACCCGACCCAAGACCCCCTAGGTTGGCTCGAATGGGTTTGACCCAACCCGGGTTTGGGTCTGGCCCCACAAGACGTGGCCTGGCCTACGCGCCCTGGCCCAGCCTAGGCGGCTGGTTGGCCTGGCGCGGGCGCGGCCCGCGTGGCCAGACATCTCGGCTCGGCCGAGCTGTCACGAAAGGGGGGGGGGGGGGTGCGCCGCCCCCTATTTGAAATGGCGGCCCCACGTGGGTGCCGTTCCATTGACCAGCCGAGGGTTATGACCCCTGGCCTTCATCGATCAGCCAGCCCGGCTAGCTGGTCGTGCTGCCGCCGCGGGACCCCGATGTCCCGCCCCTCCGACGCACCGGCGACCGGTGGTTCCGGCCGCCACTCCCTACTCTGCGGCGACCAAAGGCCGCGGGCCCACTCCAGCCGCAGTGTCTTCGTGGTTCTCCATCACGGTGCGATGGTGTCGCGGCTTCATTTGGCCTTAATGGCATGGCGCGACGGTGCTCGCATCTTTGCATGTTCCTCTTGCTTCTGGGCGGTGTTGTTGCACCACGCTGCCTTCGCTCGTGCCGCAACAAGTACAACATCAAAGGGGAGGAGGGTTGTAAGTGTTTGTGCGGTCTGACCTCCTCCCGTTATTACGATAACAGGCGGCCCAGTATAAAATTCGATGAACGGAAAAGAAAACACAAACAAAAATTAACCCCTACCTCAGAAGGTAATTCACGGTTGTCAAGTGTCGCAAAATATGGCGTCGTGGGGCGTGGTTCCATAGACGTCGGCAAAGAGTGTCTGAAGAGACGTCGTCTTCTCTTTATCATGGAGTGATGAAGATTATTGCGCTTCATTGGTGAACTCCCTTGATGGTGTCTCTTACCTTGTCATAGAGGATAAATGGAATGGAGATACTAGAGTCGTTGAGTCGTTCTTCGATGAAGAGATGACGTTCTTCGCGGGAGGATTGAAGCTCTTCACAGAAGGATTGAAGCTCTTTACGGAAGGATGAAGTTCTTCCTATGAGAAAAGAGTTTTATCTCCCCAATCTCCTCACAAAACAACTAAACCCTCCAAAATAAAGTAAGACGTATCTTATTTTATTACATCAATCCAAGCATTCCATTTTTAAAATTCAAACACATAACTCACTTAATTAATTAAGTCTGATGGCATGATTAAAGAGGAGAGAGGGGGAGGTGAGGGGTCTCACATTAAAGGGGAGTTAACAAAAACAAGGAAATGTTATGGAGTTAAGGTGTGTGAAAATGTGGGGGATCGTGTGGGCCCCACCTCCCTCATAACCACACATGGGATGTTGGGTGGTCGTGGGCCCCACCAACAACTTCCCATGAAAGAGTTTATCATCCATGGATAAAATAAAATTGTTCACAATTTTATTTTAATTATTAATTAATCCACATTTTTTTTACAACTCCTCCCAAGAAAATGCACCTTCGGTAAAAGTCATCTTAAGCAATTATCGGTGTCGCGGTTCCATCAGTGCCCTATGAATTCAATTCCAAGCATCGGTTCAATAGTTAGGAAGTCTCGATCATTTGTTAACTGAACGTACCCGAGATAAACTTTAGAAATTGATTCCGGGCACACCGGTCCTCGGAATCAGGTGCCGTTAGAAACTGCATACTACTAAAATCCCAAAGAAATTACGAAAAAAAATTCCCTTGAAATTTACGGGACTTTACATTACTCCCACCTCAGGGATTTACTTCCCCATAAAGATACATCATACACTAGGGGAAAAATGTTGGTACTGTGCATGAATCTGAGCCTTTTGCTCCCAAGTGCTCTCATGGAGGTTCCTGTGCTGCCATATGATGCACACTATTAGAATTGACCGCCCACGTAGGACCCGCTCCTTTCAATCCTCGATCTCCACTGGGACCTCCGCAAAAGTCTCCCCATCGTCAATTTCCATCTCCCCATGGTCGATGATATGCGTCAGGTCATGGACGTAACTCCTCAGCTAAGATACGTGAAAGATGTCATCCACCCGGTGCAACTGAGGTGGTAGAGCCAGGTGATAATCCACCTCGCCTATCCTGCTGAGAATCTGAAATGGTTCGATAAAGCGCTGAGATAACAAGTCGCCCCAGCCAAATAATCGTAATCCACTTCGAGAGGAGACCCGCAAGAAGACATGGTCACCATCCTCGAACTCTATTGGTCTCCGCCTCCTTTCAGCATAAGACTTATGCCAGCTCTAAATTGTCCTCATCCACTCCTGGATAACCTGGACTTTCTCTATCGTGACCTGGACCATCTCCGGTCCCACAAGTGGGGACTCCCCGGGGTCTATCCAGCACAGAGCTGGTCTGCAAGGTCGGTAGTAACATGCTTCGTATGGTTCCATCCCAATTGTGGAGTGGTAGTTTTTGTTGTATGCAAACTCCACCAAGGGTTATTGGTCCTCCCAGCTACGACCAAATTCGAGGACACATGCTCGGAGCATGTCCTCAAGAGTCTGAATGGTCCTCTCCATCTGACCATCCGTCTGTTGGTGAAAGGCGGTGCTAAGATGTAGATGTGTCCCGAAAGCCTCCTATAACCCCTTCCAATGTCGGTAAGTAAAGCGAGCATCTCGATCGGAGATGATAGATGATGGCATGCCAGGAAGCTGTACAATCTCCTAAACGTATAGACATCCTGACCTATCTACTAAGACCTACTCTCTGATGTGTAAGAAGTGGGCCGACTTGGTGAGTCGGTCGACAATCACCCAAATGGATTCGTTACCTCTGGAAGTACGTGGAATTCCAGTCAAAAAATCCATAGATAACCCATCCCACTTCCACTGTGGGACTTCCAAGAGATGTACCGAGCCAGCTGGTACCTGGTGCTCCGCCTTCACCTGCTGGCTGGTGAGACATCGAGAAACGAACTCTGCTACAACCTTCTTCATACCCGGACACCAGTGCTGGCGTCTGAGATCCTGGTATATCTTCGCCACTACTAGATGTACCGCTAAGGGGGAAGTGTGAATCTCCCTCAGCACCACTTCTCGTAATGTAGCCGGTACCATGGAACCTCCTCTGAAAAGGACATTGTGCTCTCCTCCCATAGAGAATCCATCATGTACCTATCCTGAGGATATCTGCGCACATCGCGTCTCACAGTCAACGTCCCCATGTTGTGCCTCTCTGACCCACTGTAGTAGTGGGGGAGTGACTTTGAGTGACTGAAGAAAGTTTTCTCTTTCTCTAGCCACAAAGGATATCTGCAAATCGGCTAGCTGCTCTGTCGCCTCTCCAACTAGCTAAATGCCCATCCTCCTGCTGATAGCATCGGCTACTACGTTCTCCTTTCTAGGAGTATACACTATCTCAATGTCATAGTCCTGGAGGAACTCGAGCCATCGACACTGTCCCAGATTCAGGTCATTCTATGAAAAGATGTACCTGAGACTCTGGTGGTCAGAGTAGACTATAAATCGCTCGCCCATTAGACAGTGTCGCCACATCTTTAGAGCGAAGACCACTGCTGCTAACTCCAAGTCATGGGTAGTGTAGTTCTTCTCATGCTGCTTCAACTGTCTTGATCCATAGGCTATCACTGCCCGCTCCTACATCCGGACACATCTGAGTCCAGTCTTTAATGCATCGCAGTAGACTACGTTCCCTACTCCCTCCTCTAGTAGCCTCAAGATAGATGTGCTGGTCAATATTTGTCTCAGCTCCTGGAAGATCAACTAACATCTATCTGACCACACAAAGGGTTTCCCCTTCTTTGCCAAAGTTGAGATCGGTGTCGCAACTCTGGAGAATTCTGGCACGAATCTCCATTACCACCCAGCTAGCCCCAAGAAACTCCTCACCTCCATCACGCTCCTGGGTGGCTCCCAAGCTAACACTACCTCGAATATCATAGGTTCCACCACATCTCTCGCCTCAGAGATGGCGTGTCCCATGAATTGGAACTCATGTAAACAGAACTGAATCTTCGAGAGCTTACCATAAATATGGTGCTCTCGGAGTGTGTCCAGTAAAACCCGCAAGGGGTAGGCGTGCTCCTCCTCAGTGGTCAAGTATATCAAAATGTCGTCGATGAAGACCATGAAAAATCGATCAAGGTATGGCTGAATGATCCTGTTCATGAGACCCATGAACACTGTTGGAGCATTGGTTATGCCAAAAGGCATAACCAAGAACTCATACTGGCCATACCGACATCTGAAGTTCGTCTTCTGTACATCCTCATCCTAAACTCTAATATGATGATAGCTTGATCTGAGATCTATCTTCAAGAACCACCATGATCCCTTTAGCTGATCGAAATGGTTTTCAATCCTCAGTAGCGAATACTTGTTCCTCACGGTCACTTGGTTCAGGCGACGATAGTCGACACACAGTCGTAAGCTCCCGTCCGCCTTCTTGGAGAATAAAATCGGGGAAGCCCAGGGTGAAACACTAGTTCAGATGAATCCCTTGCCCTGTAAGTCCTCCAACTATACTCGTAGCTCTCGAGGCTCAGCGGGGGATATTCGATATTCTGGATTGGATATCGGGTCTGTCCCGGGGTACAGGTCTATATAGAAGTCTACCTCTCTACGAGGAGGTAGTCTTGGAATGTCATCAGGGAAAACGTCTGCATACTGATCCACCACTGCAGGAAAACTAGGACTTTGCACATCAAATTCTCCTAGGATGAGGCTAGCCAACTGATGAGTGATCGGATGTCCTCTCCTCTGCATGAGTCCATCCTATGCTGCTAAGGATCCCGTCCTGCCGGTGAGGGTGAACCTGCCCCCATCGGTGCAAACACATCGCACTTTGCTTCTAATACAGTCGATCTGAGCATGGACTGTAGATAACCAATCCATGCCCAAGATGACGTCTTAAGGCCTCAATGCCGATACAATAAGATCTCAGTCGAAGCTCTCGCATACTAGAGTAAGCTCACATTGCCGGCACCAGTGCGTAATCGTCGAGTCTTCTCCCTTAGGAGTTTCTAGTGCTAAGGATCGAGCCAATGGCTCCGTCAGAATCTCCGAGCTCCGAACAAGGGCAGAAGTAATAAAAGAATGACTTGCTCCTATGTCTATATGAACTGTAGAAATGGTGGAGTAGACATAGATAGTACCTCGAATCATCTCTGGCTCGTCGTGGTCATAGGCCTTCGCTGCCTGAAGTAGAGCTTGTCTCTACCCGCCTGCTCCCTGTGGTCAGGGTGGACCTCCGGGTGGTGGTGGTGGTAATGCCTCAAATTGTCTCCCACCACTACCTGCTCGGCCAGCTCCTCTGCCTCATCCACCTGATCCCTACGGACCGCCACGGTCGACCCTCTGCCTCTTCATGTGTGGCCCCTCAACCGTCTACTGCCCCTCTGCATGGCGGGTTGGGAAGTCACGAGCCATGTGGCCCCGCCCGGCGCATGCGTAGCACTGTCTGCTTCTCGGAAGGTTGGATCTACACCGGGTGCCCCACACCTCTGACCCAGTGTCTTGAGGTCATCTTCCTGATGGTCTGGTCCACCTGGACCCCTGTGACGTCCGTAGACTGCCAGCTGCAGACGACTCTGCTACATGACACCCTGCGGTCGGTCTCGCTACTGGTGTAGGCTCAGCAATAAATCTCTCTATGAGAAAAGATCACTCTAATACTCCTGCATGCATCGGAATGCTGAGGGAGATCATCTATGCCCTGATCTCATGCCTCAGTCCCTGCTCGAAGGTCTGGTCCTGGAAGAATGGGTCTCGTACCATGTCCGTCGAATAGCGCAAGAGATCGGTAAATCTTGCCGAGTACTGGGCTACCGTCATGCTGCCCTGCCGCAGCTGTAGTAGCTCCTGAATACACACCGCACGGAGGGTGGCTGGGACGAACTCTGAGTGGAAGAGGCTCTAAAAATCCTTCCAGAGAAGAGATGCCTCGTCGTGCACCTGGAGCATCAATCTCCACCATCTGCCTGCTGCCGCATGCAGGAGGCTCACTGCAAGGATCACCAAGAGGTCAGCTGGTGTCCCCACTAGCCTGAAAACTTGAGCTATGGCCTCCAGACAATCCTCGTCTGCTTGAGGGTCCATCTCCCCGTGGAACCTGGGCGGCCACTGACACTGAAACTCATGCAGTGCGCTATGGCGATGTGCACTCTCAGCAGCTGGGGCAGGTGGCATCAGTGGCTCAGCGGGTAGTGGTATCGCCGGTGCCTCTGCTAAAATGGGGCCCTGCACCGAGGCCTCGTCGCTCGGTGGGCTGTTGTCTCGCACAAAGCTAAGAACCCTAGCTGGCTGCCGTCGTGGGGCCATCCTGAAAAGAAACAGGTGCGCCACGGTCAAAATGTATACTTGATGAGCTGACGCAGAGTAATCACAAAGAAAACTTTTGAAACACACATGGAATCAATGTTTTCGTGCATTAGGTCCGAAATCAGATGTCACGGTCCAGGTGTACGGATACGTCGGCCGCCACACCAACACTGGACTCCCTGGACTAATAACCACAATCCATACCCTTAACACAATTGCCTCACATAGAAGAAAGATCAGAGTCCTGAGTTCTGCAGTAGAACCGAAATCCTCTGATACCAATTTGTCATGACCCGTCCTCGGGACCCGTGTTGTGACTACCCCAAGCTCGCCTTCCACAGGTCAGGGGCTGGAGACTAGCACCAAAGGCGTAAATCCTTACAAAAAGGGGAAGAAATTGCCTTTATAATGTAAAAAAACACCACAAAGTAAGCCGACAGAAGTAAACACTATGTAAAACTGGGTACAATAGTAAGTGCGGAAAGTAAATGGGCCAGATTACAAACCCAATCTGAAAGTAAAGTACAACTGGAAAGAAAGTACATCAACTGAAAGTAAAGCAGCAACGTCGAGTTGTCCACTAGAAGTCCCACCTGAAGGGTGGGTAGGGATAGTCTCTTCAGCTCCTTGGGTCCAGCCGTCTGATCCGTGTACGTCCCGCCCAGTGGTCCATCTCCAGGTACTGACCTGCTCCACAAGCCTCAACCATGATCAGCGATGTCCGTCGTCTGCATCCAACACAACATAGTGTGGGCATAGCCCGTGCAGGGGTGAGTATACGATACTTAGTGGGGACCCCGAGACCCCCAAAGGTCTCCCAGAATCCACAAAGGATAATCCACAAGGGAAAGATACAATCACGAAATAACATCCAACACTACTTAGGTATATTCCCATATATATACCAAAGTCATCAATTACAGTTCGACTCCAACATCCGAGCCCATGTTCGATCACGTCCACACAGGATAGTACAACCCAATCCACACAGGAAAGCACAACCCAATCCATATAGGAAAGCAAGTCAATCATATTGAAGATATTGATTGAAAGTCAAGACTCATGTCACACAGGTATACTTCCTCGTAAGGTGATAGATATTTTCAGATGTAGCCACTGATTCATCTATGTTGGGACCCACGTAGTATACTAAACCAGCTAAGTTGTTGGACCCACATAGGATACAAGTCCAGCTACTCTGTCGGACCCACGTAGGATACTACAAAAGAGGTCAAATACTGTCGGACCCTCGTAGTATACAACAAAAGTGGTCAAATACTGTCAGACCCACGTAGGATACAAGAACAATAATACTGTCGGACCCACGTAGGATACAAGAACAGTAGTCATCAACGTCGAACCCACGAAGGATTTCAATACAGTTTTCATCGCTGCCATACCCACAGTGGATTTCAGTGCAGTTGTCGTCGCTGCCGAACCCATGGAGGATTTCAGTGCAGTCGTCATCGTCGTCGCAATCGTAGCCAGCTCTAGGGTTCCCGCACACAGCATGCTCGTTTCCGGGAGGTTCCGCTCCACGAGCCATGGGGGGTTGATACATCAACTGACACTTAGTCCGGAGTTGATGTATCCCAATGCTCCGTCTCTACATAGGGAACTCAACATGACAGACGACGCGTCAATCGGACGCTCAGTCTGAGAGTTATTGACTTTTTCGTTCCAGGGGCCCGGTTAGTTTTTAAGTCATAACCAACCTGACCATACTCCAACTGTGTCCAAACCTCGAGTGGAGTAATCCAAAAGGTCCGTCTCACTATGACGAATCCAAAAAAGTCGACGACACGTCAATCGGATGTCCGGAGCTCACATTATAAGCGTTTCTGCTCCGAGGGCCTGGTTGGTTTCGTGTTCGAACCAACCCGGTTGTAACTAAAGTCCTTAGAAACCTTGATTGTAATATACCGAAACGACCATCTTGATCCTAGGATCGCATTGCAACTGACAGTGTGTCGATAAGAGGCCCGTAGGCCATGTTACATGCATTATAACGAACTGTTCGTTATTTTAGGGGGTTTTGGGCCCAGACCGACCCGGCACAAGACCCCCTGGGTCGGCCCGAACCGGGTCAACCCAACCCGGGTCTAGGTCTGGCCCAATAGGGCTCAGCCCGGCCTGGCATAAGCGGCCCGGCCCGGCCTTAGCGGCCAGTTGGCCTGGCGCGGGCGCGGCCCACGTTGCCAGACAGCTTGGCTCGACCGAGCTGTTACGGAAAGGGGGGGTGCGCTGCCCCCTGTTTGAAATGGCGGCCCCATGTGGGGGGCCGCTCCATTGGCCAGTTGGGGGATATGACCCCCGGCCTTCTTCGATCGGCTGGCCTGGCTGTCCGGTCGTGCTGCTGCCGTGGGACCCCGAGGTCCCGCCCTTCCGACGCACCGGCGGCCGGTGGTTCCTGCCGCTGCTCCCTGCTCCGCCGCGGCCAAAGGTGGCGGCCTTGGTCCAACCGGCGCAGCGTGACGGCGCCGTGCCCCTCCGTCAAGGCCCTGCTCCGGCCGCGGAGTCTTTGTTGTTATCCAGCATGGTGCGACGGCGCAGCAGCTTCGTTTGGCCTCAACGGCGTGGCGCGACGACGCCACACATACTCACCCGTTCCACTTGCTTCCACGCGGTGCCGTGGCACGGCGCTGCCTTGGCTCGTGCCGCAACAAGTACAACATCAATGGGGTAGAAGGGTCGGCCATGTTCGTGCAGTCCAACCTCCTCCCTTTATTACGATAACAGGTGGCCCATTATAAAAGTTGATGAAAAACAAAGAAAACACGAACAAAAATTAACCCCTACCTCACAAGGTAATTCACGGTTGTCAGGCTCTGCAAAATATGGTGTCACGGGGCGTGGTTCCATAGACGTCGACGAAAAGCGTATAAGGAGACGTCATCTTCTCTTTATCACAGAGAGAAGAAGATGATTGCACGTCTTTGGAGGACTCCCACGTCGGTGTCTCTTCTCTTGTCGCAGAGGAGAAAGGGAATGGAGATACCGGAGACGTTGAGTTGTTCTTCGATGAAGAGATGACATTCTTCGCGGAAGGATTTAAGCTCCTTGTGGATGGATTGAAGCTCTTCACAGAAGGATGAAGTTCTTCTTAAGAGAAAAGAGTTCTATCTTCCCAATCTCCACACACAAAAACTAACCCCTCCAAAATAAAATAAGACTTATCTTATTTTATTACATCAAGCCAAGCATTCAATTTTTAAAATTCAAACACATAACTCACTTAATTAATTCTGTTTGATGGAATGATTAAAGAGGTGGAGGGGGAGGGGAGTGGTCTCACATTAAAGGGGAGTTAACAAAAACAAGGGAGAGTTATGGAGTTAAGAAATGTGAAAAGGTGGGTGATCGTGTGGGCCCCACCTCCCTCATAACCACACATGGGAAGTTGGGTGGTCGTGGGCCCCACCAAAAACTTCCCATGAGAGAGTTTAACTTCCATGGATAAAACAAAATTGTTCACAATTTTATTTTAATTATTAATTAATCCACATTTTTTACAACTCCTCCCAAGAAAGCGCAACTTCTGTAAAGGTTCTCTTAAGAAATTACCGGCACTGTGATTCCATCGATGCCCTCAGATTTCAATTCCAAGCATCGGTTCAAAAGTCAAGAAATCTCACTCGTTCCTTCACTGAACGTACCCGAGCTAAACTTCAGAAATTGATTCCGGGCACACCGGGCCTCGGAATCAGGTTCTGTCAGAAATTGCGTACTCATAATATCCCAAAGAAATTAAGAAAAAAAAATTTCCCTTGAAATTTATGGTTCTTTACAATATTTGGGGATGTTATCTTATATAGATATGGATTTTAAATGATCACTTGGAACATAAATTTTCCTTAAAAATCAATTTTTAAAAAATAAAAAATTTTAGAAATCCATTTCATTTAAACTCACCTTGAGAACATATAAGGGAAAAACTAGAAATCATTTAAAACATTTGTTTATGGAAATATCATTTCCACTTTGAAAAAAACATTTAAAACATAAAGCATTTTGTAAACTTTTTTCAATGTAAATATAATTTAAAACATATAATGTAAGAATAAACATATATTAAAAACCTTTTTCCGGAATATTATTTGAAACATATAAATTATTATTCAAAACATTTTACAAAACATTTTATTTTTAATAACTTTTTAAAAATATAAATTATTCTTTAAAACATTTTGGAGTCCTTTTCCTTTAAAAAATACCTTGAAAACATATATATGAATTTAGGTATCCCATTTACACACTTTTGAAAACATCCAAATATTTAAATTCCTTTTTTCCTGAATTTTATCATTCATTATTATTTTAAAAACATTTTTTAAAACATTTTTTTAATATAATGGATTACCAAATAACAATAAAAATATGAAAATATTTTCATAGAAACTTTTTCGTAATCATTTAATTACAAAAGTGTTGAAAAAGAGACCATATTTGAAGATATATTAAATACAAAAAGGATACTAAAATTCATTATATTTCTTGAGATATGGATCAAAATATTTTATCAATATAGGATAATCATAAATAATCCTAATAAATGTTGAGATTCTAGGAACTAAAAGTTAACACATTGGTAGCATTATATCAAAATCCTAATGAAAGAATAAAATTAAATAAATCATATTATATCATGAAAATAAATATTTTCATGATAAAACATTTAAATAGGTATTTTATACTCCTTGTAAAAGAATATAGTTTCATAACATAACATGAGTCTCAAATAATGATAATTGATTCCAAACTGCCTTAATGATTTGAAAACATTTGTATTGTAAAACCAATGAAATATAGATAAAAAACTGCACATGTAAATTCAAATAAATATTACAATAAATATAATTTCATAAATTCATTCGATGTATATATACCAAACATAATAAAAGAGTGGTCATTAAGATATATGTCTCACTGAAATAAAAGTGAGACTAGAAATTTCCATACTATTGGAGTAACATTTGAATCATGAAATATATAAAAGAGTAAAATTTATAGAAAAATTTAATATAATTAAATATGTTCGATTAATGATATAAAATTTCATTGGGAATTAAATTTCCAACACAATAAGAATAATTAGTTGTTATAGAAAACACCACACAAAAATAAATGTGAGACGAGAAAACCCTTACCTGGAGTCTTGAAATTAATTATACATGTTAAATAATACTTTATACTTTATAATATATTGTTATAAATATAGAACATACCATAATATTATATATAAAACCACATATTTTTTCATTATGATTTTAAATTAGCATTTTAATAACAATTCCCTATAAAAGATACGTTCCAGGTAAAATATGCTTTGTTTTTTTTTTGTATATTTAGGACTTGCTATATTTGATTGTATTAAAAAGGTAATAATATAATTTTTTAAATAATTTAAAAGATTATTTAAATATAATATATATTACATAAATAAATTTTTATAATATTCTATAAAATTTTGAAATATTAAAGTCAATAAACCGTTCAAGAAGACGATACGTCATACATACACTGGAACATTGTTTCTCTTTTCATGTCGTATAGAAATAAAGATAGTAAATGAAATATATGTATATATATATTTTATATACATTTTATCATTATTTTTTCACATATAATTTATAAATTTTCTAAACTCATACTTAATATAATCTTAGTAATATATGAACGAAACACATTGCTTTGATGAGAATGTAGTCCATACATAGAAAAAAAAAGTTATCATATTAACACATAATGGAAAACATAAATTTTTGTTGTATATAATAATTATCAGAGAATAAATACATCAAAAATATAATATATATCATATAAAAATATTTTTTTCTATCATAATTACCCACAATTATAGTTGTTAAAGTTAAAATGAATGATATCGTTTTCTAAAGCGGTATTCCACCGTACACACGAATTTTAATGTTGAAACCCATTTGATGGAGGTGTGTGGGTATTTAGGTATTAACCTTTGTGAAAAACATGTCTTTATATATTTTATATTTATTTAATTATATAATTATTAAATAATAATAACCGAGTGGGTGGAAAAATAAATATAATTAAAATTCATGTTTAAGAGTGTTACCACATTTTTTGGGAAACTCCTTTTGATTTTCACCAAATGGATTCATTGGATTGATGTATACAAATAGATAGGTCTCTAGGATGATGGGATTTAACTTTTGTGATTATTTTTTCATTGTTTGATCATAAAATAGTCTTGAGATGTGTAAAAGTGTTAGGGGTAAGGGTCCTTTTATAGTGGAGGAGGAGTGGTATTCTTATAAATATAAAAAGGTAAATACTATTGATTGATCTATCCTGAATCATGGGGTTATAATAATTTTTAATTAATGATAAAATATTGTAATTGATAAAATTATTTACAGCCAATGGTTTTTGGATATGATTATATGTTATTTTGACCCATAAATTAACTTTTAACCATTGAGTAATCATGTTTTCACATTTATCACTGTAAATAATTTTAATTACATCTAATAATAATTTTTTTTTCAAATACTAAGTTTTTTCTATTATAAATTAAATATTTTTATGTTTCCAACTTTAGAATACATTTTCTAAAATTCTAATCATAGAAGTAGAAGAAATTAATTTAAAATTCATCCCACAAAAGGGTCGAAATAATGGATTTTTAAGTGAAAATGGTCAAATTTTTTAATTATTTTTTTAACCAATTTCGATTTAAACTTGATTGAAATGAAATAAATTGAATTAAATAATTAATATTTGATATAATTTAACTTTTCATCTAATAAAAATATTATTTAACTATTTAATTAAATTATAAGAACATGAAGTTCATAATAAAAATTCAGTAATATTCAGTATTCATCAAAAAATGATACTTTTCAGGAAAATACCAAAAATTCCCCCAAAGTAAATTATATTTTCTATTCATTCAAAAATTAATATTAGTTTTTTAAATAGAAATTCTAAAAGGGTAAAAATTTGGAATTAAAATTATTTCTCTATTAAAATGAAAAAATTACCTTTTCAAAAAATATATCTTTTTATTCATTTAATTGGATTTCTTCCTATATTATGAATATAAAATATATTTTACGACTGTAAAATTTTTTGATATAATATATCAAATATATATTGTATTAAAAACCTTTGTCAATTTGTTTTTAATTTATTGAGTTAATATGGGGTTTGTACTTTGGAAAAATTGTTTTATTATAAAAGGAATTTCATTATTATAAAATTGTTCTATCATTGATTTGTAACTACTTTTAAAAATGAAATTCATTTTAGATACATTTTTAAATTTAATTTTAAAAAATTATTTATTCTTATTCATAAAATATTTTTTAATGGATCGGTGGTAACTATAAAAATATTTCAATAAAAGTATTAATAGTATATTGTTGTTTGGTATAACTCGGTCATGCGTGACATGAATGCTATCGAGAGATATCATAATTGTCTTTATAAAAATCCATAAATAGTTTTGTGTGTAGTATAATCTAATCAATGCATTATGTGTACTAGAAGCATAACATGGTGTTATTTGTAACATAAACCAAACTTATTTCATTCATATAACACAAGCTTTATTTAGTGTTCCGTAAATTGAAAAATATTTAAAAGTTGTAATTAATTATAATAAATGGTATTTCAAAAAATCACAGGTTGTTACACCACTTGTGGGTCAATAATGTCTACATAGATGGTACAAGATCTATATTCAATATGTAAATTTAGTTCCCTAGTAAATTTATTTTCCACAATACATTAATGAAAATAACTAGTATATCTATATCAATCTATAATCCACCTTAATATATATTTCTCACCAAATTATATGAATTCTTATAACCAATACTCTTCTAGAAGTGTATGTTTTATAGATAAAAGCATGAATGTACATTAAACCCATTTATCTTGAAACTGGACATCATGATAGTTAATTTAAGATTCATGATCCTATAGAGTATGAAAACTAATTAGATATTTTAGTCCATTAATTAATGAATCAGTTTATGAATTTGAGTTTTTCATAGATTGATATCCATGAATTTCTTTAAACCTAAGAACGTCATGAGGAGAGGGACGCTCTTCTGAAGGCAGCATCTTATATCTTTCATTTAGAAAAGAAAAAACCATGGAATTTCTATAAACTGAATTTGTTATAAATTAAAATTAAATAGTGGATAATAAAAACACATCTGAATGAGTGATGACCAAAAATGAAAAATGGATGATATCTTTAGATTTTATGGTGAGAAGTACAATCAACTCCAAATTCTAATACAGACCTAATTTTTATTACACTTGATATATTTATCCTTATAAAATATGAAATCCATTATATTATTGTAGAATCATAGGAGCCTTTATTTGATATGTTTTTAAATGGATTATGTAATCACTTGTGAATATCAGATACTAGAATCCCCCTACAACCTTAATCAATTAAGACGTTGTTGTTGGGTAGCCTATGTCTATGCTCGAACAATGACTTGCGTTGTAGCCTTCCATCCTACATGGTCAATGTGTACCATAGATATAGTCATGTGACATGATTTCATACCACAATTGTCACAGAGTTCCATGGAGATAATCATGTCTTATAGCCATGTTCCATAAGAACTCTGAACTTAGGACTACACGGAACACTGAAATCATTCAAGAAAAACATGCACCATTATTTTAGGAGACTAGGGCCCCGGTCACCCACATCTGCAATAGATCATTATATCCATAATTCTTTCTACCCATTGTTATATTTTTTTTACTATGGTGTAACTAGGTTTTTTTACAACCAATTCTGAAAACATGGAAATAGGCCACAAAAATGGTGATATAAGGTGGGATTCCCCTCATCAATGTAATAATGTATGTCCATGATCAATGAGGAAATTAATTTAGTTTTAGAAGATAGAAAAAATAGGATTATCCATTAGTTATTACTCATCCCTTACATAATGTATGATTAAGTTAAATCATACTTAGGGACAATCATTAATGGCTATATAAGATGGTTGATCCACCGATATGATATTGGCTAGACCCTTCTAAAGCTACTTACTCATTATCTCTCTTACCCAATGATGTATTCAACCACCTTTAATAACTTACAAGAGATACAATAATATCATGCAAATAGAGAGGATCTCACCTAAATGTTGTGTGACTCAGTTAATCATTGGTTACGACAAAGAGGATATAGTTTATGGTGATACCTATTAGTGTTCATTATAAATTATATGATTGAAGACGCCTATAAAGACACATTGATATGAGGAACATGAATGTTCTTTATTAATATTACCCATGGTCTTCCTTTAAATCCATATTTATCTATGATTTATATGATTCTTATGTGATGTGCTATATTTTTTTGTATTAATCCTTAGAAACATTACTCACCATTATTTCATTGATGAATACAGTGATATTAATCATGTAATAAAAGAAATTATTATATGTATTGGAAATAAATTGAATAATACTAATAATCATTTATAGTTAGAATTTTTTTCATCCTATCTTACTTAAATATAATTTTACATCAACATGCAACATGAAAAGTATATTTAATATAATCCATGATGAATGGATGTAATGATGAATATATTAAACAAATTGTTTCAAGAGTGTATAGGTTAATTGAACATAATTTTAGAATAAGTAATAATTTTTATTCTAGCTGGAACATCTAGTGGTGAAATGGAATCGATGTATGAGATTTCTTTTTTATGTAATATGATTTTTATTCTCCTATTGTTGGTTCCCCATGTATAAACGGGATGATATTTTTTTATATTCCTAATAACATATATAAATAAAATTATATTAAATAATTTTTTATTAAAATTCTAATAAAAAATTTAATATACCATATGGATATATCATTGATTTGAGATTAAAAACGTAAATATACTATTCAAATACTATAAATAATTTTCATAGAACATAAAAAATTTGAATATATATTATATTACATAGAAATAAATTTTGAGGAATGAAATTAATAACTACATAATTCACTTCTAAAACCATTTTTCTATGTAACATCCAGACTCAGATGCCCCTAAACTGGTGCTCTGATAAGGTGGATTACAAGATCTCAATCATTCCTCCTCGTACGCTAGAGGACTCTGGATAGCAATGAGGCCCTATGAGGTGATATTGGGGAGACTATTCTTTCATATGAGAGTAAGAAAATGTCAGAATGAAACCATGTATTGTATAGTTCAGAAAGAAAATAAGGTGTTGAAGAAGTAAACAACTGAAATAGAGAAAGCCATAACAATAAACGATATTGTGTAATATTCCTAATACTTGCTTCATACAATACAATAATAGTCAACCATTGGGCCAAACATAAAGATAAATGAGTATAAAATAAATTGATCGTGATGTGCAATGCTCTACTACCATCTTTATGCCATACCATATACCCAGTATCTAGACACTGTCGAATGCAGCAACCTGATCAGAGGAACCACTTTTGCAGATATAGACAACCATGAAAAACTAGTCCTAATCACTATCTACCATGAAACATGAGTTGGATGTAAAAACGAACACATAAGGTCTACATGTATACTTAGGTGCATGTGCAGTGGTGAGAATGAATCTCTATAGGCCACCCCAACAAGATTCATAAAAATTTTATTCTATAAGTGTATGAAATATAAACATTCCTATCCTAGCCTAACCATAAAAAATGATTTATTAAAACCACAACGTGATCCCAAAATCAATACTAGGGTTTGTAATCCCTATCAACTTCGAATGTGCCTCCATGGATATCAATAATAATATATGTACATATGTATTGGGTAATACCTATATATATACATAGATATGAATATTCAATTTGTATGTGAATAAAAAATAAAACCACATCAATTTTTGATCTTTTGGTATATAATCCCTAACACCTTAACATCCTGTGAAAGGGAATAAAGCTAGACATCATTCCACTCTATTTTTGAACCATCAATTCGATCTCTATACCATAATACAAATTTACATATACCTACTTCATCTAATGTAATGAAATAGCCCCAATTTTCCCAGAGTCGGTGCCTTAATACATTACATTAGAATAATTACATGAAATTTGTAACCAAAAGTAATGAATAGTTTAATAGATTTCTAATTCTAGAGACATAAATATGTTCAACATTACAACATGAAAAGAAATAAATCATATATGTTTTATTGCGAACATCCACAACTATACGTTTATCCCTCTAGGTAATTAATAATGAAATTCTTCATGTCTTGGGAAAATGAAACATACGAAAGGGGCGGGGCTCAAATGCTCATTATGAGTAAACAACACATAGAAATATATCATAAACATAAACATTATTCACGGTGATTAATTAAAAACATATGCCTTTAAAAATAATGAACTTGAACACATTATAGAAGGAACATGGGCTGAGTAAATATTTCCACAATAAAACATAAACATTAGTATTCTACTACTCAAATAACCAATGAAAATGTGAATTTATAGACTCATAATGTGGGAAATACATTTGATGAAAATTCACAAACATACCATCAAGGCCTTAGACAAGATATCTAAAAATTATTAATTATTAAGCAATGACCATATCTAAAAATGGGCAAGGCCTCAGCCAAGTACAAATCTATTCCTCTCATGAGACCTACCGATGAATCGAGAGGCTTTAGTAGCCCAAACTCATCAAATAATAAGTCTAATTAATTCATGGGGATAAACATAAACAACATATACATTAACATTGAAACTAATATATCAAAATCTAACAAACCTTCCCTAATGATTAAGCATAAACACTAACCATTCAGAGTTATATGGTGAATGGTTTCAAGATAGAACTTCCATAATCATACTAATTATAAACCATTAATCAAAATATTATAGATGATATAATAAAATTTTAGTTTCATTTTTACATATGAATAGGTAAGATTGTGGAAATTTGTGAAAACACTCTTATAAAATATTTGAGTAATTCTCGAGATAAATAGTCTTTCACTTTGAAAAGAATAGTAAATTTTCAAAAATACTTGAATAAAAATAGAAATTATTTAAGGTATTTGTTTCATAATAAAATTTTTTATTTTACTTAAGTAGGGTTTTCTAAATAAATATTATTCTGTTCCCTTGAAAATAAGTAAGAATTGAGAAATTCCCTCGAATCGGGATTGTATTTCGTGATGACTTTTTGAAAGGCCCTTTTAAAAATCATAATTCCCCATAAATTAATGTATTATTCTTGTTATAACACATATATAGAATAGTAAAATTGAAATTGTGATAAGTACATATGAATGAATACTAATTTATTTGAGGTATGTAGATAAAAAAATGTAACCTGAATGAAAATTGAGGTTCGGGTGGAAAACCCTTACCTTAAGGCTGAATGTGTTCTTCACTTGATATAAATGACCTGAATAATCAAATTTACCTTCATAAATTAATTATTCATGGACCTCCTATACATGTATTTGATTTTTTATATCCCTGTAAGGTTCATTCTTGGCCTTTTGATGGGTTAAGAGATTTAATTTCATTGTTTGGGAGTGTATTCTTCCTTGGTTTTCATGACTGGTTTACTTATATTCATGTATGGAAAAAAATGTTGAATGATAATTGTTGTATAGAATTGATTATTTAAATTAATATTTAACAAATAAAATATTAGTTAGTTATAAAAGTTATTTGGTAATTGAGATTGATGTTAAATGATTATATACAACTTTAATGATAATTATTTGTGTTAATTGGCGGTTCTTGATCACAATGAACTCATTTTGATTTATAAAATAATATCATTTGTAATAAAGGAATCCAAAACATTATATAATTTATTATGCATATATTATAGACTGGTTTAACAATCAAAATGGTTTCCTGACCAAAATTGAATATGGTAATTTAAATTAAAAACTCATCATCCTTGAACATGATAAATAACCATATCTCATATTGTGTTTTCATTTCTTGTACAAAATAAGGGGAAAAGAGAGATGATGAAGAATTATTAAATTATTATGACAACATTCCTGTAAATTTAAGGTACTAGAAACAACAAAAAATGTTGAATACAGTATGTGAGGAAATAAAAAGAAAAGAAAGGATCTTGAAATAAAAAAATTTAAAAGAGGAATTTACCTCATGTAGTAATCTTCTTTGAGAGCCTCTTTAGGGAATGGATTTTGGTATTTTTAGAAGACCAGGGGATATTGGACATGAAGAAGGTTCTTCGGATAATATTTGATCAGAATTTTGATAAAGAACAAGGCTTTGTAGGAATGATTTTATGAGGGAGTGATATGGGGTTTTTATAGTGGAGGAGAGGAGGGTTTTCCAATTATTTTACCAATTATTTTATTATAATGCCAAAGACAACCAAATGTATTGATTATTGAGACCAAGAAAATAAATATGTGAATTTTATTTTCAAAAAGAGTGTTCTTTCAACAGCCATGATGATAGGAAAAATTAATTTAAATAAAAATGTATATATATGGGGAAATACTATATTTTATTCATAAAAAATTATTTTTTCAACGAAATCCCAAAAAATCACCCTAATTGTTTTTTGACATGTTTAATTTAAAATTGAACTCCATTTTTTGAAAATAATTTTCTAAATATTATTGGTTTAATTTTTAAATAAAATCAAAATTTATTCAAAAAATTACAGTTTTAAAACAATAATTCATTTTATATCACCTTGAAAAATTAATCAAGATCACATTTTCTTATAAACATAATACAATAAAATTATAATATGATTTACTATTCATAAGAGTCATTAATATTCATATTACTATTCCTCGGGAGTGTGTTACTGTTCACCAAACATAATGTTTCTCTTATCAGACACTAAATAACTAACTGAACACAATCGTGTATGCCAGTTTTTTGAAATTCAAATCAAAAAAGTGAAAAAATTATGTTTACTCTCACGGTTATGACAAAGTGGGTTTTTTAAGAGACTCATTCCTTCTGGAATTCAATATTAAATTTATTTTCAAAATAATGGGGTGTTACATTGTCCCATCCTTATTTTCCAAAAATGTGTAGATTTTTTAATTCAATTCAAAATTACCCATATTACATCATTTTTATTAGAGTATTGGGTAATCTGGTGAAAAAATACTTGGTAATGTCATCCATTACCATGAAGGAATAGGTTGAGGTTACATGAATCCTCTAGGATGTTTTTGTTCAGCCTTCACTTATTGATTGACTAAACATCTTGATACATAATCTGTAATTTCTCTCTTAATGTTATCCCACCAGATATGTTCATTCAAATAACTATACATTTTAGTGCTACCAGGGTGTATCGAGAAATTTGAGCTATGATAATCATCAAACAACGCCCTTTTTAGAACGGGTTGAGAGGGATCACATAGCCTCTTCCCAAATTTTAGAATTCCATCTTCACACATGATGTCAAGAAACTTACCATCATTCACAATGGTAATTTTTTTAAAAGTTCTAGAAATAAAACTGTGATGCTTTAATTCTTATTAATACGGAACGTTTGGAAACCACTTGAAAATTTAGTGATGTTTCACCTTCTTGGATATTTCCAACATCCATCATCACTAGATCCTTATACAAAAGATCATTGTCAATTCTCACTTTATTAATAAGTCCAAGATCATTCATGATCAATGCATCAGCTACCTTTTTTCCATTCATGGGTGGTAGTGTATTGAATAATATTAATCCTTGAGTAGTTTGATCCATCTACATTTTCTCGTGATGGGTAATTTCTGTGATAAATTATATTTTAGAAATTTATGATCAGTGTATGTATCACCTTATTCACCATAGAGATAATGTTTCTATATCTTTAGAGAAAATATTTCCCCTACGATCTTAGGATCATGAGTTTGAAAATTTTGTTCATTAATTTTAAACTACCTTAATCCATAGGAAATAACACTATCATTATGTATAATGACACAACCTTGTCCTTTCTATGATGTATCACTATAGATCACAAACCCATAATTATATGATGGTAGAGTTAGTATCAGAGAATTCACTATTCTTCTCTTCAATTCATTGAAACAGTTCTCACATTATTTTGTCTATATGAATATAACCCCTTTATGTGTAAGATTGGTTATTGGGTTGGATAAACTGGTAATGTTCTGAATTAAATGAGGATAATAACATGATAAACCAATAAAACTATGTACGTAAAGTATGTTCATTGGAATATGCCATTCTTGCACAACTTTTTTCTATGCAGGATTAACAGAAATTCTATCCTTAGAGACACTGTGGACAAGAATGGAATCTGATTGAAGATAAAATTAACACTTGCTAAACTTCCCTTATAATTCTTTTCTTCTAAGAGACTTCAGAATAGTTAGTAATTTATTTTCATGATTCTATTATATTTTGAGGTGTACCAAGATATCTGTAATAAATACCATCACAATGTCATCATGATATTCTGTGAAAAAACTATAATTAGATCCATGAAAACATATGGTTCATTACATAATCCAAAAGGCATTACTGTAAACATGTAATGCCCATACTGGGTTCCAAAAGGTGTCTTTGGAATATCTTCCTTCCTCAAACAGAACTAATGTTATATAGATCGGAGATAAATATTCATAATATATTGGAATACATGAAGATGATCAAATAAATCATCAATGATAGGTAGAAGATACTTGTTATTTATTTTCATAAAATTGAACTCCCTATAATAAATGTACATCCTCATAGATCTATCTTTTTTCTTAACGAAATAAACAGTGGATCCCCATGGTGAAACGTAAGGGGGAATAAATCATTTATCACTCAATTTCACTAGTTGGTTCTTCAGTTCGACAATTCCACAATGACCATTCTATAAGGGGTCATTGATATTGGCCATGAATCATAAATTATGTCAATGGAAAACTAAATTTCCCTCTCTAGAGGACGTCCTATTAAATCCTCTAGAAACACAACAACATATTCTTGTACAATAGGTGCATCCTTTATTTGACCATTCCCTTCTTGACCAATAGTTATTGCAGTCCTTTCCTCCCCAATAATTGAATTTAGTAGAGATAATGGGGGGTGGATCTAGATGAGAATATGGTGATGTTTCTTCTCTAAAGATAAGGGATTCCAAATCATCCTCAAAAATTTTTACCTCCTTATTCTTAAAATATTTTTCCGCATCATGGTTTGAAAGAAACTAATAATGAGGATTATATCAAATTCAATCATTGGTATGACAATAATATAATCATATAAAGCATGTTAGTATGTCATAATAGGTTCTTCCTGACACAACATTGTTGCATTGATACATCCCTTTGGATATTTGACTCAAAACTCCCTAATAAATCAAATTGGAAATATCTAATTTTCATGAAAAAATAAGAAGATATCAATGAATCCAATTATTCATAATCAAATGAAGCATCGGCTAAGATTGAGGAAATTATTAAAGTATATGCTAGCACATCATTAAGAACATAAATATTTGTAGATGTGATCCCATAAACATGTCTATGCTCCCTTAGCCTTTTCTAAGGAATGTTTCCTTAACTAATTGGAAAAATCATTAGAATTATTTACCATATCCCTACAATTATATAATTTAACATTAATAGGTCCTTTTTACCCATGAAAATAATAGTATGAAATACTTTTATCCACACTTTTAGCTCACCCCCTTTCCTTTTAAATAGGAACAAGGGTGATTCCTTCCACAATTATCACAGGGTGGAAAGTAAAATATTCCATTTTCCCTATTTCCTTATTCCTTTTCCATAGACCTTATCAATATCATTATTCTCTTTACTTCTTTAAAGCCATAAGACATAGTGAAATTCTTTTTCAGGCTTTATAGAACATGAGACTATATCTTCATATGATGATAATGTTTGGAAGACAGGTGCCCTCTAGAGGAATGGATTTAGTCCATCCAAAAATCATTCAATTTTGCTCCTTGGATTATGTATATAGTCCACCACATTACTTTATAAACCCTGTGAAGTTAGCTTCAAGCTTTTCAACATTATTATCTTACTTTTTCATTAAATTTAGATATTAGATTTCCATATCTACATGTCATTCATGAAGAATGTATTTCTCCATGAAATATTCTTTAAATTTCATCCACTCCATGATTTCTATCTCTTCCACCTCTTTTGTGTTTTGAATTAGTTACTACAATTGATCAGAACCTCCTAATAAATGATAAACATCCACGAAAACCATCTCCCTTTTAGTACATTCCCATGGAATGAAATATCTTCTCTACAGAACTTAACCACTGCTCTACTACGAATGGGATTGTAGTCCAACTAAATTAGAGAGGTTGTTGTCCCATAAATGGATCTAACATAACTCATCCATGTTGTGGATATGGATGCTCCATACGAGTAAGGATATTGTTCATAACCTGAGTAAGATTTCATAGTATAGTTTTAAGTTCCTCCTCACTAGTCGCAAATCCAAAACCAACATAATTATATTTCAAAGGATGGAAATCACTAAATCGGATATGTGAATTCATGCAGATTCCACTCCATCCACTAAGAGACATTTCTAAATAATGGAATACACCAGATTAGGTTATGAATGATAATGTATAATCTCAATGAATAAAAATACATAACAAAAATCTTAATTCAATATATAGATTATTTCATAATCATAAACATGGTTTCTTTGAGGAAAAAATTATATTTAAATACTTCTTAATGTATTTTAATGAAAATGTGATTTATCCTAAGTATATCACTTGGTAGTGTCAAAACAGGCCCATAGTAAATCCCCTTGTCATTTATCAGAATATCTGGGTTCAAGCCAGAAACTCCTTTTGGGAGTTTTTACTCCTAGGAACATATATTTCAGAACTACGTTCACTTTTATTATCTCTATAGGGATATATTTACTTTAAAGATCAACAAAATAAATTCCATACCGAAAATTCCAATATGTAATTGTATATTTATCCTCAATGACTAACTAAGGATTTTGTTCCCTAATCAGCATTTTTTAAATCTAGTTTCCTAGTATTGTGCTGATCTTCCATTGATACCAACTGTATAGACTTGTCCCTAGTTGTTAGGAGTCGATGCGTTATTACATTACATTGGCATAATTACATGATAGTCATATCCTGATGGAACGAATAGTATTGTAGATTGGGAAATCCCGATATATTCATAAGTTTAACATCACAACATGAAATGAATTACAACATATTTGTTTTATTGGGAACATCCACAACTATAAGGTTATCCCTACATGTCATTCATAATCAACTTCTTCATGTCCAACGAAAGTGAAACATAAGAACTGGGTGAGATCAAAAATTTAGTAAGGGTAAAAAATATATTAGAAGATATCATAAACAAAAATATAAGGAATAATGAATAAATGAAAACACATTCCTTTAAAATAACAAAAATAAACACATTATGGAAATAATATGAGGTGAGTAAGTACTGCCACAATAAAACATAATCATGTGTATTATACTTGTAGAATAACCACTTAAACTATTAATTTATATCTTCAAAATTATGTAAATTCATACATTCTGAATCACACCATCATGTCCTTAGACAGTACATCTAAAAATTATTAAGGCCTCATCCAAAACCATATCAAAAAAATGGGCAAAGCCTTAGCCAAGTCTATATCTATTTGTCTTGTGAGACCCCATGATGCATCGAGAGGATATAGCGGGCCCAACCATCACATAATAAGTCCAATGCATTCCTATTTCAAATAGGGATAATCATAAACAATATATAACTTCAAATTAAATCTAACATTTGAAATGTAACTTACTTTCCCCTGTCATTAAACATAAACACTAATCATTCAGAGTAATAAGTTGAATGGTTTCAAGATAGCACTTGCATAATCAAACTAATTAGAAAAAATTAAACAAAATATGGTATATTATATCATAAAAGATTATTCCCATTCATATATAAGAATAAATAAGAGTGTTTAAATAGGTTAAAATACTCTAATAAAATCATCGATAAATTCTTGAGATAAATCTTAATTTACATTGAAAAGAAGAGTTTTTTAAGAAACATATTTGTATAAAACCAGAAGTGAATTAAGGTAGTTATTTCATATTAAAATGTTCTATTTTAGGAAAATATTTTTTTCCTAAAAATAGATTATAGAGTTCTATTTAAAATAGGTATGAATTCATTAATTCCCTTGAATCAGGATTTTATTTTGGGAAGAATTTTTGAAAGGTCCTTTGAAAACATATAACACACCTTAAATGAGGGTATTATTCAGTTTAGAAAAAATATATAGGTCATTTACATAGATATTATTAGGAGTACATATGGATGAATATAAATTTAATTATGTTATGTTGAAAAAAAAGTAACCCTAATGAAAATGGAGGTTCGGGTGAAAACCCATTACCTTAAGATCGAAGGTGTTCATCACCTGATCATAATAAATGGAATAATAAAAATTAGGTTCTTAAATTATTTATTATAAAACCTCCTATACATTAATTAATTTATTATAACCTTTTTAGGTTCATTCATGGCCATTTGATGGGTTAAAAGATTCAATTTTATTTTTTGGGAGTCTTTTCTTCCTTGGTTTTTATTACTGGATTATTTATATTTATGTATGGATAAACATGTAGAATGAGATTTCTTGTCTACAATATAATTTTTAGGATATTAGTTCATGAACATAACATTAAATTCTTATAAAATCCATTTGGTTATTGGGAGTAATGATGAATCATTATATGAAAATTTAATGACAATAGTTTGGGTTAATTGGTGGTTCTGGATCACAATGAAGATAATCTGATTTATAAATTAATATCATGTGTAAAAATGGATAAAATAACCTTAAATTTGTTATAATATATATTCTATAGTATGGTTGATCAATAAAAATTATTTCATGACCTGAATTTAAGATTCTATTAGAAATCGAAAACCTTTCATCATTGAATTTGATAAATTCACACATCTCGGATGGTGATTTCAATTCTAGTAAAAAATAACCAAAAAGAAGACATGATGAAGAATTATTACATTATCATATCAACATTATAGTACATTTAAGGTACGAGAGTAATCAAAACATTTGGATGAATGTAAGTGAGGAATGAAAAACAAAATGATGGAACTTGAAATAAAATTAATGAAAAGAGGAATTTACCTCTTAAAGTAATATTCCTAGAGAGCCTCTTTAGGGAAGAGGTTTATGACTTCTTATGAGACTAAGGGCAGATGAAAATTGGTTAGAAGCTTTGGATGATATCTGGGATGAATTTAGGAAAACCACTAGGCTTTAGATGAGTAATGATAATAGGGATTGAGTGGGGGTTGATGTAGAGGAGATGAATGTTTTCCCATTTTTTCAAAGACAACCAATTGTATTGATTCTTTAACAAAGAATAGTAATATGTGCATCTGAGATTGAACCATGTGTTATTACCTCATCCATGATTCTAGTAATAGTATATTTAATTAATAATGTATATATATGTGGTAAATTTCTGTATTTTACTATTTATAAAAATTCATGTATGTTGAAAAAATTCCCAAAAATCACCTTAACCATTCTTCGACATGTAGTCGTCAAAAATGAACTCCATATTTTGAAAATATTTTTTGAAATATAAATAATTGAATTTTTAAATATAATAATAATTTATTTGATAAATATTTATTTTAAACCTTTAATCTATTTTATATCACCATGAAAAATTAATCAAGATCTCATTATCTAATAACCTTATGACAATAAAATAATAATATAATTTACTATTTATAAGGTTAAAATTACTATTAATATTACTATTCATATGTGTATGTAACTATTCAGCAAAAAAGAAGTTCATTTTATCATACTCTAAATATCTTACTTAATGCAACTGTGTATGTCAGTTTTTTGAAATACAAATCAAATAGGTGGAAAAATTATTTTTACTGGCTAGGGTATAAAAAGGTGGGGTTTTTTAGAGAGTCAGTTATTCATTTATTCAATACTAAATTTATTTTAAAACTCATGGGTTGTTACATAAAAATCTGGAAAATTATATGAGAATTGTATATCACCACACAGAATTACTCGTCTAACACCAGGGTTAACACATACTCAACTCCAATCCCTGAAGCAAGTATTTTGTATACCAAAATTATATTATATAAATAAAAATTATATAAAAACATATTGATATATTGGGAGAGTCCATAATGCACACCTTGAGTCCTATAAATGATCCAGAAGAGCACTGTTATTCTAATCACAGAACATTCATCCTATGTACTCATCCAAGGAACTCTTATAGTGGGAATCCATGTATCACTAATGTTAAGGAAGTCATCATACCTTTGAGTCCATCAAATCAACCATGGATCTCAATTTATGACCCATTAAGTCCATCCAAGGCATCCCACAATTATATCAATGTATCACTCATGGTATAACTATATTAGGCCAATATCCCATCCATGTAATCCCTAATTTAGATCAAGTTATTTTTAAAGGATTAATAACAACCACCATTGAGTCTGTCCTTGGAATGCCTCGACTAGATCCAAGTGTAACTCATGGAATTCAAGTCATCAATCCACAGAGTCCATCAAGGAATCCCTAAAAAATCCATGAGTCAATCATGATTTAATTAAACTGCCACTGATTCTGTCCAAGACATCTTTCAACCAAATTCGGGTATCACTCATGATAGAAACACTAACCCATTGAGCCTGTTCAAGGAATTTGTCAACTAGATTCATGTGTCGCTCAAGGTACATATCCAACCATTGAGTCCATGCCTATAATACCTCAATAATATCATAGTGTCACTCAATTTTTAATTTTCATCCCACTCAATGATGTAATTAAAAAGCATTTTTGAGCCTGTCTGAGGCATTCCTACAGCGAGAATCCAAGTATCACATAGGGCGAAGCATCATGTATGTCTCAACATCCATATTAAATGAATTAACTCTATAAATCCCAAAAAATCGCAATATATATATATATATCTATTTATTCTCAATATCCAACTCCCAGTTAATACCTCTTGGTATACAAAAAATATCAAAAACAACCTCTCTTAGAAGTCATATCCCAAGAAAGAATGTCCAAGCATCTGAATTATTAAAGTTGATCCCGTAGATAACATCTAAGAATCCAAAGGGAAATAAAGAAAAATTATGTCAGGCTCAATAGCTGGAAACCAGAAAACACCTCGGTAATCATTCATTTCATTAGAAATAACCATATCTTGGTATAAACCAATGAGTGAGGGTGGCCCGATTTCCCAACACAACACTCTATCCATAGCCCCAGGGGATTACCAGTTCACCAGGGGTTATAGGTGACACCTCAACACCATCACTACCCAAAACCAATGTAGAACTCATGTTAGATCATGAAAAGGTGCCCCCACTGGGTCCCTCAAGTAAATAACTAAGAGGAATCCCACTCTGGATCCTCCAGGTAAACACGAGTGAAGGCATCCTACTTGGGATCTTTGAAATAATACACATGTACGTGGATCATATAAGATACTCCCTTGATTATAATGTAACAAAATTAATCCCTCATTAGAACCTTATAAGAAATAGTTCTCAAACCCTCATATGCCAGAAGGGCACATCCCACAAGGTAAATTTCAATAAAGCGTGGGTCACGAAAGATAGATCGAAACTTATCACAGATCAACACCACACCTAGGTTGGACCAAACACCCAAAATATCATTTACAACAAGTCTCACTCTTAAGAGAGAACTGAATTCCATAACTAGAGTATGGACCTCTCTATTTACATATAAACCCCAAAATGCCCATTATATGTCCTCATATCGCTCCATGGATTCCACCATCGCGATATCTACAGGAAACTAGTCAGAATGGACTACTCTCAAATCCAAAATGTTCATCAGGGAAAGAAAACACGAAAACCACTCAAATGGTTACAAGAGAGGAGTACGTGATATGTATATACCATACATGATGTGCACCCTTAGATCACTACATGAGAGTGTACTCATGTCAGCCTGGGCGTGTAAATCCCCAAGTACATGGAATGTTAAATGGTATACAGCGTGTACCTGACATGGGGAACAATCATGTGTCTCTCAACCAGAAGATAATGATAATTGATTAGGAAATGCACTTCTACATGGAATTCTACCCTACACGGGGTCTATCAATCTACTCTACATGGTCAGGTACCCCTACATGGGTAGAAGATCTCGAATACTCAACCCCATGACTGATTCTCAGTACACTATGAGTATAACACATACATGGTGTGTACTAGTTAAGAAATTATCTTCCTAAAATGGGAAGAACACATTGAATGTCTCTCCATAACATACATTGTGTAAACTAGTTTCACAGAATGGAAACCCCTCGGATCTCACTTATCCCCCATTTAAACCACCATAGAAATAGATCAAGCCTCTATGTGCTATTGGAAAGTTTAATATAGCACGAGATTTAGAAAACAAATCTAGGGGATTTTGGGAATTTTTTTAAAAATGGCCAACATTTGGGTGGAAACTACCGAAGATTATCTTGATTATACCATCCACTATTTCAATATGCTGACTTAGAGCGTCGAGGGATCTACAACAGTACCTCTTTTACCTTCTATATATATATCTCTCTCTCTATCTCTCTCACTCTATTTCCCTTTTCTCCCTTAGCCGAGTGGTGTAAGAGGAGCCACGTAGGAGGCATGTGCAAAAAGGATAATGAATTGATAGAAATGAAATAAGAGAAGAAAACGTAAATAAAACTCCAATGAAAAATGCAATGAAAAATAATAGGAAACAGTGGCCCAAGCAGGACCTGAATCTGAACTTGAGTTTATGACTCAATTAGGCTAAACTACCTATTCCAGACTCAATGGAAGAGACAAAGACTCAATCTGATTGCTATTTCGAAATTTATGGTTGAATGAACATGTGAATATAAATTAATATTTTATTTATTAAATATTAATTATTAATTATTGATTATTCTTCCATATTTCAAACGGGGTGGATTTCTACGAAACTCCTATGCTAGAGTAAAAACCCTATACTGGGAACAATAGAGTAGTAAAAAAAACTTGAGATCATATTCAAGGGGAAAAGATCATTTAACCCCTTACAAGAATCCAAAATGAAAAAATCAATATTTTGTTAAAATCTAATGTCTGGGAAAACACGTGTTCTTAAAAAATCCCCAACACAAACCTTCTCATCCCTAAAATGCTGGGTGAAAGGTCCAACAAGAAATATCTCATCTCGGTAATCTACACAAACATGCTATATGTACTGTCCAATGACCATCGTCAAAGATCCTACAAACATATCCTATGTTGAAGAAATTTAAATGTGTTCGATCTGTTTTTCCTCACCAAAGGATCCCGTATCGTCATATCAAAAAAACACTTAACCCCTTGGCTCATGGAAACCACTGCAGTTCAACTAAAAAGGATAGATAGAACCCTCAAATGTCTAATGGAGTTCTCCCCATCACATGGCTTTACTTACACTGCTCATACAATCTAAACTCAATAAGTTTCCTCCTACACAATAGGGAATTACATTTAGAAAGAAAAGGGAGCTCGAAGTAGGGATAACCCTCACTAAACATACTCAACAAGAATATTGATAGTGCATGAGCTTCTATAACATGAGTACACTAAGATTTTACCAAAGGTGTGTATATATCCCTCTGAAACACACTCACATCATGTCAAAACCTAACTACGATTTTATCATGGGTCAACCTTCTCATGGTATCCAATATTTCACATCATCACATCTACCTTAGGGTTCATTCTATCAAAACATCTGGGATCCATTCCCATGAAGAGTCTTGAAAAATCCGTCATCGGCTCACACCTGACCACTCACAGATTTAGATTAAAATAATAAAACATGTAACCAGTGTGTATCTTTGTAACCCAACATTAAATCCAGTGATTTATTCATGACAAGGCTAAGCTAGTCGTGCTACATGTCACTTCAGTTTCATTAAACCAAAATCTTCTTTTGAAGTCCTCTTCAACATAGGGAACCATACATGTTTCTTGATATATTCGATGACTTCCAGTAAACTGATGTCATTCCAGTCATTAGCATTTACCGGTGCTATGAATATATTATCAAAAGTGGAAACACTGGTTGTCCAATCCAGGAAACTGAACATTCATGCCCATCACATTAGTCTCTAAAAACAATAATCCAAGGTACTTCATCAAAATTTGAACGAATCACCATACCTATAATGGAATCTTGAGCATAGAAAATTCCATAATCTCAAAATGATCATAAAACCAAGATCACTGCAAAAAAAGAATAAAAAAACATGGGCCAAACTCTCATGTAGGTTACCCTAGAACAAAATAGATGTAAACCTACAAGGGATTGAGTCAAACCAAGGACCAATAGGTCACCCACATAGCCTTTGTAGATAAAACCTCACAACTGGGTCGCAATGTCCATCCTCCTAGCCCAATGATCCAGCCTCTCAAAAGTAGGTAAAGATCATAATGACATATAAGGGCCAGAAACTGAAACATTACCCATATGGGCCTAATCCTCTCTGATCATCCTTAGAAGGAACTGATCCATATAGGACACAACTAATGTAAAAGAGAAACTTAAATATTAATCACATGGAATCTACATAGGAAAATACCACATGGTGGTGGATTTCATAAAGAGATTCTTATGATCGATCGACATTCTACTCAGCGATCCGACATGATAATCACATACATGATAAAAACTACAAAAAAGAGTCACAACAAAAGGGAATCACATTCCAATTCGACCTAATATGTCCATTTCACCACTTCTGCATGAGGACTGCGTCATCATCCTCACAAAGAAATGCCTCAACATAGATCCACATAACCACCCATCAAGTTGAAATATCCATATATCCCGAAAAAAACCACTTATTAGAAAAAACAATCACACACTAGTAGGCCTATATGATACGAATACTACATGCCTAATATGATGCATGGGAAGCCTCTTGCCTTTTCTGGCTAAGAGTAAAAATCCATACCATGCCTTTTCCAATGGTCAAGAGCTATAGATCCAAAACAAATCATAACACCCACATAACATGTCATTCCCTCGAGTATAAATAATATACAACTATGATATTGAAAATTAGAACAACAGTACAAATCCCCTAAAACTAGGTCTTCCTACTAGAAAAAGTCTTCTCAACACACCAGTATTATTTCCTTAACAGGTTCCCACACATAGGTAATACTCATATCATATATATCCCAAATAGTAATGATTAGAAAAACAACATCTGATAGCACATTGTAACGTCCTGACAAGGATTCCACTAAACCGATTCACCAAGAAGGTGGGTTACAAGGCCTCATGTGTGCCTCCCCGTATACCATAAGATGCTGACTAGCAGAAAGGGGCCATGAGGTGATAATGGGGAGAATATTCCATCATATTTGGGTAAGAAAATGGTGGGCAACAAGAAATAATCATACAATGAAGAAATTAAACAGAGTGTAGGAGCAGTAAAAAACTAAAATAGAACATACTATAACAATAAATGAATTACTATAAAATCTATAACATCTCTGTCATATAATAAAACCATATTCACCCACTAGGATGACTATAAACATACCTGAGTATAAAATAAACCAAAATAAATGTACATGGCTCTACTACCATTTCCATGCTGGACCACGTAGCCAAACTCTAAACACTATCAAACTATCCTATTTTGGTTAGAAAACCCAATCAAGAATCTTTTTTTGATCATGCAATACTAGGGCTCAACCCTATCTACAATGAATCTCATGCTAAACGTAGAAATATAAAATAAGGTCTACATGAACACTGAGGTGAATGTTTTGGGCTATGAAATAATCTAAATAGGCCACCCCAACAATAAAAATGTAATTGTTCTTCAATAAGAGTATGCAAAGGAAACGTGCTCAACCTAGAATAAGCATAAAAAATGTAGTAAAATCGTAACATATTCCCATAGTAAATACCAGGGTCTGTAATCCCTATCAACAAGGAATGTTCCACTATTCATGTCCATAACTATATACTTACAAATGTATAGTCTGATACCCATACATATATACATATAAATGAATAATCATTGGTATGTAAATAAATTAACATTATCATGCATATCTAGTTGATCCTTGGATCGATAATCTTGATCGCCTAGACATCATGTGCCAGGGCATTGAGCTGACTGTTTTTCCACTCAATACATGAACCATTAATTGGACCTCTAAATCTGTTATCCCAATCGACATATAACTTCTTTGACCAAAGGAAAAAAAGACTCCAAGAAATGTATGTCACCATATAAAAGTACTCATCCTACACCTGGGTTCACACATACTCACCTAAAATAATTGATGCATGTATTTCATATATCGATAACAAATCCTATAAATAATTATTCTGTTAGAAACATTTAGACATACAGTGAGACTGCATGCTACAACCATTGAGTCTTCTAAACCACTAGCTCAGAGAACTAATTTATTTTCATCCGGGTCCAGATGGTATAAAGTCTGTGCAACATACATGACCACAATTAAGTAATCATCCTACAACTAGGTTCACACATACATGACACCAATCTCTGATGTAGGGATTCCATATACTGACAGTTATTCCTATAAATAATTATTCAAGGTAAAACTTCTATATATCCAGAGACATGAACTACCACACCCCTCAAGTCCTATAACTGATCTGGATTAGCACTTCCATTCTGATCATAGAACATACTACTTATGTGCTCGTCTAAGGAATTTGTACAGTTGGAATACAAGTGACTCTCGTGTCATTGAAGTCATCATCCTTATGATTCCATTAAATCACTTATGTAACTCAATTTATAACCCAATATGTTTACACAAGGAATCCATCAACTAGATCTAAGTATCACTCAGCATATAACTATAATCAGACAGTGTTCCTATCCAAGGAATCCCTCATTTGGATCCAAGTATCTCTCACGATTTAAGGACAATTTCCATTTAGTTCATCCCTAGCATCCCTCAATTGGATCCTAGTGTCACTCAAGGCATACAAGTCATCAATCCACTGATCCAGTCATGGTATCCCTCAATTGAATCAATGAGTCACTCAAGGATTAATTAAATTTCCACATAGTTCATCCCTGACATCCGTCAACCAGATTTGAGTACCACTCAGGGTGGAAACACAAACCAACTAAGCCTATTAAAGGAGTCTATCAACAGGACTCAAATGTAACTAGGGTTAATTGTTGGCACCAAAATTTGGGACAAAGATGAAACAAGTGGAAAGCCTCAGGGGAGGCCACACAGAGACTGTTCTCGGAGCCCCATCGCCATGTGGCCGCCGTAGAGCAATGAGGCGGGAGCTCCTGCGAGCCAAATTTTCATTCGAGAACCCACCGCGGAGCAAGGAGGTGGGATGCCCCACGAGACGAATTGACTTTCACAAATTCTTCGTGCAGCAATGAGGCCGGATGCCTCACAAGTCGAATTTATGTTCATGAGCCCGCCACAGAGTGAGGAGGTGGGATGCTCAGTGACTGAATTTGACATTCTCAAACCCACCATGGATCGAGCTTCATCTTCGCGTCGAATGATCCATGCATCACGGCTCCACTTTCTTATAAATACCAGGCTCCCCCTAATCCCCAAGGATGAATCCTCTGACTTTTCGCCTTATGAGCTACCAATTCGAAAAGCACTCTCTTCTATGTGAACCATTGGCTCTCCAAGGTACTTCTACATCGCGAAGTTCCTTCTCTTTTGTATGGATTTCACCACTATTCAAAAGGGGATGCCCTTCGCTGAGCCTATGGGCCTCCGCGAAGGAAGTGGTCACCAATGGGGCTCCAGTCATCACGAAGCATTTATGCTTTGCAATGTACCCTTAATGTACACGTGACCCACATTCTAGGGTGGGGTCACTGTGGTTCGTGAATCATATTGATTCACAAAAATACACTTTGCGAGACACCCTTTCTTCATGAGGAATTTCTCCACGAAGACCATTCCACATTACGAAGCACCTACCATGTGCACCTATGACCTATGCTTGGGATTGGCAACTCCACTTCATGAATCAAACCTCTTCAAAATGCACCTCCACTTCAGGGAGAAACATAAATTCACAAGGTTTCTACCTATGAACTCCTTTGCTCTATAATTCCTTTTCCCGTGAAATGTTCTAGCTTTGCACAAAGCGACTTCAATGTCCATTGGGTAGTGATTCTCATTGAGTTTGTTCGACTCATTCTTCATCGCACATGCACGCTCACAGCTATTTCTTCTTTGAATAGACACAATAACATTGACCCCCAATGGGATCACCTCACAACAACTCCCCATCCACATCGTTACTGGTCCCTTCTCTTCACAATGGTGAAGAAGGTTCTAGTTATGTAATTCCTAGGGGTGTGGAGTAAACCCACCTCGTCCGAGCTGCATGACTTTAAACTATCATGCACCATTGTCCTCAGCACATGACATTAACATGTGCCCCATCCCGAACATTCTCCATGCCCACTAGTCTCCACGGGAGTGAGATTATTCCTCACAGGGAATGTAATCCCCCTTAACAGAGTGGTGTTTTTCCACAAGGAAAAGGAAACAACCTTTGTGTAAGCCCTTATACTTTCTCACATGAGGTAGCACCCCTTCTCATCCTCTCTTCTTCTGTGCCAAAGACTAAGAGGAGAAACATGGACATGGATTTTTCTATCCCTCCCCTCTCTCATTAGGAATTCTCATCACCTGGGCCTCTACCTTGGAGTAAGTCCCAATCTCTATTTCCCGAGGCCGCTAACCATGCATAGGTCCCAATCTTCTTTTCCCTAGGCTTCCTAGAGCCTAAGCCATATATCATGTCCCACGGACGCACCTTTCACGATGTGATCATCAGGTCTTTGCTACCTCTTTTTTCTCACACTGAGTGTGAGTCATGTGGGCTTAGAGTAGGCATTGACCATGGCATCCCTATGGGAAGCCTAGAGTGTAATCCCCACACACCACTCCAAACTATGTGAACTATGATCCATGCCAACGTACGGTACGTAGGAAGCCTCCCCGATGATCAAGCCCAACACCTCCTTCCAAACTACGTGGACATTGAACCATGCCAAGACATGGTACTTAGGAAGACTACCTAAGGTTCAAACCCAATAACCATTGGGGAGCCTAGAGTGTATTACCCACACACCATTCCAAACTACATCGGCATTGATCCATTCCTAGGCATGATATGTAGAAAGCTTCCTCGATGTTCAAGACCAACACCTCATTTCAAACTATGTGGACTTTGTTCCATGACAAGGCATGGTACGTAGGAAACCTCCCCGAGGTTCAAGCCTAGTAACCACTAGGAATCCTATAGTATAAGCCCCACAGCCCATTACTAAATACATAGAATTTGATCCTTGCCACAGAATGGTTTGTATGATGCCTCCCCAAGGTTAAATCCCAACACCCGGTCATTCTGACCATATTCATGTCGGTTCACCCCCACCTCCTTCTGAACCATGTGGACTTTGATCTATACCATGGAATTGTACGTAGGAAGCCTCCCTATGGTTCAATCCCAATAACCATTGGTCCCGACCATCCTCAAGTTAGTGTACCAAGCCCCATTCCAAACTACGTGGACATTGATCCTTTCCAAGGTAAGGTACATAAGACGCCTCCCTGAGCTTCAAGCCCAGAAAACCAGTTTCGACGACCTTTACGTTGGTCCAGCTTCATCCCACATGAAATTAAACTATATTCCCCTTTGTTTTCCCGCATGACGTTAAACTATACCCACATGAACTACGTATGGTTTATATCTTTGTCCTAAGATAGGGTACGTTGGAGCCACCAGGAGGTTCAACCCCATCCAACAGTAAGTCGTCGTAACCCCATCCAGTGGTAAGACGTTGTGATCTGAACCAGCAGTAAGACGTTATATCTCTATCCAGTAGTACGTCGTTTTAACCGCTTCATTTGATGGTAAGCTGTCACGCCCTATTCAACGGTAAGCCGTTGAAGCCTATTCGATGATAAGAAATCGTCAGATGAACTATGTAGGTTTGATACATGTCTCCTAGACAGGGTATGTAGGAAGACTCCCCGAGGTCCTACACCAAGCAATGATAAACATTGGTTTCCCTCCCTATTGGGACATGTATCTCTGGTCGGACCCTCATGCGTCAGACCAAATTGGGCTGCTAACCACGTGTAAGCCCCATCATTTCATCGGGTCATTTCCCTCTGCATGTAGACCCTGATTTCATGCCCCAACCCAGAGGTTCCACTTCCTTTGGGTCCCATCCATACAGGTTGCCTCCATAGGTGTCCCATCACCCGCTGAACTACACATGCTTTGATTCCCTACCCCGGGGATACGTAGGAAGTCTCATCGAGACTCAAGCCCAAAATCACTAATGTCCTCACATCAGTTCCACCTCATTCCCTCTGTTATCCACTCTAATTCCCACCCAAGCTACCACATCCCATTAAGATCATGCCATCCCATATCCCCACTACTCCTAGAATCAAATGGATAGCTAACCAGGTATTATCCCCAGTATTAGCGCTTCCTACCTCCCACGAATTTCATCCATCTGATCCACTTGATTCAGTGTTCTGATTTGATCGATCTACCTCTGCTAGACGTTAAACTCATGGCATACTCTGCATCAAACATGTGAAGATGAGGAAAACCTCATAGACATTCCTATGGAATATAATTCCCCGAATTCTATGTCAGATTTCTTGGGATTCCACACCCTCGAGAAGCTCAATAGTAAGGAGAAGAAACCCAGACGTGCTAGTATTCCAGCGTCCGAACATGCCAGTGATATCTCAACATGACTACTCTGTCATCCAAAGGTAGCTGTCCTGATAGGACCCCTTGGAATGTCCTGAAAGTGGCAGTGTAATTAACCAGCATTCATCAAATAATTGTACTGAGAAGAGTTTCATGAACTACGTCTTAATCTATAATGGATACCCTAACTATGTGAAGATTTTAGAGGTGGAATCCAAAGAAGGAGGAACCCACATCCCATCATCCCATTTCAATTAAGGAGAAAACATCCCTGAATAGGTGACGGATTCCACCCGACATTAGAAAGCAGGAATGCGTGGAAAAAAACAGTGTCGTCGTCCCCGAATCAGACAGACGCACGTGCCCCGACAAAAGAGTCAGAAATAGAAATAGTGAACCCGATGTGATGTTCTTCTCTTCAATGTGGAGATTAGTAGCGTTCGAAGCATCAGTAGACTGTTGTGTCACTAGATCCAGTTATCCGGTTCTAGGCCCCACTAAACAAATAGTGGGACTAGCATGAAACTCACCAGAAGTTGGGGCAGTCAGAATGTTTGGAATCCTGGTCTACGACGTCGTCATCACTGATCCCTCTTACCATACATGGAATGTAGAATGGTTTTGGGAGACTGGACATCGATTTATTTGTGCCAACAGTAATGCTCCAATATCCCAACTTCTAGGAACCAAGATGCTGCACCTGGAACCCAATCACCACCCACCAACTAATATAGGAGCAGGGGCAACACTAATTCAGTAACCCCACATGGCTCCTTCGTTTCGATGACGACTTCCATCACCATAACTATTTGGAGCCCACACATCATCTCCCCCTCCAAAGTCCTTCAGCAGAGGGTGATCAATGACCTCGAACACCATTACGAGGAGGCGAGGATCATCCCAACTCGGGATATGGCCAACCAGGATCTGGGGGCGTCTACACGTTGTCAATACCACTTCCCCAAAGGGTCACAGAAGGAGGCACTGCTCCCAATCCTAATGTAAAATCGTTTCAGGAACCTCTCCCCAAAATGCCTCGATGACTCTCTCCCCTACGCCGATGTGGTAGGGGATGTCTGGGCCATACCGACCAACTCCCATTTCAATGGCTCCCAAGAAGAACCCCCATTAGGTCGTTCTAGCGGTGCCACCTGGGTCCTCATGCTGAAGAGCAGGTAAGCTAGCTAGCAGCACCACTGGCACCGGTCTGACTAACTTGATGCCAGCATCGGACACAAGACAAGAAGTATGCCTCTCAAGGGGCATCGACCTCAGCGACTGCTGTGGCCCGGGCCACCACTGATGTGTATCAGTATCCCCCTGCGTACACTGAGCAAGGGCACTCATATGTCAGGCCCGTATCAAGGCCCTAACTACCCCACAGGTAGGCTGGGTTGACTCTCATGGACACCAGAACAAGGAACACCCGCCACAGACCAACCCACAATCACAACACCCAGAACGAAGGTCCTCCCCATACCGTCACCATCGAGAATGTAGATCCTCCCCGCTTTCAGTATCGTCATGGATGTCCACCCCACACCACCTTCAATCCCTATGGGGGTCCTCCCCAAAGTCGCAACACATCATATGGGATCCTCTCCTGCACTCACTACATCGGGTATGGATTCATTCCTCCTATAACAAAACGCCGGGGTGGGGACATTTCACATCTGGTCACTCTCGAACGTGAGGGACTTCCTTATGTTCTCATAGCAGCTGGTGAAAGTTCTCCTCGCCCTGGAAACCAGAGGGGTGGAGGTAAACATTACATCACCTGCACCTGACACGTTGGTCCTAGACGTGTTCAGTCTTCCCAGTACGAGGACCCCCCCCCGACACTAACACTACCAGGGGAAACAAGAATGGAGGTCGTACCCATGCTCCTACCAGCTACAACAGAGGTTCTACCCACTCCAACAATTCCCGAGGGGATTCCCTCTGCACTTCAACCAGTAAACACAGAGATCCTCCCCGTGTTCTCTTTGATATTTGTCCAGGTCCTTTTTCCACCCCGGCTCACTCAGGAAGAAGTCCACCATACCTCATCATTAGTACAGCAGGAGGACCTCCTCATGCTGGATGTCTTCCCTTTCCCAAAGAACCATCCTGGGAAAGGAAGGCGGGTCGTCTCCACTACAAAATGAATATAGGGAAAGTTCAGACTGAGATAAAACAGGCCCCTTCATAGACTCTAAAGCAAAGTACGACTCAGCAATGGAACCCTCCCCTCCGTCCTCAGTTTAAAGGGTCAGAGCATGAACGAGGAACATCTACCTCGTACTCCCGGAAAATTAATTCCACCGGATTCTTTCTTCACTACGCATGTATATCTTTGGGGAGGAAATCTTGGATCCTCCCCGGGTTCATGCCGCGTAGTCTCCACCTCATCACCAGAAGCACTCTCTACATCCACTAGAAATCATAGAGAGCTATTCTGGGGACTGATGGAAGATGAGTAATAGTGCAGACCATCGCCGGAAACCGCGATCATTGCACCAGAAACTACGACTGGCAGCCCGTCCTACCATGACGTGGTGGCTAAGTCTCTACACTCCTTAGAGGACAACCCAAGAGGCAGCGGTTTGTCAGCTCGCTTTCCATATTCTCCACTATCCAGCCCACCATCACTGCTGTCTGCATCAGTACCGCTACCAGTTCCTAAGCCACCTCCGGTTTACGAGTGGGTAAATTAATGGACACACCCTGAATTCAATCCAAGGAGACTATGGAATATCCTTGCGGCAGACCACTTCCATGAAAAGTTTTGGACTGTTGTAGAACCATATTTTTTTGTGCCAAAATACCTCACCCCATAGGATGATGAGTGTTTCCGTCAAAACCTCTAGCTGATATACATTTTTCTTCGCCACTAGTGAGTGGCTTATCCAAAGATCCAAGAACACTTTGAGGATATCAAAAAACAATAGTGCCTGGTTGATCTGGCCACACTCCCTGTGGCCTAGAACCTTGGGTCACCAAGTCGCCATAAGACCCTCCACCAAAGATGTGCCCAAAGTTTCAATGTACTCCGTATGTTTATCAATAAGGCTTCCCCCCATGTGCAAATATGTGGTTGGGGGCAGTATGCTACACTACTCTTCAGATCTATCTGGCGTCAGCCTGATTTTCCTAGCGACATAGAGGATATACCTCCGGGTAGGTTTGCGGTTAACATGGTTGATCCATTAGAAAAAGAAGACATCTTAGAGATCCTCTGATATGAACACCCTCCTAAGAGAGTATCACACTTATTGGATATGTTGGGAAGGATTACCCATAAATAGAGAAATATAATGTGTCTTCCTGTACCTACCAAATCCTTAACCCTTGGTCGGAATCTAAATAATATCACGGACCATGTCGGAGCTGTCAAACCCTCAGACCTATCTGGATGAGTCCTGAAGGTAGTTGCAGATCCTGGAAAATCCACGTAGTTCAAACAACATTCCAAATAGAAGAATATGGTTGATGATCTACTGGATGATTTTGATTTAGAGCTACGTCCAGACTACGGTGATCCTCATCCAAGATAGCAGGGACAGGAAAAACAACCCCTTGGCGAACTATCCTCGGGAAACCCTGATCATCCTGCCCACACAGGAAAGGTTGAGGCTGGAGCATATAAAAAGAGGGCATGACATGTCTCACCAAATCCTCTTGAGCGGTGTAACAATCCACAGGGCCCAGCTCAAGTTCCCCAAGCTAACCCTCAGGTCATTCCGCCTTCTGCTCCATGAGCCACTAGGCCTGCTCACCATGTTGAGGAACCCGGAAATGTACTGGTGGTTAGGGACCCTCTTCGAGATAGGAAACCCCAACTACATGATCCATTGGAGGTACACATTACATTCCTCAAAGCATTGGAGACTCGATAGGTGGCCATCCCTCCTAATGGAAAGCCATATCTAGCATGGGTGGATGATATTCCAGTACCCCTGAGTTTCAAAAATTACACCATTTCCCCCTTAAACAGAATAGGGGACCCAACACAGCACTTCGCCTACTTCAACTCAAGGTGTGGGCCCGTGTTGGGGCCCCTAGCTCAGCCAGAGGCTGCCAAACTCTGATGTCTCATGCATACATTGGAATGACCTATGTTCATCTGTTACAACCAACTACCCAACGAGTTAGTGGGCCATTAGGAGGATCTTCGTAGGCAATTTCATTTCTAGTTCAGTTCAACCACTCAGAAGACGAGTATCGTAGATGTCTTCAAGTGCATGCAGAGGCCTGATGAGTGCGTCACAAACATTACCATCCTATGGAAGGGGATCACGTATTCCCTTGACATGTCACTTACTCAGGATCAGTTAATAACAATGTGTGTGGGGAATTTCAAAACATAATTGGTCCCCTCTCTGATCACCCAAAGTTACCTCGGGGGATTCTGAGGCTTCTCTGATAAGGCTCAGCACCAAGAAGAAGCCTTTTAGCATGCCTGATATGCACAACTATTGCCTCCTGTAATCCATTCTTGGAGGGCCGCCAGAGCCGATCCCAACGCAGTGGCCCAAATAGAGGCCCCCAGGCAATTAAAAATTTTACCAATGGAGCTGGATCTACAGCCCTACAGAGGCCCTCCACCTCAGCCGCAGCCTTTGGCCGAGCAACTTCCACCTCAGAATCAACAGGTGCCCCGCACAATGCACCGCCACCGCCTAGGCGAGATAACCAGGTCCTAGCTCCTCATTAGGATCCACCATCCCTTCGTCAGGGCCAAGCTCCCAGAGCCCCCTTTCCTAACATAAGGAAATGAACCTACTCAATCAATGAGGCTCAGGTCCCTAGTTACTTCCACAAAACCTTGGAGTAGGGGATTGTACGACTTCTTGAATGTAGAAGGCGAGAAAAGGAGAACCTCACTGATCACCCTAACTACTTCCCTTATCACCGGATCCTAAAGAACACTCTGAAACAGTGAAATGTGTTCAAATACTAGCTCTATGAAGAGGTTGACAACAACATAGTCATGTTTTTCCCAGCTTCGGCATAGGTGGAATATGTATTCCTAAAGCCAGATAGCAGGAGTGACAGCGGGGATGAGTGGCTTCTAGATTGAAGCTGCGGGTCATAGAAATACGACGATTGGATGGATCATAAAATAGTCGCCCAAGCTCGTGGTGTCATACGTGAATGACTGAATCATCCAATGTCTTCAGAAGCCACATAAAACACTTATGCGTTGTCTTATCACCCATCCCCCTCCCAGAGGAGTAAACATTGGCGGTGTAAGGTAAGACAAAGTCCACCGCCTATAACGTTGTCATCACGTACTCTCGGCAACATCATGCCTCCAAGAAGTGGTGATTCCTCACTTGATTTGTCCATTAGTGAATGAATATTTGAGTTATATTTATGGGTACACCTTGGTTAATATTGTAGAGCTGGTAAACCCCTATATGACTCCCGATGATGAGGAGTTCCATTCAGATCTTCCCAATGTCCCTAGTCGCCGCTAATGTCATCGGAGCCATTGTAACTTGGGACTTCGAAGTGACTCAGCCAGTACTTCCAGCTAGGTCGTGCATGCTTCCAAGACTAGACAATAGGGCCAGCGCAAGGATCATCAAGCCCATCCTCTTCACCTATTTTCCTTAGATCTACCTCCACCACCATTTATACTACTTGATCGGGCAGAGTCACCTCTACTACCCCACGACCAGTTGCACCCTGCAACGGACCGGTCTCAGTCCTCTGACCTCCCTTTAGTACTTACCCCAAGGTCTTCCATGAGTGGGTTACAGGATACTCCTAGAACCAGTCAGTCACCGGTCCAGCCAGCACGGCCCACCATACCTCTTATCATAGAGCGACCTCCTTTAAGCTGAATTTCATGCCAGGAATGGAATTATGATGTTCTCAAACACCTTTCCTTCATTCTAGAAAGACTCTCGATATTGGTGTCCATTTTCATGTCAATAGACATGTGTGAGGCCCTCACCGAGGCTTTAGGGACCCCCCCCCCCCCAGTTTGAGACGGAAGTAGCAGTCGCAGAAGCCTTTCATGTTGTAGCAGTTGATAATGGTGAATTCTAGGCCATCATGTCATTCTTTAGAGAAGATGAAGTCTATCCCATACAGGGGCACATTTTCCCAATGTACATCACTGGCCAGTTCCATGAAGTGGAGTTTTGCCACTATCTTTTCGACACAAGTTCCGAGAACATCATCATCCCGACTCAGATACTATGAAAACTAGGGTTAACCATGGATGATTTAACTCCCTCTAACACCAAGGCTAAGACATGATGGAACTGGCACCGATCGGTAATATATGCATGAAGACTCATTTTGGTGGCCTAGTTTCCAGCACTAACGTTATGGTGGTCCACCAGGACACCACCTACAATGCATTGATGGCCAGGTCATGGCTCCATCTGCATGCGATGATCCCTTCATCGTATCACAAGTGCCTCAAGTAATCCATCAATAGTCTAGTAGGCATACTCCAAGGTGACACATCTTCATTTACCTCTTGTGAAGCATGCTATCTGGATGCCAAATATTACAAGTGTATGGAAAATAAGATTCAGGCCAATGATGTTGATCCTACTATAGCTACGACCAACCCATGGACTGATCTGGATGACACCTAAAACATTACAATCCACCGATTGGAGGCTGCAACCCCAGACATTGGGTAATGTTTCGTTGATTATGGAATGAGAGGGGGGCACATTACAATGTCTAAGAGATGTCAAAATATCACCTCGTACTCCAATATGGATCGGGCTCAAGTAATATTAGAGCCTCCTACCCCTATAAGGTATCTGGGAGTCCACCCCATGGAAATGGAAATACATCAAAATTGCTTTTTTTGTCAGGCAGGAATAATCTGTCTCAAGCTGATGCACCATTACTGATTTTATATAATCAATCATGGCCCCTTGGGTCAAAATACAGATAGGATCAGATCAATACCCTTCGTCGCTATGGTCACAACCACACAGGAGTCTCCCCATGCAATTCCCACTACCGCCTAGGCTGGTACCAGCCTCCCATATGGATCTACCGGCCCAGAAGAAGCACCTCCCATGGAGGGTCCCCCCTTTATAAGTGAAGTATATGATTTATAAGATGATCCCTCTCATTTGAAGAGGGTTTCTCCACCACAGTCGACGAGTTGGTACAGGTGAAACTCAGTAGTGAGGCAGACCTAAAATCCACATTGATCAGCGCATCCATTCCCCCCGAGGAGAAGCAACGGTACGTAAACTTCCTCAAGAAGCACCATGATGTATTATCTTAGAGTTACAATGAAATTATAGGACTATATCCTTAGGTAGTCATCCACCGCCTCGGTCTCCCGGTACATCATCACGTGTTGAAGAAGCCTCCAATAAAGATGAACCCTTCTCATTGTGCCATGGTTGAGGCCAAAGTTGAAAAGCTCATTAGAGCCAGTTTTGTAAAATAAGTCTAGTAACCTAAATGGATATCCAACATTGTGCCAGTCAGGAAGAGGAACAGACAAATAAGAGTCTGAATAGACTTTCGAGATCTCAACCATCACTATCCGAAATATGATTTTCCGCTTCTGTGATGAAACTCTTGATCAATGCTACAACTGGGTTTCAATCCCTCTCCTTCTTTGATGGGTAATCCAGTTATAGACATATCCACATGGCCCCTGAAGATGATTAATCTACAGCCTTCAGGGATCCAAAAGGATCTTTTTGTTACTAAGTCATTCCCTTCAGTTAAAAGAATGCAGGTTACACCAATCAGTGATCTATGCATCATATATTTAATCCAATTATTGGAACATTGGTGGAATGTTACATAGATTATCTGGTGGTCAAATCCCTCAAATTCCAAGACCATATCAAGGATCTTGAGAATGTTATGACCTACCTCCGTTCATGACACCTGAAGATGAACCCGTTGAAGTGTGCTTTTGGGGTCACCTCGAGCAAGATTCTCGGATTAATTGTCTGGAACTGAGTCATAAAGATAGACATAGAGAAGATTAATGCAATTAGCCATATTTCTCCTGCAAAAAAATATCTGACATCTTTGATTTTTTCAAGGAAAATTAGCCTACATATGCCGATTCATTGTGAATCTGGCCGGCACGTGTAAGAACTTTTTAGGATCATGATGAAAGGCTCACTCTATGAGTGGGATGAAGAGTGTCAGACCGTGTTTGATGAAATTCAGAAAAACCAGCTCTAGCCTCCGGTCTTAATTCCACCCGTCTCTAGAATGTCTCTAGTCCTTTATGTGACCTCCCTAGAGTGATCACTCGGCGACCTGCTCTCCCAAAAGACCAATGAGATGATGGAGAATAGCATCTACTACCTCAGCCACATGCTCTTTGACACATATACCTGATACTCCCTTATAGAAAAGAGATTACTTGCACTGTTATTCTCTGTGCAATATTTGCGGCATTATCTTCAGCATCATGAGGTAGAATTGGTGTCCTGGGTAGATCTGGTGATGTACATCCTGAACCTCCCCATGCTGAAAGGTCGTCTAGCTATGTGAGAAGTGATTCTATAGCAGTTAGACATTATGATCATTCCTAAGAAGTCCATCAAGGGACAAGCACTAATAGAATTTATTCGCTTCCCATCCTGCTCCTGCTGAGCAGTCTGTGGACCTGGACATTCCCGATGAGGCGATCCTCTTGGTGGAAAAATCCATATAGTGCGGGAAGATGCATTTTGATGCTGCTTCTCGAATCCCCGCAGACAGGAGGATAAATGATCCAAAACTCAAATGGGTGGTCCTGGGTATCGTCTTCATTACCCCAGCACTAGTCGCTCTTACATAATCATTCCAGTTGTCGGAAGGCTGCACGAACAATGAAGAGGAGTATCATTCATTCATCACTAGCGTTGAGCTGGCCTTCAAGATTGATGTGGTCCACTTGCATGTGAAAGGGGACTCTGAAATAGTCATCACGCAAATCAACGGTGACTATTTCATCAGAAATCTAGAGCTCATACCACTGTTGGAGTGAACTCACTAGCTAATGGCCCAGTTTCTGTCTCTCCCAGAGGTTACCCTTGTCCGCTGATCTGAGAACAGTCTGGCTGATTCCATGGCAGACCTGGATGCGTCACATGAAAAGCCTAAGTAGGATGATCTGATTAACCATGTAGATAATCGGAGAGTCATTTCTCTCGTCAATCTAGATGACGATGAATGCCTGCAGGTAATCCATATTACTGTCGGCACCTCAACATTACGACCCAGGTCCCCCAGATGCAACGATCGAAGTGACTCCTGACTGGAGATCCTTTTATGTTGAGTATCTCTAAAACGGGAATCTCCTAGCATATTGGGCCGAGTACGAGTGAATCTGACACCGTGTATTACATTTTACTCTACAGGATGGTCCTGGTCGTGAGCAGATCCTCTATAAGAATGGGTTTGATGGGGTTATCCTCTAATGCATTCAAGGAGTTTAGATCTCCCATGTCAAGAAGGAGGTTCATGCTGGTTCCTGCAGGGCCCATCAGACTGGGCCGAAGCTCTCCCCATAGATCCAGAGACTGGGGTACATTTGGCCCTTCATGATCCATGAATTCATTGAGTTCTCCAAGAGGTGTCATGCATGCCAAATTCTTGCTAAATTCAGGCATCGACCACCTGAGCCTCTACACTACACCATGTATTCTTGGCCATTTGTGGTATGGTGACTCGATGTTGTGGGACCATACCCACCAGCAATAGTTCGTCAGTGAAGGTTCTTCCTGACTGCAACAGATTTCTTCTCCAAGTGGACAGAGGCATTTTGACTCAAGGAGGTCAAGGCCCATGCCATCGTTGATTTTGTGAGCTCCAACATCATCAACTGATTTGGTTTCCCTCATGTCATCATCACTGATAACAGCACGATCATATGAGTAGCTGAGTTGAAGAAATTGTTTGCCATGTACAATATTTGTTCTAACCATACCTCCCACTACCTCACGCTATCAAATGGAAAAATCAAGGAATTAAATAAAACCATCTCTATCATTTTGTCGAAAATGGTTGGTCAGCACAAGAAGAGTAGGCTGGACAATCTCCCCAACTCCCTCTGGGCTTATCGGACAATGACTCGTAATTCCACCGATGTGAAACCATATTCCATGGTGTATGGAACTACGGTCTTCCTTCCCATAATGATTCAGTTTCTGTCATTATTCACAATGGTCTATGACCAGCAGACACTGGATAAGGTTTCTGAAATCCATCTGGCTAAGTTAGAAGCACTTGATGAGAACATGTTTCATGCCCTGCACAATCTGGAGAGGAATCAAAACAAGATAGATATAGCTTTCAACAAGAAAGTTTGACTCTGCTCCTTCTTGCATGGTGACTTGGTATGAGCCCTCAAGATGGAAATGATACCTGGTAGGAAACCGCCCATGTTGGAACCAAAATGTGAAGGACCTTACATTGTTCACAAGGCTTACCCTAGTGGAGTATACTCCCTGGTTACCATGGATGGTGGGCGGATAACTCCAACCACAAATTCCATGTTCCTCAAGAAATACTTTTCATCAGCCGTAAATTATAGCATGACATTAAAATATATAGTCCAGCATGAAATTAAACCATATAGTCCAACATGAATTTAAACTATATGGTCCCGCACAATCTAAAACTGCATTTCAGTCCCACATGACCTTAAACTATCCGGTCCTACATGACTGTAAACTGTGAAACATCCAACATGAAATTAAAATGTATGTCTTCCTACAAGACATTAAACAAATATTCATGAACTACATATGGATTGATCCCCACCCTCGTGGGATACATAGGAATGCTCGTACACCTCGTCCTGAGTCCATCCCCACACTCTTCTCGTTTGGCTACCCCTCCTGGGTGTAGTTCCCTCGGAGGATCCCATGTGAGGTGACCCAAGTATCTTTTACCACATTGGTAATAAGGTTATGAAGGTCTCACCATGTTCCCCTACTCATTCTTCTTATCCTCCCATGTCCTCACTTCAAGAAATTAAACTGCATGGCCCATTCAAAACTACGTGCGACATGATTCCCATCTTCATGGGATAAGTAGGACCGCCCGAAGATTTTGTCTATTGGCCTATCCCCAAGCTCCATGGTCACCATGCGAGTCTTTTCATGCATAGGTTACATGATATAGATTTTTTGTCTTGAACCCAGTATAGCCATCCTTTGTCATTGTCCCAACCTCAAGGACTGAGCTCTATGACCTTTAACTAAGATCACCATTTTCCTCACTGCAAGACATTAAACTACAAGATGGCTATGACATTTTGTCTATGGACGAAATCCAAGTCCATTGACCTTCACAGGACACTATCACAAGTTCCCACATAGGATTGTATGGTGCGTTATGTACTTATGTCTTTATTCATGTCAGGTTACTCGACGTTCCATACACATCCCTTGGTGGGGTTATATTGCCCTCACTCTGCGTCCTCGTCAGAGATCAGAACTATGTGTGGCTTGATTCTCATCATCATGAGATACGTAAGACCGCTTGAATGCATAGTCTTTAGGTCCAGCCCTATCTCTTAAAAATCTCCCTACCATTTCGGCCACTTGGACAACATCCTCCCATGAGAGGGATGTATGGTGCGGTATGCGATTATGTCCCCATTCACATCAGGGTTGTGACAATCACGCCACATACCTCTATCTCCTGAGGACCATTCTCTCCCTTTTCCTTCTACTTATCTCTTCGAGTCGGCTGTTGGTTGAGTCCCTCAACCATGTTCTGTAATTTGGTAATGTGCCCAAGAGTGCTCTTGTTCAGAACCCAGAGTGTCAGATGCTACCTGGACATGCTTTCGCCCATTTTTCAATCCTCGTGTTCCCCTTCATTTGGGAATCCATAATCTTTCACACCTGAAAGGACCCCTAAACGACATGGATGTTCGGTCCAAGGGCCCTCCTACCAATATGGGCTTACATCCTCGATGTTTTTAATCTAAAAAATTGATTCATGTCCCACGTTGAGAATATGATCAGTGGTTGAAGCTCATTCATAGTTCCCATTTCAGGTCACATGATAAGGATGTTGTGTTTCGAACACAGTCAGCAGTTATCCTAAATCGTCACACTGACACCATCAAGCCTTAAATGTCTATTACATGATTCACAAAACATTCTATTCCATCAAGCCCGCATGGAATTTTGACATTCTTGGTATTGTACCTCAGTGCACATTCGCACGTTGGGGAGGAAAAAGTCGTTGTAAGGTTTCATTAGGGTCCCCGAACCGACTTCCCCTTTTGCATGTCTCCCATGTGCTGCAAAGACCTCTTCCACCATTGTTTCTCACACCATGTTTGACTCACATAGGCATAGGACTGGATCGAGGTCTGCACCTACTTAGGATAAGTTTTATTATCCATTGTCCATGCCCTATGTCCATAAAATAAGATCTCCCAACGTCCTTGCGGCAAGATGTTAAACTTCATGACACCCTATCAGAACTATGTATGGATGGATTCTCATCCCCATGTGATATGTTGGAACCCCCATACATCTTGTCTATGGGTCCAGCTCTATTGAGAGATAGCCTCTCTCATTCTTTAACCTTTCTCAGCCCCTCGGCCTGAGGTCCCTTTTCCCAGAATTGTGCATGGTGTGATGTGGACCTTATCCCCATTCATGTCAGGTATGTTGTATCAAGTAATATGAGTTCCTTCATATCCAATCCATATGAATTTAAACTATGCTTCCTAGTCCCACATGACATTAATCTATTGCGTAATTATATCACAATATTAAAAGGCACGACCGGTCCAATTACATGACCTTAAACTATTATATTATTATCCTGGATGCATGAAGAAAAACAGCATTGCATTTTGATGACATCACCATAGGGGGCATCATGTTGGGTATTGGCCACCCACTGTACCATTTGTCAATGCATCATCTGTCTTGATTCTTTTGGTGAAATCGGGATCCACAGGTCTTGTGTTCATCGCTTCCAAAAACACATCTACCCTTAAGGACAAACATGATCTATCAAATGTCTCTTCATTTTGTGTGAGGGATAGACCCACATGACCATTTTATCCCTGGCATTGGTATCATGCCATGCCATTTTCTAGAAATACGTGTGGCTTGATTCCCATCCTCATGGGATACGTAGGAATAGATGTGCACCTTGTCTCGGGCCTAGTCTAACTTTCATTTTCGGTCCTTCGACCCAAAACCTCCCCAAGGAACACATGATGATCTGGAATCCTAGCCTCATTCATGTCGGCTTGCACAATTACATAACCATTTGTCTCCTGCATTTACTACCATCCATGGTCCATACTGTACGACTATAAACTAAGGTCATGATGTGTCCTTGACACAATACACTAAAATGCACGACATTATTTAAGAACTACGTCTGGATTGATTCCCATCCGCATGAGATACGTATGAAAGACCAAGTATCATACCATCAGGTCCAGCCCTATGAATCTTATGTCATATTCCCCTCTTCTTTCATACCCCTATCCCGGACTCTCCAAGGGGACCTTGTAACTGTAACTCTACCCTGAACGAGTTTGGGATGCCCCATGACCATGATGGGGTGAATCAGTTCCCTCACCAGGGAGAACATTTCTAGAAGAATTAATGATCGTTGATCAGACCTATACATCCACCTCATGTGTTTCCACCATGGTGGTGTAATTTCAAGAGTGTTGGACCTTATTCGAACAACCCTTCATTCCACACTCCACGCATCGCGCACCCTTTATACAGACCCTCGTCCCCTTACACATCATAAGGAACCCCATAACATTATGGATGCTCTACCTATGATTAGCCTAATGTCTTGGGACAATGTTCTGGAAGATAAATGGATGACATTTTGAGTCAGGACCAATATTTCGAATATGGCATCCAGTCAACCCTCATTTTTATCCCCATTTCAGGATAACATGATAAGGATGTCATGTTTCAAACATGGTCAATAGTCATACTTAATTGTCACACCACCCTTACAGGGTTCCTAATTTTGGGTATCGTGATTCACACTTCCCATTCACCTTATGTTTAGATTATGTCAAACACCCCTAGTGTTACCCCTCTTGTGCACTATAGCACATTGAGAAGATGACACATTGATTGTTCTGAGGCCCTCCTCCTCCAATCAGGCCTCTCCCATTTCTCCCCAGAAATTTGGATCGGGTTTTCAGACCCTTGATGCCCAAAGCATGATCGACACTCTTATGCTCAATTGGAATAACATGGTGATCATCTCTTATTTTACACATTAGGCTTGACCAGGGTGAGCATAGGGATTGATCATTGGGAATTTCATGAATATAATAGGTTTGTGTAAAACCCACTCCAATAAGAGAACTCATGCATTCATATGGAATCAAACAAATAAGAGCATGAAATCATGTTCAAGGGTTTTTAATTATTATAGCACTCGAGGGTAGATCCCTCCCGTGGATGGGTCAATCCCATCAGAATAAAAGTTTCAGTTCCGCCACCATGTGGCATGTGGCATCCAGGATTTGTTTCCGCCTGCTCAACTCCCTCTCCTCCTCAATATCGATGGGGTGCATCTCATCAGCCACAGCCTCGACCAGCTCTACGTCAGCCGGGATGATGGTCATTTCTTCGGAAGCTTGCCTCATGTGTTATTCATCCTCTACCATATGGGCCTTCTACTATGATAAGAGCTCTGATTGCGTGTTGAGGGAAGAGGAATTCCCATCTACCCGAGCCAACAACAGTTAAACATCATTCTTGACCTCCCAGAGCCCCTTAATGTTCACTGCCTTCTTCCTCTTCTATCGCACACTGAGGGCACGATCATACTATCGAAAATTTTCTTCCATAAGATCTCGGACGAGCATATGGGGGCACTGGTCATCCAATACCCCAAAACATTGTTCAAAAAGTCGTGAGATAAGTCTATACATTTCATCTTTCCATAGTGCTTGGGGTGTTATTGATGAAGCACTTGATTAGCTTCCACGATCAGTTTATGACTCTTTTGGTATCCTCTTCATCATAGGTCATCTCATCCTATTCGGCACAGCTGGTGGGATCATATGCGGGGAATGCCCCCAGAAAAACATCAGTAGGATCCGCATCAGGTGTTTGATCAAGTGTGGAATGACCCGGGATATCTGATCAATCCTCATCATCGGATCCCATCATAATAACCTTGGTCATGACCCCACTAACGGTCCCACATCTGATCGGGAGCGCTACAATTCGATCGGTCTGGATATCTGTCTCCACAATCACCGGCATTCCCCTTAGAAGGGCACCGCCAGAAGTCCTGACCAACCTCACCACAGTTGCCCATGTCAGTCAAAGAACAGTACATCCCAAAAACTGGAATGGACGTCAGTAGAAGAGATCAGTGGGTGGAATTCATGATTTTGGTATAATAGATTTATAGACATCGACTCCTGCTCTCGTTCATGGGAATATGGTGTCAGGACCCTGAGGCGTGGCCTTCCGTATATTGTTGGATGGTCTGGAGATTCGGTAGGAGCCACCACATGTGTCCTTGCCCCACTAGAACATGAATTCTATGTGACCACAGGTGTGGATCCTGAAGGCCCCACATCTACATATGTTGAGGGACTAGAACAAGTTATGTGTACGAGGTCATCCTGCATAGTTCAGATGTTTGTAAGGAGTCCAAAATGAAAATAGCGTAGACCATGAGGAAGGAACGTGAAAATTGAAATTCAGGGCCTCTACGAAAGCTTTATGATCCAGGCCTTGATTGCCGACTTCTCCCTCCTCCAACGGGATCCCTCTACCAGCCTCATCCCCCCAAGAATATTTTTCTGATTCTTCTAGCAGAGGGAAGTGCTCTCTCATGTAAGAACCCGACAACTACAGGGGATCTGTTCGATCCAGCAACACCCTCACCCAATTTGTCATCAGACGCGGGGCACCCCAAGAGTGGATAATGTCTTCCAGCTTGGCCAGGTATTGCTCCGCCTCTGCTTAGGACACCCCAAAGCCGGCTTTGATAGGGCCAGTTTCTAGCAAATCCATCCCGATGCGGTTCAGGTGTTTCCACATCTCAGATGGACCGAGGAATTACCTGTTGACCTCAAAGATATTCCAATCCCCTAAAAAGGCATCATTCTCAGGCATATATATGTGACACAACCATTTCCGTAGGACCCAAGTGGATATTCTACGGAATCCTCTCGGTGGCCTCCCCTCTGGATGACTGTGTTATTATGGGACCACCAGATTCACTGCCACTACCTCACCCTCTACTGGTGCATGTCTCTCCTCCATGGATGCCCCGCCACTACGGGATGTCCTTTATTCCTTCCAGACCCTACCCCGTGATTTTTGGATATGCACCTTTACCAACCCCAAACAGTCGTCTGCTTCAGCATCCCCATCGGGCAATCCACCTCCCAGCTTGTGAAATACTCCTTCACCAGCCCAAAGAAAGCGGTATGTAGAAGCTGCTCATTCTGCATCTTCCCATCTTCTAGTGTGAACATGAGCCACATCTTCCTCATCACACACAGGTTTTCTTTGTGGAACACCCCTAGATAGACTTCTGTGGTCAGTCGTTTCATGCACCAGAACTTTCTGGCGAATTGATGTGGGGTGTACGGCTCGCAGATGGGGTCACATTCCACCCTGACCACCGGGAGTCCACCTCGAAACACTAGGATATAAGAATGGTGCTCTTCCATTCCTTGATCATCATCGGTAAAAGCACCTATTTGTAACATAAATAGGTGAATGATGAATTCTTCCACCTTCCACACTCTGTTTAGTGCCAATTCAATGCTCAACATGTCATGAAATCTTCCCACCGAATTCAAGATTGATGGGAGGGAGTTCGATCCTAGAGGCGAGATGGGGTGAAGATATTCACAAACCCCCTAATGTGAATCGCTCTCCACCAGTATAGAAGGTGGGATGGCCCACATATCATTTGTGGTCTATTCACCTCACTGATTTTCCACAAAATCTTATATAAATTGGAGAGAATCTGGATCTCAAGTTTGACTCGTCCTCCAGTCACCATCATGGATGCCATTAAAAATGTTCTTGGTCACACGCCCATGTTTGTATCCCTCACCAGCAAGTTCCAACCCCAGATGAGGGTCACGATGAATGTCGCCTGCCTGAAAACCGATTGTTACTTGGTACTGACGATGAACCCCCATGTCTTCCCTTGGATGTCCTCCAGGAGCAGTAATTACATGTACTCCTTGCCCACTAGAGCCCCCTTCAGGTAAGTTCGAGGAATCACCAGAAACTGTCTGTCTACCAGGATGTTCAAAAACTACATGAACCATCTCCTGAAGTAGACATCTCTCACTGCTGCTTTGTCCTCTCCCGGCACCAACTCCATCAATACAATTTCCATCCATGGCATTTGCTCTATATCCTCCCACACACCCATAACGAGGAAGAATTCATCATACATATCCCCTAATATCGAGACCCTTAAGATCTAGTGCACATCCCACAAGCTGATTCCATACTCCCTGTGGTGAAAGTGCAAGGTATTGTTCCTCAATGAACACATTCTCAACAATTCCTACATTAATTGGTTCGGTTGGTAAATGTGGAATTGGGTGGCCCAAACCATCTCATACAGACCCACTGTTCTCAGCTCCGCCCCGAACTCCACCCACGAGGCACCTACCTAGTAGTCCTAGGCCCAATCATCTGTGAAGTTGTTGCCCTAGTGGAGGTCCCACTCCTCAGACCATCCCTTCCCCGTGTTCCTCAAGGATTCCTTCAAGATAGTCTAGTATAGAGGGTTGGACGTCTTTGGATGTTGTGCCTTCCTTTCCATGTTGTTCAGGTGGTTATACATGCAGTCAGCATTGATTGGCATGAATTCTTCTCAGGCATGGCCTTCAGCCACCATGAAACATTCGCACTAACAGTTTGTACTTCAGAACCATTAAGCATGCTCTTGGAAACTTACATCAGGAATGAAAACATCATCCCTCAACCCGAAGCCAAACAAAGGCAGCCTCTGGCACTATGGATAGTTCCTATAGCTCTCTGATAGCATCTCCACCAATGAACCATGTTCAGAATGGCTCCGTATTTACCCTCCTAGGCCCAAGCTATTCGTCATCTCCTTCCTTGGGGAAGCATCCACAAGGACCCCCCTAGAATCCTCTTATTGTGTCATTCAATTTCGAGTTTGGGTGATTTTTAGGTTTGGTTCGCGCAGCTCGTTTTCGGAGCGCATTCGCGAAGATTGTTCGTGGAACCCTGGCCCAGTGTGCCAACCCCAAGACACAATGTGGTCTGATGCGAAGTCAAAGAATTGTTGTGTGCTACGAAGTAGATGGCCTGATTCGCGGAGAACATATGTAGAGTATGCAGAGCCTTGCGAATTGAAAGTGATAGAGGCCAAAAATAGTAGACAAAAGAAAGGAAAAATGAGGGGCCATCTCCCCTATTTATAGCTGTATAAATTCAGAGCTTTGTGGTGTGTCAATATCACGCTATGCTTCGTGGCGTGCTTAGCCTGCATGTCACCTATCCACCTCGTGAGCCCTCTTCATGAAACCACTTCACGGACGACCATGGGATTTTGGTGATTGACCCTCAGACATCGACCCACCCTTTCTCCACAACTCCATGTGTGATGGAGGGAATTTATTGGCGAAAAAATTTGTGTCAAAGATGAAACAAGTGGAAATCCTTAGGGGAGACTGTGCAGATACTTTTCACAGAGCCTCATCGCCCTGCGGCCGCCGCAGAGCAAGGAGGTGGGATGCCCTGTGATCCGAATTGACTTTCAAGAACCCATGAAAAGCAAGGAGCTAGGATGCCCCACAATACTAATTGACGTTCGTGAACCCACCACGGAGGAAGAAGGTGGGATGCCCCCCAAGCCGAATTGACATTCACGATACCACCACAGACCCAGGAGGAGGGATGCTCCGTGACTGAATTTGACGATCGCAAAACCTCCATGGAGACAAATTTTTCTTTGAACCGAATGAGCCCTGCTACGAGACTCCTCCTGTCTATAAATACCAGGCTCCCCCTGATCCCGAAGGATGGATCCTCTATCGTTTCTCCTTCGAAGCTCCCAAATCGTGAAACACTCTCTTCTCTATGAACCATGAGATCTTCAAGGTACTTCTGCATCGAGAAGTGCCTTCTATTTTTTATATAATTCTCCCCTATTCAAAGAGGGATTCCCATTGCCGAGCCTACAGGCATCCGTAATGAGAGCAGGATTTCCAAGGGGACTCGGGTCGTCACGAAGCATTTATGATCACAATGTACCCTTCATGCACATGTGACCCACTTTCTTAGGTGGGGTCACTATGCTTCATGAAGCGCAATGCATCACAATACTAAACATCATGATCCACCCTTGTTTAATGATGCATTTCCGTGTGAAGACCTTTACACATCATGAAGAACCATCCATTTGCACATATGCCCTCTACTCGGGCTTGGATACTCTACATCACGAAGCACGCCTCATCACGAAGCACGTTCACTTCATAGAGCCCAATAACTTCACAAGGCTTATACCTATGAACTCATTTGCTCTACAATTCCTTTTCTCATGAAACCATCTAGGTTTTCAAGGAGAAACATCAACATCCCTTGGTAAATGCTTCTCGTTGCATTGTATCACCTCATACTTCTTCGCATAGGCATGATAATGGATATTGCTTCTTCACATAACCTCACTAGCATGGACCCCCAATGGGATCACCTCACGACACCCCCTAGCCACGGATTTTCCGGTCCCATCTCTTCACCATGGTGTTGAGGGTGCCCATTATGTATGTCTTAGGGGTGCAGAGTAAACTAACCTCGTCTGAACTGTATGACATTAAACTGCCATGCACCATCGTCCACATCACATGATGTTAAACTGTGATCTCACCTCGTGCCTCACACACGGGGTACCCCATCTTGGACATTCTCCACACCCATTGAACTCCATGGAAGTGAGATCATTTCTCATAGGGAATGAGATCCTCTTTATCAGAGTGGAATTTTTCAACAGGGAAAGGGAAACCACCTATGTGTAAGCACCTAGCCTTTCTCATATGAGTTAGCACCCCTGGTCATCCTCTCTTCTTCCACGCCAAACACTATGAGGAGAAATGGGGACATGAATTTTTCTATCCTTCCCCTCTCCCATTGGGATTTGTCGCCACTTGGGCCTCTACCTTGGAGTAAGTCCTAGTCTCCATCTACATGAGCCGCTAACCACGCGTTGGTCCCAATCATCCTCTCCCTAGGCCGCCTAGAGCCTAAGCCCTATTTCACATCTCATGAATGCACCTTTTGTGACGTGATTTCCAGGTCCTTTCCGCCTCTTGTTTCTCCCACTGAGCATGACTCACGTGGGCTTAGAGTAAGATTTGACCATGGAATCTGTTTGGGAATCCTAGAATGTAAGCCCCACAAACCATTCCAAACTATGTGGACATTGATCCATGTCAAGACATGGTACGTAGGAAGCCTTCCTGAGGTTCAAGCACATCACCTCCTTCCGAACTAATTTTACATTGATCCATGCCAAGGAATAGTATGTAGGATGCCTCCTTGAGGTTCCTTCCTAATAACCATTCGACATCCTAGAGTGTAATCCTTACACACCATTCCGAACTACATGGACATTGATTCATGCGAAGGCATGGTACGTACGAAGCCCCCTGAGGATTCAATCCCAACACCTCCTTTCGAACTACATGGACTTTGATCCATGCCACGACATGGTATGTAGGAAGCCTCCCTAAGGATCAAGCCCAATAACCATTGGGCAGCCTAGAGTGTAAGCCCCACACACCATTCTGAACTACGTATACTTTGATCCATGAAATTTCATGGTACGTAGGAAGACTCCTCAAAGTTCAATCCCAACACACGGTCATTCCGACACTCTTCACATCGGTTCACACCAACCTCCTTCTGAACTACATGGATTTGATCCATGTCAAGGTAAGGTATGAAAGAATCCTCAATGAGGTTCTAGCCCAAAACCATTGGTCTCGAGAATCTTCATGTCGGTGTAACAAGCCACATTTATAACTATGCGGACATTGATCCTTTCAAAGGTATGGTAATTAGGAATCCTCCCTGAGGATCAAGCCCACCAAACCGGTTTCAACCCCATTTACGTCGGTCCTCCTTCATCCCGCATGATGTTAAACTGTATGCACCATTTTTGTCCTGCATGACGTTAAACTATACCCACATAAACTATGTCAGGTTGATCCATGTCCCCTAAGACAGGGTACGTAGGAAGCCTCCCTGAGGTTCAACCCTATCCAGCGGTAAGGTGTCATAACCCAATCTAGTGGTAAACCGTTATGATCCCACCTAGTGGTATGCCATTGTGACTCGACCCAGCAGTAAGCCATTGTGACCACTTCATTTGACAGTAAGCCATCACACCATATTCAATGGTAAGCCGTTGAAGCCTATTCGAGGGTATGTTCTTGTCAGATGAACTACGTAGGTTCAATTCTTGTCTCCTAGACTTGGTACGTAGGAAGCCTCTTCAAGGTCCAACCCCAAACATTGCTAAACGTTGGTGTCCCTCCCTATTGGGACCTGCATCTCTGTTCATCCCCTCGAGCGTCAGACCAACCCGAGATGCTAACCACGTGTATGCAACAAAATATCAACAGGTCATTTCCCTCTATGCACACACCGTGATTTCATGCCCCAACCTAGAGGTTCCACTTCATCTAAGTCCCATCTATATGGGTCACCTCCCAAGGTGTCCCATCACCCACTGAACTACACATACTTTGATTCCTAGACACATGGATACGTAGGATGTCTCATCGAGACTCAAGACCAAAAACACTAATGTCCTCACATCGGTTCCACCTCATTCATTCCATTATCCAATCTGATTCTCACTCGGGCCACCACATCCTGGTAGGATCTTTCCATCCCATTTTCCCACTACTCCTATAAGAAACCGGGTAGATAACCAAGCGTTATCCCCAATATCATGGCTTCCTCCCTCCTAGGGATTGCACCCATCTAATCCACTCCATTCAGTGTTTTGATTAGGCTAATCCTTCTCTGATAGACGTTAAAATCATGGCATACCCTACGTTAAATGTGGGAATATAAGCTAAACCTCATAGACATGCATATGGAATATAATTCCCTGTATTCGATGTGGGATGCCTCGGGCATCCACACCCTTGCGAAGCCCTATAATAAGGGAATGAAACCCAGATGCGCTATTGTTCCAGCGTCCTGACACACTTGTGATTTCTCAACGTGACTACTCCCCCAAATGAAGGTTTCTTCCCTGAATAGACCTATTGGAATTTCCTAACATAGGAAGTGTAATTAAGCGGGTTCCATTGAAGAATGGAATTTGTAAGAGTTTCACGAACTACGTCTTAATCTATAAGGGATAATCAAACTAGCTATGGAGTTTCAAGGAGGAATCCACTTAAGGATGAAACGACATCACATTATTCCATTTACATCAGGGAGAAAACGTCCCCAAATAGGCAACAGATTCCTCCCACATTTGGAAAGTGTGAATGTGGGGAAAAAATTGCGATGTCGTCCCTGAATCGAATAGACACGCATGCCCTAGAGAAAGTGTCAGAAACAATAACATATCCTACCACTGAGTCCGTCTTTGGAATCACTCAGCTAGATACAAGTATCACTGAAGGATTACTATCATCCACTCAATGAGCGATATCAACACCCTATTAATCCAATCTGTAGAATTACTATAATTGGATTAGAAGTATCACTCAGGGGAAAAATACATGTAAGGAATAATAGCCATATGCATGTAATCCCTTATGGACATCCCAACCAAAATATATATCACAATATATATGTATAATCAATCTCCACATCAAGATACCTGGTAATACCATTCGGTATATAAAAAATGTAATAAATAACATGGCATAAAATCTAGATCCCATAAAAGCATATCTACTCATCTTAATTAGAAAAATAGATCCCAAGGAGATCATTTTAGAATCCCAAGAAAAAGAAAGACGCCATGTGTGAGGCTCAATATCCACCAACTAAGATGATCCTCTAGTATCCATCACTGAATCAGAAATAACCATATCAATATATAAACAAATGAGTGAGGGTGGAATAAACTCCAAACCCAATAATCCATACATATCCCCATGGGATTACCAGTTTGGCATGAGTTCTACCTGAATCCCAAACACCATCTCTACCCAAAAAACGACGTAGAACTCAGGGTCTGTCAAGAAATGGGGCATCCACTGGGTTCCTCATGTCTAAAACATAAAGGAATCATACTTAAGATCCAATTTGAAAAAATGAACAAAGGCATCCTACAAGGGATCCTCGGAATAATACATAGGTATACAGATCCTATAAGGGGATATCCAGATTAGAATGTATGAAAATGAATCCATTATGGGATCTTTAAGAGAAACCCATCTAAAACCTAATAAGCAAGAATGGTACATCCTATAAGGGGAAATTCCATATATTGTAGTTAATGGGATATAATTTACACCTTATCATAGATCAAGACCTCAACAAGGTTGGTTGGAACACCCAACACATCATTCACACAAATTCTCACTCTTTGTAGATAACTGAATGTGATAAATGGAGAATGAACCTCTTAATTTAGATAGAATCCACCAAACACCCCTTAAAAGTCTTATATTCAGTCAAAAGGATCCAAAATCATGATCTACATAGAACTCTCAGGCCCAAAACTTATATCTATGAATAGAAACAAAAAAACCTCGAAGGGTTACAATAAAGAAGTTCACAACGTATAGAGACCATACACGACATGTACCCTTAGATCTCTACATGGGCGTGTACTCCTTTCAGCATGAACGTGTAGAGTCCAAAGTACATGACGTGTGATATATGTACAAGTAGTGTAACGAACCCAATGTAAAATATTATTTCCCTCAACTAGCTTGACTGGATACATGGCCAAGTCACAAACATCAACATGCATGCTACCCAACAAAGGGGATGGTCATGTAATCCAAACGACTATGTACCAATATGCGGGAAGACAATCCCAGATATTCTACTACAAGGCTAAGTAGTAGTAAACTGCGTATATACTCCATACACAGTGTGTACTCATTAAAACCTCATCATTCCCATACGGGGAGAACACATGACATGACACACCAGACTACATGTTGGGTAACCTAGTTTCCATGAATAATAAACTCTCAAATCACCTATAACCCCATTTTAAACCCCCAAAATAATATATTAGGACTCTATGGTCTTTTAACAAGAATAATAGGGGAATATATTTGGAAATAAAAAATCTAAGGTGTTTGTGGAACATCATAAAAATGTCCTACCTTTGGGATGAAACTATTGAAGCGTCACTTGATTTCACCATCCACGATCGTCGTACACTGAGTTAACACAACAAGAGCTCTGCGATGGTACATATCCTTCATTATCTGTCTTTCTCTCTTTTTTTCCATTGAACTTTTCTCTATTGGTAGAGTGGTTTAGGAGGATACACACAGGAGGGTTGTGCAAGAAGGAGGATGAAAGAAGTGAAACAAATGAAAGCATGAAAATTGAATGAAAAGTATAAAGAAAATGAGGAACATGCCAACCCTAGAGCCTGAATCATGTTTATGACTCACATGGGCTAAAATCCCTATTACATACTCAATAGAAGAGACGAAACCTAAATCTAACTCTCCATTCAAAATATACAACTTAATGAACCTACAGAAATAAATTAACATTTAAATAAATAAATGAAAATATATAATTATTCCATTAAAATTTGAATGACTCAAATTTCTACTGAACACCTTCCATAAGGTAAAAAACATAATTTGGAACCAAGGGAGTGGTCAGAAAAATAATATGAGATCATATTCAATGGGAAAATGTAAATTTTACCCTTAATAAGCATCTAAAAGAAGAAATTCTAATTTATTCTCAGACCTCCTTTCTTAAAAACATGGGTTCTTATATTCTAGGATATCAAAATTTGGAAATAATAAATTTTGAAATGTGTTAATATAGCATTTTAGGGTCTTACAAGAGATATCGAATTGAAAAATTTCATATACTCTCCTCATTAACCAAAAAATTATTAAAACCTTATCCATATAAAATTATAAAACTCTCAAATTAAAATTAAAATTTTATTGAAAAAACAATTTCAGAAAATTATATTATTAAATAGAATTTATAGATTAGTGAATGATGATATGGTGATCTTTGGGATAGAACAAATTTTTGAGTTGATCGTATACATTTAAATGTGTGTATTTAAATTTTTGTAAATAATAATGAGTTGTTTTATGATACTTTATTAAAGAATGATTCATTAGGTAAATTTTTTCTTATATTATTCATGGGTAGTTATGGTATGAGGGCCTATTATTATTTTACTAATTATATTTTTTTGATTCATTGGATAGATATGGTTTTTTATCATTAAGGTATTTACTATTGTGTATGTGGAAATATCATTTTTAATTTTATATGCAGATTTTTCTGATTTTTTGGAGGAATTTATGTGATGCATTTAGTTAGTGGATATTGAAAATATAATTATACCTATTTTTGGGGATTCATTTCTATACCACTGATCTATATTAGATTTAGGTATTTTATTTACTTGTTAGTTATTAAATGTTTTTTTTATCATTTTTGTGTCTTTTTTACAATCATATTAGGTTTTAAAAAATTGAACCATTATATATTATTATGATATTATCTAATAATTGTCTTTTTTTGTTTATTAATGGTGTTTTGAATTCGTTACAATAAACCACTATGTTATTAATATTGAAATTAATCCAATGTGTGAGCTTTATAAACTCAGTCCTGGTATCCAACTCATGGCCTCTAACATGTATATCATAGGAATCCCAATATGTTTCATCAAAAAATAGGTGAGGTATTGGTCATATCAATTTTAATATTTTACCTTATAATATAAATTGTGTTTCATGTTACATTGGTGAAACAAGTCATTTTTTAATTAAAACCCCCATGAAAATAGTCAATAACTTATTAATGTGAATAATATATATTTCATATATATATATAGATATTTTGGATGAATGAATTCATGAGATAAAATTATTAACCTTGAGTACCGATGAAAATTCAAAATTTTTGGCCAAAGAATTATTTTCCATCAATGTCGTCTCAATCAAAAATGATAGTCCTCTCCTTGAATAATGAGTTTTATATGAATATAAATCTATAAATTTTTTTATGTTCATAAATAAGTGGTATATAAGGCGTGATTACTTCCATAAAATTAGAATACCAATTTTGTAAAGATTGGATGATTTTAAAATGAATGACCGAATTTTACAACAATCAAAAAGATTCTTATGGTAAATTGGGGTTCATGATATTTGGATTTTGTGATTAATGAAAAACATTTCATTTTCAAATTTGATTCTATGGATTATTATAATACATTTTTAATTAATAACCCTTTGTTTTTTATGATTTTGCAATGAAATATTAAGATTGGAATGAAGATTTCCATTATTTATTAAAATCCCATATTGATTTTGATTTGGATTTCCTTAATGGGTCACCAATTTGGTATATAGGATGTGTTTTGGTTAATCCAATTATGATCAATTCCGTTATCATGACAAGATATTGACTCTAATTTTCCAATTTCAATTTGAAATTAGATGTTCTGATACAGATCACTAATATGACCAATATCATTAATGGCCAAAGTGGATTTTCCCATGAATTTATTGATTTGAATATAATGTTTTATCAGTATTTCCTTAATAATCCTTAACATGATTTCATTTTTTTCAATTAAATATTTATAATTCATGGGGAATATGATTAATCTATGTATTATGCTTAAATGGTTAGAAAATATATGGTCTTTGTGGATTCAGAAAATTAAAAAAATACGTCAACTACTAATGGAATGAAACTCTTTAGAGCATCATTTCCTTGAATACATGATAATGATTTTGATTCAGATAAGATAGTATTTGATGGTGAAGGTGGTTCTAATCTTGATGGATTGTTTTTCATTAATTCTAAATACATGATGCGTAGTGTATGTTTTGAATGGGTTATTATGATAAAGTTTAATCCCCTAATAATTCATTGTTTATCATAAATTTTCATCAAGCACAAGGGAACCCACATCACAACCAAAGGGTATTTACTATATAGATATCAAATCATTCAATGCTGAAAAAACCTATTTTACTTGTGAATATCTAAATCTATAGAATTTAAAAAATAATAACACCAAACTTTTTATGGTTATAGATTAGTTACCCCGTAAGTGATTAAAATGTATCTTCACAACGATATAAAATGGATAATTCTCAATTATAAGTTCTCAAGGAACATCTATTTGGGGTCTTTGACTATAATGTAGGTGATTTTTTAGTTTTACCTAATGTGGATCATATATAGTAAACCAATAATAATGCCTTTTTCATAAATAAAAATAAATATTCTAAATAATATTTTGATTATATTATTCACTAATCAGAAGATACATATATCCCCATATCACCCCCAAAAGATAATGTATAAAATTTTGATGGATAATAAAATCATAAAGGGATGAATACTTATATAAATTTTTATTTATTTACTCCCTATAATTCGACAAAAAATCTTGTAAAGTTTTAATAATATAAAAATGAAAAATTATTACTATATCTATCGGCAATAATCATTATTCAAATGACATCTCCTCTCCTCCAAACAATATTGCAGAAAATGATTCTAATGACGCTAATGCATAATTTTTCCAGGAACCAAATTTGGTCTCCATAGACACCGGCATAAAACTCAGACTGTGACTAATCAAAAATGGAGTTCCCAACCACATGGGCGGCCACAAGTGCCCATGTATCATAAAAGGGTAATTGGGAATGATTTATCCGAGTTTATAAACATAAATCAACCAATGAATCCAATAAAACAAATCTTGTTTTCAATCAAAACAATCTTTTACAAAATTTTAGAACAGAATTTCATAGTTTAAAACAACTCACCAATACTATAAAAAGGGTACAAAAACAAAATTAAATAGCCCAAAAACTCTCATGGAAAGGGGCATCACCCTCAATCCATCTCCACAAGACATCACCACCAAGGACCGACTAGAAACCCAAACCACTTGCACTAAAAACTATACCCATCCATCGAAAAAAACAAATTCTACATAAACCCAATGGTGTAAATATTGTTTGATCCAATACTATGTAATAAAACACTACTAATATATTACATGTGATAAACATTGTACGATGAAAGGCTTTCATGTTTTCATAAACATGAAATGCTAGTTACAATTTCTAAAAGACACAACATAAAAATTGAAACAGTTTTCAAGTGGCCTATCATTAAGAATAAAAACCATTAGAAATAATGTCAACACTACTGAATTTTCCATCAAAACATAACATATGCTGATGGTAAGCACAAATTAAGTAATGATCACAAGAAATAGGAAATAACCCCTAGTCACTAGCTCGTTGTGGGTCCCAGGTACCTCGTATCTCGGTGAGTGTAACCTTCACAATATCCCTTTTCATGCATTCGCCACAAGTAAGGAACATACCCCTAACCTAGTGCTCCCCAATCATCTTCAACATAGTTTTTTTAGAGTTTTACGCCTCAATATTGCTATGTGAAACTGATGCCAAACCCCATGGATTCACTACCATACTATTACACGTCCACCCACCTAGATACCCGGGTTTTCCACTGTGCTCAAACAAGTTCAAAAAGTTATGAAATTTAATTTTCACAAGAAATTATCATTTTAGAATCACATGTTCACCAAAGAACACAAATGTACATCAGACAAGTCACAAAATCCACTTTTTCATTCAAATTCTTTTTGAAATCATACTCACACCAAAAATAGCCCACAACACTTTTCACATTTTATTCAAACTTCCACAAATCTTTTTAAAATTTATATAAAACTATTCAAAGACATTATAACTCACATAACATCACACTCAAATATCATATTATAATTCTTTTAGTAACATAATTAATTTTTCACAACACACTCACACAAAACATCCCACAACTATGTTTCGTAGCTCTCTTTGCATTTGCTAAAACATTTCAACAATTTATAAAAATTATAAAAAACATATTTTACAAAATAAATAAACATCATACCATTAAAAACCCCTTATTAGGTTAAAAACCCACAAAAATAGTACATATATACCCTTTTCCCACTTTGTTTAAAAAAATAAAACATTCACAATTTTCATAAAACAAACTCAATGGGTGTAACTATGCTTCGCACACAAACCCATTTGAAATACCTCCTTAAATTCCAAAATCATACCAATACCAATATATGACAAAATTTTCAGCCCTAAAAAAATAAATTAAACTACCCCCTAGTGTTATAAAAATACCTCAATTAACACCACAAAAGACCCACATGAAGAACACACATTTTTCAAAATCAACTCCAAGAAGTATAACTTTTATTTACACCTTAAAACCATTCAAACCCCCCATTTCAAGGCCCGGATGACACTAAGGCCTTAGAAAAAAAAGAATTATCCTCCCCAATAAACACTAAAAAGCCTGTTTCATGTGTTATAAAATACGCCCAAACTTTACCCCAAGAGTCACCAATCAAAAACACCCAATTTCAAGCCATAATGCAACAATAAAATTAAATGCTTTAGAAAATCCATCAAAAACGGGTTTCACAACACAAAAATAATATGAGGAACATTAACACACTTAAATCATGAAAACTGACTCATAAAAATATCTTACGCATGGAACCACCTACATTTTGAGTCAAAACCCTTGAATCGTGGTGTGAAACCAAAACCACACCTCTTCCACACCACAATGAAGTGAAAACGAACCCTATACCATAATATTTTACCAAATATACCACCAATAAAACCCTAGTTATGAACCCTAACTTCTGGACACTCTATATATTCATGACAGAGGGAGGAAACCCTAAGGAGAAGGAAGGAAATGAAGAGAGAAACACTTAAACAAATAAATCATGAACCAAACGACCCCAATATACTAGTATATTAATTCAAAAACAACTATAAATGAATGTGAGGTTCTCATAAGTCTGAGGAGGTCATTTAGGATCAAAAATGGGAGAAAAAGAGTAAAAATAGATGGAGTTATGAAGGGATCAATTTACCTCTTCTAGTCTAGGAGATTTGTGAAATCCATATAAGTTTCAACCATATTCTAGATTCACTTGAGCTCCAAATTGGGGGAAGAGAGCATGGGGGCATGCCTTTGGTATGAGGGCTCGGGTGACAGTTGGAATCACCAAAAAAACATAAAAATTGAATTATATATTAAAGAATTAAAATAAATATATAAAGCAGAATATGGGCTTTCAGGATGGCCCAAAACCTTAATAAAAAACAAAAATCCATCATTATTATGGATTCATATGAGGTCCAAATGGATACGGTGGTTTCAATATATAATGATATTCTAATTGGGAAGTGAAATGGGTATAAAATTTTGAAAAATAATGGATTTATAAAAGAAAAAAAAATTTATTTTTAAATCTAGAAATGGGTTCACGATTTGGCACAAATTTTGAAAAGACACCATTTCCAGCAAAATGCATGGAAAGCCCCCATAACAATGCAAGGATGGGAATGAAATAAAAATTCCATTTAAAATAAGTTATTTATGTGAGAATTCCCCCCACAATAAAACTCTCCTCCGTTAAAAATCCACGACAAGGCCAAAAGAAAAATCCAATCTCCACCGATAGACTAGAAATGTACTCCTTTGCCTTGTTTGGTCTGCCCCCAAAAGGCCAAAACACCTCTAGTGATTAATTTAATAAGTAATACTCTCACAAACCAAAACATACCTCAACATACAGAAATGATCAAGAACATTCAGATTTTATCTCCAGAAGGAAACTCCTAAAACACTATATGAACAATACTCATGTATTCATCCCATATGAACAACATCAACAGACAAGGTTCCACTTAATTGTCTTTAAAAAAACTATTGGGCACTCTTCAACCCCAATGTTTACTGAAATAAGATATTTCTAGTTAAATAGATCAAAATAAGACTGCCACCTTCCAGTACAAGGCCACGGAACAATATGAGTTACTAGTATGGGGAGACAAAAATGGGCTCCCCACCATAAGAGACAACTTAAATTTTCCTAAGAAAGATTCAAGACACTAATAGGGGGATGCATGAACGGACTCCCCAGTTCAAGGGGTAGAATTCCATTAGACCATTACAAAATAAACTTATACAAGACTCATAGTGGGTCTCCCCACCATAAGAACCAACCATCTTAACTGACCAGCATTGGCCAGTATAGAAAGAACAAAAATTTTGAAGAGACGGGTTGACCGCACTGTTAGTCTGCAATGTTTGGAAAATTGTGCTCTAACTGTGGGGATCCTTCTGTCTACATGGTTTTATTGGGAATGGTCACTAATAACCAAGACAAAATCCTGCTCTCAACCTATCTAACCAAACTTTAATTCTTTTTCCTAATACGCATTCTGAATCCCAAGGGGGAAAGTTTGAACTCAGGATACAACATGGAAACGTGGTCCTCCCACCTCTACCACTAAAAGGGAACATCTGGAACAAGATTATGAAACTAGAGGTTTAAACTCTTCCTATCATTCATATTGGTGATTGGAGTTTGTAAAAGGGTTTAAATGGTCCTGGTATTTCCCCAAACTCTATGTCAGCTTATCTTCAAGACCTATAGCTGGAGCTCAAATGATTGAAGCATCTTTGGCCTCATAGATATGCTTTGGAAACCACCTGAACAGAACATCTTCTTCGGGTGATACAACCAACTACACTAAAATCCCCGATAAGTATACCCAGACATAAAACAGTCCAAAATCACTTTACCCTAACCTAAAATTTCCCTAAAACAGTTTTTTTTAAGATGAACACACACCACAACTTGTTACTTTGAGTGAGAAACAACAGAAGGAAAGGAAAAATATAATCACCTTCCAATAAAATAGAGGATTTTGACATTCTTCCAAGGGAGAAATATTCCCAACATAACAGAGACTCCCAAATTATTTGATAACCTTTAACTTTACAGTCAAATGAGCACATGACATCACAAAGTGTCACTGAACATGACCATTGCGACTGATAGAAAAAATACATGGAACGAGACCTTATGCGAAGTCCCTAAATAACAAAAAATTCTCGAAAGTGACCAAAATATCCTCACATGAACATATTCCCAAAATTTTTGGTTAAACAGGAACTCCTACTTTAAAGAAACTATTATGAACACAGATTCCCTGTTAGACACCTTCAAGACACTAATCCACACCAATAACCACAGACCACTTCCACATTTGAAGAATCACGAAACTTAAGAAACTAAGGTCTCTTTCAACCTTCCACGAGGAATATCCCACTACAAGAGGATCCAAAAATCAATTAAAGTAATGGGTCTAGAATAAATCTACAAATATCAAAAAATAATATTCCTTTTATCTATTAACTAATGGATTTTCCAATGGGGAAACAATCCGGGTTTCACTTCAATTGTGCATTAGCCCTTAATGGGGGTATACCTTATCCAACGAGAGAAGCCAAATACCCAAACATGTTTTTCCATTAGTGAAAACATGCCAATAAAATATCCAAACACATGATGAGAACAACTGTATTGTTTCCCAAAACATATCTCAGAAGTGACTATTAACCAGTCATTCTACCCAGCTTACTGACCATACACATACCAAAAACACAGTTGGAACAGGAGGAGTTCTAAGACTCAAAACATCCTACTACATCATAACTTTCCATAAAAAACATAATTTACAACATCCCAAACAATTCATCAAGACATAATGGTTTTCTTGAAAATAATTTCTTTGAAAAAAAATGGTTCAATGGTTAGCGTATCCACCAATGGTACCCCATGGGCCTCACACATTCATGTTTATGTGCCACACTGGGAAACAACCTCATATCCATCCTAAAATGAATCCATTCATGCCATCAACCATGAATCATCCCAATTATCCTCATGCATGTGGTCACTCATGGAAATACCTAAGGATTAAAAAAAATTCTTTCGACTTTTCGAAACCAAAATGGTCAACCGGCACAACCTTTATCTCAAAACTGCTATTGATGAGATCAAAATCCTACTTCACATCTTAAAAAATTCCGAATGACACTATGATTTAGACAAGAACTAAATTTTTTAGTATTCACATAAATTTAAAAACATCTCATCCCATTAAATATCCCTTTGATTGTTTAGAAAACTATATTGGATACACTTTTTCAAAAAGAGCTTTGATATAGTTCCTGTTTTTAGTAGAGGTGTAAGAATACCATTATCCATTTCAAAAAAATTATGAAAATTTAGTTCCACCATTTCATAAATAAATCCATTTCCTCTTTATTTGAAAATAATTTGAAAGAAAATTTAAAATTCTTAAAACCAAGTCACTTTGAAACCAATGTTCAGTGATTTCAAAACCAATGAACAGAAGACAATGTGAGAGGAAAGTAGTTTCATTGGGTGACTTGGAAATATGGTTGGTGGCGATATTCCAATCAATTATCCATCACAGAGAGTGTTCTAGGGAATATCCCCATCTCCACATGGATTTCCAGGCCCTGTGAGCTCACTAAGACCATTAACCCAACTCCCTCTACATTTCCCCTAATCATCATCACACCATGAAAACCAAAGGAATTAGATAAATACTGACATGCCTCGAAAATTGAATATTTTCATGAGGTTTGGTGATCATGAAAACTACCGATAACTAGAATACCAAGACCAGACAATCCTAACTTCAAACTATCCCGACTCTTCCCCAAATAACATGGCCCCAAGAGTAAACATGAACAACCTGTAATACCGTTTTGTCAACGAACAAATCTAGTCACCACTGAAATAGGTGCCAAACCCATCCCATGATAAGTCCAGAAGAGCTTTCTTGATCCCCACAGGCTGGAACAAGTGCACGAGTATCATAAAATGAGAGTTTTGAATGATCTACCCAAGCTTATAAACATAAAACAAAAAATAAATCCAATAAAATGAAAATTGGTTTTTCAAAACAAACATCCTTTAACAAAAATTCAGAACTGAATTACATAGTTTAAAACAACTCACCAAGACTATAACAAATGTAAGAACCCAAAAGGAAATAGACCAAGAACCCTCATGGCAAGGGTCACCACCCTCATTCCATCTACGCAAGACTTCACCACCAAGGACCTGTTAGAAACCCGAACCACTGGCACAAAAAACAATACCCAACCTACGAAAACAATATCAACCAAGTCTACTTACACCCAAGGGTGTAAGTAGGGTGTTATCCAATTCCCATTAGGATACCACCACTATGATATTCCTTATGATAAAAAATCATAGATGAAAAGCTTACAAGTTTTCATACACAGGAAATGCTAGTTACAATTTATAAAAGAGGAAACTTAAAAATTAATATAGTTTTCAAGTGGACTATCATTAAGAATCAACACATTTAAAAATAATACCAAAAATAAATTATTTTACATAAAAATATAACATATTACAATGGTAAGAAAAAAGTAACAAATGAGCACAAGGAAAAGGTAATAACCCCTTAGAACTAGATCGTTGTGGGTCCCAGGTACCTCATATCTCAGTGAGAGTAAAAACCCCAATATTTGTTCTCGTGCACGATCCACTAGCATGGAACATAACCATTACAAACTGGTCTCCAATAATCATCATCAATGTTTAGCTAGTTTTGTAGGAGTCAATCTTGCTACGTGAAACTGAGGCTAAACCCCACAGATTCACTACTATGTTAGCACCTGTCCACCCACCAAGATACACGAGTTTCCCCATATGATCAAACAATTTCAAAAACATACAAAATATACTGTGGACATGAAAATATCATTCCTACATCAAAATTTCTCCAATCATCCAACATGTACACCCCAAAAGTCATAAAATCCACTAATTCATTGAAATGAATTTTGAAATAATGCTCACACCAAAAATAGCCCACATCATTTTTTTCATTTCATTAACACGTCAAAAAATCATTTAACAATATTTATAAAACCATTCCCTGAAATTATAACTCACATAACAGCCCAATAAAATATCATATAATACTTTTTTCATCAAAAAAATTCATTTTTCACAACATACTCACACAAAAATGCCCCACAACTATGTTTTGCAGCTCTATGTCCATTTTTTAAAACATTTCATCACATTATAAAGAAATTTTATTTTTTTTGACATATTAAATAAACACCTTACCTTTCAGAAACCCCATATTAGGTGAACACAGCCACCAAACAATACATATAAACCCTGTTGACCTCACCTGTTTTGATAATCCCAATTATGCTTTCACATTGATAATCCCAAATAATTTTTATTTATATATTAATTCATTCAATCTATGAAATTCAATTATTAGGCTGATAATAATATTATAATAATATTTGAAATATATTAATCAGTTTTTATCTATGTTTATATGAATTTTTAAATAATTATAACTCAATCGGATATGTTTTACATAAAGCAGATAAGTATTAAGTCACTGATATGCTTATAGATACTTATACAGATCTACTGGTACTTAGTCTACCAATAGACATAGTCACCAATAATCAAAGGTCACCGATACACAGAGCTACCAGTATGTATAATTCCACTGGTAAGCACATGTCACTGATAGATCAAGTCCACTGATACAGACCACTACTGATAGAAACATAGCTACTACTTGACCAAGAGCTACCGATAGATGGAGTCACTGGTACATAGAGATACTGATACACAAAGTAATAGTTACCGATATAAGGAGCTACTGGTACAAGGAAAAATAGCTACTGATTGGAGCTCACTGCTATACAAAGTTTGTCATTACATATCTACCGATAGAAAGCTACTGATGATAGACTTAACAGTCACAGATTACTAAACTCTAATTTTGTAACCATTATTCATTTATTAATCAATGGTCATATTTGAGGATTTTAATGAAATTAATTTTATTTAATGATAGTTGTTGTCATGTTAGGGAACCGTACCTAGTACCCATGAAAAGCTAATCATTCCCATTGTCAGAGCTGAAATCTATAAAAGTAAGGACAAATGTCGTGCAATAGAGACATGAACGTGTGTACACAAAAAGGAAAAAAGAGTGATGTAAAGTGGTGCATGCAAAATGACTACATCCAATCTCAAAGAACACTAGACATAAAAGAACCGATTCATACAATAAGAGAACACAAACCAAACATCAGTTAAAGAGTTAAGAATTACAACGAGTTGCTCATACACTCAAGTTGATCATGCTGAACCAGAAAACCAAGGAAGAAAATGACACTCTATTTTCCAAAACAAAAACCTGAGAAGGAATCAGAAGCATTTCTGACAAATCAAAAGGATTTTAGAGCTTCACTTAAAATCACTAGATCATTCTAAACTCATATATACTCTCTAAGTGATTATTTTATTTACATTTGAGCAGTGTGTGTACTTTTTATATTTTTTTTACTCACACTATCTATTATGCTAAACTGTAGGATCTCTAAATCCTCACACAAACCGTCCATTACTATTTTTTCCCACTATGGATAGTGGTAGAGATCATGTAGGACCTGGATAGATTGTGTGTTATTATTCTTATTCCCACGTAGAACTGTGGTAGAGGTCTTAGTACCTAGATAGTCATTTCACTGGTGTTTACCCCGATCCAGGGTGTGGATCAAATTTATATAAATTATTTGAGAGGTCTAAGTTTGGCTTGAGACTGAACCTCTTGGTTATATCTTACGTGTGTCTTAGATTACTTCTAAAGTATACTATATATTTTATTTTCCGCTGTTAATTACTTTGAAATACAATTTGTTTTAAATTACATTGATAGTTAAATTAGCAAGTGTTTGTACTTATTTTGATCCTGTAAGTCAGTTTCAAAAGCTAATTTAATCTTATAATTAAATTAACTGAGAACTAATCAATATTTGAGAAACTAATTTAACATTTACAATCTTTATAAATTCACTACAGTTTAACTTAGTTTTTAAATTGGGTGATTTTAGGGAAATATTTTAAACATAAATTTTTATTGGAACTCAATTCATCCCTCTCTAGAGTGTCCACTCAGACCAACATTTGGTATTAGAGGTTTTTTTATTATTAAAGGTTTCCGAAAAACTCTTTTTTTCAACTGTGATTTTAGTTGTATCTCAATGATCTTAAATTTTTGTTAGTTATAAATTATATCTCTTTAAATTCATTTTATAAAATCTAGTTATTGATAATAGATTAGAAGGTGATGCGACCAACATGCCACATTTCATCAATGGTACAAATTATGCCCAGTGGAAGAGTAAAATGAAAATTCATTTAGATAGTATGGGATTTGATATCTGGATGGTTATAGAAACTCAATATAAAATTCCAGAATTTGAAATAATTATGTGGGATGAAGCTACTAAGACAGCTTACAATAATAATTATAAAGAAATGAATGATTTATACTTTTATTTAGGTGGTTATAAATTTAATATAATATCTTCTTGTAAAACTACTTATGAAATGTGGGACCCTTTGGCTATTTACCATGAGGGAACAACCAATGTCAAAGAAATGAGTCTGAACACTTATAATATTAAATATGATAATTTTAAAATGAGCCTGATGAACCCATTTCTGACATGTATCCTAGGTTCATTGAGATTGTCAACACTATGATCTCACTTGGAAAATATGTTCCCGCAAAGGAACAGATTATGAGAATACTAAGATGTCTGCCAGACCGATGGAGATGCACATCTATTTCCATTAGAGAATCATGCGACATTAGCAAACTATCTGTTAAAGAATTAATTGGAAAGCTAATGAAGTATGAGGAATAGGTGAAGGTCAACAATGAAGAGGATAATGAACCATGGAAGAAGTCAGTAGCCTTAAACTCATATGCATCAAAGAGTAAAGACATGGGAAAAATCAAAGTGAATGTGTAAGTTCATGCAATAATGAGAGTGCATCTGACAGTGATGCTATAATGGCACAGATAGATAGGATATTAATGAAGTTATACAGGAAGAAGAAATTCATAAGAAAATCAAATTACAAAGGAAAATATGATAACAAAGGTCATTTGAAGAAAGACCAGAAAAATCCTCATAAAATTGTTGAAATTGTATGGTATGAATGCAAAAGGAAAGGACATGTAAAAGCAGACTATCCAAAATTGAAGTTCAAAGAGAAACATGACTACAAGGACAAAAATTATAATAATGCTATGAAAGTAACTTAGAGTGATTTAGAGGACAGTTCAAATTATTTTGATTCTACATAGGATGAAAAATATCAAAAAGTTAATATGTGTTTCATGACAATCACATCTGAGGTAACATTAGATACTCTTGCATTTAATTCATATTATTCTAGAGTTAATTCTGATTTTGAATTCAAAAACCTGTTTAGTGAGGAACTATTTGAATACTGTAACATGTTGGAAGAAACATGTAATGAATTGAATGATAAGTATAAAAATTTAAAGAAACAACATGCTTTAACCAGCTCTATTAAATCCGCCCATGATATAGAAAAGGAAAATAATGCTCAATTTCTGAAGGAAAATACTGAACTGAAAATGTCTAATGAGAAATTGAGGAAGGACATAGAAAAATTCACAAATGGAAATGAAACACTAAATCAAATGTTATAAAATCAAGTGGCACCAAAATATACCACTAGAATAGGCTATCAGCCTGGAAAGAGACTGATTACTGAAACTAGATTTATTCCAAAATATGGACAAAATACTGCTAGTTATAGTTCTAGAAATTCGTTTGATTTAAATAGTTATATATATGGTTATAGATCAAATAATGATTATCTTTAAAAATATATTTATTCTATAAATTATCTGAGACCTATAAGACAGATCCGGGTACCTAAGCCTATGATTGCTAACCAATCGGGAACCAAGAGAATCTGGGTACCAATATCATTTTCCATATAAACTTGTTTTGTAGGAAACATTCTTGAAGAGTTCCCATAAGAAGATATGGTACTTAGACAGTAGATGTTCAAGGAATATGTCTGGAGGTTACACATTTTTCAAAAGAATAATCAATGATGATGGAGGCCATGCCACCTTTTGTGATAATTCTAAAGGAAAGATCATCATCCTGGGCCAAATTGGTAGCACTGATTCAGTTATAATCTCCAAATCTTTATTTTTTGATGGACTAAAATATAATTTGTTACGTATTTGATAGTTATGTGATTATGGTTTCAATGTTAAATTAGAAAATTATTCATGTAATGTTTTTACTTCTAAAAATGTTCTAGTAATTTTTTCTTAGAGAAATGAAAATGTTTATGTCATTGATTTGAATTCTTTAGCTTAAAAAACATTACTTGCTTAAATGATTTTCATAACGAGTCTTGGCTATGGAAAATAAGATTAGGACACTGAAATTTTTATTCACTTATAAAACTGACTAGGAAGAACATAGTTAGATACCTACCTAAACATGAATTCCCAGCTGACAAAGATTGTAATCCCTGTCAAAAGGGAAAGCATCAGAAAGTTTCATTTAAATCAATGAAATAAGTTTCAACTTCTCAACCTCTCGAGTTGGTTCACATGGACTTGTTTGGACCTTCTAGAGTTTCTAGTTTAAATGGGATGAACTATGTCTATTTCTTAGTAGATGACTTTTCTAGATATACTTGGGTATAATTTTTAGCTCACAAAAGTGATGCTTGTTCTTACATTATTAAATACTCCATGTCTGTAGAAAACCATAGTGGACATAAGATTAAGACCATAATAAGTGACCATGGTTGTGAGTTTAAAAATCATGAGTTTGAATCGTATCGCTCACACAATGGAAATAGTCACAATTTCTCTGCCCCTAGAACACTTTCACAGAATGGTGTAGTAGAATGAAAAACAGAACCCTTCAAGAGATTACATGAACTATGATTAACCAGTATGACCTGTCTATTTACTTTTGGGCTAAAGCTATAAAAACATCTTTTTATAGTATCAATAGAGTCTTAATTAGACCCATTCTTAAGAATACCCCCTATGAGTTGTGGAACAATAAGAAACCTACGTTTAATTACTTAAGAGTTTTTGGTTTCAAAGTCTTCATTCTCAATACAAAGGATAATCTTGACATGATTGCATCTAAAAGTGATGAAGGAATTTTTCGTGGTTATTATTTAACTAGAAAATCCTATAGAGTCTTTAACAAACGAACCAAATGTGTGGAAGAATCTGTTCATATCAAGTTTGATGAAACTGATCCACATGAACCTAAGTCCTATCTTGAAAATCAGGCAGAAGATCTTTCTGTTCTGGACCTTAATGATAAAACCAAAGAACCTGCTGTAAAGAAAACCAGTTCTAGAAACATCCTAGAATCTTCTCCTGGTTAACCCGAACCTTGAGAAGAGCCTAAAATTTCTAGTCCTACCTTTACTAGATCAACTTTGATTCTAAAGAATCATCCATTTGATGCTGTTGTTGGTAATCTTGATAGAGGGACACAGACTAGAGATTCTCTATGAAACCAGGTTGAATATCAAGCTATTATTTCATAGTAAGAACCTAAAAATATAAATGATGAAATCAATGATGAATTTTTGGTAATGGCTATGCAAGAAAAACTAAATCAATTTGAATGAAACAAAGAATGGTAATTAGTTGATAAACCTAAGGAAATATTGACCATGGGCACTAAATGGATTTTTAGAAACAAAGTTGATGAATTAGAAAATATAGTTAGAAACAAAGAAAGGCTAGTTGCACAAGGGTATAATTAAGAGGAAGGTATATACTATGACGAAACCTTTGCCCCTATAGCTAGATTAGAAGCTATTGGGATTATACTTAACTATACTGCTCATTTTATTTTCATGTTGTATCAAATGGATGTTAAAAGTGCTTTTCAAAATGGTATTATAATTGAAGATGTTTTTGATGAACAACCACCTAGATTTACTAATCTCCATTTTCCAAATGGAGTTTTAAATCTTTCAAAAGCATTATATGGTCTGAAACAAGCTCCACGATCTTCGTATGATAGACTTAGCAATTTTTTTGTTTGAAAAGTTTTTACTAAAGGGATTGCTGATCCAAATAGTTTTATTAAAAGATTTTTTAAATATGTATTGATAGTAAAAATCTATGTTGAAGATATTATTTTTGGATCTTCTAAAAATTCTTTATGTACTGATTTTTAAAAGAGTATGAAAAATGAATTTGAAATGATCTTAATGGGAGAACACAAATATTTTATTGGATTTCCTATTTTTCAAAATGAAAATGGTATAATTTTGAATCAATGTAAACATACAAAGGATATTTTAAAACATTTTGGTTTGGATAGTATTAAGGAAAGTGATACACCTATGAGTACTGTTTGTAAAATGGAAATTGATGAAACTGGGAAACCAGTGGATCAAACAAGTTACAAAGGTATGATTGGAAGATTACATTACCTTACATCTAGTCAACTAGATATTATGTTTAGTGTGTGAATGTATGCAAGATTTCAAGCTAATCCTAAAGAATCTCATTTCCTTGATGTTAATAAAAATTCTATGTGTCTTAAACATACTGAAATTTTTTGTTTATTTTATCCGAAAGGACAATCTTTTGAATTAATGAGTTCTTCAGATGCCGACTTTTCTAGTTTCAAGTTGGATAGAAAAAAAGCTGATCTGGAACATGTATTTTATTGTGAAAATCCTTAGTATCCTGGTGTAGTATGAAACAGAATTCAGTTTCTTTGTCCACTGTTGACATAGAGTATATTTCTACTGGTAGTTGGTGTGAAAAAATTCTATAGATGAAACACACTCTTTAGTACTATGGATATGATTATAATCATGTTTCAAAAAATTGTGACAACACTAGTGCAATTAATATTTCAATGAACCTTATTTCTATCTCTAGGACCAAAAACATTGATGTAAGGCACCATTTCTTGAGAGATCACTAACAAAAAGTTGATATTACACTGGTATTTATAGGTATTAAACATCAATTAGATGACATTTTCTACAAACCATTATGTTCAGATAAGTAATGTTACATTAGACATGAGTTTGGAATTATAGATCACGGTATGAAACCTCACCGATATACCTCACCGGTATGAAAACACACCGATATACCTCACCGGTATGAAACCTCACAGTTAGACCTCACTGGTATGAAACCTCACTGATACACCTCACCGGTATGAAACCTCACCAATATACCTCACAAGTATGAAACCTCAGTGATATACCTCACTGATTAGTAGACCTCACAGTTAGGAATTCTCACCGGTATATCCAACCGATAAGTATGCGATGTTTTAAACTTCTTTCTGCCACCAGAATTTATATCGATTGTACTTTAACTATTATATTTTAATTAATTATTTTATGATTCCTAAATGATAAAACTAAGTTTTAATTACTTCTCGATCTACCTCAAACACTTTTTCTTCAAGCCTTATCTCTCGAATCTTCTAAAAACCCTAAGTTCCTCAAACCAGAAATGGAAAAAACCAAAATGCCTACTGTCAGAGATGACATTGATGAGCCGAATGTGAAGAAGCAGAAGTCAGAGACAGAAAAAAGTAGCAGTGTTAGTAGAACAAGGTCGGGGAGGCGACTAGTGAACTCGCATTTAAAAAATAGATTTATTATGATCGAAAAAGAGCTCTATGTGGAATGGTTGTTGTCTTGTAAATCATTAGTTCTAGAGGTGCTGGAATATCAGAAGTGGGTAGAATGATTTTCGAACAATAATGGACCCTACTATCCAACGCCTATAAAATTGTTCTATGAGTATATTCGGTTTGAGAAATCAGAAGTCGAGAATAGGACGGTATCTTTCATGAATGGAAAGAAGATAACTTTTTCTTCTATTGAGTGGGATGAAAGCCTAAAAGTTCCACAGAAAGGTGTTTCTGGATATTTTTTGAAATCAGTACCACCTACAAGTGACATATTTGATTATGAGACTGCCTTAGAGGAGCTCACTAGTACTGGAATGCAAAGACAAGTAGTGGCTGCTGAAATGGATGGAGAGAAAATATTGATGTTGAAGTTTGTTTATCTTGTTTTAATTCCAAGGAGAGGGGACTTTACAAATTTGAGATATCAAGATATCTATCTACTAAATCTCTTGAGACATGATGTGAAATTAAATCTGTGCAGGCTGTTAATGATTCAAATGGAGGATATGATTAGGCAAAAATCAAAGACCAATGCCTTATTCTTGTCCAAGTTGATCTTAGTGATGATTAAGGTAAAGGGAATAGTTGAGTCTCAGGATGAGACAACAGTGGTAAGAAACATCTTCTGTATCAGAGGCATTGAATGTAAATACATGAAGATAAACTGGAACCCTTGGAAAGGAGACTGGGTTACTTATGACAAAAAGTTATATGAGAAGTTCAATTCTCTGGATCATTCTTCAAGACCTAAGGATGTGAGGGATCCAGGTCTAGGACCTAATGAAGAAGATCCACAGTATAGTGATGATTTAGTAGAGGAAGATTCCTTTGTAGAAGATGGAGGAGATCCAAACATGCCTCCTAGCCCAACTACTGAAATTGTATCACAAGAAAAGGAGAGTGATTCTTTGATCCTACATATTAAAGAAACTATTTTGGGTGTAAGCAATAAATAGGCACCTATGGACGAGGAAGACAAACAGAAAGTATATCAGGAAGAGGCTACAAGAGAAAATGAAGAAGAAGTTAATGCATGTGAAGCATCTGTTTTTGTCATCCTGAGCATTAGTCCATTGATTGGACATTCTCTATTGCCTTCTGAGGAATTTGATGTAGTTAATATACCATTACCTATTCCTGAGGATCCTCTTGCTGTTGCAGAAATGGAGATGGTTGTGAAATATTATTATGTGGAAGAAATAGTTGTTGAGGGTGATGTTTCCATACAAGTGAATTCACCAGTTGAGGGGGAGCATCCAACCAATTTTGGAAATGTTTCAAGGGCTGTTGAGTTCGAAGATTGGGCTGAAGATCCAGCATTTGTAGTTTGTGGATTAGATTATCCAGATTCTGAAAATGAGACATCCCTTAGGAGACTAATAATCATTTGTGATATTCATCCTGATATATTACCTGATGATGTTGTCATAACACATGATCTGGATAAGCTCATGTCTGATCTCAAAATTAGTTTTGTGGAATAAATAATGAAAATGAAAGATTCACTGGTGTAATCTATTAAATAGATTTTGAATGACTCTTTGGTCAGTATAGTGTCTGAAAGTGCACCTGTTGTGGTTGCACCTGCTGATATGATCAAAAGGGATGACTTAGAATCCTTAAAGTATGAGTTTAAAGAGTATTTGAGTGATTCTGTTGCTGAGTTAAAGAATCACTTTGCTGAAGAGTTGAGAAATTTGAAAAAATCCTTTGAACTCTCTCTTGTTGTAATGTGTCAACCTTTGTGGAAGAGATAGTGGATGAATTCACAGCTTTCCAGAATCAAATATCTATATAGGAAAAGGATGTTGATGTTCTAAAGAAATTAGTTGTTTCTCTGGAATCCTATTTGAGATCAAAATCTCAAGAAGTCTAGGATTTGGCCTGTGTGAAAAGTGTGTTGATCCAGATGGTTTCAGTTTTTTAAGGCTTTAAAAAGACATTGTAGAATTATATCGGTGCCCATAATTCTGCAGTGAAAAATCTTATTAGTGGGATAACTAAGAGTTTCATGGAAACTGTGACCTTCTCTATTGGTTTCTTGCATCCATACCTTAAGGGGATTTGGATCAGATTAGAGCTTTGATGAAGGAGGAGCTTGGTTCAGCATCAACTAGTGGATATTTGGACTTATCTGATCTGACCAAAGTAGTGACTTCTACTAGAGATACCACTAGAGATATCATGAAGATTGTTCAAGACTATATGAGAGAAGATTATGTTTCTCAGAAAGTGGTGAAAGACATGGTAGATTATTATTTCCAAAGAGTTTATACCAAGCATCATCTCAACAACCATTTCAGACTTCTTTTAGAAAACATGATGCTACCACCAGTCAATCAACCCATCAGAGAACACGTCAGCAAGCTCAGAGAGTTGACACCTGGACTGGAAAAATTCAAGGAAAATAAGGACGATTTCATTTCATCCATGGAAAGAGGAGGAGGAATCATTACGGATTTCAGAAACCTCTTGTTTCCCTTCCTGCATGTTGATGCACGCCCATTGATTTTACCTCATATTTACCTGCATCTACCTCTGCTACTTCTCATGTTCAGATGAATCTAGGCCAAGCCATCCACAGACTTACTCCTATCATCACTCAAAGAGATACATAGTACAGGCCAGGAATAGCTTCACTAGCTCAGCCTCCTATGATCATTTCTATAGTTTTTAATCCTCCACTTGACTCCACAACACCTGAATCCTATTTTGATCCCATGGGGACAACTCATTTTGATGATGTGGATTGGTTAGTGGCTAGGATTTTTTATAGGATTCACCTGTATTTCTTTTTTTTATATAAATTTCTTTGTATCTTTTTTCTCCAAGAAATATATATGATCTCACTTTATTTTACCCTCTTTTACTTCTCTTCTCATATATTTCCTTCTTGTACCACTTTTTGATTATCAAAAAGGGGGATAAATACTATCTACGGGAAACATAACTGGGAGAGAAATAATATATTTTATGTCCAAGGGAAGCAATACTATCTTTTATGAGCTTAATTCATTTTCCTCTCTACATTTGTTTTATATTTTATCTTTTCTATATATGTTTTATAATAAATTTTTTTCACTGATAAAATTTTATCTAATGCAATATCCTATAATACATTACTAATTATTTTGGGCTTTTGATATCATAAGTTGTGATTATCAAAGAGGGGGATATTGTTGACCTCACCTGTTTTGATAATCCCAATTATACTTTCACAAACTTTGATAATCCCAAATAATGTTTATCTATATATTAATTCTTTCAATATTTCAAATTATATTATCATGCTGATAATAATATTAAAATAATCTTTGAAATATGTTAATCATTCTTTATCTAGGTTTATATGAATTGTGAAATATTTATAACTCAATCAGATATGTTTTTCATAAAGCAGATAAGTGTTGAGTCACTGATATGCTTATAGCTACTAATACAGATCTACCGGTACTTAGCCTACTGATAGAAATAGTCACCGATAAGCAAAGGTCACTGATATGCAGTGCTACCATTATGTATAAGTCCACTGGTAAGCACATGTCACTGATAGATCAAGTCCACCGATACAGATAGCTACCGATAGAAACAGAGCTACCGATAGACCAAGAGCTACCAATAGAAGGAGTCAAATGTACATAGAGCTACTGATACATAGAGTAACACCTATCAATACAAGGAGCTACCGGTACCAGGGAAAAGAGCTACCGATAGGAGATCACTGCTATACAAAGTCCACTATTACATATCTACCGACAGAAAGCTACTGATGATTGGCTTACCAGTCACTGATTCCTAAACTCTAATTTTTTCAACATTATTTATTTATTAATCAACAGTCATATTTGATGATTTTAATGCAATTATTGTTATTTAATGATAGTTGTTGTAATGTCAGGTAATTGTACCAAGTACCCATGAAAAGGTAATCATTCCCATTTCTGGAGCTGAATTCTATAAAAGGAAGGAAAAATGTCGTACAATAGAGATATTAAAGTGTGTGCAAAAAAAGGAAAAAAGAGTGTTGTAAAGTGGTGTACACAGAAAGAATACATCCATACTCGAAGAACACTAGACATAAACTAAGTGATTCATAGAAGAAGGTAAAAAAACCGAACATTAGTTAAGGAGTGAAGAAATACAACGAGCTAATCATACAATCAAGCTAATCAGGCTGAACGTGAAAACCAAGGAAGAAAACAACACTCTGTTTTCCAAAACAAAAACCAGAGAAGGATTCATAAGCATTTATAACAAATTAAAAGGAGTCCAGCGCTGCACTTCAAATCTCTAGATCATTCTAAACTCATATCTACTCTCTCAATGATTCTTTTATTTACATTTCGAGCTGTGTGTGTACTATGTATATTTTTTTCACTAACACTGACTCATGTGATAAACTGGAGGATCTCTAAATCCACACACAAACCTTCCATAAATCTTTTTTTCCAACTGTGGATAGTGGTAGAGGTCAATTAAGACTTGGATAGACTGTGTGATATTGTTCTTATTCCAACTTAGAACTGTGGTAGAGGTCTTAGTACCTTGATAGTCATTACACTGTTGTTTACCCCGATCCAGGTTTTGGATCAAATTTAAATAAATTGTTTGATAGGACTAAGTCTCGGCATGAGACTGAACCTCTTGGTTATATCTGCTGTGCAACATAGAATAGGTCTAAAGTATACTCTATATTTTATTTTCCGTTGTTAATTACTTTGAAATAAAATTTGTTGTAAAGTTACTTTGACAGTTAAATTAGCAAGTGTTTGTACTTATTTTGAACCAGTAAGTTAGTTTCAAAAGGTAATTTAATCTTCTGATTAAATTAACTTAGACCTAATCAATCTTTGAGAAACTAATTGAACAATGACAATCTGTATAAATTCACTACAGTTTAACATTGTTTTTAAATTTGTGTATTTTAAGAGAAATATTTTTAAAAGAAATATTTATTGGAACTCAATTCACCCCCCCTATTGAGTGTCCACTCCGACCAACACACCCCTTTTCTCACTTTTTAAAAGAAAACAAAACATTCACTATTTTCATAAAACATACCCAAAGGGTGTAACTATTATTATTAGACAAAACCCTTTTCAAATCCCTCATTAAATTCCAAAATCATACTAATACCAATCCATAATATAATTAGAATCCCTAACAACATTTATTAAACTACCCCAAGTGTTATAAAAATGCCTCAATTAACACCACAAAATCCAGAAATGAAAAACACACGCATTCATAAATCACATCCAAGAAGTACAACATGGTTTTACAACTTTATCCCATTCAAAACCCCCATTTCATGGTCCACATGACACTAAGGCATTAGAAAAACATTATTGGAATCCCCATTAAACACTAATATGTCACATTCATGTGTTATAAAATACACCCAAACATTACCCCCAGAGTCACCGATGAAAAACACCCAATTTCAAGCAATAATTAAAATATAAAATTAAACGCTTATGAAAATCAATCAAAAACGGTTTCCACACCACAGGAAGCATATTAGTAACACTAAAACCATTAAATCAAGCAATCTAACTAATTAAAAAATAATTACACATGGAACCACCTACCTTTTGAGTCAAAACCCTTGAATCTAGGTGTGAAACCTCAACCACACATACACCGCACCACAAGAAAATGAAAACGAACCCTAAACCATAATATTTCACCAAAACGACCCCAAATAAAACCCTAGGATTTAACCATAACTTCTAGAAACTCTATATACTCTTGAAATATGGAGGAAACCCTAAAGAGAAGGAAGTAAATGAAGAGAGAAACACTAACCCTAATAAATCTTGAAGAAAACGTCCCAAATACATAAGTATCTGAATTTCAAAACAACCATAAATGAAAATGAGGTTCGAATAAGGCTGAGGAGGTCATGTAGGAACTATAATGGGAGTAAAAAATGTTAAAAAAGTAAGAGTTATGAAATGATGATTTTACCTCTTCATGTCTAGGTGATTTGTGAAATCTAGAGAAGTTTCACACAAATTATCAATACAATTGACCTCCAAATTGGGAGAGGAGAGAATTGGTCATGACATTGGTAAGTGGTATTGGGTGATATTTAGAATAACTAAAGAAAAAAAATTTAATGAGATATTAAAGATTTAAATATATGTTTAAAGTAGGAGATGGGCTTTTGGCATGGCCCAACACCTTAATAAAAAAACCAAATCCATCATTATTAAGGATTTATATGAGGTCCAAATGGATATGGTGGTTTTAATAAACCAGTGTATTCCAATTGGGAAGTGTAATGGGTGTAAAATGTTGAAAAATAATGGACTTATAAAAGATACAAAATTTATTTTTATATTTGGAAATGGGATCACGATTTTTCCCAAATTTCCATTTCAACCAAAATGCATGGAATGACACCAAAAAAATAAAGGATGGAAATTAAATGAAAGAATATTTTAAAAGAATACATGGATGTTAAAAAATTGTCTTAAAGACGAATTATCTGTGCATATAGATATAGTAACGGATGTATAGTTTCATATTAATTTTCAGAGAAGTTATGAGGAAAAGGAATCATGGGATGGCATAAATGCATTTTTTGAAGTAATCTTATTCCATAATATCTTGTATTTATAGGAAAATAATTGTTTTCAATAAAGGAATTAACTCTAAAAAGACTATCCTAAACTAATTCAATAGGGTATTAGAGAAAATTATGTAATAAATAAAGTCCCCCAACTCTGATATTGTTGGATTAATGTTTGAAATTTTATGTTGTGAGTTTCACTGGGATACTATTTCAAAAAATCCTTTTGAATCTGAATATAAAGTGAAATTAATTGATTTTTTTTCTATGATAATTTTATACTACTTTAAATCAGTATTATAATATTATGGTTTCCCAATACAACAAGTGGTGTATTATTTTTTATGACAAAAAAATATTTTTGTGTGTGTCAGTTCAATTCTTTTTCCACGATAAAACAAAAAAATGTTTATAAAAATTTACTATTGGTAATTGGAATATTTATTATTGAAAAAAATATGATTTTTAACTTATAAAATAATTCCATAGTTTCTTGGAAAATAGAAGAGGCATATAGATCATTATATGTACTGTTGTATTCAATTTAAATTCCATCAATTTTATTATAATTCATAAACAATATAAATGAAATAATTACTTTTATTCACATTATTTTTTTAGCGATGAGTATTTAATGATCAAAAGGTAGAATATATTTCTTATCTATTCTCATTTTTTTAAGACATGATTATAATGCACTTTCTATGTTGAATTATTTCGGTATTTATTTCAATTTACAATTTATAAATTCTAATTTAGAGGGGGATACACATTTATAAATTAATTTAGGCATATATTTCCCCATAAAATATTAATTTATTTCAGTACATTTCTTATTGGTTTTCACAAATAATCTAATATTCATATTTTTATTGATCAATATTTTGGTAATATTCATTTAGATTTAGACTTCCATTATTAGAATATAAAATTTTAATTATGAATTATGTGTTGTAATTTTAAATGAAGGTAATTTTATTATATATGATATTTTCACCACCAATTTTAAAATAAATAATATTTTTATGACCATTCAAATCATATCTATCTTATATTTTTATGCTGAAGAATATATGAAAAATAATATAATAGAGATGAGATAATCATTAGAGTGGTGATGATGTTTTATTTGGGAGGATCATAATGTTTTAATTTATTACTGGAATAAACATATTATATATGATATTTATTTTCATTAGAATTAAAATTGTTATCATTGGAGTTTTTTAGTTTATGAGTTATTACTATTGTGGAGTTGACTATTGGAATTTCTATGCAACAACTAATATGAATCTCCTAAATTTATGATGTTTTTAGCTATAATTTGATACTCCAGTAAGTTCTTATTATAATCTATAATAAAAATAAAATGAATATTTATTTTAAATAGTAATTATAAATAACATATCATATGGTGATTATATTTATAATTTTTACTAACATCTTTCATAAATATGCGTATTTGATAGTTATTATTAGTAATTTTCAATGAATGATATAAAGAACACAACTATTAGTAAAACCAAGAATATATAAACGGTTATATTTAATAGTTTTTGAAAAATATAATATAGTAATATAAAATAGCCATTATAAATTGTTAATAACTCTTAAACATATATGATATTTCTTGATTTTCACTTAAACATATGATTGTAGATAATATTAATCAATTGGGTAATAAATATTCAATAATTTTCAATCTAAAATTATTTTATTTTTTATTCTAAATATTATTTTTAGAATTTATGTAAAAATTATAGAAAATATAAAATTATTGGAATAGTTTAAAATTTAAATTTCAGAAAAAGAAATTTTAAACATCATTTGGGGATATTAGATCACTTATGAATGTTTGGAATTTTTTATAAATTACATCACATAAGAGTCACTTTAAATTACATTTTTCTATTATAGAAACTTCAAAATCATTGAAAAAATAATATTTTTTTTATCTATAATAAAAAAGATTAATATGATTATACTAACCATTATGCACATAGAGAATGTATGAGCGACTGATTATTTTTATGACATTTCCTAGAACAGAAAAAAAAAATTAATTACAATAAAAATATAATTTTATTGATTATTTTTCAATGATTCATTAAATCCAGTGATAAAAATAATAATTATGGGATTTTTTAAAAAACATAAAGTATTAATTGATATATTAAAATTGAATACATTGATCCCCTCGATAAGATCTTATCGATGTCCTTCTGAACTCTAGAAACATTATCTCCAAAAAATTTATTTCTTCTTATCATATTCGTTACTTGATAAAATCTTTCTCTTATTCTTCCCCTCATATGCATATCAACTCCACCAACTTGGTTTAACATGATATTGGTTTATGGATGTTTCTTTACTCCATTATTTAATGATTTCTCAGGTCTGAGATTAAATTCGACATAATATCATGGAGTGTGAGAATCTATGTTGAGTAAAAGGGATGGATTCAAGAAAAACCCCATCAAATATAATTTTTCAGATCCAAATAATCATATAATTTTATTTCATCTTCTTGGGATCCATGAACATATGAATACACATGAGTGAAATGTTAAATTTCATGGTTAATGGAAAAAGTAAAACAATGGGAGTCATATAATCAATAACAGCATGATCAATTTCCTTCAAATGAAAATTCCCTTATTTTATATTTTACAAGATGATAAAAATAATTACAAAAAATATTGTAGACTAATAACTCATCCCCCAATTGAAAATTCAAAATATTTAATATATAATCTAAATATAATTTATCTTATTCAATTTACTATTCAAATACTCATGTATAATCTAATAACATAATTTATAATACATAAAATATTTATTTAAAATATTAAGTTTTTAAAATAACACACATAACATTTATGATTCAAAAGTTATCATATTGAAAGAGTAATTTTAAATATCATAGAACATGTAATTTGAATACCACATCAAATATTTATTGCATCATTAAATAACATAAAATCCTTACAAAATATATATATACCAACACAAGTAATTTATAATATATATAAATATAGTAGAAAAAATTATACAAAATATAATGATTATTTATAACTAAAACTGTATATACTGTTTAGATAATTGTTATAATTTATAATTTATTACAAATGATCACAAAAATAATTATAAATAATCTCCATTTAACATTTAAAATATGCATACACAAGAGTAAAATATATATTAACACAAAATGTTTGTAGTATATTTGAATATTTAACATTAAAATAAAATAAAATAGACATTTTAATAATGTAATGAAAAATATAGTATATTATATATTATAATTAACTATATAAAATAAAACAATATTTCACTATAAAATTCTAGATTTTCATTGATATGTGTTAGAAACAACGTTATTCCCACAACCAGGGGAATAAAATAGAAATACTATCGACAGATTCATCTGAAATTAAAATTAATATAAAAAATTAAAAATCAGAAAATAAATGAAACATCATGGTGCATGTTGAATCCCAAACAACAGTGACATTGATTACCTTTCCTCTTAATCTACCAATGGGTTTATCTCTACAAAGACATCCACCAACCACTAGAATCACTGAATACTGTGGTGGGACCTATTATCCCACAACATTGTATATTAACCTCCTCTATGAGTGAAAATGATGACTAAAAATTTAGTCTACAGTTCTGTTTGGAGGGAATGAAGGTCATGGTCATCCAGTGAGGTCTAGAAAATTTATATATTTTAGACCTTCATTTAATGATGATTCTTTTAGGAGTTTTTATGTTTCATAGATTAGTAAATTAACAACTTTTGGATCCACTATTATCAGTCATTAAAATAATTCCTAATTAAATAATGTGATTCTAAATCTTATTTGACAATCAATAATGGCTCTTTATATAATTATATGATATTTTTAAAGATAAAACATTTGATAATAAATATTGGAGATCAAATTGATTCACTTCCCGTATCATTTAGATATAAATGGTTGGACGTGGAAATAAGATTTATAACTTACACAATCATCAACATGGTGAACCTCAACATGCCGAGGCTTATTCCTTAGTTTATAAATCCAATAATCTAACGGTTTTACTAAATCCACATAGATTCCATAAAACTAATGTAAACTATTGGGTAAACCATCCAAACTCCATTAAACATTATTATGTGGTAAACATTCTCATATTTCAGATAAGTAGATTATAAAAAAATCACATCCTTATTCGAGGTCAAAATTAATGAATCTATGTTCTTTTTTATTACTCAATACAATTATTAACTCCCTGTATGAAAATTTTAATATAATATCATCCTATAAAAAATATTTCTCCTACAAAAGCTACAAATGGGTTTTACATGATCATGATTAAATAACATATATTTCTATATAAATTATAATTCCAAAATTAGTTTCTCTATACTTATTATATATTATTTTAAAATCCCTTTTTATAACACAATGATTCACCATTAGACCTGATATGTCTATCTAGTATATTAGCACTCATATGTTCATTGTTATATAATATATACATAAGTGATTGAGTAAATAAATCACAAGTAAATAATCTAAATTTTTCGGGTTATCACATATGCATCAAAAAATAATAACCTTGATTTTACTATGATCAATTTAATCCAGATCCATATTCCACAAAAGTCCTAAAAAAGAAAAATTCACATCATAGTTAAACTCAAAGAATAATATGATCAAAAATATAATGAACCAAAAACTAATTATCCTCTCCCTATGTATTTAATAATATAGTAATCATTATATAATGTAAATAGTGATATGATCTTTTAAACCTCATCTAATATAGATTCATAGTATGTATGAACCCACAATTATATGAATTTATTTATTTCATTCCATGTGATGTTCCTTTAAATGTTTTCTATTAACCCTACTCTTTATCTTTCACATGATTATACTCATTCTATTCTTTTTTTAATAACGTTTTTATTATCAAAAAACTTTTGATGGAATAGTGATAAACCATAATATTCAACTAATGATGACACCATCAACGGACATAACGTATTCATTGAAACATAATTCGAGCATATTATATACTTTAGCCAAAAATACTTTCCACGATAATGTACATACATGTGTTTCGAGATACTCCCTTATGAAGTCTTCAATGTGGTCTACCATTTTCTCCCATGATTTATTGTACTCTTTGTAGTCGATCTCACCTTTAAAAAAATATCTATTCAGAATAATACCATGTTAAACAATCCATTCAGTTGGCCCGGTATTGGTCTCTACATAGATCCCGCTTCCCCTCATTCTATTTTCTTCCAATTTTATGGACATGATGATAAGAACCTTATACCTCATATCATATTCTCAATGCCAAAGGAGTCCCCACGTGTCCTTTTTATTGTCCCTCTATGTCTCTATCTCTAGTGGTAGATCACCCAAATCATTTATAGTCATGCCTGAACCCTAGAAAAGACCTTCCTCCTTTTTCATTCACTGCACAATAATAGCATCAATAATTAGGGTTCCACTTATTTTTCTAAGTTTTTCCCCAAGCATCCATCAGATTCAAAACGGAAGAATAATCCTTTTTTCTGTTGTTCTTCTTCCAATTGTTTAAGGTTCATAACCCCAAATCCCATTTTGATTTTGTACCATTCTTATTTTTTAGGGTATACAAACCTTTAGAATAGTTACCACTTATAGGTTCCTCAGAAAAAATAACAATGAGAATCATCCTCAGAGTCAACACCATAATAAATAGCCCACTATTAATTGAAATGTCCTTGTTGGCAAACTTCTGGGTCATTGTCATGCCTTTTGATTCCTATACTGCAAAATGGATACAGGTTGGGATGAAAAAATATACATGACTAGCCTCGCAATCAGATTAATGACTCAACAAGTCTTCTAAAGTACACTTAGTTGAGTTGTTTTGACCCTTATCTCTCATGTTCTATCCCACTACCTCCAATTATAGATCAAGAGTTTCTTTCAAATGAAAAATGTTAATCCTTATTATCATATCCCCAAATCAATAGTTCATCTCAGCCTCAATGGTCATTGTTTCAGCTGATTAAGGATGAAACTCACCCTGTTGTTTGGTAGTAGCCATTATTCATTCTTCTATATTCTGTTATATCTTACTATTGATTATTAATCCCCTTCAACTCCAAAATATATAACTCTCCCTTTATCATGGCTCTTTCCTTGAAATCCATGATTGATAGCCAAATATATCCTCTTAGAACCTCAACCAGAGTAAGAAAATCTTCGTTCCATCCCAAAATCCTTTTTATCATAATTCTCATGCCAATACACCATCATATCATGACCCAAAATAATATGAGAAGAACCATAATACACCCATAATTAAAATACCTCTGGATGATTATAGGGGAACACCTATCCAATAGAAATCCATGCAAAATCAGTTGGAATTCTTGAAATTTCTACTTCAACACAAATTCAAGGAGAAAAATAATGACACATAACCTATTTCCTATTATCTGAGAAAAGGTAACACCCCACTAGGTTACATAACATGAAGATGATGGAATGAATTTTAAATGGGAGAGGTAGGTCTGGGAATCCTACCCAAATAGCCATCATTGGGTAATCTCATTGCATATAAATGTTGTAACTCCAACTGAAAAGAAATTAACTTGATCCACTGAAGCTGTGAGGGGATGAAGGCCAAGCATGAATTAGGCCATCTTCTGAATAGATGATAATCATAATATGTCAACCAAGAAGAATTACCACTGTTGCGTGATCATGAAGTCCTCGTGATCTGAATATAAACCTATCAAATGATCCACTGAAGGCTGATGTGACTTTGTTGTAGCAACTATCATTAATTAAAGAAGATACTATGCTTCAATGAACTCCAAAATTGATAATGGATGCTTCAAACATCCATCGAATAACTTTGGGACCTTAGGAAAAAATCACAACATGTGGAAACATAGGTAGAAGATTTGGATTAGATAATGGGGAGATGCAATGAATCAGAGCTCCTTCATAGGTTGATGAGTTTCCCTTCCCCATTTGGGACGAAGGGATGGGCACTAGGACCATCACCAGCAAGAATCCACTAGGTTTTCTTCTTACTTAGGCTATTATTATAAATTTAATAATTTATATAACATTCCATTATAATAATTGATTTTGGATGAATCAAAGCCTTAATTTCAATTTATTTTTCCATTATAATATTCATTAAACAAATTTAGACATTAATTAATGGTAAATGATAATTTCATATATTATAAAACCAATATTCATTTACATTGAAAACAACAATTACAGTAGGACACTAATTTATGTACTATTCAAAGAAATTAATTAAATATCATGCTTTTTTATGAGATAAAGGACATATCAATTTCCAATTACATTCTCTTTTATATACACAATATAGATCTCAACATAACCATATAAATAATTTATCCAATGAGATGTCATTTTAGATGTATGTGTCCAGCCCTTAGGTGAGACCCATATTCCTTAGACTAAGATATAACACTATTACTATAATAGAAATGTTTCATTTCTTTCAACATATTAGGAACCGCCAATAGTTTAGAGGTGGAATTGATTATCCAAATTTATTATTTTATAGATTTTAATGTAGTAATACCCCCTTTTAATATTTTCGAGTACTCCTTGTTTCGTTATTTGAATCTATTTCCACTAACAACATCATTATTATGAAAAAATGTATTATGAAATTGATATATGAAATCAATATTTCTGATTTAGATACTAGAATTAAGCCTTATAATGATCTCATCACCACATACAAAAATGGTTTCCATATATATAATTCTTACTACATATGAAAGTATATTATTCCATAATGTTATGTGAATCCTACCAGAATTGGATAGGTATACACTAGTAACAATAAAAGCCTAAGATATTATATTTAGTAAACAACATCACAGAAATAATAGATCTTATGGATAATTTATAGGGAATATATTCAATGTTTCTCTTTCATAAAACCATAGTATTACATTGAGTTTTCATAAGAAATGATCCATAAAATATGATTAAAACAGCATTATTGTACATTACCCGAAAAAACATGTTCAACAATTTAAAATATATATGGTACAACTTTGTCCAAATTGCCCCTTTGATTTTTTTAAAATATATTCATACCACTAATATAGTCTATCCACCTATTTCTTTTTTCCGGATAAATTTTCACAAACCATGATTTAAATAATGTAATGTTATGAAGTCACTTTTTTGAATAGTACATTATCTACACACAACAAAGAAACAAAAAAAGACTCCCCAAAACAAACTTCTACAAACAATAATCATTCACACACTTGATGAATCAAAAGTCAATCATTAAATCATAAAACATGATATTTAAAATAATGGAATCATATTTTAAATCATAAATGGTCCATTACAACTTGTGTATAATATTACCATCACTAGCATCTTCAAAACCACCAGGTTGAATAACATAAAATAAACTAAAAAAATTTACACTAATGATAGTGGAATTGATAAATATTTGAAATAAATAAAAATTATAATGAGATAATAATGAAATAAATATCCTCATAGAATTTATCATTACTACTTGTTCAAAGTTCTCTACATATTGAATAATATGAATTTCATTATTACACGTTTTCACTATAGGGGATTTATTGGGATAAAAATTACAATCCATGTTAGGTTTCAGATAGAAAAATACCTTTCCCCATTTGGGTATCACTATTTCTTGTGTATCAAAAAAATTAATGCATTGTTAGTGTATATGAGTTCCATAAAAAATCTCATGTCCTTTAAATATTTCTCAAAATAAATGCTCAACAATATCTAATTAAGTCATGTTTGTGTATGTGTCACTCATGTTTTTGTATGTCAAGTATAATGTTTCGTTGGTTATAGAAATACTATTTTTATATATATTATACATTATATTATATGATTTATAAATATATATTTATGGTTATATATATTATATATTTTATTATTTATTATTTTTAAGGGTTATATATGTTATGTGTGTTATATATAAATTAGAATGTTTTTAATTTCACAAATCATGTAAAAAAATTCGCATAAAATATAGAGCATTAATGTAATTTTTTAATAATATTATTTCTAAATTTGGATTACAAATTAATATTTTACCCTTTATTATTAATGTTAGTATAATTTGGGATATATTTTTATATCATTAATATTAAAATTAATATCTTTATAATATTTTATTTAATATAAATATCATTATATAATTAATATAAATAGTATTTATCTAATTTTAATTTGATGAATTTATTTTTTATAATTTGTATATAATAATTTTAAATCATATGTTACAATTTTAAAGAAATTAATTATTATAATTATCATTATAAATATAGTATAATAATTTTAAAAATTTATTTAGTATATAGATCACTCTAAATTATAATATGTATGATTTTATTATTTGAATATTTGAATTAATAGGGAAATCTTTTTTATGATATTTATAGAATAATCCTTCGAACCTATGTAATGATGAAGAAAACCCGTGGATCTTAGGTGATGCGGGATGAATAATATCGTTCTATAGAAATTTTATATTTTAGAAAATTTAAAAAAAATTGGAAAACGAATGAAAATCTAATGTATTAAAATACCTATTAGATTATTTCATTTTCCATGTAATAACTATTCATTGTTGAAATTATGAATAAGGGGGTGGTTAACAAATGCAGGCTTCTATTTGATTGAGCATAGGTTGTTGATGCATGAAGGCAGCTTACAGATCAATGATGAATAGAAAATAAATCTAAAACACTATGTATAATAGATAAAAAATTTCCTTATATATGGTTTAACTAAACAAAATAAATAAAATCATCTATCACTGAATTGGTTTTATCTAGTTTTTTCATTAGGATTATTGTTATCCGGTTTAAAAAAAACATGGGAATCAACTACATAATTTGAAGTCATTAATGTCAAAGTTTCTATGATTTATGAATTTTATTAAACATATATGTCATTTATTAGTATGATAGTTCTTTTAAGAGTCCATTTTATAAAAAAAATGTATAAATATAATAAGGGAAAAAATTTGTCTTTCGAAATTTCACTAGAAGAGATATCATCATGCACAGTAGAAAAATGTTACTAGGGAAGGAGAATTTTTAATAGTGTTAATAAATTTATTATACATTTGGTTGTTAATGTATTTGCGTTCCTAAATAACATATTCACTTCCAGTTAATTTTGTCTCCCTATTTTTTTCTCATATAAACTCTGTTTAAAATTGTAACTGGTGGTGGAAATTGTGAGTGAGCTAGCGAAGCTTGTGAGAGAAATCAAACAAGATTGTGAGATGGTTATGATGAGAGGGAGAGAGATGGGTTGAGAAGTAATTGAAGGTATGGTAATGGAGTGTAAGTAATAGATAATTTGGTAGGTTCATGTGGTAGTTTTAATGAATGTTTTTGCTAAAGAGAGGGTTAGAAATGAAATAAAATGTTGAGTTGGAGTGGGGACAATAACAGTTTGTGGGAGGTTGGTCAGTAGTAATGTAATGGTTTGGGTTAGGATGTTAGGAATAATTGGGTGGCGTGTTATCAAGGGGAAAATTAGTAGTATAGGTTGTGTAGGATATGAAATGTATAGGTGGTGGAAATAATAGTGAGGCAATGAGAAATGATGGTAATGATTATAAGTATAAAAACATCGAAAATGGATTTAAAGTGAAGACCATTGAGAATGGTTGAAATATGTTGAGTGTGTAGGTTAAAAAATATTCAGAGTTGGTGTAGGTGGGATGAAATGTGTAAGATGATGATGTAAAATGATATATGGAGGAAGCAGAAGTAACAAAATGTGCTCATAATACTGGTTAGTGGAGAAAAAATGGCTAGAAACCCTAGTTACTATTAGAAGAAGTGAACGGATGAGAAATATTATTTGAGTATAATATTTTTTGGGTTTTGATTGATGTAAGGTCATATGACTTTACAATAGACAAAAAAAACTTTTGTATCTAACAATTATCTTCAATTCCATCTTTTGGTGACCACTATAGCTGGAAAAAAAATTTCTTCCACCCTCAAAATATAATTTTTTAATAGTAGCATTTTCTACATGCCTTTCTAGGTTTCTAAATTATTCAAAATCAAAGAAATACCTAAGTATGAAACCACTAGAGTATATTATTACGAGTCAATGGTTATGTTTGAAATACTAGGGATAATTTATCAAAAATAAAAAATATTATTTTAATAATTTAAGAAAAAAATAACATTTATGTGTGAGTTTCTATTATCCTTATGGAAAACCATTAGTTGAATTCAGACAAGAGAAGTAGCCGATGAATAATATTTTATTTACCATATATATTCACAACTTGTTTTTATTAAATAGAATTAGAAATAATGGGTATATGTGATAAAACTCTGTGAGGGATATGAGGGAAATCCTTAAAGAATGATCATGATACAAAATGTCATTCGTGACAGATCATGATATACTCATCCAAATAATATTTTTTATACATTTTTATTATTATTATTTTTGACAGAAATATATTTTGGGGGTATTTTTTCTTTATATTATTTGTGTAAACTGAAAAATGATTAATATATAATTTTTTCTAATTCACTCAATTTGATACCCACTATGAATGGAATTAACAAATGTGGTGTTAGAGATTCAAAAAGTGGTATCACATCCTTGTTTTCAGAGTTAGTCATGAAATGAAATCCCACCGTTTGGAATAATATTTAATTCTATTGTATAATGTTAATGAATTTTTAAATTAAACCTGATTTAATTATAGAGAACCTTTATATATATAATTGTATAAAATATAATGATATTTAGGTCTATGGACATGGATCTTATAAGGGGTTATAAAGAATGGTTCAACATAGTGATTCCTAACTTATAATATGGAATTAGGATCATCATCACCTGGGAGAGGGATTAGTTGGTGAAGTAACATGAGTTAATGAGGATGTTATATTCATGCTTCACCACTAGTAATTTTTTCTCCCTTCCTATTCGTTTTCAATAAAAATATTAACATATGTGGTTTCTAGACTATCTGAATAATAGAAAAAAAATATAAAACTTTGGAATCTTGATGTTTCTAGAAAAATATGGGAAAATACGAATGATTTAACTGATGATATGTTTGAGTGGAAGTCACATGTCATGATATTATTGGTTCATTAAACGAAAAATATACACAATGGTAGTAAAATATGATTCCATGCTAGCCTTTCATATCATTGACACACTTGTTTAAATACAATCATATTGGGGCCCAAGAGACTCTGGGGGTTAAATTAGGGGGTCAACCAATATAAATATTTTATTTTGCATTTTTAATATTTCCTTTTAATATATCAATCATGTGTTAACACGAATATTACTTCAACTTGTTTTCTGTTTTGAATTAATCGACATCCCACAACAAAAACAAATATAGAAATATAAAAATGAAAGTATTGAAAATATTATATAGTTCACCTAAATGGGATACTACATGGTGAACACATAGATGATATGTTGGTGTTCTATGATATAATACTACTTGATGATGTTATTATAAATATTTAGGAATTATCTGATGTTAATCCACGGATTTATCCATCTTCATCACTAACTCAAATGTTCACTATAGGATATGGTATGTTTATTAACATTATGGTCTCTTCATTGTCAATATGGTATGCGTAAAAAGTATAAACTTGTAACTCTAGATATTTGAATATTAATTACAATATTTTTCCATCCATGTTCATGAAAGTGGATAGAAACAACTCCTGATAGATAATTTTAACATCGGATAAATCCTTTGAAAAAATAGGAATATTTTATCCTAGATGATGATAATTCTGACGAATGAATTCCCTATTCCAGTTTGTTTTGTCTACATTTAGGTGTTTCAAAAATACCACTTTATTTATTTATCCTACACCATCTCGGATATTAAACCAAAGGAAGAAACATTATCTTCTCTTTTATGTACTTATCCATTTGATATATTCTAGTTATGATCACCAAAAACATCAAAAAATATTTTTTCATGTATGATAACCCCTGATGATTCTTCAGTTCAATAGATATAATGATATATTCATCCCTCAAAACCCGACTCTCATATTTATACACAAAATCTCTATATTTTCATCTAAATATTCTCAGAGGTCCTAATTAGTATTTATAGACACACTCACCCGACTCTATAAAAGTCCATCAAGAGTGTAGACCATGCTGTGTTCTTCTAGGTTATTCAATATTCTATATTTATCTGATGATATTTTATATGTTCAAACAAACATCTTTAATTCAGGTAGATACTTCTAAAATTTATCCATGATCATTGTATCTAACATTTTAATAATTTAAATATTTACTTCTCCATATTTGTAATATAAAACACTAGTGAATATTATTTTAATATACTCAAAAATATATATTATCATTAATAAATTCATAGAATAAAACATTTCCAATTTTTAAATACCAAATATAAATTTCAGGAAAATCATCAAGAATGATGTAATACATTATTCAAATCCACATTCATTCTCTCTGTTATTTTACCCAAATGGAAATGTATCATATTGGAATTTCAATAACCCTCACCATACCAATTCACATATTCAAATGAAAAATGTAATCATCCTTCTAAATAACACTTCACATTTAAAAATACAAAAATTAATCTTCCAATTATATCATCCATCATAGAAAATATGACTTGTTCATTTTACCTAAATAGTATCATCCTCAACAATAGATTCAAATTTTTTCTAATTTATTCCATTAAATCTATATAAATAAGACCATGTAATTCAAGCATCGTCCCATTTTTTTAAATATTTATTCCCATTGGTCTCTCTAATTTTTTTTGTGGTGATGTGAGATTATGAATTTTAAATTGATCAGGGGTTTCAAAAACGTGATCTCTAGGCATACTGGACATGGAGGATGGGTAAGATAAAAACATTTGACTAAATTTACATGCACATTTTTAATAAATGATATATTTATACTATTTTATATTATACCATGTCAGTTATTCAAAGGAGGTGTTTCTCAATATATTACAGTAAACAGAAATCAAACTCACTTATATGTCCCATACAACCCATTATATGGGTACACCATCACACCCCACATAGTGGATTTTCCTTAACGTCAGACATGTTATTCCTTTAAATGTTGTAAAATAGTTTCTTTACATGCCACCTCTATGAATCAACTTGTAGTATGATCTAGTAAATCATGACAGATGTAATTGATGGGTGTTATACTTTTTTATCTTATTGATTCATCACACACTATTCTTTAACATATATTCAATACATTTTAGAATTCTTTTGGAAACTCAACCACTCATATTCATTTAATGAGAAACTAGATTGAAGATGATTAATTTTTTAAAATCACTAATTGCCTATATATATTTATATCATAAATACAAAACTCTTACACTAATTGTAGTACTCCAATAACATATTTAAGAAATCAAGATATTTTATTCTGAATTTATTTTTTCAACATGTCTAAATAAAAAATATTTTTTTAACAAATCCTTAATATTTATTGTAATGTATTCAAACAAATTTAATTTTATTATTAACAAATACTACATAAATACATCGGTCTAAAATTATGTTACTTTGGATTTTCATTATAATATCACATCAGATCTATCTTATATTTTTTTCCATAATGATTTAAAACTAATTCTATGTTTTAGGTGAATGATATACTTTATCCGAAATTGTAAATAAAATACATACTATCATAATACCTCCTAATTTTCCCCTTAGTATTTCTCTCATCATACCTTTGAACATCATAAGGGCTTTGGTCGTATATTTTCTCCACCCTTTCCACCAAACTCTATGAAATTTTCATTATAGTACACTAATATCTTTTTATATATTCAATAATTATTTATTTAGACAAACACATCATCCTCATTACCAAATTCATAAAAATTACATTTGGGTTCATATATTTAATAACATAAAACAGATTCGTACTTCTATAAACTGTACATCATTGAAAATGCTATTTACAATTAATATTCATAATATGCTACATTATTCGTAATACATTCTATTGAAATATAGTACCACTGGAAAATCATTTTTCAATAAATCTTATATTCATAATGAGTTGGAATGCGGTGTAGGGAATAATAGTCATTGTGAAAGCCATTAAATTTTTTGACATCATTGAATATATAGTAATTAAAATAATTTGTATTTATTTTTTTTCCTTTAATAATACATTACATGCGTTCAAAATCACATTACCACAATATTTTTTGTGTCTAAGTATTAAATCATATGTGAGTGGAACTAACACATGTTGAAACAATTTATATGAAATGTTAACACCAAAATAATGATACCACATGAATTATATTTTATTTTCCCCACTTAAGATAATCTACTTTTTTAGATGAGGTTGATAATCATTTGAGTCATTATATCAAACTCTCCCAAACTATCTCTCTTATGACACTTTTAGTAATGCCATGCTCACTTCATTGGATTTTGTATTTTCCAGTTTAACTATGTGATGTTTGATTAATAATAAAAATGACTATAAAATGTTATTCACCATTATCTATTGAAAGATTAAATGTATTCCTTTTTTCTTATCTGCTTATTCCCAAATTTGAAGGGACACAACTCCCCATATATGAGGGTTGTTTTTTATAATTCCATTTAATTACATGAGAACTTCTTACCAGATGATGATAATTGAAAAAATAGAATTATATTATTCTTTTTACATATCCTCTAGTTAATTCTATCAATAATATCCAATACTATTCTTTTAATTCATCTTCTGCTACACTCTACTAAATGTGACTATACTATATTCATCATTTGGGGATTCTACATTGATTTATTTGAAAGGATAAGTGAATGTTAAGAAAAAAAATATCTATTTCGAATCCTCAGGCCTTATTCTTCATTCCATAAAATTTTTATAAATTATATTCTCAACACCCCCCCCGGTGATATCTATTATTTTGAAAACGAATTTTTAAATTCTACTATATATATATATATATATAACTTCTTCAACATTTTTTTATAAACACCCTACCAACTATATTGAAATATATTCATGGTTCAAATGACACCATATTTTCATATTTTCTCTAATATTTACCATCATTTCGATGAGATTTTATATTGTCATACACTTCACTATAATTCAACTAATGCCATTAAAAATTTCTCCAAGATCCCTACTTCCAAATTTAAAATAGTTTCCTATATCTTCACTATATTTTAGATATGTAAACATAATGAAAACTTATTCTGTTAATATTAATAATATAGGTTCTATTTAGAAGAGTAAGGATCAAAATTATTCTATGAATTATACATCCATGTTTAAATTTTAATAATATCATACTTTTCAATAGACAATAACACCATCATTAAAAGGCACACCCATTCTCAAAAATGGCTTTCACGAATGAAAATAAAATGACATAGAACTCCATGTATCTTTATTATTCATCTAAACATTTTAAAGAATGAATTTTAATTATCCTATTATCAATACAATATTTTGAATTTATTACCTCTGAAATAAATGTTAATCAATCAATAACATTAATTACACATAGCACTATGTTTAAATTTATCGTGATAATCTATTATTATTTAAATTTCACTGTTATAATATTACTATAAAATTGTAGGTATTAAAAAGAATGACCATACTATGAAAAATACGTATATGTCTATCGTGAAATAAATATTTATAGATTAATTAATAAAAATAATTATTTTTATTAGTATATTCATTTTATGTTTAAAAAATATGTCATTTTCAAAAGTGGTATGTATTGAAATGTTTGTGTGCGCAATAATAATATTTTTTATGTTTTTTTAAAAAACAATATTATAAAATTGATATCATTGTTGATTTATTCATTTCAAAAATATATTACGGTGACCTTTGGATATTTTTCTAAATAGGTTATTTATATAATGAATAGTAAAAAAATACTGATTTTGAAGAAAATTGTCTTCTACATTCATATATTTTAAAAGTACTATTTTATAAATTGATTTTAAACTTTCATTTTTTTCACATTATATATTATCTAATAAATTTAATTGAAATAAAAATTATTTTTTAAATTTTCAAAAAACATTTTAATATTTAAAATCCAATATTTTGGAAAAAACATTTCGATGAATTTTTCATGTTTATATTAAATCTATGTTCTTCCACATATAATAATAGAATTTGATAAAACATATTAGAAATATTAAATCAAAATGTTAATATTTTTTAATGAGGTAAAATTATTTTATGGAAAAAATGATTAAAATAAAAATGAAATTTTGTTTAATTTGGTCAAAGTATTTAACCATTTTATAGATGGGTTATACTAAGATATCAGGGGTGGATTTCCATCTAGTGTTTAATAAATCCTATTTTCATGCAATGTTTTTACCCTATATTATTTCCAATTCAAATATGAGTCATTTGGAATTATTTTACATGAATATTATATTATTATATTTTAATCATTTGAAAAATTAATAGTGTGTCATCTCCCCCCATTAATAATGAAATCCCCAATATTATATTATTTACAAACAATTTTACCACATATTTGAACACAACCGTTCCTAATCCTCTTTAAAATGTTTTCATATATAAATTTTCATATTTTATCACTTAAACAGATCATTCAATGAGTCGTTGAGAAGGGTTTGAAAGGAGTTCTATCGAACAAGAGCTAATCATCTCAACCAACCTATTTCAAATTATTTATTCTTATAACCATTATAAATCTACGGTATTCATCATAACATAATAAATGAATTATTCTATATATAATAATATGTTATTATTATTATCAAACAACCATTATCCTCTATTTTTCCCAAAAAATAAGAAATTAATGTTTCGGTCATGCGTATGTGTGGACTATCACATCCACATGGAGATATAATTCAATTTTCATCACTATAACTATTGTTTGATTATTATGATAAATATAATGCTTCTATAATATATTTTTTTATATAATTATATTTATGTAATTTTGAAATAATATTTATCTTTTTTCATTATTTATATTAGAAAATGGAAACAGTATTCATGTGCACGTATGCACTACCATCTACATGGATAGTGTGATTAATTTTTATATATGTACCTTTTTTGGATGATTCTAAATATATATATAATTGCTAAATATGGTATTTTTATCATTATTAATATTCAAGAGATTATTTAACCATGGTAAATGTGTAATAAATGGAACTAACAAACCAAAAAATGATTCAAAAATTAAAATGAAAACCCCATGAAATGGTGGTCTAAATTTGTTATTATTAATAAATGTAGTATAAGATGTTATATATAGATCATATATGATATTATAATATTTTTTTGATTATATTATATAATTTATTTAAAGGGTGGGACTGAAATCTCATATTATTATAAAATAAATGATAGCTTTTTTCTTGGTTGATGGATACCCATTACATATCCTGAAGGACTTAGTCCAAGCAGCACGAATACAAGTCTTAAAAGCCCATTTTTTGACCCAATGAAAGCTTTGGTGAATTGTACTGCTACAGTTCCTCAGCTTCTTTTGCAACAACTCCAGTACTAACGCCACTACAGTTCCTAGTATAGTCCATCTACCACAATAGTGTCACTACTACTATAGTTACACCGCTGCTAAAGTGCCACTACATTGTCATCCTATAGTACTTCTACCGTACCCAAGATTCTGTCCATACCCAGATTCGATCGCATGCCTTTAAGATGCCAAGATGGAGCCTTTACCACTTGGGTACAAGATCATTAGCATTGATTATATTATATATTTAAAATATTAAATTTTTTTATATATAATTCTATATCTGTTATAGTACAAGTCGAATATGAGGTATGTGTTTAATCTGTCACTTTTCTTTCTGTAAGAATTGTGCCATATTGATAAATTATTTATCATGTGTTCTATGTATACATCCAATGAATATTTTTTATAATGATTCTAATTAAATTTATAGGACATAAAAACTTATTCTAAGGTTCTCTCTTTTGTGATGTTTTAATTCAGTTATTACCAAAGAAGTATGGGTTTTATGTTACAATATCATATGCAGTTGAAATATTAATGATTTTATTTCTTATAATAAAACTCATCGTCATATTTCACTAAAATATCAGGAATTTTATTCTCATGTGGTTATTTTTGGAGATTAAATAATTCTACAATAATATTTCCATCTTTAATTTCCCAAGATATCGAAAGAAGTTTTTAATGTAATTTTTTTAATTTATCTTCCTGTTTAGGAATATTTCTCATCCATGTCATTGTTATCTTTTTAAAATTTTGAATAATTTATTTAAAATACTCCAATAATTGTAATGTGTAATTTTTAAGCATTTATTAATTTTTAAAAATGTATCAATAAAATCATCATTTTATTTTCCAAATGTGTTAATATTGAATTGTTACTGAATATGTGGAATAAATCGATGTTTTAACATTTTCGACATGAAATGAATTAACTAACATATAAACAACTCACTGATTTGAAACAACCTTTTAATATTTTCATTATTCTTATCTGTGAAAATGATTTCTTTAATAATTTATACCATTTTTTTCTTTTAAATAAAATATTTTAAAATAAATAATTTATTCTCCACAAGAAATATTTCAGTGATCTTTTAAAGGAATTTTATATCCATAATAACATCCATTGAAGATACTAACAATTTATTGGGGGTATTATTTTATGATACAATCCATGTTCTTTCTCAATATATTTTATTATTATTATGATGAGATATTTATGAAACCCATTTATTTTATATAGGATATTCTGTCAGGATATGGTGAATGTTTTATGATCTTGGGGAATACATATTAATTGATATTTTATTATGTGATAGGTGGGAATTGAATTTTATATCTCTCTAATGCATTGGTTAAATATTAATGTAGTATGAGATCAAAGGTTATATGATAGGTTATCACATGCCCAAAAGATTGTTCACTTAATGTCATCTGAAGCTTGAAAGATGGTACACATGAGGCTATACCATGTTGAATGTAGGTACACCTATGTTTAACCCATACCTATTATGATATTAAAATCATAGTGAGTAGTATTGACATAATATTTCTATTATAGTGATTATTCCCAAAAACATCCACTCCTTTATGATATGATATTATTCCATTATTACGATCTCAAGGATCATGCTCTATGATTCCATTATGAGTCAGGTCTAATGAACATTACTGATTTATTCCATGAATCATTGTTTTTATCTAAGAATTATAAAGTATACATTTATATGGTTAATATTATGTTTTCGTACCCCTATACTCATGTTGTACAGAAATGATCATTAATATATCCAATATTTAACCTTATTGAGCATCTAAACTGACCATTGTTTTTTTATTTTCCCCATGATATGATGAATAATTTTAAGTATAATAGCTATTATAATGGTTCGAATTTTGATGAATTTGGTTAGAGAAGATGTAGAACTTTTATGTACTTGTTAATTATGTATCCTAGTTTACAAATACATTAAAACATTATGTATTAGTCATGGATCATATTGTTTTGAAATTTATATTAATCTAAAAAGATCAAATATTAATATATTTAAATTATTGGTCCTTATAATAATTATGAACACTACTTCATCCTTATAAATTTGTTTTATATTATTTAACTAAACACATTCATCCATACAATTATGAGTTTATCATTTTACTTGATCTACTTAAAACTCTACCAAATCATCCATAAAATATTAAACTATTGTGGTGTATCCATATCACTTGTGGTATGGATTTACAACACCATTTCATTTCAAAGAATTTTCACACACACTGGTCTTCAAAATCTATTATCTAGAGACTACTTTTCTTTGTTGTCATTTAAATAATGAGTTTGGTGTGATGTTTTTCGGTGTGAGGAATTCTCCAAATGTGTTCATGTGGATAATGAATGCTATGTTCCAAGAGTTACTGGATATGTTCATGGTGGGTTTAATTGATGAATTTTTTGTGTACTCTTTGTCCTTGGAGGAGAATACAGAGTATCTACATGAAATTTCGGTAGTTCCTTATCATCAGAAGTTGTTTTTTATGTTTTTAAATCATGACTATTGGGCTCAAGAATTGAATTATGTTTCAGGGGGCATGTGAAATCCCATTATGGATTAGATATTGATCCATTTAAGATAGAAGTAGTTGTGTCTTTGAAACCCCCAAAGATATTAGAAAAAGTGCAAAATTTATATGGTATTGAAAGCTATTACAAGAGGTTTATAGACTATTTTATCAATTTTTGACATCTCTAACAGTGTTGACCAGATATGATCCGGTTTTCTTATCGACTGATTAGTGTCAGGTATCTTTTGAGTATCTGAAGATGAAGTTGGTCAGTGCTCTAATTCATTATTTTCCTATAGAAATAGTTCAGTTCGATTTTTTCTATGAATCTTTGAATCTTGGGCTGGGCTGGTTTCTAATGGAACATATATTTGTCGTCTATAATGGGTCTTTATTGTTATGTCCCCAAGAACATTACAATTCCACCCAAATTCATGAAATGGAAGTAATGGTGATTTACCTAATGTTTTAGAAACACTACATCATTAGCGAGTGCATTTTTTTCTTTATCGATCATAAGAGCATCAGGTACGTTATATTCAAACATGACATAAACATGCACTAGCAATGAGAAATGGAGTTCATGTAGGATTATGACTTCAATATCTAGTACACACCTAAAAATGGGAATGTTTTATTTGACAAACTGATTAGAAATTTCCGTAGTCGTGGAGTTCATGAATCTGGTAATATAGATAGTGTTATGAATGAACATTCATCATTGCATCTCGATATGGGATAATTTGGGGTTGAGGTTCACTTCTTCAAATGATGGTGTAGTCAACACTAGTATAGTAAGTGTGGGAATTCAAGTTGGGGGATCCTAAAAGGGAGGTTTATAGAGACTATGTTTTTTATGGTGAGACCCCTAATGGATTTCGTAAGGATGCACAACCTCGGTTATTGTATCATGGTATGATTTATGTTCCCTGGTACGTTCATGAGATGGTTCTCATATAATTCCATAACACTAACTTTTCAATACATCCTTCCATGAAAAAGATGCACCGAGCCCTTCCAGGTTATTTTTTCTAACCTACTTTGACGTGTGTTGCATTATAGTTTGTGTATCGATGTTTGGTCTCTTGGATGGTGAAGGATGATCATTGTGTTCCTAGTGTTTTTCTCAAACCATTATATATTCGTAAGTGGAAGCGAGGGGACATATCAATGTACAATATTACCATTTAACCCCAATATAATGGATTTTGTGACTCTATATGGGTGGTACAAGATTGGTTGGAAAAATAGTCTCACATTATAGTGATCAATAAGTCTAGCTTAGTGATGGTTTTATCAAGGCGGTATTTGGAGGTGGTGGTGAAACTCTATTGAGTCCTGTGAAATATAATTCCCAATTAAGATCCCTATTTCAACTATATTGTGTGGAGAGGTCTCCAGCATACTTTTAAGTCTTAGCATTTCAATAGAAAAATTCTTCATCTCCAGACAGACAGTCAGAAATATTTGCCAATCCAGACTCATGAAGACATGTTGCGTTCTTATGTGACGTATTTTGGAGGTTTATGTATAATTAACTTTCCATTGGTAGAGTTTGTGTAAAACACTAATTTTCACTCCACCATCAGTATGGTTCTATATAATGCCTTGAATTTCCATCTTTTCCATTCCCCAATTTGATGGACTAGGATCAGAGAGTAAAAAATACACATACTGGAACTAATACATAATAAAACAAATATGCTTTATGATACTCACTAGAGGATGAAAGAAACATAATATTGTAATAGATATTATGAAAATAATAGGAGGAGATCTCTATAGTTCGATGAGGGGAATCATGTGTTCCTGAAGGTGGCTCCTTTTCATGGGAAACAGTGGTTATAGTTATGGGAGTTAGATTTCTCCCCAGTTTATTGGTCCATTCGATTTTTTGGTTCATATTAGAGTCAGGGAATATAGGGTATTACTTCCCTAGAATATGAGATGGAAACACGATGTTTTCCACATGACACATCTCCATCGTTATCTTCATGGTGAATCTCTTGTCTTTTATTGGGAGTTGATCATTGTTGATGACAATTCAACCTTCAAGGAGTGGCCTATAGAGTTCCAAGACTACATGGAGAAGGTGTTCCATGGGTGTGTTATCCCCTTGGGTCATGTATTATGGCGGTATGGTTGCATGGAGGAGGGTACCCAAGAATGTGAGTCATAGATAAATGTTCCTCAGCTATATGATGTTAATATCTTCTTAGCAAACAATGTTAATTTTTTTGTTGTATATTTTTATGGTTGTGAGATGGATTTCTCTCTTTCTTGTTGTGGATTTCCCTATTTTGAGTGGTATCTCCACTAGAGTGAGTTTTTAGGTGGTGGTTGAATTTTTTTCATAGTTATTATCTTCTTCATCTAGTGAGGTTGTGAGTTCATGTAGTGATGAGAGCCTTAAGAGGTATCTCACAAGGTGTGTGTTTAGATGACCCCTTTTTTCCAATCAGGGTTGGTTTTGGATTCTCTAGAATGGAAATGTTAGGAGATGTATTTTATGAAGGGCCCTAGTCTGTATGGATCGACCCTTTTCATGTTATTGATTGTCGTAGAGCTCATAGGAGGCTCAGATGATATTTAGAAGAGTTAGTGTGATGATAATTTTGAGCACGGAACATTCACTATGGGAATGTGGGTTTCACATCATGTACATGAATTTCAATCCATGGTGACCCATCTTGTTCCTATGTTTGTTTTTCTCTTCTATCTAGTTGTTTCTACCAGTTTTGGTCTATTTTCCTCCTATATGTATTCTAAATTCTATGGTGGATTCATACCCATGGTTCTAAATGGATTTATTAGGGTTTTTTTTGGTGTAGTTGTGCAGAATCATCCTCAGTTGTATTTAGTTCTTGTGGTAGATCTGACTGTAGATTCATTGTGTGTTTTCCTCTCGTTCAAAGCACATCGCAAGCCTTTTGAGGTATGGCATCGACTACTTCTCCTTTTCCTTACGTTAAATCATATAGTTTCCATGGTATTTCCCGTTGGGACATTATTAAATTAACCTAATTAAATACTTGAATCATATTAAAGAATTGGTATCTATCATATAACAATGTTGTTTCTCTACACTTTGATAATTGTTTTCCTCTTAGTTTTATAGATAGTTTGATATCTATGATATTTTTCGGTTTTCATGTTGTTTTTGTTGGAAATCGCTAATAAACATAAATCCGAAATTAATTGATAGTTAATCGGTGGAATGATAATGAGTCTTATTTAATGAATCTGGTGAATGTTGTTGCAATTTGATGATAATCAAACTGATGCAATAATACATGTTTAATTGATTGGTTGATAAACTTGAATCATGAAGTTTCTTGGTGATAAAATAATTAATGTCAAGATAAAGTAATTTGTTTAGTTAATTTTTGATAGCCTATGATAGCTTTTTTCTTTGGTTTCCTATAGTTTGAACCTCAGAATAGTGAGTCTGTTAATTCCATATGGAATAAGAACTGGGTGTCTGATAATGATAATTCATTTATAGGGCTTGAGTTTCCTGCTTTCTTGTACGACCAAGTGCCTTATGTTTTAGATCTTTGAGAGGCAGTTGTATATAGTTGTTTAATTCCTTGCTTCAGGGAAAATATCTTGGTTTGTATGTTTTATTCGTACTTCTTTTGATATGGTTAAGCCTAGAGGGATTTTAATTTTGTGGGGAACATAGGAATCAATGTGACGTGAGCACATGATGGTTGATCCTAGAGGTATGTTGTTGTATTATAGGAAGGGAGGTTATTTTTTGTGATAGAAATTGACACATAAGGAGGAAATATGAACCATTTTATGCATTTGGTGTCATGGAGGACATGAGAGATGATTGAATATGTTGAAAATGGGATTACTCATTGATGTGAAAGATTGTTTCTTATTTTAATCTATTATTTGGATGGTTTCCAAGTTGTTTATTTAACAACATTCTTTTCCCCACTTCATGAGGTAAACCGATGTGTATGGTTACTCTATTTCTATTGGATGAGAATTTTTTTGAGGTATTCAATGTGATTTTCATGTTTACCTCCTTATGGATAGATGGGTGTACTCTCCTACTATATGTAGAAAATGATCGACAGGTAGTTTATCTACTCACTATGTTGATCCCCTTATTTTTATGTAGAAAATAATGTTTTCTTTTAGAGAATGGTGATGTGGAATGTAATTTTATTAAACAAATGTATAATTGTTGAACCCATGGGTTTATAGATTGCTATGATGCAGTGCTGAGGTGGAAATTTTGAGAAATTGTGGAATCAATATTCTTATTTCTAGAGGGAATTGATATTTTTTAAAATAATAATGAAATATAATTTTGAAATTGATAATGTTTAATGAATTAATTATAGTTAAGTGAAAAAAATAAAATAGACAATCGAGTTTTATATTGCACTTCAAGTGGTTGGGTGCTTATAGGATATCTATTCTTAGTCATGGTATACGGGTGAATGAGAGTTTTTAGCAGTAGTTGAGTATGAGACTGGGATATGTCAATAGTAGTGTTGTGAGCTATATTATATCATTTACAATTTAGGTTTATCTATGCTACTCCACTATATTGGTTAAGGAAAATAAAAACATGTGGCTTCTGAGTGCTTAGTGGTTCTTTTCCCCATCATCTCGGTGGGAGGGTGGACATCTGACTACCCCATATAGACCCACTCTCATCCCGTGGAAGTTACATGTGATAGTATGCATGTTGGTTAGTTGTCCCCATAAATATTAGTGTAAGGATGCAATGTATTAGGGTTATTTCACACACATGTATTCTGGATATAGTTTACTAATAAAAACAATAGTTATTACATGTGTAGGTTGTGGTGGCTTGATCCTCCTTGTTCAATGTATTGGTTGTGTTGGATTTAGGTATAATACCCACTACATGATACAAATTATACAATCTCTAGTGGCTCACAAAAACTACCTTGTTAATTTTGTTTATTCGGATGTGGTGTTGTCTTACATGATGTGCATGTTGTGGTGATACACTTAGGTGTCTGTGGGCTACCCTTTTGGAGAGAGATCCTCAAGGTGTACAATGTTGTGAAGGTATAAAAAACTAGTGGAGAATTAATATCATGTTACCCTTGATACTATTCATTATATAATTTTCTATTGTATGTGACACTTAGAGAGAGTAACCATGGTGATTCTGGGAACATAGTATACCTGTTTAAGTAATGAATTAATCTCACTTATTTTTCATTGTTCTATATAATTCTTTCTTTAATATTGTATGAGATGATATGGTTAGGGCCTTACGGAGTATACTATTATACTCACACATCATATATATAAATTGTTTATTATGTTATTTGGAGAATGTCAGAGATCAGGCTAGTTACAAATGTCTTGTGGGTTGAATGAGTAGTTTGGGCTTCGTGGTCTTTGTCGTCTTTTACAATTCAGTGGTAGTAGTTCTACCATGGAAATACAATTTTGTACTTTAGGATTCTTCTATATTTTAGTATCAACAACAGTTGGTTGGTTTATTTCTTATCTCTCTCTTCTAAATGTGTTTCAATTAGATGGTAATGACTCCCATATACATGTGTATTATACCTTTGGTGTTATTATATAACTTAGGGCCTACGAGAGGCATGACTCGTGGGTAACTATCTCTCTTCTCCCATTGCCGACTCAGGTGGGTTTCACATTTTGTAGAGGGGGTTGTGAAGAACTCCATTACTGATATGAGTTCTCTCTCTATTTTATTCATTATTATATCATGAGATATTAATCTTTACCCAATTAACTGGTGGGATCTATAATTTCATGTCCACCTATTACATAATGAAAACAATACATATGTGTTCCATTAGAACATAAATCATTCATCACATCATCATATTATTACTCGTTGAAATGATATAAGTTTCATAAAGACTTAAACATCATAATCATAAACCATCCAAAGAAATAAAAAATATGGTAACATATGATCATATCCATAGTAAATCATAAGATACCTCTAATGGTGTTTTTCTAGATTAAAATACATTTTACAAATCAATAGATCATTTCTTTAGGAAAATCCACTTGTCATTTTTAAGTAAAATATTTAAAATATAATAAAAAAATAAAAAATAAAATCCAAAATAGTTAAATGAAAATAACCAATGAAATATAAATTTTTTTATAAAATTAATGTATTATCCATTACGGAGGGAAATTTCATTCATGTACTATTCAATAAACCAAAATCCATTCACATTATTTTTAAAAATTCAAAATATAACTCATTATGAAAACAATAAGAAGGATTATTTAAATAAATTATATGAATTACAAAATTAGTAAAATGTATTCAATAGAAAATTGAATATTTTTAAAAAAATTTATGAAAAAAAATTACAAAAAATATAGACATGGATTAAATGATTCCGAAATGAAGAGAAAAACAAAAATTATTTTCCTTAATAATATTTTTTTGTCAAGTGCATGAAGATTGAAAAATGAAATGTAAAAATTTAATGTCAATAAATTTCTATAGAATAAGAAAATAAATAGTTTTAGATATATATATATATATATATTAGAGTTTATTATACTTATATTTTTTCAAAACAATCCCAGTAAAAATGATATTTTATTATAAAACCCTTACCTCAAGAACATATTGATTCATAAGTTATTTATCCTCATATATAATTAATTTAAAAATATTAAAATTTTATAGAATAACCTTAATAATTCCCATAATTCCATAAATGGGATAAAAATGACATCTTACCTCCTTTTCATTAACTATCAATCATTATCGTCATCATTTTGGGTGTTAAAAACATCAATTTTGTCTTTGTTTTTGTTCGGTAGTTATTTTCCATGTAAATTAACCATGGTTTCATCATATATAAATTTTAATTCATTATATAAATGTCATATAAATTCACTAAATACATATCTATAACCATCAATATAAATTAGTAAAGGAAAATGAATTATGTTGCTTCGTATAGACCGAATCTATAATCCCTCACATGTGGTGTTTCTACTTTTTGATGCTTGAAGTGAAAGAAAGGTTATTTAAAAATCACCATTAATGAATAATTATTATATGAAAAATATTATATAATTTCATTAAATCTATCCTTTTTAGAATGTACACAATGTTGAAATGTTAGACAAATCACATAAATTCATAGTGGTGGTATTTCACATTTACGGATGAGCAACAATATCATATACCAATGGATTAGATAATAAGAAAATAGATATGATATAATAATCATAGAATAATAATTATTTAATAAGTACCATATATAAAATTTAAACCTATCATAACAACCATTCATGAAGTATGATCATTGGAAATGAATAATATATAGAGGAAGTATTCCACATGTATTCATGAGCGATACATTCATCTCCCATTTGGTTGAGATGAGTATTAAATGGTAGTAAACTAATGCTCAGTACATAACAATATATTTTAGATAAAACCTTAATAATATTTTTATTGATAATACATCTTCAGATTAATTGTAAATAAAAATAAATTTAAAGTGTTTATTTATGATTTTTACCTTAACATTCATAGACCATTATTGGAACACACATTAAGACATGAAGGACTATACATAGAACAAGAAAAAAATCTATAGGATGAATGGAAGAATTATATGAATTTTAATTATTAGAGATTGGATGATTTTTAAGTCTCAAATGGTGTGAATAATAGATGATAATATGTGAACATTTATATGTGAGGCGAGGGAGACATATGGAATTTCTTCGAAGGGGTTAAACAACATAAGGTTTCATTCTTAGTAACCTGGATACAAATGTCTTGGATATCAATATTAGGGTAATATAAGGAATAAATAACATCCAAAAATAATAATTATACAACTATATGTTTCAGTCTTACCTTTAACCTTTTCTTTAATAACATTTGATAAACACTTTTTAACTTTTAACCCGTTGATAAGATTTTAGTATTTTTATTATTCATTTTGACCAGGAATTTCTCTTATTCTATTAATTTATATAAAATTTTCGGATTAAAAATATTAAATCCATATTTGTAGAGTAATATTCTATAATTTGTAGAAGTTACTATTAAATAACTGTGAAACCCCCAATAAATAGTCATTTTACAAAAGATTTGTTTTTATGCATAAAACTAAATTCACATCCATTAATTCCATTTCTAAAATCATAAAATTGAATTTAAAATAGATTATTTAATAAAAAATAAAAAAAATTACTAAAAACCATTTCTAATTTGAGATTAAATTAATTTATTATGATAAAAATACATTGCACATGTAAAAATACTTTTTTTGACTAATGTGTTTCTAATCCTTCAATATAACTTTTTCCATAATAAAGTATAATGGTAATCCCAATATTTTCAATTAGGCTAATTATAATTCAAGGAAAATTAATATATATTTGGATAAAATTGAAAACCCGAGTGCACTTTTATATTAGAAGATAATATAGTTTTTACAGAAGCCAATAATTTTTCCCTACTTTTAAAAAAAATATTGTAATAAATTTACTAATATTTCATCCATAACTAGTATTGTCATAGGGTTTTAAAAAAAATATAATAATTAAATAATATATAAATTATAAATTATTTATAAATATATTATATTTATTTCACATAATGAAATAAAAAAATCTTTATGAATACATATTTCTGATGAATGAAATTACTTCACTAAAAATTGTGTATATTTTTATTACAGATCAAAAAATAGATTATCATTATTTGAAAATTTTATAAACAATTTTTAATAATTTTTTTATTAATATTCATATCCATCAATTCAAAGTATGGGATGTGAAGTATTATTATATCAATGTTTATTTAAAAATGTGGATGCATGTAAATCAAGCTGTTGAGTACATTTGGTTTATTTAAATGGAAAAATTATAAGATAATTATGGGGGGTTGCACGAGTTATTTTTACAACCACCTTGATTTTATGAAAAATCATAACCATCCTCCTCTAAAGAAGGACCTTGATGATTTTTTATCAAATGAACTATTATTTCTTTTAAATTTAACATAGAAAAAGGGTGATAATCTAATATTGTGTAAAAACGATCGAAAGTGTGAATAAATTTGTTATTTCAACTCATATGATAATGATTAAAATGGGTATATTATATTTAAAGGTAGAATTACATGCCTCTATTATAATATGAATTTTGGTGTTGAGAGGTTAGAATAGTATAATTTTTCATTAACTACCTAAAATTCTAAACCAAATGATAAAAACCCTAAAAATTGAAATCCCTCTTCAATAAAATCATCTTTTGATGGTTTTTAAATGATTATATTATTTAAAATAGTATTTATTTTTACTATGTGAATTTTCCATCAGATCACCAAATGTGTCGGGCATTGGGATTTGGTTCTATATTTCACTAACCTAGCCTACATCAAATAGATAAATAGGATTCTCACACTAACCTATTTGAATATAAGAATACCATTGATCATGTATGGGGGATGTTTCATAGATAACATCTATCATAATTTTATACAAATATATTTAAGGAAATATCATTTGTAATTTGATCTATAATACATATATATTTATGTATAGATATCAAAATGATTGGAAACTTTTCTGGAATATCAGTGCAGGTTTGTCTCTCTAATCCACTGACTAATAATGTTGTCCTCTCGAATAATTATTTTTAAATTTACATAAATAATTTGTATGAAAAAACATGGTATTTATCGAAATAAAAATACGATCATATGAATTTAAAAATGATAAATTTTATTTTTTTCCCTTCAATATTTACGTTGGCCAAGAAATTGTTGATTGTGTGAATAAATTGTATGATGATAGAAATAAGAAGAAGAAATAACATATTATTTCTTAAACAATGTTTGATGGTCACTAAAACAACAAGGAGATTTAAATATAATGAAATTTGATTAAATAAACTCTATTATATAATGATCTAGTATATAAAAATAATGAATAGAGATATAAATCGATTATAGTACTAGAGTATTATATTTCTGGGAATATCGACCAAGAAATGGTTTCCATGGTCGATCATGATTTATCAGGACAATATTTTGTTCCTATGTTTTGGAATGAGAACCGGATTGAACAATTATTTTAGGTATTTATCTTTTACTAGTAATATAAAAATTTTCCAATTAATTTTATCGTAGGTAAAAAACAATAAGGGATTTAGGATTCTATATAAAAAATTATTTAAATAAGGGTACATAGATATATCGGTCAGATTCTATATGTATTGATGGATAATGTAATATTTAAATTATGGCACATGTTGATGTGGACTGTGAAATATGGAAAGAAAAGAAGATATCCTCTAAAAATGTAACATTTAAATTTAAGACAATCGTTTCGTCTCTAATAAAAAATTATAAAAATTTCCCTTCTATTGGACCTACATAAGAGTAGAATAAGATGGTGAATATAGATTAAATGTTTAATGAAAAGGATCAAACCTAGGGATATAGTCCTGGAATGTAGTAATCTAGTATTATAATGAACTAGAGCATAATTAATGTTAGGTTAGTGGTTGTGGAAATTTATTTCATCAGATATCAATAAATTATAAGAACATTCATTTTAATTAGTTGACCCATGTTCGTTTGTTTTCGAATAAATGGATACCCTAATCCATGTAGAAAGAATAAAATATGTAGAATTGTTCTTATTCCATGGAATAATCTATTTCAATTTTGAAGTATTCCATGACCATAAATCCTCTGGTCAAAAATGATTCTTTAGTTTCAATCACTAAAGAGTTATTCATTTTGTATCAAGTCTAGGATCTTCCAAAATAAATGCATATAAAATAGGACTCACTAATTCAGAAAATCTAGAATCTCCAGGAATAATTACATCATAAACTCAAGACCATTAGAATAGGTTTAATGACACCTATAAACTTATTGATTATATGGTGATATGTTAGATCTCTGAATTTGAATATTTTTCCTTCCTAATCAATGTTCTATTGCTTGAAGTCATCATTTTTTGTCAGGAAACATTTTCATGGATTTCAAAGCTGGTGATTGTGGATTCCATCATTGATGATGTATCCAAGGAGGAAAATTTAAATGATCAAGAAGATCAATATCATCCAGCAACAGCATATTTGAGATGATAATTCCATAAATTTCTTAGAGTATTAAGAGACTACTAGAACCTGAGTATTCAGTAACAGACTCAGCTTTAAGTGTTTTTTAACTAGTTTCATTTCCAGTTTTTTTTTGTGAATTGTCTATTGTTTTAGATTATAAGGTTAGGTTCCAATCATGATTTTCATAATATCATTTCTATAATGAGGGAATAAATGTTTTGAATCTCCGTATCATCCTCATTATGTTTTTTCCTAGTAATCGGGCTTTGACCCGAGGATGGTTATAAACAAAATAAATACATTTATATATAAACATGCAAAAATATATATATATATATATATGTACACACAGACACACATAATATATATATATATATACACATATAAAAACATATATAAACAAATAAATACTTTCATATATTTATTTATACACTTTTATTTAAATATATATATTTCTACATTTATATATATTTATATATATATTTATATAAATTTATTTCTATTTATATATTTGTGTATTTATTTGTGTTATTTTCATATATTTACACATTTATATATATATTATCTAGTTATATATATATATATATGTATATAAGTATATATTAATATTTACTTATATATATATAATTGTATTTGATTATATAAATATATATGTATTTGTATCTATATTTCTTTATGTACATATATTTATAGTTGTTTTTATGATACTTATTTGTAATTATATATATATCTCTATATTTATATATTTTATGTCGGTATATATATATATATTTATGTTTGTATACATATTATTATATTTAATCATATATACAAATATATGTATGTGTGTATTTATAAGTATTTAAATGAACAATTTTTTAATTATATAAATCTATAGTATTTTATATGTGTTTATGTATATTTTCAAGTATCCATATGTGTTTATTAAGTAAATATAAACATATAGATAAATCTATAATGTCAATAAATAAAATTACAAATTTGAAATGGTGGAAGTTTAACAATATAAATAAATACAGTTTCATCAAATTCACATGGGATAGAGTTGGACCATGTGATACTTCCTCATTAAACCAAAAAATTTCCATGACACTAACTTCCTTATTTCCCTCATGAGAAGTGTTAGAAAACATGATATAAATTCTCTTTCAATATTCGATGTAATCATTCTACTTTATATACAGACACCAATAGGGATAAATAATGTTGTGCCTGATGTATTTCATAATGAAGTGTGTGTCAAGTGAAAATAAAAGTCTAGTCCACTATTTTCACATATTTATATCAATATATAGAAATCCATTTCCATTCCAGCCTCAACCCTCATGCAAGTACATTGTCCTCCAACAAAAAATAAAAAATCAGTATTTTAAAGCCTCTAAAGAGGCCAACACATTTTATAGTACTGGGGTTCACATTGGATGATCCATGCTAGATGGTCTTATTAAATATTTCATAGGGATCCTACAAAACATAATATAAAAATTATATTTTTTATAATTTCACAAAAATACACTGTCTATAAATGATAGAAATATCATAGACTGAATTACCCATAATCACCACAATGGAGGCAGTTTTCCAAAAAATGGATGGGAAGCTAATTACCCAGTCATGATTCAAATTTGAATCCTTTATCTTGAAAATTTTGATGTTTTCATTAGTCCATAAGTTATATTTTGATACATTATCAACAACCCAAAATAATAATAATTTTTCGGGATATTGTTGTAATAAAACTGAGTTCACGAAATTCATTGAATGTAGAGAACACAATACCATTAACATCATAGTTGTCGCATAAAATAGAGCAAAGAGGTTTATGAACATATCTTTTAAATCATATTCAAGTTTATAAGATTTGAAAACGGATCAAAGTGAAATAAAATAATTCATATATTGAGCATAAATGGCCAATTATCATAAAAATGTACCCATATATGGTTATTCCTTGAGGCAGACATCCAAGGAAGATTAAATTAACAAACCAACCTACAGATTTTATTAGTTAGATATGCTTAATTTGTATAAAAATGATTATAGTATTTTGAGAAATTTTTTGAGGGTTACTATAACATATGTAATTTTCCATTAAGAATCCAATAAATGTAGTATAATAGTCAATATGAAATAGGAAGTTCATCAAAAGGGGATAATATTTTGTCATGAATTTTTACATCATGGTCTATAATGTTACCTTAGAAAATATTTGTTACTGGCATCCTGATCCAATAATTATTATTTAATGAGATATTTTAATATTATATGGAATCCATTTAGCCCCTCATATTAGTAGATTATATTTCCTTCATATCAGGTCTAAAAATATGTTGAGAAGCTATGGATTCATATCATTTATCGTTGTATGGAATCAAAATTTTTGAAATTTATTGGCATTAATATAATACATCATTAATCACTAAATAAAAATAGAATGCAATGCATAATTGATAAGGCCCATCTTGTTTATCCCCATACACCCATACCAATTATACACACAAAAAATAATCCATTGGACTATGTTGGACTTCCTTTAAAACATCCCTGAATCACTAATATGTATAGATAATTAAATAAAATCTTCTACTTGGATAACATGAGGAGTGTTGATATGTAATTTCTATATAAATGCTAGGCATGCCAACAAGCCAGTGTTAAATTGGGATAATTTATGGGTATGATGAAACCATTTCTTACAATATCTTGTAAATGGGAGATAATATCAATTAATTTCATATTACGATTCCACAAGAAATAATAATGAAATAACTCTATTTGGGAGGAAGATGATCACCTTGTGATTTTTTTTCATTGTTATCAATGAATATTTAACCCTCAATGTACTAACTAAGATACATATAATAATTGTTGTAGGACAATATTGAGTGATAAAATTATTTGTATCTAATAGAGATTTGAGTTTCACCATATGGATCTAGAATAGCCTTAAGTAAGTTTTGTATATAAATCTATGCTTTATCACTACTTATCACCATAAGATAGATAGACATTCTGAGAGATCCATCCAAACTCAAGTGGACATATTAAGATCATGTTCAATGGATATACAATGTTGTTTGTATCAAGAAATAACCCTACTGGAGTTCTCATATAATTAATTTTCTATTCTATACTTAAAATGATGCTTCTTGAGGCTTTATAAGGGATGTGGTTTCAAAATACAACATGATATGATGCAGTTACAGAGAGAAAACTAGTGTGGCATAATCTTATCCAATATATGAAATAAAGGTTCCAACAATTTATATTCATGTAAAATATTTGTAAGGTATATAAAAAATATATGAAAATAATCATTGATGACATGTAGTGTTTGAGATTGGATATAAGTTGTTCTTTTTTATATCACCGTGGAAGAATGTAATAATGTTTTCAATGAAAGGAAATCATTGGCCTAGATATGTCAGCCCCATTTATTTACCTGATCAAATTATAGTTATATCCTATCATTTATAGCCTCTAAGATATATATACATGTAAATGATGTGTCAAATGTGTCCCTATTATGAAATTTCATACGATTCCTTTCATATGTACTATTTTAGATGTTGTTAAATTTTAGAATTATCATTCAAATGAGGATCGGTAAATGAATATCTTACATTATATAGAAAAAACAAGAAAACTACACTATACCAATAGGTTATATCAATTTTGAATGTAGCTAGAACTGATGGTATATTATATACAAATTTTTTTGTATACATTTGGGTCCACACACTTTGCTATATCTTTATACCCACATTTTTTTCCAAAAACATTTGTGTAGACCATTGGTAATTTAGATTACCAACAGTTATGTGTAAACTATTAGTATACATCTTTTCCAATGGTTAATTATAACCTTTTTATGGGGTATTCAAATATTTAAACCCCAAAATTCCACCCATAATATACACATAAACAACATGAAAACACATAAAAAATACCAATCACAATACACATTCCATGTACCTTATTAATTGTATATTTTCCATTTCACTAACTAAAAACTATATCAATAGTCTTCAAAGTATTAAAAATAATGTTACATGCATATATAATCTTTCTAATTAGTTTTATCCATTAAACACCATCATCAAAATTGTATCATTATTATCAAATCAAAAATATTGTTGATCAATATCTCTCTCATCACCACGACTTCCATCAGGATCATCACCTATGGGACTAACATCCTCCCCACCATTATATTATTTAGTATCATCATCATCACCTTTAATTCCACTAGGACCATCATTTCTATCACCTATTTCATCATATAATGCAATAATTACTAAAATACATTTATCAAAAGCTATAGAATAATCTGATGGAATTTATGTAATAAAAAATTTCATTACTTTCAATAACAAAAAAGCAGAAAATTTACCTATTTCATGATACTACATAGCTATATTTTCACCATAGATTCATCTATATGAGAATTTTTCAACCATGTAATACCATATATTTTAGAGGAACTTGATGTGGGCCAGCAACTAAATGGTATAATTATCTTCCTAGTTCATAATTAGACTCTCCCTTAGTGCTCCTCAAAAAATAACTATATCAAAACAACATTTGGACTAAAATTTTCATCTTCTTTATGAACCAGGGCCTCTAAGGCACACTATATAATATATAAGGGTATTAAATTATCAATGAGGTATTTAAATATGAACTAAAAATTATAATAATTAAATTATTTTCTTATGTTTTCTCATTTATAGAACTTTTATTTTTCCTCCTACTCAAGGAAAATATTTTGTTCTTATAATGTTACTTTAGATGATGAATTCTATATATTGAAAATGAAATTTATTATAATGAAACTAAATTAATAGTAGTATGAAATTTATTAACCCATTTAACTCATTCTAACAAATATTAGACTAATAAAAACTGAAACAATTTCAATTAAATTTCATTGATATTTTAATGATTTGAATGATTTATATTCTTATAGGTTTATTTATATTTTATATTGTGTCAAGTTGTATTAGATCTTAAATTTTGTTTTGATAAATTACAATAATATTAACTTAATTCAAATATTTTTTACTCTTTTAGATCACTGATACAATTTTAAAATGATTTTACACTTTTATATAGTTATTAATTAATTAAGGTTCAAATCTAGTTATTTTGGTTCAATATAGTCCATTTTAGCTTGTTTTATTTCATCTTTAATAAACTCAATTCAATTTGGTTTAGTTATCATTAATTAAGATTTTTTGGGAGTCTGTTTTACTTCTAATAATTTCATTAAAATTTATTTGAATAATATTAATTTATTTTTATCCTAATTGATCATGAAATTTATAGTTACTTATGGTTTTATTTAGTTAATTTTCATAAAATTTAATCTAGTTTGTTATTTTTATGATATTTTAAATATTTTTTATATCTTTTACCTCAGTATGGTTTTTCATTTTATCCCTTTAATTCATTTCATTTTGACTCAATTAAATTAATTTTTATCTGGTTAATCTCTAATTTATATAGTTTAAAATTTTCAATTTCATTCAATTCATAGAAATAAATTTTGATTTATTTTGATTCTATTTTTTGGAAGGCTAATTTTTATTGGTTTTGTTCGATATAGATGAGAAATATACTTTTCATGTCTATTAATTAAATTAAGATTAAATTGGTATTTTTTAGAGGAAAATGATCAAGGTGTTTTTAATATCTATTTGGTTTAATTACATTTATATTTATGACTATATATTTAGTTAATACAATTATTGATTTGTATGATTTAGTTTGGTTGGATCTAATTTATTTTTGGGAAGGTTTCATTTGATATGATTAGGTAATTTTTTTTATATAAGGGTTATTCTTTCTAATACCAATTATCCTAATTTTATTTTACATCTTATTTTATATTAGTCATACGTTGTTATAGAGGGTTATATAAGTTTTTATTATATTATTTATAAAGTGATTTATTTCCATTTATTCTAGTTAAAAAAAATTGTTTTCATTCATTTTTGTTAGTGCATTGTAAAACTAAATTGGCCAAAACAACATATGGTGTGTCTCATGCTCCAGTATTGTTGTGTTCCCAATGTTTACAACTACATCATAGAACTCTTGTTATTTTTGATTCATTATGAGTATTCTTGAAAACAAAAAAAATCCATACAAATAATAAGAACTATTGTTTTAATAAAAACCATTAATGAAAAGGAATAAAATAAACTAATCAATCATACAATAAATTATTATTTGTTGGTTTTGTGTAGTTAATAAGTCATTGAATATTTTTACACCTTAAAACATGATGTCATATTTACACTTACAGATCAATATATATCTCTAGGTATTTGATCCCTGCATTTCACCGTGTTCGATCAACCGTGTCACCTTCACAGATTGACTTTTGGGAAAGATAAATCAAAGTTTAGATGAATAAAATATTTCACATAAGAAAAATAAAAATACTTATTTCTATTTAAGAAATTTTTATACCCTTTTAGAATAATACGAATTATCATTGATGTTTTTACTGAAATTTCTTCATGTGATTGGTTGAACTATATATATATCACTATACATGGACAACATCTCCATAAATGTATAATATTGTCAATAATTTTTTCTTGTGATTTGGTTATCTACATTGAAATATACAATGATTTTCTATTTAAGGTTACGGGCTTCATGTATATGAGTTGTCCCACATCACCTATAAGATGTTACCCCATAATAAAAAATATTAAAAAAATAGTATTAATAAAAATTAGAACTAAAAATAAAAAATGAGGTAATATAAATTAAAATAGTTATAAACATAAAAAAATTTATAATTATAATTAGTCCATGATAAATATATAGGATATTTTGGATTTCTTGTCTGCTAATGTTGTTTCCATTCCAATGCATGTGCAATGTAATTTAAAAAATTTATAGTTGAAGTTATAGGAATGAAACCATCAGATTCTACATGGATAAAATTTTGAAAGGGAGGTGGCATAGACATTGTAGGATTAGGATAAAAGTGATAGGGATACATAATATGATTTCAAAATGGTAAATGTGAAGTTGACTTTAAATGAATTGATTATGGATCTGTTGTTTAGGACACATATGGACGCTATACTGTAGAAGGTAAACATGTCATAAATTTGATGAATGTTTTATGTTTAGGGAATATAAAAATTATGAATTGTGATAAATATATCACTAGTAGACACACCACCAACTCAGTAGGACATGATGCTTACCCCATGATGTAGGAATAGTATTGCTTTAACTGTGGCTCAAATGAACATATTCAACATAATTTTTATAATGAATAAGAACATGAAATTATAAGTGATGAAAAATAAAATAGTAATAATTATTATATTCAGTAATGGAACCAGATGAGAAAAACCAAGGTCACATAATCACCTAACATTTTAAAACAATTTATTTCCTTAAAATATTTAAAATCATCCATATTAATCATATGAGTGAAATTTTAATTTATAAAAATTAAATATAACACATAATAATAAGTAGTCAAAGAAGGCATCAATGATATAACAAAATATTATTTTATATCCTGGGAAAAAACAGTTTTTTAACAAGTTGTAAAGCTGTTCATAAATTATTTTAAATCAACTTTTGAACAACATTTATATTGTTTTAAAAATGTATAGTAACCCTATATTTAAAAATAATTTAAACATTTTTTTAAAAAAATAAATTTTGTTTCGAACTTGTTTTAAAAAACATTCTCAACAAATTCTAAACTTGTTCAAAACTAGTGTTAGATGGTTTAAAAATTGTCTAAAACTAATATCAAAATATACATGTTTTAAATACAATCCAAAATTGTTAGAACCCATTTTAAATAGTGTCGTATAATTATTACAATAAAATTTAAATATTTTTTTAAAAAAACTAAAACCCATTTTAAAATAATTTTGAGATGTAATTTAGAAAACATTTCCTGATAGAAAAATTAAATGTTTTTTTCAAATAATATTTAAAATATTTTTCTTTAAGAACATGTTTTATAAACGTTTTTTATATACAAAATATACAAGATTTTAAAAATTATTTTAGACAGTGTTTTATCAATTGAAAAAATTTGATTTAATAAAGTGAAAACATCCAAAACCAACGAAAAGCATACCACTTTCAACTGAAACCAAATTTGATCAAATAAAATTGTACCAACCACAGATAAACATTCCTGGATAATTCAATTGATCTTATTTCATATATGGTTTATTCACTATATTAACAACCACTAGATCAGGTTTAACATAGATTTTGTTAATTAGAGAATTTTAGTCCTTAACTGAAATATTTTGGTTAAAACAAACTATGGGACTAAATTGTGTCAATTTCACCCCCACCATCATTAAAAATAGATCATTAATTTATATAAATAATGAGACATTAATAATGAATAATAATTTCATTCACATTAAATACAATATTTCTATTGATGCCAGACCATATGGTTCAAGAGTATTCAGAATGTGAATAATGTGAATGACATTAAATCAATAATCATCAATAAATATATTCTGTCAGGTAATTGAATCAACGCATTTTAATTTCATAATTTTATATCATCCATTATATTAGTAATATATTAGTTCTTTCTAAACATATGCACAACAAGACATGTTTTCATATCAATAATTATAATATGATGTAATTTCAAAACAATACATTATTGTAGTTAAGATAACTATAAAACCCTGACCCAAATAGTCTAGAGCCAGTGTATATATTATTACATTGGAACAATATACATAGAATCACATCCTAAATGATGGAATTGTTTAGTACTCATGGTAAATATGATATATACATTACATTCACATACATTTTAAATCATCAAATACACAAAGTGTTTTCTTTGAGAATATCATAACCCCTTAGTATAACCATTGATAAAAATAAAAATTCACATATAATTTGGACAACTGATTTTTCTTGTGAAAGATTTTGATGAATTTAGAGGAATTATATAATGGGTCCCCAACATCACATACTAATACAGTGAATCCTTCATATTATATGGGTGAAACATAATTAACACAAACACTCATATTTATAAACAAACAAAAAATAACTTTATTCATATCCTAATGAAATAAACATAATCATAAACCATCAAGAGTAATATGGTTAATGGTAATAAAATTGTACACCCTCAATAAAACAGATCATTAACCATCCAAATAAAAAATAATGAATTTTTAATATAACTAATCCCTAGTGGATCATATGTAAAAAAATGTTTTATGTCATTTATATATGTAAATACCAAAAATATCATTAATTAATTATTTAGGAAAATATTATTTTTCATTGAAAATAACCATTTAAAAAAGTATCATAAAATATTGAAAATATTTTTTTTAAATATCAATTGAAATCTTGTAAAATTATATTTAAATCATTGTGATTTCATTATAGAAAGATATTCTATTCATTCCATATATGATAAAATAAATATTACATTCACATTTTTCGTAAAACAGATTTGGGCCTTGTATTTAAAATTACATAAAGAATCCTTCAAAAAAATGTAAAAAAATTCCATTAATAAATCAGTTTTAAAATCTTACAAACATTTCATTTTTTTAAAACAATCATTTCTAAAAAATATTATTTTTTATCAAAGAGATAAATAATCTAAAAATTTATTATAAACATTTTTGAAATCATTTTATGTACTATTATGTGGGAAATTTGAACTATTAATATATAAAGTAAATGAATACCAACATGAGATGAACCTTTATTGATTTTAATATCTAAATATCAAATAAATCCCTTCTAGTAGACTTTAGAAAAAGTCCAAAATAATTATGAGATTGTGAAATAAACCCCCACCTCTTTTAAAACTTCTAAATATAATTCCCCGTAAAAGAAATAAAATCAAATAAAAAATTAAATAAGATCATGTTATATAGATTCAGGATATAACGTATCAATGGGTCATTATATACACCAACTTTTTTAATAATTCATGAATATGGCGGAAGACTGATGGGAGTATTAGTTAGACATGGAATACTTTCCTCAAGTTTGAATTCATTTGTATCTATCCGGATGACATTTATATTAAATATATGTCTTTATAGATATATTTTAGATACATAGAAACATATATCCAACAATATATTTTTGAATTATTGTCTATTTTCACTATATCACTAACATTTGATTTATAAAATCTCTCTTTCAGGTGATTCATCCTTATTTTTTTATATATGGTTTAGTTCAGTGAATATGGTTTATTTAATTTTATCATTTTTAAATAGTATTAAGAATTTTAACAATGATATGAAAATAATAAATATTAAAAATATAAAAATTTCGAGTAATAAATTAACATTAGTGATAGAAAATGTGTTACATCGTTCATGCAGAAGGTAGGTCATATGTACACATGAACACTGCATCCATTTTCCTCGACTGATTAAATGACATAAAAATAAATGTTAATTTTTCATTAATGATTAATAATTATTTTATGTATATAATTTATACTAATAAAATAAATCCTTTTTATTATCCATGTAAAAATTAAATTTAAAAGATTTCATGTTAGTACATGGAGAGAGTAGTCCATATGTAAAGATCAACGATGTTAATATTTTATAGTGGAATTGAAAGTATGAAGAAATATGTGATATTATGTTTTAAAAAAATTGATAATAAATATCAAATATAATAATTAACATTAACCCTGATTCCTTTCATGTAAAAAAACATAAAAATGAATCACAACATTTCACAATTAGGTAGTCTTTTGTTCCTAGGAGCGTTGTTATCTTATCCCCAATGGAATAGAGAATAAGAATATATAAGATTAATCATAAAAATAGTATAAAATTTTCCTAAATTTCATATACATATTTTTAACCCACAAATATATCATTCCTTGAATGGTGTCATGGGATAAATAATTACATATATTCGTTAGGTGGTAGTTTATCATACACACGAACAACAGTTTTATTTACTATTTTATAGAATATGATATGGATATCAGTTATAACTTTAAAATAATAAAATATTAGTATATATATTATAATAATTTTATTATATTAGATTAGTTGAAGAAGTTTTTATGGAGAAGAATTATTAAATAAAACAAATACATGCATTTATGATTTTTATGTCTTCTTAGGAGAGACTCTGGGATTATACCCAATTCATCCCAAGGAGGTAATAATAAAGGAACTCACCACTATAGTATGTGGATAGGGATTTATGAATGGTATTTTGGTATATATTTTCGTAATGAAAGGGTTTTGGATGTTCAGATAAAAGGAGAAGGAGATATTTCTATAATTTATTGAGAGGAAATACATGGAAATTTTAAAAATGATAATGTGATAAACACATATTGGTTATAAAATATCCTATAAAATGTTTTTTATATATATTTATTTATTCTACAGTTGATATACATCTGCAAAATTGTTTTTTTACAATGAATATGACATTTATATCCTATATCTATTTTGTTTGAACCCACTGAAAAAAAATTCTTTAACAACAGTAATTAATTATGAAAATTGCACTACTAATTATGGTAAGAAAATAATTTATCATTATTAGATAAAATAAATTATTATGATTCAAAATATTAAAAAAAAGTAGATTCATATATATTCATAAATAAAATTAAAAATAAAATTTTGGTGCAACGAAATAGAATTTATTCAACGATAAAATTATTGTATGTAATGTTTTAGTATCAAAATTGATAATAAAATTAATTTGAATGAACTAAATTATAAAATATTAAATATAATATTACTAATTATACTATAAAAAAATTTAAAACATAATTTAACAATCTGTGTAATTTAAATGAAAAAAGAATTTCAAATATATATATATATATTTCACGAGTCACGAAAACAAATTTATTTTAAAAAAAATCTAAAAAACTCAACAAAAGAAAATTTATACATTTAGATTTAAAAAAATAAATGATTATTTTTTTCAAATAAATATCCCAAAAAAGAGGAATGTTATTTATATATTCTGTTTTAAATTCATGATTAATTCATATCTTTTAAAATATGGATTTACAGAAAATAGTTCATTTCCCTTGAAAAGATTATCAATTTAGTTATAATTAGCAGATAATAAATTAAAATATATTATAAACTTATAAACCATATAATATTATTAATTTGTTTAATCACATTCATACACTTCAACACAATAGATATGTTATAATGGTTATGTTTAAATATTAATATATTAACAGAGTATCTTGATTCATTAAAATATGGTTTTTTGTGCATCACTTGATATAAAAGATATTAAATATAAATAAATCTATCATAAAAATAAGTGTTTTGTGATCTAATATATGAGTTGTTTTTCAGGTCACACACTCTATCAAAATTTTGTTCACATTTTAAAATAATTGGGTGTTACACTCTCCACCCTTATATTAAAATTTTCATCATAATTAATTATTGATCTCCGAAATCAAGGGGTTGACAATTGGAAATACCATTCCTAAAATCCCAAATTATTATAAGGGTTTATAAAAAATCCTATTTTTATTATTGGATGTTAATATCAATGATAATACGGTTTATTCATATTTCTAGGTTTACATGAATATGAATGTATGAGGGAAGTAAACATATATACATAGAATAAAAGTGTAATGCCAAACTCATGATAGTGAATAATAGAGTATTTTTATCCTACTATATTTAATGTTAAATATAAATACAACAAACCCAAAACAATTTATTTTAAAATGACTCAAAACACTATTGGTTAATTTGATGTTAAGGGAATATGATACTATTTTTTTCAACATCCTTTTTATAATGTTGTGGAATTATTTTACTATAATAATAGATTACACAAACATATATATATATACATAATACATATCTGACATGATTTATCTTTTGGTTGTACATCATTTAATACTCAAATAAAATAATATCCAGGATTAATTATTTAATTCCTAAACCACTAAAATAAAAATTTCAAGGGATCATACATTCCATAAATGTTTGACAAACTATTCCTAATATCTTTATTAAAACAAAAATAGTTACAAAACTTATTAAAATATAATACATTATTATCTAAAACATCATTAGTAACTATCCTAATTATTGATAATAAATTTCAAAAATAGATAAGCTCATAACTCATCTAAAATATTTCAAAAAAATTTAAATGTCAAGAAATTTAGATTGAATGCCACTAAATCATATTCCCCATAAGAAAATAATGTGGATCTTATTTTCATTTAACAAATATTTGATTACCTCGGTCAACATAATCAAAACATTTATGCTTCATGAAGTAAAACATACATTTTCCAATATATTCAATAAATCCAAACATGTAGTAAAATATAGAAATGATAATATAAACCATATAATAACTGAAAAAAATTAATGACACAAATATTATCTCAAAAAAATATCTTAACCATTATAATATCAACCTAGAGAACATATTAATGTTTATCTTCCACCAATAATTAGTTTTCCACGAAGTTGAACTTTCAACTAAATCACTTTTATTGGTCATTGGTTATATTCAACATAATCTATATAGAACAATTACTATAGTATAATCCTTATACATTTCATAATTATTATAAGAAACATATATTTGATAAAATTATCCTAGAACAGTATTTTGTTAATCCAAATACAATAACATTAATCATTATAATTACTCTAAAACCCTGATGACCTTATATTTGTCATTATTTTTGGAAAATCACTTTATTAAGGGATTTGGGGGAACCCTTACATGACACATAGACCCTAAGGCACAAGGACCATAAATGAACCAATGTACAAGAGGCACAAATCATAATAGATACTAATGAAGTTTAAGTCACTAAATACAATTATAACCCTCCTTCCAAAAATAATCAATCCAATAAATATTTGTTAATGTCGTAATTTATACCTTGTTCTGTTATCTTCTTCAAAAGTTTATTCCTTTGACATGTAGGGAATCAATTTACATTTATATCTATATCCTTACAGTTGAATCAGTGAAAATTTGATATTTATTTCATGAATTTTTAAACATGATATTGGTGTTCATGGTCTCCACATGTATGGAAAACACACAATACAATTACGAATGTTCTATTGTGTTTATGCGAATAGTTATCAACTGTGGGGAAAACCTTCTCTTCTTACTTCCCCTTATATGTTTTTTTATCTTACATCCACTACTAATATTTCCTCCCTTTGAATCCATAAAAAATTAATTATTATTTATTTATCTTGATAACACATGATACAATTTTACCAAGTGATGATAATGTTTTGGAGACTATTCCCATAAAAATATTGTCTTAATCCCATCGAATAAACAACATAACTTCCAATATATTAATTTTTATTCAAAATAGTTTTCACTAATTCTACAAGGATTATTATATAAGTAATGGAATTCAATATATTAGATCATAACAGTACATATATTAATTATTACCCTAAACATTGTTAAAAACATAGCATGATTTAAAAAATTTATGTGTGGCTAATCTCTTAATTGAAAACATCGTGTATTTTGGAATGTTTCCGAATCATAAAATATTTTATAATCATTCTAAATGGAATCTATAAAACTTTCAAATAACCAATGAAAATCCCCTCATTATATCAAACCAGATGCCCACTCAGGTCCATTTTAATTAACTAGTTACGGCTTTATAGTGTCCGAACTCACATTTTATTAGTCCTGGTATCATTTGTGCCATATCCACATACAATTATAGAATCAATAAAAGTATTTATTTCTATAAAAACAACATAATATAAAAATTTACAAAAAAATAGGATCCTATTGTATACCTATACTATGTATATATCATAGTTTTATCTTCCATAATCTCTATATTCTTAAATATAGTCCCCATGGTTTCCCATAAATTTTTATGACACTAAATGAAACAAACCCAAAAACATTAGACAAAATCCAAGTTCTGTGTTATAGAATTATAATAAGATGAGTGAAATCACATCCTGAAATACATAATAGTTTAGTTGTACTATAAAATGATAAACATACATTAATTACATTGATATTTTAAAACATCAAATACCAAAATATTATCTATGAGAATCCTATTATTCCCCTTAGTTTATTCCTCCATATAGATCAAAAAATACAAAAGTATCATGTGGAAAATAAAACATCAGAAATTGGTGAGAAAATATGCTTCATAATAGTAATTATAAGAGAATGACATCATCAATAAATAAGTATTATCAATATGTCATGGAAATTACTGAAACATGTGGTGTTATTCATTAAAATGAGTATAATAAGGATGAAATAAATAATGGTCTAATAAAGCCATAAAATTAATCACATAATCCTGAAAATTATCAATTTATATTCAAAATAATGAAATAATCACATGGAAATCAATAACCGGCTTCATAATAAGGGAATTCATAATGTTTGAAATCTAAAAATGTCAAAACCATTCACATAACATATTAAATTTCTTGGTAGAAACCAATCTAGTCTGGAAAAATGATTTTTACCATGAGGCAAGTTGAGGAATCAAGGATATATATATATAACTAGGTCCCTTTATTCACATACATTCTCCTATTTATTCTTCAAATGAAATTGGTGGAACATAATCAAAATAAAAATTTATCTTAAAAAGCTATCATTTGAAATGTTAATACATACGACAAAAAAATAAAAATAATCATAAACCATAAAGGGGAATATAATGAATGGTAATAAAATTGTACATCCTTAGAAAGAAAATTATAAACTATCAAATGAACGAATAATGATTTTTTCTATACACCATATACCCAGGGGATCAAAATTACCATAAAGGATTGTTCTCAATGATGAATATAGATACAATAAAAAAACATTAAAAACATTTTTCATGATAATATCATTTGCACTGTTAAAATGACCATTTAAAAAAATGATCACAACTTTTTTTGAAAATTATTTTCAATCTAAATTTAATTTCTGACTTTATGATGTAATATTTCAATCATTGAGTGGCCATGATTAAAGGAATTTTCTTTCCCACTATATATATATATATATTAAATTAATGGTTCATTTTTTGTTTCAGTAAAATCAAAATAGGTCTTGGTTTCAAAATGAAATTATGATTCCTTCACAAAAAATTAAAACATAGAATTTCTTAAAAATTATAAAAAATTATTTTTGGAAATATTAAAAAAATAGTTAAATCATTTTTATAAAACATGGATTATGATGAAAATTTATTTTCAAGAGAGGAGAGAAATAGATTGATTTTATTAAAAATATTTTCTCTATAATTTTAAGTAACAATGAGTGCGAAAATGGTACTATTAATTGAATATATTAAATTATTATTGTAGGAAAATTAAATTTATTTGGGTTAAGATATAAATATGTAAAACATCCACCAAGGGATACAAAAAAACAATCTCAAAGGTTAAGTATATAAGCCACACAATGGAAAAAGTGGAGAATATGGCATATGTATCACATAACTAAAAGTAAGATGAGAAATTATTACCTCATGATCAATTTCCTTTGTATGTTTATAAACATCATCTATGATAAATAAAGGATTATTATAAATATAATATATAATCATAATAAAATATCTCATACCAAATAGGATTTACTTATAGTCTTTTATTACCAATTTATTATAAATTCATTGTTAAAACCATTGTTTCAGGTGATAATTGCTTCGTTTTCATATATTTTTTAGTTCAAAAGATTGTTTACTTTTAATTTGATTATGGGTAAATCATTAAAATATTTTTAATCAATACATAGGTATATTAAATATTCAATATATATATGTATTTATATTAACCTATTAATGTTTGTGGTAAAAATTTGATTACACTGTTTATGGAGATGGTAATGTGTATGTATGCATGGACGTTGAATCTATTTTTTACTATGGATGGACTGAATGGGAAATAAATATTAATTAATATTTATATAATAATTATAATTTAATTTTTATATATAATTTATATTATTCAAATAATCACATATTACTATCCATTTATGAATAAACTGAATATTTTCTCACATAACTATTTGGAAAAGGGTTCCCACATGTACACATGAGTGAAGATATTTTATTATAAATGGTTGGAAAGTAAGAATTTAAATGTGATATTATGTCCAAAAAAATTATTTATTGGTCATATATATGACATATATTTACTAAATATAACCTTAATATATTTCATTTAAAGAATAAGTGAAACACGAATATCATCAATTTGTGAGGTGGTAGTCCGCCGTACACATGAGTAGTGTTATCGTATCTCCCAAAGAATATAACGTAATAATGTAAATGTAATATAATAAAAATATATGTATATAAATTTAATATATATAATTTTAATATGTTAAATACATCAATATATCTTGTTTTTTAATTTGGTTATAGAAAATGAATTACATCAATTTGTGAGGCCTTAGTTCATCTTACACATGGTAGATGGTTATATTTTGTAATTGAATGAAATGGATATGGATATTTATTTCTGAAAATAAAATTATACATATATGTTTCTATTATATACTTATTTTATTTTATTAAAAGAAATTAATAAAATTTTTATGATGTTGACGAATAAATAAATTAAATAGACAAAAATAATAAATTTAACACTTATTTATAGAGACATTAATGGTTTATACCTAGAACATTCATAATAAGGAATCATAATCAATATAAGTAATATGAGAGTTGGTAGGTAAGTACGTATGGTATTATTGAATTTATTATATTATACAAAGGGTGTTGGAAGTGTGAATAATGGATGATAGGGTGAGTATATTTATATATGGGGTTTGAGAGAAAAGTAATTTTTAAAAAGGTAAATTAATACTCAAATTATTATGATGATAAAACCCTCACAAAATGGGTCATTAAATAGAAATACATATTAAATTCTCTAAATATTTATATATAATAAGTTTTATAAGAATATTATGTCATATATAAACCATAATTGTTTTGTTTAACCTCTTGATAAGACACTTTTTACCACAACCGATGTAACTAATTTTATCTATGTACATTATAAATTATGGTAAAAAATTATGTTCAACCAATTAGGTAATAAAAAGATTTATGATTAAAAAAATTGAATCCATTTTTTAAATTTAATTATGAGAAATGGTAGAATTACATTTAAAATTATACCACAAACATGATAAAAGAGGGGTCTTCCAAAGAGAAATAACTCATAAGTATATAATGTATTAATATCAAAACTGAATATGAAATTTATTAAATGGCCAAAAATTGTTAAATTATAATATATTTTTTTAATTAATTTTCAACCAATATAATATATCATTTAACTTTGTGTATATTTTAAATGAAATGTCTGTTTTCCGTAAAATAATTATTTGTCATTATTCATCAAAAAATTAATAACTTCATAAAATTATAAAAATTTCACTGAAAGATAATTTTTTCTTGTATATTCCAAGACCGAAGTTATATTTTAACATTAAATTTATAAAATTGGTATAATTTATATTTTCAATCATGTACCAAATACATGAAAAAAACTATATTTATAAAAATAAAGTCTATCAACAAAAATAATAAAATTTTATTTATTTGACATCTAATGTATAAATAATCATTGATTTTGTTATATAAATTTTTAAACCATATAATATTCATAATTTATTTAATAAAATTAATACCCGCCAACATAAATTCAAGTTTATATTATTCTTATTCAAATAAAAATATTTTAATAGAGTATCACGTTTCATTTAAATGCAATGTTTCATGCCATTCAACATATCTATGAGATTATATTTAAAGAATTATATCATTAACTCTTTGGGAGTTATATTCCATTTTAATCTGGTTATTTCATTAGAAACATTATTTCTTATATAGTATTACTCTATTATTGTATCTTGGTGTTATAAAAATACGATCATACTGTATTCTCCTGTTGACTTTTTGATCAATAGTATAAAATTTATAAAATTCGTTTATTATAGATTTTCATTCATGGCCCAAATAATTAGGTAAAACATAAATGATATTTATTATTGAGACACAAGGTCAACATTAAATCTAAATAAATGAAATATATATGAATAATATAATTAAATGAATATTAATATTTTATGTTGATTAATGTAATGATCATGAATTTAATTTCTACCACGTCAGAAACTCTCCATCATATAATGTCTCTCGTCTTATCAAAGGAAAATAACAATGAGCACTACTTATAATTTTTTTTGTTTACTATAATGCTGGAAATTAATTATTAGGTTATATTTGAAATTACGTTGCATAATATAATGTATACATAATAAAATTACTTACCTAAAATAGTCATCAATCTAATCGTAGTAAAACAAAATAGAGCGATGTTTCATATCCCACACCTCATGTATCGTTGTTTCAAATGTATATTACGTAGGAATTAGCCTAGTTTTGGGAAGATATAAAAATGTAGGTTATATTTCCCCATACTCCTATTCTTTCTTTCTGATTGGATGATTACATCTTGTACTCACACCAATGATATACATTCAAAAATAATCCAGAACCTACTAAGACAAATAAAATCTTAGAATAGAACATACATGATTATTCTTATTCTAGAAATTATTTATCATTGTGTTCATATTTTTATTGATATGAAATGTCCACCAAAAAGAAATATGCCCCCATAATGTATTTTACATTAAAAATGGACTTTTTGAGGAATCATGGAAGACAAAAATTCTAGAGGAACCATTTTTCCAAACTCAAAGAACATTAAGGTTTAAATTTTTTGAATTTTTATAAAATTATTCATTGAATAAATATTTATCATGATAGTCTCTATAAAAATTTCATAATTTATTCCCTATCACCTTTCCATTATTTAATTGAAAATTAAAAATTTCTATTGGAATTAATTCATGATGAAGGATTTTATAATCATGAGTTTTTATAGATTAAGTTCAACTATCCTCTATTGACTTGTTTTGATATAATTCATTAATAGATAGTAGTAACCTTGATATTATCAAAAACATATTGAAATTTATTTGTCTATAATGTTGTCTCAACATTAAAATAACTTTTAACTCTCCATTTATTTTCAATGATACACACATGATGAAGCTCTAATATAATACATCAATGTAATAATTCTTCTTGAGATAGAAAGAAATATTTAGTTTTGACCATGATATTCAGAAAAATTGGAAGCAAAATTTGGAATATATTTATCTTTATGTGAATTTTTTTTGAACAATGTTGTGGAAAATTGGTTGACTAGAAGGCATAATCGAAAAAAAAATATTTTCCAAATAGTAAGTGGATTTAGTTCCATTATTCATCTAATTTGTTGATATCATCAAATATTTCTCAAATTGAAACTATCATCATGAAATTTGTTTATAATATTATTTCATTATGTATGTAAATATAGTTTTTTAGTGTCAATAGTATAATCATTCGTATAGCGATTCATCATATATTAATGATCTATTGGAAAAATCCATCAATAACCCATGAATATAAAAAAAATTGATACATAATTCATATATATAATTTATTCTTCATAAATATATGAAATTATAGTTTTCCCATTTGGAACATACCAGACATTATTTCACAACATTGGAAGTCATTAATAGTGCACTAAATCATAACATGTGTTTGAAATATATTTTTAGAAGTAGAATCAAATGTGAAAAAATCATCATCCCAATGATGGTTTAATTCTTTACAAATGGTTTTATATAGAAATTTATATCATTTCTTGGATCATATGATCTATATATGATTTCCCACTAGAATGTAATTTTTTTCAGTCACATCCATGGAGGAATATTGGAAACATTTTCAAATAAGGGACATATGTTTTGATAAGTAATCATCTTGCCAAAAAATGAAAACCATAATTGGAAAGATCAAAACTAGCATTATTGAACTCATATAAATAATCTAGTTATTGTCGACAAAATTTCTTCCATTATAATCCATCTAAATGATGAAAAAACCCATCATTATATTTAATTATCTCAAGTTCATTTCATCGCGTATGTTTTGAGATTTTAGTGAACATGAAGTGATTTCAATACTTTGGAATCAATGGAATATTCCACAATGATTTTTATGGAACACGATTTGTTGTTCCATCAATATTTTTATTCCATTGAGATATATCACATTATTTGTAGTCAATTAAGCCTACTATTTCCTCCCTGAATTACTAAGACACTTTTTAGTGAGCTTAAATTTTGTTAGTAGAAAATAAAATCTAGTTATTTAAATTCAATTCAATATAATTATTTGATGACAAAAAAATAAATTTTTATTGAAATTTGGGAATTAACATAACATCAGAGCCACAAAAAATCTCAAGGAGGGAGAAAATGATGGAGAACTAGGTAATCTCTTTGAATGAAGACCTTATACTCTATAGAAATATAACCTAAACAATCATAAATAATAAGATCCTCATCTGAACTTCCATGTGGGAAAACTAGTTCGATGCAAAATTAGAATCCCTCAAACAATGATGAACTAGCTTCCCTTGTTTGGTCTTTATAGTACATATATGAGTAATATAAAACAACTCCCACTAATATCCCCCATTGATAGCTCTCACTGGAGCATCAATATCTGATTTGATATCAGCCACAGGAAATCGGTACCTCGTACAGATCATCAGACCAGAAATAAGAGAATGTGCATCCTTACCCAAGGAGGTTCCTAGTCCATAATAAGCACTGAACCCCATAATGGACAAACCCCAAGAATCCTATAGAACAACAACACACCTAATCATCACATTCAAATATGATCTGTCCACGTTCAGGTTCATACCACAAAGAGGAGGCTCCCCACCTGATCCAACACCCACATACCCTTTCTATTTTTCAAATTTATGTTCTTTATCAATATATAGGTGTCATTATATCATGAATTAATTTTTTTCACACTTTTCAGATTATCATATTCATTATTTTCACCTTGTTTATTGATAAAATTGTCTTTTGGAATTTTCATAATATCATTATTTTGGGGATTCTAAAATGAAAAATTATCATATATTAAATTCTTCATGCCACTCCATTCATTTCATTCACTAAATAGATGATGTTGGCTCATCACTCTATTGTGAAATAAAAAATTATAGTTTCTATGAAATAAAAAAAATTATATGGTAGATAAATTTATCCTGACATAACGAAGGTATTCCAAAAAAATTATTACATGTTCCACAAAAATAGTATCCTTTTTAAAAATTGTTAAATAAAAAATCTAATAGAATTAGATTCTATTGAAATTATTCTGATATTTGATCAGTATGATACATTAAAATTGATTATATTCAATTTCAGGTAAAAATAATTTCTTAATATCAACTTTTAATGAATAATTACAAAACACATTACAACTAATATTATTTTTGAAAGCATGGGATAAGAAATAACTATTACATATAATTATTTGTGGTATTGGTAGAGAGTAAATATTAAACAATATATTTTATTCATTAGAAAAAAAATATTTAATCATTTAAAACTGTTAAAATAAAAATAATTATATAAGAGTTTTAATCATTTCATTTTTTAAATAAACATTCAAATGAATAATTTCATAAACTACTAATAAATTAAAAATGAACTAAAATAATGTATTAAATAATTACATAACATATAAGAAAAAAATAGTTAATTTATATTAAACACAAGGATGTTTAATATAAGAATATTTTCTCCCTCCAAGTCTATCCTAGCCATTTCCTCCTAAATGATGCTATCACATAAATCAATATTCAATAATTTTGAAAAAGTGATTCAATTAAGTAGTTATTTTTTGAATTTTTAAATAATTCCCAACTAAGATATTATAATACTATTCTTTATAGCTTAAATAACTATATAAACTTATATTTATGATGAATTTGAAATTACGTAAGTTAAAAAATTCATAAACTATAATTAGATTTATTTTTAAATACAATAATAAATATTTTCAAATTGAACCATAATTTAATATATCTATATGAAACATATAATAATAGAAACAGGTGTATTATTTGATTCTTTCTAATAATTGAAATGATTCTTGGTAGTCAAGATAAGGGATTTTGAACTCTATAATTATATATTGGATAATAACCAAATCAAAATATTTAATGGGGAGAGACGGTCAGTAGTTGTGAATAATGGGGAAATATGTTATGGGGATGAATCTTGATGTGACTATGAATTGGGTAGAGGAGGCTGTGTAGTTTAGTTAAATTGGGTATTATATACCAATAGTTTTTTTGAAACCATTGATAACATTTTTCTATATAAATGTTTTTTAAAACCATAGGTATAATGGTCTATTATTAGAATCACTCTCCATATTTTAATGTTCTTAAAAACATAAAAAGTCACATTATAAATGTAATATAATGAATCCATTTTTTAAAGGGGTTTAATGGAAACTAGAGTGGTGATAAAATATAAATTCCCTCATTTTTTTAGTGGTTAAAATGAAATATCATGGGTGAAATTATGAAAGGATTGAAGAATTAACAACAAAAACATTTATATATGAAATTTATTTTTAGTCAATGAATTCCTTTTTATGTAATGTAGTAACACATGAAATATATTTCATTTGAAATTTTGTACCATTATAAAATATAGACATAAGTTTTCAATCAGGATTAAATTACCATTAATAATCAAAACCATGAATGATTTATTCATTTAACATTGACCACAAATATTAGTACTATTTATGGCTTATTAAATGATATAATTGACATAGTATGATGAATTGGATCCATTAACATATAGGATGTTACACTACAAATCCCATTTATCAGTTATTTTGAGGGATATGGCATTACTAGACTTGTTGATTTGCCAATCCTATGTACAAATTCAACAAATGAAACAAGATAGAAACTGTTTATCAGAGAAAGTTTGGATCATTGAATTCACTGCTCCATCCAAGTTCCCCAAACATAAAAACTAATATACTATAATCTCACAACGTACCATTGAGCATATTCCGGTGTAATTGCATTTTTTTCTCTCGACCATAATATTATGGATTTTCATATTCTTCTATTAAATAATTAATGACTAAAATGTACACATTTTAAAAATAAATAAATAAATATCATTTTATAATGATTTTGAAAAAAAAATTATTTTTTATATCTAGAAATTAGAATTAGAATTTTTTGGAAAAATATATAATTATGATTATAAAATTGTTTATTATAAATCCAAGAGTTTTTAATTGAATTTTATTTTCATAAAATTTATTTATTATATAATACTTATTTAAATATAAATTTTAGTATAATTTCAAAAGGACACATATAAATATAATAATGTTCATTGTGTTTTCAATGTCGTGAAAAATGGAATTTTTTTGATAAATAATTATTTTCACATAAAAGTGTACATTTTAGAATTTTGAGGAATGTTTTTTTAAAGACAATATAAATTTATAAAATCATCACTTAATGATTTTCCAATCATGGGTTATTAATAATTTTTTGAGAAAGTCAAATTTTTGGATAAGTATTAAATAAAATATGAAAATAATGTACCTAATATGAAACCGTAATATGAAAAAATGGATGTAATAAATAAATTAAAATTTATCAATGGACAAAAATATGTATTACCTTTTATATAATTTATTTTTGTGTTATTTTATAAACATTTCAAACCTATCATAAATCCTCACATACCTGTATTAAATGTTATGGTTTTAAAAACAATTAGTTATGAGCATCACCCTCTTCAACATCATTAATTTTTTTTCAACGATTTTGGTTTCTAAATTAATTAAATATTGGGAAAACCTCTTATTTGAAAAAAAACATGGGAAAAAATAAACAAAAGGACTATGATTTGGATTATTTTAAAAGGCATAGAACAAACTCATGCGTATAAATTAATAAATAATTGTTCACTTTTTTGAAATAAATGAACACAAAACATCACACTCTGATTAACATAAAAATCATTGAGCATCAAAACCAAGTTATTACCACTCAAAATACCCACCAATATGATTCAATGATATTAATTAGAATCTTGAACTATTTTATTACAAACCTATCAATCCAAGGGATTCTCTTCTTGCTCTTATATATTTAACAATGTTATTTTTATTAATCCATTTTATTTAAAATTATTCATGTTCACATATATTTTTACACATCCTGTTGATTTCCTTATGATTACAAAGGAATTATATAGGAACATTCACTCTTATTAATCCCTTATACAAATCTTTATGCAAACAAGCTACGGTGTCAACATTATCTCATGATATCCCTTTCCAAACTTGTATGTTTTGAATTCACATCCAAATTTCAACTTACAGTTATTCAAATACTTTTTCATATCCTTCATTTATTTTGGACTCCCATGTATTTAATAAATAATCCTTCGACATGGGATTAAATGTGGAGAAAGTTGATATTATGTAGTATGATATATTTTTCACACAAATTCATTCACAAGATTTGAATATAAGCGACGGGCCCTAATAATATCATCCACTAAAGAATGGGGTAATGTTTTATCTCATGACATGCCTTGTTTAGCGCATGTGCGGTTAGCCTGAGTATACTATGTTATGTTGTGTCTATATTTATCCTTGAATTATTCTTATGATGTCTTGTTTTATGTTGTTCCCATATTGTTATGATTCCAGGATGTTATCCTATTATATCGTGATTCAATTATCATGATTATGATTCTCAAACATCAATATTATCATGTTATGCTTTGTGACTATAATGTAAAACATTACCTTATGTTATTTATTAATAATATTTATAATGGTCTACATAGATAAAATAATTCTTACATACATCCCCATTTTTTACCATACATTTTTTGAAACAAATTTTAATTTAAGGTCTTGTTATTGTGTTTTTAAATAATTTTCTACCCCTATTTATTTTAATTTTTATATTTATATAATTACTCCAAATAATCTATGATTATATATCTTTTTTGGTTTTTGGTGTTTATCATTAAATATTAGATAATTTAATATTATATTAATGATATGGGTATTAATAGTTTCTATATACGGAAGGTATAGTAATTTTTGGGGATTAAGACTAGAAAACCCTTTTTAAAACCATAGTTATAAAATTAAATAGATGAAACCATCAATAATTTCTTTCTTATGTTTAGAGTTATTGTTTTTGAACAAATACTCCCTTTTCTAGAAACAAAAAGGTTGTTTCAACTATGGAAGAGATGTACTTAGGTGTAGTAATTATAAAGGTATTATTGTTTTTAACAACATATATAACTAATACAAGGAAAACAATCCCAAGACCGCACACCTAGAAAAAAATAAAAATGGGGTATGCTTTGGATTATCATGTTATTTTTAAAAACCATTATGAAATGAGTGGAAACACCTATGATGTATATTGTTATGAAATAGGTCATGGATTTCACATATTGAAACCAATAAATTTATAGGTTATGGAATAACAAAATTTAGGAGTTGTCTCTTTTAGGATCAAAATATGACCTATAAATATTTTTAGTAGTGTGAAAATTCTCATACCTATGTATATTTTGGATTGATTAAATGAGTTTAACTAGAATCAAATAGTTAAATCTACAAATATTATCCATCTATGAACATAAAATGTCATATATGAGTCTGCATGTACACTTTATGAGGTATGTAGGACATTAATAATATTATGGGAAGTAAAAAAATTATGTATGATGATACCCTTGATAGGAGAGATTATGCCATCAATGGATATTGTTTTTCCCTTCCATCTATAAATTTTTTTGTTGATACTAATAATAATTTTTGTGAAAAAATAAACTCAATGTTTAACCAAAAATAATGGGATATACATGTAATGAAAAATAAAATTTCTATCACTTATGTGTAAATTTCTTTTTAATTATAATTTTCCCATGCCAAATGAAATCAATTAAGATAATCAATTTTGATTTGGAATAGAAAATGTGCTACCCAGATATAACACCATATTGATCCATAGTGTCTTTATGATTACTAGTATTATTTAGGCTTCCCTCATAGGAAATGATCAAATCATCAATGGAAACCAAATTGGGGTTGTCTTCAGCTAAATCAATGGAAACCATGTGACATTAAATTCAAATAATAGAATGTAAAATAATGGAAAAAATTGTGCAAATTTATATTTAAGAAAAAATTGTAATTTTACTAGGTAAATTTTTTTATCTTCCATAATATTTTTATAATGTTAAATATAATTTATTTCTCCATAGGTTGTTATTCAAGGATTAAAATATCCAAAAAACTAATGTGGGTTTCTGATTAAAGAATGAATTTTAGGATAAGATCATATTCATGTTTGACTGGTGGGGTATCATTCATTGGGTGTTCTCTGTAATTCAAAAGAGAAAAAATATTTTACAATATTTTAATGAATAATTTAGATTTTTATGTGTCGAAAAATAACCTATTCATTAAATCAAATTTCATTTATGTAGTCAGATATTTGAGAAAGAGGAAGAACATACTTATTTTTAACTGTTAAATAGATATTTCACTAGATTATACATGATCCCCAAGGAGGAACTCAAGCTGTAATGGCCCAGGCATCTTCGGCCCATTCCTTTGTGAAAATGTGGTGTTGGTGGTGTTCTGGGAGGTCAAGTTGACTTGGAGGTTCATTTGGGTGGACCTTTAATGGAAAATGAAGGGTAATAGCCTTCGCATGGGAGGAACACAGGTTGCATAAACCGTGCGGCCAAACCATGCAAGGTTGGTGTTGGAAGTAGTGGCTAACGCACGGTTAGTGCACAGTTTGTCTAAATATGTGGACTAACCGTGTGAGGATTGTTGGTGAGGCAGAAGCTAACGCACAGTTAGCACATGGTTTCTTAAACCGTGCGGACTAACCATGCGAGCACCAAATGTTAGATCCTAAAATTTTGGATCTAAACTCTTTTGCCTCTAAATGGTTTGTTTAATCCTCTAAGTGGCCATAACTCAGGATTACCCTTCCTTGGAGATATAACAACATCTCCCTAGAATTTTGGAGGGGATCTGGAGGCTTCTCTTCGCGAATCAAAGCCGGTTTCTTGAGGTATGTGGTTATTCTTCCTTGACTTTGTTGGTTTCTTAGATCTACTTAGATATCCTCCTTGAATTCTCTCTCCTTCTTAGATCTATGATTGTTATGGGTAGATCTAGGTGTGTGGATGTTGAATATGATGAGCTTTGGTATTGGATGTGTTAGAATAAGATATCTAAGGAGTATTCATGGAGAATCGACTTGGTCTTCTTGGACGTTCTTCGACCGTTGTGGTTTCCGTCAAAACCATTGAGGTAGGGGATTCGAGGATTCAGTAATTGTATATGTGCAATCTTAGTGATATCTTGATTTTGACTTTGGATCACAATGGAATTGACCTAATTAAATACTTGAACCAGATTAAATGAATTTGTTTGATCACATGTTTTTTCTTTGTGACGTGATAACGGTTCGCCTCTTGATTTGCTAGATAGTGTGGTATATATGCCTTACTTGTTAGTATGTTTCTCTTGATGAAACAGATAAAGAATGTAAACCCGGAATTAATTGATATTTAATTGGATAAAGATAAAGAGGCATGTAAATGAATCCGGTTGTTGTTTTTGTGGTTGTTGTTTCAAATTGATGTTAATAAAATTTATGCTGATGTATGTGATTAATTTAGTTCGTTGGTAATCCTGAAATCTGTTGGTTCTTGTGGATGAAGGTGGGAAGACTTGTTAAAGGGCAAAGAGCCCAAATTGTTGTGATTTTTACTTTCCTACTTCTTGTGCTAATGTGATCTTGGATGAATGTTGTGATATGTGGGGGCATGGAGGCCTTGTGGTTGTGGTGGAAGATGATGCCTAGAGTGGCGAGATGCATCAGTTTATGAATATGGGTGTCAGGGAGGACACTAGGGATGATGGAATGGGATGAAATTATTGTTGGATTCTTGGTGCATTGTTAGGTTCTTTATCTACTTTACATTTCCCCACTGCTCAAGGAAACCGGTCTTGCTTACCCTTCTTCCAATAGAGGATAAGACATGCAGGGCATGCCACCTGCTTTCTGTGTTTAGCCTCTCAAGGGAGATTGGGTCTATGCCATTGATATAGGCGAAAAATACTTGATGGGTAGTATATCTACTCACCATGTTGATCCCCCTTGTGTTTAGTAGAATAGGATGCTTTTCTAGAATGCCTGGGAATATGGGAAAGTAATTCTATAATGAATGTTTGAATAAATTATGTTAACCCATGGGGTTGGAGTTTTTTGAACCTAATGATGAGGTTGAGAACTTTTTAAGGGACAATGGTTTTTGGATGTGATGTTAATGGAATTTAGTGTGGAATTGTCCATGGCTAATTAATGTTTGAAGAATTAATTAACGAACAGCGGAATTGATAAAAAGGGAATGAAGTAATCTAATAAATCTCTTAAAATGGTTTTGTTCTTATAGGATACCTAGTCTTAGAAGTGGTAGCTCAGAGTCCGAGAGATGTTAGCTACAGTTGTTTCTAAGACTAGGTTATGCCGATAGTGTGGTTGTGAGTTATAATATATTCCGTACTTTTTGTGTTTCTATATGCTACTCCACCATGTCAGTAAGGGAAACTAACACCCCAAGGAATGTGGGCCCTAGGGGGTGTTTTCCCAAACATTTCGATGGGAGGGTGAATGACTGACTACCTCCTTCGACCCCTCTCTCTTTTGTTGGTATATACATGTTCCATTAGGCACAGTGGTTAGTTACCCCATATATATGTATAGAGGGTTGTATTGGCTTGTGGTTATTTACACACATATATTACGGTTATAGTATCCTATGGACTATTATAGGTGTAACGTGTATAGTCTGTGATGGGTTGATGAATCTTACTCAGAGTATGGGCTGTAATGGCTTGAGGTAAAATACCCGACGTATGATACACGTTATGCGAGATGTGGTGGCTCCCAGAAACTACCTGGTTACTTTTGGTTGCGAGGATAGTGTGGTGCTTCGCCCAGGTATCTACCGGAAAGGCTTTGTGGTGCACAAGGTGCAGATTGTGGAGCTTAGCCCAGGTGTATTTGGGAAATACATTGGAGGGAGATTCACAGGACGTATGTCATTGGGGAAAAGTGACAAACCAAGGGGGAAGTAGTAGCGTCGTACATTTGATATTATTTACTATAAGCTATATTTTTATATTTGTTACACGTTATGAGTATCCATGGTGAGGTTGGGAACATAGTATACCTTTTTAGGTGACATTTTAGTTTCACTTGTTGTTCACTATGCTTTAACATGCTTTCATTACCTTTTCACAAGAGGCTTCAGGGAGGATCCTACTGATTATACTGTTATACTCACCCAACGTATATATAAATTGTTTTTCAGGTCACTTGGAGTAGGTTGGAGATCAAGATGGTTTCTACTATCTTGTAGTTCCAAGAGTTGTTCGGGCTTGTGGTTGCTACTATTTTTACTTTCCATTGGTTACTTGTAGTTTCCCCCTTTAATTTGTAGTATATTTTCATGACATTACATATGTGCACTTGGGTTTTCTTTTACACTTTAGTTCTATGTTGGAGTTGGTTTGTGTCTATGTTATCTCTCTCTTCCTCATGTGTTATGTTGGAGGGTAATGCCTCCCATTTGTGTGTTCATTATACCCTTGGTTCTAGTCACCAAACTCGGGCCTAATGGATACGGGACTCGGGGGTCATTATCTCCCTTCTAACATTTCCGTCCTAGGAGGGGTAAACATTGTGGGGATGGGTCATGATAGAGTGGTATTAGAGGTCTGGATGAGAGATAGGGTGGAGTTTGGAGTTAGGAAGATGTGAGGTTGCATGGGTTGGTAGGGAAATATTGCCATTCATGTTTAAGAAGTGATGTAAACACTGGAGACCGGCTGAGACATAGGCATTTAGGGCCCCCTATGATCTGATTTATGGACCTTTATGTTTACAATGGCTACTAAACGGGGTGATACTAGTTGCAGGGTAGAGACCTAGGAAAGGATCATGCATCATTATTCATTGTGCCTGTGTTTGAATGGGTAGACCATGGGATAGGTCAACCTAAAATGAATAAAAGCAAAAAGTTAATTAATTAATGTTGAGCCTTCCATATTCTAGGTTTAGGAGCTCTATGTGTTTTTTATTTTGTAGGTATTGCTCCAGGTCGACGTCCTCGTCATGATTTCGTAGAAGAAGTCCACCAGGATATTCCAGCAGGTCTCCATAGTGTAGAGGTTGACAACGATGACACAAGGAGGAAGACACTCCAAGAGTTTTAGTGCCAGAGTCTGCAGAAGTACGAGGGCTCCGTTTCAGATGCAGTTATGGAAAACTGTTTGGAGGAGGTTGAGATAAGCTTCAGTTCAATCCTTGCTCAGAAGGAGCACTGGGTGTTCTTGGCTGTGGCGATGCTGCGTGGAGCAGCGTGGCTGTGGTGGTTCCTATTCCTCGGGGTTCATGAAGAGTAAGCGATCTCATGGGAGGAGTTTCGAGGCAAGATTAGAGTGAAGTTTCTTTCCTCGACTGCAAAGGCGTCCAGTCACCAAGAGCTTCTTACCCTTCGACATGGGAGATCCAGTGTTCAAGAGTTTTGGAATCCATTTCAGGAACCTTTTATGATATGCTTCGGACCTATTTCCAGATGAGGTGGACAGGGAGAGGCATTTTGAGGAAGCTTTGCATCCAGAGATACAATGCCTGGTCACCCGATTTATGCTAAAAACATATCTTGACGTGCTGGCGAGTGTATAAGTTGTCGATAGGTCTTTTTCTAGGACCATATCATCACGAGAGGGGAATCTGGATGATTCCTCATGAAGAAGAGCTGTGGTCTAGGGTTCCCGGTTTTTAGGGAAAAACAGTTACTGTTTAGCCAGGGGTAGGTCCCAGCCGTTCACGTCTCGTTTCTCCGGTGGGAGAAACTATAAGGCCTATAAAAAGGGAATATGTGCTTGTTTTTCTTGTGGTGGTCATGTCCATCAGTAGAAGAAGTGCCCGACCATTCAGAAAAGTCATCGTGCACTGGTCGCTACACTCCAGGTTCCTCCTTTGAGATAATTCCAGCAGATGCACCAGTAGTAGTAGTTTGCACCAGTTTTAGATTACCAGTGAGTAGATGGGGTAGATAGAGGAAATCCCCATGATGCTCCATGTCCTCAAGGAGTAGAGTACGACCGTGGTTGTGGTCGTCATCACGGTTAGAGACGCCATGGAGGAGGTCATGGTCAGCTTCATGCTCTAGCATTGCTGCACCAGACAAGCCATATGCCGTTCGAGGTACCCTTTCCTCGTTTTCTACCTTGGTTTATCCCTTGTTTGATTTAGGAGAGAAAAAGCTCTTCATATCCACTATCCTTTTCCAGGGTTTGGGAATTGAGGTAGAGAGGATTCCAGTGCCCTTGGTGTTGACTATGCCAGTAGGAGGTCGAGCTGACTTGTCTGAAGTATATAGATATTGTGAGCTAGTGATGGGGAAGCACCACTCTTGGGGATATTTCCAATTTTTACGAATATAACCATATGTTTTCATCCTCGACATGGATTGGTTGTATTCGGTGCAGGCTATCGTGGATTTCTTCAGGAAGAAGGTTGTTTTCTTTGGTGTAGATGGAGAGCAAGTGGTGTTTGTCGGTGAGACAAACCCTCAGATGGGTCATAGGAGCATTTCATTCATAACATCCATGGTAGCTGAGATGATTCTGAGTTCTTCAGAGGTTCTACAGTTGGTTTTTCCTTCGATCTTAGAGGAGTACCCTGATGTCTTTCTAGAAGAGTTTTTAGCCTTACCCCCTCAACAGGAGATCGATTTCGGGATCAAGCTACAGCTGAGAGAATCTCTTATCTCTATGTCTCCATATAGGATGGCCCCTTATGAGTTACAGGAGAAACATATACATCTTGATGGTCTGTTGCAGTGTAGTTTTGTTTGGCCACGTGCGTCACCATGGGGTGCAGCAGTTTTGTTCTTGAAGACGGCTGACGACAGTTTACGGTTGTACGTCGATTATCATCACTTAAACGAAGTGACAATAAAGAATCTCTATCCTCTTCCACGGATCGATGACTTATTCGATCATATATCGGGTGCATGTTGATTTTCAAAGATATACTTATGGTCAGCATATCATCAGATGCGTGTGAATGATGAGGATATTCCAAAGACATCTTTCTGTTGTCGTAATGGGCATTATGAGTTCATTGTAATGTCATTTGGTGTGACGAATACTCCATATGTATTCATGGTATTGATGAATGCAATGTTCTTTGAGTTCCTGGAAAGATTGTGGTAGTTTTCATTGATGAAATCCTTGTGTACTCCATGTTTCAAGAGGAGCATGCAGAACATCTACGTTCCATTTTGGGAGTTCTTTGCCCAAAATCAGTTGTTTGGGAAGTTGTCGAAGTGTGTTTTTTGGGCTCGAGATGTCTGTTTCTTGGGGCATGTTGTGTCCCAACCGGGATTAGGTGTGGATCCATCAATGATAGAAGTAGTTGTGTCTTGGATAGTCCCCAATACAGTGTTAGAGGTGTGAAGTTTCCTTGGTCTCGTAGGCTACTACCGGAGGTTCGTAGACAATTTCTCCCGAGTTACAACTCCTATGATAGCTTTGACCAAGAAAGATCAGGGAGTTCATATGGATTGATCAGTGCCAGGTAGCTTTCGAGTATCTAATGGAGAAGTTTGTAAGTGCTCTAGTCCTTTTTCTTATGGATGAGGGTGTTCAGTTTGATGTGATCTACGATGCTTCACATATGAAGATAGGCATTTTTATCATGCTGCAGAGGTCAATTGATTCATATGGGTCTCAGCAGCTGCATCCCCATGAACGCAACTATGCCACCCATGATCTTAAGTTTTCAGTCGTGGTGTTTGCTCTGAAGATGTAGAGACATTACCTCATCGGTGAGCACTTTGTGGGTTTCACTGATCATAAGAGCTTGAGGTTTGACTTCTCCCAGCGTGACTTGAACATACCACAGTGTAGGTGGATGGAGTTCTTATAGGAATACAACTTTGAAATATTGTATACACCTAGAAAGGGGAATGTTGAAGCTGATGCGCTAAGCCGAAAGTCACGTAGTGATGATGTGCGTGAATCCTGTGATTCCTAGAGAGTAATGGAAGAATTTTCATCCTTCCATATTAATATGGGATAAGTTCGGGGTAGAGGTTGTCTTTTTCAGATGACAACACAATAATCCCTAATGCAGAAGGTGGAAGAGTCCCAGTTAGGGGATCATGGGGTGGAGGTCAGGAGAGACCAAGTTGTTTGTGGTGAGGCCCCTGATGGTTGGTCAGAAGATGAACAACACTGAGTGTTGTATCATGGAAGGATTTTTGTCCCCTGGGAGATGCACAAGACATTCCTCAGGGAGTTCTATAGTTCACCTTTAGTAGTACAACCTAGCGTGACAATGATGTACTGATCCTTTAGGAGTCAGTTTTGGTGGCCCGGACTGAAGTTTGCGGTTGTGGAGTTTGTGTCTCGATGTTTAGTCTTACAGAAGGTGAAGGCCAAAAACCATGTTCATGGTGGTCTTATCCAGCCATTATAGATTCCTCGTTGTATGTGGGAGGATATATCAATGGACTTTTTTACTGGCTTTCCTCGAGTATCGAGATGAAATGATGCTATTTGGGTGGTAGTAGATCGTTTGAAAAAATCATCCCACTTAATAGTGATCAAAGATTCAAGATTTGTGGAAGTTTTGTCAAGGAAGTATCTGGAGGAGGTGGTGAGAATTCATGGAGTCCAAAGTGTGATCATTTCTGATTGAGATCCTCATTTTACCTCCAGGGTATGGAGAGGTCTCTAGCAGGCATTCAGTTCTCATTTATGCCTTAGCACTGGTTTTCACCTTCAAACAGATTGTCAGACAGAGAAAACCATCCAGACTCTTAAAGACATGTTACACTCTTGTGTTCTTGATTTTGGTGGTTCATGGATGATGCACTTACCCTTGGTAGAGTTCTCTTACAGTAACAATTTTCACTCCACCATCGGTATGGCGCTGTTTGAAGCATTGTATGGCCGACCTTGCCATTCTCCGTTGTTCTATACTAGGGTCAGAGAGTAGGCAATTCTCAGACCAGAACTAGTGCAGAATACAACGGAGATGGTTCAGGAGATTCTTGAGAGGATAAAGGAAGCGCGGGTTCATCAGAAATCATATTTCAATCAAATAAGGAGTCCCTTAGAGTATTATGTTGTGGATCATGTGTTTCTAAAGGTTAATCTCTTTCATGGGTAGCGAAGGCTTGGTCGTGTGAGAAATAATTCTCCTCGCATTGTTGGGACTTTCGAGGTGTTAGCCCATGTGGGACCTTTTGTGTATGGAGTAGCACTTCCCCCTTAGATGAATCAGATACATGATGTTTTCCATGCATCACAGCTTCGTCTTTATGTTCATGATGACTCTCACATCATCGATTGGTGAGAGATCGATGTCGATGATGATGAAACCTTTGATGAGCGACCTATGGAGATCCAAGATGCAAGGAGAAGGTGTTGTGTGGGCATTCTATTCCTTTAGATTGTGTCTTGTGGTGACATGGTGTCATGGAGGAGAGTACTTGGGAACATGAGACACAGATACGTGCTCAGTACATAGAACTGTTTGATGTTTGAATCTTTTCATGAACCGTTTTAACTTTTGTGGTTATGAAACATTCATGTTTATGATATATCACCCTTTGTTTCTTTGGTGGCTTTCTCTCTTTTGAGTGGTATCTTGATGGGTGGTTGTTCAGGCCATGTTTCATTTTCTCATTAGGTAGGTTTTGGATTCATGAGGGCAAGAATGTTTTGATAGGTATCTGATGTAATTGCCCAGACCACTCTGGTATATTCATTTGTGAAAATGTGGTGCTGGAGGTGTTCCAGGAGGTCAATGTGACTTAGAGGTACGTTTAGGTGGACCTTTATGGGAAAATAAAGGGTAATAGCCTTCGCATGGGAGGCCCACAGTTTTTTTAAATCGCACGGCCAAACCATCCAAGGTTTATGTTGGAGGCAGTGGCTAACACACGGTTAGTGCACGGTTTGTCTAACCATGCAGACTAACCGTGTGAGGATTGTTGTTGAGGCAGAAGCTAACACACGGTTAGCGCACAATTTCTTAAACCGTGCGGACTAACTGTGTAGGCACATAATGATTGATCCTAAATTTTTTTATCTGAACTCTTTTTCCTATAATGGTTCGTTTAATCCCCTAAGAATCCATAACTCAGGATTACCCTTATTTGGAGATAGAAGAACCTCTCCCAAGCGTTTTGGATGTGATCCTGAGGCTTCTCTTCGTGAATCGAAGCCCGTTTCTTGAGGTATGTGGTAATTCTTCCACGTTCTTGTTGGTTTCTTAGATCTACATAGATCTACTCCTCCTCTTCTCTCGCCTTCTTAGATATATGCTCGTTATGGGTAGATCTAGTTGTGTGGATGTTTAATATGACGAGCTTTAGTCTTGGTTTTGTTAGGAAAAGAGATCTATGGAGGATTCATGGAGAATCGGCCCGGTATTCTTGGGCGTTCTTCGACTGTTGTGGTTTCCATCAAAATCGTTGAGGTAAGGGATTTGTGGCTTCTCTAAATGTTTATGTGCTATCGTAGAGTTATCGTGATTTGGAATATTGGTCACAAATTGAATTGTCCTAATTAAATAATTGAACCAGATTAAAAGAATGGGTTTGATCACATGTTGTTTCTTTGTGCCGTGATAATGGTTCACCTCATGATTTTCCAGATAGTGTGATATATATGCCTTGCTTGTTAGGATGTTTATCTTGATGAAACTGATAAAGAACGTAAATCTGGAATTAATTGACAATTAATTAGATAAAGATAAAGAGGAATGTAAATGAATCTGATTGTTGTTGTTGTGGTTATAGTTCCAAATTGTTGTTAATAAAATTGATGTTGATGTATGTGATAAATTCAGTTGGTTAGTAAACCTTAAATATTTTGGTGCTTGTGGATGAAGGTGGGATGCCTTTTTAAAGGGCAAAGAGCCTAAATTGTTGTGATTTTTACATTCCCTCTGCTTGTGATGATGTGATCCTGGATGGATGTTGTGGTATGTGGGGGCATGGAGGCATTGTGGTTGTGGCACCGGATGAGGCCTAGAGTGGCGAGATCCATCAGTTTATGCATATGGGTGTCAGGGAGGACACCAGGAATGATGGAATGGGATGACGTGATTGTTGGATGCATGGTTCTTTGTTTGGTTTTTTATCTGCTTTACTTTTTCCCACTGCTCAAGGTAGCTGGTCTTGCATACCCTTCATCCGAAGGAGGAAAAGACATGTGGGTTATGCCATGTTCTTTCCGTGTTTATCCTCTCATGGGGGAATGGGTCTACGCTCTTGCTATAGGAGGCAAAGACTCGACGGGTAGTACATCTACTCACCGTGTTGATCCCACTTGTGTTTAGTAGCATAGGATTCTTTTCTAGAATGCCTAGGAATATGGGAATGTAATTCTGTAATTAATGTTGGAATAAATGATGTTAACCCATGGGGTTGGAGTTTGTTGGAACTTAATGATGAGGTTGAGTAATTTTTAAGGGACCGTGGTTTTTGGATGTGAAGTTAACAGAATTTAGTGTTGATTTTTCCATGGTTAATTAATGTTTGAATAATTAATTAACGTATACTGGAATTGATAAAAAGGGAATGATGTAATCTAATAAATCCCTTTAAATGGTTTGGTGGTTATAGGATACCCAGTCTTAGAAGTGGCAGTCCGGAGTCCGAGAGAAGTTAGCTGCACTTGTGTATAATACAAGGTTATTCCCATAGTGTGGTTGTGAGTTATAATATATTCTGTACATTTTTTCTTTCTATACGCTACTCCACCCTGTCAGTAATGGAAACTGACACCCTGGGGATTTTGAGCCCTGTGGGGGTTTTTTCCACAAAATTTCGTTGGGAGGGGGAATGGATGACTAACCCCTTTGACCCCACTCTCTTCTCTTGGTAGAAACGTGTGCCATTAGGCACAACGGTTAGTTACCCCATATATGTGTGTAGAGGGCTATAATGGCTTGTGGCTATTCACACACATATATTCTGGATATAGTATCATATGAACTACTATAGTTGTAACATGTATAGGCTGTGATGGCTTGAGGATCCTTACTCGAAGTATGGGTTGTAATGGATTGAGGTATAATACCTGACGTAAGATACACGTTATGCGAGTTGTGGTGGCTCCTGAAAACTACATGGTTAATTTTGGTTGTGAGGATGGGGTGGTGCTTCACCCTGGTGTTTGCGGTCAAGCCTTTGTGGTGCACGAGTTATAGATTGTGGAGCTTAGCCCAGGTGTATTCGGGCAAGCCTTTGGAGAGAGATGCACATGACATATGTCGTTGGGGAAAAGCAGAAAACCTGTTGGGAAGTAGTAGCAGGTTACCCTTGATATTATTTTCTATATGCTATATTCTTGTAAGTGTTTCTTGGTGAGAGTAGCCATGGTGAGGTTGGTAACTTAGTATACCTATTTAGGTGACATGTTATTTTCACTTGTTGTTCATTGTTCTTTAGCATGCTTTATTTACCATTGCATGAGAGGCTTCAGGGAGGATCCAACTTAGCATACTTTGATGTTTATTTCCTTAATGAGATTTTTATATAATCCCATTATTTATGTTATCCATAGGTTATCCAATTCATATGTAATGAATCAATGGTAGTTAAGAGCTCATAATGGATGATTATTAATGATTTTTTTATTTTATTCCACGTCTTTAGATTTATGTACACAGTCTTCCAAGACACTAGACATTACGATCCTTGGAATGTAATTTTTCTATTAATTTTGATTAAATTCATGTAATGTTTTGTGTAAAAGACTGAAGTCATTATAGTTTGTATCAAAAGAACTTTTTTTATGATATTATAAATATATACCATTAGTAAAAACCCTAGGGATAAGACTATTTATAGAATAACATCCCTAAATTTTGGTATGTATAGAGAATGTTCCTTAACTATAAAATATATCACGGTCTAGATACTAAATGTGGACATAGTTCAAGATCATATGATCATATGAGTGAAAACTCCAAAAAGTTGTTCCATGCGAGATTTGGGGTAACCTTGTACACGAAAATTGGCCTTATTTTGCACCTGGTTTGACACTCATGGAGGATATTCATTAATATATTCATAATCTCATTAAAACCCCTTATTAAGGGAAAACGAAAATTCCCATAAGAATTTATGTTTGGAAGAAGATCATATATAACAAATATCGAATCACTGGGAACCACAAGTTAGGATTTTCTTTTCCATTACATGTTTTTCCCTATATGATCAAAATTTTCCTATTATTATTCTATGAATTAATTCCCCCTAATTGAAAATCTTTTTTCAAAGATAATTATTGGAAATAGACAAACACATGCCAATAATAAATGTGATTTGAAATGTGTTGATTTCCCTAATGAAATGAAAAATATGACGGGAACAAGTGATCAAAACATTATGATAGTACTCCCAAAATTGGATCATGTTATGAATAATAACATGAATCATGTGGAATGTCTTACTTCTCTATGAAATGATAAATTTTCCATTGATTCATTCATACGACAATGCCATACGATGTTTATTGGATATTTTGATCCCCTCCTCACGGAAATACTAATTACATCCACTGAAAATATATTCAATTTCCTTATGTTCTCAGAATATGAGATACTTGTGTTAGAGGTATATCATTTTTTTGGGGAAGTAGATCAGTGGTGTAATATGTTCAAAAATATGTTTTCTAATGATAATATTAATGCAATCGACTCGGATAATTCAAGATAAAAAATTCCTGAAAAAAAAATTCATCGAACACTCCTCAAAATGAAAAGTGAGATCCTTTGACTTAAGAAAAATAAATATGAGTCTATCCTGGAATATGAAGAAACCTTTACAATTCTGGTAAGATACACCACTAGTTATATCATTAACACTAAAATAATGGTTGGACTCTTATTTAGTGGACTAAAGTCGTGTCTATGAAAACATTGGCGATTTGAGAATTTAAAAGTTATGAAGAGATTGTTCATTGTTCCCTTAATGTAAAAATGGAAATTAGATAATATATGTGGCCTCATGGGCCTAACAACTAAAAGTGAAATCTGCAGACTAACATGGTGGGTTCAACCAATAAATCCCATGATGGAATGAAGCTGGAATATCCCATGTGTCAAAATTGTGTGATGAATTATTCTGGGAACTCTCTAAAGGTTACTAAGACATGATTAGAATGTGGTTGAATGGGGAATTTGACTATGAAATGCCATAGGAATGTGATTAATTATACTAATGTGGAAGAATAAAGAAATTATCAGATCAATACTCAGCCTATAGTGCATTGCTTCAACTGGAAGGATCATGTGAATTTGTCAAAAAAATTTCCAAAGACAAGGATTTTCCAGGGAAATCAATCACAACCTACAACAAATAAAAGGAAGGGAATATGTTATCACTACTACTGAGGTAGAGATAGATAATTATGTCATGAAATGTATGATATTTATTCATTTAAGAATATTTAATGTACTATTTGATTCTATTTCCATGTATTCTTTAGTATCTTCCAACTTTAGTAGAACTATTCAATAACCACATCAAAATTTGGATGCACAGTTATCCATGAGAACAAAAAATACGGAAATTATTTCATCCAATGTATATAACTCCCACCCATATATGTTTTTGGACTAAACGTTCCAAAAAATATTCACGTACTCTCTTTGTTAGATTTTAGTGATATATTTGTCTTGTATTGCCTATCAATATAAAAAGCTATCATCAACTTTCATGAAAGGGATTTTAGTCTTCACATCACGAAGCATAATCCAAGTATTTAGAAGACTAAGGAGGAATATGAATCTCCCACTTAATCATCATCTTAACTGTGGTTGTTAATACCTTATGAGAACTCATATCTCACTCAAATTATTGAGACAATGGAGACAATCATTCTTGAAGATATTCCCATCACGAGGGGTCACACTGATGTATTCCCAGAAGATTTTTCTGGTTTTCCTCAAAACAAAGAAGATGAGTTATTAATTAAAAATCTTATAGAATCTCTGTCTATGTCAAATACATCTTATATAATGGCCAAGGTATAGTTGGCAGAGCTAAATAATCAGTTAAAACATAATTTGGTAACGGGTTTTATTCACACGAGTTCTTCACTATGGGGTTTATCTATCCCCTTCATCAAGAATAATGATCAATAAATATTCATATGAATCTTTTATAGAGATGTTAACAGAATCATGATAAAAAAAAGTATCCCCAACCTCAGATATCTGAATGATATTATTAGCTACATGGGGATGGTTATTTCTCTAAGGTGGACGTTCGGTCGGGTTATTTCTATTTAAAGGCGAGGAAGGAACAAATTCCCAAGACTAACTTTAGAAGATGTTATGAACACTATGAGTTCAACGTGATTCCCATATTACTCACTAATTCTCTATTAATATTCATGGATTTAGTTAAAAGTTTCTATATAGATTATCCTAGACATTTTTTGGTAATCTTTATCAATAATTTCTGGATACACTCCATAAGGAAGGAGGAACATGAGAAGAATTTTAATACAATACAAAAAACATTACGAAGTGAGAAGCTATATTCCAAGTACATTTGTTGTGTGTTTTTGATGGAGTAAGTATCATTTACGGTGAATTATATCACCACCAATGGGATATCTGTGGACACTTCCATGAAAAATGAAATCGAAGAGTGGCCCAATCCAATATCTATAATGGAGAACCGTAGATTCCATGGTCTAGGTGGGTATTACTGAAAATTTATGAACGACATATCATTATTGTAAAACCCAATAAATAGGCTGACAAAAATGGGAATTCGGTTTTTAAAGACTCAAGAATTTGATTAAAGATTTGTGCAGATTAAAAATAGGCTTATCACTAGGCCAGTACTCACACTCTAGGAAAGTGGAGAACTCTCTGTGGTGTATAGTTACGCTTCAAATTAAGGATTACTATTTGTGATGATAAAAAATGATAAAGTGATAGATTACACCTCACAGACATTGTAAATTCATGAGAATGCATCCTATACATGATCTGGAGTTGGGAGCTATGTTATTTTCATTGAAAATCGGGTGGAATTATCCTTATACGGAGAAGTGTGAGATATATACTGATCACAAGAGTCTTAAATATATATTCACAAATAAAGAGAATAACATATTCCAATGAAGATGGTTGGACCTCATAATGGATTATGACTACTCAATCCACAACTATCTTGGTTACAAAAATAAGGTGGCAGATTCTATAAGTAGAACAGATGCTCCATCATTTTCAATGATGAGAATTGAGAAGCATCAAATCTTCTTAGACCATTAACGGATGAAAATGTGAATCATTTAGAAATGAATGTCATCAATCATTTCTCAAAAAATTTCTCAAACATCCCTCTTTGAAAAAATAATGGATTCTCAATGAAATGATGTGAAGATTCAGAAAAAAGTGGAAGCTATAAAATTTAGAAATTAACAATGTTCCAAATGAATGTGGAAAGACTCATAATATTTTGTTCATTATTATGTGTACCATCTGATCCAAATATAAAGAAGTATCTTATGATCTTAACCATATCTATTCACCCATGTATCAAAAGGATGTATTGAGATCTACGAGAGAACTATCGATGGGACAATATAATGAATGAGGTTTCTAAGTAGACATCAATGGTAATAGAATTTAAATAAGTGAATAATGAAAGGAAAAAATATTAAAGGGATGATTCAACCATTACCCATACAAAAAACATAATTGGGATAACATCACCATGGCATTTTTTAATGGGTTTCCAAAGACATCCAGTGGAAACAATGCTATATGGGTTATTGGGGATCATCTCACAAGGTCAAATAACATTACAAAAATTTTCGAGGACATATAATTGGATCAACATGAAAGGATATAAATCAAATAATTTGTATGGATGCATGTAATATGTGACGACCCATCCCCCAGGGATCGTTCCGTGACTACCCCAACCCCGCCTTCCATAGGCTAGGGGCTGGCGATTAGGACAAAAGGCGTATTCCCAAAAACTTGGAAGCCATTGCCTTTAAAACCTGTAAATGCACGCAACTAAGAACACAACAAGATAGAAACTCCAGTACACTATATAGTAAACAACTGAGTACAGAAAGTAAAAAGGAGCTAGAATAAAAGCCCAACTGAAAATTACAAGTCCTACTGAATACAAAACAACTGACAAAAGAATGAAAACAAATATTGGGTCATCCAGCAATGTTCCGACATAAAGGGTAGGAAAAGATTGCCTCCTCAACACTCCGCGTCCATCCATCTCCTCCGTGTACTGACACGCCATATGGTCTAGCTCTGGGTACCGTCCTATCCTAGTAATCTATGCCTCAGTCAGAGCTATGTGTCGTCTTCATCCATCACAAAAAGGTGAGGCCATAGACCGTGTAGGGTTGAGTATAATGATACTTAGTAGGGACCCCAAGACCGTCAAGGTCCCCCAAAAAACCCCAAGGATAAACAACAAAGTAAGAATATCAATAGATAACTCCATATAGTTATATGCCCATTCATATACCAAACTTATTAATTAATCCATCTCAATAATGAGAAAAACACAGAAGTACTGACTCATCTCAACCGAGATTTTATTTTAGGGGTAGTATCAAGTAACATCACCATTCAAATTGTCGAACACCTAGGATACTGGAAAAGGCCTCCTCTATCGAGTATAGTGGGCATGTCACGTCACCAAGCGTGCTTCCCACTAACCTTGGACTGCTGAGGTACTCCTCCTATTGAGTAACCTGGATTTGTCATGTCACTAAGCATGATCCCCACCGTGGTTCTACCGTGACACCAAGGCGCTCTCCACTTTGTGTTTTCAACGACACTAAGGAACTCGCCACTGGGCTAGTCGAGTCACTCCGAGTTGAAATGGTCAGTAGTCGTCAGGTCTCAACCAGCTACATGATCTCCATACTATGATCTCTTGTCTCTAGGAGGATCCACTCCACAAACTATTTCTCGATATTACAACTATCACAAATTCAAATGAAGAATTATCTCAATGGTCTTCCACATCATAGGGGTCTCAACGCAAAAGACGACGCGTCAATCGGACGCCTGATCTATGAGTTATTAGCCAGTCCCGAGGGCCTGATTGGATTCGTGCTTAATCCAACTAGACCATTTCCCATCTAAATAAAATCTCAGTGGGGTATACTCAAAGGGACCATCTCGCTCCAAGATTCCCAGCACCATTGATGGTTCATCAAACGGACACCCAATGCAAGAGTTATGGTTGAAGGAGAGTAAATGGGACGTAGTGGGCCCGAGTCTAGTTCGACCCAGTTGGACCAACATGGCCCGACCTCGAAAGGGTTGACCCGGTTTGGGTCGACTCAGCCTGACCCGTAGGGTCAGTCCCGACCCATGATGCGGCCTGGTGATCTGGGCGGTCCGGTGGTCCGTGAGGGCCTTGAGAGGCTGTAGGGCCCGTGGATGATGCAGGGCGGCACAGTAGGGGGGGGGGGGGGGAAGTTGCGAGGGTGTGGGGATGGTTTGGAGGGGGCACCACGAGGCGCATTGTATGATTAGGGCGGGGGGGGGGGGGGGGTCCGCAAGGGTCGCCGTGAGGGGCGTGGGCCGGTTCGGTAGGGGTGCCTCGGCGGTGAGGGCCGGTTCGAACGGGGCGTCACAGGGGGAATATGCTGGTTCAGCTGGGACCCCGTGAGGGGTGCATGTTGGTTCGGCTGGGGAACCATGAGGGGCACCGGCTCATTCGGCTGGGACTCCGTGAGGGGCGCGGGCCCGTTCAGCTAGGGCGATAGGTACGGCACGGTTCGGTTCGGTTGGGACACCACGAGGGTCACGGGCCGGTTTGGGAGGTCGGTAGGCAGCGTGAGCCGGGATGACATGGAGGTCCGGTGGCGTTGTGGCCGGTTAGGCCAACGAGAGGCCCGTCCGTGGTGGCGGCACGACCGGGGAGGCTCGGCCGACGAGGCTCGGACGGTGGGAGGTGCGGCCGGCAGGTGGTGCGGCTGGGTGAAGCGGCGTCATTGACTTCATCATTTTTGGCATCTTTATTCCTTCTGAAGAACACCACAATGAAGTAAAATGGAGGGGGTCAAGCCATGTTTTTCTTGGACACACGCTCCGTGTTTAGAGTTGTCGCATATGGCTCAACAAGGAAGAAGATCGTCAAGCTTACATATTCCAGCATAATTTCATTTCCAAACCGCAAATGAAACCAAGTTAAAAATATGGGAAAAGTATTATCATGAAAATAATCCCCCTACCTCGAGTTGATATGTCGACGGCGTCGCGGGGAAGAAGGCGAATCGTTGGGAAAAAAGGATTTCGGTGTCATTGGCATTTTCCTCGATCATCAGTTTGTGCGTTGGTTCAACGTAGTCGAAGACGTCCTACGTCGGAGGATGTCTCAAGGAAGAATGTATAAGTCGTGGAAAGCATTCATTGTTGTCGTTATTCATTGGAAGAACGCATTCATAGTTTGTAGAAGTAGTTTTACGTTGGAGAGCTTTTCTCCCAAGGCTCCACCAAAAAGAAAATTACATACTGATGTGTTTCCCCTAACTTTGATCATTGAAAAAAATTCTAATTAGCCTAATAAAACACATATGTTGGAAAAATTAATTAAGGTGGGTTGGCATAATTAATGTGGAGGATTCTCAAGAGGCTCCTCCACAATAAAGGGGGGGTGGGGGTTGAGTGGTTTTCTCTCTATCCATTAATAGTGTTCAGGTGGTCTGTGCCCCAAAATTCAATTTGGGAGGTTATTGGGAACTCTAGTGGTACCCACCACAATTAAACATGAAGAAGAGGATTAGATCTGGAGCACCCCAACTCCCAACACCCACATGGGTGTTGAAAATAAATAGAAAATGCCACACAATTTTATTTTTATTTTATTCCTTTATGTAAAACCCAAAAAACTAACTTTCACCCCGAAACAACTGCCGTCGAGGTGAAAGTATCTTTAACCGAATATCGACGCTGTGAGTTCAACGGTGCAGTCAGATTTCAATTTCGTGCAATGGCTCGAATGTTAGAAAAACCCGATTGCATGTTTACTAATCATACCTGAACAAAAATTAAGAAATTTATTAGAGGCACTCCGAGACTCATAATCATGCTACATCAATTTTCACAGACTCGTTAAATTCACAATTCTTTTATAAAAATTACTTGGAAATTCCTATTCTTTACATAATAAAACTGTCAATTTTATTTGATCAAGATTTTAGATTCACCTTGAAGTTCTAGAAAAGTCTCTTACATTCTATAAGCACTAAGCTGAACATTAGTACTACCAATCATCCTAAAAATGACGAGAAATTTGAGAGATCTATTCAAACAATTGAAGAAATTTTTAGAGTTTGTTCTACCAACTTCAATGGCAGAAGGGACCAACACTTGCCTCTGTTGGAGTTCTCTTATAATAAGAGTTTCCACATGAGCATCTAAATGGATCAATATTAATCCCCTTATGGGAAAAAGGTGTAGATCATCATCATGTTGGGATGAGGTTGGTGAGTTTAGGATGTTTGGACCAGAACTGGAAGAGGAAATGGTGGAGAAGGTGAATATCATTTAGCATCACATAAATGTATCCCAAAGTCAATAGAAAAGTTCTAAAAACAATCATCGACAAGACATTGAGTTTAATATTGGAGACATGGTATTCCTCTTCATATCTCTATAGATGACGCTCATGAGATTTTGGTAGAAATGAATATAATAACCCAAGATTTTATAAGATATATTCTTTTTAATTTCTTTCATATCTTTTGTTGTATGATACACCATGATTTTCTTGAGTTATACGCAACACCATATTAGCTTGCAGTATACGCAACACTAATCCTGGATCGTGTTACACACAATTTCATGTTTGTTTGATAGTAGTTATTCTACGAAACATTGAGTATATATATATATATATATTCAATGTATTTTTTATACGCAGCAACAAAATAGTCGTGCACTACACGCAACCCTGTCTTGGCTTGCATTACACGCAATCACAACCTTCCTCGATAGCGTGTGTTATACGCAATACCGAGTTTTACTAAACAACGATATATTATTATATTATTATGAACTAGCCGTTATGAATAGTATTAACTAAAATTTGAATTTTATAACATTATTATTCATCTTAAACATTTTCTAGAACATGGTATAAGAACAAAATAAATTTTTCGGGTAAAATAAGTATTTTTCAAAAAATGCAGTTTTGCCACCTTTGATTTCGCACCCACTTTAAATCTAGTTTTGAATTGTTTATAAGTTCAATTTTACAAAATAAAATTATTCTTTGGAATCAGGATATAAATTTTACCTTGACTAAATTTTTCATATTATTCTGATAACTTTCATATTTTAATGAATAGTAAAAACACGCTATATTTTAATTAAAAACAACTTTTTTAATCGTAATAACTTTTTTGGTTAAATTATAATATTGAATGGTTTTAAAGTATAAATAGAATATATTTTTACCATTTAATATAATTTATGTTATTAGCATTGATTTTACATTGAATTCATAGGTTAAATCAATTTTATCTTTTGCAATGTTTTAAACAAATACCCGTTTTCATTTGACAACAGGATTAATTTTAATTTAATTTCTGCAACTTCTGTGTATTGAATATGAAAAAATGGATTCAATATTTGGAATAATTGGGTCCAAATAATGTTAATAGGCTACTTTTTATTTATTGGAATTATGAATAGTAACTACGGTAAATTTTATTTACCATAGTTAAAGGTAAATCGGGTAATTAAGGGTAAATATATCATTATAAAATTACCCTAACACATGCCAAAATTCTATTGGTTGGATAAAAGTCGACGCATATCACCTAAGGGTCGGATTAGATTCATTTTATGGACTTTTGACCATGAAAATAATTTAATTATCATTAATACCAAAGAAAGTGACAACATGTCACACTCTTAAATCTTATAATTATAATAATTTTAATTTAGTGATAAACATCATAAAACTTTGAACATAAATAGTATCCAGAAAGATAATAAAATTATCTACATCATGATAATTTATTTATAATTTTTAGGGATTAAATAATTGTCATTAATGGTGACACATTAATGATGCAGAAATTATTTATTAAGTTAAAAATCAGTAATATAGTTTTTATTGAAATTATAATACCCATTAAACGGCCCAAATACCTGACCAAAACTTATTGGTAGTGTATATATACACCTTAATAATATAATTACATAATATTTAACCGTTTGGAGTTTTATAATAGTGATTATGACACTTATATTATTTTATTTTAAATGATGCCAAAGTTGTCACCTTCATAATTTAATAAATATAACAATTTAAATATTGTGATTTTAAGAAGATAAATTTGAGTAAAATTATTATTGTGAAAGATAATATATTTATCTTCATTATAAGATTTTATTTTTAATTTTTATGCAATAAATAAGTACATTAAATAATTATAAAAAAAATTTGTAGTAATTATTTTATTAAGAGATAAACCAAATAAATGGATTAAAATAAAATAAAATAAATATTATATGAACTATTTAATGTTATCCACTAAATTTATAGATACATATGACCTTCTATGAATCTATTAAAGCTTTTATTCTGAACATATCTTCTGTATATATTTTATTTAAATTCAAATAAATGAATAGTGTCAAAATTGACACTATTGTTATTTTATAAAAATAACATATTATAAAATTGTTTAAAAATCACAAAAATATATAAAAATTATAAATTTTAATATATATGGTCTGAAATGTTATAAAGTATACAATTATTGATAATTCAAAACAATTAAGTAATTATTTGTTATAATTTAAAATTTAGAATGTTATTACCACAAATAAAATTAAATTGATTAAGTAAGGATAAATCAAGTTGATAATGATTAAAATAATTTACTAACATGTCTAAATTATATTTGTTGATGAGATTACAACCCTATCTCATTTAATATTCTAATATAGGTCATTTTTGGTGTTTTTTATGTGGGGTTATATTTATTATAAATTAATATTTTTAAGATTTCAAAAGGTGCCCCTCCCCTCCCTTATAAAAGGGCACCTCCTCCCTATCTTCCTCACACCAATTTGAGCCTTCAAGCTCGGCCAACCCCTGCCAAATTCCCTTCTCCACTTCCCTAGAAACATCCTAGAGGTCCTGGTCATCTTCAAAGGCCAATTTTAGTGCCCTAAGAGGAGGTCTCAAAGAGGTGCTTCAAAGAAGAGGTAATGTCTGTTACCGATTCTTTCAACTTTATTTCTTCTTCTACCTTTTCATCTTTAGTTGTTTAATTATTAAGTAATAACATCAATATCACTCATATACTGATATTTTATTATAAGTATGAAACAACCCTATTTCACCATCTATCCATCCTACGGAAAATGAAATCACCGCGCGTGCGTACGTACGGAATACCGTCTCCACGCCGTAGTGTAATCTGTTTTTCCAACACCACCTTACTTGGATGGGTATAATGGTGTAAAGAATAACTATAAATAGTTATTATAACATCATACTGATTCTGATATATTGTATCATCCACTCCAATTCAATTCAATAATTATGGAAATGATATCATCTCTCGTGCGTACGTACGGACTACCGTCTCTACGACGCGATGAGATTCATTCTCCATGTTAACCATTTAAGAATGATTATAAAGTATATATAAGAAATAATAATGAAATATATGACATTATAAAGCTACTGGATTTATGTATATTTATGTAAACTACTTAATTCCATTCAACTCAATAAGGAAACGAAAACAGCGTTCATGTGTACGTACGGCCTACCATCTCCATGAACGTTGTATTTCTTTCCATTTATCGATCTATAATATATATGTGTATTATGAATATATATTATATATAAATCGTGTTTTATATTCTGGAATTAAGTAATCATTATCTATGTAATCATATGAATAATTACAAGTCAAAACACGGACGACAAATGAAATGATTTTACCCAAAATGCTCTTTAACATGGAATTTACAAAAGAACGGGTAATATAAACTCATAAGTGAACTATATATGATATCGTAACAATGAATATGATTCTGTAATAAGTCAGTAACATTATTTAAATCATTATACAGGGGGTTCAGATACGAATGAAGCAAATCGGACCTAAGGTAAGGGAGAATTTTTCAAATCTCATTTTTATCTGAGACTGCTTATTCGTAAGTATTTACTGGGGTTATTATTATCATCCATGTCCATGTTTACTAAAAATTGTTTCATGTATGTTTAAAGTCCTTTGTAACTATTTTGACTTTTACCCAATGGTATGGAAGGAATCTTTCTTTTATTTACCCTACAAGGTACTTTTTGTCATTTTCGACAAAATTACGAGAAGAATATTTTTTTAATGTATATGGCATGAAAGGATTTTTACGGTTTTATAAAGCCTTGTTTTCTTGAAGCTTCCTCTAAATGATTTCATGGATATTTTCAATAAAATCCTTTTCTTTTAAAATTTCATGAGATTTTGTGAAAAGAAAATTATTTTGAAGGAAAAAGGATATTTTCCTCAAGAATTCATTTCAAGTGTTTTATCAAAACCATTTTTCATCTATGATGACATTATTTCATATGTGTATGTTTCAAGTGTAATGTCTCTATGATTTACATGGTTTCACTTCTCTTATTATGAAATGATATCCATTTCTTTTATATGGATTCTGTGATGATGGGATGATATTTATGAAACCAATTTTATTTATTGGGTTTTTATGAATGATGTATGTTTATTTTGTCGCACAAGTAAGAATGATTTCATTATGAGATGGGTGGGACCTATATCTCCCCCCAATGAATTGTGTAAAGATTTATATCTCATGAGATAGACATGGTTGGAACGTCATGTTAAACCGGTTCAGTAATACAGGACTGGAACGAGGAGTGAACTTGATTCAGAAAGGGACTTTGTCCACTAAGATGGTCTTGGCCGCAATGCCTTGCCTAATATGGAAATCATATCATGTGCTTAATGGTTTCCATAATTACATGTTTTATTCCCATGATATTTTATCATTCTTAATGTTTCTTTATGATCTATGCCTTACGTCCTTCCATGTTTTATGTCATTGCTCAAGCTTTTGATGTTTAAACATTATGTTCATGTTTTTAAGATCAAATGTATATGGTATGTTTTATTTTATCCATGCTTACCCTTACTGAGCATTTTAGATCACCCTTTTTATGTTTTATTTTCCCCAAGATATAAAGAAATGATTTAGGTATGAAAAAAAGGGGAAGATCTTTATGGGAGATGTTGAAGATCATTCATCACGATTATAAGATTACGTTCCATGTTTCCAAAGACACTAAACTATTACGGTCCTTGTGTGTCTGTTTTTGTTATATATTAAGTTTTCCGCTAATGTAATGAAATTTCCATGTACGTCAAGCTTTGGGTCTCTACAATGGAAGCTACATACTTGGTACATCAGCCCCTTCGAGATTCTTGATCATGTCAGAGCTATTTCCTATCAACTTGACCTTCCACATACCATATCCATTGTACACAATGTATTCAATGTGTCCATATTAAGGGAGTACATACCATATATGTCACAAGTTCTAACATTAGAGGAGGTACAGTTAGAGATGAATGTTTCTTATGAGATGCTTCCAGTTATGATTTGGATCGTAGAGATAATGTTTTATGCAAAAAGACTACTCATTTGGTGAAAGTACTATAGTTCATCCATATGTATGAGGAGACAACTTGGGAACAAGTGTATGCAATTAAGGAGATATAACCAAACCTGTTTTTAACATAGACTGTAAAATGAGAATTTGTGGGTGGAAGTTCAAAGGGGGGATGAATGTAACGAACCAATATTTTATCAACAGAATTACCTATTACAATTATTTTATATAGTTTAATAACATAAAATAACATTAAGAGTAGAATAAAAACCTTATAAATGGAGAATGAATGAAAAAATGTATTGGTAGTTGTTAAGGAAAATATACCAACAAAATAAAAACATTAAATTTTGAATTGTTATATGACCCTTATAAATTGTAAACCAGCAAATGTAATACTAACCACATCGATGAATGTATAAATAAAATTTATGAATATTATAATTGATAATATGATATAATTATATTATAGTATAAAAAAATATTTAAAAAAATATTAAATATGTGTGGGTATTTTTTATAATCCATAAATATTAACATAAAATTTTATGATTAATTTAATAATTTTAAAGAAATTTTATTTTCATAAAATTTATTAATATATATTTGTATATATATCATATGATTATAAGATGATTTTATGGTACCTTATTTATTTTTTTCAATGTGTTATAAAAACAGTTATAATTTTAAAATATGTATTTTCAAAGTAAATGATGATTTTTATAAAAATTTATGCTTCTCATAATTAGAATATTAATTTCATGAATTTGAAAACATTTCTGAATTCTACACGTCCAAAAATTATTATGGTAAATTTTGGCACTTTTTCTTAAATACATGAATTTTTTTGAATAGTGATAATTTGATAATTTATGATATTGTCAAAAAAACATAAATTATTTAAAAATTAACAATACTCTTCTCATGTAAGCACAATTGGTTCAAACTCGCACCCGCATGTTATTATATTTAGTCTTAAGTATCATAACTATTTCTTATCTTGAGATAAATAATAGAATAATGAATTAAATAATGAGAAATCACACATCTCGTCCACAATAAATACTAGCTCACAGCCTCTTTTCCTCACTCTTATAAATCCTTGAACCTTTCCACAATTTTTATCTAATATAATCCCAAGCCCATGCCCCCCATATAGGTGATTTTGGTCTTATTGAATTTCCAAAACCATTCCTCAAAGGAGGCTCTCAATAAGAAAGAATGAAGAGGTAAAACCATCTTCCGTTTTGTTTCAATTTCTTTCAATGTTCCATTTTTTTCTTTTCACTCCTCACCTTGATTAATCCAAATGGTGTGATAATTCCAGTAAAATATATATAAATTCTTATTTTCAGGCTAATGGAATATTTCTTTACCATCTCTCTCTTTCCCCGCCTCCTTTTGTACTAAAATGAAATATTGTCCCAGATGTGTTTATTTATCGCATTTAAGGACAGCTAGTTTTCAATTTCTATTAAAATCTTAAAGTTTGGTAATGAAACCAATATCATGGTTGAACTAGATAATAATATATGTATTATATCTTATTTAATATTCTAGAATCATTTATTAAAAAAGAAGTAAAATAATAAAAAACAAGTTCATTCTGAGAAAAACCGCTCGAAATAATCCATGTGTATATCATCAATGATTTATCCTCACCCAAGAATAACCAAATGACTGATATGATCACTTATCCATCATTATTTTCATTATTAACTTATAACATCAATTATGGAACTAATTTTCTATTTAATGTGAAATAGTATACAATTATACAAGCAAGCTGATCATGATAATTAAGAAACAAGGCACTCACAAATGATAGAATTGAATACTATAACTAAAAAATGGAATAAAATAATAAATAAAGTAATAATAAATCAATTATATAAATAATATGTTCATGAATTATTTATTAATGAATCAAATTTAACTTATTATGATATGGTGATCAATTACATAACTGTTTTGATGATAAAGTAAGAGATTCAACCTAAACCTCCATTATTCCTTCAGGTTATTCTTTCTCCATTTTTACCCAAATGAAATAATCATTTAATTTGTTTACATATTCTAAATGATTTTTACATGTTCGAAATTAATTTATCTATATCCATTCAATCCTATTATTTGAGTGCATTAAATTTTTAATGGTTTCATCCTGAATTCATCAAGATAAGAAATCATGATTCAAGGGATCTTCCCAAATTAATAACCATGTTAAAGTGAAATAAATAATATGTTTTAAGCTAAAATTATTTTTATAAAATAACCCATTTTTATTGTGAAAACAATCATCGTTCAGATCTTTTTTTATAGAATGTATTATTCCCTTTTCTGTTTTAAATGTAATTAGTATTTTCCCTAATACTAAACTAAAATGGTTTATTTATAAGGGTTATTAAAAAATATTTTAAATTTAGTTTAACATCAAATATAATGATATATTACTATATTTGTTTATTAATTTAAATTATGATTTAATTCCATTCATTCCTAGATACATTTATGATATATCCATTCTTTATGATTTAGACATGATTATGATACCCAATTGTTTCCATGGGTAACCCTTCTATATATGATTTATTACTTATGTATGATTATTTTTGTCGAATGAACATTCATGAACATGTTATTATTGGTATTACTAGATATAAATCCATTGCATTGGATAATGTATAGTCACATGATACATTATGTGAAATAGTCTTGGTGGTTATCCTGGACTCGTGTGTTATAGTTTGTGGCCTAGAACCAACAAAACTGTAATTTATTCATTAATAAATATAATATCACATCTTGACTGTTATTAAATATGAAAATTCATGTTGTAATGTCCCAAGGATAGATGTTTCATTAATGCTTCATAGGGGATCCCTACTTTGATGAGAACCCGGAGATGCCATAACACTTTTCATGAATATACATTCTATTTTCAGATGATGTTGTTTGAGGGACGCAAATAGTACATTCCATTAGGGGTGAGGACTCATAAATCATTGAGGCACCTTCTCATGGTTTGTTCCCTTGGTAATATCCAGGAGGATATTATGAGAACAAGACCCGCCAATAGTCAATCCATATTTCATAGTGTAATTGGATGTTTCTATCTGTGGACGTGTGTATTGGTCCTTAGATTTTAATATTATAGTTAATGGGTATTACAACCCACACACAAAGATGTATTGACAAAAACAATGATGACACATTGTTTGCCCCGTGGTAGGATATGATGGATATGTCACGATTAATACAACAATAATATATAATGAATGAAAGGAATTTTCCCTTCTGTTCCATAACAGAATTAGATATCTCTGGCCCCTTGATAGAATTGACATTTCCTAAATAAATCTGTGGACCTGGTAAGGAATGGTCATGTTGAATTCCATATAGTCAAAGAAATAATAATCAAGAACATGGGTTGATGGTAATAGCATGAACCCCTCTTGATTCTAGATATCAATACAATTTAATTACATTACTTTGTAAGTGTTCGTAGGAGTTTACACGTCATTGTGACGTTAACTTCATTCTCTATGGGTGCCTTGGCATGTTTCTAGACAATATCCATGGACTTTAGGTAGGCTCTGCCTAATGCCACTATGAGAGAGGCCAGAGGGCCACACAGTAAGTTTTTCTAGGTATCTCAGTTAAATATTAATTTAACATGTTGAATAATGATTATTCCCAGATGTGGATTAATAATTATTCAAGGATTCCCGATCGCATTTATTTCAACATTAGTTATTTGAGAAAATATATAATGGGAGAAATTATATATTTATTAAAGAGTAATGTGTTGAAATTTAATTGAGAAAAAAATATCCATTATTCATGGTCTAATAAATTTAGTTAAGGAAATAACGAAAATTAAAAAAAGTACACGTCTTGTATATTAATATAAACTCCGTGTAGTTTTTATGGGGATTTTGTGAGAAATAATATTATTTATATAATTAAATAATATTGGGTGAAATTTTTTGGGTACATGTAACATCCCAAGTAAGTAATTAATAATAGATATTCTTATCTATGTCTATTTATGAATTAGATAGTGTTTTAGAGGCTTAAAATGAGAATAAATCCCACATAAAGCATGAAAAACTCTAATATTTTTAAAAGATTGTTTTACTGCCTTTTGATGGCAAACCATTTTTAAATCTATCTTTTCACAATTTTATAAGCTATATTTGTCAAAATAAACCTATTATTTATGATTGGGACATTGAATTTACATTGGATAAATTTCTGGTATTTTTCTGATAATGTTCATTTTTTAATGAATAGTGAAAAGTGTTGTATTTTAATTCAAAACCAGTTTTAATATAATTAATTTATATAGTTAGATTATCTTTTTAATTGGTTTTAATTTGAAATTAGAATATATTTTTATCATTTAATCCAATGGTGGTCATTGGAATTAATATCACTTTGAGATTGGACATAAACGAGTGTCAATCTTTTGATAGGTATTGTTTCCTAAAAACACGCTATTTGATTTGACAGCGGGATTTAATTATATAATTAATTAATGAAACTTATATGTTATGAATTTGGTAAAATAGACATAATTTTTTAATTTTTAATATCAAATATATCTTAGGGTGATGATTTGGTATTTTTCTGAAAAACATCAATTTTTGATGAATAGTGAAACCAGTAATTAGTACTTAAAAAACTGATTTTTCGTTTAAATGAAATTTTACCACCTCTATGTTTTGAATTTAAAAAACCCAACATACATGGTTGTAATTAGGATGTAAAATTTGGATCAATGGGATTAAAATAATTTTTTGGTGAATAGTAACTTTTAAGTTTTTAATCGTGATTAGAGGTAATTAGTGTAGTTTAAGGTAAAAATAATGTTTTAATAATATGAAATAACCTTGAAACTTGTCCAACCCTTATTGGATGTGTCATGGAAGACCATGAAAATCCATTGGTCAACATGGGGACACCATGGAGCCACTTCGGTAGGAAAATGACATTAAAAATCTTTTATTTGATGTTAAAATTAAAATGTCACATACATGAGTTGTTTTACTAAAACAATTTTTAAATGGGGATAAAAAAGTCATATTTTTTACTATAAATAATCATTACAAATATAAAGAGATTTCATAAATCATGATATTTTTTTAATAATTTTTAGACATTAAATAAATTAAATTATTTATGACACCATGATAATACAACGACTACCTCATTATTTAATGATTTAAATAAACTGAAAAGATAATGTAAAATCTAAGACCTAAACATTTCAAAAACCTATTGTATGGGTGGATTTAGAAATATTATCACCTTATCCTCTAAATATATAATTTTGGGACCTTTTAAATCCAAAAAGAATTTTATAATAAAGTATCCTTTTATAACTTCCCAAGAGTGCCCTTCCTCTCCTCTTATAAAGGCCCCCACCTCTACCACCTTACCCACACCTCTCAAGCCTTTGGATTGGCCAACCCCTGCCAATTTTGTCTCTCCACATCCCTCCTTTTCTCCTAGAAGCCTCACTTTTGGCAGATGTCTTCTCAAGGAAGCCTTTGAGATCAAATCAAAAAGAGTTACCTGTTTTAAAGGTAGTGTTTTCTCTTGTGTTCTTATGTTTTATTTTGCTTCTCCAACCCCCTAAAATCTTTTTTTTCATTTCTTTTGTAATAACACCAGTATCATATATATACTATGATGCTTTTATAAGATGTATTCTATATAAACTTACACACACCTACATCTAATGGTTAAAGAACATACTATTTATGTGGATGGCGAATTTCGGCCTCACGAAACGATGATTGTTCAACACTCATACAATACCTTCAAAGGTTGCAATTAAGTTGTCACAATATTTATATATGATATATAATTTGTCTTTTTTTTACTTATGCATCATTATTTTTCATTTATGGCATACCTTTATGGTTTTCATTATGGGTAAACGTGATATCTTCATTTTAGGATACGCGGACTACCACCCCCTCAAAGTGATTTGATTCGTTAATACCATATGTGGTATGTATAAAGGATAGATTTAATGATATTATATATGACATTATACTGGAATTATAATATAGCTTTATATAATTATTATTTCATTCCATTAAAGTATGAGATAGAAATGAAAGTAGCGTTCATGCGTACGTACGGCTTACCGTCTCCATGAACGATGCATTTCATTTCTTATCCCCAAATGTAATGTACTATTATAAGTACATATATTAATGGATATATATTATTTTTGTTACATCTAAATGATGAATATAATTCTGAATTAAAATATACATATCTCTCATTTAGATTTAATTCCATTAATATGACATAGAAATGAAAGTAGCGTTCGTGCATACGTACGACTTATCGTCTCCATGAATGGTGAGTTCAATTTCATACCTCTAAATGATTATGTAATATTATAAATGCATGTATATACTGGATATATATGATATATATGGAATCTACATCATGAATATCATTCTTGAGATAATGGATATTTGACAACGAGAACAACTTGTAAATATAAGAAGTTCACTTTTGACTCAAGTACGAAATATCGACAATACGATCATTATTAAATTAAATGATTACATAATGTTCATAACATGGTAATATGTTATATAAAAGGAATAATGTACTTGAAAAAGGTTCTTAAGCAAGTTGAAATTAACTCATGTTTATTATTCCGGACATTAAAGAACGATCGAGTCAAGGCGGACCCGAGGTATGGGACATCGTCTCAATCTCCTTTCATTGAGGAATATTTTGTTTTATACACAAAAATCTTTTATATGGTGTATAAACCCAATTGAATTTTAATTTTATCAAAAATAAATAAATTTTTATACGAAGCGTTTTACTAAAGGACAAAAGGGAATGTTTTTTTCGTACGTATGCGGCAACAACGACTTCTCCGCCGTCGTGAGCATTATTTGAGTTTCGACTTCCTCTACAAGCCATACCTTTTTTTTAATTGAAAAATAAATACCATCATTTGGTATTGAAAATGTTTTTCATAATGTTTTTATTATATCAATGTGTTGTATTGATAACTTGTGATTGAAATGTGGAAATGTTATGCTTCCTTTATGCATGTTTTATATGATACGATTATGTTATGGTTCTTGGGAATTGTTATGACGACAGGTGGTTCTGTGATAAAATAAGGGTGGGTGAGCCCGATATAACTCTCTAATGCATTGGGTAACGCGAAGGAGTTAAACGTTAAGGTTTCTCCGAAGAGATTTAGGGAATATACTATGATGGGTATTCCAAACGTAACCAAGAGGGTTACTCCCTACGTAAGAATGTTATGAATGCCTCAAATTACCTTTATGTCTTATGATTTCTATGTTTTATTCGTGATTTGATGAGGTATGTTAAAGTGCTTTTGTTTTGTGGCTAAAGTATGATTTCATTGATTCTTACATATACAAGTACTCATATTTCCTTTCCATATTTTTATATCCCTTACTGAGCTTTTTATGCTCATCCCATGTTTTTGAAATGTTTTTCACAGGTCAAGGGAAAGGTACATGATGTGATGATAGTGTCAATGAAGTGTCAAGAAAGAATCCATGTTTTATTTTAAATATGTTTTTGTTAATGGGAAAAGTAAGTAATGTCTTTTATGTAACCACTTTGTTTAAATGTGGAATGTAATGAATGTTTTATGATCTAATTCTCTAAAACTCTAAACCTGAAAAGATCCTCAATGTGTATTCTTGAAGTAACTCAAGATTAAGTATGGTTAAAGGTCGGGGCCTTATAGTTGGTATCAGAGGTCGGTTTAGAAAACTTTATGAGTTAGAAAATTGTTAAATTATAAATTAATTTATTGTTTGATTGAAATGATATAGCATTTAAAGATTACTATGTTGCTTATCCTAAGATATTTATATGTTATGAATGGTTTTTCATAGAGAAAACAGAAAAGATTTTCTGAGAAGGCATACAGAGGGAAATAACCTTTCAAATCAGTATCCTAAGATGGTCAGAATCAGAACTAAACAGTTTGTTGCAGTGATGGCTTAGTTGACTTAGGTGAAAAATGTTGGTTGTTTTTATTGATGATATTTTGGTGTTTTATAAAAGTAAAGAGGAGCATGAATGTCATTTAAGGGTTATCTTGCAAACCATAAAAGAAAAGAAACTGTATGGAAAATTCAGCAAGTGTGAGTTTTGGTTGCAACAAATTTCTTTCCTTGGTCACATTGTTTCTAAAGATGGGATAACTATTGATCCTGCTAAATCAAAAGTTGTTGAAGAATGGACATGAACCACAAATATAACCAAGATTCGTAATTTTCTTGGTTTGGGAGGCTACGACCGAAGTTTTGATGATAATTTTTCATGGTTATCTATTCCAATGACTATGCTAACTCGAAAGGGCGTTATGTTTATCTGGACAAAAGAATGTGATGGTTGTTTTCAAGAGTTGAAAAGAAGATTGGTGAATGCTTCAGTTTTGGCACTTCCTTCTAGGAATGGTGAGTTTTTTATATACAGTGATGCTTCATTTAAGGGACATGGCTGTGTCCTTTTGTAAAATGATCAGGTAATTGCATATGCTTCACATCAGTTGAAAACTCATGAGGTAAATTACCCTACACATGATTTGGAATTAGTTGTTATTGTTTTCACTTTAAAAATTTGGAGGCATCATTTGTATGGAGTAAAGTGTGAAATATATACCGATCACAAAATTTTGAAGTATATATTCACTCAGAAAAAATTGAACATGAGATAGAGGAGATGGCTAGAATTAATCAAGGATTATTATTGTACAACTCATTACCATCCGGGAAAAGAAAATAAAGTGGCTGATGATTTGAGTCGAAAAAGTAATGCTTCATTAACAATGTTGCATTTGGAACATGATCCTTTGGTTAAGGATTTGATGAACTTTGGCATAAAAGTTGTTGGTGCAAGATGTCCTTCTGTTTTGTTTTAGGTATCAGTGAAATCTTCTCTATCAGACATAATCAAGAAAGCATAGAAGAAAGATAGTGAGTTGCAGAAAAAGGTAGAGTTGGTTCAGAAGGGTATGTTACCTGAATTCAACATTGATAATGATTGTGTTTTGAGATTTGGGAAGAGATTGTGTGTGCCTTTTGATTCATAGTTGAAGAGAGAGTTGTTATGTGAAGCTCATAGTTCTCCATTTTCAGTTCATCCAGGAAGTACTAAGATGTATAGAGATCTTCGGGAGTGTTACTGGTGGGACGGAATGAAAAGAGATATTACTGATTTTACTGTAAAGTGTTTGACTTGTCAGCAGGTTAAAGCAGAGCGGCAGTTTCCAAAAGGGATGCTTCAGAGTTTCTCAGTGCCAGTGTAGAAATGAGAAAATGTATCCATGTACTTTGTTGTGGGATTACCGAGGACATCTCGATGTAATAATTCAATCTGGGATATTGTTGATCGATTAACTAAATCTGCTCATTTCCTTCCTATTAGAGATACTTTCTCTCTAGATCAACTTTCTCGATTGTACCTTAAAGAGATAGTCATGTTTCATTGAGTTCCCCTCTCTATTGTATCTGATCGTGATCCCAGGTTTACTTCTAACTTTTGGAAAGGCCTTCAAAAGTCATTGGTTACTGAATTAAATATTAGTATATCTTTTCATCTACAATCAGATAGGCAGTCAGAACGAACAATTCGGACTTTGGAGGATATGCTACGTTCTTGTTCTATGGATTATTAGGGAATTTGGTACCAAAATCATTCATTGGTTGAATTTTCTTATAATAACAGTTTTCATTCCAGTATACAGATGGCTCTATTTGAGGCATTATATGGTAGACGGTGTCGAACTCCAGCTTTTTGGGATGAAGTGGGTGAAAGAAAGATGATGGGAATAGAATAGGTTGAAGAGATGGCAGAAAAAGTTCAGTTGATTCAGAAACACATGAGAACAACTCAGAGCAGATAGAAAAGTTATGCAGACAACAGGAGGAAGGATCTATCTTTCAAGGTTGGTGATCATGTTTTTCTCAATGTTTCACCGTGGAAAAGTGTGATGCAATTTGGTAAGAAAAGAAATATGAGTCCAAGGTTCATTGGACCATATGAAATTCTATAGAGAGTTGGATCAGTTTCTTACCAAGTGGATTTACCTTGGATTTTATCTCATGTACACAATGTTTTTCATGTTTCAATGTTAAGGAAGTACATGCCAGATCCATCTCATGTTTTGAGTCCATAGGTAGTTCAGCTGGAAGAGAATATATCTTATGATGAACAACCAGTCTAGATTCTTGACCGAAGGGAGGAAGTGTTGCGAAATAAGGTAATTCACCAGGTAATGGTTTTGTTCAAAAACCATATGGTTGAAGTGGCAACATGGGAATCTGAAAATGCAATGAGAGATAAATACCCCCACTTATTCGATAGGTAATGAAATTGCGGGGAAACAATTTTCTAAAGGGGGGAAGGATGTAACATCCCAAGTATGTAATGAATAATATATATTCTTATATATGTCTATTTATGAATTAGATAGTGTTTTAGAGGCTTAAAATGATAATAAATCCAACCTAAAGCATGAAATACTCTAATATTTTTAAAAGATTTTTTTACTGCCTTTTGATGGCAAACAATTTTTAAATCTATATTTTTACAATTTTATAATCTATATATGTCAAAAAAACATATTCTTTATGATTGGGACATTGAAATTTACTTTGGATAAATTTCTGGTATTTCTCTGATAATGTTCATTTTTTAATGAATAGTGAAAAGTGTTGTATTTTAATTCAAAACCTCCTTTTAATATAATTTATTTATATAGTAAGATTATCTTTTTAATTGGTTTTAAAGTGAAATTAAAATATATTTTTACCATTTAATCCAATGGTTGTCATTGAAATTAATATCACTTTGATATTGGACATAAACGAATGTTAATCTTTTGGTAGGTATTGTTTCTTAAAAACACGCTATTTTATTTGATAGCGGGATTTAATTATAAAATTAATTAATGAAACTTCTATGTTATGAATTTGGTAAAATATACATCATTTTTAATTCATAATATCAAATATATTTTTGGGTGACGTTTTTGTATTTTTCTGAAAAACTTCAATTTTTGATGAATAGTGAAACAACTAAGTGGTACTTAAAAAACTGATTTTTCATTTAAATGAAATTTTACCACCTCTGTGTTTTGAATTTCAAAAATCCGACATACATGGTTGTCATTATGATGTAAAATGTGGTTCAATGGAATAAAAATAATTTTTTTGGTGAATAGTAACTTTTAAGTTTTTAATGGCGATTAGAGATAATTAGTGTAGTTTAAGGTAAAAATAATGTTTTAATAATATGAAATGACCTTGACACATATCCTACCCTAATTTTATGTGTCATGGCCGACCAATACAATCCATGGGTCAACTTGGGGACCCTAGGGAGCCACATTGGTAGGAAAATGACATTAAAACCCTTTTATTTAAAGTTAAAATTAAAATGTCACAAAAATGAGTTGTTTTAAAAAAACAATTTTTAAATGGGGTAACACAGGTCCTATTTTTGACTATAAATATTCATTAGAAAGTTAAAAATATTTCTGACATCATGATATTTTTTTATAATTTTTAGAAATTAAATAAATTAAATTATTTATGACACCATGATGATCCAGCGATTACCTCATTATTTAATGATTTAAATAAAATTAAAATATAATTTATAATCTAATACCTACACATGTCAAAAACCTATTGTATGGGTGGATTTTGAACTCTTATCACATTATCCTAGAAATATATTATTTTGGGACATTTTAAATCCAAAAAGCATTTTATAATAAAGTAACCTTTTATAACATCTGAAAAGTGCCCCTCCTCTCCTCTTATAAAAGGCCCCCAACTCTACCAACTTACCCACACCTCTCAAGCCTTTGTCTCAGCCAAACCCTGCCCATATTGTCTCTCCACATCCCTCTATTACTCCCAGAAGCCTCACTTTGGGAATAAGTCTTCCCAAGGAAGCATTTGAGCTCAAATCAAAAAGAGTTACCCGTTTTAAAGGTAGTGTTTTCTCTTGTGTTCTTATTTTTTATTTTGCTTCTCCAACCCCACTAAACTCTTTTTTTCATTTATTTTGTAATAAAACCAGTATCATCAATGTACTATGATGTTGTTATAAAATTTATTTGAGCTACACATACACTCACCTACATCTAATGGTTAAAGAACATATTGTTTATGTGGATGGCGAATTTTGGCCTCACGAAACGATGATTGTTCAACACTCATATAACACTTTCAATGGTGGCCATTAAGATGTCACTATATTTATATATGATATATAATATGTTTATTTTTTACTTAAGCTTCTGTATTTTTCATTTATGTAATATCTTTATGGTTTCCATTATGGGTAAACGCGATATCTTCAATTAGGAAGTGTGGACTACCGCCCCCTCAAAGTGATTTGATTCGTTAATACCATATGTGGTACATATAAAGGATATATTTAATGATATTATATATGATATTATACTGTAATTATAATATACCTTAATATAATTATTATTTCTTTCTATTAAAGTATGAGATAGAAATGAAAGTAGCGTTCATGCGTACGTACGGCTTACCATCTCCATGAACGGTGCATTTCATTTCCTATCCCCAAATGTAATGTACTATTATAAGTACATATATATAATGGATAAATATGATGAATGTTACATCTAAATGATGAATATAATTCTGGAATTAAAATATACATATCTCTCATTTAGTTTTAATTCCATTAATATGACATAAAAATGAAAGTAGGGTTATTGCGTACGTACGACTTACCGTATCCATGAACGGTGCCTTCCATTTCTTACCTATAAATTAATATGTAATATTATAAATTCATGTATATACTAGATATATATGATATATATGGAATCTACATCATGAATATCATTCATGAGATAATGGATATCTGACAACGTGAACAAATTGTAAATATAAGAAGTTCACTATTGACTCAAGTACCAAATATCGACAATACGACCGTTATTAACATAAATGATTACATAATGTTCATAACATGGTAATAAGTGATATAAAAAGAATAATTAACATTAAAAAGGTTCTTACACAAGTATAAATTAACTCACGTTTATTATTCAGGACATTAAAGAATGATCGAGTCAAGTCGGACTCGAGGTATGGGACTTCGTCTCAATCTCCTTTCATTAAGGGATATTTTGTTTTATAAACAACCATCTTTTATACGGTGTATAAACCCCTTTGAAATTTACATTTATCCAAAAGGAATCTTTTTTATATGAAGCATTTTACTAAACGAAAAAAGGGAATGTTTTTGTCGTACGTATGCGGCGACAATGACTTCTCCGCCGCTGTGATCATTATTTGAGTTTCGGCTTCCTCTACAAGCCATAACTTTTTTTAAAATGAAAAATAAATACCTTGTTTTGGTATTGAAAATGGTTTTCGTAATTTTTTTATTATATCAATGTGTTGTATTGATATCTTGTGATTGAAATGTGGAAATTTTATGTTTCCTTTATGCAAGTTTAATGTGATACGATTATGTTATGGTTCTTGAGCATTATTATGAAGACGGGAGGTTCTGTGATAAACTAATGGTGGGTGAGCCCGATATAGCTCTCTAATGCATTGGGTAATGCAAAGGAGTTAAACGTTAAGGTTCCTCCAATGATATTTAGGGAATATACTGTTATGGGTATTCCAAACGTAACCAAGATGGTTACTCTCTACGTAAGAATGTTATGAATGCTTCAAGTTAGCTTTATGTCTTGTGATTTCTATGTTTTATTCATGATTTGATGAGGTATGTTAAAGTGCTTATGATTTATGAATAAAGTATGATTTCATTGATTCTTACGTATACATGTACTCATGTTTACTTTCCATATTTTTATATCCCTTACTGAGCTTTTTATGCTCATCCCAAGTTTTTGAAATGTTTTTCACAGGTCAAGGGAAAGGCACATGATGTGATGATAGTTTCAAGGACGTGTCAAGAAATAATCCATGTTTTATTTTAAATATGTTTCCGTTGATGGGAAAAATGAGTACTATCTTGTATGTAACCACTTTGTTTAAATGTGGAATGTAATGCATGTTTTATGATCTAATTCTCAAAAACACTAAACCTGGAAAGATCCTAAACGTGTATTCTTGAAGTAACTCATGTTTAAGTAAGGTTTAAGGTCGGGGCCTTATAGTGCATGTCATGTAATACTAATAACCAACTGTTATTTTTAGACATGGGGTCTTACTAGGAATTAAATGAAATGAATAAATGCTTTTAGGTAATTAAATCATTTTATTATTCTATATAATTAAAATCCCATTTATTGAATTATAATTAGCCTATAAATTTTTTGTGGCTTTAAACAATGGATCTAGAGAAAGCATTAAAGCCAAGGGAGAATCCTTTTTCTTCCCAGGACGTGCTCTTGCTGCTAGGGATAGATATACCTCCACTGGATCAAGGCAATCGAAGGCAGACATCCCAAGTGAAGTCTCTTATGTGGTAGCAGACAAATATTCCTTTGGCGAAGTCCAGTGAAATGTGAAACACTTGTTGATCATTGATAGGGGAATCATACACTTGGATTCTTCGACGACACTATTGATCACATTGGATCATGACCGGAAACATCAATGGAGAGACAGTAGCATCAATGTATTCCATCTCTTATAATTAAATTTATTTTATCTAACAAATTATGATTCTCTCTATTGTTCTACGACTCCTCTCTTGTATTTAATTATTCGTTCTATTCAAAAGATGCAACATTTTATTATCGTGACAGATCTCATATTGATCATCATTAATAAAAAAATTGATGTTGGGTACACCCACTAATGTTATTCCTCTACACTCAGATCCTACAAGTGGTATCAGAGCCGTCATAGCATTCATTATAATTATTTTGTTTTTCATTGATGATTTACACATTAAACAATTTAATTTTCTAAATTCAATATAATCATTTTGAAAATCTGATTCTCGAGATCTATTCCTTCTCTTTCATTTCACTTTCACATTAAAAATCATTATTTTCATTTAATTTTGATTAAAATAAAATATTGAATCTCATCTGGAGGTTCCAGTACTTCATGGCCATGCAACACTAGAATACACGACATGAAATCAGAAGTACGTGCCCGATATTATAGGTTCCATGTAACGGGACGGTCCTCCAATCTAGGTTGTCTAATTGGATCTTATCTAATCCTTTAAGACTCTGTGTGTTGGCCAGGAACAGATGGCACATGGTTTTTAGATAACAGGTCATGTGTCCCACTAAACACAGCGTGTTGTCCCTTCAGTTTAGGGTTGAACCATTTACTCCGTACATGGATTTCTCGGCTGGAAACCATGTAACACAGATACTAGACATCTTGTGTCCCACTGAACACACTGTGTACTCCAACGATTTAGGAAGTCAATCTACACGCCATGTCCCCAGGCGGGTACTTCATATGGACAGTGAACAAAAGTATACATCGTGTATTCAAAACTATGCACTGTGTACTCATCCAAAATATGAAAAAAATTTAAAAAATTTTATTATATTAAACAAAACCTTGAGACCTGTACAATAGTGTGGAAGTAAATCTAAGGCACTACACGTGACATGTGTTATATATATATATGTTTGTGTTTAATTTAATATTTGTGTAATGTTAATTTCTACACATTGGGTAGTTATTAATGGGAAATTAATCGGGTTCACTCCAAGGTACATGTTATGTATAGATATAATTTTAAATGAATTTTTTGTTTAAAATAATCATGGATGAGAATCTCAAGGAAATTTAAATAAAAATTTTTAAGATAAAAGGATTGATTAATTAAAAATAATTAATTGATATGATCCCGATTTATCATAAATAAGAGATAATAGAGAATTCAATGCTATATTTATTTATGATTAAATATCATTGCATATATGGATGATCATGAGCTTGATCGATACATTTTTATGTGAATTGTTTATTTAATTTTATTTATTTAAATCTATTGGAATACGCTCCTTCTCCTCATTAACATGTAGGGCATGCATGCCCAAGTTTTATTTTATGTAAATCCCTATTTTACAACCTACCTGCGAGTGAGATAAATTCATTTTAATGGATTTAGATTCCAAGCTAGTGGAGGTGGCTCAAGTTAAGAGAAAAGGTGAAAACAATACGAAGAGATAAAAATGTGAATAGGGTGAATACTATAAACAGAAACTCAAAAGGTTAAAGGTATTTCTCCCCTAGGATTTGGGTTAGTTTATCAACATCTAGATAAACTAACCAATATAACAACATCATGATCGTACCATTTATTTTATTTTTGTTAGTTGCATTGTTTTTTTATTGTGGATGTGTTGTCACTGTAACAAAATTAATGAATTAAACAAGAATGCATGATGGAACTAAAATAAGACCGTCTTATGTGAAAATATTATATTAGCAATGGTTAATAACATAAGTATATCCCACATAATATGAACAAACATGTAATCAAAGGTAACACAATGGAAATTGAAACACAAGGATAAAATTCCTCAAATAAAATATTAAGTCGGTATAGCCTTCCATAATCTTGGTTAGAATCAAACCATAGTTCAATGTTCTTGACCAACACTTGTTGGGGTGCTTTAAATTATCATGGAATTCTAATTAAATGTTGTGTGTTGACTTGAATTAGTTCACATCAACGGTTGACTACCACAAGAGGACATGGTTTGACCAAGAGGAAATAGTTGAGAAAATCCCAAATAAAATGATTTCAGGACTGGGGAGTCCACTCATTGGGTTAAGGACCAGTGAGTTAATGTAGTATACATTTTGAATTATTACCTAAAACCATTGAAGATTCTTGACCAACCCTAGTTGGAGTAATTTGAATGGAATATAGATGTTTTCCACTAGAATATTAAGGAAATAGAATATTATGATGTTAATGCTGAGGGAAATTGGATTTCAATAAAATAATGGGTGACTAATAATTATTAATTTATTTATTTGTATCATTTTTATTATAACTATGTATTTAACCTTTTCTCATCATAAATTGTAAGAACTACAAGAAAAATGACATAAAAATATCATTGTGAACCATACTTGAGAAGGAAAACCTTCTCACCTGCACCAATTTCTAGGAATGGTAGAGGCGTTTACGCGTCATCATTCTCCATGAGAGGAAATTGTATGTGATGGAAGATCTGGTTCCAGTTGTACCTGGAAAAGATGATAATGATAAGGAACTATCTCTCTATATGAAACAAATGGATGATTTTATAGACTTCCAAATATTCATGCTATCAGCCTTCTCTAATGTGATCTTGAAGAAAAATGAAAAAATGGATGTGTATAGCCTGGTGTATCATCTTAAGGATCTCTATCAGGAAAAGGAGAGACATGGAAGATATGAGATCTCCAATTATTTGTTCACAATTAATATTGGAGAGTCATAGATAGTTGGGCTTCATGTAGTCGAGCTTATTGGATACATTGAATGCCTAGCAATCTTAGGGATTATGTCCTCAGATGAGTTACATATATATCTAATCTTATCATCACTGTTGAAGACCTTCTATATCTTTATAGTAACATAAAACATGAGAAACAATGAGAATAGCCTATCAGAACTTTTGAACTTAATTATCCATGTAGTTAAGGACCTGGGGCATCAAAAACCAACAGTCCTTTTGGTGAATATGAAAATGTAGAAGGATGAAAAGGGCCCAAGAATTCATAAATGATCTAAATACCATGTGCACCATCCTTCATAAAGGAGGGGATCCTGAGTCAGTTCTAGGAATGGGTAGAAATATGTTTTTCTTGTGGCATGAATGGCCACTAGAAGAGTAATTGCACCCAGAAACATGGGGACCCTAAAGGTGAATTTGTTACCAAGTGTAATCTTTCCATTTCTACACATTGGGTATTAGATACTACTAGTGGGTCTCATATTTTTATTCAAATGTTGTAACCAAGAAGACATAGAACGTTTTCTAGAGGATAGGTGGATCTTCGATCTAGCAATGGCATGAGGTTGGGTGCGTTGGCCATTGGCGATTACCATATTTCATTGCCAACTAGGATGATTTTGGTTTTACAAAACTATTATTATGTTACCTGTGTTACCAAAAACATAATTTCTATAACATGTTTGGATATGGATGGATTGATTTCATGTTTGGAAATAAAAGTTTCCTCTTTTATAAGAACATCTTATTTTAATGTATTGTGAATTTAAATAATGTTTTTTAGGTATTAAATTACTAAAACCATGTGTTGAAAATCGAAAATGAAACATACTATAAGGCCCCAACCTTAAACCTTACTTAATATTGAATTAAAAGAATAATTCACATTGAGGATCTTTTCAGTTTTAGAGTTTTAGAGAATTAGAACATAGCTATTACATCTCAAAAGATTACAAGGTAGACACTTCTACTAACTTTCCATAATAAAAAAAACTCTTAAAAAGAAACATGTCTAGTTCCATGTTTTATATAGCATGACATTCCCTTGATCCCATCCTTGACCTTATTCCACATTCAGTCCTGTGAAAAACATTTCAAAAAAACTTGGGGTGAGCATAAAAATTTCAGTAAGGGATACATAAGGAATGAAAACTGTTAGTTTTTCAAACATCAAGTAAACCATGTATACTCTATCAAAGTAATACCTTCACCATCATGAAGTAGTAAAAACTCTTCACTGAATAAAGTATCATTACATACCTTTTTGTAACCAAAGGATTACCATAAAGCCCATATAAAGAACACATAACATATATAAAGGTAACTTGGGACATAAACATACTTATGTGGAATAACCACATGATCAACTCCAGAAACATGGGGACCCTAAAGGTGAATTTGTTACCAAGTGTAATCGTTCCATTTCTACACATTGGGTATTAGATACTACTAGTGGGTCTCATATTTTTATTCAAATGTTGTAACCAAGAAAACATAGAACGTTTTCTAGAGGATAGGTGGATCTTCGATCTAGCAATGGCATGAGGTTGGGTGCGTTGGCCATTGGCGATTACCATATTTCATTGCCAACTAGGATGATTTTGGTTTTACAAAACTATTATTATGTTACCTGTGTTACCAAAAACATAATTTCTATAACATGTTTGGATATGGATGGATTGATTTCATGTTTGGAAATAAAAGTTTCCTCTTTTATAAGAACATCTTATTTTAATGTATTGTGAATTTAAATAATGTTTTTTAGGTATTAAAGTACTAAAACCATGTGTTGAAAATCGAAAATGAAACATACTATAAGGCCCCAACCTTAAACCTTACTTAATATTGAATTAAAAGAATAATTCATGTTGAGGATCTTTTCAGGTTTAGAGTTTTAGAGAATTAGGACATAACTATTACATCTCAAAAGATTACAAAGTAGTCACTTATACTAAGTTTCCATAATAAAAAAAACTCTTGAAAGAAACATGTCTAGTTCCATGTTTTATATAGCATGACAATCCCTTGATCCCATCCTTGACCTTATTCCACATTAAGCCCTATGAAAAACATTTCAAAAAAACTTGGGGTGAGCATAAAAAGCTCAGTAAGGGATACAGAAAGAATGAAAACTGTTAGTTTTTCAAAAATCAGATAAACCATATATACTCTATCAAAGTAATACCTTCACCTTCATGAAGTAGTAAAAAATCTTCACTGAATAAAGTATCATTACTTACCTTTTTGTAACCAAAGTATTACCATAAAACCCATATAAAGAACACATAACATATATAAAGGTAACTTGGGACATAAACATACTTAAGTGGAATAACCATACGGTTGACTTCCACACATATCACTTAATGGAATAGCCATACATCCAATTTACATACATACTTAATGGAATAGCTATACGGCCGACTTCCATACCCAATGCATTGGAGGTTATAACGTAACCACCCCCCTGGTATTCACGGCACCACCCGTCATATGGTTTATAACATAACCACCCGTTAAAATGTCCAAGTACCAGTATAAAATCATAAAACATAAAACCAATATAAAGAAATGATAACATTTCCACATTTCAATCACAATATATCATAAATATATTGACATAATAGAATCCTTTTTCAAAACCATTTTCAATACCAAAATACATAAAATAGTATATGGTATTTATTTTATTGTAAAAACATTACGGCTTGTTGGGAAAGCCAAAGACCAAATAATACTCACGTCGGCAGAAAAGGTCGTTGTCGCCGCGTACGTTAAAAGAAACATTCCTTTTTGTCGTTTTGTAAAACGCTTCGTAGAAAACGATTCCTTTTGTATAAAAGTAAAAGTCAAAGGGGTTTATACACCGTATAAAAGAAATTTGTGTATAAAACGAAATATGCCTCAATGAAAGGAGATTGAGACGAAGTCCCTTACCTCGGGTCCGACTTGACTCGATCGTTCTTTAACGTCCTGAATAATAAACTTGAGTTGATTTACACTTGATTAAGAACATTTTTAAAGTTCATTATTCCTTTTATATCACTTATTTCCATGTTATAATCATTATGTAACCATTTAAGTTAATAATGTTTGTTTTGTCAATATTTGGTTCTTAAGTCGAAAGTTGAATTCTTACAATTACATGTTGTTCGTGTGGTCAAAAGTTCTTTATATCCAGAATGAAATTCCTGATTTGGATATCATATATATCATATATATCCAGCATATACATGTATTTATAATATTACATAATCATTTAGAGGTAAGAAATGAAATGCACCGTTCATGGAGACGGTAAGCCGTACGTACACATTAACGCTACTTTCATTTCTTTGTCATATTAATGGAATTAAAACTAAATGAGTGGTATGTATATTTTAATTCCAGAATTATATTCATCATTCAGATATATCATTAATTATATATATCCATTACATACATGTACTTTTAATAGTACATTACATTTGGGGATAAGAAATGAAATGCACCGTTCATGGAGACGGTAAGCCGTACATACGCATGAACGCTACTTTCATTTCTATCTCATACTTTAATGGAAAGAAATAATAATGATATAGAGGTATATTATAATTCCAGTATAAAATAATATATAATAACTTTAAATCCATCCTTTACGCGTCCCACATTTGGCATTAACGAATCACATCACTTTGAGGGGGCGGTAGTCCGCACTTCCTTAAATGAAGATATCGTGTTTACCCATAATGGAAACCATAAAAGTATGACCAAAATGAAAAAACAGAAACTTAAGGAAAACATAAAAATATCATATATCATATATAAAAATAGTGACATCATAATGGCCACCTTTGAAGGTGTTAAATGAGTATTGAACAATCATCGTTTCGGGAGGAAGAATTTCGCCATCCACGGAAACCATATGTTCTTTAACCATTTGATATAGTTGTGTGAGAGTGTAGCTCAAATAAATCGTATAACAACATCCTAGTATATTGAAGATACTGCTGTTGTTACAAAAGAAGTAAATAAAAAGAGTTTAGAGGGTTGGAGAAGCAAAATAAAACAAATGAACAAGAGAGAATGAATTACCTTTAAAAGTGTAACTACTTTTTATTTGAGCCTAAAGGCTTCCTTTGAAAGGATTATGCCCAAAGGAAATCCTCTAGGATTAGGAGAGGGATGTGGAGAGAGTAATTGGGCAGGCGTTGGCCGATCCAAAGGCTTGAGGAGTGTGTGAAATGAGGTAGAGGTGGGGGCCTTTTATAAGAGGAGAGGAGGGGCACTTTTGGAAAGTAAAGAAATATTACTTTATTTGAAAATGAATTTCGGATTTAAAGGGTCCCAAATTGATATAATTCGTGGATAAGGTGATAAGGGTTCGAAATCCACCCATCCAATAAGTTTTGGACATGTGTAGTTTATAGATTTTACATTATCTTTCCATTTTATTTAAATCGTTAAATAATGAGGTCATCGCTGCATCATCATGATGTCATAAATAAATTAATTTATTTAAAGTCTAAAAATTGAAAAACAAATACTATGATGTAGGAAATCTTTTTAGATTTCCAATGACTATTTATAATCAAAAATCTGACTTGTATAACCCCATTTAAATTTTTTTTAAGTAAAACATATCATGTTTGTGTCATTTGTACTTTTACATTAAATAAAAAGTTATTTATGTCATTTCCCAACCAATGTGTCTCCATGGGGTCCCCAAGTTGACCCATGGCTTGTCTTGGTCGGCCATGACACAACCAATGAGGGTAGGACATGTGTCAAGCTCATCTTATTTCATTAAAGCATTATTTTTACCTTAAACTACACTAATTACCACTAATCGCGATTAAGAACTTAATAAGTTACTATTCACCAAAAAATTATTATAATCTCATTGAACCACATTTTACTTCTTAATGACAACCATGTATGTCGGATTTTTGAAATTCAAAACACAATGATGGCAAAATTTCATTTAAACAGAAAATCAGTCTTTATAAGTACCACTTAGTGGTTTCACTATTCATCAAAAATTGAAGTTTTTCAGAAAATTACCAAAAATTCACCCTAAGCTATATTTGATATTACGAATTCAAAAATGAAGACAATTTTACAAAATTCAAAATACATAAGTCACATTAATTAATTTAATAATTAATTCCCGCTGTCAGAGCAAATAGCGTGTTTTTATAAAATAATAAGTATCAAAAGATTGACACCAATTTAAGTCCAATTTCAAAGTGAAATTGATTCCAACGACCACTATTGGATTTAATGGTAAAAATACTTTCTAATTTCACTTTAAAACCAATTCAAAAGATAATCTAATCATATAAATAAATTAGATTAAAAAGAGGTTTTGAATTAAAATACAACATTTTACACTATTCATTAAAAAAAATGAACTTTATCAGAAAGGTACCACAAATTTACACAATGTAAATTTTGATGTCATGATTCTAAAGAAGAGTTATATTCGGTCCAATAGAATTTATAAGATCGATCAAAACTATATTTAATGACGATTCTCCATCAAAAGGTGATAAGTGGACCTTTCATGAAAATTAGGGTATAAATGCCTAAAATTGAACTCTTTCCGTATATTAAGCCTTTATCTTTTATTGGGTAAATGTAAAAACATTTAAAAACATATATAATCATATTTTAGTTATTTCTATCCATTCCCACCAGTACAACGACTACTCGTTAACTAACATTTAAAATAATATTATTTTATTACTTGTGTGCAACGTAAGTTTTCAAAGAAACTCATCGTTGCGTACCGAGTACGCTATCGAACGTAGAAACCCCTTTTAATTAAAATTAATATTTAATTCGTAAATATTAATAAATATGATAATTCTTTATTCTTTATTTACCTGGGATGTTACACATACTCACAAGACTAAAACATCACCCAGTTGTGGCTTCTCTGTCTCAGTCATGTAAAGGATAAAATCTTGAAAAATATCTCCCAAGATGGATATTTAGACTCCAATGAGCTAAAACCACTTGATAGATGTCAGACATGTTTACAAGGTAAAATGACCAAGCTTCCTTTTGGTGGATAGAGTGATAGGGAAACAAAGCTTCTGGGATTGGTGCACATGGATGTGCATGGAAAATTTCCAATAGAAGCTAGAGGTAGATATTATTATATCATTACTTTTACTGATGATTTCAGTAGATATGTTTATTTATACTTAATGAGGTATTAGTAGGAGTCCTTAGTAAAATTTAAGGAATTCAAAAATATATGTAGAGAATCAGGTTGGTAAGAAGATAAAGAAACATTGATCAGATCGAGGTGGAGAATATCTAAAGCCAGAGATCATCAATCTTCAATAGGTGTCTGGGATTCTATCTCAGCTCACTCATCCTTATAGACCACCAAGGAATGTTGTTAGTGAATGGATGAACCACACCTTCTTGGAAATGCTGAGGTTGATGGCGAGTCGTGCAAATCTTCCATTATCATTTTGGAGATATGCATTACAAACTGCCACATACACATTAAACTGAGTACCAACTAAGGAGTAAAATGGAATTTCCTCTGAGATATGGAATGGAAATAAACCCATTTTGTCAAACAAACATATATGGGGATGTGTGGCGTTTGTTAAGGCCTTCTCAGAAGATAAAAAAAAGTACCCTTGGGCATGAGGTGTATCTTTATAAGATACCCCAAGGAAACGAAAGGATATTACCTGTATAACCCTTCAGACAAGAAGTTGAATGTTTCTAGACAAGTCGTATTTAGTGCGAGAGAGAAAATTCTCAAAAGGGATAGTGGGGATAGATTGACATTAATGATGTTGATGCTCAAGATACATAGGAGTTTGTACAAAAACAAGTTCCACAGGTCCCCATAGAAGAGGTTCCAGAAACACAAGTACTATGTAGGTGCTCCTAAGATGGATTGAAACAAGAGAGAATTGGATTCCTAGTCATTGAGGATTATGAATCATTATTGTTGGACAATGATGAACTTCTCACCAACATAGAAGTAGTGGAAAGCTCAGCAGCTGCAAGATGGTTCGAAGCTATGAATTCTGAGACGGATTCCATGTATCATAACCAAGTCTGGGTTCTGGTCGATGAGCCAGTTGATGTAAAGCCTGTTGTATGAAAATGGGTATTGAAGAGAACGTTGTACATGGAAGGTCATGTTAGAACCGATAATGAAAGGCTAGTGGCTAAAAGAATCAAACAACCTCCTGGAATTTACTATGATGAACCCTTTTCACCAGTTTCCATGTTTAAATCCATAAGAATCATACATTCCATTGTAGCTTACCATGAATACAAGATTTATCAAATGGATATAAAAATAGAATTCCATAATTAGAACCTTCATGAAGATGTCTATATGACACAAATAGAAGTGTTTATAACAGTAGGTGATGAAATCGGGTTTGCAAGTTGAAGATATCAATTTATGGACTATTGAAAGCATCCAAGTCATGGAACATTCGATTTTATGTAGCCATAAATGAATTTTTTTTCATTAATATTGAATTTAATCCATATGTTTATATGTGGTTTAATTGGAATGCAGTCATTATCCTAGTAGTATATGTACATGACATATTTCTTATTGGAATGAATATACCAGTATTACAGTAAGTTAAGGAATGGTTGAACAAGTGTTTCTCCATGATGGACTTGGGTGAATCAGCCTACATTATAGGGATGAAGATCATTATTGATACATCCAAGTGGCTTCTTGGACTACGTCATGGTACATACATTGAAAAGATACAAAATAGATTTAGTTTGTAACAATCCAAAAAGGGATTTGTTCTAGTGTCGCATGGCCTACATCTTTCTATGTAAATGTGTCCTAAGACACAACAGGAGAAAGATAGAATGAGTAATATCATATATGCTTCGGCTATAGGATCCATCATGTATGCCATGTAATGTACCAAGAATGATGTTGCCTATGCACTGAGCATGGTAGGAAGATATCCAGAAGATCTAAGATAACATCATTGGACTGCTATTAAAACTATCCTTATTTATCTTAGAATAACTAAAAATATTTTGTTGTTGTATGGAGGAGATGAGGATCTTTTCATCAGAGGGTAAGCGATTTCTAGTTTTCATAAAAATCAGAACAATCTGATGTCACAATATGGATATGTTTTTTGTCTCAATGGAGGAGCTGTGAGATGGATGAGTTCAATGAATATAGTATTTGTTGATTCTACTGCACAATCTGAATTTATAGTGGCTTCTAATTCATCCAATGAAGCCATATAGATTCATAACTTTTTCTAGGAGAATAATGTGGTGCCTAGCAGTAATGATCCTATCACATTGGATTGTCATAATGCTGTCGCGATGTATCTCGCAAAATAACCAAGGTCACATCATCGGACAAAGCACATACTCTGTAAGTATCACCTTTTGAGGGATTTCTTTCAAAGGGGTGATGTTGTAGTGAGAATAGTGCCCACACATAAGAATGTGGCAGACCCCATTACTAAAGGCCTATCTCAGCAGAAGCATGAATATCATGTGAGAGCTAGCAGATTAATGGTTGTTAGCAGTTGTCTCTAGTCCAAGTGGGATTCTATTGGAGTTGGTGGCCTAGAACAACAACTATGTGCATTATTAATTAAAAAATTACTTATCACATCTTTATTGTTCTTCTGTGTGACAATGCTTGTGATAATTTCCTAAGGATAACTATTTCATTATATGGATATAGCTAATCCTTACTATGATGAGAACTTGGAAGTTCCATAACACTATTCTGGAATATATATTTAATGGTTGTATGATTTTATTTTATGGACACAAATAATAAATGCCATTAGGGGTGAGGACTCATAAAACATTGAGGCACTTTCTCATGGTGTGTGCTCTTGGTAATTTCTAGGAGGATATTATGAGAACGAGACCTATAACTCGGAAATCCACATTTCATTGTGTCATTGGATGTTCCTATCTACGGATGTGATTATTGGTCATCGTACATTTTGATTATTATTAATGGGTATAACAACTTGAGCACTTCAATGTATTGAAGAAAAATGTGATGGCACACTGTTCGCATCGAGGAAAGTCATACTGGGTGCATCAAGAGTAATTCAACATTAATAGATAATGTGAGAAATGATTTGTCCCTTCTGTTCTATAATGGATGTATATATCTTAGGCCCTTTGATGTAATTGATATATCCTAAATAAGTTCATGGCCATGGTGAGTAATGGAAATATTCAATTTTGGAATGTCAAGGAATGATTAATCGAGAACATGGGATGATGTCACTTTTATGCAACCCGATTGATTTGAGATATCGTGATAAAGGTATTACATTACATTGTAAGCATTCGTAAGAGGCGACACATCATTTTTGTGTTAAATTATTATTCTATGTGTTCCTTGGCATGTTGCAAGACACTAATCGTGGACTTTAGGCAGGCTCTACCTAATGCCACTAAGAAAGAGGCCTAGAGGGTCACACACTAAGTGTGTCCAGGTATCTCAGTTAAATATTTATATAATAAGTTTAATAAAGATTATTCCTAATAGTGGTTTAATAATTATTCAAGGATTCTTAATCACTTTTATATAAATAGTAGTTATTCAATAGAATATATTGAGAGTGAAATATTATATTTATTAGTGAGTAATGCAGTGACATTTATTTTGAAAATAAAGAGCCAATATCAATGTTCTACTAAATGTGGTGGAGTAAATAACAAAAATGAAAAAACAAAAGTACATGTTGTGTATATTAATATCCATGGAATGTTGTTTTTCTGGGGATTTATGAGAAATAATAATATTTAATTAATTTAATAATATTATGTGTAATTCTCTGGGAACATGTCAAATAAAAATAATAGTCATCTATTATTATTAGATATGGAATTTTACTAAGAATTAAATGAAATGAAAAAATTCTTTTAGGTAGTAAATTCATTTTCATATTCTTTGTAACTAAAATCCCAATTATATAATTCTAATTATCCTATAAATATTTTTGGATGTTCATAATAGATCTGGAGAAATCTCTCACGCCAATAGATAATTCTTTTTCTTCCAAGAACGCTCTCAAGTTATGAGAGATAGATCCTCCTCCACCGGATAAATTCAATCGAAGGAGGACATTACAAGTGAAGGATCATCTGTGCAAGAAACAAGAGATCCCTTCGTCGATGTCTAGAGATACATGGAAAATATGTGGATCACCAATCGAGGAATCCTACACTTGGATTCTATGACACAATGACTGATCACATCGGATCATGACCAGAAACATCAATGGATAAATAATTCCATCAAGTTAATTCTTATCTTTAAATTAAATTCATTATATAAAACATATGATGATCAGATCTATGGTTCTAGGACTCCTCTCATTTCTATTGTTCATTTTTCTATTATAAAGATCCAACATTTTATTATCGTGATAGATAACTAATCGATCATTGTTAACGTAAAAAATTACAGGTGGGTACACCCACTAGCGCACTTCCACTGCGTTGGGAACCTACATCGTGCTCCTCTATGTTCAATGATCCTTGACTCATTATCCTCTATGTGTAACAATATTTGACTCATGATAAAATCATATTTTATTTTACTCTAAAAATTATTGTAAATCCATTTTTTACAGGATTCCATGTTATGATTCCTTATGTTTTATCATGTTACATGTCTTTTTATATCATTATGTTATTCCTTATAACCAATTTTCTATGATTTATTCTTCTGTTTATTACGTTATTGGGATTTTCGGCTCATCCCTTTGTTCATGTTATCTACGGTTACCCAATGCATGTGTAAGGGCTTAAAAAAAATCTCGGATATCCTAATAAGAAATAAATAATGAAATGTTTTATCTAGTTCCATTTTTTTTATTTTTTGTACCAATTCTTCAAAGACACTAGATAGTATGATCATTGGATTATAATTTGTTTTTTAAATCTACTTAAATTCATGTAATGTTATGTGTCAAAGATTAGGGTTTCTATAATACTCAATCATTTTTTATAAAAAAAATATGTGGGGTACTCATTGTCATATCTACATGTAATTGTTAAATTTTCATGATAAGACAATTGTTAATTCCAATTGTGAAGAAAATATCTCATATAAAACCACTGAAAATAATTCAATCACATTAGTATAAAGATGAGAACTGTAAAAACCTAGTTTTCACTCAGTTAACAATAATTTTATATGTGTTATAATCATTCACATTGGAGAAAATACGTATTAATAATTAGTTGAAGAATTGTTTAGGTGTGTCCAGAGCTTGTATGGAGCTTGGAACCTAGGTCGATGGAGAAAATAAACATACCACATGGTTAATAGAATATGTTTCAGCCAATTTGAATGGTTACTAATAAAAATGTGGGGTTGGATAAAGGGTTGAAGTAGGTAACATATATTTTCATAACTATGTTTGAGGGGATTTACCCATATGTAAATACTAAAAACATTATTGTAGAGGATTTTTTTCTTTTTTCTTAAATGATTTCAATAATTTTGATACATGAACATTAAAAGTTCCCTAGGAATAAGCTAATATTGTGTGGTTGGAACACGGTTTTCCCAACCATTCATAAAAAACATTAAATCGCATTTTTTAGTGATTTTGTTAAAATTCTCATAAATTAAATTTTTTAAACATCTTTCTCTTCCATTTCTCATTCCCAACACCATCCACCTCCTCTCCACTTATTTGATCTCCCAAAATACCTTTATGTTGTTTTCAATCCTGTTTGTCTATATAGAATTTTATGGATGCACCATTCTTATTTTTGGATTCCTATTGGTAAGTGCATAAATGAATTTTAAATGTTCTTCGTTTATATTTCTCTTGATAGATCTATTAAGATTTAAGATCATATACCCAATTTTAGGGCATTGATAGACTCATCAAATCTCTTCCTATCAAATAAAACATATGGATGATACTATATGTGGAGATTCATATGAGTACATTGTCGGTGGCCTATAACCCATGCTTTGATTTTCATTATTTTATATGTTGTTGTATTAGTGTGTGTGTATTGATATCATAGAGTGTGGCCTAATTAATTAATGTTCCTTACCTATAGCTATTAAAAATGTGTTCTGTGGCCCTTGTTATAAATTTTATCTACATTTGTATCTCACATCCTCAATGTCGACCACCCTAAGTAGGATATTTCCCTTAATTATGCCTTTTGTGGTTTTTACGTTCTTATATGCCCCCATTCAGGTGTGATTCGGCTTAACCCTACTAACATTATGCCCTTCCTTATATAAATAACTATGGAATTGTCTTTTGACAAGCCCATCAATATGTTATTATCACTTTACCATTCTAAGGTCAGTGTTCCAATTAAATAATAAATTGTTTAAATGGATAGATTGTAAAGTAGATTATAAATATGACTTTGAATAATAAAATGTATTTGAATAACATGGTTACACATTCGTATAACACCATTCCATGTATTTTTGAGGTATATAATTGAACCTAATGAATTTATCATGACATAATTAAACTAATAAATTATTTTTACCCTATTTTCCTTATCAAACAAAGGAAAGGAAATGATTTGAAACTAATGAATTATTTAAATGACGTGAAAATTAAATGGCCTAATAAATTTAATGAATCAATTATAAGGTGACTTGATAATTGTGGAATTCCATTCTAGAAACCCCTTGGATTACACTCTTACCCATTTAGACAGGATGCATGATAATACAGAGTTGGCTCGAACCCTGAAGACATGGAAGCCCTAGTAATTACCTATGATCCCTTTAATTATTAAAATATTTTCTAGATGAATATTATTTCTATAAACCTTCATTACTATTATAAAAATGATTTTGTGTCGTATCATAGAAGCCACAAAATTACTACCATATTATGATTTTAGTGTCTTTAATAGATCATGTTACAAAATATATAAACATGAACATTATTACAAAATGAATTGGCTAATTTTCATACAGCAGCAGAAGATGACGAAGGTACTTTTGTGTTTATGTTACTAGACTAATTTACATTATATATAAATTCTTTCTCGCTATTTAATTTTATATTAAATGGAAAAGTTGTTTTAGATTCCATTTTGGTGGTATGTTGTGCTTTTCCCACATCCTATCTATGTCATAATTCGAACCAGGGAATATGACATGTATGCATGTGTTTGAAAAGTGAAATATCCAACCTTGGAAACCTGATATTGATTGATTGATTTTGGAATGAGGTTTCTTGAAAATAAATGGTGTATGGTTTGGTATTCTATATAGTATTTGGATTCTTTTTTCAAATTTTTTATAAGATGTACTGTAAGTTTCCTGGAATCTATGTTTTCCATTTTTTAGATACATGACTTATATCATCATCAGATTTTATATTTTATTATCTATTATTAATTTTTTTCATTCCAATATTCTTCGTTTGTTCCATCTATTTAAAATAATTAATCTATTTAACTATAATTATTGTAATTTTCTATTGGGATTCTCTTTGTTAATGAGGGCATAGTATCCCCATAAACACACCCTAGGCCCTCTCTTCTAGTCTCTGGTCTATGGATTTTAGGGACGATGAATCTTTGTGATTTATTGTTTTTAAAAATGTTTTTTTTCATAACTAATATTTTTTAAAAGGAATCATTTTTTTGAAAAAATTTGAGAGTTTATTAACATTTGAATCCAAGCATAAAGGGAGAGAAAAGTTTTTATCGATGATAATTTTTTTTCAGAGACATATTTCCAAAACTCATGTTTCTGGACTGAGAAGTATTGGATGCTGAAGGTGTACATAAAATTTAATTTGGAAGGACTATACATTTGTTGATCAGATGCACCATCAAATCTAGATCAATCATCCTGAAGTTCAAGATTCATTAGAATAATTATTAGTTAAAAAATAATATGTTTTGAAGTGTTAAAGTCATAATGTTACTAAAGAGGTTGAATAAGGAAAGTATTTTACTATGCTATAATGTTCTTAAACATTATAAAAATAACTTACAAGATGATTTGATTAATTTTTATTCACAAATATCATAAGTAATTTGTGACACTTCTGACATGATCATTACGAAGGTAAGAGGGGAGATTCTAGAAATCATTAAAATGTCTTACTCAGATTCAGAAGTATGGGAAACATAAATATTTAGAATTCTAAATGGGTTATATTTTATATAATTAGAATAATTCAAAGGAACTATGGGGAGTTACTATAAAATAAATTACAACTTAATGAGAATTACATATTTATGATATTTCCATTATTATTTGATTTTCATCAAACTCTCTCAGATAATGAAATGCAATTGGATCGGCTCTGAGAATTAATGTTAATCAGATTGACTAAGAAGAAGAAAGTAAGATCATAATATGAAGAGGGAGAAATATATATCATAATGAGTTGATGAAGAAAGTCACATCATAATGATAAGGAGAACACAGTTATAAAATAATTATTAGTGGATGAAAATCATATCATAGTGAGATGATAAATTTTCATCAAAATGATTTTACATCCAACTGAACATGAGGATGTCACATCAAACTGATGCTAAGGGAGTTAAATCAGATTAAATCTAAGGAAGATACATCAGAATGAATCTAATGATGTTATATTGAACTGATAAAATGTTATTATGTTCATGAAGATTGCTTCTAGAGAAATATTGAGAATGCTTGAGGTAATCATTGTTAATGATTAAATGTGTTTTGTTTTGGTAGATTTCAAATTTGGTAAGTGGGAGAGGTTATTTATTTTTTTCTTTTCTATTCTATGTTTCCTATTATTAGAAAGTAAGTAAATTAAAACATTTTGTCCTTTTTACTTTTTGAAAAGGAATAGAACAACAATGTTTTAGTCAGAAGTCAAGGAAGTGTTATTTCTAGATAGAGATCATGTTATAAGATCAGATTGCTGAAACATTATCTTACTGAAGAGAGGAAGACCAAAAGGAGAATTTTATTAGAGTTTAAAAAGTGAATATTGAGAATGGGAGAATTGAATTTCATCGATTAGAATGAGTAAATAGGATTTTATTCATTATACTAAAGGCCAACAAACTAAGGTTCCTCAATCTCAGTAACCATTGAGGAGAAGAATGAATATATAAATTATATCTTATTAGGATAAAGTGTTTTGTAAGAATGGATTTTAGACATTCGCGAGTCCGTATAATCATTAATATCAATAAATAAAAGGTATCTAATAGGAGTGGTAAAAAAATTAGTCACTTGTTCATAATATTTAATTACCAAATACCCAATATAGCGGCTATGGAATTGATTTAGGTTATCTAATTAAGATTGAACCTTTTAAATCATATGTACACTACTTACATTTCTACATTTTATTGGATTCATATTTACTAAATTTTAATAAGCAAATAAATATTATCTTGTTATAGGTGTATTGTTTCTAAAAGTGTTGATTCAAATAAAATGTTGATAAATGATTCAACCCCCTTCTGAATTGTTATTCGATCAATTATAACATCAGTTGGTATCTGATTGAAGGTTCCCTTAATGATTATTTATCATGTATAATATCAATTATTTCACCATGTGATCATTTCAAACATTTGATAGAGGAAATGATTATGGATGTAAAAATCATATGATTCCTTACCAGTTATCTCTTTTCCTAAAAGTTGTCAATGATTCTACAATTTGGTTTCCAACTATTGAGAGGAATCTATTAATGAATTTTTATGATAAGATAAATATCATAGTTTATGGGTAAACTAAAAATGTGGTCATAAATTCCATATGTGAACATGTTTATATGATGGTGACAAATCAACAAAACACTAAGACCGTGGTGGAAAAAAATTGAATGTATTTTCAAATCGAATAATAATTTTTGGTAAAAAAAGAAAAAAATATATTGTATTATGTATACATACATAATAATGAGATATGATTTCACTTTTGATGAACACATCACCAGAGTAAATAAAATTAAATGAAACATTAGATCATTTGATCATGTCCGAGAAGATTATACAATTGTGAATAAATGTATAAAAAACCTTCTTGAAATTTTTATTCCAAAATTCCCTATTTAGAAGATAAGGATGATTTATCTCTTGATTAATTTCATAACAATAAAAATTCTTAAGATATAATAAAATATCTTATGTTGAATATTATTATGAAAGTTGGATTGGATTTTGAATCTATTTGAAAAATGAAAAATCAAGACGTTGATGATTTAATCCTTGTGAATGTAAAGATAAAAAGGATAATGAGCTTAACATCAATATCATGTATCATATATAAAATAACTATCAAAAACTCAGATGATAGTATATATGTAAACATTCTATCAAATGTTTTTAGTGTTGTAGAATCAGACACCTCTTTATTAATTTTCATATTAAGAATGTAGGAGAGTATCTAGTAGATTTCAATTATAACCTTTATAGAATAATTTGAAGAAAATTTCAAAATAATAAAAGTCATCCAATAATTATATGTAGATGTTCAATAGATAAAAAATGTGTATGATGATTAAGAAATCTAAATTAGACAAAACCAAAAAAATTCATAAAAAATTTAGTGTTAAGAAATGGAATGAGAAATCATTGAAAATGTTGATAAAATAGAATACACTTAATGTAGAGAATAATAATAATTTGAAGGAACTTATAGAGGGTATCATATCCTAATATAACATATTTCACGATTAAAAAAACAACTTATGAAAGAAATCATAATGATAAAAAATACAATGGAAATGTTGATGAAGGTGAGAAATATGGTGTCAAGAAAGAAAAAGAATATATCCAAGAGATATTTTGTTACAAGATAAGATTTTTTGAACATAGAAGGTTGGATTATTATTTAATTAATAATATAGAAACTATTAAAGAATAAGTTAACCATTTTCAATCAAATATTATTGTGTTTGAAAGTATCGTGAGGAAAATGAATGAAAAATTCATCAAATCCTTGTTTGTAGAAGCTGAGACATATAATGTTATCGGGGAATATAAAATCAATAATTAGGTGAAATCTGCACCCTCCAAAAAGAATGTTACATGTAGTATTTCTAATATTTTAGGTGATATGAAAAGTGTTGTGAAAGATTGGATTGAGATGAGATGTCTGAATCCTACCACATCTATAAAAATAGAAAAACCCATCGGTGGAAAAGATGGTCCATGCCTAGATAATGTTAAAGAAAGAATATGGTATCATCCTCATCAATGATTCTATAGATAATGTTTTTACATTAATAGAAATTTACTATTTGATGGAAAGTACTTGTGTTCTGAATTTTTTTAGGACATGGATTATAATTGTGGAAAAAACATGTATCTTTTTAAATTAAGGTTAGAAAAATGTGAAAACAATGGTGGAAGAAAGATGGGTATCCTTCCTAACCCTCAAGAAGTTATAAATGAAAAATATCAGGATATTAAAATAATTCCAACAAAAAATAAATTTAAGTGACCAACATAAGTTTGTGGATGATGTGATTAGGCTAGTCATCATGATAAAAGATGTTTGACCCTCCATTAAGAACATGTTTCTTATTATATAAAAGAAAAGGTATATAGACAAAAGAATGTTTTGGAAAGAGCTTCTTTTTATAATGATTTGAAAGAAATTAAAAAAATGAACCATTAATACCTATTAGTGGATTATCATTACATATGAAAGGTTATATAAAAATCCTAAAACATGTTGAAAGTCATGATGATGGAGCAGTTACCTTTGTTAATAATAGTTTCTTAAAAATAAGTGGCATAAAGTTGGATTATATTCAAAAATAAATGTTAAAATCTAAGGGTGTTTTTTTAATGTAATAAAACATAACATATTGTGAGTAAGTAAAATTTGTGATGATAAATTTTTTGATATTTTTATTAAATAAACATTGATAATAAAAAGTGAGAAAGATAGAAAATATATCACAAAATGTAAATGAACTATTTAAAATCATTTTCATATTAAAGATTTAAATAACTCATGTTACCTTGGTTTTGAAGGTAAAAACAAATTGTTCCCTCAATGACTTGGGCTCCTTGGGAAGAAAAAAAGAACACAATTTTTAATATTGATGTTTTCCATCATTTTACAAAATTAAAAAGAATAAATAATTATTTTTTACCTTTTAAAATTGGAATAAAACTAGAAATTTATTATGAAAGTTTAAATTTTGGCCCCCAGACCTACAGAACTTATGAATTCGGATTTATGTGGGCTGATGATACAATAATTAACATACGTGGATTTATAAATTATCACATATATTTATAATTTCATTGGGACAAAAATCATCATATTAATGAAACCAAAGTATGAGGCTATAGAAATGTTTATATTTTTTCATTAATGATTTTGAGATCAAAATGGGGGTTTATATAAAGATGTTAGGAATAGATAATGACACAAAATTCAAAAGATATAATTTCGAAACTTTTCTGACAAAGCATGGATTCAAACTATAGAATATTTCCCACTCTACCCCACAACGAAATGAATTATTAAAAAGAAATAACAGAATTATAGAGGACACGTAATGAATTTTTTTTGAATATTAAAAACAATTCATGTTATATTGGAGACAAGATGTCCGTATTTTTCTAAATGTTCAAAATTGATTCTTGTTGAGATCGAAAACCCAATTAGAATCTTATGAAATGTGGTATAAAAACCCATCATATAAGTACATCTATTTTATTGAATTTAAATGTTTCCTATGAATAAAAATGCATGATCTTGGAAAGATTGATGAGAATACTGAAAAAGGAAATATCATTGAATAATCACCCAATAGAAGATGATTTACGTTTGGAATAAATTTTTAGAATAGATAGGGGAATCATATATTGTGAATGTTATTTATCCAACTACCACTACAAAATTATTTCGGAATGATGAGGATGAAAAACTAAAAGTGTGTAATTAAATTGAATGTGAAAAAGTTAATATGTATGAAGATTCTGATGAACCGTTTAATGAGGAATGTAAAATATAAAAAAAATCTCTAATATTTTATACTTTAAAATAACATGTTGATACTGAAAATATTCTTGGGAATGTGAAGGCTCCAGTTCAAACCAGAAGAATGTTGATATTTTTAAATAAAACATTACTCATGTCGATATATGAATGATAATCAGTTTCAAAACCTAATCAATACAATTAATGGGTTCATTGTATTAATAATGTGTTTGGTCAAATTGCAAAAAAATGAAATATGGGAACTTTTTCCACATTTATAAAATGAAAATTTTATCTGAACAAAACTGGTTATAGAAACAAGTTGAATGAACATGGAGAAGTTTCAAGAAACAAAGAAACTTTTATTTGTAAAGGGTACGAACTGGTATAAGGTGTGTATTCAGATGACATATTTCTACCCCTTGTATGGTTAGAAACCATTACAATATTTATAGAGGTGGAAAATCACTAGAATTAAAATTTATATTAGATGGAAGTGAAGTCATCATTGTTCAATGGAGAAATTGTATAAGAAGATTACATTGAAAAAAAAATCGGTTTCTACATGATTATGATGAATTTATTATTGAATATTGATTTTTATGGGCTGATACAAGCTATACATAAATTGAGTTATATTATATACCATTGATTAATAATGTTTATTTTTTATAAATAAATAGTTTCTAGAAAATTATATGAGAATGATGTATACTTTAGAACACTAATTATTATTGTTTATATGGATGATATCATTTTATCTGGGGATAGAGAAGATGTTTTTAAAAAATATTATAAAGAAATAAAAATGAACCTTGAGATGAATATGATAACATAATTAACATTCTTCATTGGTTTACATGTTCAATTAAAAGAAAAATATATTTCTATACCTTAAGAAAATTATTCCATTAAATTTTTACAAATATTTATCATGGAACAATCCAAAGATGTTTCTATACCTATCTATATGAAGATGATGTTGAGTATATAAGAGTTTTGAAATATTGTGAATTAGAATGAAATTTAGAAGATGTTGTTTTTATTACCTTACAACCTCAATGGATGATATTTTTGCTGATGTGACTTTTTGTGCTTGGTATCAACATAATCTAAAAAAATAACATCTTTTGGAAGAAATGAGTATTATGAGATATTTCAAATTAACTACATCACATGGGATGTTATAGAAATGAAATTTTGATTTAAAATTTCATGGTATACTGATGTTGATTGGGCTGGAGATTATAATGATAGAAAATATACTTCATGAGGAACATTTTTCATCAGTGAATGTTGTGTAAGTTTACATAGTAATAAGTAATTATTCGCAACATATAGAACATAAAAATAAAAATATATTGTAGCTACTCAATCTTGTACGTAGATTTTGTGGATGAATGTTCATCTAGAATAATTGAATGTATCAGTTTCCAAAGAATTGATTATACATTGAGATAATCAGAATAAAATTGATATTTCTAAAAAAAATTCCATCATTAAAGATCAAAATAAATTGATATAAAGTTTCAATTTAAAAAACTTATAGCTTTTTTTGAATTATTTTTCTACAATATATCTCAATAAAGTATTAAATTTTTTATATCTTCAAAATGGTAATTACAAAATAATGATTTGTTGTTTTGAAGCATCAACATCATGTACAGTCTCATACAATGACATCATAAATCTCATATAGAAGTTCTCATACCATGATTTGAAATATGTTGACAATAGGGGATATAAATTAACAACATTTATCATTTGTAATATTTTTTACATTACATTATTTTATGAATCTTATGTTGTGGTTATCATAAAATTTAGGAGAGAAAAAGAAAAGTGAGGAAAGTTAATAATAAGAAGGAAGTATAATAATCTTTCAATCGAGGGGATGGAATTCATTTACAAAACATTACCTTATCTAGTAGTGTATTGTTAGGACACTCTATTTTTGGGATGGAATTGTTGTTGTAAAATTAAAAAATGATTTGTTTTTTTACTAATTTTGAGTTTTTTAGATTTCTCAGAGTTGGAAAATGTATTAATGAGGGTTGTAAAAAGATAAAAATAGGGAGATTGAAGAACCATTTTTATTTATTTTATTTAAAAATGTTAATTATTTAGTGATATATAATATTTTTAAACGAATATTTTTGATAGAAAGGTGAGATTTATTGAATGTTCAAACCTAAAAATAATGTTTTAAGATGGTTTTATCTTTCAGAAATTGTTTTTATAGCAAACTTTTACAGGCTAATGTATTCAAGATGGATAGTATCAGAGGCATAAGGGTTATAGAAGATAGAATCTGGAACTTATGTTGATTTATTTATCGGTCATATCATTGGACTCAGATACATTAGCATCATGATCAAGATTCATTGAAATATGTGTTGCTTAGAATGTCAGAATTTGCATATTGTGAAGTTCGAAATGTTGTGGAAGATTGATTGAAGAATGTGTTTTCTAGAGTAAGAGTGTTCCTAAAAATTCTAACCATAATTCATATGGTGCTTTGTTGATTTTAAATTCACACATAACACAATTTTTCTATTACACATGTGATGTTCCCCTTAGATGATAAGTTGATAAATTCTAGAAATCATGAAAAATCCATCATCGGATCATATGGTACTATAAAAAGATGTTTTCATAAGTCTATATGATATATATTTGATGTTGTTTGAATAATATAGAGCTTCTAAGTGGTTTTTCCATCGATACAATCCATTATAATGGTAATTCCCTCATTTTTTGGAATTCCATCGATCGAGGTATTCTATCAGAATCACTATGATAATGAATGTCAATTAGAATGACTTTGAGACATAAAATAAATCAGACTGAGTAAGAAGAGGAGTGTCATATCATAATGATTAGAGGGAGAATGAAATATCATTATGAGAAGAGTATGAAATTAAAATAACAAGAAAAAGAGGAACATAGTCAGATCATAATTAGTGTGGAAAAAATTTATATTGTAATTAGATTAGTATGTTTCATCATAAATTAGTTACATAAAACTAAAGCTGAGGAAGTTTCACCAGAATAAATCTGAGAAAGATACATCATACTAATGTTGATGAAGTTAGATTGAACTGAAATTGAGGATGTCATAACATTAAGAAGAAATGTTAATATGTTCTAGAAGACTAGTTTTAGAGAAATCATGAGAATGTATAAATTAGACAAAGATAATTTTTAATTGTGAGTATTTTTTGGATAATTGAAATTTTATTATGTGGAAATAGTTCCTTAATTTCATGTATTTTATATTACGACAATCCTAAAAATATAAGTATAGTACATTCACACTTTTAATCCATTTTTATGTTAAAAAATGTTGGACCACTACAAATTTCTATTAATTAGTTTAGTCCATGTTATTTTAGGATAGAGATATCATTATAAGATCATATATTAGAAATTTTTTCATACCAAAATGATGAATATCAGACTATTCATCTAAGAATAGTTTTAAATGTAAATATTGGGAAAGGGAGTGTCATATTGAGTCGATAAGACTAGGTCAATAAGATTTTACTCATCAGAATGAAGGCCATTAGACTCAGGTTCATTGAACCCATGAAATTTTGTGGAATCAATTGAACTAAGTATTTATACAATTATATTGGATCAATTTTTTTGTATGAAATTTTTTTAAGCTCACATGAGTCAGTACAATCATTCTTATTGGTAGATATAATTTTTCTAACATGAGTTGGAATAGTTTGTATTCACTTCATAATAATATTGAATTTTTATATACCCATGGAAATGTCCATGGAAAGGATATAGGTTTTCACTCTATGGAAGACCCTTATAAATCTTCTCTGTTTTACATGGTTCCCATCATTTTAATGCATGCGGATTTTATAAAAGGAGATATGGTAGTGAATATTATAAGGATACCTAGATTATGTTTTTAAATTTTGTGAATCTTATAAAAATGAACAACTAATTCAACCCACTAGATTTTATTAAATCACATGGAACGTCAGGGGAGATGTGCTTGAGGCCATATGTCTAACCAGGCTCGGGGAATAATTGAGTGGAGCCTGGGATTGGGACATCATAGAGACGGATCATAAGGGAACCTTTATTTCATTACTATTATGATATGACATTCTGTAGATTATGATCACTTTTAACTTGGTTGAAATCCATTCTTGGGTGTAGATATCCCATGTTAGGTGAGAATTATATGTTTCATTTATTATAATTATTGTTTAGATTTTCTCATTATATTAAATTTCCTTTCACTTTTGTATGAAACTCTTTCTTGATCATTGTTCTTTTTTTTATAATTTCTTTTCATCCTTGGATCAATGAGATGAGGGAAGGAACCATTATTCCAAGTATCATCATACGAACCTAGAATTAACCATCAATGCATATTCCATGACATAGAAGTGATTTTTACTACTATCATTTTCTATTACTCTATTTGATTATTGAGTGATTCAATAATAGTTATATTATTCCATGATTCTTTCATGATACAATTGATTAATTTTTGGTTTCAGTTAATGTGATGTATAGGTCATTATAGGATTAAATGGGTCATTTAACAAGTCGATCAATTGGAATGGAATTAAGTGGGTTCTAATATCAGTGATAATGTTTATGGTAATCGAATAACTGGATATGGTCCTCAATTTTAAATGAACTACGTTCTATGAAAATAATAAAATGAAAACAATAAAATAAAAAAATGACTTATAATATCAAATGGTTTCTATTGAATGAAGGAGCCAAATGTTATTGACCCTTCATCTACTAGAATAAGTATAATATATACAGGAAAACATACCAATACCTAGCCTTATAAGATGGTTTTTGGGGTATAATTACAGGTGTAGTGAGCCCTTTTATTTTCATTCATCTTCCTCTACTGTTTCTATCTATCTGATTAAATATTTTTTTGAGGTATGTGCTTAGATTTTTTAGAAAAATGTCACAACGACGTCCGCATGTCATGTTCCAGGACGGTAGTGAAAATCATGTTGTAGTTTTTGTGGGCCCTACGCCTCCAATCTTACCACCATTTGTGACACTAGAGGAATCACCTATTATACCATATCTAAGAAAAAACACATAACCGAGAGATCGTTTCTTACACTGGATGTAGTATATACAATGTTCTCCATGGATTGTACATATGATGGTTGTCCAAACATGTGTGTTACAGTAGTATAATCTTCGTAAATTCTCAAGGTATGGCCGTTCAAAGGCCATCATGTCTTGGATGGATTCCACTCTATATATCATTTAGACTATGGATATTCCTCCAGAGTGGAGGGTCACGATTTCCACCAATATATTGTGTCATTCGACCATGTGTTGGTGAGATGTGATTACCCGAGATGGTAATCATTAGGTCATTATAAGGGAAGATTTCTAGACAACTTTCTATGTTCAATTCATTCCTCAGATGTTGATGGATAATCGAGATAGATAATTCATGCATCTAGAGTAGTGTTCCATGTAATACCTAGAGTATGTAGTGTGTTTTACTAAGTACCTTCACTTTTAAACTCTTCTATCATGTGATGATATTTTTCATTCTAGTCACTAAGATGAAAGTTATTTTTATTTCATACATTCTCAGGTGAATTTATTTCACATACCTACATTCTATAAGAATTTAAATCAGGAAATTATTAGTGAGCACAACCTATGAAAATGAATTATTATCGGGAATATTGTATAAATGCCTCGATGGGATAGTAGTACATATAGTAGTAGTAAATGTTCCCTCAAGGTTTCATGTTATAGTAGTGGAGGTTAGAGTAACCACACTAGAATCTCCATTGTATCCCATCTGTGTGGTATATAAGTGCATATAACTCTTTGGCTTCATAAAGACCCTATGGGATTTTGGGATTCAAGATAATTTATAGGAACTATTAGATATTATTTTAGACAATGTCATTAGCTTGTATTGTATGTGGATCCACACCAGCTCCATTTTAAGGGGAATGTTATTTTATGCCACATCAGGCTGGGAGTTGAATTTCAACCGACTAGACCAGTTGAGGAAAATTTCATTGTCATTGTAGCCAGAATTCATATTATTGGAATTTCCAGTAGAGTTTCCATGATCAAGGTAGTCTAGCTATAGAACGGGGCCATGGATCAGGTCCTTTTCATGAAATAATGTTGAAGCTTGATGATCAATGTGAAGGTCCATATATATAATGATGTAATATTCTTGTAGCCTCTAATATAGCATCTTCTTTATTTGATACAACTTATTCACACTTTTTTATATCTTTATCTATAATGGAATTTATTGGCCTAGAAATACATTATTTCTATGGTATAATTACCATGGATACACTATTTGTTGTTTTTTTAGAAGGAATAAATTAATACGGGGAATTTCTCCTTGTGGTTGGATGTTACCCAATTTTTTGGGACAGATTTTTTCTCAAGATGAATTGATTAGATGTCATACAATGTATGGATTTATTGGTTCTGTATCACATCTATATAGACTAATAACATTTTCGGGTGTTGTTTGCATCACTGGAGGGATGAAATTATCTACAAATGGGTGAGTGGAATGCCTATAGAAGTAAATCATGGTCAGAGCATCATTGTATAAGTAGGCTAACCACACAGATTTCTAAACTCTTCATGGTGGATCAAGGATTCAATATTGATGATTTCCATCCTTAAGTAGGTCATTTTTGGGATGTTTTTTGTGATGATGCTTCTAGATAACTTTTGGATATATAGGTAGAGTGTATGATTTCACACATTCCTGGAGTATGTCAACTATCCATTCCCCCATATAGAATATCACCTAATATTCTCCATGATTTTAAGTGATAGTTAGAGGATTTAGTTGCATAATATTTTATAAGGCCCATGACTTACTCTAGGGTATCACATCTTCTTTTCTCAATGAAGGCTATTGTAAACATTCATCTATGTGTGGATCATAGGTGGTCAAAAAAATATATTGATAGAGAACCTATATCTACTACCTAGAATACAATATCTTTTTTACCAGCTCTGAGGAGGTAGGGTGATTTCAAATAACTAAATGAGATTGAGCTATCATCATGTACGAGTTAGGAAATCCTACATACCTTGTATAGTTTTTTGTTTTAGGCATAGTCTGTATACTTACATCATTACACATTTCATTCTTAATGAAATTTCAATTGTATTAAGGTAATTGATTAATTGGTTGGTCCATCCTTATCTAGATTCATTTTTTATGGTATCTGTGGACATAATTGGGGTGTCCTCTTACACTTGTAGTAGCTATGCTAAGAAACATGAGATAATATTCGGTACATTAAGGGAGAATATATTAATTAATATATTTTTATTATCCACCTATGGATTAAATAAGTTAACTTCTAGGGATATATATTTAAAAATCAATACTATGAATTGACCTAGAGATGGTGAGCGATGTTGTTTTCTAGAAGCATCCCAAGAATGGGTTTGATAAATTGGGTATCTTAGGATTTGATGGAAATTACTGGTTCTCCATAAAAGTCAACTCATGACTTGTGTCACCTCTTATTATTCCTAAAAATAAGGTTGTTCCCTGAAGAGGCCATATAGTGATTTGTGATGCATCCATCATTGTATTAGGATAAGTAATATTTTATAAATACAGAGCTATTTCACATGGATCTCGACATTTGAGGCTTCATGAGAAAAAATATCTAACACACAACCTTGATCTAATAGTAGTTGTCCATGCCTTACATTGTTGGAGTCACTATCATTTTGGTGAGAACATTATAGTGTATAAGAACCAAAATAGACTCAAATATATCATTACTCAACATTAATTGAGTCTCATAAACCAGATATGGGTCAAATATATTCATCCCTTAGATTTTTGTCATCCTTATATGCCTGGAAAATAAAATGCGGTAGAGGGTGCTCTAATATTAAAAACATGGGCATAAGCTATACTGGTAGCTAGAGATAAATAGAAATTGATTTCCCTCTTCAGAGAGATGTATATAGAGTTTCCTAGATATCATGAGTAGTATTATCTATCATCCATGATATTTACCTCCTCACTAATTGAAAAGGTTAAGAGAATGAAACTTTCAGATCTGGAAGAATGGGTTCTCTGTGATAGTGTTTCATGACATGAACTACCTCTGCATTTTTTAATGAATAGATATAATGACCTACCAAAACATGGGTGTGTCAAGGTCACTAATGATATGATATATAAATTGATGTATGAGTCCCACAATTCTTAGAGTGTAGAAAATCCATAAATCTCAATGATGTATCAAGATATCCAACATCCGTATTGGTGGAGTGAGATGAAATTTCAGATAATATGTTTTATCAAAAGGTGTTCCACCTTTTAGCAGGGGTATGTAGAGCACCAGTAGCCTAAAATATTTTCATATCTGCTTCAGTCCTATAATAGAAATTTGATGATGATTCCATGAGTGTTTTAGTCAGCCTACCGAGGTCACCTCGAGGTTGCGACATAGTATGGTTTGTGATTTGACAGAGTGACAAAACATTCCCTCTTCCTTCATATTCAGGATACTTTCTCTACTGATGAGTTGGGAAGTTTTTTTTATGTTAGATAATACAACTACATGGGTTCCATCATACTATTGTATCATATTGGGATTCTTATTTTACATAACGGTTATGGAATATAGAATCCATCTCTTAAGAAATATTAAAAATACATCATTTTTTCAGAATTAATAATACATTACACAAATATATTCAAAAAGGCCATATTTGATTAGTTACATTGGAAACATGGAAACAAAAACACTAGTAATCATTTTATCTACATTATATCCAAATAGATTCTTCATGACTATCAAAATTCATAGACACATCATATATAATTAATATATTCATAACATTGGAAAAGGAGACCTAAAATTTGGTGAGCTCATATGCTCAGTTAGGGTAAAATAGAGATGTGTAAGAATAATAATGATAATATGGTATTGATAACAAGATCATAAAAAACATTTCCCATATACTATATGTCAGTGATTATAAAAATAAAAAAAAGGAAATTTATTTGTAATTTATTAATACATGAATCAAAAGTGAATCATGATCATGAGCCATGGAAGTATAACGTAGGTGTATGATAAGGAATTGAGTCAGAGATGTAATTATATAAAATGATTTTCATATTATTCAAATATTAATATGAAGTCCATCATAGTGTGATGTGTCTTCTTCAAAAACCATGCTTGTAGTCAAGGATCAATCCCAAAACCATGTTAGTGAAAAAATACCTTTCATGAATCTGGTTTACTCCCAGTTACATCCCTATAATATTGAATTAGGTTCACTTCCCATTTTAGCCCAGTATTACTAAACCAAGATAACTTCTCATTAAATCCTTGTTTTAGTGAACTGAACAATCATATCATAACCAATGAACTGAACCATCATATCATTACCAGTGAAATGAAATGGACATCCTATACAATTAATCATATATTTTAATATTGAAAACAGACAGGATTCATATAAAATTTACCATTGAATGACCCATGAAAACAATTTCATTTCATAAACATTTTATCTTACTATAACCCTGTAAAGAGAATCATGTCTCATGAACACCATTCCATTATATTCATAAACCATTAATGTAAAGAATAAGAATGGTTCCCATGAATCATAACCAAATTATATTATAAATTAATTCATATGATGTCATCATAGAAGGAAAATAAATTTTAATGACCATTTATAACATTTCTTATGGGAAATAATATTTAAATACTTAAAAGTATCCCATTCCATGTTGAAATGATTGAATCACTATCCCTGTTAAATAGTAATAGTACATAAAGAATACAATATCATTAAGTTAAGTAGATTTAGGATATAACATGTGAAATGTATGTATCTACACCTCATAATATACTACTGGTACATAATCTAACATGTGTCTCAAATAAAGAAAACTGAGAAAAAACTAATTTACATATTCTATAAATTTTGAACAATAAAAACAATAAATGATATATCATAAAATCGATATTTAAATACACTTAAATTTAAGATTAATAATCATATAATAATTACATGGTAATTATATACACTATACAATATAAACATGTGGTGAATGAGGCATAAGTTTGACAATAATAAATGTTAGACAGAAATCCCTTGACTACTTGAGTAACTTTTTTATCATGATACCCAATAAAAAATCACAACATTTTAAATGCTTAATTTCAGGGAGTAATAGGGATTCAGATCATAATCTATCATTGGTAATTTTATAAACCACACAACAAAAATATTTCGTTAATATAGTAAATATCTCACATAAATAAACGTGATACAAGAAAACCTTTACCTTAAGTATGGACATTCATTGTACATGTTCAAGAACCCTATAAAATAAATTTGTTTATATTATACCTATAACACATAACCAAATAAAAATATATCATATCTTGTATGTTTCACTAGTGAATTTCATAAGATCATTTTCATAACAATTCAATGTTAATTAACATTCCAGATAAAAACTATTTTGTTTATCGTACGTAATTTGTCTTGTTATTCGTGCCCCTATTACATAGATCATGATATACATATTTCTATGATGATAACAAATATATATATTTATTATAAACATATACATAATAATAAATGAAATTTATATATAACAAATGGAATACATTGCTAATTGAGATGTTAAGCCCTATGTGCACACGAATGGTGTTTATGATTTCTTGTCGTATTGAAAGAATGAAAGTAAATGGAATATATATATGTGTGTATATATATATTATAATAAATTTATCTTTATAATTTTATATATACCATATATATTCAATAAACCAACAAATAATACATTCCATGAGAAGTTTGAATGAATCACATCACATTGAGGAGGCTCTAGTTCACACGTCCACAAAAGAAGTTATCATATTTACAGAAAATGGAAAAAATGAAGGTATTAGTTATATAATATAAATATAAGAATAAATGAATAATAAATTTCATATATATAATATTATTTAACAAAAAACATATTTAACACATTCCAGGAAAATTGTGAATGAATCCAAATGCTTTGAGGAGGCAGTAGTCCACAAATCCACAAAACAAGATATCATATTAACAGAAAATAGAAATCATTACGGATTCTGTTATATAATAGATTAAGAATCATAAAAAATATTAAGTATCATATAAAAAATATTATAATAGTTTCCATCATAATTTTCATATATGAGTGGTGGTAAAGGAAAAAAGAACGACATTGTTTTGCAAGGCGGTAGTCCACCGGACACACGAATGGTAAGTTCGTTAACCATTTGATGGACGTGTGTGTACGTGTACTTAAAAAATTTACAATAACAAAATATAATTATATTAATGAAAAATGGTTATTATATATTCATGTAATAAAAATATTTAATGGTGGTGGAGAAGTAAAATAACTTAAAAGAGCTTTAGGAATGATGTTAAATCTTCATCAATTTACTCCTTTTGGTTTTCCCAAAAGGAATTCCTTTGATGGATTCCTATCCAAAGTGAGGGTTCTAGGACGAAGGTATAGAATTTGGAATATTATTTGGGAAGGGTTTTGAGGATATGTATAATCCTATGATTTTTGGGTATGTGATGGGGGAAAGGACCATTTTATAGTGGAGGTGGAGTGACATTCCTGTAAATATAAAAATGTATACAGTATTGTGAGGTCGACCTTACATGATGTGCCAATTATAATTTTCCAAATTCATAATAATCCGGGACATGGTATATATATTTCAATAAAATGGATTTATTACACATTTATATGTCATTTTTATTTTAAGATTAATGTTTATCAATTATGTAAACTTATTTTTACCTTAATCATTGTACTAATTTTAATAAATTTCACTAATATTTTTGGTCAATTTTTTTTGACCTTATATGAAATTATAAATTATTTTATTTATAAATATAGGACCCATTTTAAAAATTATATTCACATAATATTTATAAATTAATTTAAATTAAAACTTGCATATATGTCACCACAGCGGGTTTTTCTGCCAAAATCATTAAAGGTTTCAATTGATTTTATATCCAATGTCAATGTGTAATTGGCTTCAATGACCAAAATATTATTAATTGATGTAAATTTTATAAAATTATATGTTATAACTAAATAAAAATATAATACATATACAAAAATAAAAAAGACAAAAAATTATTTTTTAATTAAATTTCAATGTATATCCATGGTTCCAAAAAAAATGAAACCTCACAGAAAAATACCAAAAACAACCAAAAAGTAAATTTTAACTCTAATATTTAAAAAATAGAATATATTTTTATAAAATCAAAATTATAATATGTTTAAAAAATAAATTTAAATTGGGTTTTCAATTAAAAGGTGGTAAATAACCTTTTAGAATAATACATATTTTTTTATTCATAAAATTTTATTTATTATCATATATTATAAATGAAGCATACAATATGAACATTAAATAGTGGAATGAGTATGATATATTTAAATATATTTCAATAAAATTAATAACAAACATTGTCTTAATTAATTCATAAATGGGAAACTTGTTTTCCCAAATCTATATTCCTTTTGAGAAAAACTATTTTTTATATTTTTAAAATGGGTTATATTTTCATTTTTGGTTAATTTTTTGCAAAATAATTCTTCTCATTTATATCTCTAAACCATATTCTCATAATTTAATTAATCATTATCCTATACACTATTTAAATGGCTTTTGAAAATCGTAATAATAAGTTAATATTAATATTAATATTACATTAGAGTTTTTTAAAAATAGGTCTTTCATGTAATGAAAAATATCAAAGAAACTTAAGATTTTGAGTAATGTAAGAAAAACATATTTGTGTGTGTATTAAAACTCAATATAATTGTTGTGTGTATTAAAATAATAACATAGTATTTCATATAATTCATTTCAAAATCAATATTCAATATTTCATGAAATGGAAAATATAAAATGAATTTGTTAATTTGAAAAAAAAAATATTTGACAATATCTCGGGGTGTTTCACTCTAACATACTCAAAACTAATTTCTCCATTTGATTTTTTATTTTATGAAATATTTAATACTTTAATGTTATTTATATAGAAACCCACATCACAAATATAATTACTAAAAATCCCATAAAATAGGAAAATTTTTAAAAAAACATTATGATTACTTAGAGAAACTATTTTCACATAGGAGGACATTGGAGGATTGAAAAACCATAGAAATAGAAGAAAAATATAACTATTAAGTTCTAATGCAGGGTAATAGAGAACACAGTCTAAATAAAGTTAATTATAAATAACACATAACCCAAAGAGGCATGAATGAGGTCCGTGATATTCTTAAAAATGATGATAACAAGGATTTTTTTTTCAATACATGGTTTCCCAAATGATAATGAATTTACCTGAGAATTTATTCATACATGATTTCATGAAAATATCAACCATTATTTTTCTATGATCAATTTCATCATAATTTTATATTCCAATATATTAATGTTATTTTTCCATTCATGAAGTAATAACATATCCGGAGGTAGAATGATAAGTCATACCATTTATCTTTAGTTAGATTCATAGTAAAATTGTTATCATAATTAATACAATATTCATAATACTCATAAGTTGAGATAATTTTTTTATATATAAAACCTCATATGATGTTTAAGATAAACCATTTAATTAATGGTTAACCATCTAAAACTTCCAAAAGTTGGAAATAAAAAACATTAAAAAGAAAGGAACTAAATAATCATAACATTGATTCCCCATATATCATAAATGTGATCTTGGTTTAAACATTCCAAACATGTGAATATCATCTTCACATATTCTACTAGAATATGGTAATAACCTTAAGTACTACAATTCATTTTGGAAAACATGTGTTTATCCTTGTTAAAAATATTACTCGATATATTCCCTAAATCCAACAAGTTGAAACGTAATACATGATAACATAGCCCACTTTTCTAGAAAATCTGTTATTGGTTATATGGTCATTAATACTATGCAATTTACATTATCAATATCATCATATCCTTTTCCCTATGAAATATCACTTTCCCATCCTTAGGAAGATGTTAAGGGTTACCATATAAATTTTTATCAATACTATTAAATAAATTTCATTGGTAATCAGTGTAATTTAAAAAATTATTTAGTATACATAATTAAAACATCTACAAAGAATCATTATATACTCCTTTATTTTTATAACAAAATCATTGAATTTCAAAACATAAAGACTGTAATCATACAACATTACTCTTAAACCATTACCCAGGGTCATCAACTTATTCCATAATACCTCTTTCCATGAATAATAAATATGAATAATGTATTAAGGATACTCAACAATAATATAATCATGATTCTTATATTTAATGTCAAAAATACTGGAAGACCATCCTATACATCTCACATGTCATTTACAGTCACCATTTCATCATCAGTTGAACTAATACCCATAACACGTTCCAGATTCTCTTCAAGAGATATCAACACAGAATATGTATTGTATAATTCCCATATTGTACACATCTAAAAAAATCATTTTTAACCATGTTCATTCCAGTTCCCACTATTTGGTAGAACCAAAAAGCATATTGTGATCAATACATATTTTACAAAAACCATATAATCGTGAAAAATTTCTTATAGTATGTCTCAGTTATGACTTTTTATTTAATCCATTAAACATTAGGCTTATCCTAGATTATTTATATCCAACATATATTTAAATCCTTCTTGTTATTTCATAGAGAAATTTTGAATTCTCATATTATATCACAAGGGAATGTCAGACCATGTGTGCATCAAGGCCCATTTTCAATAACCATTTCCCTATAAATTCTATCTCAAAATAGTTTTTTTGGTGTTGTTACCCCTATTTACATCAATTCCATATCCACATCCACTTGTATTATCTAGGAAATTATTTATTTTTAGGAAACCACATCCTCTACCTTTTACCAGAAATCAAGGATATTTTCTTATACTTTTTTTCATACATAGACTTATCCTTAGACGTGTCATTAGGTATCTCAAAAAGGGTTTATAATCCTAGTATCCAAAGGATTAAAATATAATTTCTCTAATAGGTAATATATTAACCCTCACATAACATACATTACCATAAAATCAATTTTTTCGGATATTTAATACATTACACAAAGAGACACCCCAAGACCATATTAGTTTAGTGCCTTTAGAAACATAGAAACATAAAAACTAGTGAATAAGTGAGCTACATTATTCCTCACTATATTATTCATCACAATAACCATTCTTATACACATAATATATATTACATATATTCATAACATGAAGAAAGGAAATAAAGAAATTGGTGATATCAAATTCGTGGAAATTGTAATCAAGGGAGATATTTATGCATAATAATTAGTATAATGGTGTGATAACATGATCACAACATTAAAATATCATAACATGCCAATAAATGAGATTAATAATGAACCATGTAAAATTTTTTGTAGTTAATAAGACATGAATCATGAGGGAATCAAGATAATAATCCATGGAAGCATATCATTGAAGTAAGACATGGAGTTGTTGCGTGTACATGATCATATAAAATGATTTCCATAGTATTCAAGGCAAACATACAAGGCAATATTAGTGTAATGGGATCACTCCCCAAATAATATTAGTAGTCAAGGGTCACTCCTAGAACTATCTTATTGGACAATGTAATTTATCTAACAAGGATCCCTTTCTATTCCATCCCTATAATATTAAATAAGCTTCACTTTTTGGTTCCTACAATATATTACATAACATGGTTCTCTTCCAATTTATATTATGTATTATTGAACTGAGTTAATTCTTTATTATAGCCCAATATATATTGAACAATGATCACTCATTATTGTAGTTGTGTATGTAATGACCCGGAAATTTCAAGGAAAATTTTTTCTTAAATACATTGGAATTTTATGAGTCGGTGGCTTCTAACGGCACTTTATTCTAAGGCCCGGTGTGCCGGAATCAATTTCTGAAGATTATTTTGGGTACATTCAATGAATGAACAAGCTGGTTTTTCTATCTTTTGAACCGTTGCATGGAATTTAAATTTGAGGGCACCGATGAACTCGTAACGTTGTTAATTGCTTAAGGGGTCCTTTACCGAAGTTGTGTTTTATGCGAGATGAAAGATAAAATTTAGGGGTCAGTTAAAATGTAAAATAAAATTGTGTAGAACAATTTTATACACCATGGTGGTTAAATCCTACATGGGGATGTTAATGGTGGGGCCCACCCCCACATAACTTCCCATGTGTGGTTATTTGTAAGTTGGGGCCCACACGAGCCCCAACCTTTCATCTCCTTTGTAACCGCCCATAAAATCCCGTGCATTTATTGTGACAACCATTCACTTTATTAATTTTGTTAAACTCTCCACCTTCCTCCCAATTAAATTTCCAACCCATTATATTTAATTAAGGGGGATTATCCAATTAATTTATTATAGTGTTTGATTCTTTAATCAATTGTTGTGAGAATAAAATAATTGGAAGAGCTATTATTTTAGTTGGGAAATTGTGGCCTCAGAGAAAACCTGAGAAATCTCTGACGATATAGATAAAGAAAGTGTTCTTCCGTTCAACAAAGAACTCCTCCAATGAAGAACGATGCCCTCTTTTCCGAGATTCCGGTTCGACGAAGAACGATGACGCGCCTTCCTTTCTCTTCTCCGCAACGCTGTTCTTTGTGATGCCATCTACCACGACGGTTGTCTTCCATGGATCGACGACAAGCGAAGTCTTGGAGAGGTAGGGGAATATTGTATATTTCTCATTTATGTGGATTATTCCATTGATTATGAGCGTTTATTTGTTGGATTTATCTTTTTAGATTTCTTACCCCGGTTTAAATTTATTATGATCAACAATAATTAAATATATTAATTCGCATATCGATATACAATTGATTGAATTAATTTTCTTCTTGTTTGTCATGAATTTGAAATTCTTGAAGCATGATAAATATTTAATTTCCAATTCTCCATGTTCTTGATTCTCAAAATCAATGGCCAAACAAACATGGCTATCAATCATCACTTTGACAGTGATCTTTCCTTATTCATTGTCCGCGCATTCATCGCGTGTTCTTCATCCCCAAAAATTTAAGCATGCTGGAAACTCAATGTTTCCATGAGCGCGACATACAGACACGAAGATCTCAACCCAAGGATCATGGATATGCATTCATATCTTTTTTCTGAGTTCAATCGAAGTTGGAATGGAGTGCGGAAGGATATCGTGGCATGAGTAGGGAAGTCTAGCGGAGAAAGGCTAGTGTGGACCGGCCAGTCTGGTCAGCGGGACAATGTGGTCGAGCAGGCAGTCCGATGAGGCTGGTGCAGGTGGCAAAGTGATCGGCCATTTAGGCGAGCAGACCTGAGGCGCAATGGTGTGGCAGGACAAAGGTAGCGGTGCCGGTTCTAGCAGACGTACCAGATGCAGAAGAAGGCCGGTCGCTATGGTTAGTAGGTTGGAGTCGCTATTTTCGTGGGAGAAGATGTTAATTGGAGACAGAATGAGATATCAAAAGTTGAGAAATAATAAAAGAAATAAATAAAAGGAAGAAGAAGAATCTGATAATGGTGATGCGCACCAATTTGGAGTTAATTGGGATTGTGGGTGCGTGCATTTTGGGTGTGATTAGTTAAGGAATTTAATTTAATTAAAAATAATAATAAAATAATAATGTTATTATTATTTTCATTGGGAATTCCATTTTTTGATGTTATCTTATTTGTGCGACCACATTTTCATGAATCTTATGCGGCAGTGCGACCCAGATTCTGAGATGGTAAATTCCGAGTCCAATATTGAATGTATTTTTTGGGTTTTTGTATCGGGAACCTGAAGCTCTCGGAAAATAATAGATTTAATAATATTATTAAATATTCGACCTGCTATAACTCATGTGTGTGACGTCTGATTGGCTTGCCGTCAGTGGTGATGTAATCCTGTCATTAATACAGATGATTCAAGTCTAATGTTGTATACTAAATTCTGGTTCATGGCTCGGGTCCACGAACCACCCAATGATAATAATATTATGTTGGGAAAAAATCCCTCAAGTCATCATTGAAGTATTTTTTAGGTGATTTTGTTTGTTGAAAAAGTGAACATCTGTGTTGTGATTATTAACAATACAAACCATGACATGAAAATTTACTGACAAAGGGGATTTCATGATCGAATGTCGAGTTCCAGAGCCGTGGTTAATGATCCATGTTTGATTCAAGAATGTCGACATAGAGATGGATGATCTGGAGGCGGTACAAAAAGAACATATACAAGGTGGTCCCGTTTTCCAGTGTTTGAGAAATTTTATGGCCTGAAAATTGACAAATGAAGAAAAGTGGTTTTTGGCAAAGGGACTTGTGCACTGTGTACTTGAAGGCTTAGAAACTTGGCCACCATATTTTTTCAAGGTCAGATCATCAAAATATTGCAAAGGGATAAGTTTCGCGCAAGTATTGGTGGTTTCGCACAAGTGACTTGCACGCCATGAAATAGACTTGCATGTCGATGCCTTGGAAGCTTGAGAAATTGCGCGCCTATGGTTTTTCAAGATCATAAGATCAAAATATGGCAATGGAAAAAGGTTCACGCTATGTTTAGAAGTGGTTCATGCAAGTGACTTGCAGGGGAAGAGACCTGTGTGCCGAGACTTGCGCGTCGAGGTTTGGCTTGCGCGTCGTCGCACAGGGTGGTCAAATTGCCAATAAATACTTGACCACCCCACCTAATTCTTCACCGGAGTTCAAATCATGGAGAAATCAGAGCTCCTGTCGTGCATGTGTGGAAGTCTTGAAATTGTTAGTGTGTTGCGTAAGTGGGACTTGTGTTCCAGATTTGAAGAAGGGCGATTGTTAGTAGTTTTGAGCCAATATTGGATTGGGCGTACAAGGAAGTGTGTCGTGAAAGTTTGGAGTTGAATAATCATGTGTCACGCAAGTGTGTGAGGTGGACTTGTGCACCAGTATTGACATGCATGCTGGTACTTGCGCACTGAGATAGACTTGCGCACCATGTAAGGTTTATTTCCAACAGTGAGTTTCGAGCTGCGTGGAAGCTAGATGTTTTCCCGATACTTTCGGTGCAAAGAGAGATTCATCCACGAGTGAAAGTTGGACTTCAATAGAGTATCCACATACAACAAAGGATGAATTACTTCTTGAAAAGGAAAATACCTATAAGTCTATAAACTGTGAGTGGATCCATTCCAGAGCAGTGAGCGAAGGTAGAGGAAGAAGGTGATCTTCTCCACCGGCAGTGAGCAAGATAGAGAGAAATAGGGAGTGACCCATGGGAAAGCAGTGAGCTGACTCTAAACATTGTAAAGGTAGTAAGCCTGGGACAGAGTGACTTTACCCAAACCTTGTAATCCAATGCTAGTGATGTTTAGTGGAATTTTGAACGACCGACAACCTGTCGGCATATGCTCCTTGGACGTAGCCCATAGCGGTGAACCAAGTAAAATTGCTGCTTCCTCTGGTTGCTTTATGTTCTGCTTATATCGTGCAACAGGATAAAGAGAGAAGAGTTTTTTTCTTAACAGTAAAACAATATCAGAATAGGATTTAATTTTAAATTAGTCATAACCCGATTCACCCCCCTCTCAGGGTATTCAACCTTGTGGACATAACATATTATTATTACAGGATCTTGTATCAGACATATCTCTCGCAAACGGTGTCGGAATGAAGAACCTTCTACAACGTTACGACCCTGGAATTAAGACAGATGTTTCAAGACCGGTTGTGGATATTTATGTCAAGGTCGAGGCATGGACCCCATGAGGCCAGGTTTGCGCATGTTGCGGTGAAATGCAACTTTTTCACCGGCTATCCGTTTTGGACCAATGGGTAGTCCATCTCGTGTGTTTTTCGGAATGGATCTTAATGATGTGATCAGTTTGGATAAATTGTGTCATTTGAAGTATGACCGGGTTGGATCAAACATGAATCCAACTGGGCCCTCGTTAATAACACACTAATAACATAAGTATCGGACGTCCGATTGATGTGTAGTCAATTACGTTGGATTCCTTATGATGAGACGGTTAATTTGGCATACTCTTTTTGGGATTTGGATGATATTGGAGTATGGTCAGGTTTGTTTTAGCTTAAAAACCAACCGGCCCCTAGAACGGAAAAAAATAACTCAGAGACCGATTGTCCGATTGACGTGCCGTCTGTTGCGTTGAGACCCCTATGACGAGGCGGTCCTTTGTGATACGTCTAAGTGAGACTTCGTGACACTTGTAATTTAATGACCAGTACCTCGTGGAGCGAACGCTATCGAAGACTAGAATATAGAGTGCGGAGACCTAGTACCTGTAGACCTGATGATAGCTTGACTGATTTGACTCAGAGTGATTCGATTAGCCCAGTGGAAGGAGCGCCCAGTATTTGGCAGTAGAACAATGGCAGCCGGAGCACCTGGTAGTTGGCAGTAGACCTGCGGTACTCAATAGAAGGAGTGCCTCTTTAGGATATTAGGGGGAGTGCCTGATATTTTTTGGCAGACCCACAGCAGAAGGATTGCCCAATATTTGGCAGCAGACCCGTGGTACTCGACAGGAGGAATACCTCAGCAGTCTAAGGATTGTGAGTAGCGCCTCGGAGCCATGACATGGCCACTATACATGAAAAAGGAGGAGTTATCCAGAAGTTGTGGTTTCGATAATGAAAATCTTGGTTTGAGTTGAGTCAATGACCTTTGTGTTTCCCTCATGATTGAGATGGGTTACTTGATAAAATAGGTATATGTATGGGCATATACATTAGTAAATGTTATCTGTTGAGATCTTTCATTGTGGTTTATCCTTGATGGATTTAGAGAGACCGTGAGAGTCTCGGGGTCTCTACTGAGTATTGTTATACTAACCCCAGCATGGGCTATGCCTGCACCAAGTTGTGTTGGTTTCAGATGACGGACATCACTGATCGTGGTTGAGGCTTGTAGAGTTGGACAATACCTAGAGGTGGGCTTCACGACGAGACAATACCTGGAGGTGATAGATGGATATGGAGAGCTGAGGTGGCCATTTGTACCTACCATTCTGGTAGGAACTTCGGAGGGAGATCCAGGAGTAGCTTGACACCTTCCTGTTGTTTTGTCTTATCCTTGTACATTACTGTTGGGCTTGTGTTTATTGCCCCTTTACTTCAAGCACATCTTTTATTATATAGTGTTTACTTAGTGTTTTCTACCACTTGTACTCTGGTAGTGTGTGTGTTTACATTTTATAAAGACAATTTCATCACAGTGAAAGGGATTTACGCCTTTGGTGCTAGCCGCCAGCCCCTGGCCTATGGAAGGCGGGCTTGGGGTAGTTTCGACACGGGCCCTGGGGGACAGGTCATGGCAAATTGGTGTTAGAGGAGTCGTTTCTACCACATAACATTGAACTCTGATATTTCCTTTCTATGAGGGAATTGTTTTAAGGGTACCATGTGTGGTTTTTAGTTCAGGGAGTCCAGTGTTGGTGCTGCAGCTGATGTATCCATACAACATGACCCTGACTACTGATTTCAGACCCAGTGCACAAAAACACAGATTGTGTGTGTGTTTTCAAATGATTTATTTAAGTTATCTCAAACTAGGTCAGCTCACCAGGAAATGTCTTTTGACCGTGTAACATCTGTTTAGGATGCCTCCACACAGACAGTCAGTTGGAGTTTCAAGAGAGTACCCGATGAAGGCGCATCGAGCGATGAGGCTCTAGTGCATGTCCCTCTTACTTTGATGGCACAATTGGGTGGTGTACCTGCAGAACTGCCACCCATTGGGTAGCCGATTCCACCAGCCATACTAGCAGACGGTGCACGCTAACAGAGCGCGTTTCATGAGTTCCAACAGCAGAGGCCTCCGAGGTTACGAGGCGAGACAGATTCCCAGGCAGCAGTGGATTGACTGGAGGCGATTTCTAGAGTTCTACACCTAGTTTTGACACTAGTATAGCATATTGAGATCGTTTCTACTAGTGTTTCCTAGTGAGTGACCATGAGGTTAGTATGCATTGTAATGAGGCTTCGGTATGTGGACCGATGCTTGAGATAGTACTTTCTGGATGTGTGCCAGCTATATCACTACCTATTGGTAAGCAGTTTCAACCGGCGGTACCGGTAGATGACACATGTGGGTTCAGTGCCTTACACGTGTTTCAACATCAGATACCCCTCAGCTTCCGAGGGAAGCCCGATTCACAGGTGCCTGAGGACTGGCTTGAGGAGGTGGATGAGATCTTTCTAGAGGATATATAGCTTCATCAGGATGACATGTCTGTAGGTGAGTAATCATCGAGGCGTACCGATTGTTCCTGGTACTTGATGACTATGATACGATCAGTTCTCCAAGGCTCAGACTTCCGAGTGAGCTGGTTTTAAGGACATTCGAGCCAGCACCATTCTTCTAGGCATTCCTACTTATGGTAGAGTAATAGATAGAACATTTGTGGTTGAGAATTCTTTGGCTGAGTGGATATAGCCAGTGAAGGTTAGCAGTGGGAAAGTAGGAAACTGGCGCCAGTCTCGGAGACTTGGGCATGTAAAATTTTTTATGAAGAAGAATTGTTAAGTACAGATGAATCTGCAAAGCATCAGACGTGGAAGCAGAGCTAGGAGGGTAGCATGTGGTGATGTACATTTCGACCTGTTACATCCACCCTCTTTTTTAGTCCCCACCAGGCTCAGGGAGCAGGAGGGAAAGGGAAGAGACTAGCTGCATTCGGTCAAGGAGTGTGACCCACTGGCTCTAGGAATGATTCGAGGTACAGTGTGTGTCTACTACTAGCTTCCATAACAATAGACATTGATACGAATCATTCCTTTATTCCAAGAATCTTGTCCCAGATCTAGGGTTTCGTGTAATGTCGTTGACTTGGCCCTCACGTCTAGAGAGACCTTTGGGAGGAGACTCGATAATCAAGCATACGTCAATTGTGTGATCTAACCCTTGAGGTGAGAGTTTCGGTTGGAACCTCTTGGTGGCAGCATCGGGGCCTTACAACGTTAGTTTGGGTATGGACTAGGCAACCATAGTTCATACAGATATTGACTGTATTAGCCAAAAATGTTGTGGTTTACCTACAACGTTGGGATGGGTTTTTCCTTGGTCGGTGAATAGGAAACCTCAAGCAACACATGATAAACTCGTGCATAGGAGGGTGCAGCTGATCACTCTTGAGTCGGCCAACCTTACCCTCATGGAAGTAGGAGATTTGAGTTTTTAGTTCCAAACAGGAAATGGAGTCCTATAGAGGTAGAGGATGGTGACCACGTCTTTATACGGGTCTCACCTCGATGAAGTCTATGGAGATTTGGTCGAGGAAGCAAGTTATCTCTGAGGTTCAACAGACCTTTCTAGGTCCTCAACAGGGCAGGTGAGGTGGCTTACCACTTGGTATTTCCACCACTATTGTACCGGCTGCACGACAGCTTCCACATATCTCAGTTGGGAAGATACGTGCACGAACTATCCCACATCATCGATCACGTAGAGCTAGATATCGATGACGGGGTGACTTTCATAGAGGTTCCATAGAGATTGAGGATCGACAGAAGCGGGTCCTGCAAGAACAGTCAATTTCTCTTTTGAACATTCGCTGGTAGCATAGGAACCTCCAAGAAAGAACATGGGAGGGGGATGCTCAGATTCGTGCTCAGTACCCTCTTTTGTTTCCCTTGTGTGTGTTGAATCTTTACGGGGATGTAAATCCCTTAGGTGGGATTAATGTAAATACCCGGAAATTTCAAGGAAATTTTGTTCATAAATACTTTGGAATTTTACGAGTCTGTGGCTTCTGACGGAACTTGATTCCGAGGCACGGTGTGCCCAGAATCAATTTCCGAAGATTGGCTTGGGTACATTCAGTGAACGAATGGGCTGGTTTCTCAATCATTTGAACCGGTGCATGAAATTGAAATCCGAGGGCCCCGATGAACTCATATCATCAGTAATTGATTAATGGGACCTTAATTGCAGTTGCGTTTTATGTGGGTTGAAAGTTAAAATTTGGGGATTAGTTAAAAAGTTAAATAAAATTGTTTAGAACCATTTTATACACCATGGTGGTTAAATCCTACATGGGGAAGTTAAAGGAGGGGCCCACCCCCACATAACTTTCCATGTGTTGATATTTTTAAGGTGGGGCCCACATGATCCCCAACCTTTCATCTCCTTTGAATCCCCCCTTAAACTCCCTTGCATTTATTGTGACAACCATTCACATTATTAAGTTCATTCTACTCTCCTCCTTCATCCCAATTAAATTTCCAAAACATTATAATTAATTAAGGGGGATTCCCCAATTAATTAATTATAGTGTTTGATTTATAAATCAATTATTTTGAGAATAAAATAATAGGAATAGCTATAATTTTCGTTTGGAAATTGTTGTGTTGGAGAAAACCTGGGAAAGCTCTGGAGATATAGATAATGAAAGTGGTCTTCCCTTCGACGAAGAACGCCTCCAACGAAGAACGAAGCCCTTTTCTCTGTGACGCCGGTTCCACGAAGAACAACGACACGCCTTCCTTTCTCTTCTCTACGACGTTGTTCTTCGTGACACAATCTACCGTGACGTTTGTCTTATGCGGATCGACGATGTGTGACATATTTGCGAGGAAGAGGAAAATTGTATATTTCTCATTTATGTGCATTATTCCCTTGAGATTGATCATTTATTTTTAGGATATATCTTTTTGGATTCCTTACCCTGGTTTACATTTCTCATGATGAATGGGAGTTAAATAAATTAATTCACGGATCGATAAACAATTGATTGAATTAATTTTCTTCTTGTCTATCTTGAATTTGAAATTCCTGAAGCATGATAAATATTTAATTTCCAATTCCCCATGTTCTTGATTCTCAAAAACGATGGCCATACTAACACAGCTATCGATCTTCACTTTGATCATGATCTTTCCTTATTAATTGTCCATGAATTCTTCACGTGTTCTTCATCCCCAAATAATTAAGTGCGTTGGAAATTCAATGTTTCCCTGTGTGTGACATACGAATGTCAAGATATCGTCCCAAGGATCATGGATATGAATTTGTATCTTTTTTCCAAGTTATATTGATGTCAGAATGGAGTGCAGATGGATCTTGTAGCACCAGTAGGGCAGTCTGGCCGAGCAAGGCCAGTGAGGACCGGGCAGTCTGGTCAGCGGGATGATGTGGCCAAGCAAGCGGTCCAGCGAGGCTGGTGCAGGCGACACGGTGATCGGCCGTTCAGGAAAGCAGACCTGAGGTGTAGTGGCACGGCAGGCCAATGGTGGCAGCGGCTGTTCTGGCAGACGCACTAAATGCAGAAGAAGGCTGGTCGCTACGGTTTGCAGGTTGGAGTCACTATTTTCGTGTGAGAAGATATTAATTGGAGAGAGAATGAGATATCAAAAGTTGATAAATAATAATAGAAATAAATAGAAATAATAAGAAGAATACAAGAATGGTGATTCACACCAATTTGGAGTGAATTGGGATTGTGGGTGCGTGGATTTTGGGTGAGATATGTTAAGGAATTAAATTAAATTAAAAATAATAATAAAATAATAATGTTATTATTATTTTCGTTGGTACAACCTTATTTTGACTGTATCTTATTCGTGCGACCTCGGTTTCACGAACTGTCTACTGCATTGTGACCTAGATTCCGAAACAGACATTCTGAGTCCAATATTGAATGTTTTTTTTGGGTTTTTGGATCAGGTACCCAAAGCACTCAGAAAATAATAGTTTTAATATTATTATTAAATCATTGAACCGCCATAACTCATGCGTGCGACGTCTGATTGGCCTGTTGTCAGTGGTGATGTAATCCTGTCATTAATACAGTCGATTAAAGTCTAATGTTGGATACTAAATTCTGGTTCATGGCTCGGGTCCATGAAACACCCAATGATAATAATAATACTATTATTATGGGATCTTGTTTCTGACATATCTCTCTCATACGGTGTCGGAATAAAGAACCTTCTGCGACGTTGCGACCCTGGAATTAAGATGGATGTTTCAAGAACAATTTTGGATCTTTATGTCAAGGTCGAGGCACAGTCCCCATGATGCCCGTTTCGCACGTGTTGTGGTGAAATGGAACTTTTTCACCTGCTATCCATTATGGACCAATCGGTAGTCCATCTCGTGTGATTTTCGGTATGGATCACAATGGTGTGACTGGTTTGGTTATCCAGTGTCATTTGAATTACGACCGGGTTGGATCGAACATGAATCCAACCGTGCCCTATGTAATAAAATGTTTATAACTTAAATACCGGACGTCTGATTTGAGTGCCGCCAATTACGTTGGATTATTTATGATGAGATGGTTCTTTTGGAATACTCATTGTGGGATTTGGATGATATTGGAGTATGGTAAGGTTGGCTTTACCTTAAAAACCAACTGGGCCCCTAGAACGGAAATGCTAATAACTCACAAACCAGGGGTCTGATTGACGCACTGTCTGTTGCGTTGAGACCCCTATGACAAGGTGGTCCTTTGTGTTACTTTTACGTGAGACATCGTGACACATGGAAGTAATGACCAGTAACTCGTAGAGCAGACCCTCCTAGAGACAAGTGTACAGGGTGCGGAGACCTAGTTGCTATAGACCTGACGACTACTTGACTGATTTGACTCAGAGTGATTCGATTAGCCATGTGGACGGAGAGCCTGATATTTGGCGGAAGACCCACGACAGACGATACGCCTGGTAGTTGGCAGTAGACCTGCGGTACTTGACAGAAAGAGTGCCTCTATAGGCTATTAGGGGGAGTGCCTGATATTTTGCAGCAGACCCACAATAGAAGGAGTGCCCAATATTTGGCAGTAGACCCGCGGTACTAGACAGGAGGAGTACCTCGGTAGTCTAAGGTTAGTGAGTAGCACCTCGGAGTCATGACAGGGCCACTTTACTCGACAGAGGATGAGTTCACCATCATTTGTGGTTTCGATAATGAATATCCTGGTTTGAGCTGAGTCAATGACCTTTGTGTTTTCCTCATGATTGAGATGGGTTACATGATAACATAGGTATATGTATGGACATATAGGTAAGTAAAGGGTATCTGTTAAGATCATTCGTTCTGTTTTATCCTTGATGGATTTAGTTAGACCTTGAGGGTCTCAGGGTCCCTACTAAGTATTGTTATATTCACCCCTGCATGGGCTATGCTCGCACCTTGTTCTGTTTGTTGCAGACGATAGACATCACTGATCATGGTTCAGGCTTGTAGAGCTGGACGGTACCCAGAGGTGGACTTCAGGATGAGACGGTACCCGAAGGTTACAGACGGGCGTGGAGAGCTGAGGTGGCCATCTGAACCTACCCATCCAGTAGGAACTCCGAAGGATGTTCCAGGAGCAGCTTAACACCATCCTGCTATTTTGTCTTTTTCTTTTACATTACTATTGGGCTTGTATTTCTATCCCCTTTACTTCTAGCACATCTTTTGTTATATAGTGTTTACACAGTGTTTTCTTCCACTTGTACTCTTGTTTTGTGCGTGTTTAAATTTTATAAAGGCAATGTCTTCCCAGTTATAGAGATTTGGGCCTTTGGTGCTAATCGCCAGCCCCTAGCCTATGGAAGACGTGCTTAGGGTAGTTACGACACGGGCCCCGGGGGACGGGTCGTGACAGTGTATTAATGAACGATGTTCTCTTTTACATTCATCCCTATATTACTAAAATTATTTCACTCATTATTCTAGTAATGTATTACAGAACCAATATCACCCCTCATTCTAGAACTATATTACTAAAATGATATCACTCCTCATTCCTGGAATTTCTATCTCATGATATATATATCATTACTTAATGAATTGGATGAAGATATAGGCCCACCACATATCATAATGATATCATATATACATGTTCCACCAGATAATAAACAATAATATGCTATCCTATGTATTGAAATGGGAATCATAAACATGTAATCATTACTTAACTTTGAAAGATAGATTTTATTAAAAATATTTCCATTATATGATAACCCTCTACAATAATTGGGGTTTGCAATCATTGTATAATGGTATATCCTGAGGAAATTTGATGGGTCTCATAAATTTCATGTCGTCAAATGCATAAAACTATAATTGAAATAATAAGAATGGTACCATAGGGTCATAAAACCTATTTATCATAAAACAAATAAGTTTATGTCCACATATATGGAAAATAGTTTTTAATTATCATTAACTGCATTTCTTGAGAAATTTAATCACAGAATATTTCAATGTGTCTGAGACATCATTTAAATTTTTGAATCATAAAACCCATGATATAAAAAAATTTCATGAAACATATAATATCATGAATAATTATTTATTAATGACATAAAATTTCAAAGGGATGTATACACACTTCATAAAATACTGTAGGTGCAATGCATAACATGTGTCTCAAAGAAATGAAATTGAGAAAAAATTACATTACCTATTTGGTATATTTTGAACCATAAATCCCATGGAAGATATATTATGAAATAGGTTGGTATATACCTATATATTTCATATATTAATCATATAATTCATTAATATTAATTTTACAAACCACACCATTGAAACTATTGGTGAATAAGGCATATGTTTCATAGAAATAAAAGCGAGACTTGAAATCCCCTTACTACATGAGTAACTTCTAAATCTTGATCCCCATCAATGAATACCATCAATTAACTATTTGAATATAATTATGTAATGGAAATAAATTATATAACATTACTTTGGATAGAATATACACCACAAAAAAATTAATATGTTGTGAATTTAACATATATCTCTCCGAAATAAAAGTGAGACAACAAAACCATTAACTTTTGTCATGAATTTCATTGAACATATTCAAACCTACTGTATAATAAATTTATGGTTACTATAAATATTCCAAAAAAATATATTTCAATATATAATACCAAATATGATTTATTTATAAATTTTATACCACCAATTTATCAACAATTCCATGTTAAAGAAATTTTTCTTATCATAAAAACTATTTTTACTATACGTGTTTTGACATGTTATTCTTAATTAAATTATGTTGATCATGATTAACTTATTTTCATAATGAAAAAAATGATATTTTTATCATACTAATTCTATATATAAATATTTATTGTAACCTATAAAAGACAGATATATGAAATGGAATACATCATTCATTGGGACAGTAAGTCGAGCATACAAAAGAAAGTTGTTTCGGCTTTAGTTTCATATTGAATGAAGGAAAGTAAATGACATATATATAGGTATATATATATATATTAATTAAAAAATAATTACTAGTTAATATATATCATCTATATTTACTAAACCCTTACTTAATACATTCCATGTAATGTGTGAAGGAATCACAACGCTTTGAGGAGGCGGTAGTCCACACACCCAAAAACAATGTTATGATATTTACAAATAACTCTATTCATGAAGGTATATGTAATTAAATAATTTCAAAACCATAATTTAACCATAAATATAATCTATATCTTAATATTTTTTTAATAATCATTAATACATTTCATGGAAAGTGTGAAGGAATTACATCGCTTTGAGAAGGTGCTAGTTCACACGTCTACAAATGAAGTTATAATATTTTAAAAAATATAAAGAATAATGGTTTGGTTTATAGTAGATAAATAAAAATAAATTCATCATAAATATCCTATAGTTTTTTCCCATAATAATTTCAATCCAAGAGAGAAGATAATGGAAAAATGAACAGTATCGTTCTGTGAGTCGGTAGTCCGCTGAACACAATAATGGTAAGATTGTTACCCACTTGGTAGAAGTCTGTATAGTTGTTGGCTGAACACTTCGATTAAATACATATCATTATGTTGATCCTACATAGTTTATTATATAATCACATAATAAGAATTTTTTGGTGTTAAAAAAGAAAAAATACAATAGAGGTTGAGTAATAATGTTTCCTCTACATTGCATATCCCATTTTGGAATGCACCAAACGAAATCATTGGATATATTTATTGCAAATTGGAGTCTTATATAATGAAGGGATATAATTTAATAGCTTATTTGGTAAGGTTTTTTATGAACCAATGTGTCTTTTGAGGTGTGATTAAATGAATATTTGAGTTCAATTTCATATTGGAGGAGGAATTTCATTCTTGTACATATAAAAAGGAAAACACTATTTAGAGGTATCCCTTGCATAAAATCGATCCAATAATTGTCTAAATTAGATAAAAAAAATTAATTGGTATTAATATGGATAGATAATTTATTTTTTATAAATTTCATGGTTAGTTATATTCTTATTATTAATGTTATCTATTTAGAAAAATCATTTTTACCATAATCACTCTAATTAATTTTATTTACATTTACTAATATTTTTACTAAAATACTAATTTTCCATTATTAGAAAACATGAATTATTAATATTTGATTAAATGACCCCATTTTTTCAAATTATAATCCCATAAGTGTTAGAAAATAATTTAAAATTAATCTTGTAGACGTGTCTGGAAAATTGACTTTTACATGAAAATGCTGAAGGGATTTAAATGATTTTATATCCAATTTCAATGTGAAATTTTATCCCATTACCTAAATTGAAATAATTTATGTAAAATTTACGTCATAAAAATTTAAAACAAATTTTAGATATAATTTAACTTTATAAATAATCTAAATGAAAAAGTAGTTTTGACTTAAAATTCAATGTTTAGCAATATTCACCAAACAATTAAACCTCTCAAAAAATACCTAATTTTATGCCAAAGTAAATATTGATATTCTAATTTAAAAAATTAATTTCTCTTTTAAAATTTATACCTAAATTTTTTTACAATATTATATTTATAATGTGTTCTCAAATAAAAGGTGGTAAAATTTCCTTTCAGACACATACATCTTTTTATTCAGAAAATTGTATTTATATCATCTATTTTCTAAAATACATATAAGATAGAAATTAAATAGTTTACTGGGTATAATATAATTATATCATTAAAATTATTTATTCAAAGTGTTTTAATTAATATATTAATGTAAAAAATGTTTTATTTAATAAACATGGTTTTCCAGAAAATTATTTCCTATATTTCCAAAAATGGTATTATTTTCATTTCTAGATAATTGGTCACAAAATAATTCTTCTTATATAAATATATAAACCATATTCTAATATTTTAATAAACCATATTGAAAACTGATACTCAGACTTCAAGGTGACAACTATAATAATATTTTAATAATAATATTAATATTACATTGTATATTGTTAAAACTAGGTCTTGGGTGAAATGAAAGCTATATAAAAAACCCAAAATTATGTATAACAAAATAGAATTAGTTTTGTGTGTATAAAAAATCAATACAACTGTTTCTTGTAATGCATGCTTAAATTGATATTACATATAGAGTAACTGAAAAATCCTTATTCAGTGTTGCGTGAAATGAATAATCTAAAAAAAGTAAGTAAATTTGAAAAAAATATTCCAAAAAATATCTCGTTGTTACATGGAAAGGGTTGAATAAGGATATGGGTAAAAAAGTTCATATTAGTAAATCTTTTCCCCCACTAGATGATGGTTAATCAGAATAGACACTATTGTCTCTTGAGGACATTCAATGAAAATGCATCCCTGGAATCGTATGTTTTTGGGAAGATAATATCCCTCTCATTAATTTCACCTATAATAATATAATTTAGAAGACACATTAGATGGATCCTTTTAAGGACTTGTATGGTTGGCTGGAACGATCATCCATTTGCTGGATATAGGTGGGTTATGAAGACCTACTGTGTCCTTATATCGTAAAAGAGACTTAGCGGTAGGTTCAATTGATTAAATTGATTATTTGTACTACTCATTAAACAAATAAATCATATGTATATCATTGTCAATGGCTTCTAAAGATTGAGTTCAGGGATCATTATAACCTACTAGAATCACATAGGTTTGGGAATATACATATAACAAGGAAAGGGATGTTTCCCCCATATTATTTAGTGTAATTTCTGATTCTTGAGGAGAGTCAGGATTGTAGAATATTAGATATTACTTCCACAAACATAAAATTCCATGCACAACACCACAAACATTTCACATCTTCATCTGTATCTTGATGACCTACTCATCCTTATGATCCCTATGGTATTGAGTTAAATATCAATGATTAGTTTTTTTATTATAATATATGCATAACATACCAACGCATGAAGGCTCTCTAAGGCTTGTATGTCCATTTATTATACGTGTTATGGGTTAAAAGTCATCTACATGATAAGAATTATGATGGGGAGGCCGACAAACTTGATTTGTGTTTGGGGTTGTTCTCATATAGTATTTTACCACCCTTGAAAGGTGAACTCGATGACGAGTTCCTTTAAGTGGGGAAGACTGTAAGAACACATTTTTTCATACAGGTACAGAACCTTTTATATTTGGTTTAATTATATATTCAAGATCTAAAATAAATTCATAATAATTTCATGCTGGTTTAAGGGGGTGTTTTTATATTTTTCAGAGCTCAAAATTTCAAATATGGAAAAAAAATATTAGCCACACAGTTAGTAGAAACCATTCTATCCAAGCTGCACTGTAAGAATTATTCGTGCGAGGGCTGGATAGAGGGTTGAATCGTGGTTCAAAAATTTCTATAACTATGCACTAGGGACCCCACACACATTTCACAAACTATATAAATTGTTGAAGAGGAATTTTTCCCTATTTGTGCATTTTTTCCCTAACTCTGTAGCCTAAATATTAAAACTACCCCTTGAAGTAACATATGGCACAAGGTTGGCGTATGTTTTTTCGATCATGCATTCCAACTTTGCGACCCCTATTTTTTGGAGATTTTTTGAAATTTCTCTTAAATGATATGTTTTAATCATCATTCACCTCCTTTGATCATTTTAGCTTTTTTCCACCTTCATCCATAATTTATGATATCCAAAAATCTCTCTTTCTAGTATTTTATCTCAATTGTCCATCCAATGTCTCATCAATGCACCATTCACATTATCTGATTCCTCTCAGGAAGAAATTTATTCAATTTATGATGTTCTTCATTTATCTTTCTCTCGATAGATTTATCGGGATATATGCTCATATGCCTTATTTTTAGGGGGTTGATCCATTCTTCATATATCCTCAAATACAATCCAAAATAGATGTTGATAAGAGATGAGGGGTGTCATATGAATATGGTTTATGGGGTATATAACTCTTCCATCCAGTTTTATAATATTATAAATTATCATATTTTTCTATGTACCTATTTCATCATCATAGACTAGTTAATTCATAATCAATGCTTATAGTCTTTGAAAACCATGATTTATGAAACCTTTAATAAATTTTATCAATTGTTAGAGGTAACTTCTTGAAAAAAAATAACCCCATTTAGTGTGTATCGCTTAGTTATACCTCATGAGGATTGTTCAATGTATTTTCACCACCGTTCATCTGTTCTTTTTCTTGACCATTGTAGTGGAAGTCCATTCCATAAATAAAAATACTATCGAAGTGGGTTTTTACACTCACATGAATATTTTCCTGTCACTTTACCCCTTTTTGGTATGTATTATACTTAATTAAAAAAATCATTACATGGTTAGATTTGCATGTATATTATATATATAACATGGCCTAACTAAACATAATTGAACAACTATATTTCAAATCTATAGTACACCAATACATGATTATGGAAGGTATTAGTGCGAATAAAATGAATTAATTATGACATAAATGAACTAATAAATGGGTGTATTCCTTATTAGCCTTGCCACACAAAAGAAAGGAAATGACTTGAACCTAATAAATTATTTTAATGGAATGATTATTACAAGGCCTAATTAATTTACATAATGAATTATATGGTTCCTTTATTATTAAACAAGAAAGTATTATATGAGTGTTCATAATCAATCTAGCCATGTATTTGCAGGGGAATTACTTTATCACTCTTATATGCCATTCCGATTTAGTGATGTTTGTTTCCAAGGTGGTTACCCGCCTTACTTCCAGATCATTGTCTACCTGTGGGTGCCTAGTATGATATTGTAAGATCCATACATTCTTATTATTATATACCATTGATAAAATCCTTGGATCTAGCATGGTGTCTATATATATGTGTAACATTGGTAACATCCATGGGGCCTAGTCAATTCCTAACCAAGGTACCTTGGATGTCATCCTTGGACTCTAATATTTTATTTATTATTGAACTCCTTTGTAATATCCCATTGTATTAAAATCATTAAAAATTATGCAGGATATAGGTTACGACTGAGTTGGCTCAACCCTTTAGGTCATGAAGACTTGTTTATTACCTTGGATCCCTTTCCCTGTTAAAATCATTATTTGATGCCTGTTATATTTGGATCCACTTGTTGCTATTATTATATGGATGACTTGTTGTAAATTGGACCTCACACTATCATCACCTAGTAATGATGTCAATGATGTTTATGCCCCATGTGATTTAATTAAATAAACTCGGACGTATTTAATAAATGAAGAGGTTACATTATTAGAAGACAATTGAGGCCGAAGCTAGTACTTGAGTGTATACCTTATTATACTTCTTTAATGTATATATGCATGCCTTCAAATTGTTTCATATTATCTTATATGGAATAGATGTTATAGAAATTGTTAGTTGTGTCATATTTATATTTATCTCAAACCCGATTTAGGTGTCTCTTTGTACTTGGAAATATTACATGTATGCATGTGTTGAAAAAGGGAATTGTCTAGCTTTGGACACCTGATATTGGTTCCCTTCTTTATGATGGTTCTTGGTTATAGAATATTGGCATAGGGATCGGGATTATGGATAGTTTTTTTCATTTTCGTAAATTTCTATATCTTGTACTTCCTTGTTTATAGAATCCATGTTCTCATGTTTTTTAAACATAGGACATATATCATCATCACCATTTGACTTCAACTAATAGTTTTACAATTATTTTTTATTGCAATATCTCTATAAAATTAAATTTATTTTAACATATTCTTCTCTTCACATGTCATTATATTTTTTAACTTGTCATTCACTCTAGAAATGACTTCATAGTCTCCCCATACGAACATATTAGGCCCTCTATTCTATTCAGAAGGCTCTGTTGTTTTGGGAGATTAAGTTAAGGCCGTGTATCCAATCAGGCTTATGGAACCTTTAAGTAGCACATGGGTTGGAGATATTAGTAGATAATTTAAAATATATAAGGATTCATAATTCCTTAGAAAAGTATTATCCATTTCAATTAATGTTATCAATTTATTGATTATATACCCCTTAATTATTAGAATCAAATTTTATTTTACAGTGATAAGATATAATAAATCATACCACGTCAAATTATACTTCAAAAAAACATTCAAAATAATTGTGATTGTGATGTAAGAGTTACTAAAGATTCACTTTATAATTATTATTCACTTTTTTCTAACTCATTGGGGAACTCCAATCATATTATTTTCATTGTATATAATTTAAAGTTTCCACTTCATTTCCAATGATGATATCATTATCAAATTTTCACTAGAGCAATAATTTTAAAGTTAGTATGTTCTCTTATATTCCATTTTGATTGATATTTTAAATGTTAACTCATATCCCTAGGTTCTCCCCAATATAAAATACTTCACCTTTAGTTATCTATGTTTTACTCAAAATAATATAAAATTATAATATTGAATTTGGTGTATCTTTTTAATCCTCAATGAAAACTACAAGGTTGAGAGGATTTTCATAACACTGTTTCTCTATTATTTCTATCCTCTGTAATTCATATCTAGATTCCAAATATGATTTTGTTTTAGGTATCATGGATATTATCTCTTTTTCAACTTTTATATGTCAAATTTATCTTCACAAGATCCATTGAGGCTCATAAGTCACATGATGAAACCATTATAATATTCTTCGTTTATTTTTGTGTTACCATTGTTAAAATAAATTATCCTCCAGTTTTTCCAAAAAAACAAAATCACACATATTACTATGTTAAAATAAGGTTTCTCTTTTATTAACATCCTCTCATTAAATTATGGATCCTTATATGGATACTTTTTATGTCCTTTATAATTATCCCATTATTATGATTCCTGGTTTTATTTTCTTTCTACAAATCATCATGAATAATAATTAATCATTTTAAATATACCTTTTTATCCTTGTGGAAGTTTCTACATGGTATTTTGAAAGTGATTTTATTCAGATTATAAATATTAGATGTTGAATTCTTGTTATACTTTTTGGAAATTAAATAAATCTGAACATATATTACATTATTATACATGGGAAAACCACTATTTATACTAAATTTTCCTGATATATTTCTAACATTAATGCCACTTTAGAATATATATTCCAAAAGGGATATATTTATTTTTTTTACATTACAAACAATTATTATTCTAATTACTTTTTTATGTCAAAACGTTTTTCCATTATAATTAGATAAAATGACCCGTAAATATTAATTATAAAATTTAATTTATATTATATATGTTATGAACCAGCCGAATTATACTGGTAGCCCAATTACCAAGAAGTCACTCACATGCCTGAGGGGAATTCCCGATCCCCAGGGGTTGGCGACTAGTATCTGTCATCATAAAACATGATTGTGGGAATAAATTTTCAACAAAATATAGAGAATGAAATACATGAATGTCAATATGAATATAAAAGAAACTCCATTGGGAGTAAGTTAACATAATACAACATGGAATGAAAATCCCAATGTACTACAACCCAAGTACTTAAAATAGGGAAAAACAGCCTCAAGGTCTTTAAGGACACAACTCACCATGACCAAGGTTAAATAACTAGATCCACCTCTAAAATATCACTACTATTTTCTAGAACCTGGAAGGAGAAAGTACATAAATAACCGAAGTCAAAATTAGTGTGTGAGCCCAAACATAGTATGATACTACCAAATATTCTATAACAGATTCTAAATATAGATTATCCAATTAAAGGCATTAAATTTTCAAAATAATATGGTTTGGTAATAAAAAAATTTATTTTTAAACAAAACATATATGTAGTTCCAAAATATTGGAAAATAATTTTTAAATTACATGCTTTTCTTTACAAGAGAATGAATACTTATATAATAATGAATTTAATAAAATAGTTACATAAAACAGTTTATGTTAATCTACCAAAGGCATGTATTATAGTTCTAAAACATTGGTATACAATTATATCTCAAATAGAAACAACAAGGGAGAAACATGTTCATCTTCAAAGAGGTATGATTGTGTTAACCAGCTAAAGGATTTCACACTCTCTATGTGATCTCAGAAAACTGAGTATACTCATGTCCCCTTAACACTGGCCAGTAGTGAGTCATCTCTCTCCCATCAGGGATGTGACCCACCACAATTATGTTTTTGAACATGTAATAGCATAGAGTGTATCCAAATAACTCCCCAACTACCTATGTCATGTATGTGGTCTTTCATGAATGGAAATTTACTTTAAGAATGATTAAAATAATATTAAATCTATTTAATCTATTTAAAAAATTCTAATTTCTTTCCATTTAATATCAAAATATGTTTAATAAAAAACATTCCTTTTTATAAGATAAAACCACTGGGTTTTTATGAAAACATTTGTAAGAAATTTTCATGATTTTGAAATCCGTTCAAAACCAATTCCATAGTTTTCAAAATTCATTTAAATAATTAAAATGAATATCTTAATTGAAATAATTTCCATCAAATGAAAAATTTAATTCAACAATTTTAATTATCCAACTTTCATAAATCACACCCCAGTTCAATTGAATTAGGTGTTTTCTAAATACTCATTCCAAAAACAGTTTCAAACCTCACAATTCATTGGAATTTGGATTGTTCAAATAAATTGAATGGAAATTTGAGTAACTAAATTTTAATCAATAATATAAATAAATCAATAAATACTAGGTTAATAAATATTGATAATCAGGATGGAACCACCTACCTCTACCAGAAACCCAACACTTATAATTTTCAACATCAACGAGAATGAAGGTGTAGAAGTTGTCCAAACTCAAGCAAAATGAAAGACAAATCACCATTGGGAATAGATTGATCAATTCATTGATGATCCATTGAAAACCCGGGAGAGTAAAAAATATAGAAACATTAAGAATGAGGGTGAACAATTAATCCTTAATGATACCACAAGGGAAATAATGATCTAATGCTAAGTTAATAGATCCAAAAGTATTGGATGAATTCAAGATTGCCTACGAAATCCTTTGGTCAAGGGAGAATGGACTAGAGAGAGAAGTGTCCTAGGAAAAATCCTCCATGAAAAAAAAACTTAGGCAAGGATATGATCCAAAAATAAATAACCACTGCTCTCTCATTGGTATGTTACAACATCCCCACCATAAAAACTTTCGGAAGCCATAAAGCCTGTGAATATTACACCATGCCAAAAACATCAGGCCATTTCTCCCTTATTACTATCTCACACTCCGATCTATCATTATTATCATAACCCTTCTACCTTAACAAATAAACTAAAGGTATCGTACTCCCATGAGTTCCATGTGCTTAGAATCAACTATTTAGGCTAAACGCTGAATCAATGATAATTAATGATTAATATCTAGAACACTCCAACTCAAAACATAAGATAGATATGATAGATGAATTCTCACCATTATTACATAGAACATGTTTTTTTCGATGTTAGCTATGGTGGATGTGATAAATATTAATAAACATTCCCCACTAGATCAAAAATCATGAATGTTCCCACAAAATGAGAAGCAAGATTCTCTTTCCCCCATGTCATCGATGACCCAACCAGGATGAAACGATCAAGAACACATGATCACCAACAGAAAACACCAAAGAGATACAGAGTCTTTCATTATAAGACATAAATTGGATTTGTGTTGTCAACATTCTCTAATGAATCAACTGAATGTTTGATTTCTTCTCATATACTATGCTTGGTCAAACAAAGGTACTTTCACCAACCTCTGACCAGAACTACTAAGACTTAATAGGACATACATTCAAGGACTCAAATGTTGTTATTATACTTGAGGACTGGTATCTACCGATATAATATAACTCAACCATCTCCATGTTGTCATCACAGACCCCACCGATGTCAAGAACACAATCAGGAAGCATATCCTCAAGAACCTGTATAGCTCTCCTTGTAAGGAAATCTAACATCCTCTGGTAGGCCATGAAGTAATGAAATTGAGATCCTATTGACTCTTAAAGGCCTCTCCAGATGAGGTATGTAAACCAATTATAACTATTAGTGACTATAGCCCACATATCTCCATGAAAATGAAAAATATATTTCATGTAGAGACATCCCTACTCCCCAACATTGGATGTATCATGAATATGTATAATGTGATCTGACTTGGTCATCCTTTCAATCACAACCCATTTAGCATTATTATTTCTATTGTTAGGGGAAACCCAACCACAAAATCCATTGAGATTTTGTAGAGACCCGAAGCTTAACGTACATGGACATTACATTACTTTTTCAGAATACTTAGTACATAACAAAAACACACACACAAGGACCGTAATAGTTTAGTGACTTTGGAAACTCGGAATAAAATCTTCTAATCATGGTGAAATATCTTTAACATCTCCCATAATGGTCTTCCCCTTTTTTTCTAACCTAAAACCTTTATTTATATCCTGGGGAAAAGAAAACATACAAAGGGTGAGCTCAAATGCTCAGTAAGGGTAAGCATGGATAAAATAAAACAAATTATATACATTTGAACTTAAAAACACGAACATAATGTTTAAACATCAAAATCTTGAGCAATAACATAAAACATGGAAGTACGTAAGGCATAATTCATAAAGAAACATTAAGAATGATAAAATAGCATGGGAATAAAACATTTAATTATGGCAACCATTAAGCACATGATATGATTTCCATATTAGCCAAGGCATTGCTTCCAAGACCATCTTAGTGTACAAAGTCCCTTTCTGAATCGAGTTCACTCCTCATTCCAGTCCTTTATTACTGAACCAGTTTAACTTGCCGTTGCAGCCATGTCTATCTCATGAGATATAAATCTTTACCCAATTCATTGGAGGGAGATATAGGTCCCACCCATCTCATAATGAAATCATTCTTACTTGTGCCACAAAATAAACTTAAAATATTCATCATAACCCAAAGAATAAAATGGGTTTCATAATCATCATCCCATAATTTCATAATCCATATAAAACAAAAGGACATTTCATCATAAGAAAAGTGAACCATGTAAATTATAGAGACATTAAACTTCAACATACACATATGAAATAATTTCATCTTAGATGGAAAATGGTTTTGATAAAACATTTGAAATGAATTCTTGAGGAAAATATCCTTTTTTCTTCAAAATCAATTTCTTTTCACAAAACATCTTGCTATTTTAAAAGGAAGAGATTTTGTTGAAAATAGTCATGAAATATTTTGAAGGAAGCTTCATGAAAATAAGGCTTTATAAAGCCATCAAAATCCGTTCGTGCCGTATAAGTTAAATAAAACATTCTTCTCGTACTTTTTCCAGAAAAGTCAAAAAGTACATTGTAATAGTAATATTCCATACATACCATGTAGTAAAAGTCAAAAATGGGTAAAAAGGACTTTAAAAATACATGAAATAAAACATGGACATGGATGATATAAATAACCCCAGTAAATACTTATGAATAAGCAATCTCGGATAAAAATGAGATTTGCAAAATTATCCCTTACCATAGGTCTGATGTGCTTCGTAAGTGTCTGAACCTCCTATATAATGATTTAAATAATGCCATTGACTTATTCCATAATCATACTAATTGTTATGATATCATATATGGTTCACTTATGACTTTATATTACCCGTTCTTTTGTAAATTCCATGTTAAAGAGCGTTTTGGGTAAAATCGTTTCATTTGTCGTCCGTTTTTTGACTTGTAATTTTTCATAAGATTAGTTAGATCATGATTACTTAATTACATAATATAAAACATGATTTATATATAATATATATTCAGAATATACATATATATAATTGATCAGTAAATGGAAAGAAATACACCGTTCATGGAGATGGTAGGCCGTACGTACGCATGAATGTTGTTTTCGTTTCCTTATTGAGTTGAATGGAATTAAGTAGATGACATACATATATATACAAATAAATCCAGTATTATTATGTCATATATTTCATGATTACTTATTATATATACTTTATAATCATTCATGAATGGTTAATGTGGAGAATGAATCTTATCGCGTCGTGGAGACGGTAGTCCGTACGTACACACGAGCGATGATATCGTTCTTATGATCGTGGAATTGTATTGGAGTGTATGTATACTATTTAAAAATCAATATCACATTACAATAATCATATATAGTTATTATTTACACCATTATACCCATCCAAGTAAGGTGGTGGTGGAAAATATATTACACCACGGCGTGGAGACGGTATTTCGTACGTACGCACGCGCGGTGATTTTGTTTTCCGTAGGATGGATAGATGGTGAAATAGGGTTGTTTCATACTTATAATAACATATCAGTATATGATTGATACTGATGTTATTACTTCATAATGAAACAACCTAAGCAGAATAAGTGGAATAAGAAATAAAGTTGAAAAAATCTTTAATGGACATTACCTCTTCTTTGGAGCACCTCTTTGAGTCCTTCTCCTAGGGCACTAAAATTGGTATTTGAAGAAGAACATAACCTCAAGGATGATTATAGGGAAGTGGAGAAGAGAATTTGACAGGGTTTGGCCGAGATTGGAGGCTCGAAGTGGTGTGAGGAAGTGAGGGAAGAGGTTCCCTTTTATAAGTGTGGAGAGGGGCTCCTTTGGAAAAACTAAAAATATTATTTTATTATAAAGCTAAATTCAGTTTTTAAATAACTCCAAATTGATTTATTTAGAATATAAGGTGGGGATGGGTCGAAATAATCTCATAAAATAGAATTTATACAAGTTTAGGTTCCTATATTAACCTTATCATTTATATTTAACTTTAAGTTAGATAATTTTACTTTTACCGGGTCTTTTTGTGTTCTTACACTATATGGTTAATAAACATACAATAACAAGCCAAACGAACCCCAAGTTGTTTATTATTAATATATATAACCTTATCTTAGTCATTTGTACGAACTTTAGATTTTTAGTAATAAAATAACAAATAATAATGTAATATTTGTTCTAAAAACTATTTTATGTCAATTTTTACACTATTTAGTAATTTATTTTTGTAAAAATCATAAAATAATGATTAGTTCCAAAAAAAGTTAATTAAATCAATACTAACATGTCATATTAACCTATAAAGTTATTTTAATTCATAAAAAGTCTCAAATTACATTTATTTGGATATTTATAACATCAATTATGTCAATATTTCATTAATAAGATAATTACTGCATCATATTTGTGTCATAAATGAACTAACTTATTTAAAGTCTAAAAAATTACAAATAAAATATAATTATGTAGGAAATATTTTTATCTTTCTAATTAATATTTATAGTCGAATTTATCTTATGTATAACCCTATATTAAAAATGATATACTTATTAAACTTTGATTCTAACTATTTTAACCCTTCTTTAAATGAGTTAATAATATATGTCCTAATCTAATCCAAGTGGGCCTAAATGGTCATATTTTATTCCTAAGGTTGTTTTTGGTCGAATTACACTTATCCAATAGAATTAGGACATGTGTTAGGGTAATAATAATATCATTTTTACCCTTAATTACACTATTTACTTTTAACCATGGAAAAAAAGAAAAAAGTTACTATTCACCAAAAATTATTTTCATCTCATTGAACTACATTTTACTTACTGACATCAACTGTGTCTCTTGGTATTTTGAAATTCCACTCACAGAAGCGGTAAAATTATGTTTTAGAAAAAATTAATTTTTTTTAACTGCAACTTAGTGGTTTCACTATTCATCAAAAAATGAAAGTTTCCAGAAAAATACAAAAAATTAGGCTTAAGCTATATTTGATATTATGAACTCAAAAATAATGTCTATTTTACCAAATTCAAAACATATCAGTTTCATTAATTAATTTAAAAATTAATTCCCATCGTCAAAACAAATAGCGTGTTCTTAAGAGATAATAACTATCAAAAGATTGACACTTATTTATGTCTGGTTTAAATTTGAAATTACATCCAATGACCAACATTGTATTAAATTGTAAAAATATATTCTAAATATACTTTAAAACCACTCAAATTTATAATTTATCACTATTAATTATTTCTATTAAGAAGGATGTTTTTAATTAAAATTTAGTAATTTTTACTATTCATCAGAAAATGAAAGTTATCCGAAAAGTTCCAATTTTTCACCCTAAGCTAATTTCGATATTCCGAATCCAAAAATGAAGTCCATTTTGAAAAATAAAATTTAAAAAATTTCAAAAAGTGGTTATTACTATTCATAACGACTAGTTTTAATAATATATTAATAGCATATCGTTGTTTAGTGAAACTTGGTATTGCGTACTGCACGCGCTATCGTGGAAGGTCGCGATTGCGTGTAATGCAGGGAAATTAAAGGATGTGTGTTGTGAAAGCTCCTTTTGATGTAGCATAAATCACAAGATATTAATGAAATTAAAAATAATATTTTTCATAAAATCTCGGGGTGTTACATTCTACCCCCCTTAAAATGAATTTCACCCTCGAAATTCGTCGAGGTTATAAATGGTTTAGTACTCGAAAAGTTTCTTTAATAGAAACCCACATTGTAAAAAGGAATACCAAAAACAATCTTAAAAAAAAGTATGAAACGTAATGGTTACCCAAATAATCTAATCACTGGGTTTCCACAAAGGTGAAAATATGGATATGGAAGAGAAATCTAACCATCATGTTCTGATGGAGAGTGGTAGAGAACATGGCTATGGAAAATCCAGTAATCACAAATCCATAAGTTTGTGATGATCTATTGTACTATCTGATTCATTAGATATAAGAGCACTAGGACAACATTTTTGGTTTTCAAGATCATTTCCCTAAAGTTGATGAAATTGGAATTAGAAGAATTACTTTTGTGATTTTGGTATAGTCTCACCATTAGTCGTTCTTTGGAAAATTTCCACTTCATCTCTTAAAGAAATGAAGTTTAATTTGTCATTCGTGATATGTTAGCAGATCATGTGATAGAATGAGGGGTCATTCCATCTGTCTTCAACAAAAGGTTAGAAAAGTTATCAAAAAATACGTAAGTCCATCTATTGTGAGATTAATAATATATGGTTCCTAAAATAGACTTATACATCGTATATTATACTTCTTAATATAGTAAAACTAGTTTCTACTAAACAGGGACTTCCTGTAGGCCAGTGGTAGGCGATAAAGGCCAGTCGCACTTCATTTGTGGGTTCGATTCCCACAGCCTTGTCCGACGCGATGGGTCGTCGGCCATCCTGCAGGTTGTCCTTTTTCTAAAACTACATTACTATAACTTCACATAAATAATATCAAAAAAAATGTTCTATCCTTAAACAATACTAACTTATATCCAACATAATCCATTCCAATCTTTAGGCTTATCCAAAATAATGCTGTCTAATCTCATATTATAGTGAAAACGATTACCAAAGAGTTCATACAACTAGCATGTTAATACCACTGCTGATCCCCATATATCATGAGATATGTCTTTTTGGTCACATTCCAAACATTATAAGGCCTTAATCATGTATTCTCTTGAAAAAAATGAATACCCATTGAACCTTATTGAAAACATGAACGCTGTTAAAAGTTAAATCTTTCCACATACCAAAATCCTCAAAATTCTATATACTCAAACCATGATATCACTTAGTCCTTATATCAATCATGAGCTCGTGAATACAATCAAACATATCATTATCTTCTTATCCCTTAATTATGCTCATATCATCTTCTTACCAAAAATATCTCAATCACTTTCAATGGTTACAGGTACCATTGAAAACCACAATAGACCAATACATAAATATTCCAATATTCTATGATACTATATAAAACATTTTTTTGGAATCCCATTACATAAACACTTAATCATTCCACCACATCGTTGCCATATTCAACATCGCCAATAGTGATCGAATGTGACTTCCCGTTGTCCTTTGCCTTAAGTGGTTGCTCATGTCGATCATCACTAACCCTTGGATTAGGGCATTTATAAGCATAATGCCCCATTTCCTTGCACTTGAAGCGTTGAAGTGTTGGTGGTGCGTTCTCTATAGTCTTTTCTTTATTCACATCATTAGAAATCCTTTTTCCATTACTTCGACACTCAGCTGCTCGATGACCTTCTTTTCCACACTTAAAACATTTTCTAGTCCCTTTAAGAGAATCTCTACTACGCTTCTTTCCACACTTTGAGAATAAGGAAACATTCATCTTCTTTTCACCATTATTCTGAGATTTCTCCTTGAACTCCATATTTCATTTCTTGTCAAAACTATGAGATGGATAAATAACACCAACTTCCATTTCTACCTTGATAGCACAACGCACAATTTCTTCATAGATACTGAAGTCTCTTATAGTTAATGCCCTTTGAAGATTTGGTTTCAAGCCACTGAAAAATCGATCAACTTTACTTTCAGGATGGATAATAAATCCAGATGCATACCTTGCAAGCCTTGTAAAATTCGCTTCGTATATACCAACAGATTCATCATCCTTTTTCTTTAGTTCAAGAAACTCCTTCTCCATCTTTGTTCGAAGAATACAAGGGAAGTAATTTTTTAAAAATAAGTTCTTGAACTCGTCCCATTCCATAGACTCAATTTAATCTCTTGGACTCGTATTCTTGATAAGATTCCACCATTGATCAGCTTCATCTTCCAAACGATATACTGCTAAGATGACATTATCATGTTCAGAACATTGAAGAACTGAAAATATCTTTTCAGTGGTAATGATCCATTGTTCAGCAACAAGTGGATCAGAAGACCCACTAAAAGAAGGTGGATGTTGCCTCATGAAGGACTCAATAGAATATTGTTCCCTTCTCTGCTCATTTGGAAGTCCAGAATGATTCATAGGTTGTGTAAGTATAGCAATAAGATTTTTCACTACATCTCCCATGACATTTGTTTGTTCAGGAGGATAATCATTTCATTTTCCATTACATTGATCATAACGATTCCTTCAGGTTCCAGCCATCGTCTAAAACCCAAAAATAATAGTGTGAGAGGTAAAAATCACTCTAGGGAAAACAATATAATAATGGGGGAGTAACTTCAATATCTAACATCTTGGGTTACCGTAATTCTATTACTATAACCTATACTTATACTTAACCATAGGGACATCCCTAGACATACCTTAGAAATATCTCTAGGGATCTTACTAAAGTTCTCACATCCTAGTTTCCAAAGGTTGACTAAACCTTTCCTCTGATACCAACTGTAGAGACCCGAAGCTTAACGTACATGGACATTACATTAATTTTTCAGAATACTTAGTACATAACAAAAACACACACACAAGAACCGTAATAGTTTAGTGTTTTTGGAAACTCGGAATAAAATCTTCTAATCGTGGTGAAAGATCATCAATATCTTCCATAAAGATCTTCCCCTTTTTTTCTTACCTAAAACCTTTCTTTATATCTTGGGGAAAAGAAAACATAAAAAGGGTGAGCTCAAATGCTCAGAATGGGTAAGCATGGATAAAATAAAACATAATATATACATTTGAACATAAAAACATGAACATAATGTTTAAACATCAAAATCTTGAGCAATGACATAAAACATGGAAGTACGTAAGTCATAGATCATAAAGAAACATTAAGAATGATAAAATAGAATGGGAATAAAACATGTAATTGTGGAAACCATTAAGCACATGATATGATTTCCATATTAGCCAAGGCATTGCTGCCAATACCATCTTAGTGGACAAAGTCCCTTTTTGAATCGAGTTCACTCCTCGTTCAAGTCCTGTATTACTGAACCAGTTTAACTTGTCGTTCCAGACATGTCTATCTCATGAGATATAAATCTTTACCCAATGCATTGGAGGGAGATATCGCTCCCAACCATCTCATAATTAAATCATTCTTACTTGTTCCACAAAATAAACATAAAATATTCATCATAACCCAAAGAACAAAATGGGTTTCATAAACATCATCCCATCATTTCATAATCCATATAAAACAAACAGACATTTCATCATAAGAAAATTAAACCATGTAAATTATTGCGACATTAAACATAAAACATACACATTTGTAATAATTTCATCTTAGATGGAAAATGGTTTTGATAAAACATTTGAAATGAATTCTTGTGGAAAATATTCTTTCTTCTTCAAAATCAATTTCTTTTCACAAAACGTCACGCTATTTTTAAAGGAAGAGATTTTTTTGAAAATAGTCATGAAATCATTTGAAGGAAGCTTCATGCAAATAAGGCTTTATAAAACCGTAAAAATCCGTTCATGCCGTATATGTTAAAAAAACATTCATCTCGTACTTTTGCTGGAAAAGTCAAAAAGTACCTCGTAATAGTAATATTCCATACATACCATGTAGTAAAAGTCAAAAATGGGTAAAAAGGACTTTAAAAATACATGAAAACACTTTTATAAAACATGTACATGGATGATATAAATAACCCCTGTAAATACTTATAAATAAGCAATCTTGGATAAAAATGAGATCTCCAAAATTATCCCTTACCTTAGGTCCGATTTGCTTCGTACGTGTCCAAACCTCTTGTATAATGATTTAAATAATGTCATTGACTTATTAAAGAATCATACTCATTGTTATGATATCATATATGGTTCACTTATGACTTTATATTACCCGTTCTTTTGTAAATTCCATGTTAAAGATCGTTTTGGGTAAAATCGTTTCATTTGTCGTCCGTGTTTTGACTTGTAATTATTCATAAGATTTCATAGCTGATGATTACTTAATTCCAGAATATAAAACATTATTTATATATAATATATATTCAGAATATACACATATATAATAGATCAGTAAATAGAAAGAAATACACCGTTCATGGAGACGGTAGGTCGTACGTACGCATGAACGTTGTTTTCGTTTCCTTATTGAGTTGAATGGAATTAAGTAGATGACATACATATATATACACATAAATCCAGTATCATTATTATGTCATATATTTCATGATTACTTATTATATATACTTTATAATCATTCATGAATGGTTAACGTGGAGAATGAATCTCATCGCGTCGTGGAGACGGTAGTCCGTACGTACGCATGAGCGATGATATCGTTCTTATGATCATGGAATTGTATTGGATTGTATGTATACTATTTTAGAATAAATACCACTTTACAATAATATAATATAGTTATTATGTACACCATTATAGCCATCCAAGTAAGGTGGTGGTGGAAAATAGATTACACCAGGGCGTGGAGATGGTATTTCGTACGTACGCACGCGTGGTGATTTCTTTTTCCGTAGGATGGATAGATGGTGAAATCTGGTCTTTCATACTTATAATAACATATAATTATATTATTGATACTGATTTTATTACTTAATAATCAAACAACCTAAGAAGAAGAAGTGGAAGAAGAAATAAAGTTGAAAGAATCGGTAACAGACATTAACTCTTCTTTGAAGCGCCTCTTTGGGTCCTCCTCTTAGGGCACTAAAATAGGTCTTTTAAGAAGACCAGAACCTCTAGGATGTTTCTAGGGAAGTGGATAAGTGAATTGGGAAGGGGTTGGCCTATCTTTAAGGCTATATGTGGTGTGAGGAAGAGAGGGAAGAGGTGCCCTTTTATAAGGGAGGAGAGGGGATCCTTTGGAAAAGCTAAAAATATTATTTTATTATAAAGCCAAATTCGGTTTTAGATAGCTCCCAATTGATTTATTTCGCATCTAAGGTGGGGATGGGTCTAAATCCTCTCATCAAATAGAATTTAGACAAGTTTAGGTTCCTATATTAACCTTATCATTTATATTTAACATTAAGTTAGATAATTTTACTTTTACCGTGTCTTTTTGTGTTCTTACACTATAAGGTTAATAAACTTACAATAACAAGCCAAACGAACCCAAAGTTGATTATTATAAATATATATAACCTTATCTATGTCATTTTGCCGAACCTTAGAGTTTTAGGAATAAAATAACAACTAATAATATAATATTTGTTTTAAAAACTATTTTATGTCAATTTTGATACTATTTAGAAATTGATTTTTGAAAAAATCATAACAGAATGATTAGTTCAAAAAAGTTAATTAAATCAATACTAGCATGTCATATTAACCTAGAAAATTTTTTTAATTCATAAAAAATCCCAAAATACATTTATATGGGTATTTATAACATCAATTATGTCAATATTTCATTAATAAGATAATTACTGCATCATCTTTGTGTCATAAATAAACTAACTTATTTAAAGTCTAAAAAATTAAAAATAAACTATAATTATGTAGGAAATATTTTTATCTTTCTAATGAATATTTACAGTAAAATTTATCTTATGTATTACCCTATATTAAAAATGATATACTTATTAAACTTTGATTTTAACTATTTCAACCCTTCTTTAAATAAATTAATAATATATGTCCTAATCTAATCCAAGTGGGCCTAAATGGTAAAATGTTATTCCTAAGGTTGTTTTTGGTCGAATTACACTTATCCAATAGAATTAGGACATGTTTTAGGATAATAATAATATCATTTTTATCCTTAATTACCCTATTTACTTTTAACCGTGGTAAAAAAAAGTAAAAAGTTACTATTCAACAAAAATTATTTTCATCTCATTGAACCACATTTTACTTACTGACATCAACCTTGTCTCTCAGAATTTTGAAATTCCACTCACAGAAGCGGTAAAATTATGTTTTATGAAAAATTCATTTTTTAACTACCACTTAGTGGTTTCACTATTCATGAAAAAATGAAAGTTTCAGAAAAATACCAAAAATTAGGCCTAAGCTATATTTGATATTATGAACTCAAAAATGATGTCTATTTTACCAATTTGAAAACATATCAGTTTCATTAATTATTTTAAAAATTAATTCCCGTCGTCAAAATAAATAGCGTGTTCTTAAGAGATAATAACTATCAAAAGATTGACACTTTTTTATATCTGGTTTAAATGTGAAATTACATCCAATGACCAAAATTGTATTAAATTTTAAAAATATATTCTAAATATGCCTTAAAACCACTCAAATTAATAATTTATCACTATTAATTATTTCGATTAAAAAGGTTGTTTTTAATTAAAATTTAGTAATTTTCACTATTCATCCTAAAATGAAAGTTATCTGTAAAGTACCAAAATTTCACCCTAAGCTAATTTCGATATTCCAAATCCTAAAATGAAGTCCATTTTGAAAAATTAAATTTAAAAAATATCAAAAAGTGGTTATTACTATTCATAACGACTAGTTTTAATAATATTTTAATAGCATATAGTTGTTTAGTAAACTTGGCATTGCGTACCACACGCACTATTGAGGAAGGTCGTGATTGCGTGTAATGCAAGGAAAGTCAAGGATGTGTGTTGTGAAAGATCCTTTTGTGGTAGCATACAACACAAGACATTAATGAAATTAAAAATAATATTTTTCATAAAATCTCAGGGTTTTACAGATTTCATCCCACATTCAAGCAGGGCAAGGATGGGGCTGATGTAAACCCAAAGCATTCTTGGGGACAACCTTAAATTGATTGCACATATAATAGTAAGAGACAATCAAAGCAATGTATCTCCTAATCCATGACCACTATAACTCTTTCCACATATCATAGAATTTTTTTGGTTCTTGATATCCATTCCATGTGGAAATTTAGGACATTTCCCATTACAGCTAAACATTATGCTAAGGGACTAATGAAATGATTCTGATAGTATAGAACAACCTCTTTGGATAATGACCACTGGGAAACTGTCTCCACACCATAACTAGGGTCTATAATTCTATGTAATTCGTCATCAATCTCTTGATCCTAAATAATCAACTCAAGAAGATCATATTTCGACTGATCACATGATAATGAAACCTCATCCCCTTTCTCCAAAACTCCAACATGCAACTGTGAAAAGAGAACTATAAAATTCCACTCTTCCTATGATTATTTAATAACATGGGTTATAAGTTTCCTATTTAATGCATTTTTAATGAAATTTGATTTCCCACGGTTATATGTGATATTAATGACGAATGACTGTATATACTTCATCAAATGCCTCTGTTGAAGGTTTAAATCATATTGATGGAAGATATAACTTAGGAATTTGTGCTCTGGAAACACAAAAATCCATTCACCATTAATGTAAGTCCACTATCTCTTAATTACTTTCATTACAACTGCATGTTAATGGTCAAGGGTAGCATAATTCTTCTCATGTGATATAAGATGACAAGATACATAAGAAACTAAATTGTCTCTCTACATTAAAACACAACCCAATCATGAACCTGATGTGTCACGAAAGACCACAAAGAAATTACCGACCACTAGAAGTACAAACACTGATGCATTAGACAATATAATATTCAGATCATTAAAAAAATTCTGAAATTTATCATCCCAAAAAAATTTCACACCCTTTTGAGTTAATGTAGTCATTGGAGAAGATATATTTGATAAGTTCTTCATGAACCTATGGTAGTATGAAGATACACCCTGGAAGCTTAATATATCAAAGAAATTCTGCAGTCACTAGGAATATATAAACTACTTCACCTTCTAAGGATCAACTGATATACCCTATTCTGACACCACATGTCCCATGAATTTTACTTTCCAAATTTAGAAATCACACTTCAAAATCATGGCATAAAGTTAGTGATTTCTTTGTAGACATTGAACTATTCATAGATGTTGTACATGATCCTCCGTGGATTTTTATTAATCATGGAATTCAGCCCCAAATACCAAAAAATGAATCCAAATAATCATGGAAAATCATGTTCATCAAGGACATGAAAACTGAAGGAGAATTTTTTAAGACCAAGGGAATAAAAATTACTCATAATGGCCATACCTACTATGAAAGTTCATTTTTTGAATTTCATATTCTTTTATCCTTAACTGATGGTAACCAGATCAATGTTCAATCATGGGAAACCCCTTTGCACCATTCAACTGCTCAAATTTTTCATCAATTTTTGGAAACAAGTTCTTGTTAGTTACTGTAACTCTACTGAGATTTTGGTAATCAACAGATAAGTGAAGAAAAAAATCATCATTATTAGCGAATTAAAATGGGAACACGCAAGCTGACATAGTCAAGATTTATAAATCCTTCTCATGAAGATCTTCAAACTAGGAAATCAGATATATCGTTTCAACTAGTTTTATGTGGTAAGAGGGATTTGAAATTGGTTGTGCACTAGGAATGATGCCAATAGGAAACTCTACCTCCCCCACCAGTATAAAACTAGAGAAGTCAAAAGGAAACAAATTTGTAAACATGAATATGATTTGTGTAAGATCTATACTCACTAAATCACACACCATATCAAATAAAAACACTTTCTTTATGTTTTTCTAACTCTATATAAAAGGGCATGGATCTACTAGACCTTCATACCAATCTCCTTGAATGATAATAGACACACTAATTTGTGTAGTAATGTAGACCCATACTAGATAAAAGTCAATACATGCATTATTGGGAATGATCCAATTCATCCCAAATATAGTTTCAGATAGAATTAATATCAAGAACCAGAAAACATCAAGAAAATAAGTATATGATGAAGAAAAGAAACAAATATGAATACTGAGATCTAACTCTCTCATTGGAAAAAGGGGTGTATTAATATCCATTGCACGGTATACAATATCAATATGAAGATTATACAGATTAACTACATGGGTTGAAATACTGAATGAGATGCACTCATATGAAATAGATCAGTCACTAATGATGATGTTATATAAATGGAATCTCCCATAGTCACTGGACCTATTGATGCTTCTTCGAGATCCTCTTCTATTGTCTGAATTAGCTATGTTCTAGATTATAGTGGTTCGAACCATTTTATATGTGAATCAACTGATTTATGTGTAATTTTATGAGGTGATGATGATCCTATTCCACTATGGGGTATAGATAACTAAGGAAAGAATCTTAATAAGTTCCTTAAACATCTGTAGGAACTACAGTTCTAGGGTGCCTCAAAGAAAACCCTCTTAGAATTTCATGTCATCTCCAACTGGTATCAAACCAAATAACTTACTACTAGAGCTGAAGAATGTTTGAAAAAAAAAATCTACAATCAAGAAATTATACAAGAATCATCATGAATCGATTTTACATTGATGGAACCAAAACTACCACTAGGAGAAAAGGGAACTCTCGTCAACCCATACAATCCAACCAAGTCCATCCCAACCATCCTCGCGATATCTAACATGTCATTATAATTGGGAAGCTTGAGAAAGCAGACCTGAGAAGGGATATCTCCCTAAATAACAAACTCAAAGAATCAGGCCATCATTCTTTAATTTGATACAATATTATGTGAAAACAAAACCATCTCAGCAAAGTTATTTGAATACTCAATCAGGTATTTTCTAGCAAGCTCAATAAAAAAAATACATAGCCTTAGTGAACACCATTGCCTCTAGAAAGAACTGATTGGGGAAAATAACCATGAATTCCATCTACTCTAATCCCTCAGCTTTCCATTTTTTCACCATCATTTACCAACATCATCTTCTTTGTCCTTCCAGAATTAATGTGTCACACATTACCTTGATCTTGTCTGTTGTCTCCATGAACTCAAAATTATGTTATATCCATCCCAAACACTCCTTAAAATTATGAGTATCTTTAGATCCATTTAAAACTAGTGGCTTCGGGAAAAGGAACTATTGAGAATTATTTAAAAGAGCATCCCCCTAAGGTTCGATAGCTTGAGCCTGTATGGGGACTAGAGGTAGGGCTTTTCCCAGACCCAAGAAAACATGCATGATCACCACAACAACATTTGGTACTACTAGATTTTCTCTTGATGAGGATCAGCGCTAGCCTCTTCTTAGATATGATTCATATTTCTTCAAAGAGGCATGATGATACACAACATTATAAGATAACATTTAAGATATTAAATAATTATAAAATGGAGAAATTAGGAAAAATACACTACTAGAAATACAGCATTTCCGAACGGTTTAGAACCATTGCGAAAGGCTGCAGAACCGTTGGTATATATTATACCAATGGTTCTAAAAACAGTAGGGAAGTAATCCATTGGGAATTTTTTTACCAACGGTTTACAATGAACCGTTGGGATAGGGTGGAGAAAAATTACCCTATCCCAATGGTTCTGCCAAACCGTTGGGGTAGGGTGGAGAAAAATTACCCTATCCGAACAGTAAGGCCAAACCGTTGAAAAAAAACCCTTGGTCTCCTCTTTCCCAATGGTTTCTAAACTGTTGGGAAAAGTGTTTTACCAACGGTTCATGGAAAAATTAGTAAATCAGAACCCAGAGATTCTATGCCAAGGGTTTCAAACCATTGACATAGCCTATGCTGGGAAAATTGCACAGCAGCTCTACAATTTTCCCAGATGGTCTTCAATTTTCCCACCAGGTCTCATTTTGTGGGTTCCCTCTCATTTTCAATCTAATTATTGTACCTTCAATAAAATAACACATTCATATACAATTATTGTACCTACAATAAACAACTAACACATACATATAGAGAACAAATTCATACACATTTAACATATAATGCTGGAACTATACACATCCATACTTAAATTAGAATTCATAACGTAATTATAAACATACATAATTCATTTAGATTTCAATTTAAAATTTAGATGACAATTATATGTGGAATTTGGAAGTCAATTCATAATTTGATCGGTTTTTTGTATACCATATATTTTTACCCGAAATGATGTCCATTTTAAACAAAATACATACACCAGGAGTGCTACCGGCCACACCGCAACTCGGATTGTGGCGGGGTTGACTCGTAAACGTCACATATGACCCATGGATCTTTTTTCTAATTTATCGACACAATCCTAATGCATTTGGTCATTTTTCCGTATGCCAGTTGATGTTTTTCAATTAAAATGACGTCCTTTTGAAACAAAAGCCAGACACTTTGAGTGGTTCCGACCACACTGTGTCTCAGATTGAGGCGGGGTTGATTCTTACACGTCACATATGACCCATGGATCGTTCTCCTAAAGTTTCAATGGAAACCGAATGAGTCTGGTCGGATTTTTGTATGTACTTAAAATGTTGTCCATTTTAAACAAAAGAGAGCCACATAGAGTTATTCTGGTCACACCGTGCCTCCGATTAAGGCGGGGTTGACTGGTACACATCACATATGACCCATGGATCGTTGTACTAAAGTATCGAAACTATATGAATGCGTTTGGTTGTTTTTCCGTATGTCAGTTGATGTTTTTCAATTAAAATGACGTCCTTTTGAAATAAAAGACAGACACTTTGAATGGTGGTGTCCACACCACGCTTCGGATTGAGGTAGGGTTGACTCGTACATGTCATATATGACCCATGGATCGTTGTGCTAAAATATCGACATAATCCGAATGCGTTAGGTCGGTTTTTTGTATGCCAGTTGATGTTTTTCAATGAAAATGGCGTCCTTTTGAAACAAAAGGTAGACACTTTGAATGGTGCCGGCCACACTGCTCCTATTATTGAGGCAGAGTTGACTCATACATGTCAAATATGACCCATGGATCGTTCTCCTAAAGTTTCAACCGAAACAGAATGCGTTTGGTCAGTTTTCCGTATGTATATAAAATCTTGTCCATTTTAAACAAAATAGAGACACTTAGAGTGATTTCGGATACACCGTGCCTCAGATTAAGGCGGGGTTGACTCGTACACATCACATATGACCCATGGATCGTTGTGATAAAGTATAGACACAATCCGAATGCGTTTTGTCACTTTTCCATATGCTAGTTGATATTTTTTCAATTAAAATGACGTTGTTTTGAAACAAAAAACAGACACTTTGAGTGGTGGCGGCCACATCGTGCCTTGGATTAATGTCCGGATGAATCGTACATGTCACATATGACCCATGTATCGTTTTTTTAACGTATCGACACAATCCAAATGCGTTTGGTCGGTTTTCTGTATGCCAGTTGATGTTTTTCAATTAAAATGACGTCATTTTGAAACAAAAGGCAGACACTTTGAGTGGTGGTGTCCGCAACGCGCCTCAGATTGAGGCGGGGGTGACTCTTACTCGTTATATATGACCCATGGATTGTTGTGCTAATGTATCGACATAATGCGAATGCGTTTGGTCAGTTTTCCGTATGCCAGTTGATGTTTTTCAATTAAAATTACGTCCTTTTAAAACAAAAGACAGACACGTTGAGTGGTGGCGACCACACCGTGCCTCAGATTGAGGCGGGGTTGACTCGTACATGTCACATAATACCCATCAATCGTTGTTCTAAAGTATTGACACAATCTGAATGCTTTTGGTTGGTTTTCCGTATGCCAGTTGATGTTTTTCAATTAAAATGACGTCCTTTTGAAACAAAAGGCATACACTTTGAGTGGTGTCGGCAACACAATGTCTCAGATTGAGGCGGGGTTGATTCATACACGTCAAATTTGACCCATGAATCGCTCTCCTAAATTTTCAATGGAAACCGAATGCGTTTGGGTGGGTTTCCGTATGTACTTAAAATGTGGTCCCTTTTAAACAAAAGAGAGCCACTTAGAGTGATTATTGTTACACTGTGCCTCCGATTAAGATGAGGTTGAATTGTACACTTCAGATATGACCCATGGATCGTTGTGATAAAGTATCGACACAATCCAAATTCGTTTGGTCAGTTTTCCGTATGCCAATTGATGTTTTCCAATTAAAATGACGTCCTTTTGAAACAAAAGAAAGACACATGGAGTGGTGGCGGCCACACCGCGCCTTTTATTGAGGCTAGAGTGACTCTAACACGTCACATATGACCCATGTATCATTTTGTTAACGTATCGACACAATCTGAATGAGTTTGGTCGGTTTTCCGTATTCCAGTTGATGTTTTTCAATTAAAATCACGTCCTTTTGAAACAAAACACAGACACTTTGAGTGGTGGAGGCCACACTATGATTTTTTTTTGAGGCAGGGATGACTCGTACATGTCACATATGACCCAAGAATCGTTTTTCTAAAGTAGAAACACAATCTGAATGCGTTTGGTCAGTTTTCTAAATGCTAGTTGATGTTTTTAAATTAAAATGACGTTCTTTTGATACAAAAGGCGGCCACTTTGTGTGGTGCTAGCCACACCGCATCTCAGATTGAGGCGGGGTTAATTTTTACACGTCACATATGACCCATGAATCATTCTCCTAACGTTTAACGGAAACAGAATTCGTTTGGTCGGTTTTCCCTATGTACATAAAATGTTGTCCATTTTAAACAAAAGAGTGACACTTAGAGTGATTCTGGCCACACCGTACCTCTTATTAAGATGGGGTTTCTTCATACACGTCACATATGACCCATGGATCGTTGTGCTAAAGAATCCACACAATCAAAATGCATTTGTTTGGTTATCCATATGCCAGATGATGTTTTTCAATTAAAATGACGTCCTTTTGAAACAAAAGGTAGACACTTTGAGTGGTGGCGGCTACACCGCACCTCGGATTGAGGCAGGGTTGACTCGTACACATCAAATATGACCCATGGATCATTGTTCTAACGTATTGACACAATAAGAATGTGTTTGGTCGGTTTTCCGTATGCCAGTTGATGTTTTTCAATTAAAATGATGTCCTTTTGAAACAGAAGACAGACACTTTGAATGGTGTCGGCCACACCACACCTCGGATTGAGGCGGGGTTGACCCGTTCACGTCACATATGATCCATGGATCGTTTTTCTATAGTATCAACACAATCCGAATGCGTTTGGTCGGTTTTCCGTATGCCAGTTGATGTTTTTCAATTAAAATGACGTCCTTTTGAAACAAAAGGCAGACACTTTGGGTGGTGCTGGCCACACCGTGTCTCAGATTGAGGTGGGTCTGATTCGTACACGTCATATATGACCCTTGCATTGTTCTCCTAAAGTTTCAACTGAAACTGAATGCGTTTGGTCGGTTTTCCATATGTACTTAAAATGTTGTCAATTTTAAACAAAAGAGAGACACTTAGAGTGATTCTAGCCACACCGCGCCTCCAATTAAGACAGGGTTGACTCATACACGTCACATATAACCCATGGATCATTGTGATAATGTATCGACACAATCCAAATTCATTTGGTCGGTTTTCTGTATGCCAATTTATTTTTTTCAATTAAAATGACATCCTTTTGAAACAAAAGACAGAAACTTTGAGTTGTTCCGGCTACACTGCATCTCATATTGAGGTGAGGTTGACTCGTACACGTCACATATGACCTATGAATCATTCTCCTAATGTTTCAATGTATATTGAATGCTTTTCATCAGTTTTCCATATGTACTTAAAATGCTGTGCATTTTAAACAAAAGAGAGCTACTTAGAGTGATTCTGGTCACACCGTGCCTCTGATTAAGATGGGGTTGACTCGTACACGTCACATATGACCTATGGATCATTGTTCTAATGTATCGACACAATCCAAATCCTTTTGGTTGGTTTTCCATATTCCAATTGATGTTTTTCACTCAAAATGACGACCTTTTGAAACAAAATACAGACACTTTGAGTGGTGGAGGCCACACCGTGCCTCGGATTGAGGCGGGTCTAACTTTTACACATCACATATGACCCATGGATTGGCGTGTTAAAGTATCGACACAATCCGAATGAGTTTGGTCGGTTTTCCGTATTCCAGTTGATGTTTTTCAATTAAAATGACGCCCTTTTGAAACAAAAGGCAGAGACATTGAGTGGTTACGGACACACCGTGCCTTGGATTGAGGCGTAGTTGACTTGTACACGTCATATATGACCCATGGATCGTTGTGATAAAATATCGACACAATCCGAATGTGTTTGGTCAGTTTTCCGTTTGCCAGTTTATGTTTTTCAATTAAAATGACATCCTTTTGAAACAAAAGGCAGCCACTTTGAGTGGTGCCAGCCACACCACACCTCAGATTAAGGCGTGGTTGACTCGTACACGTCACATATGACCCATGTATCATTGTGATAATGTGTCGATACAATCAGAATGCATTTGGTCTCTTTTCCGTATGCCCGTTGATGTTTTTTAATTAAAATAACGTCCTTTTGAATCAAAAGGCAGGCACATTGAGTGGTACCGGCAACACCGTGTCTCAGATTGAGGTGGGGTTGATTCGTACACATCACATATGACCCATGGATCATTATCCTATAAATTTTCAATGGAAACCGATGTTTTTGGTCGGTTTTCCATATGTACTTAAAATGTTTCCATTTTAAACAAAAGAGAGCCAATTAGAGTGATTCCGGTCACACAGTGCCTCTGATTAAGGCGGGGTTGACACGTATATGTCAAATATGACCCGTGGATCGTTGTACTAATGTATCGACATGACCTGAATGCGTTTGGTAAGTTTTCCGTATGTCAGTTGATGTTTTTCACATAAAATGACGTCCTTTTGAAACAAAAGACAGACACTTTGAGTGGTGGCAGCCACATCGTGCCTTGGATTTAGGCGAGGTTGACTCATTCACCTCACATATGACCCATGAATAGTTGTTCTAAATTATCGACACAATCCGAATGCGTTTGGTCGGTTTTTATAATTCCAGTTGATGTTTTTCAATTAAAATGACGTCCTTTTGAAACAAAAGGTAGACACTTTGAGTGGTTCCGGCCACACCACGCCTCGGATTGAGGCGAGGTTGATTCTTACACATCACATATGACCCATGGATCATTCTCCTAATGTTTTAATGGAAACCAAATGCGTTTGGTCGGTTTTCCATATGTAATTAAAATGATGTCCATTTAAAAAAAAAGAGAGCCACTTAGAGTGATTCCGGTCACACCGTGCCTCCGATTAATGCTGGGTTGACTCGTACGCGTTACATATGACCCATGGATCATTGTGCTAAAGTATCGACACAATCCAAATGCGTTTGATTGGTTTTGTGTATGTTAGATGATGTTTTTCACTTAAAATGACGTCTTTTTAAAACAAAAGACAGACACTTTGAGTGGTGGCGGCCACACCATGCCTTGAATTGATGAGGGGTTGACTCATACACATCCCATATGACCCATGAATAGTTGTGATAATGTATGGACACAGTCCAAATGCGTTTGGTCGATTTTCCATTTGTCAGTTGATGTTTTTCAATTAAAATGACGTTCTTTTGAAACAAAAGGCATACACTTTGAGTGGTGTCGGCCACACCGCACCTCGGATTGAGGAAGGGTTGATTCGTACACATCACATATGACACATGGATCGTTATCCTAAAGTTTCAACGGAAACCAAATGTGTTTGTTCGGTTTTCCATATGTACTTAAAATGTTGTCCATTTTATGAGAATCCTCATGTGTCTATTAGTGGAATGATATTTACATAAAATCATGTGGAAATTTATATAAAATATTTTTATATCATTCTTAGTATGGATTAGATTTTAGTTTATAATGCTATGAAACATTTCATAGCTAACAATGCCATTCCCAATGAATACATATCTTTTATAACATAATAATAATCTATGATATTGATTTGATGTGTAAATGTGATTTACATTGATTATCATGATGAAAATAAATATAATATATATTATAGATTTTATAATATTAAATGAAATCAAGGAGGGTGGGGGGCTGTCTAGCGGGGCTATCCGGGGGGCTATTTGGTGGGTGTCTGGGGACCAAGGAGGAGGGTGGGGGGGTGTGCTGGGGGCTGTCCGGGGAGTGTTCGGGGGGTTGTCTAGGGTCCAAGGAGGAAGGTGGGGGCTGTCCGGGGGGCTGTCTCGGGTCTAGGGAGGAGGGTGAGGTGCTGTTTGGGGGGCTGTCTGGGGGTGTTCGTGGGGTTGTCTGGGGTTCAAGGAAGATGGTGGGTGGGGGGGGGTGTCCAGGGGGCTATTCGTGGGGCTATCCGGGGGATGTTCGGGGGTGTTCGGGGGGTTGTCTGGGGTCCAAAGAAGAGGGTGGGGGGGCTGTCCGGGGGGCTGTCTGGGGGGCTGTCCGGGGGGCTGTCTGGGGTCCAGGGAGGAGGGTGGGGGGCTGTCTGGGGGGCTATTTGGGGGGCTATCTGGGGGCTTCCCGAGGGGTGTTTGGCGGTTGTCCGGGGTTGAAGGAAGAGGGTGGGGGGGGGGGGGGGGCTTTCCGGAGGGGCTATCCAGGGCCTAAGGAGGAGGGTGGGGGGGTTTCCAGGGTCCAGGAAGGAAGGGGGTTCCCAAACACACAAACACTAAAAGACAACAACATTCATAAAAACAGATAATATATAAAAATAACTCAACTCCAATACTATACTACGAGTCTAGATAAAACCAACAACAAGAATAGATTAAATGTCAAATCTCAGTAATATCAGTCAAAAATACAATGGATTAACTTGTCCAAAATCACCATCACCATCATCACCATCATCATCACCCTCGTCCTCGTCCCCATCATCGTCCTCACCCACCTCGACCTCGCCCTCCTCCTCACCCCCGCCACCCGCCTCGCCTTCCTCCTCTCCCTCTTCTTCTGCATCAGACTCCTCGCCATAATCTTCGTCAAGCTGGACATCGTTCTGACCACCACTAGAAATGCCACCTGGTGCACCATATATAGAACGTATCGACAACATATACTCATCAAAATCTAGGTTGGCCTCTCCTAGAAGTGTGGGACATAGAACTTAAAAAAATTTCATAAACACACTGTTTGCCCTAGAAGACTGTTCTGCCATCTCTGTGGCCCTTTCCTCAGCCTGTTATGCATGTACCCTAACTTTCTACAGCTCGGTGGCACTATAGCTCGTACCTAAGGAGGTAAAATACCTCTTCGGGGTTATCCTAGGTTGGTAGCGTACTCTGCCTGAATGCTCCTCTCCCAATACCTGATGTAAGTGAACTGTTGGCCCAAAATTGTCTGGTTCATGGGCATCGAGGGCCTCTAAAGCTGCCTGTTACAAATAAAAATATATCATTAAGTTACAAAATAGATATTAAAATATAATGTCAGAATATTAAAACATACAATCTGCTACTGAGTTTCTTTATTGACGGCACTTCCCCCCTTTTTTCCGTCAACTTGAGAAAAACAGTTTTGCTCGATGCACACGTCCTTCAATATTTTTTATTTGACTCTACAATGACATTGAAAACTAATGTTATATGAAAACATTATAAAACTATTAAATAATTGAGGAAACAAAATAAAGTGTAAGTCGTAAAGAATTTAAATAGTTGTCATACATGCTTCCTCTCATGATCAGGCATCGTAGTGCGTCCAAGTGTGTGGAGGTATTTTTTTCCATCAATGTTCTTTTTATTTTTTGCAGATAATTACTAAATAAAATTCGAAAATGTAACAGATATTATTAATGAAAACATGAATGTTATTATTTCAATAACTCAAATGTTATTAATACCATAAACTGGGTACTCGTCCAATGAGTAATCATCTGACGATACTGCTCTATAGGACAATCGTCCACCAATGATACAGCCTCTAACTCAGTGCCAACTCTAGAAACCTAGATAATATAAAACTCATTCTTGTAGGCTCTCTAATTCTCACCTAAATACTTTAGACGTTCCAGTCGTGCACCCTCACCATCAGGAAAATTAAATCAAAGATGAAATCAAAATATTAATTCATATAAATACAAAAATAATTCATGGCAATAAATAGAACAGATTTTTTTACCCATATAGCTGCCCAAGTTCTATCCTTGACCTCATGTGGAAAATTTCTACATGATAGCGGGATGACGGGAATGATGTCAGAGTATTTTGAAAGCGTCCCCAAAAAACACTTCCATTGCTGCCCTGTTTTCTCAACCATTTGGTTGTCTTCATTATAATCCACCATAACTTGTGTGCGGTGGTTAAAAACAGAACACATGCGTGTACGCCCCCACCCACACCTCCTGTCAGTAGATGTATCTGTCATAAAAGAAAAACAAATATTTTATCAAATCTTGTTATAATGAAAATAAATATTTCTATAAAATTTTTTTAGGGTTCTATAAATATACCTGTGTCGGTCTGATCGCTGAGTGCCGCTAGATCCACAGAAACTGATGGAACACCCTTTGGTGTAACAGGAGTCGAAAATGATGGAATATAGAAGCTCGGAGAGACAGTAGTAGAAGGAAAAGAAGATGGGAAAGCTGTCTGACCGGATGCTGACTGGGGAGTGGGAATCATCATGAGGATGTGAAAATGATGGTCCAGAAGATGCAGAAGGTAGCGAAAACATGGGAGGCCTAAATATCCCATGTGTCCCTAACAATACACCGGGATCAAAATGTGGGAAGGATGACATGTCAGTGTGAGGGGCATGGTCTATTCGGGTATGTGCAGCTACTCGCCCACCTCTGGTACGAACTATCCTTATACCACTGGCTTGAGTACTAGGACCACTATTAGGAACCTCTTCGAATAACTGTCAACATATAGGTGGATCTTACAAAAATGTTTACAGAAAAATTAATCACATGACATTATATATTCTTAAAATATATCAATTTGAAATAAAGTACTCACTACATGCACTAATGATGGAATTACCAACTCCGTATTTCGATGATTGTTCTCCATCATTTTTTTCCTTCATCTATCTTTAATTGGCTTCATTTCCTGCTTTTGAAAGCAAATATGTCATTAATTAGAAAAAGAAAACTAATGTGTAGCTCAAAAAACTAAATATATGAGGGAATAGGAGGATTCAATGGTAATTTAGGTAAAAATTGTTTTAGAAGACCTTGAATGGATTTAATAAATCATACAAGTTGTAATTTTCACCAATTTAGAAATATTGATTGACTATGTTTGAATATAGTTCAATTCCAAATTAGAAAATGCAATTCAAATAAAACTGCAACCAATAAACATTGAAAATTTACATAATGGTCAAGTCAGTTATCAATTGTTTTAGAAGAGATTGAATGGATTTAATAAATCATACAAGTTGTAATTTTCACCAAGATAGAATTATTGTTTGACTATGTTTGAATACAGTTCAATTCCGAATTAGAAAATGCAATTCAAATAAAACTGTAACAAATAAACATTGAAAATTTACATAACGGTCAATTCTTCTATAAGTTGTTTTAGAAGACCTTGAATGGATTTATTATATCATACAAGTTGTAATGTTCACCAAGTTAGAAATATTGTTTGACTATGTTTCAATACAGTTCAATTCCAAATTAGAAAATGAAATTCAAATAAAACTGCAACCAATAAACATTGAAAATTCACATAATGGTCAAGTCAGCTATCACTTGTTTTAGAAGATCTTGAATGGATTTAATAAATCATACAAGTTGTAATGTTGACAATGTTAGAAATATTGTTTGACTATGTTTGAATACAGTTCAATTCCAAATTAGAAAATACAATTCAAATAAAACTGTAACCAATAAACATTGAAAATTCACGTAACGGTCAAGCCAGCTAAAACATATTTTTTATCAATACTAAATCAATTTGAATATTACCAACCTTAACTACCCAACTCGAGGTAACCAACAGAATTGAGAACATGGATGAATGATTCTATATATTTTCAACCATAACTTCAGGTTCACAATCATCTCTGACAATTGAGCTATTTGGGTAATCAAAAGAAATAAATGGATTGGTTCCAATGGCACTAGGGATAGTGTCAATTCCATCATCACCATCATCAAAAATATGTCATGGAATTACTTCAAATATGACACCAAATTTATGTCGAAGTTGGTCTTTGACATAAAAAACTTTTTTAGTCATTGATGCCAACACATATGGTTCTTTGATAGCAAGAGTGCGAGTCATATTAATTACTCAAAATCCATAATCATCAATAAATGTGCCATGTATCGTCATCAAATCAAACCAATGGCATTTCATCATTGTGACTCGTCCATGAGAGTAATAATCCAATATTATTATTTTCTCTACAACTCCATAATAACCCATATTTTCAAATTGCGGACTACTATCTGATGAACTAGCATAACAATCTATTGTGGCAGTAACAATAACACAATAATGTTGTGTTCTCATGTTCTTTTCTTGTTTAGTGACAATAAATTTGTACCTATTGATAACAATTGATTTACAATCACGAACCATGATATTTGGACAAAAATCCAAAGCTCTTATTTCCTCAGAGACAGAGTCATCAGACAAACTCAATACCTACAATATAAATGACTATTAAACTTACTTAAATATTGATATAATTATTTTAAACAATAAATTTTTTATACCTTCAATTTTAAGCAAGTATAAAACTCTTTGCTATGCAAAGTCTCTCTCCTTCTCAATGATAAAGAACGATGCTTCATATTAATTATTGTTTTATGTTCCCTATAGATAAAAACATATGAATAGTTTAACAGATATATATGTAAGATATACAAAATCAATTTAGTTACCTGATATAGTCATCGAACAAATCATAGTTGAACCAAACTATGCGATGTGCCATCTCCCGCTCTTCATTGATTAATTCCTTCAATGTATATGATCCAGGAATCCCTCATGTTTGAGGAAGTGATGGAAAACTGGATTCAATTTTCTCATACTATTCTTCTTCATTTCTCATTGGTCTGTCCAATATTGTAGTAAGATCAGACAAATACATCGAGTAGAAATCCATACATTCTGGAGCCAAGTAACTGTTCACGATAGAACCTTCGGAATGATTTATGTTTCGAACATAAGATTTTAATGTGAACATATTTCTTTCAGTTGGATATATCCAATGAAAGGAAATTGGTCCTCCGAGAAGTATTTCAGTGGGAATATGGGTAGTCAGATGCAACATGCATGTGAAAAATGATGGAGGAAATATTTTCTCCAACTCACACAAAATTAATGGGGCATCTGTCAACATTTTTTGAAAGAAAGACTTGGAAAACTTCTTAGCAAAAAGATCTCTAAAAAAATGGCACAACCGAATAAAAGCCACCCTTACATTATTAGAAAAAAGTTGTCGGATTGCTATTGGAAACAACTCATGCTGTAGAACGTGATAATCATGATTTTCAAAGATTTTAGCTTCAACTCTCTTCTATTGACCCGTTTAGATATGTTGCTTGAATAGCCATCAAGAACTCTAATAGTCTCGAAAACATCCAGAAATTGTTTTTCCCTTAGGTGTCATCCCATATGAAGCACATGGAAGTTTCCATTTATTTTCACTGATATGCACATGATGTAATCTTGGTCTGATGCCCCAATCCACCAAGTCACGACGAGATCGTAAATCATCTTTTGTCTTCCCCTTGACTTTTAGAAGAACTGAAAGCAACATTTTAGATATACTATTTTAAATATGCATTATGTCTAAGCAATGACATAAAAAATTTGTTGACAGAAAAGGAAAATAAAAAAAGATACTCCACTTCCTCCAATTGTAATAGGTTTCAATGGAAACATTTGTTCTCTTTCCAAATTTCATTTGACCCTTCCCGAATGAAAAACTGAAATCTTTCAATTCATTAAGCACATAAGTTTTAGAAATATGCTGAGTTGGATCATCAGTCTCTATGGTATTATCAAATATTTGATGATTCATTCTATATGGATGATCCTTTGGCAAGAATCGTTGATGTCCCATAAAACTGAAACTAGAACAATGTTTCTGTCATCTGGATCACGTATTATTCATACAAATTGGAAATGAAAATTTTCCCTTCGTGCTCCATCCATAAATCATTTCATAAGCCGTAATAACTTTGATCGTCCACATAATCTCACCACACATCTGAAATATGTCTTTAGAACATGCATCGTATGTGCACACACCCACATCCCACAGAAGTTTAAACTCTTTTATTAAAGGTTTCTTGTAGACATCAATATCAATAATGGGATCAGACGGTCCAGATATGAGTATACTCATGAAAGTGAACGGTTTTTTCATACAAAACCATGGGGGAAGATTATAAATGTGTAGAAAATTGGCCATGTGATGTGCGAAGTATGCATATTCCCAAACGGATTAAAACTGTCGCATGAAAGACTCAAACTCACATTACGCACGTCAGTTGAAAAATCACAATGTCAAGCATCAAATCTCTTCCATGCAAATCCATATGCAAGATGAACCAACTCATCATTATTCTTCTTTCTCTCGGTATCATTCCATCTGATTTTTATTGATATTTCATCAGACATAAAAAAATTCTGGAGTCTGGGGATGAATCGAAAGTGCCAAATTACTTTCTGTGGAACGTGGGATGGCGTTCCTTCAGATTTTGACTACCAGCGGGATGTGCCACATTTTATACAATCATTTCTTTCAGGGGTTTCCTCCCTGAATAAACTGCAATCTTTCGGGTAAGCATGAATTTTGTTTCTTGAAAATCTAAGTTCATCAACTAACATCCATGCCATATAGTGGTTTGAGGGAATATCTGCATAATCTGAAGTAAATCCTTCAAGAGGGTAAGAATGTAATCGATTTATATATTTGAAATCCCATACATAGTTTTCCCATAAAACAATTTGATTAAAAATTCCAGCTTTTTCATTTTATCGCATTGTCGATACACTGGAGTCGTGGCAGCATCATTCAATTTTTTCACCCTATCAATATCATAATTTTCACTAGATGCATCATTTTTTCTCATATCGAAGTCTTCTTGAGTCGAAATCCTTTATTTTCATGATGAAGAATAAACGGAAACCGATCATCTAACAAATTCTCCATTCCAGTCTTTTTATTTCGATCATCAACAATTTGAGATTTCATTTTCTACCCATTGTGATACCATACAAAGTAGTTTTCTTGAAAACCATTTTTGGTTATGTGGTAGCTGACTTCTTCACGGCTCAACCAAGGTCTACCAACACAATTGGAACATGGGCAGTGTATGCAACCACTATCTGAAGCATTTTGAAATGAAAAATCTATAAATCTCTCCAAATTGTTTTGAAAATCTCTTGAGATCTGATCAGTTTCATACATCCAACTCTTGTCCATTCTGTAAAAAGAATTTATATAAGTCATTTTTTCATAATCAATTCAATAGGAGTGAACTTTAATAAAAAATAAATATAAGTAAATGATAAAGGAAGAAGTTTCTAGTCGATGGTGTGAACTATTAAAATAATGTAAAGAACAAGTACTCATAAATTATATCAAATTTTATTTATATTCATTTTTTTAGGTCTATAAGAGGCACATGCCACATGTCCCATCATGTGTTATAGGAATCCCAAATCATTCAATCGTGTTCAATAACTTATTATTGACACTTGGCCATACCTTTCATTACCCAATTACTTTCCCAAGTCAAGCGCACGCCATGGGTGAATAAATTTTAGGCTTCTACACTAATAGGTTGTTCATGACCTGTAAAAAGATTTAATTTCATTAGTTATAGACAAAAACATTTATTTTTAATTTGGAAATTCTTAATAAAGTATGTCAATGATAGAAACATTATTGAATTAAACTTGTGACTTATCTAACATTTTTATGGCTGTCTACACATGCCAGAAAGGGTAGTGAGAGGAACCCGACCCTCGTAAAAGTGATTATTGGCCAAGAAGGACACATAATATACAACATAAAATGAGAACCATATTTAGTTGACCCTAAAGATAAATTAGTATAGACCTCTTGGGGGAAATGGAATATATGATCCTGGTTAACTGATGAATTCAAAAGCTCATATTCCATATGTTGAACACTATCTAAGGTAAGAAATCATGTGAGGATGGGATTACACCATTCAATTTCTTACATTCTAGTGAGAATGAAGGCTTAAATTAATGACTTGAGTTCACTGATACCATGTCAACTGTTATATAAACCTTGTGAGCCCTTATACACACCATATGAACCCTTATACCATATCGTCATTATTACAACCATTAATAACAACTTATTAAATAACATCACTTGTTATAGATAATAAAATTGAACATAAATCAATAATAATATTAGGTATATCAGGTAAAATGATGTCGTACTATCTTACATCCTAAATGACCACCCACAACCATGATTAATGACCACAAAGCTCCCCTTTCGGCCAAATCAAAAGTGAAAACAAAAACACATAGTCGTAGAAAAAAACCTCATTTGTGTGAAGAATAATAACCACATGGTCCTCATGATATTTAAACCATGCTGTCATGATTTTTGAGATGAACTTGGATCCATGAAACCATATGAGAAACACGATTTAATACATGCATTTTTCTGATTTTCCCAAGCATTTTGAGGAACCCCAAATTAGTGAAAATGGTCATTGTGTTTTAAAAAGGTGATTGAATAACACATGTATGATGTCAAAGGAAGAATGATTAATGTTTATATTAGAAAAACTAATATTCATTAATATTGCGAATTTGACATTCTATGAATTAGTTTCATGAAGAAGGAAGAAGTACTAATTAGGGACAACATACTATTTAGAAAAGTTCAAGAAGATACTCCATAAGTTCTATTGGTCAAAGGATAAGTGAACCGTGGGTAATTTTATATATATATAGATATTTATAGAAACATTATACATACTTGTTATGTAATACACATAGTGTACAAAAATTAAGATGAATGAGATCTTCATGGATGGAATGATCTTAATGAAAGGAGTGATTTTTATAAAATAATATCAATAAATATTACAAACAATTTCTTATTATTTCATATACATGAAGCTATAAAATTTGAAGAAGATTAAAAAAGCTACGAATATTCAAAATTAGAACACAATTAAAAGACACCATGGCCTTATTAACGTAAATGTGCAATGAAAACATTAATGGGAGATACACCGATATAGGGATTTGAGTACTCAATTCGTGGAACAGTCATAAAATTTTACATAAACCCTAAAAATTGGGAATAACGAAATTGTTGAGAATAGAAGGATATGCTTTATAAGAGGTGGAACTATATAATTGATTAAATATGGAAGGACTTTAACCTAGTAGCTATTGAACCGATGGAAGATATAGGGATTTAGAAGTGCTTCTGCCAAGGAATCGCTTCTGGAGACGAGCTGAAGGGTTCTGCAATCGTGGGGAGGCCGTTGCCTGCATTTGGAGAATTTGGGGATTTTTTTCCCAACGGTATTTAAAATCCATTGGGAAAACTAAATTTTTTCCCATTTTTTCCAATGTTTTGAGGAAACCGTTGGGAAAAGGGATTTTTTACCCACTTTTCCCAAAGGTTTCATAAAACCATTGGGAAAAGTTAGTTGTTCAAGGTCATTCCCAACAGTTTATGAAAACCGTTGGTAAAGACAACATATACCAATGGTTCTTTGAACCGTTGGTATAAAAGTTTTGGGAAAAGTCCCCTTTCTAGTAGTGAGAAATCCCAATAGATAGGAGAAATATGATTTGGATTTCCATCTAGTATAATCAAAAATAGTGAAAGGACTAGAAGTTATCCACAATAAATCTTTCCCTAACAACCCCTGTTGACATAAAGTTTATTGTGGTGAGACATGGCATGTAACTTAATCAAAACTACCTCCTATATCCCAATAAGATTTGAAAAATGCATACTGACTTCAAGAAAAATGTTGAACAACCTTCTTTGATACCACTTTTTCATGACCAATCCGGGTTACCCTAGTAACCCAATAACTGAGATAGCCCTATAATGGATCGAATGGAATCCCCAAACCCCTTAGTTTTTCAACGGGCATTTATCATCATAAAACATTCATATGGGAAAATTTTTGACACAAAACATAGTACGAGAAAGATAAGAAAGTCAATATGCATATAAAAGAAACACTATGGGGGTAATGTACCATTATATAATGAGGCATAAAAAGCCCAAGTTACTACATCCCAAATACTAAATATAGGAAAAACTGCCTCAATACCCCTTATGATGAAACTCACCATTTCCAAGGTTGAATATCTAGATCCACCTCAAATAGATCCCTTAATATTACTTGTATTTGAAAGGATATAGTCTAGAAACATCCAATGGAAAAAGTAGTGTGTGAGCCTAAGCCATGTAGGGTTCCACCAAAGATTCCATGATATATTCCAAATGAATAATATCCAATGAAAGTATTAAAATTTACAAAATAAAATGTTTTTGAAAATTAAAAAAACATATTTAAAAAAACATTCTATGCAGCTTGAAAATGATGGAAAAGAATTTTTAAAGAATAAAATTTACTTTAAATGAGACAAAATATTTCTAAAACAATGGATTAAATATAAAATTAACATAAAATAGTCTATGTAAATGTAGAAATGGCATGTAAATCTGTTTTACAACATTATCATACATTTATATCAGAAATATAAAAAACATTGTGAAACATGGTCATTGTCCAAAAGGTATGATAGAATTAACCAGCTAATTGATTCCACAATCTCTATGTGATCTCAAAAAATAGGTATACTCATGTACCCCTAATAGTGGAAAGCATCACCCTCCCATAGGGGATGTGACCCACCACATGTACATTTTATAACATTGTAATCACGCTGAGTGTATCCAAATAACTCACCAACTATGTATGTCATTCATTGGATAATTCATTGTAGAAAATTTATTTTAAGGCTAAATAAAATAAAATTAAATACCATTATTACATTTCGAAAATGATAATTTCATTACGTTTAAAACAGAAACTCATTTTAATAAAAAATGGCTTCCCCACAAGATAAAACCAATGGGTTTTTATCACATAATTTTTAATCCATCTTACCATGTTTGAAATCCATTCAAACACAATTCCATCCTTTTCACAATACATTTCCACAAAAAATAAACAATTTAATTGTAATCATTTCCATACAATCCTCATTTTAAATCTAATAATATAAATTAAAAAAATTCAATAAAACACACACAAATTCAATGGAATTTGAGGTTTTCCAAATTCACATGCCAAATTCATTTCAAATATCCCAATTCATAGGAATTGGTTTTAATAAAATAAATTTCATGAAAAATTGAGCAATTGAATTTAAATCAGTAATAAAAATAAATAATGAAATATTAGGTTAATCAATTTGTCTAATTAAGATAGAACAAAAATCATATTACCAACAATAAACACTCAATAAAAAACCCATTAATGAGAATGAGGGTGTAGAATACTGTAACAATTATCCTAGAATTAATATCTAGCACCACAGGGCATAGATACATTAATTCCTAGATGATCCAATGAAAAACAAAGAGGGGAGAAAGATAAAAACACAAGGGACACAGGAGAACCCTTACTAGGGAATCACACCATGATTGAAATGACAAATAAATGCCATAGAAATGGATCCGGAAGGGTTGCATAGAATGGAGATCACCTGGAAAAGTCTTTGGTTAAGGGAGAAGGAACTAGAGCGGAGTCAGAAAGAATTAACTGGTTGCACTACCTATTTTTAAAAATGAAGTCAGCGTATTAGAAGATTTGTAATACCAATAGACATCATAACCATTTATTTTTCATTACTTCTAGAAAGCATGTGGCATTGACCAAAATTTTGGCACTTCGAATTAAAAATAACTCATTAAATCCTTCGCAATGTGAAATGGATAATCACGACGAGTACCCATCACAACATGAAGCTGCTCAAGAATATCAATAAGATAATTAAACAATGTGTAATATTGTTACAATTTTTGTAACCCTATGTACGTCATCATGAATAATCAATATGGTGGTGATAATGAAAAAAATTTATGACTTTTCTATAATAGGTATTCTAATAATACAAACATCACCTTACCCCATCAAAGAAAAAAAAAGACAGAGATTATGTAATACCTATTAGAATGCTAATAGGATGATACAATATATATATTTATATATATTAATTGAAATTTAAATAATTAAAATTAATTATTTTAGGGCTAATATAAAATAATTTTTTCCATGTTGAAATTCATTTTTTTGAAAACTAGTTTTCATCAGTTTTTCACACATATTTTATTATTAATTTTTTTGACAATTTTAGAAAAAATATTTTTAAAAATAAACCAAAAATATTGAAATAATAATCTCAAAACAGTCTTAAGCTATTTTTTTTACTTTTATGAGAAGACTAATTTTTCAATGAATAGTTAAAATATAGGTTTTGTATTGAAAATATGAAATTTCATTTAAAAAATTATAATGTTCTATTTAATTATAATATAGGGTTAAATTTAACAGTACTACAATTATATTATATATAATCTAATTTATGTCATTTAAATAAATTTATAAGTTAATTCTAATATTAAATCATTTTAAACTTTTTGAGGATTTTCTCTCTGGAAACTTGCTTTTTCATCGCATATACAAGATTCATTTAAAATTAAAAAAATTCATTGTGTTAGTTGAATTTCAAAAAATTACTACGAGATTTAAAATAATAATAATTAATATTATTGAATAATATCACCTTTTTTTCAATATAAAATGTAAAAAATTTATAAACTAACTACTATAGTTTAGGATAATATGATTTTAACGAGAGTTAAACTAAAAATATAAGGGGTAAAATTATATAAAAACATGTAAAAATCCCATTTTATATACATATATAGAAATTAACTCATCTAATGTTCCATAATTATCCATTTTAGTGCCTTTTTTCATTATTAAATCATGGTTACACCTTTTCTTCATTATAAAGATTCTATGTTTTCCCCTCCCCCACTTAAAAATGATCATCCTCACTCCTATCATCATAACCCTTTCAAATACCTTTGGGTCAAAAATTACCTTCCCATGTATTTTCCTTAATTACCTCAAAAAATAGAATAGGCCATAGTTTTATTAGGAATCCCTCCTATGATTGATTTAGGTTTAAACCTAATGGGGTTCTCCAAAGAATATATATAGACCATAACCATGCAGTTTAATTTTAATTATAAAAATAAATCCATCGAACATTATGAGACTATGCTGATATGATAAAATCCGTATATAAAATATAGAGATATATTGTTATATTTATTTAATTAATTATATCCATCTACACTACCATCAAGCAGGAATCCAAATAGCCTATATTTTGAATGATGGAATACCGACTCACGAACCAATGCAATTGATTTTACATAAATCCCATTCATGGGTTGATATAATCTTTTATTTAACAGGATTATATATTTTTTAAAACAAAAATATTCTTATATAATAATAATTTCACATTTATCTTCTTTAATTCCTTTCAAATAGAATATGATAATGTCACTCGGGTGTACGAAAAACAACTGACTTGCAAAAAGATATGGTTCGTAATTCACATATGATTTAAGTGGAAGTTAATAATGATAGGTTTAATGATTATAGGTGATATAAAGTTCTTGAAAATTTTTCTGTAATTTTTCTGTATTATTTTCCTTTATTTCATTTCATCTATCGAGAAAATGGAAATATGGCTCACACGTACATCCACCAAAATGTCTGAATGAATGATTTTTTTTCATTTTAAATATTTAACAACAATGTAATTATATAAATAAATATTTAATTAATATATAATAAATTTTTATTGTTTTTAATAATCTTATGATTATGGGACAACGATCAAATTAAATTGACTGAAAAATACTATGTCAAAACATACATGAATATCAATGATTATATTACCCAAAACATGATGTTAACAAAGATTTATTAATAAATAGGTTATAAAAGGGAGTAAGTCAATCATATAAGGTGTAATATAAATAATTATTTATATATAACAGAATTATAATAAATCCATATTTAATATACAAGATGTTTTAAAATGTACAATGTTTTTGAGAAAGAAGGTTATGGATTTCTAGACTCACGTTTATTTATGGGAGAACTATATTGAATGAACAACTTATTTCATTTTTTGTGATATATATACTACCCATTTGAAAGTATATACCATGAATCTAATTCATTAAATGATATCTAGAGTTTAAATTTATGTTATTCATTAATTATTATTACAATTCATAAGATCACCAAAGAGGTATGGGATTTTTGACTCAATTTTATTTTTATCAGACACATACCTTAATTTTTTGTTTCATTTTTTGTGTTATAAATATACATATCAAGAATTTTTTTTATTAATATTATCAATAAAATTTTTGATATACATATCAATCTAATTTTATTTGTTTTAGGTGGGTTACAATTCAAAAGAAACCAAATTAGTTTGGGTTTGGTTTTACGATCTCATTGTTTATCAGGAATATTTATGATTATGCTTATGTGTAAGAACCCAAATTTTTCTGGAGAAATTACATCCTCATTTACAAGTACACATTTAACTTTTATTTTGTACCTTTAAAATTGGGGTTTTTTGGAGTATTTGGGTGAATTTTGAAAATAAATGGAGGAGAGGGGGAAGATCGTGTGGCCCTCGGAATGAAACCATGCGCTAGAATTAATTATGTTCGAAAAGTATTTCTAACATTTCATAAACCCCATAATTAGTGCCACATTGACCCCAATTCTTACCTATGTATTCTTTCTATTTTTGGGATCTCTCTATTAAAATTGTAGGCCCTCTCTACCTCTATTCTTTGTGAATCAAATCCCATATTAAAGGGCACTTCTCTCCTAGTATGTGATTTCTTCTCCTGTTCTTACCTTATTATTCCCCTGTTATTTTTATTTCCGTTCAAATATATAATCCACTATATATGATATATATATATATATTATAACATCCATATATATGATTATATATTTATATATAATCACAAGAGATATTTATCTTCATTAATCTTGATTTTGGGTTTTGAGAGTCGGATGTAGATCTACGTCGTTGTGATTCTCAATTTTTGAGGATTTTTCTTGTTCGATCATTCATGAAAAAATTGTGGTAATTGTTTCTTCTAATTTAGATCAATCATTCTCTACTAATCATATCCATGGGGAAAATATGGATGTAAATCCAGTGTAGGTTCTAGATTTAGTTATATATTTGATAGATCGTGATCAATTTAAATATTGATTCTAGGAATTGAATCATGCGGTAGCAGAAATAGTGGATTCAATGTCAAATCTATATCATCATTTTTTTTAAAAAACGATGATAAATGTGATGGAAGATTGTTATTTTAATCTGTTTTAACATAAATCGACTCCAAAATATATTTATATAGAGTATTTGGCATCCGTGGTTTTATAAATAGGTGAAAAAAACTCTGGTGCTTGGATGTATATTGTCACTTTTTTTAAAAACACAATGCCAAAAATAAAAAATAATAGAATTTTTACTGTATTTTTTCACAAAAAATCTAAAAATCAAAAAATGGCTTCATTTTATAGAACACCAGACACCTATTTTTTTAAAAGGCATGATTGAAAAACCCTCGTCTTTTGGATCTGTGAATCTTTGTTCTTGACTTCTGAAGACCCTAATGGCGACCCACTAACCATAAACAACCATTGGTATTGTTTTTTCATAATTTTCATTATTTCATGATTTTTGTTCTTAATTAGTCATTCTCAATAATTTATTCATCATCCACCAAATAATTTCTCTTCATTAGTCATTTTTCGATCGAACATAAACCTTAGTTATCTTTTATTTCATTGTTTTTGTTTATTATTATTTTCTACAAACTTTTTTGTTCGATCATGTGGTGTTTGTCCTTCTAATGAATTAATGGGAGAATCATTATATTAAGGGACCATTTCAATTATTGAACTCTAAAATTTGTATGGTTTTTTTGATGTTAAATTGTTTGTGACATAGTTATATATTTGAGTCATGGTTTGAATTATTTATATGTAGTTGATTTTTTAATAAAATTATGTTATTATTTTTTTGATAAGTTATTTATATGATAAAATTGTCAACTGGTTTTTATGATATTATTCGGTGAAAATTATATATGGTGTCATCATTTATCAATATATTGTAAATTTCATGTAATTAATCCATATTTTTCACTAGTTAAATTAAAATAATCTTCTACACCTTTTTGACACACGCGACACTGAACGAATTTAAAAACAATGTAAAATTAACTATTATATTTTAGATTGTTTAAAATAATTAAATTAAAATAATAATAAAAAACATGTATATAATATGAAAATAAAAAATTTACTATTTTATTATTAAGAGGATATATAGTTTATATTATAGTAGGATTTTTTTCAAATAAAATATTTTAATTTTTTTTATAATTTACAATAATAATAAAAATTGACCACTTTTAAAAGATTAAAAAAAATATGTTATTTCCATATATGAACCAATATATTAAAATTAATTAATTATCATATTATTTTGAAATAATATTAACAAAAATATATTTGAATGGTCATATTTCAATAAAAACTATTTTTCATTATATATAATGATTAATAATTTTTTATGAAAATGTGGTTTTTGATAGAAGCGAGGGTCTAAGGAGTTACCATGTGGTGATTGTACCCCTATAGTATATTTTTAATTAGTAACATAAATAATAATTTATTATAAAAAACCACAAATAATAGGGAATGAAATTTAATAAACATTCTATTATTATAATATCAGGTGTGGAAAACATACATATTATAAAAAAATTATGATTTTCCTTTAGGAATATCACATTTATATAAAGAAGAAAAAGGACATAAATTAAATCCAAAAATTAAATTAGTTTCAAAAATCAATATTTTATATTAGGAATATCTACTGCGGTTAGTGCACATTTTTCCCATTACATTAGCATGACACACACCATGAAATATAAATAAAGTTAGTAGATTAGTTTTTATATTATAATGAATAATTGTTGATGATTCCAATCTGATTACACATCATTTTTATTGAATGGGCTTATGTTTACGACTTATATTATTATATATATAAATATTTTTAGATATTTATATTTTTTAATATATTCAACGATTATATAGAGATATCAGGTTTTGAATGGATCATAATTGGATAAATTTTCAGAGAACCACAAGTGAATATGTAATAGGTGTTGATGATATCATGAAATTTACAATATAAAATATTCAAAACATAGATTTCTTTTTTACAATGTGTAAATTGAGTGAATATAATAAAGATAAACTAGAGAGGAATCAAGTATCATCTCGTTTTCCATGGTCTTGTCCTTAATTATACACATTGGATCTGGCATAGAGAAAGAACCGTGAATTCATCATCTAATGTTGATAAAAATATCCATAATGAGAAAGATGGTCAAATTGAATAATTAATTAATTATTTAAGTGTTGAAACCATAAAAAAATTTCATTTGTTGAACAATTGTAAAGAGATTATGGGAAACCGGTATTCCCAGGTTGGAGTAAATATACAGTTCTATCCACAATTTTTAGATTAGTAAAATTGAAAGTATGAAATGGCTGGTGTGATAAAAGATTCCTACCATACTTGAGATTTTAAAAGATCTTTCTCCACTAGGAAACAAGCTCTTATTTTCAAATTATTAGGAAAATAAATTAATATTTCCAATGGGATGGGGGTATAAAATGATATGTGATTTCCCTAATGATTGTGTGTTGTATAGAGAAAAAATATAAATATTTATCAAACTATACTATATATTGTACATTATTCTATAAGATGGGTGAAAACATCAAATCGGTTTCATTATTAGGTATTGGAATCTAACCTCATGATAAATAAATTTTGTATTTTTTCATAATTTTATCCAATAATCTATTCATAAAACTCTAATAATTCAACAATGATTAATTCTCATGTACTAAAATCAAAGTAACTACTAAATATATTTTGTTCCATACAATAATTCATCAACTTAATTATCTATATTTAGAATAATCTGATGCAAAAAAGGATAATATGACATTAATTTGTTCAAATCAATGATGGTAACATACCTGACCCTACCAATTCATAATAGTCTAAGAGATTTTATAAACAATTTCATGATTTTGTAATGGGTGTTTGAAATATAAAAATGGGATTGCGTACTAATAAAATTAAACCATACCAGATCCTATGTATCCACATATTTTAAGGTATATTTTTTGGTATTTTCGTTCTTTCCCACATATATATGTTTGAAGAAAAAATATGTTAGGATGATATTGATGATTTCTACAAAAATTTTTATGGAAATGATAATGATGTGTATCTTTCATCATTGATTTATGGATTGGAACTTATATGGGATACAAGTTTTAAAATTATCAATGCATAGAAGTAATAGTATTTTATTCCTCATTCTATGATAATGTTAAATATAAATGAGTTTCCTGCATTTGGAAACTTAATTGGATATAATGTTAATGGATATAAAGCATACCCAATATTTTAAGACTATAATTCATATAATCAATTGCATAATGGACTAAATATTGTGTGCATGGGATATCCAATATTATTTAAAATTAATCATCCTTATTATATATTGAAAAATAATATTTTAATGCTTTATAAGAACACAATATTCCCCCAAAACCATTGTTAGTTAAAGAATATTATGATAAGGTGTAAAATATTTAATCGACATTTGGAAATAAAAGAAGTTCGGGTCTTGCAAAAATTATCTTGAATAAGAACTCTATCTTTTTCAAACTACCCTATAGGAGAACTTAAGAGATAAAACATAACAATGAAACTATGCATGTTGAGAAAAAAATATTTAAATTTTTGATTGGAATTTTTTTATACATGAATAGAAAGAAAAAATATGGATTTCATACTAGATTTTACTTGATATCAATTAGAATACATTTAGTGTTAGCTCCCAGTATGAAAGGAAAATGATCATATTTGCCTCTCACATTTCAAATAATAAGCAAGACTAAGAAGAGAAATATTTTTCAGTACCTTCATGTTATTAATGTAAACTATGCTTATTATTCAAATGCACAGAATTTCGAGTCATTAAATGATTAAAAATTAATAGTTTTGAAATTTCATGATATTCCATGTAGTGATGGAACAACTACTACCAGTCATTGTGCATTGTATATTTCAAATAGTTGTCAGAATGAATATCACCAGGTTATAAATTTTTGTCAATTTTTTTTGTTTCGAAGTTGTTGATCCATATTTGTTAGATGAAACGGATAATGAAAGTGTTGTTATTATTTATCAACAAGAAATGTATTTCCCATCCTTTTATTATTATATAACAGTTCATCTATGAGATAAGAATATGTGGTATTGTTTTTTTATGATGCAAGTATCCGTTTGAAAAATATATGAAATTTTTTTAAAGGATTTGTAAAAAAATAAATATCGAACAGAGGAAACTATTATTCGAAAATATGCATCAGATGTGGTAATTGAGTTTTGTACTATTTATTTGTATCAAGTGGTGTACATTGGTCTCCCTATATCTTGACATATGATAGTTCATAGAGAATTATATGGGATTTGAGGCTTAAAGGAAAAGTTCATTCCATGTGATGATGTGATGTAAAAAAATTTATACATTTTGAACAACATAGATGATGTTTAATGATGTATATCATCACATATTACTAAATTAATATTATGATATTTAAAAATAAATGAAAAGTGTCTAATTCTTGAGCATAAAATGACATTTGATTATTGTTTTAAAGAGAATTTCATCATAGATATATCTAAATCAGAAACATTAATATGAATGGATGGGAGACCATCTCTTAATGTGATGACATTGTTTTTTTAAATTAATTGGTACACATTTTATATAATGAGTCTAGATGAAAAGAGTACAATTCAAGAGAGGGGTGTAATGATCTTCCTATGAGCACTACATTTTTCATGATTAAAATATAATAACATATTTTTTCGCATCAATGCGATATTTTGGAGTTCCTTAAGACATATGGGAAAATTGTTACATTAAATTTTGATTCATCGTGTTTATGTTTAATTGGGTCACAAGTAAAAGTTGTGTATAACATTATTAATTTGTGTGTAAACATGTTTATTTGAAAAGATTTATTTGTAATGAGGAACCATTTATCATGGCCATACATTCAATACAAATATTTTATATAATTTATCCATAAAATTATCAGTGGTCCATCATTTTATAAGGAAAAATATTTCATTTTTCTGATTAGGATGATAATTATGATGTTGTTATTTATTTATACATGGATTCTTCATCTATTACATGATTTTTGAATAACAATGACTATCACATAGACATAGTGCATGGAGTTCAAAATGATCATGTTGAAGGGATATATGAAAATACTAATTTTCTCTCATAATTAATTGTGAAATAATTTAACATATTTTTATTTTGTAAACATAAAATGTCTAAAAACATTAATAATTAATAACTATTCGATATTTAAATTTATTAATTTTTATATCATTTTAGAAGAAATTTTTTAATAGTTTACCTTCTATATTTTTTTGTTATGAATCATAAAATTACTATTTTATCTTGAAGTTACACATGTGTTACATTTCATAGTTATATATTTCAGTTTTCCTATATTTTAATTCTTCAATTGGATAATAATATTCAGGTCCATAATAATTTAGTTACAATTTCATAATTTGAATATGGATATAGATACTGTGACATAAGAACATGTACCATGGAAGTTTTCTTTTTTCATATTAATGAATTTCAATTAGAATAATTTTTTAATGAAAAAATATTAATTTAAAGTAAAAAATTCAATTAATAATGATAAGACATAAGCGGTGGATTCCTCAGATTTTACTATTATGAAATAAAGTTCTCATTTTGGTTAATGTGGCATTTCACATTTACCAAATCCATCCCATGCTCGTTGAAATGAGCGATTCCATATTATTTTTATGATAAAAATAATGCAACTAGACCAAATGGAACATAATTTATCAACTATATCTCCATTCAAATCCATTGTAAGATTATAATTTTATATTCTGATTGGATCGTTGTTGACATGATTGGGAATGATCTACCTTGGGATTCCATAATGGTATAATTTCTCTAATGATTTATTTTATCTTATTTTTTGAATATAATATATTTTAAATGACTAATTATTGTTTTTTAAAATTACATAAGAAATTTTCTTTTGATGAAATAAAATAAATAATTAAAATATTTCTTACATAGGTGGTGGTTTGATGTAGTTATTTCCATATGAAGTTGATAAAAATTATTGTTTTGGATGGTAGAAAAATGGAAACCCATGTCTGATGTTTGTGTTTATAGATGAAGATACATAGAATAATTTTATTAACCCAATATGTTGAATCCTTTTGTTTGTGATAATTATATTATATTGAAAATTTTTATATATATGTACCTAGTTACTTATTAGTTTTCATTTTTATAATGGGCCTCCAATAAATCCGATCAAGACATCTTGTTACAAAATGTATAACCTAATACTTTATCATATGAAGTGTATCATTTGTTGGAGAAAAAAATTTGTGGAAAGGTTTAAAGCACTAAAGGCTCACTACACTCCATCCGCCACACTCTCTATGAAAAATGGAATGGATAGAGAAGAAGATAAAAATGAAAATTACCATGAAGAGAAAGCTAAGGGTGTAGGTGAAAAATTGTATATAAATATTATTTATTTTTTATGAATTTTTCTATTTTATAAATTAATACACTAATAATACATTTTCATTTTTAATAGAATTATGATTTTAAAGAGAAATAGAAACATGGATCGTTTATCCATGAGGGTAGGATGGATATCCTAGCCAGCAATGTTTGACAGCTAGAATACCCAGGTAGCATAAGAGGATTTTAGGTGGGTGATATTATTCATAATTTCTATTCGTCTTAGTAATAAATCAAGAGACCCATAAATAAAATCCTTAAGATATGAGCTAAATGATATGAAACAATCCATGAGAGATCAAATTTAATTATTTGTGAAGGCTATGTTGTAACAATTAATGAGATAGTCAGAGTCCGATTAGCCTTCCCAGCATGTCCAGCCTGCCCAGCTGACAATGCATCCTATACAGCCATCCCAATCGGACAACCCCACCTAGACTTCCTATTCATATCCTCCACCACCTCTCTTGGACCATTCCATACACTTTGTATTGTGTGATAGAAATCCTCATATATATATATTATAGAAAAAGGACTCTTGATTTTATTTGGGGATTATATACATATCCTACCTATGCATACGGGTCATGTTTGAGTATCAATAGATGATATTATTGATCCAACTCCCTACTACCATTTCCTACTTAGGATGTTACCATAGTTTGGGATTTTTGGGGTCATTTTTTACATTGTCCATTGGGACTTATTTGTTTTCATTCATATGAGGTATACTTTTTTCAATAGTAATTACATATGTTTGAAAATTGCATATAATGTTTTTTGAAATTTAACTTTTATATTAGTAACTAAATGAAATAGAAATGTAATAATGGAAACAAATGTTTCAGGAATAAACAACTAATGATAATTATGAAATTTCTAAGGGGATTAAAGTATTATCTTAGGATTCTTCTTCCTTAGGTAAAATATATATTCTTTCGATTATTTATAATATATTCATACGACACTATCCATTGAGAATATTTAGAAATGATATGGTGGATCTACTTGATTTTTGAGAGCTCTGTGTGAATATGTTTCAGTTGTTCTTTATGTACGTAAAAAGAAATTTTAATTTTTAATTATTCAATTATAGATTATTTAAATTTACTAACAATAATACTTTTAAAATTAGGTATCTACACACTATTCTTATAAAAAATTACTCAATAGGTTTTAAATAAATTGTAGATCTAGAATTCATTTACAGAGATGAACAACATGTGATGAATCTTAATAGAAATGCATGTATATGTGAGACATAGTTACAAATGGATATTGGGTGTCAGTTTCACAAACTTCATGATTGGTAAAAATGGAAAATAATTTTGACCTAATGTTTATTATATTTTCATTAACTATGATCTTTTGTTATTATGTTGGGAATTCAATGATAGACGTATTCTTCCCATGTGAATGCACATTACATTGGTTTTTCTCTTTACTAGATGGTGTTAAAAAAAAATATAACATTGATACATAAGTAAGTTTTATTATTTTTTATAGGTTCATTATATTTATTTCATATTGTATATTCAGGTTATATTAGTTGAAATATATGGCAATTTAGGTCATGGAAAAAATTTAACCAGAATAACATGTCAACAAAGAACAAAAATTCATTCTAATATTTGAATGTAATGGTAATTATTTTATATACTAGATATTACTATAATTTATTATTTATATATATTGGTATTTCTTATCAAGGTAATGTTTCATAACCATAGTTTAATCATCAACAAGGACATATTTATTGCGGTTAACACGTTCTATGATTCATGTATGAGATAATCACAACTTGGGTAACTATTGAATTTGATATTTATTTTTATGAGTTATTTTATATTTCCTATCATATTATAATATTTTTAAAATAATATCATTTAATTTAATTGTATACACTCAATGATGTTGAGTCTTCTATGAAAAATTTACTTACCCATCTTCGATCATTATTTTCAACTATTTGTTTAGTATGTTTACGATTTAAGGTATGTATATTATAATTATTATGATTACTTTTATGCTTTCCTAATAATATATGTTAATAATACTTCTCCAATAATAATAGCTACTTTAACATAATGATTTCAATCAAATTATTCATCAATAACCCAAAATGATCCTAACGTAAATTTAGTTATTTTTCTTTCATTATACTCTATAATAAAAATGCATAGATAATTTTTTTTAAGAACCAAATAATTGTTTGTATGTTTTTATAGTTTTTTAGTCAATGATATATGTTGTTTTATTTTTATATAATATTTTTATACTAACAAGATTCTAACTATTTTGGTGGTGTAATATTCGAAATTTTCAAAAATAAATTTTCTTTTAACATCTGTATTTATCAAAACTGATGCTGAATCCATAAAATAAATTAACTTGGTTTTTAGTGTTAGATTTTATATCAATGGACACTGAAAAACAAACTTATTATTCTTTTTAGTGTGAGTGTCTTTCATAAAATGACATAAAAACTATATCAACTCTCGTTTTTTGCACTATTTTTTTAAAAACTGACCGAGAAAAACTTTTTTATGAAATATTTATAGATGATGGATAAAACCCGATGTTAAATAAATATTTTCACTTCTTAAGATCATGTTATACTTTTTTATTCCAATTAAATTTTTAGTTTTCCTTTGGAAAGTGTTTATCATAAATGTTCATTATATAGGTGTTCTAATCATCAATCCTCATAAACATGAATTTGAATAATTGTATGAAAAGGGTAAATTGATAGCATTCTTTAGTAATTTGAAATGCTAAATTGGGTTAATTAATATAGCTAATTGATTAATTGGTTTATTGATGAAATTGATGATAAATTGGGGAGTTAATCTAGGGATTAAGGCTTTAGAAAATTCGATATTTAATTGGGTAATTAATTATGATTTTTTTGTTCTATCCAATTACATAATTAATTAATTAATTAATTATGAGATTTATTGATTTTTTTAATACTGGAAAAATGATTTATTTATTAAATCATTGAAATAAATTACTAATTGGGTAGTTGATTATATGACTAAGGGGATTCACATAAAGATATATAATTGGGTAATTAATTAGGAGTTTTAGAGGTTTACCATTTAGAAAATTAATTAGTGCAGTTATGAGAATAATATATATGGAATTTAGATAATTAATTAGGGGATTAATGAAGAGATGTTTAGAAAATTGAATTTATATAATTGATTGGAGAACTACTTATGAGAAATATAGATAAATGATATTATATAATTAATGGTAGATTAATTATTATTTATCTATATAAATGTGGTGATAAAATTAATTGTGGGTTAATTTTGAGATATCTTGATATATGAGTTGGGATAATTATTGGTAGATTATTTATGAGATATCTATACACATGAGTTGATATTATTAATTGTAGATAATTATGTGATATCTTGAAAAATTAGTTGAGATATGTAATGGTGGATTAATTATGAGATATTGAGATATATTAGTTGAGATGAATAATTGTTGATTAATTATGAGATATCTAGATATATAAGTTGAGATTATTAATGGTAGATTAATTATTTGATTTCTAAATATATTAGTTGATATTATTAATGGTAGATTATTATGAGATATCTAGATATAAGAGTTGATATGACTATGGAAATATTAATTATGAGATATCAAGATGTATGAGTTGAGATAATTATTAGAATATTAAATATGATATATCAGGAGATATTTGTCGATATAATTAAATGTCGATTAATTAGGATATATCATGATATATGAGTTGAGAAAACTAATTAATGAATTAATTATAATATATGAACATATACTAATTGAGATAATTAATTGTATAATTGATTATGACAAATTAAAATTATTAATATTAATAATTAATTTTTGAATTAATTATTGGATATTGAGTTGTGGATATTGATTAATTAACTGATGAGTTGATTGATTAAATTGACATGCTTAGTTAATCAATGATTTAATTAAGGATAATTAGGTGATAAAAAATGGTTTAAATATTAACAAGTCTGATAAGATTAGTGAATTATATAACCAATTAATGTGATTCGCATGATTAATTAATTGATGAATTAAATATGGGATGTAATATGATTATTTGGTTGTTTAATTAAAAAATGGGATTGAGGATATTAATTAATTGATGAATTAATAAAATTTTTTAATGAGATTATTTAATGTTTGAATTAAATAATAGGATTGATGGAAGTGATGAATTAATTATGGATTTAATTGATGGTATTGATGTGGACAATTAATTTCTGAATTAATTAAAGGGATTTGTGTGATTAATTAATTTTCTAATTAATTAATGTATTTCATATGATTAATTAAATGTTGAATTAATTAATATAATTGATGATATCAGTTAATTGTTGAATTAACAAAATTTATTGATGTGATTAGTTAATTATTAATTAATATAGGGCGATCGATGTGATTATTTAATTGTTTAATTAACACAATTAATTGTTTTGTATAGTTTATTGATTAAATAACTAATAGGATTTAACTGATAAATTAATTATAGAATTAAAAAATATATTTTATGTGACTAATTAAATATAAAATTATTTATTATTACTGATCATATTAGTTAATTGATGAATTAACTATAGTAATTGATGTCATTAGTTAATTGTTGATTTAACTAAATTAATTGATGTGATTGGATAATTGTGGAATAAACAAGAGTAGTTTATGGGATTAGTTAATTTTTTAAATAACTAGAGAAATTGATTTAATTAATTAATTGTTGAATTACTTAATTTTATTGATGTGATTATTTATTTACACTATTAACTAGTTGAATTTTTTTATTAACTATCTTTTTAATTTTTAATTTCATTGCTGTGGATAAATAATTTCTGAATTAATTATTTCTTATTCAGTGGTAACATTGTGATTCAATTTTGTGATTTTCTGAATGAAAACATGGTTATTCATATGAGTGAAATGAATAATGTTAACATAGTAACTCAATTTTGATAATTAATGAATCATAACAAGGTTTTTCAATTTTTTTTAAAAAAAAACAATTGTAACATGGTCATTAATTTTGTGAGATTTAATGAATGGTAACATAGTAATTCATTTGAGTGAAATAATAATTGGTTGAATCTTAATTCAATTGTGTGATTTAATGAATTTTATCATGTTCATTCATTTTTAAAATAAGAATGGTAACATGGACATTCATTCATGCGTTATCCCTTGTGGATAGTTCAGATTCCAGCACGGGCAGATGAATATGATGATGTTTGGGTGTCCCCAAGAAATTGGGTGGTTATGTGGTAAAATAGAGAATATTTAATAAATAATAAATGATTTATTTATGCATTTTACCCATTCATTTGTACAACTGAATACACATTATACTAGAAGTATATTGTTTTACACACCCTTGGTGGTCGCCTAGTGAGTTTCACTCACAACCTACTATAGCTACTTGATCGGTACACGAATAAACTCCAGGATTATTACACGTGTTAAGGTAAAATGTCATTCTTTAGAGGGATAATTGTGTTGGAGCATGGTGAGGAAAATATACTCTTTTAGGGCCCTCTTGAAGGAATTTACAGTGTCTTTATATGGGAGTTTAATTTGACACTTGGAACGTACATTAGCATGACATATTTATTAGTTAGTTTTGACATTTCTCATCAGCCTTTTATTATTATGGGATATTGATATTTTTTATGATCATATGTTTTTATATTGTTTATATATTTATGCTAGTTTATTACTATGATAAAACTAGAAAACATGTGTATAGTCTCCCCATGATCGATAATAGACCCTCACTACTAGTCGGACACTTTTAACATATGGGGAGGTGCGCTTCAGGTCATGGGACCAACTGGTTTGGGGAACCTATATGTGGAATATAGGAAGGTACATTACTAAGTGGTATATTAGATGTTTTTTATTATTTTATTTATCTATTTCTTAATGGTAGATAGTAGACTAGAAAGAGTTTGGGCTTGGTTAAGAGCATGTTCATTGGGGTAGCTATCCCACGTATAGGGGACTGCCCAAGTTCCCAGGGTGGGATTATTGTTATTAGTAATTTTCATTAAAATTGAATGTTATTTCATACATTATCTCTTGGAGATAGTTCAGATTCATTCAATACTATGATCCAATGATTGATGGTTTTATGAGGTTTTTGGGATCATCATGTTGGAAAACATGTCAAATATGTTGTGAATGTTGATTTTGATGTTAATGCATCAGTTGAAGATATTCCAATATGTGTATTATATTTTGGTGATAAGATGTTTTGGGAAAATATTTTTATGTTAGTCTATGTATTGTGGTTTCATGTCTGTTTGTTGGAAGAATCTTGGGAGAGTGAAACTGATAAGCGGGCTATGCGGCCTGGACTTTTTGTATAAGAATCACTGGGAATCTTAGGAGTAAAACACTAGTATTAGTTGTTAGGAGGTGGTGAGATTGTAAGAAACTATAATTTTCTAGATAAATATTGGTCTCATTTATATGTACATAATTACCTTTATTTATTACCATTAAATTGGGTTTTAGTTTGGATAATTCTTGAGTAATTTTTGGTATAAAATGGGAGGAGATGGTGCAGAATGTGCACCCCAGTTCCAGAAGCCATGCACAGGAATTCATTATGTCTAAAATTAATTCTAAGATTTCTAGAACCCCCTAATTAATGCCAAATAATCCCTCATTCTCCCCTAGGTCTTCATTCACGTTATTGGGGCCCTCCATATGAATTTCAAGCCCTACTAACCTCTGTTCTATGTAAATGGAAGCCTATATTGATGGATGCTTCTCTCGAGGTATGTGATTTGTTCTCTCGCTCTTCCCCTGCTCTTTCCAATTCTTTCGGTTTCCTTTTGGAAATTTTATACACTATATATGATATATATATATATTGTGAAATATATATCTATGGTACTACATATAGATATAATGTTTTAGGGTCTTCATTTTCTTAAATCTTGATTTTGGCTATTGCGATACCAATCATGATCTAAGTATTTTTGTCATCCAATTTTTGAGAATTACAGTATGGCGGTCCTTCATCAGGAATTTGATGTAAGAAGTTCAAATCAGGAAGATCTATATATATCATCAAATCAACATCATCAATAAAATATTAATTTTAACATGTTTTTGGATCTATATTTCTATCTGGCTTTTTAGATCTTGATTCATTAAAATCATGTATATAGGAATTTAATCACAATCTCATTTTATTTCATTATTACACTTAAATTTAGGGCTTTCCATTAGAGAACATTATTAATCACCATTCATGACTTTAGTGGTCTAATGTTTAATTCACATAGTAATGATTTAATTATTTGTATGCAATTTATGGATTTTTAGTGTTCTATATTAATTTGAATTCCCAAATTGGGTTAATTAATCTAGTCAATTGATTAATTGGTTTATTATTGAAATTGATGATTAATTGTGTAGTTAATCATTGGAATAATGACTTGGACATTATGAATTTGAATTTGGGATTTAATTATGAGATTTATGGTGTGTCCAATTTAGATAATTAATTGAGGAATTAATTGTGAGATTTTGGGATTTACTGTTTTAATGATGGCCAATTGATTTAGTGCATTTATAATGGAAATGCGTGACTAATTGGGGAGTAGAGTATAAGAATAAGGGGATATATATTTAGATTTATAATTTAGGAATTATTTATTAGTTATTGAGTCCTCCCATTTAGATAATTAATTTGAGAATAAATTTATGATTAAGGGATATGCATTTTAGATAACTAATTAGCAGATTAATTATGAGATATTGAGATAATGGATTTAAGATCATCGATTGATGAACTAATTATGTGATATCTAGATATATGATTTTAGATAACTAATGGTTTTTTAATTATGAGATATCTAGATATATGACTTGAGATAATTAATTTTAGATTAATTATGAGAGTTCTTGATATATGAGTTGAGATAATTAATTGTATATTAATTATGAGATATCTAGTTATATGAGTTAATATAATTAATTGTAGATTAATTATGAGATATCAAGATACAGGAGTTGAGATAATTAATGGTACATTAATTATTACATATCAATATATATGGGTTGAGTTAATTTATAGTAGACTATTTATGAGACATCTCGATATGTGAGTTGAAATTATTAATAGTTGATTATTAAAAGATAGCATGATATATGAGTAGAGATGATTAATGGTAGATTAGTTATTATATATCTAGATTTACGTTTTGAGATATTTTATATTAGAATAATTAGGAGATATCCACATATATTAGTTGAGATAATTAATTGTAGATTGTTAAGAGATATCTAGATATATATGATGAGATGATTAATGATATATTAACTTTGTGATATGTAGATGTTTGAGTTGACATAATTAATGGTAGATTAATTATATAATATCATGATATAAGAGTAAAGATAATTTATGTAAGATTATTTTATTTTGGTTTTATCTTATTGGTAATTTGAGAATATAATATTACATGAGGTTGGGGGTTCAAACCCTATTGGGCGCATGGTACTATAGCATCACTATAAAAGTAGTGTGGTAGTGGTGGATATGTAGCAGTGGAAACACTATAGCGGTTATGGTATATATAGTAGGAACTGTAGTGGTGGAATCACTATAGAAATTACTATAGTATCCTAGGTAATATAGTATCAATATTCACCAATGGGTCTTCAGGTCAATTTCCTGGCCTTCAGGGCCATGTAACGGGCTTTCATGCCCACTAGGACTAAGGGTCATGCATTGAATATATAATTACTAATGGGTAGGAAATCCCATGTGGGCTGTGGCGTACCTTTCTAGCATGTGAGTGTATTTAAAATATTTTTACCCCTAAGAACCTAATAAATATAACATTAAAGTAATTTTGAGATATCAAGATATATGAGTTTATTTAATTATTCGATTAATTAATTATGACATTTCAATATATATATATTTATATATAATTAATTGTATAATTAATTATGATATATTTAGATTTCTTATATGAATAACTAATTGTTCAATTAATTATCAGATAATGAGTTATGGATATTGGATTATTAATTGTGAATTAATTAATTGAAATTATTTTCTTAATTAATTGGGGAATTAATTAAGTGTAATTTAGTGATAAAATAATTACTGATTTAGTAATGTGAATGAGATGATTAATAAATTTTATAATTAATTAATGAGATTCATGGATTTTTTAATTGATATATTAATTAAGAGATGTAATGTGATTTTACAAATGTGGATTTAAAAATGGGATTGATGTGGTTAATTAATTGATGAATCAATTAGGGAAGTAATTAAAAAAATTAATTTTTGAGTTAAATAATCAGATTTATGGGAGTGATCAAATAGTTTCGTAATTAATTAATGGGATTGACCTGAGTAATTATTAGTGAATTAATTGAATCTGTTGGTGTGATTAATTAATTATTTAGTTAATTAATATATTTGATGTGATTAATTAGTTATCGAAGTAATTAATATTATTGATGAGATTAGTTAATATGTGATCTAACTATAGTTATTTATGTGATTTTTTAATTATTGAATTAATTAGATTAATTGATATGATTAGTTGACTTTTTTACTAACTAGAGTAATTATAGTGTTAAGTTAATTCATGAATTTACTAATAGAATTTAATTGATTAATTAATTGTTGAATTAATTAGATTATTTGATGTAAATAATTAATTTCTGAATTAAATAATATTATTAATGTGGTTACTTAATTGTTGAATTATCTAGATTAATTGATGGGATTGGTTAATTTGTGAATAAACTATAAAGATTTATGTTATTAGTTTATTATTGAACTAACTAGAGTAGTTTATGTGATTTTTTTATTTTTGTACTAACTAGTGAAATTGGTGTGATTAATTAATTTTTGAAATAATTAATGTGATTGTTGTGATAATTTAACTCGTGGGATATCTAATGGAATTATTGTGTATACATAATTGTAGAATTAGTTAAGTCATTGATGTAGATAACTAGTTGTTGAATTAATTATATTGGTAAATGGTAATATTTTCATTCAATTATTTGATTTAATGAATTATAACATGGTCATCCATTTGTGTGAAATAAGGAATAGTAACATGGTCATTAAATGGTGAGAATTAATTAATGGTTATGTGGTCATTCAATTTGGAGAAATATAAATGGTAACATGGTCATTCAATATGTGAGAATTAATAAAAGGTAACATGGTTATTCATAAGTGTGAAATAAATAATTTTAACACAGTTATTCAATTGTGTGATTTAATTAATGGTAAAATAGTAATTCATTTGTTAAATATGAATGGTAACATGGAAATTTATACATGTGGTATCCCTTGGGGATAGTTCATATTCATGCACAGGCTGAAGCAGATATTGAGGTTCGTGTGTTGTCAGAATCCTAGGGGATTATGCGGATAAATAGAGAACATTTTATAAGGTGATATACTATTTATTTATGCACTGTAATTATTTTTTTACAACAGAATACAATTTATATTTTGGGGATATTTTGTAGAAACATTTTTGGTGTCCTTCTGAGTTGTACTCACACCAATCATGAACTGCCTAATCGGCACCTAAATGGATTACATGTCTGTTAGGGAGGTTAATGGAAAATGATTTTTATCAGAGGGATGATTTGGATGGAGTAAGGGGAGGGATAACAACATGGTGTCGAGAGACACATTGAATAGTTGACAGTATATTTACATTAGATTATCATTTGACACATGGAATGTACATTAGAATGGAATATTTGTTGTTCTGTTTTTACATTCCCCCTCACACTTTGGTTATCGTGAGATATTAGTATTCTTTATGATCATATGTTTCAGCTATTTTTTTTTATTTCTACAAGATTATTAATATGATAAAATAATAAAAAGAGGTTATAATCTCCCCATGATCAATAATATACCCACACTGCTAGTTGGTATCCTATAACATAAGGGGGGCACGCTTGAGGTCATATGACTGACCGGTTTGGGGAACCGATGTGTAACCCATGCTGAGATGATACATTATTATAATAAAATCATAGCATCTATTTGCAAATAAACATATGAATTTTGTTATCCTCTACTTATTTCATTAAAATATATATTTTTTCTTTCTTTTAACTAAATTTATGTAATAACAAATACATAAAATTCTTTAGTAATGATCATATTTATTTCTCTCTACAGTTTAATTTTCTTCATGTCCATTTATTCTAAAAATGTAATAAATAATTGTTTTTAATATTATCAAAAGATTTTCTAAATTCATTTAAATAATTGATTTACTTTTTAAAAAGTTGTATAAAATGAATCTCAATATCACTTTCCAAGTATGACACGTTATTATTTTATAGAAAATGTGAAATGAATATATGTTTTAATGTGCATGACATGAATTAAAACTATGACCATCAGGACCACCCAATGTTTTAAATATTACATTATATATTTTAAAGGTTATTTTCAAATAAATGTATCTTCTTTTTGTTTTTTGAAATATTTTTAAAAAAATTTAATTTTCAAAGTGATAAGGTTATTTTTCTTATTAAAAGTTCCAAGTGATATTTCAAAATCATTTTCCATCTAATTTGAAATCCATTGATGTAAAAATATCTTGAATGGGTATATCAAACAATTTCAAAATACATCTTATATATTCATAATTTTTATGATTATGATTATGATAGTTTTCAGAAACTCAATAAGTTTTTATGGTTAGTTCTAAGATCAATTAATTATATTATTATCATCCCATTTTCATTCTATGGGTTATACTATGAGGGAATGTTTTTGATACCATGTTATATTAATAAATTCTAATATGATGAATGTTTTAGGATATTATAGATCACATTTTTTTATGGTGGTATCATTATAAACAAAAATATTGGTAATGTTATTAAAAATAACCATAGTTATGAAATAAAAATGGATGATATAATTTTTATAACAAAGGAAAATGGATGCATTGTAACTATGGATAGGTGGGATCTATATCTCCCTCTAATTAATTGGGAAAATATTTATATCTCATAAGAGAAACTAGAATGGAATGGGGAGTGAACCTAGTTTATTCAAGTAATATGTCAACAATTATAGTCTTGGGAGTGAAACACGGATTCTAGAATAATTTGGCGAGAGAACCCATTCCACTATCTTAGCTTTTGATAAATGTTTTTACCAATATTTAAATGATATTATATTGTTATTTGAATGCAAAAAATTTATTCAAATTTAATGATCTCATGGATTCTATTATTTAATTCTATTATGAATCATGTTTTATGAACAATCAATAATAATTCCAAGGATCCTGTTTATGACCTATGATACTAAATACATGGTTTTAAAATGTTATTCGGATGTTCTCATAACCTTATGCACATGTTATATTGATATCTTATTTTTTAAAAATTTATCAGAATATATAGCCAACCATTATTTGGTTAATTTATCCAGGTTATGAAGAAAGGAATTACCTATTCTAGGTCTAATAAGGGTGATTGTTTTGAATAACTTAATGGTTGAAAATTAAGTTCACTTATGAACTTGTTATATATGTCTCCATGATTCAAATAGAACTGGACCTATAAGATTCTGGTGCAGATCATTATTTTATATAATGTTTATTCATATATTAATATATATAGTGTGTGTGTGTTTAATGATTTGGCATTTAAAATTGGTATCAAATCAAAGGATTGGTTATCCAATGGAATATACAATGAGGAAATTTTAGTGGAATCCCTATAGATATATCAAAGTATATTTCTAGAAAAATTTGAAGGATAATTCTAATAAAATTTCAAGGTATAGGAAAATAAATAGGAATTATGGTAAAGGATATATAATATGGTTTATAATCAACACCATCCCTATATAGATTCTATTAGTTTATTCCGATCTCACATATTTTTACCTGGGGGTATTAACTCAAAAATTGGAACAATGATTTAGAATATCTAATCACCTTGTTCAGGAAAATTGGTGTTGCTAAAAATATTGTTTGAAAATCATTAAGATATTCTATAGAAACTCACAAAAACTTTTTAAACCATCATGGTGTTTTTAAATAGAATATGGTTATAGACCAACAAGGTAAAAATCATGGGGTTTTAGATTGAAAATAATGTTTCATGATTAAGAAATCTTATAAATAATTTTTCATTATTTTCTGGTTCACCACATTCATTATTGTTGCTCACACTATGTATTTTAGTTTTATTAAATGGTATAATCAAACCGGTATTGGGATTACGATGACTATAATAAACAATGTGTTAATTAGAATGCAATGGGATGATAACTATAGATATGGATATTGTGATTTAAGTAATCAATTTTTAGGATACATGATTTAAAAGTTAAACCTTAACCAAATCATAAATTCAACATAGAATAAGATTATATAGATCATTACTAGATCTAGTGGGAGTGACCATGGAGGAATGAATATTTTGTATCTTATATGTCAGGAATGTGGGAATAATCACTCAAATAAATGTATCAGTAGAATGAGATGATTTATTATTTCTGGAGAAAACTGGAATATATTAAATAATTTACAAAGAAAAATGAAATTTATAGTTAACAGAATGGTTTAGAATAATTTGTTTTAAGGAAAAATCAATAAATTATTGTTTTAAATGTGGAATGTATGATCAATATGAAAATTGATGTCCTAGTGGGAATAATTTAGAATTTGATCAGCATAGTTGAATGAGTGATAGTTTATACATTGATGATGAAGAGGATATAAATAACATATTAAATTAAGATGGTATTATTGAATAATTTCATGAAGACTAGTTAATGCTTTAAGAATGAAGTGCATTGATTGAATTATTTATTTATTGGAATTCAACAGTTATGTTACATGAATCATTAAATATATATATGAATTATTTTATAGATATTTTTCATTAAGGATTAATATAAATACATATTTAATTAATATATATTATATTTATACCATCTTTAACATTATGGGGATAGTGGGACTATAATCATAGAAAAATGACCAATAATGCAAAATCCAAATATACTTGAAAAGAAAAGTATCCATTACCTAAAATGTGATTTTAAAAAAGGAAATGTTAATAAATGGGTAATAAAAGGACATTAGTAAATGATATATGTTTTATGTGTATATTAATATTTATGGTTCTATAATATACGTATAATAAAACTATATTTATTATCCAAGATGTTCTAATGTGTATGATGTTTTTTGATACATATGGTAAGGGAATTCTATTCTAACTTTTATTTCTAGCATACTTTTAGAGATTTCATAACCCATTTCTTTTATCTAGAATATATATTTCCACTTGAATTATTATATCATTAGTTTACTATTTTAAATGATGCATAATGTTTCCTTTTATGTTATTTATTAATTGGGCTTTTGGTTTAAAATATTAACTTAAATGTAATATAATTTTATCTCACTTTTATTTGTGTGGGACACATAACTTATAAAACTGTTATTGATTTGGTTTGATATTAATACTACCTTTAGATTTATTCTTTAATAATTCTCATGAGATAATTATGTATACATATCTATTTAATGCTCTTTATTTCCTTCAACTACATATTTAAAATTATCTATATTCTTAAGAGTGTGATGTTACAATATTATTGTCTTTTAGGATTGATTATTATTCTTTTGATGATGATGAAATAAACAAATAAATCTACCAATAAACTCATGAATTTATTTCTCCTTGCATTATTTCATGAAAATAAAGGATTTATTTAATTTTCCTCCTATTATAGAATCAAAAGTCTAAATTAATAATAATAATAATAATTGAGATTATTTCTATCATCATTCGAATTCCAATTAATGTCATGTTCATGTTCTCTAAAAAAGTGTTAGAGGGTGTATTTTACCATTCTTGTATAATATTTTATTGTTATTTTTAACAATGTTGGAATATTCAAAAACAATTAAATGGGATCATCATGTATTTCTCTAAACATGTATACATGGAATTTTATAGAAAACCTGAATGAGATATTTATTTTAATTAGTATGGGAGGAAATGAATTTCTAGTCATCATGACCATTCAATGTTTTAAGGATTCTATTAAAAATTTCAATTGTAATTTTCATAGGAAATGATTCTCATAATTTTTTGTGATATTTTAGTTTTAAAATGTAATATGCAATGTTAAATGGTAATTTCCCACAATAAATGTTCCATGTTGTCATTTGAAATCATTTTTCATCACAAATGAAATAAATTGATGTTCCACAATCATTACTGTGGATATGGCCAATTTGAAACATCCTTATTATTTTGGCATGGTTAATGCTATGATGAATTCAAGAGATGATTATGAGACCAATTTCTTTTCTATGGTTTTTTCTATGAAGGAATGTCTATGAAACCACTTTTACTTCCTGGGTTCTAATGTGATTAATATTTTATGAACATTAATAATACTAAAGTATGGTTTTCATTATTTTATAGTTGTAACATGACAATACAAGATGGTGATTAAACTATAACAATGGGTTTTTATGTTATAACCATTCATAGTGGTGATGTTATAACCAAGTCCAATGGTCCTTTTGTAACTAAGGATGGGTGGCACCTATATCTTTATTTAGTGTGTTGGATAAATTTTGATATAAAACAAGATAAATAGGACTATTATGGAGATTCAACCCAGTTCATAAATGAAATCTATCATCTATGATAGTCTTCCTAGTGATCCTGAATAGGTAATATGGTATTGGGAGTGAACCCATTCGAATATGGTGTCCTTGGAAGTAAACCATTAATAGTATGTGAATGTTATTTTATGCATATGTGTATTCCATGAATCTATTTTAATATTATCTTCTCATGTACTTTTATTTTTGATTACCTTATGATTCATATACTATGAACTACCAAGCATTATTCCATGAATCAATTTTATAATCTATTCTATGATGGGTATGGTTTTCAAATTTTATTTTCATCTTCACATACACATATTCTTTATTTATGTTGAAGTACCCAATATTTTCCATTACTTGGAATGTGAGATTATCTTTTTATCAATCATTTATCCATGTTATGAAAAATAGTATTATTTATTCCACATATAATAAGGATTATAGTAATGTAATACATGGTGGGGTGAAAAAGTTCAAATATGAACTATTTGTTTTTGTTTCTATGCTTCAAAATTCACTAGGAAAATACAAGTCTATTATATATAATTATGTTATGTAAGGAATATTAATCTATTATGATGTAATATATATGTATGAGAGGTTTGGGTCTTTATAGATCATTCATTCCTATGTTCTAATGATACACAAGAAGAAGATAAAAGTACTACTTTTGTAGCCACTCCATTTTAGAACACAAATAATAAATTTTTCTATTATTCAAATCTATTGAATGAATAAAATTATGTTCTTCATTTATAACTGTTGTGGAATCTATATCTTCTCCCAAATCAAATCAGATTACTATTGTATTCAACATATAATAGATTATTCAAACAATTCAAAAATCCATTACAATTCAATCATTTATAATGAAACATTTTTCTTTTTTTTCTTGTGGTAATTGTTCTACAAGAATTTATATATTTTAGAGTATGATAATTTTGAGTAAATTTGTTCACTTTTCAATGTATTTTTGGGGATCTATCCTTCTAAAATATTATTTTATTATGCAATGACTTGGTATATGTATTCTCATCACATCCCTTAAATTTTTTTTACTTGTTTCAATTTGAAACCTGTAATGATTTCAAAAATAGACTTTTTATGAGAAATACATGTTTCTATTGATTTTATACATTATTTTTATCGTGATATGGTTTCTCCATGAGATCATAAAAAAGTCCTCATTACACATAATAGTTACTTTAATAATAGTAGAAATATTTTTAACATTGTGTCACAACAACATGTTTTAACTCAACTTCATGTTACTATATAGATTGATTTGTTTTAAAAAATTTCATGTAACCTTAAGAAAAAAAGTCACATAATATTGGATTCAATCTTATGATATTCACTTAATTCATCTCTATCTTCAAAATATACTCTCATGTTCTCAAAAAATACCATATTGGGTGTGGACTAAATTTTTTTCTACTTACTATCACTTGTTTTCATTTATGATATTAGATATAAGAATATCTCACTATGGTCAACACGTTGAAGTAGTTCCAATGTTAGTAGAGGTTGTATAATGTTTTGAAGTCTTGATAATTATAAGAAACCCATATACGGTGATGATGTAAAGTTCAATGATTTCATAGGAGGTTCACAGAATGGTGATAGAAAATTGTCACTAGAAGGATTTTGTATACTAGTGTTATGTGTATCGTGATGTGTGTTATGTGAACCACAAAGGAAAAACTATACGCATAAGGATAACAGTTCATGGGAGGATCATGGTTCATGGGAGGCTTGTAGTTGTTTTATGAGGAAATCATTTGTGTTTGAGAGTTAATGATCCATATGTGGATGGAATCAACCACCACGAGGAAAGGGTTTAGGTTATACACAGGCAATGTATGGAAAATAATTCACGAGAGGAGCATAGTCTTCATTTAAGTTTATCCTGCACAGAAAAATTGGGTAAATATAATTAGAAATATTTTTGGATTATTTTCCTCTATATAGAAACTCAATACCATCATTAAAAAATGAAATAATTTCATAAAATAATATAATATCTTGTGCATGAAATTCATGGAAGACTGATGATGTTCATGGGAAACAATTCTGTGAAGGGATGTCGTTCACCAAGGAAACATTCCATGAATGGGATGTTGTGTGTAGAAGGATAAATGGTCCATGGAAGAGAATGAAATACGAGGAGAATAAAAAATCTATGAGGCATCAACCATCTATGGATAATGAGTCATCCTCTAATGAAAAAGTCATATAAAAGTGTGTATATAGCGTTGGGACATTCGACAAATTAGACAGTTCTTAGCTCATCATCCATCCACGATGTTGGGAATATCCATGGAAGAAGTAGTGGGCCATAAAAGATAATCATATGTGGTAGAGGAGACTATCCATAGAAAGAATGTTGTTCTACTAAAGACAATTTCGTCTGCAAAGCACTATCGGACACAGTGGAAAGAAGTATCTTGGGGATTGTTTCAAGAAAAAAAATGTGGGTGTACTGGTTGATACACAATGGATTGAGAAAAGAAAACACCAATTGTTTGATTCTATAAAGATGAACCAGGCATGATAATAAACTCCCATTTCTACCATGGAATATGAAATCATACTGAGACACTCATGTGTTGGTATTGAGTATTGAATAATGTGATATCAAGACACAGCTATAAAATTACACATTATTGTGTGTCCAAGAAGAATAGAGTGTTCCCACATAATGATTGAATATTTTCTAGGAATATTAAATTTTATGACTCTAGGATGAGGTAATTATCATTGATTTAATAATCACATAGGATGTTTGTGATTCAAAGAAGGATTAGTAGAAGATATCTCATTGCAGTTGAAAATGCACTGAAAAAGAAAGAGAAAATAAGAGAAGAAGACCTGGGGACCAAATTGTTGTCAGTTGATTAAAATTTGGGACATTGATAATACAGTGTTCTTCAGTACACAATGCATTCATATTTTTGTGACTGATAAGAGAATAATATTGGGAATCTATCAATTTTTTTGTTGCGAAGAGATAAGTGGAGTTTCATTCTTCTTGTTGTGAAAGTGGAAAAGTGAAGAAGAATGTTGTGGAAGATAAAAGATGAAATTTGAAATAGGACATGACTCAGCTGTAGGAGAAAATTACTATTGTAATAAACTATTATCATCAAGGAAAATAATATGTTAGGAGGAAGTATAAATATCCATCCATGATAAGTAAAATATACACTATGGGATTGTTCCAAAGTGTCATACCAGTGTAAGAGTATATCATCCTCATTGTGACCAAATTTAAAGGATTGTTTTCTACTATTTGTATGGTACATATTATTTCCAGAACACTCCAAGGAATATCTACTCATATCGAGTATTTATCCATGAAAAAATATCATGTGATATCTTTACGATATTCATTTAATGTAATGAAATATGTAAAAGGGAATATGAGAATCAATAACCTAATCGGTCTTTGAGGTATGGGGATACAAAATTCTCATTGGATTAAAACGTCCCCATAAATGATTCCCTAACCCTTAGTGTCTGTTTTATACAAAACTCATCATTAGATTTGGTGTTAGGTCAAGGATCGCCTCTATGATATTCTCTATAGGAAGTCCATCCTCTTATGAGGATTCATGTTTCCATCCTATATCAACAATGAGTTAGTAATTTGGTGATGATTCTATTACTTTTATGTATAGTTATATATCTACCAACACCATTATGAACAAGAAAAATAATGATAAGATAATGTGTAAGAAGAAGTCCCTATTATATAAAGAAAAGGAGGTATATATTTCTCCATACATTTCTAAAAAAGAAGAAATATCAGACATGGAATTTAATGAGAATGTGAATCATGTTTCCACCTTGAAGATGGATAATATTCCCTCCTCTAGTGATAATGAGTTATGAGTTATTAAATTTAAAATTATTCTTGTAGCGAAAAAATTTAGTACTATTGTTTATGATTATTGATCTAAAAATTCTCAAGACATATCAGTAGATATTTTAAGACTAATTCGGTATGGTATTCCATAAAAATTTCATCCAGTGTTTTTAGAGTATTTAAATGTATAGAAGAATCTATCACTCAAAAGGAAGAAGAAATTGATATTTTTTAGATGGTCTGGTAATAAAAAATTACGGAATTTCTCATGCTCTCTAGTAAAGTTGGAACCCTTAAAGAAATAAATATGGAATTTGAAATAAGTTCGTCAAAATGACTCAATGAATATGATGTGAAAAATGTTTTAAAAAATTATCTAGAAGAAAAGAAAAATTATCTTGATGGAAAATTGAAAAATAAAACTGATGTCAAGGGTTTAAAATTGGATGAAATATCCAAGAAGATCAAGGAATATGATTCTTTAATTTAGAAATAAGTTAAGATATATGAAAATGAATTTGAATGAAATAAGAAGACTTGTGAAATAATGATGATTATGATTGAAGATTAGAAAATCATCTTCAAAGTGAAATTTCATGATTTGGAATCTCTTTTGGAAAATTTTGAGAAGAAACATATGGAGACTTCACAAAATAATGATGTAGTTTCTATTAATAATCAATCATTATTGGATGATAATATAGTCAAAACAACTCTATCAAGTGATAAGATGATCATTACTACACTTGATTATCTGTCACATGAAGCTAATAAGATTCATGTACCATCCATATCATATTTTAATAATGTTTCTAAACCTGTAATCATGAACAATATAGGTCATAAAACAATATTTGATCATGTATGAATGAAGAAATATGATAAGAGACCTACCAACATGTCTAGGATGGATAAGAAGAATAATTTGGAAGGTGGTTCCTTATAAAGTGAACAAAAAATCATGAAGAATACCTAGTAAACTCAAATAAAATATATTAGAAATTCTTGATTTGTGGGTTAATATTGGTGCTGAAATAGATTTAGGAATTTTGAACTACGTTTTAGGAACAATCCAGAAAATTTAATGGAAAAAGGAAGCCTATATTAATGGGTAGAAATACATATAAAAATAGGAAACATCAATAGGTCAAGAAGCATCTGTATACTACAAACAAATTTTGAATGATTGATAACATTTATTATGTATGACAATAGTAGTGGTGACAAGGTCGGTAGATGCTCTTCTCAACTTGTATCCAAATATGATAAGAAAATAATATCACTAAATTCTACTAGGAATGAAGAAGAGACATTAATAATGTATCAGAATAATTTTTTGAATAGAAATCCTCATGGGAAGTTACCTAAAAATAATGGAGACAAAACCATGGATTCATATTCCATGATGTTAAATATTTATTCATCTATTAGATCTTCTAAAAGGCATGACACTTAGAAGAATCCATGTGAAAGATCCAACCATTCTATCACGACTCCAAATGATATGTTAGTTATTTTCCCAGAACACTTTGAATGAATAACGAAACATAAATACACTCAAGCTAAAGATAGTGTAGGAAATGTAACGATTCCAGATGATGAATAAAAAATCATTGGGAGGTTCCAAATAAATAAGAAACTCTTGGGTTGAAGTTATATGTGAGATATGTAAGATACTTTGTCACATTAAAAAAGGGTTTTTAAACTTAACATCATAAAAATAAGCAGATATAAAGAAGAGTAATGATGTGCCACACATGAAGGCTGCTAAAAAGAAAATATTTTCACACAAAGTAGAAGTCAATGTGAAGAGATTCATGTTGCTTAAATATAAATCAGAATAGTAGTTCACATGTGCAAGAATAAAGACTAGAACAAGTGGAGAAACAATGTTGATAAAAACATCTCAGCCTTTCTATTCATATTAATTAAGTATGGAGGATACACATTATTAAATTAAATCATTTTTTATTCTATTTGTGCTTATAATATTAGAAATTGAAGTTGAAGGATGATCTCAGGGGGAGAACCTGAGAAGCATTGAGTTATTTCAATTAGTGATAGAATATATTATCAAGTTACCAACATGAATGATTCCTCAATTTATATTTATATCCTTATATGATGGAGGATAATATTTGAACAAGTTAATTATTTTGATTTTATATTTTTTATAGCCATGATAAAAAAGATTATATCTTAGTTTGATATTATTTCTTACTATTCTGAAGAACATATTTTATAGAAAATCTTCCTTGGTTATGTTGTGAAAGTTATCCAATATGGACAACCACAAGTAAAAGTCCCATTCTGGTGTATTCTCTATACTAATATTTCTTTAAATCCACTCTTTATGAGAGCTATCATTATTAATATGAGAAGTAGTTTTTCCCTTGAGGGGGATACAAATGAATAAGCTACTAAACATGTTATGCCAATTTTCCTCAAATAACACTATTCTACAAATTTCATGAAGATCATGTTATTTGAAATGGTATATATCACTTAATCTATCATCCTTGGTTTTAAAATTAAAAAACATTCTAAAAAGGGGATAAATTCAATTATACAGTGAAATAATACAAATTGAAGTTTCATAATATCACATATCTCCCCTATTATACTTCAATATTGTTGATTCAGTTGCTGAAGTCAGTGTAGGTGTTTCATATTGATTGTTATTAAAAATAGACATCATATATTTAATAATTTCTACCTACAATGGATATGAATAATCACAATTAAAAGAATATGAGCACTCATATCTTAAGATATCATGATTAGTTGTTTAAGGATAGATTTGTTATCTAAATCACATCCTCTTGTTTTCTACATAGAAAATAGATCAAGTAGACATAGGGTGAAATTATTGGATGGAACATTTCTTATGTATGTAATGATGCCTTTTTCCATTAAAATTTTATTTCTTTTAAATAAGGGAAGATAAAATGAATTGAATTTTTGAAAACTAAATTGTAGAGATAAGATAATTACTCAACATATTGACACACATATTTGGAATGAACATTGAATGTATTTCTAGAAAATAAAATTGGGGATTTTGAAGTTCCCACATTGGGTATTAGTTGTATTTATTGTCAACTGACTATCATTTGTTTTCAATGGTGATCATTAAGATAAGAATATATCTTTTCAATTCATTTGTTTGATTATTTTCCTGGTTAATGGAGATTGGATAATGTTCTCAACTCTTTATAACTCTATGAACATCATTTGAAGACATTGAGTTTCAGGGTGATTCCTAGAGAATTGCAATGGATTCATTTTATGACGTAGGATGGTATGGATGAATAATTCCCCCATTTAAATATAATCATGATTTGATGATTTTTATTTAAAAAACATCATTATTTGTTTGGAGAACTTGTGATGCATGCATTTTGAATGAGGGGGATAAAAGTTGATTCCAATATTATTATGGTTTTATTGGAATGAAATAATTATCTGGATGATAGGGAAGCTACAATACACTTCTTGGTAAATATGATGATTTTAAATAAGATCAATTAAAAGTTAAAATCATGAGTGATGAGGTTTTTGATGAAATAAATTGATCACGAATGTGTATGGTTGGAGTTTGTCGGCGCATTTTTTATGTGTTGTTATTTCCTAGTGCTTTCCAAATTTATGGGCCTATAAAAAATGGGATTTAGTCGTAGGGAAATTAATATTTTATTAAATGGAGATCACATTTCACTGACCAAGAATTATAGTTCGAAGATAGCATAGGAAGTTCTAGGAATGGTGGTGGAAATATGAAAGGGAAGTATTTTGCAAAGCAGTGCTATTAGGACCATGAAGCATGTTACATAGACCATGGAGGAAAAATAGTCCATAGAAGGATAAAAATTCATGAGATTATCAGGGTTAATGGGAGGCCTGAATTCTGTAGAAAAGGATTTCATTTCTGTCTAAGAGGCGGTGATCCATTTTTTATGGGATTAGCCATTTTGAGGAAAGGGTTAAGTTTCTATGAAGACTGCTAATTTTTTCAAAATATAGTAGTGGATTTTCTAAAACTGAAACTAAATAAATTATTTTTAATGTTGATACTTCTACCCCTACACCCTCCCCCACCCCGATCCGAAAACCCCTCTTCCTAGAACCCGTGAAACCATCATGTTGACCCCCCATCCTCCCCTTGCCATCGGACCCTCTCTCACCCTCACTGCCGAGTCCCCATCCCCCTCACCAGTAACCACTTTCTCACCCTTTATTCCAACTCCCCATATCCCCCTCACTTATATCCCCTCTTTCCCCCTCTTCATCTTCCTTTACCCCCCTCACCATCGGACCACCTTCTCCCATGTCTAATGACCCCCTTCTCCCACAAGGTCCCCGATCCCATGCACAAGGTGTTGACCCCTCTCTCCCCCAGATTGTCACTACTGCTACTCCATAGGAAAAGTAAGTAAAATTTATTTATTTTAGAATTTTATTGTAATTTTTTCCATTATTTTAGAACCATTATTCCAACTTTTGAGTTATAATTTAATTAGTTCATTTTTGGATTTTGAATTGTGGAGTTTAGATAATTAATTTATTGGTGTTGGGGGTTGTTTTATGTACTTGTAGACCAGTTGGAGTTCTTGTTGGCTAAGGTGTATTTTGAGAGTCATCAATTTAGGTAGGTGGTTTCATTCAAATATTTTAAAATTATAACCCTTGAATGGTTCATGGAACTACGATTTGAAAAAGTATTTCAATTGCTGGTTTTCTAATTAGCTATATTTTTGAGGATTCATAACAATCAAGTGGTTATCATTATCAGGAAATAATTTTGGGGAATACATTTCCAATATGATTATTGTGTCCTCATTCATATTTATTCTAGTTAAGGGAATGGTTAAATTAGTATAAATAAGATTAAGTGGAAAGATATCAAATAGGAAAAAACATGGGGTACATATAATGATTCATATGGAAAGTGATAATTTAATTGATTATAATGTAAAGAGTATAAAAATGTGATATATATATATATATATATGCCAATATACTCCCCAATCTTGTTATCATTATAGTATGGTGGACTATGTTATGAATTATTTTGACTCGAGCACATGGAAGAGTGGTGGATGACATTTAAGTTACATGATTAGATTATAAAGAATGGTTGGGTACCAATGTTGAATGAGTTAGTGTTTCGTAGTAGAGTTATGGGGATTTAATGTAAATGTAATATATCTGATTTAAGAATCTGGGAAAGCAAAAAAAAATGTGTAGGTGGTCAGGGAGGTTTATGTTTTTGTTTTTTATCTATATTGATAGGTATTATCCTTATCACATACACTATTAGTTATGAAATGATTAAAATTGAGTTATGAAATTATATTATATTTATACATCTAGATAATCTTTTGGGGTTTCACATTGATTTTATTATTCTCTTTATTATTACTAATACTCCAATTTCAGTGAAAAATGAACTATTTTTCATGTATATTTTTTTAATTATCATGATATATAATGAGGAAATCAGTTTTAAATTATTAAGATAGTACCCTTAATGGGGTGAGATAATTTGGGTATTATAAAAAAAATATTTCATCCACAAATATTTAATGCGTTATTTTGGTTTCCACTAGAGTATAAATTAGTTTATAGTCATCCATTGAAATACTTTTAGCTCATAACTAGCACATATTTTTATAAATAAATGTAATATCTTTTCATTTAAATATTTTTATAACTTTGAAAATTAATAATCTATAACTAGAGACATATTTAATTCATACCTCAGAAAAATTTGAAACCTACTTTCATTTTATGTAATTAATTCCTAAAAGGGATTTAATTAACATTGAAAAAGTTCTAATATCCACTTCACATCCACAATAAAGATAGAGAAGTTTTGATTAACACCAACTTATTGAGAAAAAAGACTATATTAATACAAATACAGCTTATTGTCCATTGATTATGGTATATTATTTATTCCATATAAAACTATTAATAATTGAAACACTTTATCTTCAACCTCATTAATGTGAAAACTATGTCATTATAAAATGTACACTTTTATACAAAAACCAAATTGTATATTATATACATCACATACATCTGATAAACCTAAACCATGGTTTGACCATATATCATGAATACCAATCATATACACTCATTCCATTATAGATTTTATAAATTCTCATTTATATCAATTCCATATATGTTTAAATAACCATTACACTACTGTAGTTTGTTTTTTATGACATTTAATTCCTCCTCGATGATTTTTAGAAAACTAATTTGGTTAAAATCATGTTTAAACTATTTATCCCTTGAATAACATTACCAATCATAGTATTTTTAATAAGATCAAATTTCAAATTTTTTCCATCGAACCAACTCACATCATTAAAAAAATTATCCAAATTATTTGAATCATCCTGATATATGAATGATTATTTCTCCTAAGACTCTTCTATTTTTGTCTATATGGTTAAAATCTTGTCAATAATTATATTATTCTTACTGACATCATACCATATTTCTATAGTTTAAATAAGAATTATTCTATATTTTCATTATTCACAACGTTCACATTTATGTCTTCAAAATCATTCTTAAATTAAATTGATTAACAGAATTCATCTTCAAATTATTCATTATATACTAATCATTTTTCATGTTGTGTTATTTTTTCAGATTAAATAATAATTATTCCAAAGTAGAACAATTATAATGATTCCAGTCGACTTTCATTCGATGTTCCCTCAACCATACAGACAAATGATGAACCATATTTTCCCTCCATAGAGAATTTGAGACACCATCCGCTTTCCCCCTACAATATCCTTCACACCCTCTATAGGCATCACATCAACAGATCCACTGACACCGCCCCATTTAGCACTATCAGATGTGAGGTAGCATGCATCCACTCATAGTTCTTCATGAGATTATTGGAGGATGAATGTTATAGGTACAAATTATAATACGAAAAAAGTTATAACACATATTTAAACTACTAAATATATTTTCATTAAACATAGAAGCAATGATACTACAATGAAAAATAAGAAAAGTTAATATGCATGGAATCTGAATGAACTGAATGTAGTTGTCCCATTTTAGTGTTATGGGGTCCCTATGGATGATGCTACTAGATTAATTTGCTAGATTCTAGGACAACTAGAAGTGGATCTAGTTACCCTTCTGATTACATATGTTTATTTCTAGAGTATGACTTCGTCTTGTAATGTTATTACATTATAATGTAATTGAATTTCATTATGTAATTAAATTCTAATATTTTCAATTTGAATCTCTTTATATATTTTTTACAAAATTCACATGGATAATTTGATAGCATGATAGTGGGAATTGATAGATTTTAAATGAATATTATTTAGTCAATTCAATGATAAATTATTTAGTTCATATAGCATCCCGCCATTTAAATACATAACATTGCATTATATTTTACATAAAGAGGATCTTTAAACTCTAGTGTCTTGGAAATCAGGATAATAATCCATGAAAAATATATAAAAACTCTTCTAAACCACTTGTAAGGCTTCATAAAAGGTTCATCCTATGTACATTTACTGAATCTCATATCCAGGAGACAAACATCAAAGCAAAGGGTGAGCAGAAGGCCCAGTAAGGGTAATCAAGGGAATCGATGTACTTGTGATATCAATAAGAACATGAATAAAAACATGAAGACACGAGCAATGGATAAATTAGAGTATCATAATGAAAAAAACATGGAACATAACATGAATATGTGGCTCCAAAAATTCATTTAGACATTCAGGAACATATCACCAAGGTCCATCCCAAATGTGTGATAAAAAGTACCAAGGTTATTAACCAAGGTATCGTAAAACTTTTCATATCTAGAGATTAATTCAGTACCCAATGCATTGGAGCGGTATCAGGGATCACCCTTAATATTTCTTTTACTTTCATGTGATTCACATAGATCATAATCAAACATTTCATAAATAACCCAAATGGAATCAATTAGATGGGTTTCATTTCAAAATTGTGACGTTTAAAAATGGCTTAAAATAAGATCATTATGTCATTTATAACCCATTGAAATGGAGTGATGGTTATATGTGTGTCAATTAAATAATCAATTATATTATCTTTATATATTTATGAAGACCCATGTAAACGAAATATGTCTAGGTATTCACACAAATAAATAATAAAATTTCATGAGAGAAAGAGATAGAAATTTTGAGACGAAATTTTTGCAGCATAACGACTATAGTACATGGTTCTAGAAAACATTCAAAAGATAGGGGAAAAAGGGAACCCACTCATAAATAACTCAAAATAATGTATGGGTACTGAATAATATCATGGTATTGATATTTTAATGACATCCCACATGAAAAATGAAAAATGAAAAAATAGAATATGTGATTTGTTTTACGAAAAATTCGGCAGCTTAAACGACTTCACATAAAAATTCAGAAAACAAATTGATGATTGTGGAGAAGGTCTCTCAATAATTAGACATGAAATTTATATAAATTATAACATATTAGAAAATAAACTCATCATAAATATATTGAAACTATATGACACAACATAAAGGATGTCATGACTTAAAAGAGGAGATTGAAAGGATCCATTACCTTGAAGAGTAACTTCGAATGAATGAAGGTTGGGACCTTGGGAGACTTGAAAAAACCTTGGGAGGACTCATTGGGAGGTAAAGAGACCATAACACCATTGGGGAGGATTTGGAAATGAAATCAATGAGGGAAAGGCTTGGTATTTAAAGGAGAAGTGAGGGGACAAAGCATTAATTGCCAAGGGACACCTCGTAAGTGTTATTGGAAAAACCATGGGCATTCCCATGGTAATTTCCCATGGTACTGGCCACTTGGGACACCTCAAACCTTATAATACTATTCATAAGTCGACCCAAATTATTTCATAATTATTGCATCCTTAATGATGTCATTAAACACCCGAAACTCAAAAACTGTATTCTCACTATTTTCCGAAAACTCAGCTTTCTCAGAAAAATCCCAAAATTTCACCTTAACCAAATATTGATGTTCTGATTTCAGAAATGAACTCAATTTTATAAAAATAATTTTCAATATAATTTTTATTTAATTTTTAAATAAAAACACTATTCACTGAAAATTCAATTGTTTCATAAAAATCCAAAAAATTCACCTTAACCAAATATCGATGCTCTGAATTCAAAAATGAACTCCATTTTATGAAAAATATTTTCTAAATATTTGTAATATAATTTTTAAATAAAAACATTATTCACCCAAAAAACTAATACTTAACAAATAGTTTTTGAAACATTTATTTACCTATTTTATTCAATCACAATACTTAATCAATGTGCCTAAATTATATTAATACTTTCTTTAGTGAAGTTACTTAATCCATTTGGTCACATTACTAATCATAAGCATATAATCACTATTCATAATTCACTATTCACCAAAAATTATATCGATCTTATTAGACTCTAAATTTCATACTGAACACAGCTATAGAAGACCATTTTTTGAAAATCATTACACATTATTAATTATTTAAGGTTTAAATAAATATTTTAAAATATAATTTTTCCAGAATTCATCAATAATATGAATACTATATTTATCCAGACAATTGAAAATTCAAAAACATATTCATAAGAAGACATCACAATTTTTATTTAAATCAAAGGATTACACAAGGTAGTTATGGTGTCGTTACATAACCTCTTATAACACAAGCATAGGACCTAATATTACGGTGTTCTAGGGTGATAGAATCTTGGGGTAGCTCAACCAGCATTTCCTCTACAGTAATTTTTATGAGCTTGAACTTCTCACGAAGGTTATTCCGTTCCAACTTCACACGATGAAGTTCGGCTTGAGTGTGTTCCAGAGTAAAGCAAAAAGGTGCTACCTCCTTCCCAAGTTTCGTCAGATGTGCTTCGATCAGCATGAGACTACTGGATGGGGCCATGAAATCTTCTTTCTATATTAATTAATCAAGATCAAATTTATTTATAGACAATAATCGCAACATTTAGTTCCAACAATCATATTGACCAATAGTCATATAACATTCTAAACCCAATGGTCTTATTATAATCATACTCATTTTTTTAAATGAAATAGTTTTGTTAAGTATTAAATAAAATAACACAGAAAGTTGGGAAAAAAATTTATTAAAAATTTTAGGTCGTTACAGTCTTCCCCAATTAATAAATTGCTTCCTCGCAATTTTAAAATTGGGCTTGGAAAATTCATTGAAATTCCCACATCAGAAAAAGAGTTAGAAAAACTATTACTTTAAAAGAAAGAAAGAGAAGTTCAAAGGTCACCTGAGTTCACCCATAATAGGATTCCATATAGGAAGACATGGATATGGAAGAGAATAAAAGGGTCATTATCTGATGTAGAATGATAGAAAATTTGATTAAGGGAAAATTAACCACAAGAATATTAGAAACATAAGATGTGTTAAACAGTCTTTGATTACCCAGAACGAAATGTAAACCAACAACGTTTCTGTTTTACGTTCCTTTAAATAATTTTCAAGAATTATTTTATTACATAAAATAAAAACATAAGTAAATATAATTACCTTCATGTAGAGTTTCATCCCTTAATAAGTTTCCACAAAGACGAATCTTTTCTCCAAACAATGAGCATTCAAAATGACATGGTCTCATCAAAAGCACAAGAATCATCTTCTAGAGAATCATAAAAACCCAAAAATAATAACTATATTTTTCCCTTGTCTTTAGTCATCAACTAAAACTAAAAAGGTTAGTACGAGATCATATAATCGAAAAAAGGATATTCCTTTATAAAAAGAAGAATGACTATTAATCTCCAAAATTCAAAAAAAGTACCAAATGTTCCAGAAATACCATTCAATACACAGTTTATCCATAAAATTCTTCAGAATAATCTTTTTACCCAGTAAAACTCATCCCCAAAAGTTTTTAAACGTTTCCATAAATGATCACAGAGCATAGCTCATTCCGCAATTATTGATTTGACTGGTCGTGGAGCCCAAAAGGAGTTATGGATCAAAAGTTATGGTTGTTCGAAGTTGGGCTGCTGGGATGACCATCCAGGCTGATTTTGGGGTGATGTATGGATTTGCGTGTAAAAAGGGAGTTTCGAGTGAAAAACCATTTGTGCGCATGGAATATTACACGCCCATCTTTGCGTGCATGGAATTTTACGTGCACTGCCTTGCGCATGGAAAACCCTTTGCACACGAGGAATTTTACACGCACCGACGCCTGAGTTTTCACTTATAAATACAAGTGCACCCCCTTCTTCCAGGGGGGCTCAGAGGTCGGCCACCACTATGATGCGCATAAGTCCGAATTTTCCGCATCCGCACGGAAAATTCCCCTCTGGTGCACAAAAAAATATTTTTGCGCGGATAAAAGCCAACCTACACAGTTTTCTGAGCAACACAAAATATTTTCGTGCAACAGTGCCGCTGAGCCCGATTTTTCACGCGCTAGTGCAGCACCGGTCCTATTGCAGGCACCCCATCCATTTGTGCACATGGCATCCCTATTGATGGAAATTCCTTCCATTTTGCGCGGACCGCCTCCTATTTCCCACCCATGTCCGGTATTGCGTGCCCGATGCACCAATTGCGCACCCGACACACCTATTGCATGCGTCGCGCCCCTATTGTGCACCGACCCGGTGTCTTCAGTGCAACATCACCAATTGTGTGAATTCCTGCACTATTTATGCAAAAACTTTCCAGGCCAAGATGTCGGGTTTTCCATTGCGCCCTTTTGCGCACCCACCTCCCACCTGTGGAGTACCATGATTTGAGATACTCTTCCACACGCCATGAAACACTTTGAGTTGATGCATTCTTCTTGGTTTGTTTCCTATGTAGTGAGTTGAGATTATCATCATTAATTTGCTGAGTAACTTGAGTCGAACCATTCCTCAAGATACTCCTCCAACACCCTATCACTTGGCTCTTATGCCAGGTTGAACCAGAAAGGGCCGCCCTTGTGTAAGACCCAACACCAGCTGTTCTAGGCACCTTTTGGCAATAGTCCTATCTACATGACTTTAAACTGTAGTAATCTCTATCATTAAATAATAGGATGCCTCTTGTTCCAGATAATAGATGCATTATGTCACAATAATAAGATGTATAATTCCATTATTAATGTGGCATAATTTCAAGAGCATTGGAATCCGTTCAAACATCCCATCACTCCACCTCATGGTTTCATGTACTTAATTCGGATATGCATCCACTTCCATGTCTGAAGGAACCCACTAACAACCTGGTCCCATGCCTCATCAGCTCACCTACTATCCTGGGCCAATTCCCTAGAAGACTTTGGGTGACACTTTGAGCAAGGTCATGTGTTTCAAACACGGTTTGCAGTCGACCCTTATTTGTTTGTCCCCATTTTAGACTAACGCAACATGGATACTATGTTCTGAACATGGTCAACAGTTATCCTCTATCTCCACACCACCCTCATTGCATTCTAAATGCTTGATGTGTGATTCACACTTTTCATCACCCTTTGTTCGGGCTGATTCCTATGCCCTTGGCATTATCCTACTTGTGCACTAGTTCATAAGAGATGGACACAACCCACAAGTGGGCTGGGATGCCCTCATGGCCAGACATGAGGAATAAATAATGGGCTGCATCCTTGGGTAAGCCCCATTCACCACCTTTCATGGATGCACCTCTGTGCCATGATCGTCAGGACTCTACTAGATCTTGTGTCTCACACCGAGCATGACCCTCGTGAGAATAGAGTAAGTACCGACCATGACACCACCATGGGCCACATCAGAGCGTAAGCACCATAACACAATGGGATGCCCCAGAGCATAATCCCCATACCACTTTGGTCCACCTCAGAGCGTAAGCCCCATACCACCATGGGTAGCCTCAGATTGTAAGCCTCGTACCACTATGGGCCGCCTCAGATCGTAAGCCCCATACCACCATGGGCCGCCTCAGAGCGTAACCCCCATACCACCAGGGGATTCCTCAGAGCATAGACCCCATACCACCTTGAGCCACCTCAGAGCGTAAGCCCCATACCGCCATGGGACACCTAAGAGCATAAGCCCAATTCCACTTTGGGCCACCTTAGAGTGTAATCCCCCTACCACTTTGGGCCGCCTCAGAGAGTAAGCCCCATTCCACCCAAACAATGTGTAATTTGATTCCCTGCCATGTGGATATATAGGAATCTTCCAAGAGGTTCAATCCCACCACCCGGTCATTCCGACCTCTTCACGTCGGTTCACTAACCGTTTTAGGCCGCCTCAGAGTGTATTCACCATCCACCGACCATTGTGGGATGCCTCAGAGTGTATGTACCATCCATCCACCATTGTCAGCCGCCTCAGAGTGTAAGCCCCATCCACCAACCATTGTGGGCCACCTCAGAGGGTATGACCCATCCATCCACCATAGTGGGCCACCTTAGAGAATAATCCCAATCCATCCATCATTGTGGGCCATCTAAGAGTGTAACCCCATCCATCCACCATTGTGGGACACCTCAGAGCATAAGCTCCATACATCCATCATTGTGGGCTACCTCAAAGTGTAAGCCCCATCCATCCATCATTGTAGGCCGCCTCAGAGTGTAAGACCCATCCATCCCGAACTACATGGACTTTGAATCCCTGCCACGAGGATATTTAGGAAGCCTCCATGAGGTTCAATCCCACCATCCATCAGGACCTGAGTTCCACCTTTGCGTCGGTTTTCTGACACCATGGGCTGCCTCAAAGCGTAAGACCCAAATACCATCGAACTATGCTGACTTTTGAGTCCCTGCCACGGGGATACGTATGAATCCTCTTCAAGTCTCAAGACCAACTTCATCGTCGCCCTTACAATGGTCCCATTTCATTCCCCCGCCACTTCATTCATCTATCCATCACCCATATTGACTCTTACCCAGGCTGCCACATTCAAGTGAGACCATTTCATTCATCCCAGCTTTCCTCCTTGCGGTGCCCAGGCAGCTAACCATGTGTAAGCCATAGCATGTATATGGGTCGTTGTCCTTTGTGTACACCCCGAATCATCACCACTTCGAACTATGTGGGTTTCGATCCATATCCTCTACAGAGGGTACATAGGAAACCTCCATGAGGCTCAATCCCATCCATTGGTAAACCCTGGTGTCCCCCATTCTGGGGTACACTATCACTGATCCACCCTCAGTTTTGTTCAGGTCAGCCATTATGGTGTGACATCTCCCCAATATGGGCTGCACCACCTCGGATCTGGCCTCATTGGGTGTTCTAATCCATTCATCTTCTTGGTGTTCCCTCCATGGGATGTACCAATATGGTCCATCTTTTTGGGATGTTCAAATCACTCTCATTCCATCTCCGCAAGATGTTAAACTCGCGGCCTACCTTGTGTTAAACATGAGTTCATGAGGAAAACCTCATAATAAATGCCCCTGCATAACCGTCTCCGTAATACGTTAAAATCTTGGCCTACCTCATGTTAACCAGGAGATGCCTAAAGAAAACCTCAGAATACACGCCCTCGGCGTAACCGTCTCTGCAAGATGTTAAAATCGTGACCTACCTTGTGTTAAACATGAGATGCCTGAGGAAAACCTCATAAGACACACCCTTCCCATAACCATCTCCGCAAGATGTTAAACTCACGACCTACCTTGTGTTAAACATGGGAAGCTGTGGAAAACCACAGAGACATGCCTATGGAATATGATTCCCTGCATCTGACATGGGGTGCCTCAGGTTCTGCACCCTTGAGATTCCCTCTTATGAGGAAGAACACAGTTTCCCCGATGTCCATGCATCCAGTGATGACCAGGCATGCCCAATGATGCCATCTACTCTGACCAAAGGGTGATACTAGGTCAGGACCCTATGGAATGTCCTGACAGAAGTAGTGTAATTAACTGGTGTCCATGAAGATATGGCACTGGGAACGAGATTCACAAATATGTCTTAAAACTATGAGGGAGACCTGGACTAGGTAACGAGTTCCGAGGAGGAATCCATGGTAGGAAGAACCGACATCCCATCATCCCAGTTTTGATCAAGGATAAGACATCCCTAAATAAGGAACAGATGACGCCCGCCTTTGGAAAGTAGGAATGTGGGGAAACAAGCTGTGCATCCTCTCTGTGACGGATGCACACACCCCGACGAAAGTGTCGAAAACATAATCCAAACTATGATTTGAACCCAAAACACAAAAGTATTTAATCACATGGTATTCCCCAATAAATCATAACATTTATCTCCAAATAACATCGACTACTATTAAAGTCTCATACTAAAGTGTATTTAACCTATTCACATATTCTCTATGTTAGTTTCATCATTTTCCAGAAATAACCCAACTCACCATATGTACACAATAAATAAATAAATTCTTACTAAAAAAATTCAACCATTCCTCCTCAATTTAAATCCTATAGTATTTTATTTCCCATAGGAATATATTACTCCAATAGAGGAAACATCGTCCAAAATAACCTTTATCATTTAATCACCAAATCATTTTCCTATACAAGGGATATCTATTTGATAAAACATAAGTTACCAAAATCAACTTCTTCTTGATCCATAAAAATAGAAAGTGCATTAGTCAGTCTGAAGGTCATAACAACAAACTCATAATGCCCATATCTTTATTTGAAGGTAGTTTTTGGAATATCATCATTCATCACCTTCAATTGATGATAACCAAAACGAAGATTAATCTAAGATAAGTATTGAGTCCCATCAAGTTGGTGAAATAAGTCATCAATTCTTGGAAGGGGGTATTTGTTATTCACTATGATCCCATTGAGTTCTCTATAATCAATTCATAGCTGCATCGATCCAGTCTTCTTCTACACAATGAGAACCGGTGCTTCCCAAGGAGACACACTTGGTCAGGTAAACCCGTTCTCCAAAAGATCTTGGAGTTCTTTCTTTAATTCATGTTGCTCCACATTTTCCATCTTACATAGGTTATTTGACATCAAATCAGATCCAGGTATGATTTCAATGGATAACTCTACCTCTCATTCTAGGGAGGTCCGAGTAACTCCTGAGGAAATACGTCAACTTATTCCTAGATGATGCGGAAATTTTCTAAAAGAATAAATCCATCATAAGAAACATATTTTATTTAAAAAAATTTTATCTAAAAAGTATTTTTTGTCTTAAAACATTATGCATAGAAAATTACATTTTTCTATAATTCGTTCATAATGATTCATAAAAAACATACGATTAACCAAACATATCCCCCGGGAGTGTTGTAACCACAAGTGAAACATGGCCGGTTGTTGTGTACATTTCTCGTTCGAGTCAAGCTCAATGTGGTGTTTTAGGGTTTTACCACTATGTACATTTGTTCCAGAGCCTCGTCTACCTACTTGTATCCAGATAGGGATGTATTTTCTTGATAAACCACTTAATCAATTCTCACCAAAATAAAATGAATATTTCCTAGATTTAAACATTTTTATAGGGTTCTTCCTAAATTTTTAATTTCCTAATTTCTAAAAATAACAATTGTTTCCTTTGATACCAACTATAGAATCCCGCCTTTTTATTACATAACCTTTCATTACATTTTACATACTGATGATCTTTGAAGTATAGTGTCTTAAAATTAGGAACATAATACATGAAAACAACATAAACATTATTATAAACCCCTTTTAAAGCATTATCAAAGGTTCATTCTATGTAGATTTACTGCATCTCATATCCTGGAGAAAGACATCAAAGGAAAGGGTGAGCAGAAGGCCCAGTAAGGGTAAACAACGAAATCAATGTACTTGTGATATCAATAAGAACTTCAATAAAAACATGAAGACATGGGAAATTGTAGAATAAGAATATCAGAAATAAAATAACTTGGAACATAACTTGAATATGTGGCTACAAAATTTCATTTAGACATTCATGAACATATCACCAAGGTACATTCCCAAGGTGTCATTAAAATTACCAAGGTTATTCACCAAGGTATCGTAAATCTTCTCATCTCAAGAGATTAATCCTTTACCCCATTCATTGGAGTGATATCAGGGTGCACCCTTAATATGTCTTAACATTAATGTGAGCCACATAGATTATAATCAAACATTTCATAAACAACCCAAATGGAATCAAAGAAATGGGTTTCATGTCAAAATCGTGACGTTTAAAAAGGGCTTAAAAATAAGATCATTATGTCATTAATAACCCATAGAAAGGGAGTGAGGGTTATATGTGTGTAAATTCTAGAATCAAGTATAAAATCTTCATATATACATGAATACTGATGGAAACAAAGTAAGTCTATCTATTCACACAAATAAACAAGGGAATTTTATGATAGAAAGAGATAGAAATTTTGAGACGAAATTTCTGCAGCATAACGACTATAGTAAATGGTTTTAGAAAACATTGAAAAGATAGGGTCCAAGGCCACCCACAGATAAATAAGTCATAATACAGTATGGGTACTGAATAAGATCATGGTATTGATATTTCAATTACATACCACATGAAAAAGGAAACAGGAAAAAAGAGAAGATGTAATTACTTTTACGAAACATTCGGCAGCCTAACGACGTCACTTAAAAATTCAGAAAACAAATTGATGAGAGTGGAGAAGGTATCTCAATAATTAGACATGAAATGGTCCAAAATGAGAACATATAAGAAAATAAATTCAACATAAAGCGATGTAATCTATGTGACACAACATAAAGGAAGTCATGACATAAAAGAGGAGGGTGAAAGGATCCCTTACCTTGAAGAGTAACTTCGGAAGCATGATGTTTGGGACCTTGGGAGGCTTGAAGGAGCTTTCGGAGGACTCTTTGAGAGGTAAGGAGACCAGAACTTTGTTAGGAAGGATTTTGAAATTAAATGAATTAGGGAAAGTATTGGTATTTATAAGAGAAGCGAGGGGACAAAGCATTAATTGCCAAGGGACACCTCATCAGTGGTATTGGAAAAACCATGGGTTTGCCCATGGAATATTCCCATGGTATTGGCCACTTAGGACACCTCTTACCTTATATTACTTTTCATAAGTTGACCAGAATTATTGCATAATTATTAAATCTGTAATGATGTCATTAAACACCTGAAACTCAAAAACTGTATTCTCACTATTCACCGAAAATTCAACTTTCTCAGAAAAATCCAAAAATTTCACCTTAACCAACTATCAATTCTATGATTTGAAAAAGGAAATACATTTTTTGAAAATAATTTTCTAAATATTTTTAATTTAATTTATAAATAAAAACAGTATTCACTGAAAATTCAATTTTTTCAGAAAAATCCATAAAATTCACCCTAATTAAATATTGATGCTCTGATTTCAAAAATAAACTCCATATTATGAAAATAATTTTCTAAATATTTCTAATTTAATTATTAAATAAAAACACTATTCACCTGAAAAACCTAATACATAACCAATAATTTCAAAATTAGTTATTTACCTATTTTATTGAATCACATTACTTAATCAAGGTGCCTAAATTATATTAATACACTCTTAAGTGAAGTTACTTAATCCATATGGTCACCATACTAATAATAAGCATAAAATAACTATTCCTAATTTACTATTCACCAAAAATTATGTTGATATTATTAGACTCTAAATTTCATACTGAACACAGCTGTATAAGACCATTTTTTGAAAATCATTAAACATTATTAATTATTTAATGTTTACATAAATATTTTAAAATATCCTTTTTCAAGAATTCGTCAATATTATACATATTATATTTATCCGTACATTTGAAAATTCACAAATGTCACCATAAGAAGACATCACAATTTTTATTTAAATCAAAGGATTACACAAGGAAGTAACGGTCTCGTTACATAACCCCTTATAACACCAGAATAGGGCCTAACTGTAAGGTGTGCTAGGGTGATAGAATCATGGGGCGACTCGGCCAAAACATCCCGAGTAGTGATTTATATCATCTTGAACTTCTCGTGAAGGTGATTCCATTACAGCTTCACACGATGAAGTTCAACTTGGGTTTGGTACAGAGCAAAGCCCAAAGTTGTACCTTCTTCCCAAGTTTCATCAGATGGGATTTCTATCAACCCGAGAATACTAGATTGGGTCATCAAATCTTCTTTCTATATTAATTAATCAAGATCACTTGTATTTATAGATAATAATCGCAACATTTAGTTTCCAATGGTTATATTGACCAACAATCATATAATAGATGAAAACCAATGGTCTTATTTTAACTATACTAATTTTATTAAATGAAATAGCTTTTTTGAGTGTAACATAAAATAACACACAGAGTTAGGAATCAAAATTTATTCAAAATTTTGTGTCGTTACACTGCCCAACAACTATATGTAAAGGTACCCAATATTGTACATAGAGAGAAATTGAATGCTTTTACTAATAGTCATTGTGTTGAGGACCACATGGTATTTAAATATATATTATTATATTAATCACGTTTTATATATAAACATGCATATGACCCAAAGATGAAATTTCATAAATTAATATTAAATTACATATTATTTATTTCCTATTTTTTCAAGGAAGAATGCATTGATATGGGCATAGAAGAAAATCCCTCACACTACGATGTAAATGCTTTTTTGTAGAAGCTGATCAACTCTGATAATTTTTCTTTAGATAAAATATTCATAAGGAAATATTATGTATTAAATATATTTTATTATTTATTTATCTTTATTTAATACATTCATAAAATTTAGGGCACCACATTTCCCGAACAGAAGTGTGGTTGGATGTTCATAAAAAATCTAATGGGAGTTTTGCTAATAAACCACCCAAGGATGTTATTGTAAGAAATAAATTTTCATTATAATAACATATTATAATTTTTCAATTTTTCATTATAAAATTAATCCAATCTGAATTTTATTTGATTTATAGGTAAAAATTTAAAACTATGGGATTCCAGTTAAGCTCAAGTAATGTTGATATCTACATTTATTACCATTACTAAAAATATAAGATGACCCTATCTTAGGATACCTTTCCCAATGATATAAATATTTCTATTATGAATAATATCTCTATAAAAAGTTCATGTAATTAAATATATAGTGGGAGATTTTGTAGCACGCTTATGTATTATATTTCTAATTTTCCATGTTTTCAAAGAAACTATACCTTTACAATCCTCAAGCATGTGTTTGTGTAATGTAATGAATGTTCATATAAAATTATATAATATCTATGTATGAGAATCCTCAGTCTCCATAGTTGATATAATAGGATATATTTAGTCAAACATAGGAAAACCCAATGAGAAAACATTAGTTATTTCCCTATGGAAATTCCTAACGATAAGTTTATGGGACAGACATACTATAACAAAATGTCATGGAAATTGGTAAATTACTGAGTTAGTGTTTTAGAAGAAATTAAATATTTATCTAGGTTATATAATTTGATTTTGATATGGAACATAGGTTTATAGGTCTAATAGCTCTGAAAATGATGCATATAGATGAACATTATCTCTACATAGTGCACCATTGTAGACCTTACTACAGACTAGATTTTACACTCCCAATGGATATTCTTTGGAATTTCAAACAGTTTTTATAAAAAATAATAAATAATATAAATATATGATAAGGTAAAATTAATTAGGATAAATATAAGGGTTCATAGAATAAAAATTATTCATGATTTAAACATACTAAAAGTAACTTCTTCATGACCATGTGGTTCCCCACTACAAATATTGTTTCTTAATCAATGCTTTATGGTCATAGTAAATTGTTTGAACCCAAAGAAACTATTTGATTTAAAATTGTAATGGATATAGAATACATTTTCATAATAATAAACAAAATTTTATGGGTTCTAGAATGACAATACACAATGTTATGCTAACACAACATTCTCATGCATTGAATCATAATGAAATTCAAAACGAACAAAAGAGGGGATAAAATTATATTAAAACATTCATGATGAAATGACCAATTTATTTTAGTGTATATTTTTATCCACTAGTTTTTGTAAAATTGATTTTTCCGTTGAAAATATATTTTTTTCTTCAGTTTTAAATACATGAAAAATTCAATTTTTCAATCTATCCTTTGTAAGGGGAATGGAAAAAATGATGGAATCTCATCAATAAAATAAATGTTAGTTATGAAATTTACTCCATAAAGTGGGATGTGTTTAAGAGATTATTTGTAAATAATTACATCCCTAGAATCATTCATTCCTAATAAGATAATTAATTCATTGAAATGAAATTGATGGTTAATGAATTTTCTATTAACACTGATGATTATTTCAATTGAGTTTCATGAATTGATAATTTCACCTCATAGAGAACATTTATAAGGGATTCATTCATCCATGTGTGAAACCATGGGATGAACCTGTTCTGTCCATTAAAATGAATGATTGATTGATGTGATTGTCCGTTGATTATCAGTATATGAGAAAGATCAAAATGAAGAATCTTTTACTTTACCTTATGTTCATGACCTATATGATCAACTATGTGGATTTCGATACTATTCCAATGTTTAATTTCATTCTAGATATCATCAATTATTGGTCAAGATAGAGGATATAGAAAAGCCAAAATTATGTAAATGGTTTAAGCACTATGAATATATAGTTATGTCATTCTGTCTTAATAATATCCTAGATATCTTCATAGATTTAATGGATAGAAACTTTTAAGGTTAACTTGATATATTATTTGAATTTATTATAGATTATATTACTTTATATTAAATTATCAAATAAGATCATGAATTTCACTTCATAATTTTACTAAAGACAAGAAGCATGAAGAAAATCAATGAAAAAATAACAAAATCTGAATTTTTCTTAAAAAAATTCCATTTTTTGGTTATATAAACTCAATATAGTTTATTTTAGTAGATCAATCAACAAAATATTATATTGACTATTATCCCAGACCAACCATGTAAAATGATATCTGTATATTTCTTGGTTTATATAGATATTATATATGGGACTAGTTAATTTATCAGGTCAATCTGACTAACTCACTATGTTAACATGGAAGGGAACTATGTTCCACTGGACAGATTGATATGAGGAAAAGTTAATTGAACTGAATAAGAGGTTAGTTATAAAACTTATGGTAACATTAAACTATAGTGTAGAAGAGTTTTTAAAATATATTTATTCATCAATGAAGGAATTGGGATCTATTCTCCTGATAATTTTCATGGTTATATATTATGCTTAAAAAAACTGGAAGTTATTAATATCAATTACCCAACTCATGATTTGGTGTTAGCTATGCTAATTGTTTCATTAATTATAGGGAGGCCTTGTCTGGATGGAGACAACTCTGATATATATATACCCAGTAAGAAACTTTAATGTATATATTCAAATAAAAAACGATTGATACGGGCGAACGAATATTATTAGAGATGATAAATGATTATTGATGCTTCATACAATACCACACTAAGAAAGAAAAAAAGGTGGTCAATGCTTTGAGATGAATGGTTAATGCTATCTTATCCACAATAGAGATCACAGAAGATCCAATATTTAGGTATTTTAAATGGATGGATCTTAAATCATAAATGTATTTATGAAGTATTGTGTTTTTTATTGAATGATCATAAATTTATCCAAGTGAACATTAAAGAGGTGTAGAAGGAAAATAAAGAACTAAAAAAGAAGAATAGAAATGTTCTTAAGTTTAAAAATGGCCATGATGGAATGATAGTGTTGAAAAGTCAAGTATGTTTTCCATCCATACACAATTTAATTGAGTTATTAGAGGTGTCTCATATATCTTCATTGTCTTCTCGTACTGGTAGTATGATGATTTATAGAGATTTGAAAGAGAATTTATGAAGGGTTGGTATGAAGAGATATATTGAAGATATCATATCCAAATTCTTGATATGTCAACAATATAAGGATAAGAGAAAATATTATAATGGGATTTTACATCAATTACCCACACCATATTATAAATGGGAAAATAACACGAAGGATTATTTTCATTAGCGTCCAAAAAATTTCTAAAGCTCATAATAAAATATGGGTTTTAATAAATCTCTTTATAAAGATATCACACATCATCACTATTATATAATATTTTTTATGGGTCATTTTCTAGTATGAAAATTATTGAAATTTTAAGGATTCATGGAGTACAATATTCTATTGTGACAGACTTGGATACAAGGATTACATCAATTATTTGGAAAAGTCTCTAATAGGATCAGCATATGGATCTATGTTTCAACACTACACATCACTGCAAGACAGATTCTTAGTCTAAGAGAATTATTAAAACCCTATTAGGTAACCTAACAGAATGTTCTAAGGATTTGAAAGTTGGTTCGGATCAATACCTTCCACATTTTGAATTTTCATACAATAATATCATCCATATGATCCTTCGAACACATCCTTATGACTCCCACTAATTAATGAAGTGTAAAATTAAAAACTTATAGACAGAAGATAAGGGAAAAAATATTAGGACAATAGTTAGATAGAAAAATAAGAGCAATGGTTATTATCATTCTTGAACAAAACATCATATCTCACTATCCATAGAAAAGTTATATTTATAATCATTTGTGAGGTCTTAAATTTGATGTTGGTGATAATTTATTTCTATGAATTTATATATAGAATTAATATATGAGATTCATAAAAAAATATAATATAATACCTATGTATACTAATCTAATTTATATTATTTATTTTATTGGGATGGCATCCTATTAGTCAGTACTTCCTCTAAACTGATCCTAAGATCAGGATATCTTCCATGTATCTCTCCAAAGGATGAACATACATAACCCTTCACATGTACTAAACTTAGAGGTGATACTGTTGGATTAGGATCTTTCATATAAGGAATATGCATTGAATATTCTAGATCATATAGATAATTTTCTTCAAAATGGGACCACAATCATGGTTAATGATTTGTAGTTAAACAACAAGTTTGAATAAACTATATGAGAACATGAGGATATGATAAGGCAATAGTATCCTAATTTTTATTATGAGAGTAGAGAATTTCTAGGTTAAAAAAAATTTTATGGTGGGTAGAATATAAAACCCTAAGTATTTATGAATTATTATTTTTTCTAATAAATTAATCATCATTGTAATTTTTTGTTACACGGAGCACAATGTTTTTCTTACAATACATGTAACCCATAACTTTGAAAAAATATGATATATTGTTAATATTATTATTTAAATAGAACGATTATAACATAACGAATAATAAAATTACATGAATATTAATAAATATTTTCTATAAATAATTTATGATGGTTTTATATATGGAAAACATATTGATAATAATGTACTTAATTTTTTAAATGTTTTTATATGTTTGGAAAATATTATTTTCTCAAAAATTATTATTTTTAATTATCATTGGAAAGAATAATAATATTAATTTTTTAAAAATTTATAAAATCAATTTTATTTTATCAATCAAAATATCAAATGTATCTTAGGTATAATTTTGGGTATTATTCTGAATAGATCATTTTTTGATGAATATTGAAAAAGACTAGTTCTTATTCAAAACAAAATTTCATTTTAAGAATTTCAAAGGTTAATTTTTTAAAAACATTTATTTTTATGTAAGATTAGTTAAATTATATATCCATTAATGGGTTTTAGATCATTATAATAATTTCTATATATAATTTAGATATAAAATGTTTTTAATCTATTGATTATTTAATTTTTGAAAAGCTTCTCTATCACTGTGTCCACCAGATTAATTTTAAAGAAAATTAGTTCACTTATATGAAATAATGAAAAATGTATTAGTTATCTATAACCAGAATAATTTATGTTATATAATAATGAAGTCTTAGTTTTTCTACATAATTAATAGTAAAAAATAACGAATTTACATATCATATTGATGGTTAGAACGGGTCTAAAACCGGTTTAAATTAAAATTTATCTATTTAAATTGAACAAAAATGGGTCCAAAATATATACTATGGCCATGTTTCGGTGTTATCTCTTATATGAAAAATTATGGTCCATTTTTATGCCTTATTCCAAGTGAAAAATGTGGAAATAATGTTTTTATTTCAGAATGTAAGTTGTATAAAACTCATCCCACTTATAAATTTCCACCCCAATCTCCTCTAATATTGACAATAAAAAATAATTTTGTTCCTAAATATAATCTTAAATGACATCCCCAATTCCTTAATATCGTAATACAATCCATATTTTTCATTGAAATCTAGCTTATTAAATCTTTTGTTGAAAAGCAAAGGAGTTTACCTGAAGAAGAGGTAATGTTCATCATTGATCATTTTCATTTTATTTCTTCCTAGACCAAATTTAATTTTTTAAGACAATTTGATATAGTAAAATGAATATATTACATATAATTATATTCTTCTTATTTATATTCATGTCCTGTAATCATCTTCAGTTCAATCAAATTGGATATAAAATCATCATTCATTTTTCCGGCGGACTACCTCCTTAAAAAATGATGTTATTGATTTTACATATCCACCTATCAAAACTATATATAATAATATTTTAATTGTTTAAATATTATATTTGAGATGTTTTTATGATTAAATAATTATTTTATCACGTGTTCCTTCTAACTTTACATTCCATTTGAATATGATAACATCAATCATCTATAAGACAGACTAACACCTCATGAAGCGATGGGATTTGTTCACTCATTACATATATGGTAATAATGATAGGTTTAACTAAAATATTGGATATAAATTTAATAAAAATTATTATTTTATTGAAATAAATTAATTTTTTTAGTCTTGATCGTACCACGATTCAATGTTTTATTCCACCCTTACACCGCCGTTTTAAACTAGTTTTGTAATGAATATTATAAATATAATAATAAATTTCACTTCATGTTTGAATAAATCAATTAATTTTAATCAATATTATTATGGAAAATGTTACTTGTTTTTATTGTTTCAATGTAGGTGGAGGTGATTTGGAGGGCCTTTGATGAAGTGGTTGAAAAATGGGCCAAAATTGCATGGATCCATGGTCATCTGTCCACTGTTTTGCATAGTACACGAAATTCGTGCATCCAAATGGACTGAAATTTTTTGGGCCTGTCCAAAATTTAATTGGATACATTACATATTCAGGAACCCAATGATGATTCGGATTTTATGGGGCCCATCCGAACTGATATGTCCAAGCCACCGAATTTGGACCAAGTCAAATGAGGTGTTCTGTATTGTATCAATAGCTTGAGCTGTATTTGTCCAAAAGGTGCCAAACGTTTGGTGGAGACAGTCAAGAGGCCGGGCTACAACTTTTCTATTTTTTCCAAAGCGAGATAAGACAGTCTGAAGGCCAAAATGCGTCGTGAAAGTGGATTGATGAAATCTGTGTGCCTAAAACCACCTTCCAATTTTCCTATAAAATGGAACCTTGGGCTCTCCATTTGTAAGTTCGTCCAAGAGACATTGTGCTGCCATTTTGTAGTCCCCATGGAGTCTTCTAAACATACCTAGAGGTTATGGAGGCTATGATAGGTGCTACTTCAACATCTTTCTCTTCCTCCTCTCCCATGGGTTTCTAAACCCCTTTTGATCACCCGGGGAGGAACGTGATGTACATCCCGAGCATCATGTTTGTAATATTTGAATGATATTTTAAATTACAGATTGTTGTGTTGTTTTTCATCATATTCTATTCTTATTTATCGAGTTATGTACTGGTAAGTCATGCTCAACTCATATGATCATGTTTGGGGGTACACATTCATGTGATGTTTCACACACCATTCACCACTTTCCTTCCCCCTTTCAATTGCGGTGTTTGTGTGGTTTATATTGGTCAATTGAACTCACACATGTACTTTCAAGGATATGTACATTTATTTCATGGTATCACAAATAAATAACACACAAATCTGGATAGCGCATCGAGTTTTTCGTGTGTTGCCTTGGTGAGTTTTGGTTATGAAGTTAAACACAATTCACCCAATCATCGGTGGTGTCCGGTGAATCATTGTGTGTTTTCGACTGAACCCTAGGAGTTATTCTAGTATAAACTCAGTAACATTCTATTTCTAGGTGTTACAAACCAGGGATTAAAATATCATAATGCCATCCCTTGAAGTGATGAAGGATGAGCATCATAAGACTTCCCCGGGTTGATCACGCTTAATCAATCTTGTTCATTTCTACTTTGTTTTATCACTTTCATTTTCTATTTTCATCATTAATCATAAAACCCCCAAGTTTCACAAAACCTATTTCACCTTCTACTTTCATAATCAGAACCATCTTTTTATATTAATAATCTAAGGCTCCGTCGAGAGATGACCTAGGGTTGCTGCTATACTGCGGAAATTCTAGTCAAAATTAAACAACTAATTTGACGCGCTCGACAACGCGGTCAAATTTTGGCGCCGTTTCCGGGGATCCAAGATCAATTTTTTTCTTTTTCTTTCTTTACTTTTATTAGGTTATTTTATTTCTTGGTGGATACATTCCTGGGTTAGTTAGGATTTTTCATCGTTTTCTTCTCTTGTTTTCTCCTTTTGGCCTTCTTTATGGTATTTTTATTTTCCCCCATCAACAATTTCGAAATTCCATGATGTGGTGACCATAAAGTGGGGAAAGTAAAAATACCATAAAGAAGGCTAAAAAGAAATTTGTGTATGAGTTTACCATCAAAGTGTGATTTTTATTGAATTGGATTTCTGTCAATGATATAAATGGTCGTATCTATGTGAAACCATTAAGATGATTAATGCCCTTTGTGTGAGTAGTTTTTTTTTTGGAAAACCATGTCACTAATATCTCCAAAAAGATTTTCACCTAACCAAAAATTGGGATTATTTCTTACTTCATATAACGTAAATATATGTTGGGTTAATATTTTTCAGCTTTAAATGATATTTCCATACTTTCGTTTCTTATCCGATCTGTTTCGTTATTGTACCAGATTGACCTATGTGTGTGTACCTAATGTCCGACTATTCTACGCCCTCAAAAAAAATTGTTGTGTCTTGGGCAGGTCAAAAACCACTCCTCCTCAACCTTTGATCTTTTTATAACTATTTCAATTAGTGTCGTGAGGAGATCAAACAAGGGTTGAGAGATGAGTGTGAGATTTGTTCTAATTGCAACTTCAAAAAAAATTATAATAAATGAGGGGAGTGATGAAATGTGAAACATATGGTGATATCTAGGTCGGGAGTTTATGGTTTGACTTATGGGAATGCTTAAATGAGTGGGTCTTGAAATATGATTGCAAAGGATGTAGGAAAGGTTCGGTGACAAAATCATTTAAGCTGAAAAATGTTAAAATAACATATATTTATTGGATATCAAGTGGAAAGAATAGCATGGAATGGTTTTCACACACACACATGGAGATCTAGTGTCATGGTTTACTTCTGAATTCATTTCTCAATTGGGTATCATGAATCTTTTTGAATTTCAATATGATATGATTTATGAGACATCTTTTTCTTTTTTCATTAGGAAGAACTCCTTGGTGTGGTTCATGCATTGATCACTTTACTTTAAATAAAATTTCTCAAATGATAAATTTTCAGGATTTTGGAAATATATATATATATGAATCATTGTATTTGGATATGTAAATTTTCCCAGGAGTGAAAATGATTAGGTGTGGGGGTGTGATCGTACCACGATTCACTATTTTATTCCACCCTTACACCACCATTTTAAACTAGTTTTGTAATGAATATTACAAATATAATAATAAATTTCAAAACATGTTTGAATAAATCAATTAATGTTAATCAATATTATAATGGGAAATGTTACTTGTTTTTATTGTTTCAATGTAGGTGGAGGTGATTTGGAGTGCCTTTGATGAAGTGGAAGAAAAATGGGCCAAAATTGCATGGATCCATGGATATCTGTCCACTCTTTTTCATAGTACACGAAATCCGTGCATCCAAATGGGCTGAAATTTTTTGGTCCTGTCCAAAATTTAATAGGCTACATGTAATATTAAGGAACCCAATGCTGATTCGGATTCAATGGGCCCCATCCGAACTGATCCTTCCAAGCCACCGAATTTGGACCAAGTCAAATGAGGTGTTCTGTATTGTATCAATATCGTGAGCTGCAGTTGTCCAAACGGTGCCAAACATTTGGTGGAGACAGACAAGAGGCAGGGCTACAACGATTCTATTTTCTCCAAAGCGAGATAAGACTGTCTGAAGGCCGAAACTCATCGTGAAAGTGGATTGATGAAATATGTGTGCCTAAAACCACCTTCCAATTTTCCTATAAAATGGCACCTTGGGCTCCCCATTTGTAAGTTCGGACAAGAGGCAAGGTGCTGCCATTTTGGAGTCCCCAAGGAGTCTTCTCAACATACCGAGAGGTTATGGAGGCTATAAGAGGTGCTACTTCAACATCTTTCTCTTCCTCCTCTCCCATGGGTTTCTAAACCCCTTGTGATCACCCGGCGGAGGAACGTGATGTACATCCCGAGCTTCATGTTTGTAATATTTGAATGATATTTTAAATTTAAGATTGTTGTGTTGTTTTTCATAATCTTCTATTCTTATTTTATTGAGTTATGTACTGGTATGTCATGCTCAACTCATATGATCGTGTTTGGGGGTAACCATTCATGTGATGTTTTACACACCGTTCACCACTTTCTTTCCCCCTTTCAATTGTGGTTTTTGTGTGGTTTATATTGGTCAATTGAACTCACACAAGCACTTTAAAGGCTATGTACATTTATGTCATTGTATCAAAAAGAAATAACATACAAATCTGGACATCGCATCGTGTTTTTTGTGTGTTTCCTTGGTGTGTTTTGGTTATGAAGTTAAACACAATTCACCCAATCATCGGCGGTGTCCGATGAATCATTGTGTGTTTTCGACTGAACCCTTGGAGGTATCCTAGTATAAAATCAGTAACATTCTAGTTCTAGGTGTTACAAACCAGTTATTGAAAGATCATAACCCCATCCCTTGAAGCGATGAAGGATGAGCATCACAAGACTTCTCTGGGTTGACCATGCTTAATCAATCTTGTTCATTTCTACTTTGTTTTATTGCTTTCATTTTCTATTTTCATCATTAATCATAAAATCCCCAAGTTCCAAAAAACCTAATTCACCTTCTACTTTCATAATCAAAACCCTCTTTTTAAATTAATGATCTAAGGCTTCGTCAAGAGACGACCTAGGGTTGCTGCTATACTGTAGAAATTCTAGTCAAAATTAAACAACTAATTTGACGCGCTCGACAACGCGGTCAAATTTTGGCGCCGTTGCCGGGGAGCCAAGATCATTTTTTTTCTTTCTTTCTTTATTTCATTTTATTTATTTATTTTAAATCTTAATTATTACTCCTTTAAATACCCCACCCCCATTTGATTGTTTTTTGTTTTGGGTTTTGTCTTTATTTTTTGTTGTTTTTTGGTGTGTTCTTTATCTCTCTCTCTCTCTCTTCTTCCACATCTCCCTCTCTAATTCTATAGTATAAAATTCTATTCTTCTTTCACCCTTCATGAGTTTCTCTTTTATCAATCTTAAATCAAAAAAACACAACAAACAATCAATCAATCAAACTGGACATCATTGTTGCATGACATGATCTGGTAAAGGAACACTACTTGAATTTGATCCTGAAATTGAAAAGTCACTTCACACACAAATCAAGGAATCTAGATAAGGTCAATCAAGTAACATTGTGGAAACCCATTTAGAACCTCAAGTGGTTCTAAACCAACCCAAAATTGAACCCAATCAAACCCAAGAAAACATGTCTACAAATAATCAAACTTTAATAGAACTCACTACCCCTGATGTGGAGTACCAACTTGCGTACATTCAATATCCCGAGGAAGCAGCCAACTTTGAGCTTAGATCAGGTCTCATCCAACTTCTTCCAAAATTCCATGGTCTTCCCGGAGATGACCCTCACAAACATCTAAAAGAGTTTCACATAGTGTTCTCCACCATGAAACCCCAAAATATGTCTGAGGACCTCATTATGTTTAGGGCCTTCCCTTTCTCCCTTGATGGTGTAGCCAAAGATTGGATATACTATTTTCCTTCCACAATTGGGGGCTGGAATGACCTAAAAAGACTTTTTCTAGAGAAGTTCTTCCTTGCCTCCCGAACTACATCAATTAGGAAAGAAATATGTGGAATTAGGCCATCACAAGGAGAGACCCTTCATGAATACTGGGAGAGATTCAAGAGACTTTGCTCAAGCTGCCCCCACCACCAGATTAGTGAACAACTATTAATCCAATACTTCAATGAGGGACTTATCCCCATGGATCGTGGAATGATTGATGTTGCGGCTGGTGGTGCCCTAGTTGACAAAACTCCTACTGCCGCTCGTGACTTAATAGCCAACATGGCTCAAAATGCACAACAATTTGGTACACGAGCTATTGCACCAACCCGAGGAGTTCATGAGGTAAGTCATTCGGCCCTAGAACAAAAGGTAGATACTAAACTTGATGATATGCATACCATTCTAAGGCAACTAGCTCAAGCACAAGGTAACTCACACTCTACTTCTATTCCATTACATTGTGGGATTTGTTCTGATAACACTCATTTTCCTGACCAGTGCCCACAACATCAAGATTCATCTGAGTCCTGTGCAGCTGTGTTCCCAGGGTGTTCATTCCAACAAGCACCTCCCTTCAAGAAAGAACAATTCAGCCCAAATCCAAATCCATGGTGGCAACCACAACCCCAATACCGACAAGGAGGAAACTCAAGCTACCCGAAGCATAATTGGTATCAACAAGGCCAAGGTATGAAACATTCTTATCCTTCAACTTCTCAAAACAACCATCCTCCTCCTCCCAAATCTGAACCAAGCCTCGAGGACATGGTGAAACAAATGGAAACCCAGAACCTTCAGTTCCAACAGACCACACAATCGGCAATTCAAGACCTACGAACTCAAGTGGGACAATTGGCGAACACCATCAGTGAACTTAAGATGCACGGTTCTGGACAACTACCATCCCAACCCATTTCCAATCCGAAGGATAAAGGTAATGTATGTGGAATTACACTTCGTAGTGGTAAAGAAGCTTCTCCTTCTACTGATTCTATGAAACAGGTATGTCCCCCTCTTGAAAATGCTCCTTCCCAACCCTCAAAAATTTCATTTAATGAAAAACAAAACAAAAAGGGCAATCAAATTATCATTGATGATTCAAATGAACAATCAATTCCTCTTCCTTTCCCTCAAAGACTCTCTAAATCTAATAAAAACTTTGTAATGAGATTGACAATGAAATAATGGATAAATTTAAAAAAATTCAAGTTAATATTCCATTGTTGGATGCAGTCAAGAAAATTCCCCGTTATGCGAAATTTCATAAAGAGCTTTGCACCCATAGAAGGAGGTTGAAGGGGAATGAGAGAGTAAACCTGGGGAGGAATGTCTCGGCCTTGATTCAACCAGAAATGCCAACCAAATGCAAGGATCCGGGCACATTCACGATACCATGTACCATAGTGGAGACCTTCTTTTCTGATCCTATGCTATATTTAGGTGCTTCCATTAATTTGATGCCTCACTCCGTTTATACATCTCTACAGGTTGGAGAGCTTCAACCAACAGGAATTATCGTGAAACTTGCCAACAAGAGTACAACGCATCGAAAAGGATTGATTGAGGATGTCCTTGTTATAGTGAAGAATCTCATCTTCCCCGTTGATTTCTACATTCTTGAGATGGAAGATACCGAACCCAAGGACATGCCCCTCTCATACTTGGGAGGCCATTCTTAAAAACAGAAAAGATGATCATCAACGTTCACAATGGTACGCTATCCATGGAATTCGGAGGAGAAAAGGTATGTTTTAACATCCTTGAGGCTATGAAACACCCTGTTCAAGAGCACTCCACTCTTCCTGTCTATTCGATGGAAGTGCTCTCAAACGATGAACACACACACAATTCTCTACTCAACCCAAAGTCCAATTCTTTTTTGTTTTCTTCACCCTTGGATGATTTGAGTTTTGGTTCTTCTTTTGAATGTTATGTGGGTTAAGAAAAATGTAAATTTTGTGCTTTAATTGATGAGTGTGTTTATACTGAGGTACCCATGACTATCGATGATTCTAAAAATCTCATTTCAATAGATTCTATTTCCATTGAGAATAAACATGAGCAGATAGATAGTTTCATAGACCTCACTCCCCCTACATCCCCTCCCTCAATCCAGAAACAACCAGTGTTTGAACTTAAAAAACTTCTTTCTAATTTAAAAGATGCATATATTGAGGGTATTGACCAATTGCCCGTCATTATTTCCAATAACCTCTCTCCACAACAGGAATTGAAACAGCTCAAACTTTTAAGAGAGTATAAAAAGGCAATAGGATGGACCTTGGCTGATATTCCCGGGATTAGCCCATCTATTTTTATGCACCATATATTTTTGGATGATAAGGATAAACCCGTAAGACAATCTCAACTCCGGTTGAATCCCACTCTCCTTGAAGTGGTAAAATTGGAAGTCAGTAAATTACTTGCTGCAGGGTTCATTTATCCTATATCTGATAGTAAATGGGTTAGCCCAGTGCAAATTGTGCTTAAAAAATAGGAGTAACAGTTGTGTCAAAGGAAAGGAATGAATTGGTTCCAACACGTGTGAAAAACTGTTGGCGAGTCTGTATTGACTACCGTCGACTGAATCAAGCCACACGGAAGGACCACTTTCCTTTACCTTTCAATGACCAAAAGTTAGAATGATTGGCTGGTAAGTCTCATTATTGTTTCCTTGATGGCTATTCGGGTTATTTCCAAATCCATATAGCCCCTGAGGATCAAGAAAAGACAACATTTACCTATCTATTTGGCACATTTGCGTACAGAAGGATGCCATTCGGTCTATGTAATGATCCTGGTACTTTTTAGCGTTGTATGTTGAGTATTTTTTTGAGTACCTTGAGAGTTGTATGCAAGTCTTTATGGATTATTTCACGGTTTATGGTTCTTCTTTTGATGATTGTTTGGAAAACATAGGTTCTATCCTCCACCGCTGCATTGAAAAAGATCTTGTTTTGAATTATGAAAAATGTCATTTCTTGGTTTAGCGGGGGATAGTTCTTGGGAATATCATTTCAAATAAGGGAATTCAGGTTGATAAATCTAAAATTGAATGAATTTCATCCCTTTCATTTCCAAAATGTCTTCGTGAGGTGCGGTCTTTCTTGGGTCATGATGGTTTTTACCGACGATTCATTAAAGACTTTAGTAAGATCGCACTTCCCTTATCTCGGTTATTACAAAAGGATTCTGAGTTTGTGTTTGATAAAAATTGTGAGGATGTATTCAATTCACTAAAAAAGAGTCTCACATCACCTCCCATAATCCAACCACCTAGGTGGGATCTCCCCTTCGAGCTTATGTGCGATGCCTCTAACTTTGCAGTTGGGGCAGTTTTATCACAAAGGGTTGAAAAGGCTCCTCATGTCATTGTGTATGCCTCGCATACCCTTGACCCTGCCCAGGTAAACTACACAATCACAGAAAAAGAACTCCTTTCTATTGTGTTTTTGTTGGAAAAATTTTGTTCATCTCTTATTGGGTCAAAAGTGATTGTGTTTTCTGACCATGTTGCCCTTCGTTTCATCCTAAAGAAACCTGAATCCAAACCCCGCCTCATTCGGTGGATGATCCTCCTCCAAGAGTTTGACAATGAGATTAGAAATAAGAGAGGAGTGGAGAATGTTGTAGCTGACCACATTAGTAGGATTTCCCCACCATTGGACCATCATGTTGACTCACTCCTACCCATTGGATAATTCTTCCCTCATGAGAACCTTTGTGATGTCATGGACCTTACCCCCTGGTATGCGGACATTGTGAATTTTCGAGCAACATCTAGGGTCCCCCCTGATTTTAGCACTTCACAATCCTAGAGACTTAAGCATGACTCTCGATGGTACATTTGGGATGACCCATACTTGTGGAGAATTTGTAGTGACCAGGTTGTTCGTAGGTGTGTCCTTGACCATGAGTTCACCTCTATTTTGACCTTCTGCCACACCTTGGCATGTGGGGGCCACTTTGTCTCTCAACGTACAGCTCGAAAGGTCCTTGACTCGGGATTATATTGGCCAACATTGTATAGAGATGCCTATAGGTTTTGTAAATCATGTACTCGATGTCAATTCACAGGGAATATCTCCAAGGGGAATGAACTTCCCCAACAACCCATGTTATTTTGTGAGATCTTCGATGCATGGGGCATTGCCTTCATGGGGAATTTTCCAAATTAATTTGGCTTTGTGTACATCGTATTGGTTGTTGACTATGTATCTAAATGGGTGGAATCAAAGGCCACCAGGACTGATGACTCTCGAGTGGTTGTTGATTTTGTGAGGTCCCAGATTTTCAGTAGGTTTGGTCTACCAAGATTCATCATTAGTGATCAGGGTTCACATTTTTGCAATCGTAACATGAAAAACATGCTTCGTAAGTATGGGGTTGTTCATAAAGTCTCCACTGCATATCATCCCTAAACTAACGGACAAGCAGAAATTTCAAATCGGGAAGTTAGGCGAATCTTGGAGAAAACGGTAAAACCCAATAGGAACGATTGGAGTTTGCGCTTGGATGGTGCACTTTGGGCATACCGTACTGCTTTTAAAACACCGAATAAAATGTCACCATATAGGATTGTGTTGGAAAATATTGTCACCTCCCAGTAGAGGTAGAACACCATGCATATTGGGCTATTAAACAATGTAATATGAACCTTTCATACGCATGTGAGGAAAGAAAGCTGCATATTCAAGAGTTGGAAGAAATTCGACGTGATGCATATGACAACTACCCAGTCTATAAAGAGAAGAAAAAGGCTATTCATGATGGCATGATTCACCAGCGGAAGTTCCATATTGGTGAGAAGGTCCTCATGTACAATTCGAGGATTAAGCTCCACCCAGGTAAGCTTCGTTCCCGATGGCTCGGTCCTTATACTGTTACTAATGTTTACCCTTTCGGTGCAATACAGTTTTTGCATGAGCAGAGTGGACGGAGTCTTACCGTCAATGGGCAGTGACTTAAACACTTCTATGAGTATTTTCCAAAGAATACGATGGAGGAAATCCACATTCTTGACGCATCATACCAATAAAATACACCAGGTTTTATCCTTCCTTGTCACATTTTCAATTATTTCATTGAGGACACTGCACATTCTTGGTGTGGGGGGGTGGATACATTCTTGGGTTAGTTAGGATTTTTCATCGTTTTCTCCTTTTGTTTTCTCTTTTTGGCCTTCTCTATGGTATTTTTATTTTTCCCCATCAACAATTTCGAAATTCCATGATGTGGCGACCATAAAGTGGGGAATGTAAAAATACCACAACGAAGGCTAAAAAGAATTTGTGTATGAGTTTACCATCAAGGAATGATTTTTAGTGAATTGGTTTTTTTTCAATGATATAAATGGTCGTATCTATGTGAAACCTTTGAGATGATTGATGCCCTTTTTGTGATTAGTTTTTTTTGGAAATCTGTGTCACTAATATCTCCACAAATTTTTGCACCAAACCACAAATTGTGATTATTTCTTACTTAATATAAGGTAAATATATGTTGGGTTAATATTTTTCAGCTTTAAATGATATTTCCATACATTCTTTCCTTATCCGGTCTGTTTCATTACTATACTAGATTGACCAATGCATGTGTACCTAGTGTCAGAATATTGTATTCCCTCAATAAAAATTGTTGTGTCTTGGGCAGGTCAAAACCCACTCCTCCTCAACCTTTGATCTTGTTATAACTATTGCAATTAGTGTCATGAGGAGATCAAACAAGGGTTGAGAGATGAGTGTGAGAATTTTTCAAATTGCAACTTCAAAAAAAAAATATAATAAATGGGGGGAGTGATGAAATGTGCAACATATGGGGATATCTAGGTTGGGAGCTTATGGTTTGACTTCTAGGAATTCTTAAATGAGTGGGTCTTGAAATATGATTGCAAAGGATGTAGGACAGGTTCGTTGACAAAATCATTTAAGCTGAAAAATGTTAAAATAACATATATTTATTGGATATCAGTGGAAAGAATAGCATGGAATGGTTTTCACACACACACCTGGAGATTTAGTGTCATGGTTTACTTCTGAATTCTTTTCTCAATTGGGTATCATGAATCTTTTTGAATTTCACTATGATATGATTTATGAGACATCTTTTTCTTTTTCACTAGGAAGAACTCCTTGGTGTGGTTCGTGCATTGATCACATTACTTTAAATAAAATTTATTCAAATGATAAATCTTCAGGATTTTGGAAATATATATATATGAATCATTGTATTTGGATATGTGAATTTTCCCAAGAGTGCAAATGTTTAGGTGTGGGGGTGTGATCGTACCATGATTCACTGTTTTATTCCACCCTTACACCGTCGTTTTAAACTAGTTTTGTAATGAATACTACAAATATAATAATAAATTTCACTTCATGTTTTAATAAATCAATTAATGTTAATCAATATTATAATGGGCAATGTTACTTGTTTTTATTGTTTCAATGTAGGTGGAGGGGATTTGGAGGGCCTTGGATGAAGTGGAAGAAAAATGGGCCAAAATTGCATGGAAACATGGACATCTGTCCACTGTGTTGCATAGTACACGAAATACGTGAATCCAAATGGGGTGAAATTTTGTGGTCATGTCCAAACATTAATAGGATACATTTCATATTAAGGAACCGAATGCTGATTCGGATTCTATGGGGCACATCCGAACTAATATGTCCAAGACACCGAATTTGGACCATGTCAAATGCGTTGTTATGTATTTTATAAATATCGTGAGCTGTAGTTGTCTAAACAGTGCCAAACATTCGATGGAGACAGTCAAGAGGCAGGGCTACAACTTTTCTATTTTCTCCAAAGCGAGATAAGACTGTCTGATGGCCGAAACGCGTCGTGCAAGTGGATTGATGAAATCTGTGTGCCTAAAACCACCTTCCAATTTCCCTATAAAATGGAACCATGAGCTCCCCATTTGTATGTTCGGCCAAGAGGAAAGGTGCTGCCATTTTATAGGAAAATTGTAAGGTGGTTTTAGGCACACATATTTCATCAATCCACTTGTACGATGTGTTTCGGCCTTCAGACAATCTTAACTCACTTTGGAGAAAATAGAAATGTTGTAGCCCTACCTCTTGAATGTCTCCATCGAATGTTTGGCACTGTTTGGAAGACTACAGCTCAAGATATTGATAAAATACAAAACACCGAATTTGACTTGGTCCAAATTCGGTGGCTTGGACAGATCAGTTCGGATGGGCCCCATAGATTCCGAATCAACATTGGGTTTCTTAATATGAAATGTAGCTTAATAATGTTTTGATAGGACCACAAAATTTCGGCCCATTTGGATGCACGGATTTCGTGTACTATGCAAAACAGTGGACAGATATCCATGGATCCATACAATTTTGGGCCATTTTTCTTCCACTTCATCAGAGGCACTCCAAATCACCTCCACCTATATTGAAACAATAAAAACAAGTAACATTTCCCATTATAATATTGATTAACATTAGTTTATTTATTCAAACATGAAGTGAAATTTATTATTATATTTGTAATATTAATTACAAAACTAGTTTAAAATGGCGGTGTAAGGGTTGAAAAAAACAGTGAATCGTGGTACGATCAAGTCTTTCCTTACTTTTGGATGTTGGAAAAAACCTTCATGCATAAACATGTCATACCTTCTCCATTAACGGTGTATTTTATTTTTTTTCTCTAACATTTATGGATCACATTAAATAAATATATATTATATATATATATATTATATTTATATAATGGTTTATATAGTGAATATAATAGAACCATGATTGATATAATAGGAACAACAAATAAAGATTCAAAACTAAAAAGAAAAACAAAGCTTTTTTTTACCAGAAACATAACTTTAACATGTCACTGTTAATAGATAGTAAATCAAATGTCCTACAAAATTTATATATGTTATGATGTATCTAATTATATTAAAATAATTTATTTTTCATCAAATTAAATTTATTATACAAGAGTTTATAACATTTATGAAAGATTCAAGACTTAAGATAAGTGATTTCCTTCTAACATTTATTTTTTGTCAGAAAAATGCCATATTAAATATATTTTTCTTTAATGTTATGTGTATAAAAAACAAGAGGTTTTTTATGATTATTATACTGATAATTTTTTTATTTATATATCATTTTTATTAACTCTCTAACTTGGGGATTAAAGATAACATGTAGCCAAAGTGGTAATTGGTTTGACGTATAATCTCAATGTTTATAAGGTCTATTTATTTTTTTTATTCTAATGATAAAATAATGTGATCCATATCAAAATAATATCAATAAATTTCCTCTAAAAAATATATTTCTAGATAATACATGTTTTTATTTATTTTTTTCCCTTTATACACTTGATATCTCAAAAACCCATTTTAAAGAAAATTGATTTTTTTTCCTCTTTTCAGTTGAAAAAACATTATCTTCTATGAATATCATTAATAAAAAATTTTAAAAATTGATTGAATACTCTTTTATGATTGTTTAAATTATGTTTTACCCTTTTTACATTATAATTTTTTTTCAAAATAACTTGTCATGTTGATTTCCAAACATGTGTTGTTTTGATTTTACTGAAAATATGAAAGGAATCGTTGTTTTAACGTGTTCACCATGAAATAAAATTTACAAGTGTCATTAAATTTACATTACATGATGATATATTTATATTATTTCATCATGGTTATTTCAAATGAAAATTATTTTAACATTATTTTATGAATTTTTTATTTTAAAATTAATTTTCATATAACAAATTTTTTTCTAACAAAATGTTGCAATTGATTTTTATTTCAAAATAATTTCACATATAACATGATATACATTGATGGTACATATTTTTCACTATAGTTATTTACCATTTATACCCTTTATAATTCTTTCACTAGATGATTTATGTTTTTTATTAAAATATCTTTTTTAAAAACCCATTTATCTTCCATAGATTATACCATCATAAAACTCTTATGAATCCTGTAACATTTTCCACTGGTTATACATTGATGAAATGATGAAATTATTCAGAAACATCATTCATTTTCGGGGATCTGATATGATTTATTTATTTATGGAATTTTGTAAAATTTATATATTCTTTTCCTCATGTGGTGGTAGTGACGTATATCTCCCTCCAGTTAATTTAGTAATGATTAATCAATAATGAGATCAAAGGGAAAATGTGTGGTTATCCCAAGCCTGAAAGAGAGAACATGGGAGTTCATTAAATTCTGAAAAGTGGGTACACTATAGACTATACCAATCATGATGTAGGTACACATGTTGTTATCCCAATCCTAACATGTTAAGAAATTTATGGTGGGTAGCTTTGATATACTTATTTCAAATATTATGTATATACCTAAAATTTATGTCATCTACCAATGTTATTATCTCATGGATCAGATTATTTGATTCCATTATGATTCATTTGTTACTAACATCCATGATTTAATCCATTTCTCATTTTTATAATCTATTTTATGTTGGTTATGGTTTTAATATTTTATTCTCATTTTCTCATTCTCATATTTTGCTGTTATAATGAAATATCCCTTGTTTTCCATTACTAATGAACTAATTTAAATTCAATTATGTTCTTTCCCTAGGTTATAAAGAATTGTATTATCTATGATAAGTTTAATATGGGATATATGTAATAATAACATATTGAGTGATGACATATCTCACTAATGGACTAATTGTTTATGTTCCCATGTTTCTAAAGAAATAATACCATTATAATCCTCAAGCATATATTTGTGTAATGTAATGAATATTCATCTAAAAAATGTAATATCTATTTATTAGAATCTTATGTCCCTATAAAAGGTTTGAATTGATTATCTATATAAACTTTTATCTGATCCCACACTATAACCAGATGCTGACATAAATCCAGAATCCTCACCAATGCCTACAGGAGGAGTTTTAGTCCCACAAGAGAGGCATCACACACCTATACCCAAAAATGTGTTTATATATATGGTAAAACAAAAAATGACTTAAATATTACCATAATAATAAAATATATGTTAATATTTTTATATGAAAACATCACCTATCCTAGATGGATATCCCATTGAATATTGAAATCCAAGACACATGGCCTTAGAATATCCTAAAGAATCTAAATAGCATGCACCATCTAATAGTCCATATATGGATTAAATTTTGAAATCAACCTAAATATTGAACTCATTTCTTCCTAGAGATTATTCCAAATTCAAATTGTAATCATAGGATTCAGGTTTGAAACTATGCATGTGTGAACCCCCATTTATCTTCACAATATTCTGCATATATAGAATACCCAAAACATCATTCTTAGTGGTGACCATCATCAGAGTGAAATTAGTAGATTTTTTTATCTGACTAGCAAAAAAATAGATAGAATTATTCCCTCAACGAGTCTATGTTAGTTCAGTAAAAATACCTCTGCGAAAATCATATAGTTTACAGACCATCCCTGAAAAAGGGTTGTGAAATAAAAAAATTTCATATACACTACCTTTATTAGTTGGATGTGGGAATATAGGGATACATATTATGTAATTTCACACTTCATAAATGGCCACCAGAAACACTTCTTCATTTCATAATACATCTTCATACTGCATATATTAATGAAACATTAATAACTATGATTTCTAAACAAAAATGAACTCCTAATAAATAATGGTATGAATAACTAATCCAAAAAATGGACAATACCATCAGAAGGGTGATACCAACTAGAAATGATCTCCCCGATATAGATAGTTTCAATATTTACATAGAACACATCATCCTACCGATGAATCTATATAATAAAATCAATAATATGTTATGATGATTGAATATTCGTCAGAAAATTAGATGAAATATTACCATGATATTCTTTATGGAACTGGGTGATAAACCCTGTTAGGTTCCAATTCCCCTTCAATTTAGGGATAACATACGATGGTACATTCCTATGGAGAGTTTTCATTACATCATTCCACATATTTAGGGTTTATGTGATTTCAAAATCACATTTCTAAATGTATTATACCAACCACATATTTTTGATGTTTATTTCTATCATAAAAAATTTATTAATCAACGGTTTATGATCCGAAAAGACTATTAATATCTACCTATAATGATAGAACCATGAAAATATAATCACATTAATTATTGTGAAAATATCCAAATCCTGAGTGGTATAATTTCTCTCATGTTATTAAAGATGATCAGATGGATAGAAGACAACAAGATCATCATGTATTATAACACTACTAGAACATGTAATGGAAGAATCATAGTAAAGCACATACCCCTTACCAAAATCATGTAGGGTCATAATAAATATCGATGCTATATAATTTTTCAAATCATCAAAATTTGTCATTAGATTTTAAATTCACCCCTTTATTAGTAAGGGTAGTCAAAGGTTATTACAAATTTAATAAATACAAGACGAACCGTAGATAGTGTCTAACATGAATATGTAATTCATTTATCTATATGTAATTATAGAGACCATCCAATTACAATAAATCATTTATATTATCAAGATTGATTAATAATACATTCATAGAAATCACATTCCCCAATAAATTCCATTAGTTGATATAGAATCTATATTATTTATTACTTACATATAAATATTAACTCCTCATGAATTATGAATACAAATACAAATTGTCTTCATTCTCACTCTTAGAATGTTAATAATACAAAATATAAAACATGAAACCAATAAAAATTTTACAAGATCCTAATGAAATATCTGGTTTATTGGTTCTATAAAAAATATTATAGAGATTATCAAACCAAAAGGAGAAACGAGATATTTGTAATGTATGTTTATGATCTTAAATGTCTCATTCGGTATATCAGACTCCAAAACTGTTTTCCAATGATAACCGGATCAAATTTTAATTTTTTAAAAATTATATCACCACATTCATGTGATCAAAAAAATCTACAATTTGGTGGAAGGTGTACATTTTATTGAAGTCCACATGGTTCATCATCTGATTGTCGGTGCACAATTGAATTCAACCGTCTCCCTCGCTTGTAATGTGTATTGGGGATTCCCATGGTGTGACACTATGGTGAAAAAATTATAAATTAAATCATCAAATATGATCTTGAAATAATTCATCTTAGATTTTTTTAATGATATGAGTCTACCGAGTTTGGAAACATAAAAAATTTTATGTCAATTAAAAACCCACCTCACTCTCCCTAAAAATATGAAGATGTCCCATCGACTGTGAGGTACATGACATGTCATTGATAAGAATCAATATCATCATGAAGGCCAACATGCAAGTCATTCATGATAATTATTTAAAAAATCATATCACTAATTAGTATATCCTAAACAAACTTTCTATCATATATCAACTGATAATAAAGACACAGAAACCATGCACCTTCCTTATTCCAAGATGAATTTTTAACTCCATCAAAAAAAGGATATGAGTTTCACTGAAAGTTGCAACCTGTAAATAAAATGGTCATATCTTAATCATTGGTATCCAGCTCTATTGAATAAATAAGCATCTATATAATATGAAACAAATATAGAACCTCTCACTATCGGTGGAGTCATGGAAACCTCCGATAGAGATCCCACTACTATGATAATGTGATTCAATCAAGAAACCTATAGTTGGAATCCTGTAAAAAAATTCTAATTGTTATCTCATAGTCTCCCTTGGTGGTGATGATCCTTAGACATAACTATGGGTATACATGTCCTAGAACAACCATTATTAATGATTTTATAAACCAAAACAATTTCACATCATGCATGAGGAATATAAGGAAAATTGTGCATGTTTGACCATTCCATGTAGGTACCATGTCAAGGGAGCACTATTTGAAACTTTTGATGGAGTAATGGAGTCTCTCTGTTAAATAAACCCTACAATATGTAACCAAATTATGATCATTATTCTTTAATTTATTCCCAATCATGCTACTAAAATTATCATTGGATAGAATATAAGTTGAAGGATATAAAATATAGCCCACCATATCCATCAATGCCATAATTAACTTATCTACTAACTCTACATGGTTATAATGATTCATTATAAACACCGAGGATCTAATTTTAAGTCAAAAAAATTAAGAAACATTTTATATTTTCACTGATAATTATTGACCATGTCTATGGTAAAGGAAACTAGCTCCATAAAATAATTATTGTACTCTGACACTGAACGCTCTCCCTAATGCCAAGAGATGAAAAACAAAGACATTAATATCATCAAAGACTCTTGTAAAAACTACTAAATGAAGTGTATCTTTAAACCCTTTATATCCAATAACATGATTATATTATCCTATATCATAGAATCTCACCATCGCATGTTGGGGTCCGTGAGTGTAAACATTGTACACATCACATTGATAACATCAAGTGTGTCTAGGAAGTCAAAGAGATAATTAGTTTTTTATATATAGTACTCCACATATTGGGGATTTACATAACCTAAAATGATAAGAGTTTCTCACATAAGAACTCTCAATATTAATCCATGTCTCCTCTATCTTCTTGCTATAAAACAAAAACATGATAATAAACTAAGGTGTCTTTCAGGACAGTGGAATATTCTTCCCACATGAAATATTCTATACTATTTTTATTCAATGTCAGATTCTCCAAGGGGGCATCTGCTTCACCCTCTAATGAAAATTGTGTAGTGTGTTTTTAAGTCAAACTAGTTCACACTGAAAACAGATAAAAACTATCATAAAAATACGTAATATTAGTTTAGACCGTATTTCCATAATAATAATCCTATATTATGATAAAACCTCAACACATGTGACCCAAATCCCAAATTCCCATGTTCACTTGAGTCTCTTTGTTATAAGATTTCTCAAGGAAGTCTCTAAATCCTAAATTTCTAGTACTAAAAATAATATCTCTAGTAAAAAAAATTTATCCGCACTAGGACCCTTGATGAAGAATATTACCTCGGTAACCAAACATTAATGAGCTCAACCAGGACACCCGTAAAAACAATCACTGGACCTGAACTTCCACATACCCATTGAGAATTTCAAATTCATATGAGATAAAAATTAAAACATGGTAATTAATAATAACAATATGTAGTTATTTATCCTTATATAAAAAAACTTGGAATATTAACACAACTGAAAGAAGAATAAATAGGAAAATTAATTGTAACATATGATATATGAAAATAAAAAATATAAGAAATACAAATTGAAAATATAGATAATATAAAAAGTAGTATGTCTATAAAAAAATCACTACCAAAATAGAATAATACTAATCCATTTATATTTGGGAAATACCCCATTGTACCAACCCTAGCCACCCAAATCCAACATAAAAAAACCTCAACACCTCATTATGTTGCCTTTCCTTTCCCATCTTAAAAAAACCTATCCAGGCCTACACACCTCTAAAAGTGTGTACAGGGTGTGATATATAAATATAATAGTAGGATCCCCACACTGTTCGATATCAAATCTCTATAAAAATAGCCTCAATATGGTAATTCCAAAGAGATCATGGCATGATAATAAGATTTTTATTTTTATAATAATATAAAAAAATTCAAAATTTTCCAAAGTTATTAATGTATCCTACTGATGAAACCTCAATGAAAACTTCGGAAAATAAGTTCATCCATAAAATAATATATGTCACATAATAATCAGTACAATACTAAGAATAATGGAAACCATCCAAGGATTACAACAGATCTGGATAGCATACCAATCATACCATAATGAACGGATAGTGTACATCCAAGTCCTTATAAATTCATAAGAATCACTAGAACACCCTAGGAGTAAACCCCCAAAAAATACAATATCAATTTCCCATATCATAAAATTTATTATTGCAAACAAGTCCACAGAACAATGGGCTTTCAAAGAAGACATACACCCCATGAGTGGTCACCTTAATAAAATTAATGATGGAAATATGATATACCTTTCACCTAAGTACCCATGGAATCCCTTATATTGAATTTATTATCTCTATTCTATGGGGTTCCATATTTTACAAATAATTTCATAACTATTTATTGTAAAAAAACATGCTTTAATACCCGATTCAAAAAACTATATACAATGATTTCATAACATGGTCTGTTCCTTTATGAAAAACCAGAGGGAATGAAAATTTTACTGATATTCCATTTTTTCATAAAAAATCATTCCAATTCATTTGAAAAATATTTTATAAAATTAGGATTAATACAGTTTCTCAAACATAAGCTGGAGATGGAAACACCTACCTCAAATTCGGTCATACACTATAATAAAAAAGATCCACCAACTCTATAAGGAAATAATAAATAATGATTTTGGCCCTAAGGATGATTATCATACATTAGAATCATAATCCATAACAAACAAGATCCATTATAGAATTTACATCATCCAGAACTCAAAAAGGGGCTATATATTGAGACCAAAGGATTAAAAACAATAGAGGAGGAGTTACATACGATAAACATATAAAACAATTTGGAATAATGGGATTTATTTCATATAAACATTATTTATGGAGTAAAATATATTTAAATCATTTATGCTAAAAAAATATCACCAGAGAATAATTTTTTTTTGGATCAATGATTTTATAGCATATAGGGGGTTCTTATAGGGTAAAAAAAATTAATGGAATAATATAAAAATTATTGGATGAATTAATTATACACCCTAATCCATATTACAATTGGTTCCTAGAAAAAGACATACTCGGTAGGATATGACCTAAGATGTAAAATTTTCCAATATGATGTACCATACACTGGTCCAATAGAAACTCCATGTATCAACTAATATGTACTTCAATCATGATAACACACTCCTAAATATGAAAATATAATATCTTTAAAATCCATGATCTTAAATGTGAAATAAATGATAAATGATAACTAATTAATGATTAATGATAACGATAAATGATAATTAATAAATTATATATTACTAACAATTTATTCTCATAATTATGAAAACACATTTTGAGATATTTTTATTTTTGGGTAACATATCTAAATCAATATTCAAAGGCTTATGTTTTAAAGAGATTAAAATTTTAAAAAATTTATTCTCTATTCGGTGGATATAATGGTGATATATTAATAGATATTCATTAAATACGCCTTTGATAAAGTGAATAACCATTAAATTTTGATAGAACTATCTATTGAACATCTTCATATTATTATACATTTTAATTCCATAATATTTTTCAATATTTAATAGTATATGAATTTTATTAATGGAATAATCAATTACACAAATAATTCATACATAAAATTTTGTTCTTACACAATGTCAACAAATATTTTCGAACAATTTATGCTTTGAGGTTTTGGGGAGGGATCAATTGAACCTACGTGAATATATTTTTTGACATCATTAATCTAAGAGAAATAATATAAGAAATATTATTATGAGTTTTGGAAAAAATAAAAATTCATGAGTATCATACAGTGCATTATATATGTTCTTATTTTTATAAAGGAATGTTTCTATTAAATAAAATATTAGTAAATGACTTATATAGTAATTGTGAAATATAAATATCTTAACTTTTCTCAACAATTTGAAACATAATAAATAGGAAAGTACTGGAGTAGTTTAGTTTATTAATTAAATTAATGGTGTCTTGATTTACTCATAGGAACATTAATTGAAAAAGCCTTATGAAAAACTAAAAATTATTTTTAAAATAAATTATTTTCTTTAAATTAACATATCATTAGAATAGAACCCAGATTTTCATCTTCATGATAAAAAATATTGTTGATATGAGATTAATAGTGGTGATTGAGGTATAATGTTTGGTTTTATTTCTAAGGATGTTTTAGATTTATTTATCTATAGATATTTTCATGTAATCATTTTCCAACGAATAAAATTTGTGTTTCGTGGTGATTTATTGATGTAAAATATTGGTATTTGAATCATCATTCACACATACAATTTATGTGAAAATATAGAGTGAAAATGAAGGTATAATTAAAAAATAAATATAAGTATGTGTTATATACCAAGATATGTGTTAACATGTAAATATTTAAATATATGAATTAAAATGAATAATAAAGTTTTTTATTATAATGATGTATAATTTGGGTGATATTTATGTTTAATTATCGAATTGGTTATCACGTTTACATAAGTATTAATGAGTTGAAAGCATTATAAATGTGAATTTGAAAATATTTAGATAAAGAAATGTTCCATTTTTTATGACTGAGTAAATGATTTTCATTTTTATGCATTCTTTAATTAAGATATTTTTTTAATTTTATTATTTATGTAAAACAAATTATCATGTTTATGGGTATCTTAGACTAAATATCTTTTCAAAAATAATTAATTATTGAAACAATAAGTTTTTTTAAACAATATTTTTTAATAAAAGAATTAAATATATCTATATATATTTTTAATAAACATATAATTAAAATAATCTTTAATTTTAATTATCAGCATTTTATTTATGGTAATTTGGGAAACATTCAGTTGGCCCACATTTCCACCAATAACAATGGACTTCGAGCGAAATATATGTAATAAAATAGGTCCATTGGGCTACTTGCAATAATTGTTGGTATGGATGAGGCATTAACTAATATAATATCTAGTTTCATGCATGTTTGTGGCTTATTATCATTTAATAATATTAAATATTATTATTATTGAACTAGTATAATATATATTATATAATTTATATATGAACTTTTATTAATGTAATACAGATAATTATATATTTATATTAATTATTAATATTAATTTTTCTTATTTTAGAATTTGTATTAGTTTATTTATATATTAAAATAATTTAATATCAATATATATATTTAAAATTTATATAATGATATATATTTTAAAATTAATATTATTATCAATAATTATATATTATTATTGCAGGTGGTGGCTCAAATGAGGGGTAATGTCACCTTGTAAATCTACATATAACAAGGGTAGAAATCCCGAAAATCGTTCATGGGGGATTTCAAGGGTCATTTATGGAAGAAAACATAGGTCATCTTGTAGTTATAGGAGAAGAAACATGTAATTCAGAGATAGGATGTTGTAACACCCCAAGCATCCACGATAAGTTTCCCTTTCAATAATGCAATAGCATGCATTGTACGCAACTTTGAGATTCTAACACACTGTGACCAATCAAACTAGCCGTTATGAATAGTAATACCCCATTTTGGAATGTTTATAAATTTTGTATTTCAAAATGGACTTCATTTTTTAATTCATAATATCAAAATTAGTTTAAGTTGAATTTTTGGTATTTTTCTGAAAACTTTCATTTTTTGATGAATAGTGCAAAATGTTGCGTTATCAGTCAAAAATGACTTTTTATTTAAATATTTATTTATTTTAGGTAAAAATAGATACATAATACCTATATAAGTTCAATTTAATTCATTGGAGACATTTTATAATAGGTTTAGATATATAAAACTTTTATTGAACTTTTACCGTCTTTTACCCACCTCTTTGGAGCTTTAGCAAATTTGCATAAAACATAATTTTACCGCTTCTGTGAGTTTATTTTCAAAAATATGAGAGACACAGTTAATATAAGTATGCAATATGTGGTTCAATAAGATAAAAATAATTTTTGGTGGATAGAATCTTTTCACTTTTATTTACCACAATTAAAAGTAAATAAGGTAATTAAAGGAAAAAATATGATATTAATATTACCCTAAAACATTTACTAATTCTATTGAATATGTTTAATTAGTCCAAAAACAACCATAGGAGTAAAATATGATCCTTTATGTCCACAAAGATTAGATTAGGACATTTATTATTATTTTATTTGAAGAAGAGTTATAAGAGTTGAAATCAATGATTAATAACTAAAACATTTTTAATATAGGGTTATACATAAGATAAATTAGATTATAATTATTAATTAGAAAGATAAAAATATTTAATAAATAATGGTAATTTATTTATAATTTTTATACATTTAATAATTTAATATATTTATGACACAATAATGATGTAGTAATTACATTATTAATGAATGATTGAAATAATTGATATTATAAATATCCAAATATTTTTAATTTGAGACTATTAATGAAATAATATAATTTTATATGTTAATATTAAATTTTAGTGTTGAAGTAATGAATTTTTTCCATGTAATAATGTTTTTATGAATTTATGAAAAACAAAATACCAAATACTGTCAAAATTGACATAAAAGGGTTTTTAAAACAAATATTATTTTATTAATTGATATTATATTCTTATAAATCAATGGTATGACCAAAGGGATTATATATTATTATATATTTCATTAAAGAACCACTTGAGGTTCACTTGGAAATTTATATTATTTTTATTAACCATATAATATAAAAATACAAGGAGACATGGTTAAAGTCAAACTAATTAACTAAGAGTTAAATATAAAAGATAAGGATAATATAGAGACCCAAACCTTTTTAAAACCTATTGGTTCAGTAGTTTTCAACCCATTCCCACCATATCCTTGAAATAATTAATTTGGGGTCATTAGAAAATGAAAATGATTTTATTATAAAATAATATTTCAAGCTTTTCCTAAAGTGACCCTCACCCATCTTATAATAGGGAACTTTCCCTTCACTCAATTTCACACCAACAAAGCCATTTGGATAAAACAAAACCTACCCAAATATCTTCTCAACAATACTACATTCATCCTAGAGTCCTTGTTTTGGTCAAAAAGCCATCCTATGGAGCTCTTTTGATCAAATTAATAGGAAGAACCCGAATATGAGGTAAATATTTCATCACATATTTAAAGTTTTTTTCTTCTTCCACTTCTTCTTCCCTTGCTTTTTCCATTCTAAAATAATAACTCCAGTATCTTCTATATAATTTGATTTTATTATAAATATGGTACAATAATATTCATTATTCTATCCATCCATTGAATAACATGACACCATACGTGCGTACGTACGACTTACCGTCTCCACGTCATGGTGTAGTTGTTATTCAATACATTATTACTTGGATTGGTATAATATTGACATATAATTGATGTAAATAATAAATATAAAATTATAATTTTTTGGTATATATGATATACCATCCAATTAAATATAATATACAATTTTAATATCAAAATAATGATATTGTCGCTCGTGCATTTTTACGGATTTCCGTCTCCATGAACACGATGAGATTAATTCCACATCGTATCCATTCGAGAATAATATTCATTTTATTGTTAAAAATAATGTTTAAATACATAATATCATTCTGTATATAAATCAAATATATACTATTCATAACAAACATGGCTTACGTAACCAAGAATATAAAGGAGAACGAATCAGTTAACTCCCAAAACGACGATAATACTAAAATATTACTAACAAAGAAATATTATAAGATCATATATGAAATCATATTTATGTATATGGTTCTTATATAATTTAATGAAAATAATTTATCTATTATACTTTAGGTTAACGTACCCTCGACCACAGAAAATTACAAGCTAAGGGTTAATTTCAAAATCTCATCATTATCTGAGGTTGTTTATATGTAATTGTCTACTAGAACCTCTTTATCATCCACCTGCATGTTGATTAAAAATGTATTTTAAAACATTTTCACTATTTAATAGACAATTGGTTAAAGTCATTTATACCCTTATTTTAACCTATATGTTTTGAAATGAATCTTTCTGTTGTTTTCCAAACAAGATACTTTACATCCTTTTTTGACAAAATTGAGGTAAGAATGTCTTTTTGTAACTTATACGGCAGGTGTAGGTATTCTCCGCCGTTATAACATCATCGAAGCTACCCATACAAGATTATATGAATATTTTCAAAATAAATATTTTATTTTATAATTATGAGACTTTATATGATTTTAAAAAAAGAGACATTTCTGTCAAATAGTTTTGATTTCATCCATGTCAACATCCATTGATAGATTTTATAATTTTTTGAAGATGATTCATTATGATACAAATCATCTATATTGTATATAAGGTTTTGTGATATGTTTGATTGTGGATGTATTATTTTTATACCATTTATGGTTTATGGTTAATGTATTGAAATTTTGTATGCTTGTTTTAATATGAATGTTTATGATAAATTTAAACCTTTTCATATGAGGAATGAATTGGACTTATTAAGAGACAGGTGGAGCCCGTTATAGCTCCTCGATGCATCGATAGGTCTCATGAGACAATTAAACATTTAATTGGATGTAGACTTTCCCAATTTGATATATGGTTTTTGTCTAGGCCTAAATAATTTTTAGACATCTTGGTCGTGTCCTTGAAAAAATGTTTCAGAATATCTGGAATTATACATTCCCTCATTATGAAAATAATATTGATGGATCATGTTGTAATTCGACTAGTATAATACCCATGATTATTATTTTTATGGAATTATTTACTCCGCTCCTATTCCTGCAATAAAAGTTCTCATGTTTATTATTTGTAAAGGCATGGGTTTTCAATTATTCACCATGCTTAATATTTATATTATCTTCCGCTGTATTGTTTACCCTTACTAAGCGTTTGAGCTCACCCCTATCTATGTTTTATTTTTCCTATAATGTAAAGATGTATTTTATGACTGCCCTGCAGGGATAGTCTGAGGGGATATGAGTGTGGTCTATGTAGACAATGTTTTTTTAGATTTTCATGTTATAGTCTAATTAAAAACATATGAATGTATCTAGTATTTCCAAGGCTACTAAACTGATCGGTCTTTCATGACATGATTTCTTGTATCATGCCAATGTTATGAAATAATGCACCAACTCTGGGTAACTAGGGTGAGGGTGTTACAGTTGGCATCAGAGGAAGTTTATTATAAACCTTAGAAACTAGATTTAGATAAACTCTAATTAGAGAACAATACCCTAAGATATACTTTGATGATTTGTATAGATGATCTTCCTAGAATTTTGGTATTGTATAGATTTTGTGTGCTTTCCAAATAATACATCCATGTTTGGATACAAGTAGGTAGCGAAGGCTCTGGCACATATGTAATTCGGAGTAAATCATGAAAAACCCACTTTGAGCAAGACTCGAATGGGAACCGGTGCACAACAACGAGCCTTTCCCACTCATGGTTACGACACTCCCGGGGGATATGATTTGGATAATTCTCATTTTCCTTACAAACCATTATGATGGGTTTATGAGTATATACATTCTAATGGAAAACATTTTTATGATTATGGATTATATCCATAAACTTTTCAATTTATGTTAAGTGTTTTAAAAGTTTGGTATTCTCTGTTGTGATTTAGAAACTAATCTAGTGTATGCCATTAATTAGAAATGTCACCTAGTGGAATGAATCTAATCTGTATTAATGCACGTAATCCATGTAGGGATTTCCCTCTTACTCATGATAATTATAGCAGAGCTAGTGATGCGACTGGTGTTGATCTTCTTATCACCATACCATGACAACTCACTCAGGATATGAATAATAACCTTACCCATATGGAGAACCCAGACCCACAACGTGGAGGATCAAGGTTAGAATGATTCATGAGGAAACAACCACCAAAATTCAATGGGAGTAAAAATCCATTGGTAGCTGAGAAATGGATAAGTTCCCTAGAGAAAATATTTTAGGCATTGGGGAGTAGTGAAAGGGAAAAAGTTGTTGTGGCAGTTTATCACCTCACTGGAGATGCTGATCAATGGTTGTCATTGGTTCAAAACAAAAATAAGGATGAAGAAGTATCAAGTATGTAATGGAGGGTGTCTAGATATATTTTCTTAGAAAAATAATTTCCTCATGACAATCGAGCGGATATGGAAGACAATTTCTCAATCTAAGGAAAATAGAGGATGAGAATGTTACAAAGTATGTGGGTAACATTACAAGGTTATAAAGGCATGTTGCAGATTATATACGTATCCTAAGAAGTAAGATTGATCATTTTTTGATGGATTAAAACCATTTCTCCATTGATAGTTGGTCTCACAATCCTTCATGCCATATGAAGACATTGTATCACGTGCTATCATAATAGAAAAGGAATTCTCTAAGTCTTACAACTTTAAAAAAAATCTAGAGAAGAAGAGATCTTCTGAACACTCTGGGAAAGGAAATAAGGATACCGAGAAGAAGGGAAGAGTTGAATTTCCACTATGTGATAATTCTGGAAGGAAGCACCATGTTTCCTGTCTAAAAGGAAGAAGAGTATGCTACAAATGTGGACAAAAATCCCATCTTGCTAGTGATTGTAAGGGAAAGAAAGATGCTACCAATGTTAAATGCTACAATTGTAGGGAGATGGGACATTATGAAAATGAATGTCCAAAGCGTTAGAGAAACATACCTCAGAAAAGGCCAAAGGATCAAGGCCAATCTTATGCAATCACTACTACTAAGGTTGAAGCTCCGAAAGACGTTTTGGTAGGTAATTTAATGGCTTCAACAAGTTTAGCCAATGCTTTATTTGATTCTGGATCATCTCATTGTTTCATATCTTCCCAGTTTTCTATGAAAATTATATATTTCCAATTTGATTTAACAAGGTAGTTGTTAGTCAAAAATCACAGGGGATGTATCATTGAAATAATATTTTGTGAATCAGTTCCTATTAAGGAATATAAACATTATTTATCTGCTGATCTAATCATCATACCCATTATTTAATTTGATATAATCCTCAGTATGGATTGTATTTCGGAAGATGATCCAAAAATTTATTGTAAGAAGAAGGAGGTTGCAATTTTTGATGATGATAAGGAGTACCTTATCTTTAGAGAAGAAACATGACCATCTGATTATTATCCATATCCACCCACAGTAGCTCAAACATATTCAATTATCAAGAAGGAATAGAATGAAATAACTATTGATGAGAAAATAAATGTTCCAATAGAGGATTTAACTATTGTGAAAAAATATGTTTATGTGTTTCTATATTATTTACCTGGATATAATCCAGAACGAGAAATGGAGTTTTTGATTGATTTAATTGCTGGTTCGAGGCCCATATTGAACACCCCTTATAGAATGTCCATTTGGAATTAGTGTAACTAAAGAAACAAATACAGTAATTAATTAATAAAGGAATTATTCGCTCTAGTGTTTCTCTAGGAGGAGCCCTTGTCCTATTTTCTAAGATGAAAGATGGATCTATGAGGTTGTGCATTAACTATAGAGAGATCAATGCTATAACAATAATGAAAAAGTATCCCCTACCTTTCATTGATGATTTATTCAACAAACATCATGGAGCTCAGTGTTTTTCAAATATTGACCTACAATCTGGATATCATCAATTGTGTGTGAGGAGGGAAGAAATTCCGAAAACAACATTTCGAACCAGGTATAGGCATTAAAAATTTAAAATAATGCCTTTTGGGATGAAGAATGAACCCTCTGTTTTAATGGATCTAATGAAAAAAGTTTTCAAGGAATATCCTGATGAATTTTTAGATGTATTTATTTATGATATCCTTGTATACTCCAAAATTTATGATGATCATGAAAATCACTTGCGTACCATATGAAGAGTTATATGGAAAGTGATGTCTCACACCAACTTGTTTGGAGGATTTTTGTGAATGAAAACCTATAGGCCCAAAACATGTTTAGGAAATTATGGAGAAGGTAAATGTTTTCCAAACCCACATCAAAGCAGCATAAAGTAGGTAGAAGAGTTATACTGATAAACAATGGAATTATTTGGAATTTCAGGTAGGAGATCGTGTTTTCTGGAAGGTATCTCTGTGGAATGAAGTTATAAATTTCAGTAATAAAGGGTAAATAGAGTCTCAGGTACATCAGACCTTTCAAAATTATAGAATGAAATGGGATTATATCTTACCGTATGGAAATTCCACCAAGTCTATCCAAAGTTCACGATGTGTTCCACGTATCACTGTTAAGAAAATACATGGCAGACCCAACATATGTACTCAACTATGAAAAATTAGAACTGGAACCCGATCTGTCTTATTTTGAAGATCCTGTCATGATTCCAAATACCAGAGAACAAGTGTTGAGAAAAACTGGAAAACTTGTCTGGTAAAAGTTCTATGGAGAAACCATAAGTTGGAAGAGGCCACGTGAGAACCCGAAGAACATATGATGAAGAACCACCTGAATCGTTTTGTGTATTAATATTATATAAATTTTGAGGACGAAATTATTTGAAGGAAGAGAGAATGTAACACCCCAAGCTTCCACGGTACATTTCCTTTTGAATAATTCCATAGATTTCTTTGTAAGAAACTTTGAGAATTTAACACACAACGACCAATCAAACTAGCCGTTATGAATATTAATACCCCATTTTTTAAAGTTTATATATTTTATTTTTGAAAATTGACTTTATTTTCGAATTCAGAATATCAAAATTATCTTCTGGTGATTTTATGGTATTTTTCTAAAAACATTCACGTTCTTGATGAATAGTGAAAACATTGCGTTAACGGTTAATACAGACTATTTATTAAAAAATTATTTATTTTATTTAAATATATTTTAGGTAAAAATAGATACATAATACCTACATATGTTCAATGTAATTCATTGGATTCATTTTCTAATAGGTTTAGATTTATAAATAATTTATTGAACTTTTACTGTTTTTAACCCAACTCCTAGGAGTTTCTACAAATTTGAATAAAACAAAATTTTACGAATTCGGTGAGTTTAATTTCAAAACTCCAACAGAAAATGTTGATATAAGTATTTAAAATGTGGTTCAATAAGTCAAAATTAATTTTTGATGAATTTTATCTTTTGACTTTTATTTACCATGGTTAAAAGTAAATTGTGTAATTAAAGGTAAAAATGACATTAATATTACCCAGACTCATGTCCTAATTCTATTGGAGATTTTTAATTCGACAAAAAACAAACTTAGGAAAAACATAGGACCCTTTAGGTCCACTTCTATTAGATTAGGACATTTATTATTATTTCTAAAGAAGAGTTAAAAGAGTTAAAATCATAGTTTAATATAATAAACATTTTTAATATAGGGTTATAAATAAGATAAATTCGATTAATAAAATTCATTAGAAATAAATAGGAAATTACTACATAATGGTATAATATTTATAATTTTTAGAACTTGAAAAATTTAATTTATTTATGAAACAATGATGATACAGTAATTATCTTATTAACGAAATATTGAAATAATTGATATTATAAATATCCAAATAATTATAACTTTTTGACTTTTAATGAATTATACTAATTTTCTTGGTTAATATGGCATGTTAGGGTCGATTAAATTAATAATTTTAAATTAATAATTCTTTCATTAATTTAATAAAAACAAAATACCAAATTATGTCAAAATTGACATAAAATAGTTTTTAAAACAAATATTATATTGATAATTGATATTCTATTCCTAAATAACTATGTTTCAACCAAAGGGTTTAAATATTTTTAATTATGTCATTAATTAACCACTTTATGTTCTATTATATTTTTATAGTAATTTTATTAACTATAAAATATAAAAATACACAGAGACATGGTAAATGTCAAACTAATTAACTAAGACTTAAATTTAAAATATAAGGTTAATGTAGTTACCCAAACCTATCTAAAACATATTGTTTGAGTATTTTTCGACCCATCCCCACCTTATCCTTGAATTAAATCATTTTGGAGTCATTATAAACAGAAAATTATTTTATTATAAAATAATATTTCAAGCTTTTCCTAAAGTAACCCTCCGCTATCTTATAAAAGGGAACTTTCACTTCTCTCAATTTTACACCTTCAAATCCATTTAGCTCGGCCAAACCCTACCGAAATATCCTCTCAACAAGCGTAACTTCATCTTAGAGGCATTCCTTTGTTAATAATGCCATCCTAAGAAGACCTGTTGATCAAATCAAAAGGAAGAACCCAGTGAAGAGGTAAATTTTTCATCACCTCTTTCAAGTTCTTTTCTTCTTCCACTTGTTATTTCCTTGTTGTTTCCATTCAAAAATAATAACTCCAGTATCTTCTATATATTGTGATGTTATTATTAATATTGTACAACCATATTCATTATTCTATCCATCCTTTAAATAACATATCACCATTCGTGTGTACGTACGACTTAACGTCTCCACATTGCGGTGTAGTTGTTACTCAATACATTATTATTTGGATGGGTATAATATTGATGTATAATTGTTTTAAATAAAAAATAAAACATGATTATGATTCTTTATATAGAATATACAATCCAATTAAATATAATATAAAATTTTAATATCAAAAGAATGATATTGTCGGTCATGCGTACATACGGATTACCGTATCCACAATGGTGATGAGATTCATTCAACATCATGTCCATTCAAGATTTATTTTCATTTGATGGTTAAAATATTGTTCAAATACAGAATATCATTCTGTATATAAATCAAATATATCATATTCATAAAAAACATGGATTCCATAACCAAGCTTATAATGGAGAATGAACCAGTTAACACATGAAATGACGTTAATACTAAAATATTACTAACAAAGAAATATTATAAGATCATATATGGTATCATATTTATGAATATGGTTCTTGTATAATTTAATAACAATTATTTAACTCTTATATAGGATGTTAATGTATCCTCAACCAAGGAAAATTAAAAGGTATGGGTTAATTTCACAATCTCTTCATTATCTGAGGTTGTTTATACATAATTATCTACCTAGACCTCTTTATCATCCACATCCATGTTTCATAAAAATGAATTTGAATTTTTTTTACTATTTACTAGACAATAGGTTAATGTCATTTATACCCTTATTTGACCATATATGTTTTTAAAGGAATCTTTCCGTCATTTTCCAAAAAAGATACTTTATAACCTTTTCGACAAAATTAATGTAATAATGTCTTTTTTTAACTTATATGGTGGGTGCAGTTATTCTCCACCGTTATAACATCATCGAAGCTTCCCTTACCTGATTATATAAATATTTTATTTTATAATTTTGAGACTTCAAATGATTTCAAAAAAAATAAGGAGACATTTCTCTCAAATAGTTTTGGTTTCATCCCTGTCAACATCGTTTGATGGATTTTATACTTGTTTGATGATGACTCATTATGATACAAATCATACATATTATATTGAATGATTTTGTATATTTCTTACTATGGATGTGTTATTTTTATACCATTCATGGTTTATGGTTAAATAATTTACATTTCGTATGGTAGTTTTAATACGAATGTTTATGTTATATTTCAACCTTTTCATGTGTGGAATGTATTGGACTTGGTAAGTGACGGGTGGTTCCCACTATAGCTCCTCGATGAATCGGTAGGTATCATGTGACAATTATACATGGAATTGTCCGAGTCCATAACCAATTTGATATATGGTTTTGGCCGAGGCCTAAATCATTTTTAGTCATCTTGGCTGAGGCCTTGACAAAATGTTTCAGAATTTCTGGCATTATATATTCCCACATTATGAAAATAATATTGACAGTTCATGTGGTCATTCGAATAGTAGAATACCCATGATTATATTTTATTATATAATTATTTACTCAATCATATTCATGCCAAAAAAGTGTTCATGTTTAATATTTTTAAAGGAATGTGTTTTCAATTATTTACCATACTTAATATTTATTTTATTTTCTGCTATATTGTATACCTTTACTGAGAATTTGAGCTTACCCCTCTCTATGTTTTATTTTCCCTAGGATGTGGAGAAGTATTTTAATATTGACCTGCAGGGGTAGTCTGAGGGGATATGAGTGTGGTATATGGAGACAATTTTGTTGACATTTTTCATTTTATAATGTAATGTAAAACATTTGATTGCATTTAGTATTTCCAAGGATACTAAAATAATCGATCTTTCAAGACACAATATCCTTGTATCATTCCAATGTTATGTATTAATTCACTAACTCTGGGTAACATGGGTTGGGGTGTTACAGAAGTTATGTATTATAAGACAATAGTCCTTTAGACCCAGCCAAACGGGCCTTTTATGCCCAAAAAATTGTTGTTTATAGTCTGGTGAATAGATGATGAACATATGTTGGGTCTACTATTATTTTACTTATATGGATTGTTACTGAAGAGAATATGGCATGAAACAGATGTTATGTATCTGAGGTAGTGGAATTCTATAGAAGACATAGTTAGAAGAAAATGTAATGTGACTGAGGTGGTCATTATAAGGTGTCCATCTTTACCTGTCATCCATGGTCTTCAATCATTCAAGATACCAACTACTATATTGAATCCATTATGTATGTATTAAAATGGGTTTAGTGGGTATTTTACAATCCTAATTGGGAGAGATTAGGGTTGACCCACTAATGTTCCTTATTGTGCGAGATGTTTATAGTTTTTAGTCACTTCAACCGAATAAGTATAATAATTATATATTAAAATCAATATGAATAACATCAATACATTATAATAATTTCATTTAAGATTAATTATATTGTATTTTTTATTATTCTTAGCACTGTTATAATTTCATGATTTTAATTTACATATTCTATGAATAATTAATATTCATACTGAATTATAATATTAAAAATTCCCCTCATGGTATTATCATGTTTTATACTATTATTTAATTATGTAGTTTCATTTGGGGAGTTAATTGACATCAATTTGTTGGTTGTTAATAGTGTAAATATGGATTTCAAAAAATTTGTTTTTCACGTTGAAAAAACACCAAAACCTCATACATGCCTATCAACCTTACACAAAATCACCATAAAAAGGGATCATTGATATCTTTACACAAATTAAAATCTCCCTATTGATGGGTCTCCTAATAATATCTCCCCATTAATCTCTGAATTATTCCCCCCGAAATATTCCACTATAATGGGTCTTCGCCCTTGCTATAAATCCACTCCCATATATATTTTCCAATCAATACTCTCCCTCACACTACGTGACTGTTCCGTGATTCTCCATCATACCATTTTTATTTTACACGATTTTCCCTCTACAACCACTATCTTGGGTGACTGTTGGAATTATATGTAATTAATTCATGGTATAAAATTAAAAATACACTCTTGAATCATTATTTTGGATAATAAATTAATAAATTTTTTTAATACAGTTTTGTGGATGAAATTTAATTTTGGGACCATGTATTTTTGTTCTTAAACTATTGTGACTCTGCATCGATGATTACCTCTAATGGTTGGATATATTTTTAAATATTTATTGAGTATTTAAAGGTTGGGATACATTTTTAATGTATTACTTTATATTTAAAAAATAACATTTTTTCATATGCTATAATTTCTTTTATTTTAATAAATCTGATTTTGATTTTAATATATTTGACCTTGAACAATAGAATTCATTTTGAAGGTATAAAATTTTGACCTTTATATCATACATAAGATTATGTAAAATATTAATTCCTTTTTAAATATTATATTTAGTCAAAAATGTATTTATGAATTGTTTTATATTGTTTTTATATTAACATATTGATTATATAGATGTATTAATTTACTAATATTAGTTCAATATTTATTACATTATTAATGGTTTTTTCATAAGTACATTGCAATGAATAAATGTATCCAATAAAGTATAATTATATTTAATTTCTTTCTGTATTTTATATTGTTATAATTTTTGAGTATTGAGTTTAATCATTTTTTAATTATTATGTTTTTGGGGTTTTGGTCCTCTAGTCTTCGAGCCATCAAGTCTAGGTGCGTATTCAACATGGTGGATATATCACTGTAGTGACCAATCTCTATTATGCGTTATTCTCTCGAGTAGTGATGCATTTAATCATACCTTCCACCCTAAAATACCTACTGGAATGTTTTTTGGAGGGGTCCACCACCGCCATGGTATTCATATCTATTGTTATAATGGATTTGAGGGTGGTCATCCGGGAAATAATATGATGTGTGATCTTTCCATCTGGATCCCCTGATGGATGGAGTGGAAGGACTACAATAAAATCAAGAAGAGGCTTTCTAGTGGGTGGTCCTTCATATAATTTCATCTAGGACTTTGAATCATGTATGAGTAACCTCTCAATGTAGTTAAAATTTTCGTTTTTCAAGATGACAAAAAAATTTATATTTTCAAGACAAAGGAAACATAATTTTTAGAGGAATAGCCAATTGACATTGGATTTAAATTTAAATTTTTATATTTATTAGGATGAAAATCTCAACATATATATGTTCAGATTTGATTTTCTGTATTATTAAACTAATTAATAGGGAATTTATTTTTATAGTAATATTCATTTCATGTTATTTCTTTAATGAAAATATATAACTCATATATATACATAATTAAAATAATGTTTACTATAATTATTACATATATTTATATATATATATATATATTATCTTAATATATATTAGATAAACATAATCTAATAAAATATTTATATTTAAAAAAAGTATAGATTACTCATTAAAAATGTTCATATTTTTTATGAGTTTCTTAATTTTAAACTAATTATGTTAACTAATATAAATTTTTTAATTTAATTTTATTGGAAAACATGAGGGCATATATTCAAAATCAATGAGGTTTGGTTTGGATTCTGGTTTTTCACATTTAGAAATAATTAAAAAATATTATATAATATATTTTATATAAATATCATGTATTTATCTTTTACAGAAACTAAAATAAATTAGTATATGCCGTTATCATTTTGTTTTTGTTATATTTATATTATCAAGTATATTATTGTTATTATATGACCAAATTATCAATTATATACATACTATTCATATATTTCAATTATTTATTATTCTAGAGATATAAATATTTATTAGAAATTGATTAGCCTGTCTAATATATTTTCTAGTAAATATTTTAAGGGGATTAGACTATTTCTTAATTTAAAATTTGAATATAAATTTGATTTCAATTTTTATTTCTATAGAATATGTTTTAAAAAATATCTCTTCAAAAACAAAACCATTAATAGTTCATTTGATTCTTAAAGTGTGTTAGAAAATCTATAAAAATTGTATTTTTTCAAGGTGAGGATTGTGTTTCCATCCACTGGTTACAAGGTGTTTAGATATAAATCAACATCAAAATAGTTCATTTGTTAAATTCAATGAGAAATGATTATATTTGAATGTGTCCTGATAAAACAAGTAACTTTGAGAATGACGAAATTTGAGGGAGTAATCCTCATTCAACTATACATGGGTAATCATCACAATTATTTGAAATTATCTATGTTTCAATAATTTAATTATATCCTGGAAACAAGAAATTAATTACATTATTCATTATAATATATTTGATTAACAAGATAACAATGAATTAGTAAAAATAATTTTCTATTGAAATACTTTTCGTATTTTTGGAGAACGTTCTCTGTGGTGGAGAAAAGATTCCATAATCATACCAATAATCTTGCATGTTGATTAGCAATATGGCATTCATAAATAACAATATTAATGTGTTCCCCGATTACAATATTTTGTTTATGAATGATAATTCACAACATGGTGCATGTATAAATTGTAACTCATTCAGGTGGAAGCATAATTAGGTTAGATATGGTAATATTATTCTTCTTTATTGGATCACTAACCATGAAAAGTAAATCAATATAATTTAGATGAGTTACTTCCTAAAAAACAGACATTGAATAAGTTTATTTTTCATCAAACATAAATAAACTAATAACATGTCATGAGGATTGAAATGAAGACGGTGAAAAGTTAACTCACTCTGATGATTATTTGGAAAGGAAATTGTATGATCAGAGACTCATAATATTCTTAGGATTGTCACAATATCAATCAAGTTTTGGTAGTGGATGATTTTAACTAGTTCTTGACTATGGTGGGTGTAAAATATAGTATGTTTAGAGTGTTATTAGTTCCATGCGATATTTCCCTATCATTTTTATCTAAACTTTTCTTAGCTTCCCCACATAATGATGCACTCGGTGGACATGATGACAAAATTGAGTTTTATATACAACCATTATAAGAATTTGGCCCCAATGAAATCACATGAACCCTAACTTAATATGGAAATTGGATCTTATCCTTCCCTGCAACATGTGTTTTCCGATAGGTATATGTTATACCCTCCCTAGGGCCCACACATCTGACTGACTGGTTTATCAAACTTATGACTATACCAATAGGCTATCACATGTTCATTTACTGTGATTTCACATTACTCTCACATAACATTGAAAACCTCCACTGTTGGAATATAAAGCTATAGAAATGGGAAGGAGAACCTTTGGTATTGCCTATGCTAATGGTTCTCCAAACCATTTTCTATAGTGCTGTTGGGATATTCATATACCAATAGTTTTTAGGGGACCATTGGTTCAGGGTGATTTGAATTTCTTTTTAACCAATGATTCCTATTTACCTATTGGTATAGATGTGTCCCAGTGATTCACTATGAACCAATAGTTTGATGATATACCAATAGTTATAAAACTGTTGGTATAGACCCCCATAAATCCTTAGCCTGAATCAGCTCCACCATTCCCACATAACATTAAATTGATAACACAGAACCTCTAATGCAACAAAACTAAAACATCCTAAAAAAATAGAACTTCCTCAACAAAGAGATCTTGTAATCCAACCAACAGAAAATCCTCAAAAAATAAAACATACTAATTATTAAAACAGTACCAAAAAATATAAACTAAAATGCAATCAATATAGATTCTGGAAAAATCTACAAAAAAAACATGAGGAATGGTAAAACATGAAATCAACTACTATATTTAACTAGTGAGTAAAAACATACAAAACATTACATATATTCATTTTGAATAAATCATCAAACAGAAAATGTCATAAATAGTTAAAAAATTGTAAATTATCTATATGTACCACATCACTATCACTATCATCACTATCATCCTCCACCTCAAACTCTTCCTCATCCTCATCTTGGCCTTATCCTCATCCTCACCCTCTTCCTCACCATCATCCTCTCCCACTTCTTCACCATCATACTCGTCATTACCATTTCCATCATGAGGAATGTCATCATTCAGACCATTCTAGGTCTATATCCTGGTTCCCTATATAACATACGTATCATCGACATATATACATCAAAATCTGCAAGGGTCTCTATTGGATGTGATAGAAATAAAACTTCCATCATATTCATAAATACAATGTTTCCCTTCGATTCCATTTTTCCACATGTATGACCCTTTTTCTTTCATTTGATCATCATGCACAACCCATGTTTCCCATTAATTATCATTTACAAACATTATGTCACCAAAAGTAGCTTATGAGGTGGGCCAATACCGCATTAGGATAATACTCATCCATGGCTGGAAGTGTACACTTCCATGGTGCTCATCTCCCAAAACATGATATATTTGTTCCTTTATCACAATGTTGTTAGATTCTTGGCTATTAGTGGAATTAGATTAAAAATATTACAAATATAAATACCCTATTATGTTAAAAAATACATAATAAAATATAAAATATACAAATTAAAATATAAAATATATTTTTCTATTGGTTAATATACTGTCAGTGCATATTTTTTTATTCTGATCGAGAAAAAAACTCTTGAGCCACATGGTGTGACATCCCAACATGGGAGCCATTGAACAGTTCCTTGAGCTAGTTGTCCACATGACCACAAGCACACCTCCTCATATTCCAAAGGGTTCCGACTAGAACTGAGGGTCTGGTAAGTCAGTCCTGGGGAGACTATAACCTCTTTTCTCAGAATAAAATAGCAGTGAAAGCAAATTACAATTACCAAGTATAGAATAGTATATAAATAACCTGAAAAAATCAATTTCATATGATAGAAAAATCATAAAAATACAATACTCAAATGAAAGGTTAATCATGCTAAGACAATAGAAATACATGGTGTCTACAATATAACTGAAAGTTAAGACACAACGACTCCCAAATGGGACTCAAACAGTTTTTGATTCCCTATCCCATTATCTAATCTCAAACTTTAAATCATTCTCGGGATTTTCCCTTATCCTATACTGCAACAAAAAAGGTTTCTCGGGTGTCGATTAGGTGGCCCGAATAGGGTTTGAGTACAACTTAGTATTCCAACACCAACTGTTTCTAAAACAATTCTATTCAAAAGATATTGCATAGAGTTTTATGAAAAAATAAATACAATGAATAATTTAAACAGTTATCACTTTGTCATTTAATCATTAATCAACACAGTAGGCCACTTTCAATTCATGTTTCCCATTTAACACTTCATTAATTATAATTAATCATTTGGTGTAGGCCGCCATTCTTAGCACTAAAATTCTCAATTGAATCATTATTCATTATTATCATTATTCATTTGGTGTAGGTCATCATTCCTAAAACCACAAATGTTATTGAGTGTAGGTCATCATGTCAAGAATTCCAATTCTCACTTGATGTAGGTCATCATTCCTAACACCCAATAATCTCAAGATTGTATAACTATTGTGGTGTAACTCCATGTCAAAGTCACATCTTCTAAATGGTCTAGAATAGCATGTCTAATGCCAAAACAATTTCATCCATTTAATCATTCTTCAATTCATATGAATATTCCATATTATTCCTTTACTAATCTAATTATTAGTTAGGAATTTCAAAAGTCATTAGGTAATTCAACAATTAACAAATCACATAACCCATTAATAGATTATACAATTAATTAATCAATCAATACCATTCACATTTCCAAATAAATTCATCACAATTAATTATCCATTACAAATATCATGTTTCCATAATTAATTATCACAATTATTTATCATTGATACATATCATAACATATAATTAATTATTAAAATTAATTATCAATAGTCAACATCACGGAACATGATTAATTCTCTCAATTATTTATCTTTCGTAGCCTAACATAATTTCATACTTTATTTCCCCTAATTAAATATCTTATAATAATAAATTCAATATATAAATTAAAAAAATCAAATTTCCAAAATATCTATTTGGGATAACCACTATCTCTTGTTCTATGATTCAATTATTAATTAATTCACTAAGGCAACTCAACTTAATTCCACATTCCTAATTACTCCAACTTAGGAAATAATTCATGATGTGAATTTAGGAATCATATACTCAAATTCACATATCATAAAATATTAATAAGAGAGTTTGATTTAGAACACCTGCCTAGGATTATAGATGGATGTTAGCCCAATGAAAATCCCCAAAATCCGAGCAACACAACGGCATCAACCATGCTCTGGATCTAAATATCTAAACCAAAAAATAAGATCAAATACATCAATAACATGAAAAACATGATCTAAATCAGAAATCATAGACCTATATCTGAAGTCATAGGTTTAGATATATGAAAACTGATAACATCCACCATGTAAAGATCATGGAAAATTTAAGGAATGAACGAGAGAATTAATGGGTTGAAATCCACATACTAAGAGGAGATAAGATCTTTAATCTGGGATTTTGATATCAAGGAACGAGTTTCAGATTACCATAGAATCCCCCAGAAAGGCTTTGGTAACACCTGTTATTTTTCAAGAATGATCAATGGTTGAAATATGGGTGTCCCAGGGGGTTCAGGTGGTTTTAAAGGGATTTTCAGAAATTAAAATCGGTGCACACAATTTCATGGCCAGAGGTGAAGGGTTAGGAAAAACGTGCACCAACCGTATGGCCCTCTCTGTCCAGGTTTGCACAGTTAGCATGGTGTAGCCGCAGGGTGATACTGCTGTATTTTAACACATGGAAAACATCATACAATGCAGTACATTTCTTCAAAAGTGCTAAACGGTACCCCACCGGACTGATTATATCTTTCACCTAGAATGGCCCAACCAATCTAGGTTCCAACATTCCCTTTTTATATATCTTGTGGTGACCCAATCTTGATGACACCTGAAATAATACACCATCACCTACTATAAACTCTAGGGGTCCTCTCTCTCTCAATTATTATACTACTTTTGTCTATTTTGAGTCATATCCATACATTTATGAATCAACTGCGCCCACTCTGATGTCTCCTGAATGATAATCAATCCCATGTTTGTGATAGTTTACTTCATCTAATACAGTCCATGATGGGTGCTCCACGGGTTTCACCTTTGATGGCTGATCTGACACATGAGTTCCAAAAGCAGAATCCTCTTACTTTTTTAGGGGACTGAGGATCTCAGGATGTTGTGTCTTAGATAGAGGCCATATGGTCTGTCTTTGAGTATCTGGAAACACCTCCAGTGTAGAGAGTCGAGCTTGCTACATACATGTGTTGGGTTTCGGCCAGGCACTGGTGGGATGTGGTTACCCAGGTTGAAAGTCATCAGGGCCTGTTATGGGTTGTCTTATAGACAACCCACTGTGATTAGTTATTTCCTCAGTCACTTATAGCTGACAGAGCTAGAGAGTTCATGCATCTCGAGCATTGTTCTATTTCAGTTATGGAATATTTATCATGTTTCACTGATTTACATCGCTTTACACTCCTTGTAGCTGGTGATGATATTTCTCCTACTATAAGTTTTTGTATGGGATCCAATATTCCATCTAAACTCAGGTGAATATCTGTATCCTTCCTACATTATCTATAATTGATGATCATGACCTTATCACTCAACATAACCTGATGGATGTAGCATGTACTGGGTTTAAAGGATCAGTGACTAGTCAGGACAGTTGTTCATCCAATGGGAGTAAATGTTCTCTTGATATTTTTTTCAGGGTAGTGGCAGCCATAGTATCCAGTTTGATTACTCTTTAGTGTGTCATCAGTTTGAAAAATATAGGGCATAAAAATACCTTTTGTGATAGCGACCTTATAGAGTGTCGTGATTATGGATGTATGGGTAATCTTTAGAACTTTTGAAGGGCCTTTCCACCATATTTGAGTGGTAAGGATCATCTTCAGATCCAAATTCAGGAGAAAGTTCTTTTTCACTACAACAGGAGGTGAGTTGGAGTATCACTAGAAGGTCTGGCTGAGGAGGAGGTCATGGTCGTAGCAGTCTGATCCCCAATCCCTAGCAGCGCCAGCAGAGCAGTCATGATCATAGTAATCCATCTGTTACACATGGTCATGGATCAAGTCAATTGAATTCCTTAAAGCTGATAACCATGCATCTGGACTCAAGACCATCTGCATTACAAGGTACTATTATAGTAGCCTCTACTATTTTCTCTTCTTTGTTTTATACAGGGGCTATAATCTATTTTATTGTTGTATCTATCTTGGAATGCCTCTAACTATATATAGAGTATTACTAAGGTGTAATGACCCTCGATAAACCATTGGGAATATGGGAGGGGGGCATATTCCAGTACATGGACTTCCCTCTTGAGATAGGCAGTTTACCAATCTTGTGGAATCTCATTCTTCTTGAGATGACGGGCTCCGATGTCATTCTCAGGAAGGACCGGTTGGTCCACTATCATGCCATTGTAGACTATTATTGAAAAAGGGGTTCTTTTACCTCACGAGAAGGCTTCAGTTATCTTTTCAAAGGTGAGTGGGATGTCTAGAATGGGAGAGAGGGACCGAAGCATCATAGGTTGGGTGGAGTGACTACCGAGATTGAAAATATTTTCACAGAGAAACATGGTTTTCTGTAAACAGATTTACCTCTAGTAGTTGATCGTTTCAGGGAAGTATTTTTCAGATGAATTTTCTAGATTACCTCTTATGATAGAGGTAGAGTTTTCAGTAGGGCTTGTTCTAGGAGCAGATGCAGTGTACATTATTTCGTATAGTATGGAACCTATTGAGCTTCAGAATCTCAGAAGATAGATAAAAGACATAGATTCTTAAGGCTTTATAGGTCCCAGTACATTCGCTTGGGGCTTATCTAAGCTTTTCACTAAGAAGGAGTATTGAACTCTCAAATTATGTGTGGGTTATAGAAGGTTGAACAAGCTTACGATCAAGAACCAATATCCACTTACTCAAATAAATTATCCTTTTGACCAGCTCTATGGAGAAAATATGTTATCTAAAATCGACCTGAGATCATGTTTTCATCATGTACGTGTCAGACCATCATGCATACCTCATAAAACCTTTCTTAGTAGGTATGTTCTATATGATTATCTTTTTTTTGTCCTTTGGTCTCATGAACATTCCTATAATTTTCATGTATTTTATGAATATGATTATCCATCCCTATTTGTCCTCTATTTTTTTGGTCTTTATGGAAGATATATTGGTGTATCTACGAACCCCTAACGACCATGACAAACACTTTGATATCATTTAGAGTACACTAAGAGAGATTCATCCTTACACCAAACATGCTAAACATGACTTCTTGATCGACAAGGACCTCATCGTGGGCCATATTATTTCAAAATCAGGAGTATATTTTTTCCCTAAAAAGATTAGTGGTGTTTTCTCATAAGGGCATCCTAAAAACGTGTTTGATATTAAAAGTTTATTTGGACTCTCGGGATATTAAAATAATTTCAAACAAGGCATTTCTCATCTTTCGTCGCCACTCACTGGTCTTATAATGAAGCGTTTCAAGTTCACATGGTCAGAAGAATGTGAGAAAGCCTTTCACGAGATGAAAGGGAGGCCTGTCTCTACACCAATTTGGATTCTTCTAGGACCATGTAAATGTTATATTATCTTCTTTGATGCATCAGGAATTGGCCTAGAAGCAATGTTGATTCTGGAAGACAAAGTCATTTCATACAGATCTCGGCATTTAAGGCCTCATGAGAGAAATTATATGACCCATGACCTTTCACTAACAACAGTTGTATAAGCCTTACGTTGTTGGAGACATTATCTCTTGTGTGAGTGCCGTATGGGGTATGCGGATCAAAAGAGCCTAAATCATATCTTTTCTCAGAGTGACTTGATCCTAAAATAGTGAAGATGGGTCAAATATCTACAATATTTTGATTTTGATCTTGCCTATATGCCTTGAAATTAAAATTTGGTTGTAGATGCATTGAGTTGGAAAACTCAAACGCATGTCGTACAAGAAGTCATTGCTGAATGAAAGTTAACAACCCTCTTTTCTGAATATCATATTTAGTTTCATGACAATCATGACCAGTATTACCTCCCAGACTTATCAATTATCTCTTCCCTCCTTGAGACGGTTTAGATTATATTGTTTATTGACCATGAATATTTGGTTCTCCATGAGATTATATCAGTAGATAAACCACCTCTAGATTTTTCGGTAGACTGAGATGACATCCGACATCTATGTGGATGTATTTGGGTTCTTAAAAATGTGAGATTGGAGTTGATGGAAGAGTCCCATGCTTCCCAGTGGGAAGTTCATCCAGGAATCATGATGTTGTATTAACATATGCGACCCTATTGTTGGTGTCCTACGATGAAATGTCAGATTGCAGGCTTTATAACTACGTGCTCCACCTGTCAGTAGGTGAAGGTGGAACACCAGAGACCTACATGCTTATTACAACCTCCTCCAGTCTCAGAATGGATATAGGAAGTTATTTTTATGGATTTTATAGTCAACTTACCCATGTTGGAAAATGGGTATCTATTCTTTCTGGGTATTCATTGATCGACTAACAAAATCCTCCCACTTATATTCCTATTCCGGAGACATTCTTAGTTGATGATCTGGGAAGACAGTATGTCTGTGAGTTCATACTACTACACAGAGTTCCACATACTATCATTTTAGATAGGATTCTCATTTCACTTCACAGTTCTTGAAGGGTTTTCAGAAGGGTATGGGAACTAAGGTGCATCAAATCAAAGCTTTTCACCCTCATATTGATGGACAATCGGAAATGACAATACAGGTTTTTGAGAATATTCTCCAAGAATGCATCCTTGATTTCAGTGGTTATTGGGAGAAGAATATCCCTATAGTCATGTTCACCTAGAATATCATTTTCCAGGAGATGATTCATATTTATCTTTTTGAGGCCTTATATAGTAGGCCATTCCATTCACCCTTGTGCTGGTAAGAGGCAGGTGAGGCAGCCCTACTTGGTCCCCGTCTCATTCAGCTTTCTTCAGAACATGTCCATATGATCAGGAAGCATATGACTACTACTCAGTTTAGATATTAATCATATGATGATGGTTATTGATGAACTCTATATTTTGAGGCTGGGGATCATGTTTTTCTTCAAGTATCTCCCAAGTCTAGTTAATAGAAGGTTAAGAAAGAAGGAAAATTTGTTGCCTCATTACATTGGGCAATACAATATTCTAGAGAGAGTCAAGCTGGTAGCATATCGGTTTCTACTACCTTAGAGGCACAGTTCCATGCACAACGTCTTTAATGTATCAAAAAGTCACAAATATCATGCTAACCTATCTCATACCATTGATACTAAGGATGTTGATTTAGAATCTAATGCTACTTTTGAGTAATATCATGTACACATCATTGAATGAAGCATGAAGGCTCTCTGAGGCTAGTATTCCCCTCTCATTAAAGTGCTATAGTAGAAAGGAAATGTTAGGATGAGACATTGGAGATGAAATTTGATGTACGTTCACATTGTCCAGAGTTGTTTCCGCATAGTGTTTCCTTACCCTTGGAAAGAGAAATCGGGGCGATATCTTTTAAGGGAGAAAGATAGTAAGAATCCAGTTTTTTCACTCAGGTATGGATCCTATAATTATTGGTGAAAATCATTACTTTGGTCCCGATATAGATTCCTAATATGTTAGTAATGGTTTAGAGGGTGTATGGGGATTTTTTGGATCTTAGATCCCATCTTTTAGAGAAAAAAAACTCTGCACAGGGTTGAGAGTAAACCATGTGGGATTTCAACACGGTTTTTCAAAACCGTGTAGATGGAATTTTTTTAGACAGTGGAAACTTGCATGGTTGGTGCACATTCATGTAGCCAAACCCTGTGAAATCCCCATTTTCCAAGCAAGCTGTGCTGGATGGTTCATGGTTTGATCAAACCGTGTAGAGGATCACTTTTCAGGTAGAGAAATCTTGCATGGTTTTCACACGGTTTGACAAATCGTGTTGAAAAAAATGTGTATAGTATAAAAACTGATGTAAAATTTCCAAAACTCCCATAATGATCTATTGATCCTCCTCCTTCGTCATTATTTGATAACTAGTGGGATTTTCCACGATTTTCACCCATTTGGGGATTCATTATGGCCAAAGATAGGTATTACTACATCTCCTTCATCCGACATCTGATCAAGCATCTATTCATCACGTTGGATCTGCAACTGTATGTACTCGAGTTCTTTTTAGTTCTTCTTCTTCTTTTTCACTCTCATCATAGATATCTCCATGTGATTGTTTTTCACCTTTTCATATATCTACTCTGATCTGAGGAAAATCAAGGATCAATTCCAGAGGAGATGCATTGTATCACCCTAAGGTGGGTGTTTTAAAACATATCCTTAAAGTTTGTTGTTTTTTGGAATGATCATGTGGGTCCCACCAGTTTCATTGAAAATTGTTTCTTAAATTAAAATTCCATGATTTTAATATTTAGAATCGTATGGTTATGCTATTTCTAAATATGTGATTAATTGTAAGTGGTTACAACCACAACTCAATATTCTGAATGTCTAAGGCTATACCATAATTGGGTTGTATTGTTTCGGTTCATTTGAGCCACTACTCGGGTGTGCCTATACTTTACCATTCTAAATGTGAGACTCCATATAATAAATAGCTTGTTTTTTATGATAATTCCATAATAGAGTATACCACGTATGCTCAACACTTGACCCACCTAAGGTAAGTTCATACAATTGATTATTAAATGTGAAATATGAAATGTGGAATCGAAAGTATACTATGTATATAACATGGGTTATCATATGAGACTGAATAATTGTTACATCTCTATAGCTCCACTTTCCATTCAAAGGGAAGGTAGTGGAGTGAAACACTCTAATTGAAAAGCATTATGGGTAATCTAAGACTTGTTAAATGGTTCCAATGGTACTTGGCCTATCCAAACTAATTGAACACAAGACGTGGACCGATAAATTAATGGGTTAAACTCTAAAAGACCTATCAAAACATGGGGAAGGCAGGACTTGAACCAAATGAATTATTACTTTATTACAATATCAAATAAGAATGAAATGACTCAAGGACACATTGAATTATGAGATAAGAATACCTTGGGTCATGGGAACCCCATTTGGATTCAATAAAATAGTATTCTTAGGTTGACACTCACCTAGACTCTAGTTCTTGTTTATTCATTGGATGCCTGATATACTACCATTTGATCCCTTTCATTATTATAGGATTCCTCGGATACACTCCTTAGATCCAGCATTGAGTAGTAGGTTCCATGGTAAAGCCCATAAGGACCTATCTTTTTATATCCTTATTCTACCTTGGTAGATCACCTTGGGGTGGGTAGGCACATTATTTTGGAATTTCATGGATTACGATCCTTCAATTACACTCTAACCCCTTAGCTAGACTCAGAAAATACTGAGTTAACTTTTTTTGAGATTTACGATACCTTAGCTATTAAACTTGAACTCCCTCAATAAATAACATAGTCTAGTTTCATTGTTATGCCTTGGGACCTTCAATAATTATACTATCAGGAGGTGAAAATAGTGTTGGAAATTCCTCACATGACGTATGAACATGGAATGGTAATTTATTAATTAATGAACTGGTTACATGTTCAGACACCAGCCGAGGGCTAATGGAGATACATGTTTTTTTAGTTATATTACACTTCATTCACTACATATATATATATATATATATATATTCTTGCACATAGTTATATTCCATTGAACGAGTAGGATTTTATAGTCTTCATTTCTAGTGGACCATTGAGATTTATCTCACAAACACTTCAGGGGCCATTTGGAACCCAGAGTAGAGTATATGGTTGTAGGTATTGAAAAAGGGAAGCATGCAACTTAGAATACTTGATTGTGTGCTGATATGATGGAGCTTGATAGCATATGACCAAGTAGGATCTCGAGATGATTTCAGTAGACTTTGTTTTCTTTTACCTTACGGAACATGTTACAACCTATTGTCTTGTATCTATCCTTTCCAATTTTCTAGTGACATGGCATTACATCATAATTGTTCCAGTTGATATAGTTATTGTTATTCTTATTTATCTATTGTATCATTTTTCTTACGCTATTTGTCTATATTTCTTCCATTGTTTACTATTCCATTATATTATGACCACTGAGCTACACTCTTCTAATGAGGGAACAACCTTCCCATGGACACACACTAGGCCCTCGCTGCTAGTCAGCAACCTCTATCATTATATAAGATGCACTTGAGGATTTATGGACCACCGGGCTCAGGGCACCTAGGGATAATCATAAGGACCTCTCTCTGATTTCTCCTGAAAACTATTTTATATAGGGTAACTCCAATAAATACAATTGTTTCTCCAAAGAACCAGCAAATTTAAGCACACATGGTCGCCGCATATCCTCTAACACTTGTATGGTACGCTCTATCTTCCCATCTTTCTATGGGTGGAAGGCCATAATTAACAAAACCGATGTACAGAGTGCCTTCTATAAGCCCGACCAGAAGTGAGAAGTATAGCATGAATCATGATTTGAAACTATAGTCCATGGCACTCCGTGCAAATGTACTATCTCTTTCAACTACACTTCTCTCAACTGGTCTACTCTAACGGTTTCTTTAATAGGCATTAAGTGTGCTACATTGGTTAGTTGATCCACAACCACACAAATAGCATCATTCTTCCTAAGAGTCATTGGAATCCCTAACATTAAATCCATATTCTCATCATCCCACTTCCATTCTGGAAAAGTTAACGGTGGAAGTAGGCCTCCTGGACATTGATGCTTTTCTTTCACCTGCTAATAGGTGAAGCATCTTATTACGAACACTACAATCTCCTTTTTCATTCCTGGCCACCAAGACATTTTTTGAAGGTCAAGGTACATTTCTTTCACCCTAGGATGTACAACCCACCTTGCTGCATGAAATTCTCCCATGAGTTCCTCTTGCATACTCATAGGAACAACAACCCGATTTTTAACGTAGATGATCCCATCCTCATCTATTTTCTAGTCAAAGAATTTCTCCCTTCAAGGATTTCCCACCTGGCTAAACAATTAGGAGCCTCATACCGTCTATCCCTGACCTTTCTCGTTTTTATAGACTCCACTACTATAGAAACCAGATTCATCCCCTCTCATATCTCTTTAACTACCTCATGAATTCCCTCCAGCAATGTAATCATATTCCACTCTGCACTCGACTCATGTACCAACTGTGTTAGTGTTTTTTTGCTGAAGACATCATCCACAGTACTCCCATTCTTGGGTGTAAATTCCAATTCAAAATCAAAGGACTTCAAATAAACTACCATATCTTCGCTGCCAAAGATTCATGTCTCAATGTGAAAAGATATACTTCAACATTTTTTGATCTGTAAAAACTGTAAACTTTTCACATATTAGATAGTGTCACCAACACTTAAAATCATAAACCACTATAGCCAACTCAGGGACATATGTAGGGTAATTATTATCATGTGTAATCAGCTTATGTGACCAATATGTAATGACTCTATCCCCTTACATCTGCATGAATCTTTTTCCAACCCTAGAAGAGTCACAATACATTATATACTCCTAACCTGACTTAGATAAGATCAAAAGTGGTGTTGATGTCAACCAATTCTTCAAATCCTAGCAATAATTCTCGCATGCCTATGCCCAAACAAAATTTATCCCTTCAATTGTCAAACTAGAATGTGGTTATTTCAAAAGAGAAAATTATGGGATGAACCTAATGTAATAACTAGCTAATCCCAAAAAGCTTTTAATATAAAAAAAATCTTAGGATAGTCCCATGAAATCACTACTTGCAATTTTTTGGGGTCTATTGCCACACCTTTTTCTGTGATGATGTTCCCTAAAAGTGTCCCATGTCAATCCAACACTGATATTCAGATTTATTGGGGTATATCCAATGCTCTATTAGTGTACCCATGATGTTGTCAGGATGTTTCCAATGACCATCATGAGTCTTAGAGTACAATAATTTGGTATCCATAAACAACACCACAAAAGGATCTAAGTGCCAGTGAAAAATATTATTCATCAAGGCTACATAAAAAATTCCGAGAATTAGTAAACCCAACAGTGTTACAAAAAACTCATAAATTCTATACCATCTCCTGAAAGAAGTTCTTAATATATCAGATATCCAAACTCTCACATAATGTTACCTTGGTCTCATATCAACTTTTGAGAACACACTACCCCCCATCAGCTGGTCAAAGTGATCATCAATACTCAGATGAGGATATCATCTCTCCACATTCATTTTATTATACATTCAGTAACATACACCAAAGAATAAAATCTCGTCACCCATATTTGAAAAAAAACATGTGATCCCCAAGGAAACATACTTGGTTGGATAAACTATTTATCATCCTACTGCATTTTGAGCCCTTGAATCTTAGTCGGTTCCATTAATTTAGGTGTAATAGATACTAGCTCACCCTTCAGCATGAGTTTAATATTGAATTACTCATCTCCCTCAGGTGGAATCCATGAAAATTATTCAAGAAATAAATCCTGAAATAGTTCTACTACAGATTGAAGGATGTATTGCCTACCACTCCCATCATCCAACAAAAGGCTAGAAATGTGGCCTATGAGCTCTCCCAGTTGCCGGTTAATTGATGCAGCACTACCTACATGGATATCCTATTCTCCATAGTGAACATACTGGTTACCCTCATGAGATAGTAAGGACACTCTCTTGTGGTAAAAATCTATGTGGGCTCTGTATATGACTAGCCAGTCCATACCCATAAACATTTCCATGCCCGTTACATCACGTACATAGATATACCAAAGGAAATGATAATCTATAATCTTTAGAGAACATCCCTTTCATAAAGAGATATCCCTAGTCAATGTTCACAATGGCGTATCAATATTCATCATCACGATTATAGAATCCACCTCCAGGATCACGATATTATCATGTTTTTCAGATATAAATGAATCAAATACACCAATATCAAACAACGTAGTAGCTAAAGTAGAAGAATCTAGAATAGTACCTGTTAATGTCGATGGACCACCCTTTTCTCTACAAGTGTAGGTTACACTGCATGTATCTGTCCTGCCTCTCTTCCCTTTGGTTTCATCTGACTCCCTGTCCGTAACACCACTATGCTTGTACAGGCACTCATACCCAGATGAACCATTCCCACTTCCTCTAGTGCCTCTTCCAGTAGAACTCCAGTTTCCAGATCTATGTGTTGTAGAATACCACCTTCCCATACCCTGAATCTGTGAAGCTACTCCCTCAGCACCAGCTTTCCACTACTTCCTAAAACACATTTTTAGGTGTCCCATCCTATTTTAAAACCAACACTCCAAATGTGGTCGAGGACATTGTGGATGATAGTGTCCCTACCTACCACACTAATGGAAATGAACATGAGAACGATATAGTTGAACTGTTCGTCCTGACTATCCAACTTTCTTTCCACTATCCTAACTAAGGTTCTCATGACGGCCCATAATACTATTAGAAGGCCCACTCATTGAACGTCAAACTAACTTTTTAGTACTAGAATCGCCCGTCATATTCCCCTCTGTAATGGGAGTCTGATTAACAACTTTTTAGAATTTCATCAGCCTTAATATTTTCACATGGGACTTAATTTCAGACTTATGTCCGCTGTAAAATTGTTTTTCCAAAGATGCCTCAACTACAGAAAAAACTGGTGAAAAATGATGTAAATCGATGAAACATTATGCGTACTCCATTATAGAGATGCTCCCTTGTGTCAGATGCATAAAAATTGAATCCTTTACTTGCCTCAGCATGTTTGGATAGAAGTGTTCCAAGAACTTCTCCAAAAAGTGCCTCTATAACATGTCATCAGTCTGTCAATATCATACTTGAATGTTCCACCAATGTTTCACTGAACCTCGTGGCATGTATATAGACAACATGAACCTCCTCTCATCCAGAGTCTCCAAATGGTCAAGTATCATCTCTATGGATTCAATCTAGAATTCAGCTCCCTCGGGTCCACCCTCTCAGGTAAAATTATTAGGGCGCTAGAGATGGAACTCTCTTGTCAACTCAAAGATGGTTTTCCAAACTAGCCCTGGGTCTCTCTCCACAAACTGCATGAAATTAGAAAAATATTATTGGAACTCTTCCCCTTCCTCTGCATATTGCAACAATGGTGTGTCATGCTCTCTGTCTGGAAGTTCATTCTAGGCCAAACCCCTCGATCTCTCCCTCAACAAGTGTCATGGAGGCATATCTCTATAAATCCAAACACATGTCTTAGGTCTCATAATGATTCTTTAAAACATTTAGGAATGATTATAAACTAATAAAAAAACTTTCAATATGTCATTTCTCCCTTCTATTTTGACATGGTCAACATTGACGCCTTATCACTACCTTTAATCATCCTACTCCTAGGTTTTGGTTAACAAGGGTACATTCAATCTCATTAATTAATCAAACCATTAATTAATCACATTATCTCAAATTAATTAAATCAATAATTAAGTAATTTCTTATAAACATTTCACCAATCAATGTTCTCATTAGACACCTATTTGTTCTAATTTTTCATAATTATTTCATTCTCACAATAATAAAAATAGTTAAACATCAACAACATACCCATGACCCATTTTAACATCAGCTCTAAGAATGATTCATGCCACAACAACCCTGAGTTACTAGAATCATTCATGAAGTCTCAACTATCATTCCTCTTTAGGCCACAAATCAAATTTACAAAATTTTTAAAACAAATATCTAATCATACCGCAAGTGTGTCACCAATAGTGAAATAATATACATCTATAACAAAAAATATCAATTACAACAATCCGACCATGAGTTCTCAGATTTTCCCCCATACATCGGTTTGCATCTCCAATGCACAAGCTCATTACCAAGCCTCGACTCTTCCTAGACTCATGTTTACCGTGCCCAAAACAGAAATTCAAAAGAAGAATAAATAAAAGAAAACTCTTATGATACAATGTTGTGATGTCCAGACCCAGGATCCACTGAATATTGTCCCATGTCGGTTGGACACATACCATCAAGTGCATCTCCCCATATGCCATAGGGTGCCTATAGTAGTGAGGGCATGCTATGTTATTCTTGGGGAGACCATACCCTATTTTGTAAGAATAAAACACCACCAGAAGCAAATAACAATAACCATATGTGGATATGTATATAAATTACCAGAACAAATTTATGTCATATGATAAAAAATTCATGAAAATAAAATAATCACCTGAAAGGTAAAGAATTCTATGCCAATGAAAATGTCATGTGTCTATAATGAAACTGAAAGTAAATACACAACTACTCTGAAATGGGTCCCGAACCATGTTTGGTTCCCACTCTGATGTTGCATTCCAAAACAACAACTTATCCCAGGGCCTTGCCCTTATCCTATCTTGCAACAGTGAAGTCTGATCATGTGCCAATCAGGAAACCCAAATAGGGTGTGAGTACAACTCAGTAGACCACTACCAATGATGTTTAAAATAATTCCAAAAAAGATATTTCATGAAATTCTATCAAGAAATAAATTCAATGAATATTTTAAAGAGTTATCACATTGTCATTTAATCATTAATAAACACATTGGGCCAATTTCAGTTCTTGTTTCCCATTTAAATCATCATTCATTATTATTAATCATTCAGTGTAGTTTGGCATGCATAAAACTCCAATTCTCAGTTGAATCATTATTCATTATTATCATTATTCATTTGGTGTAGGTCATCATTCCTAGAACCTACAATTATGTTGAGTGTAATTCAACATTATTATCACACCATTTCTCATTCGTTGTAGGTTGTCATGCCTACCACCACATAATCTCAAGCATGGGTAAGTATTGGGGAGGAACCCTATGACCAATATCCATATTATAAATGGTCTTGAACTCCATGTATAGCACCACAAAAATCTCAACAATATAATCATTATTTAATTCTCATGAATTTTTCACATTATTCATTTACTAATCAAATGATTATTTAATCATTTAAAATCCATTAGTTAACTCAACAATTAACAATGCACATAACCCATTTATTAATTCATCAATTAATTACTCAATCAATACAATTCACATTCCATAATTAATTATTCACAATTATTTATCAATTTCAAATCTCAACATTCAATAATTAATTCTCACAATTAATTATCTTTGATAAACATAATGACATATAATTAATTCTCACAATTTATTATCTTTAGTCGACATCATGAAACATAATTAATTCTCTCAATTAATTATCTTTCATAGCCAAAAATAATTCCATAATTATTTACCACAAATTAATTATCTTATCATAGTCAATTAAATATATAAATTACAAAATAAAATCTCCAAATGATTTATTTTGGAAAACCCCCATTGTTTGTTTCGTGATTCAATTGTTACGTAAATCACCACAGAAACTCAATTCAATTCCAAATTCCTAATTACTACAATTTAGTAAATCAATCATCATGTGAATTTAGCAATAATAAACACACAATCACATATCATAAAATATGCCTTTGAGAGTTTTATTTAGACCACCTATCTTGGTTTATTGATAGAAGATATCCCAAAAGAAATACCCAAAATCCGAGTGGCAATACGTTGTCAATCAACCTCCAGATCTAAATCCCTAAACAAAAAAATAACATCAAAGGCATCAAGATCTTGCAATAATAGATATGTATCCACAATCTTAGATCTACTTCTCAACTCATAGGTTTAGATCTATAGAAACGATGAGGATCTTCCATGAAAATACCATGGAAATATTGAGGATAGAATAAGAGAAACAACAGGATGGAATCCACTTATCGGGAGTAGAGTAGATCTTCAATCCAAGCATTCGATCCGGATGAAAGGTCTATGGATCGCCTGGGAATCCCTTCGGTAGGCTTTTGGAACACCTATAATTTTTCAAGACCAAGGCATGGTTGAAATATGTGAATCCTAGGGGTTTCAGGTGGTTTTAAAAAGTATTTTCAGATATTAAAATATGAGCACACAGTTTCCTGGGAAGAGGTGAACAGTTAGGTGAATTGTGAACCAACCGCGTGGACCTCTCTTTCTAGGTTTTCACGGTTGTCACGCTTTGTCTAAATGGTTTCTCAAACCATGCACAAACCAGATGGACCTATCTTTCAATTTTTTCACAGTTGACATGGTTTGGTCACACGATATGTCAAATTGTGTGAAAACTGTCCCGATTCCACTGTCTATTAGTTTTCTTAAAAAATTAACCCAAACGTACCCCAAGACACTACTCCAAAAAAAGGTAATTAAAAAAACAAAAATTACATAAAAATGTTCCCGAGATAACAATAGAAAAGTCCAAGATCTTACTCATTTCATTCAATATTGAAAACCTCCATATGTAATGATATTTAATCTAGAAAGACATAATTGAAAAATTCTACTAGTAATGAATATCATTAATGAATGTAAATCTATAATAATTCTAAATGAATCTGACAAGAAAAACATATAGTAGATGAATTATAATCTAGTATCATTTAATTTGTTATAAATAGATATATATATATATATATATTTTTGTGTGTGAATAGGTCATCATAGTAATCAATATTATAGTGATTGTGTGACAACCATAATTAATGATATGAAGAAAATGTATTACTACAACATAAAAGAAAATGAATTAATGGGTTATCAACAATATAATCACAACAATAACATAATGCAGTTATGTTTTTGAATGAATTAATAATAAATATTGTATTCCCTAATCAATAATTAAGAGATTTTAAATGTAATAATTGGGTATTTTTATTTAATAATACAATTTCCCTATCACATGAGGTCATAATGTAATTTGGAACCCCTCATTCAATTATTATTATCTAGACCATGAATAAAATAATAAATTTTCATGGTTTTTTTCTAATTTTGTTATTCTAAATATATAATGTAGAGTTAAGAACATGTTCCTCCTCGAATAATGTATTTTAACAAGAAAAATAATTACTTAAAAATATTCTACTAAAAAATATATGTACAATACTTTAATGGGGTGGGATAAATATAGTCCTAATATAGATTATTTCTTCATTCACGGATTTTGAACGTGTATGATGATTGTTCCTCTACCATAGTTATTGTGTATCATGGATTATTCCCATGAGATGTGATTTATGTATAGGTTGAAATTATATCTATCAGATATATTGTGTTTTAACTATATTTTATTTTAAAAATATAATATATTCATGTGATAAATTTGGTTCATTACAATAAAATATGACAAATTCTATGTTCCAACTAGTATGCAACACATAGATCATGGGTTTAGTGTAATTTGATAACATGGTGTGATTGAAACTGATTATGCAGGATATTAATTATATTCTTAAATGTGTTGATTAATTTTTTATTTTTATTAATTAAAATGTTTCTCATTAACCAAAAGGTTCTTTAAAAAGGCTTGTGATTTATTTAATATATCACTATTTACCGTATTTTAACTTTTCATTTCTATGTCTCTTTCAATTATTTAATTTAATTTTTGTAAATAAATATTTATATAATATGTTATTATATTTAAATGATTTTGTTTTATACCATAGTTACTAATAATTAAACCCCTAACCATTGTAATGGGATGTTTCCCCAAAATTTCATTTGTTATTCATATTAAAATAATATACATTTAATAAATTTATCAGTGGTTGTATAAGTTTAATAAATGCTCAAAAACATAAAAACACTAATCCTAAAATTTACGTACACTATAAATAGTTACAATTATTTACTATAGAATACATGATAATTTATTTTACTGAATTATATAAGAAACGAAATATAGAGGAAACAAATGTTAATTCCATTCCTAGAGAAAAATTATAAATGCGGGTCATACATTCTTCCTCTCATGGCCAAGAATCTTAGTCTTCCCCAAGGTGAGTAAGTATTTCATAGTATCCTTTTTTATTTCATCATAATTATTCCGAAAAAATAATTTTCCATAACAAAAAAGAGATGAATTATTAAAATCGTCGTAATTTTCATTTTCAAAACATAAAATTTGATTAATACCTTAATCTTGGTACTCATGCAATAAGAAATGAATTTTCAATAATACTTTACCTTACAGCCATCCATGACATCTGCAGCCTCTAAATCCATACCAACTCTAGTACTCATACCACTATACAACCCATGATTATCGTCTCTCCATAGCTCATCAAAATTTGATGAGTTGTAGTGGCCTAGAAATCTCACTATTGGGAAAACTAAAATGAATATGACACCAAAATATTAATTAATCTCAATAATATAATAATATAACATTAAATTTCACAAATTTTTTAACCAAAATTTGTCCCATCAATTATCCTTTTATTTATTTCAAAAGATTCAATAGTATAGTGGATATATAGGAATGATGTGACGGTATTTGGAAAGAATTTCCAAAAAAATACTATATTCTTTCCCATTATTTAACTCCACTATTAACTATATGTTGTGGTTCCAAAATGCACTCAGGCATGTAAACCAACACCGCATGCATCTGTGTACTCCCACAATGAATTGATTCTTGTATTCCCACTCCTCTCATTATTAGATAAATTAATGATAGAATATGAGGCTCATATAAAAATGGGGGTGGAATATGGGTTGGCTAATTATCATAGATATCTTAAACAACACTAAAAGATCAGAATGTGTGGTAGATTGTATTTCGGGGGGAGGGACAGGTGTGATCTGGTATGACAACTGAAGCACCAAGCTCTAGTACCACCACCCACCTCGTATCATCCTCCCAAGCACTAGAACACCTAGGACTATTGGATAATAACTAGTTCAAATGTTGTGGATCCTTAATTAAAAGATTATAAAAAAATAACTTCATGAAATTATATGTAAGTTATATATATTTTTAAAATAAAAAACTCATAATGGGCACTAAAGGAGGAATTCCCTTCTCACACATTCCGTGATTATTTTTTATCATATATTTTCTTCATATTTCCTGAATTTTTTAAAAATATATATTGAATTTATTAGAAATACATGAACTACTATGTAAAACAATCATGAAATAAGATGATAAATGAACTAATTAATGAATACAACATGTCAACCTAAATATAGGATACATATTGATATAAAAAATAATATCTTTTGTGAATAATATTCAAATATAATACATATCATAGAAAAAATAATATGTTCAAAATATCTTGTTTATCATGGGTATGATATAGTTTTCCTCTATTTTCAATTTGATCCAATTCAATTTTAGTTCATCCATTTAGTTTATTCTGGTTTACTAATTTTGTAATTTTTCCATTTTTACATGTCTTAGGTCATTTGTTTTGTCTTAAAATTTTGATAAGGGAATTCTATATATTTATTTCTCATAGGTTATTTTGTTCATATTTTTGGTCAATTCATTTTTCTATTTTTATGGTTATGTAAATATTTTAATTCGTTTTTATTTAGCAATTAATTAGATCATTATTCCCAATTTAATTAACATATTTCTTATAAATTAATTGTTTCATATTTTTTTTGGTTGGTTTAAATGACGTTCAATTAAATACTGTAAAATGAAAATCAATTTAAAATAAAACTATAAAATATTGAAAATTCAACTTTAGGTCAAGGTGGATACAAAATATTTGTTAACAATATAAAATAGATTTAGAAAAGTACTATATAAAAAAACCAAGTCGATCTAAAACAAAAAAACTAAGAACACAAACAGATGATTCTATATATTTCCCCCCAAAAAATTTGGTTCACAATAAACTCTCATAATTGACGTATTGAATTCATCATATGTAATTAATGGATTAGGGCCAATGTGAGAAGAGATGGTTTCAATTATATCATCACCATCATCAAAAATATTTATTGGTATTACCTCAGTTATAACATCAAATTCATGTCAAAGATTATGTTTTGCATTAAAAATTGTTTCTCCATTGATTCTAATACATATGGCTCATCATAAAAAAATTATGAGTCATGTCAATAACGTGAAATCCATAATTATCAATAATTGTGTCATGTTTCATCATCGAGTCAAAAAACATGTATTTCATCACTATTAATAAACTATGAGAGTAATAATACAATATTAGTATTTTTTTCAACAACACCATAATAATAAACATTTTCAAATCAAGTTCAACTATCTGATGCCCAAGCATAATGTTTTTTTTGTGGAAGATACTATAAAACCATCATGTTGTGTTCTTATGTTCTTTTATCATTTTGTGATAATAAATATGTACCCATTGATCACAACTGAATATCATTCACAGACCTCGGAATAAGGACTAAATTTCAATGCCTATATTTCCTCAAATATATATTTAACAGAAAAACTAAATACCTAAATTTTAAATGAATATTAATGTTAATTAAATATTGTTCTAATTAATATATTATAGTAATATTTTTACATAAATTTCATCCAATAATAAAAAACATTGCTTTTTAAATCTAATATCCTTCTCGAATATAAATAATGATGATTTCTATTTATCATATGATTATGTTCCCCATAGAAAAAATAGTTTAGCATTTATATAAAATTACCTGAGAGAAAAAAAGATATACATTGTATAATAAATCACTCGATGTAGTTATTAAAAAATTCATTGTTAAAGAAAACATTGTGATATTCCATCTTCCACTATTGAAGGATTAACATGGTTAGTATATATGATATGGGAATTACCCCTATGTGGGGGAGTGTTGGAATATTGCGTTCAATTTTCTCACATTGTTCTTCTTTATTTATCGTTAGTTTGTTCCATCTAGTAGTAATATTAGATAAATAAATTAAATATAAATCCATTAAAATTTTATCCAAGTAACCTCTCACGATAGAACCATCAATATGTTATTTTTTATAGGCCTAAGAGTTCATTATAAACACGGTTCTTTTAGTTGGATACATCCAATGAAAATAAATAGGTCTACCGAGCATTATTTCTTTTTTAAAGATGGATAGTTAGAGGTAATATTCATGTGGAAAATGATTGAGTAAATATTTTATATAGCTCACACAAAATTAATGATTCTCTGGCCAACATTGGTTTTAAAAAATACATTGAATACTTCTTATCAAAAACATCTTTATAGAACAATCACAACTATATATGTTACAACCATATATTATTGGATAGAAGATAACACATTGATATTTGAATCAAATCATGTATAAGGATGCGATAATCATGAGACTTCAAGTATATCAGCATCAACTCTCATTTATTGACCCATATTTATATGGATCTTGACTAGCCATCAAGAACATTAAGAGTCTCTAGTACATCTAGAAAATGTTTTTTTCTACATATTTCACCACATAATAAGCACACAAAACATGATATTTATTTTCACTAATACACACATGATGAAACTCTTGTCTAATTCCCCAATCCACCAAGTCATTTTGATATCGTAAATAATATTTTTCATTCATTTTATCTTTTGTAGAATTTAAATAAATAATTCAAAAATATTCACTTAAATTTTATTTTATGTATAAGCATTGATGTAATAAATTGGTTGTTCAATAAGGAAACTCAAAGAAGATACTTATATTCCCCCATTTGTAATAGGTTTTAGTGAAAAAATTCATCATATTTATAGATTTTATCTAACCCTTACCAAATCAAAAATTTAAATCTTTCAATTCAGTAAGCACATCAGTTCTAGAAAAATGTTGAGGTTGATTTTCGGTCTCTATGGTTTTTTCGAATCTTTATTGATTATTCTGAAATAGATTGTCAATTGGAAAGAATAACAGATGTCACCTAAAACTAAAACTATAGTGATATGTCAATAATCAAGAACATGTACTATTCACAATAATTGTACATGATAGTTCTCCCTTCGTGATCCATCACAACATCATTGCATAAGCAGAAAACCCCTTGATCATTCACATAAGTGCAACACACATCTGGAATACAACTTTTGAAAATGTATCATATGTGAGCACACCCACATTCTACATATGATCGAAATCATTTTTTATAGTTTTCGTGCATACATATATAAAATTTATAGGATTTGATTATCTAGATATGAGTATACTCATGAATGTGAAAGGTTTTCTCAGAATAATCGATGGTAGAAGGTTATAAATGTGTATAAAATCTAGCCATGTGATATGTGATGTAAGAATCATCCAAAATAGATTAAGACCATCACATTAAGGATGCAGCATCACATTATACACATTAGAAATGAAATCTGGATATAGAGTATCAAATATCTACGATGAAAATCCATCATCATGGTGAACCAACCCATCATCATTATTCATTCTATCAGTATCCTAACATCGATGTTTTATTGATATTTCAGCAAACATGATAGCATTTTTGGGGATGGGGTTCAATGGAAAGAAAAATTAATTTCTGTCATAAATGGGAAGTTATTTCATCAAATTTTGGATTCCATCCAGATTCACCTCATTTATATGATCATTATTTTCAGTAACTTCCTCCCATGATAAACTACAATCTCTCAAGAAAGCATAAATTCTGTTTTATAAAAATCCATGTCCGTTGACTATCTTCCATGACATATATTGTTTTAAGAGAATAACCTCATAATCTAGAGGAAATTCCATAAAAACTTAAATATTTTAATTGATGGAATTATTAGATATTACATACATTGGTTTCCCATGAAGTAATCCAATTAAAATTTGACACTTTTTCATTTTACAAAATTGCATATATACTGGATTCATGGATGCATCCTTGAATATTTTCACCCTATAACATAATAATTTTCAGTAGATAAATCATGTTTTCTCATACCAAATTATTCTAATGTTGGTATTCTTTCCTTCTCATGTTGAAAAATAAATGGAAGCTAAACATCTAAAAGAATCTCCAATCTAGACATCTAATTTGTATCATGAGAAATTTGAGGTTTCATTTTCTCCCCAATGTTATAACAAACATAGTTTTATGTCTGATAAAAGTGTTTTTTATATGGTATCTAATTTCTTCTTGTCTCAACCAAGTTTTTCTAAATCAATTATAACATATGTGGTGTATATGACCATCAGCTGAAGCATTATTAAATGAAAAATAGATAAATCACACAATCATTTTTGTGAAATTCATGCGTGATCTGATTAGTTTCATAAATCCATCATCAATCAATTTTGAAAAAAAAATTATATGTCATTTCATAGAAGAATTAAAATAATAGTTCATTTCAATTGAAAATAAATTGATGGAAATTAAGTCTATTCATTTATTCTGAAACAATAACTAACACAAAAGTCTGTAAGAGAAAAATAAAATATAAAACAACAAAATACTATAAATAATAAAATAAAACAAATATAAAACCGGGATATTGAATTCAATTATATCAATGAGTAATATATTTGAATATAAATACACAAAATTATGTTCATAATTATTATTCTTAATTTTTATCTTATTCATTTCACTTTTTAAAAAATTATATAGTTATTCAAAAAATTCATTTTTAAAACATTAAAACTTCAAGGTAACCATATTCTATTTCATTCAGATCAGTTTTGGTCAGTACATCATGTTTATGATTATTTTATTTTTGGTTTATTTTAGTTTAGTTGGGATTTAATATTTTATATGTATTTGTTGGTGCATGGATATTAGGGTTTTATAAATGATTTTTAAAGTAAATTAATTGTTTATAATTAATATTCAATTTATTTAACATAGTTTCAATTTAGTTCCCTTTTTTTGATTATTTTTATTGTGGTTGTGGTCTACTCAAGTCTATATGAGTCAGATCAATTAATTCCAATGAAACTCGTCTTGTTTGCGTAAGTCAGTTTAGTTTTGAGAGAAAAATATTTTTTTAGTTTGGATAGTTTTCAACATTTAAAGGTTTGATTAGTTCTGTTAATTTATTTTCAATCCTAGATTGGTCTGTTTGGTAAAATTTAGATTTCTTAGTTTCTGGTTAATTAATGAAAATATAATTATTTTGTGGGTAATCATAACACTAAATAAATTTGGAGAATATTTGTAACATAGTGGATGTGATGGAAAATCATTTTATAAAGAAATATATCTCTATGATTTTTATGAGAAAACAACTATGATTAAGTCTAAAATTATAGAGATCATTAAATTCCATAATTAAAGTTATTTAAAATCAATGATGACTCTCATGTAAAGTTATTTGTTTTCTATATGGAATCAAAATTGTAATATTGGTGATCAACGATTTCATAAATTTAAATTGTTATTATATAAAACTTATCAAAATATGATGCACAATTAAAATATTTGATACCCCATTGAAGATAATATTTTTTATAGGGTGTTTTTAAGGTATCCATCTTGGAAAAAAGAAATTTTTTATTGTATTTATTTTTAATTACATTCATTGGACTTTAATGGTTTTATATTATCTACTTTTTTTGATTTAATTCCTATAAATATAAGTATTATTATATCCTAGGCCATCTCATAGGATGTTACGAGATTACCCATGTATGAGTATTCATTAACTATATATTATTATTCGATAATGTGGGTGGGATTTCCATATTTTTATACACTATAATAGGGTTTTCTATTCAAGGACATTCCCTCTTAAGATACTCTCCTACATTTGTGGCTGGTAAAATACACTATTGTGACCCTTTAGAAGTATTTTTATAATAGTGATGGACTATTCAATGTGATAACTTGATTTAAAATATTAATATATAATTTTATTTTATCAGAATGTATAATATTATTTAACAATACAAGAATATAAAATAATTTTCCATCAACTCCCCATGTTATATTTAATTACTAATTATTTAATAAAATAATATTGAAGCTATTGTGGATGTGGTTGAGGTGTATAGTGTCTGTAATGGTTAGGAAATCAATAAAAACATCATATTTGTGGATAATATCCATATATCCTAGCTATAAAACATCATTGATTAACAGTTTAATTTTTCTCAATCATTTCTCAATAATAAGAAAAATTTAATTACACGTATGAATAATAATATTATGACTATTTTTCATGTATTATACATCCTTACATATTAAATGTTTATTCAAAAAATCATATAACATGTATAAATCATTAAATAAACTGTGAATAATTATTTAAAGATCATAAAAATATTTTCCCTCAGTTAAACCAATAAAATCTTGTTTTTGTGGTTATAAAGTAATCTCCATGACACTAATCTATACCAAGAATTGATCACATTCATCTCTTGTGAACAAACATGGTCACTAAATCTCAATACGTGGTCTGAATCTATACCACACTCTGGATATGAATGTTCCAACATCAAACCCAAAACAGACATATTTTTTAAGACCCAAGATTCCTTATTCTCTTTTCCAACACATACAACATATATTTTCGAAATAATTAATGTATATGCTCATACTAACCATTATATAAGATTATATATGATAGTGATAGAAAAAAATCACTACACCAACTTTCCTAGGAAAACACCTCATGGCTTTAGAATCATGGTTCCATCTATTTCCTCAAACTCTAGAAAGATACACCGCACTTAAACAATATTATGTATCTAGAACATTCCAATATTATATTCAAGAATAATTAGATGATATCCCAAAGAGTTGATAAATTTCAATGGATGAATAATGAAACCAAATGTTATTAATATAATGGAAAAATAAATATAGGTATAATATATACCTCTTCTTAAACTCAACAATTTCCTTACGAAAAAACAAAATTACCTAAACCAAGGATGGATAACAGATTGGAGAAAATATAAGTGATCGGTAGGGAAAAATATTGATCGATTCTGATATTAGGAGGGTTTCTGACACTGTGTATTTCAGGAAACTCTATACCAATGTTATTTTAAAACCATTTGGATATCATTTTATAAAATTTCTTATCCCAACTATTCATTATAACCATTGGTGTTGGAAGCCCTATAACAAAATTTTTTAAAAACTGTTTGTGTAGGGATGTTTTTATAGACATATATTCTATTAGTTTTCTCGACATGTCACCCATCATGACTCTAATCCAAACCACTATCTCTTTACTTTGTAGTTCTAACAAATATGCTCCTAAAAATAATGTTGGATCCTACTATCATGGTTAGTAACATTTAGTCTTTTTTGTCTCTCTTTTCTAGGGATAATACACTCCTCCCTCACAAACACATAATGGAAAATTTAATAAATATTGAACTCATAACTCAAACCCATGTAGTTGATTATTTGGTAGTAACAATGGCATAAAGATATCTGGTCTATCAAAAATTTATAATATAGGGGGATATAGTAGATTAATTTTATCTCTCTTCAAAGGCAACATTTTTTTCGTGAGCATATAATTTTTTCATTTTTTCCCTAAGGAAGGATGTGTTATAGGAAAAAATGTTTTCATAGTGGTCTATTCACCATCTAAATACTATGTTGTATTATAACATGAAACAATAGTTCTGGTGTGCTTGTATGAAGTGAAACATTGGTGTTTTCTGTTTCATTTCTAATCAATCTAGTTAATCATGGTTGATCACCAAAATATATTTGTGTTTAATTTTTCCTAATTTAATTCCAGTGTATAAGTAATAAAATGTTTACATGGAATTCATTTTTAGACTACAATGGACTATAAAGGAAAATAATTCCATTTTGGTGGTGATCAGTCTTTTGACTATGTCTTCCCTTACAATTATTATTTGGGACACTACCAATGCTTGGAGCTAGGAAATCATTATTTGTTATAGATTGTGAGTTTATGTGGGGTCCTATCTATTATCATCTCATATAGGGACCAATAGTTTACATTAAAATTAATTAAATAGTGTAGTATGGGATGGTATCAAATGTTAGTTTTTCATGACATTCCATCCCTAGGTAGATAGTAAGACATTGAAATCAATTTAAAATTTTCTCCTCATTCTTTATAGTTATATATGAGAATTTAGTGTTTTTCTAGATTTCCATTTTGGACTGGTGTAGTAAAATTATAAAAATGAAAGTTAGTAATTAATTAAAAATGATCCCAAAGAGTCTCTTTTGGGTTTCACTTGTAAATTCCCTCTATATTGGTCTAAGGTTGGAAAATAATATCTTCTTGTATTGAGTTATGTCCAGGAGGGATCAGTGAAGATCCTGACTATTCGGTAAAGATCGGTTACTGTTAAAATAAGGGAGAAATGATATATGTTTATTTTATGTATTTCTTTGGAATTATATGTTGCTGACTAGGTTATCTTGAAGGTCTCTCCTAAAGCGGTTTACCATTCGCTTGGTAAAGAGATTGAGATACCTTGAATTATTTGAGATCGTAAGGTAGATTATAAAACATTCTTATTGATTATCTTTTCTATCTCAGTTGGCTTCTATCCATGATGTATTCTATGTTCCTCAACTCAAAATTTATCACAATTTCGCATTTCATGATTTTAATTAGGAATACCTCGATCTAGAACCTATCTTTTCAATGAAAAAACTATCTATTTAAAATTGTTAACTATCAACTAAAGGTTATATATTATAATTCAAAGACAGTTTCTAATTTTTTTTCATCATGTACCAAATAATCATGGGATGCGGATTAGGTATCCTATGATTATGGAGAAATGGCCTCTTACCTTTTAGGAGGAACCCTATGTACAATAACATTCTGAGTGTAGAGAAAATATGGTGGGGAGTGTTTTCATATCAACGTATTTATTTCATGTGATTACATTTTTATTGTTGAACTATCTTGCTTTTTTAATTATAATATTCATCTAATGTTTTTTAATAAATTTTAGTATTTTGGGGAATTTCTATCTTTGGAACAATGATTGGACAAATCATGGAACCTTCTCCTCAAGCAGTGTATTATTGGACAGTATCGTTTCACTAGATTTCGCACAGTAACACCTGTATGTTTTTATGATATATTTTATTTATGTACTTTTATGTCTTAAATAGCTTGTATTACTTGTAATCATGTGTTTAGGTGAACCATAAAATCCTCTTAATATAAAATTACTATTTTAATGTACTTTTTAGGTTCGTGGGAATAAATATAACTAACTTATGAAAATGTATGAAAAATATAAATCAATTATATATTTTTAAATTTTTAAGATAATTAATAATATGAATTAAAATTAAGGAAATATAGATATTTTTTATAATCAATAAATTTTTTTATTCACCCAATAGATATTTTATTCATAGCGTATGTATAAACCATATTTGATGTATAAAAACCTATAATTTTCAAAAGAAAAATTTTCCACCATTTAATGGGGAAACCCTTTTAAATTAGGATTTTGAAACATTAATATTTATATAGGAAACTATAAAAATTTTATTTTTAATAGGGGAAAATTTTACTTTGGATAAATTTATTATATTTTTTGGATACATTTCTCTTTTTGATAAATTCTAAAAATACACTATATTTTAATTAAAAATAAATTATTTCATTAAATTAAATTATATAGTTAAATTATAATAATGAATGGTTTTAAATTATAAATATAATATACTATTATCATTAAATATATTTTATGTCATTATCATTAGTTATTCATTGAATTTAGATGTAAAAACATTTCAATCTTTTGCAATGTTCTAAATTTTAAAACATGTTCTCTATTTCTTACAATGATATTAATATTATAATATTTTCTAAAAATTATAATATTTTAATATTGAAAAATTAATTCCGTATTTGGAATCAGTAAGTCCAAATTATGCATGTAGATTTATTTTATTTTTGGGCTTTATGAATAGTACATTCGGTAATTTTTATTAATACGGTAAAAGAGTAAACCGTGCAATTAAGGGAATGAATAATATAAAAAATTACTATGCCAATTTTCATAATTTCAAGAAAACTATATTTTGATCAAAATCATACTTGAGTTGTATTTTTCTCCTTTTATTCCACTATGATGAGATTAGGATAATTTATTTATTTTGTTTCATGAAATGTTAAATATCTCTTTCAAAAAATTTAATGACTATATAATTTTTAATATATGCTTATAAATAAGGTAAATAAAATTATAAATATTCATATAAAATATTAAATGTTTTTCTTTATCATGATAATTTATTTTTAATTTTTAGGAAATAAATTTTTACCTTAAAGACATATACTTTGGTGATGGAAAAATTAAATAATTGATGAGAAATCAATAAAACAATTATTATTAAAATTATAATAACTATAAAAAGAATCAAACACAAGGAAAAATAATATTCTATGAATATATCACGTCCATAACCATCCAAGGTTTTAGTTTGTGACCATTTTGATCATTATATAGATTATTGTGAAACATATATAATTTTATTTAATGTGATGTTATTGTTTTCATATTCACAATTTAATAAGTATAACATCTTAAATGACAGATTAACCATCAGATAAATTCAAATGAATGTATTATTTTGAAATATATTGTATATATATTCATTATTTTATTTTTTTTTAATTTTTATTAAACGAATATGTATTTTAAATAATTACTCAAAATTGGTGAAGTCATTATTTAATTAATGTAGATAACAAATTAATATTTTTAAAAATAGTGAAATAAATTTAATTTGGCCTAAATAATAAATCTAATGAATTTTATAGATTTCCATTAAATTTTAAGAATATAATAAAATATATGGGTCAAAATTATCTGGTTATTTATATATTATTAAACATAAATGTATTGAATAATGTCAAAATTGGTATTGGTGATTGTTTATAAAATTAATATCTTATTAAATTTTAAAAAAAATCGTAAAAAAATTACAAAAATTATATAATAATTATGATATTGTTTAAAATGTCCTAATTTTCCTAATAATAGTTTAATTGACATAATATAATTAAATACTGAACCATTTTTATTTTGAAATATTTGTTACCCTATAATAACTATTTTTTATTTAACAAGATATGGTTTAAATTGACATAAAAACATGTCAATTGTTTTTGAATGTGATTACAACTGTATCTCATATAGTCTTAAAAATTGGTATATTTTTTATGATTTTGGTTGGGGATTGATTTAATATTATATTAATATTTTTGGAGATCCCAAAAGTGCCCCTCACCCCAATTATAAAAGGGCACCTCCTCCCTCGCCTCTTCAATTCACATTGAGTATTAAAGCTCATACATACCTTCATGTTACCCTTCTCAGCATCCCTAGTCAAATTCTATAGGTTCAGGTATTCTTTAAAAACCAACCCATAAACTCTTAGAGGAGATTTAGAGGAAGAACATAGAAGAAGATATAATTTCCTATAGAAATTATCCAAAATATATTTCTTCTTTTACATCCTCTTCATGAGTTGTTTCTTTATGAAGTAGCAAATACAGTATTTTTTATATACTGAGATATTATAATGATTATTAAACAACCATATTCCATCTTTTATCTATCCTATGAAAATTGAAATCACCACGCGTGCATACGTATAAATTACATTCTACACGATGTGGTGTAATATATTTTTCACAACCACCATAATGGGATGGGTATAAATATGGAAATAATAACTATATATGATTATTAAAACATTATATTTATTCTGAAATATTATACACCAACCACTTCATGACTATTCAAAAGTTTTGGGTATAATATAGAGGCACGTGGGTACGTACGACCTACCATCTCCATGATGTGATGTAATTCATTATACATGATCATCATTAAAAAATAATTATATTAATTTAATTAATGAAGAATTATTATATGTATTATGTCAATATCATTTTGGGGTGATATAACAATTACATAATAAGGAAAACTATAATTTATTCGACAAAACATGAATAAGGAAATCAAGTAGGTAATACCCAAATAACGAGTAATAATGAAATGTTATTACTAGATAGGTGATAATATGTTGATATATTATATCCTAAAAATGATTAAGATTTTGGAATAAGTCAATTTCATTACTCTTATAAATGAGGTTTCGATAAATACAATGGATATCAGACCTAAACTAAGGGATTATTTTGTATTAGTTTTATTTCGGCTAGACATATGTCTTACACACAACCTATATCTTTTCTATGGTGTTCATTCTTACCACAAATGTTTTTATGATTATTGTTATAAAGGTTATGATATATAAATATGAATTTAAATTAATTTACATTATAAGCATATTTTCTACTGATTATAAATTTCTAATGGATAATTTTGCAATCTGATTATTATCCAATATTATTTATACGTAATTATTTAATATGTTATATTTAGTGTTTATATCCATGTTCTATTAAATGAATTTCATAAACTATTTTAATATTATCCTATCATTCGTTACATTAATTTTTATCCATTTTTTTAATTTTTTACTACACAGTTAAGACGAAATCAATATTCTATTTTCAAAATGATTTACTTTTTGACTTTTGAAAAAATAAATGATGAATTTATATTAACATATAAAGAATTCATAGAATTTTATTCTTATATAATGAATTATTTATATGAATCTTCCCTTAAAAAAATTTAAGTTTTTTTATGAAATTGTTTTCATGAAAATTTCCATGGTTTTTTAGGAAAATGATTTCTTTAAGAGTAAATGATATTTTCCTCAATAATTAAATTCAAGAGTTTTTTCAAATTTACTTTCCATCAATGATATCATTATTTAACAATGATATGATTCATGTATAAAATCATTATTACTCCAATATTGGTATTATTATTATGATGGAATTCTATATATAAAATCCATTTTACATTTATGAATTATATTATGATGGAATGTTTTTTAAGAAACCCTTTTTATTCAATGGGTTATGCATTGATGAATGGTTTATGTTTTTGTGGAACATATAAGAATGATTTTATTTTGATAAGGGTGAAAAGTACATATCCTTCCAATGATTTTCATAAATATTTATACCCCATGAGATAGACATTGATGTATCGACAAAGAAATATGGTTCAGTAATACAGTGCTGGATTGACAAGTAAATATGGTTCAATAATATAGTGCTGGAAGGGAATGTAAATCCAATTCAGTAATAGGGTTTGTCTACTTTGATGGTCAAGTAAATGATCCTTGACTAATATTAAATGATATTATCTAGTTATGTGTATTCCACACATTCTTTTTCTAATGTTATCACTTTTAGTAATATGTTCATTTTTTCTTTATAATCCTTTATGATTTATTTCAGGAAATAATATCAGGATCATTAAAACAAAGTATAAGATTTTCATATGTTATGTTCAAATATCTTATGATTTTGATATAATTGACATGACACCTATTTACCCGTACTAAGAATCTGAGCTGACCCTTTATAATGTTTCATTTCCCCATGTCATGAATATGGTATTAAGTAAGATATGAGAAAAATGGGGCCCATTTTTGAATAATTATGTGTGAGATATGAAAAAGGTATTATCAATTTTTTTTTATTTTTCTCACTTTCTTAAGGAAACTATACATATATGGCCATGTGTTGTCCTTGTTATATTATATAATGAATACTCTTCAACTTTGAAATAATATCAATTTATGTAATGTATGGGTCATCATAGTGTGTTTTATAAGAGGGGTATAATAATCCATTTGAATCTAGTATGACAAAGACTTAGTTAGAACCCAAAGAATACGTTGAGGTATAGGTTACAAACCAATTGTATTGTAAATGATCATAAATAACCTAGGATAAAAGAAAAAGTGTCATAAATTTAAATTTTATTCTATATTATGCGGTGTTCACATTATGATATGTGTCGCTCACACTACAATTCAAGGTTTCAGATAATTATTAGAACCCAACAGAATTTCACTAATGAGGAATGTGAAGGAAAATGAAATGATCGTCCTCTTGAGAAACCAAATGTTATGGGAGCTATAATGAAAAATCTTTCTGTTATGCCCACATAACCATCTCAAGATATGAATCATGTTGGACATCCAAACAAGTAATAGAGGGAACAAAATTATTTTAGTCCTTAATTAGAAAACATACACCTTGTTTTACCAGGTCTTATGATCCATTAGTGGATGAATAATGGATTAGTAAAAGTGAAATGATTTTTTAATTCTCTAATATTTAGAACAGGATTAAGTAATATTATCAGTATATCATTTGGAAGGTGAATCTGATCAATAGTGGAACATTATGAACAATGTGATTCAGATAGATGAAATTGAAACAATGAAATGGGATGAGTTCAAGATATTGTTTTTCAATAAGTACATTCCAGTTTTTCTTTGAACAAAGATGGATAAAGAATTTCTTGAAAATAGAAAATGGACGATGAATCTTTTGGAACCTATGATGAAAATTTTACATGACTTTAAAGGTATGCTTCTATAATTATATTCCAAACTAAGAGTAAAATTGATTGATTATTTAGTTTCTTAAAATAGTGTCTCTAAAAATAATTATCCATAAGGGCTTCTATAGATTTTATGAAATCATTCTATGTACTGTCAAGGTTGATATAGAGATTGGAGTAAGCCATTAGACTTATGGGATTTATAAGATGAGTTTAATTTAAATCAAAGTTAAATATAAAGACAAAACTAAAAAAGAAGATGGGATTTTCCATCTTCTCAATGTTTTGAATGAAACATAGAGGAAATTATTTTAAACTGACTAGTAAATGTTTTATGGGTGGAAAATAAGTTCACTAGAAAATTGAATGTCGATGTGATGGAAAAAATATTTCTAAAGATGAGAATAGAGAAAACACTTTATAGAATGAACCTCTTAAACTTCATTTTTACAAGTTCATGTAAATCCATAATTATTTCAATCAATGTCGTAATCCTAGGGCTATTGATGATGATCGTAGTTAGAAAACACTTAAGTAAATAAAGAAAGGCAAGTAACATACCATCACTATTGGCAATGTGGTGTATAATAATGATGTTGTGAATGGTATACTTACCACCCACTCTAAAGTAGATGATGTTTTATTTTATATTTCATCCACCCACTCTTTTATTTTTAATGACTTTTTTGTGGTTATCTCTAAAATACCTCAATAATTAGATGTTGAGTTAAATGTGTCAATCCCTAATGGCACAAAGGTCACATCAAAATTTTAACATTCCTCTTTGAATTATGTTTTTGGAATGCGCTTCATAAAAATATTTTGATCCTTCATATAGTGGAATTAGATGTGATTATTTGAATGTTTTGGATTTCTCTATATGGATCACAAATCAATTTTCAATGATGAAAAGTCACATTTCATATTATTGAACAGTCTATGTTCATCTATCATTATAAGGATGAATATAAAATTTCAGTGGAAATATCTTCCATCTTATGGATATTAATCCCTATAAATGAATGTTATGAATATCATATGATTTGTTATAAACATATAATTGATAATACACCCATTGTACGGGAGTTTGATGATGTCTTTACAAAAGAATTACCATGTCATCCACCAAATCAGGATTTTGAGATTTCAACAGAACACATATAGAATGTTATGCCTATTTCCAAGACACCTTATATAATGGACCATATTGAGTTATAGGAATTGAATATGCAATCCAATATAATATTGACAAGGGATTCATACTCCCTAGTGAATAACCTTGGGAACACATATTCTATTTTTTAAGAAGAATGATGGATCAATGAGAATATTCATTGATTATTGAGAACATAACAAGATAACTATTTAAAAAAATAACATCTTTCCAACATTAAGGAATTATTCGACCAAATATATAGAGTTCCATAATTTTACAAGATGGATCTGCATTCATAATATCATCAATTAAGTGTCAATAAAGGGGATTTACCAAAGACGACATTGCATTAAATGTATGCACACTATGAAAGTATAGTTATTACTTTTGATCTTACTAATTCCCCCACTATCTTCATGGAAATAATGAATAGAGTCTTTAAATAATATCTTGATCAATATTTGGAAGTATTTATAAATTATTTTCATGAATATTCGAAGTAAAAAGTGATTAATAAGATCACATGATAATTGTACTGAATACCCTGAGAAAGGAGAAGCACTATAAAAAATTTAACATGTGTGAATTTTGGATTTAGAATGTTTCCTTTTGGGTAAAATAATATCATGATAGGATATATCTTTGAATCCATAAAAAATAGAAGTTATTGAGTGTTCTCCAAGTCCAAGAGATGTAACTGAGATCTGCTGTTTTTTTGGATTGAATATATATTTTTGATGTTTGGGGAATTATTTTCCAGGATTATCTAATCCACTTAACAAGATGAATTGGAACAAAGATAATTTTGTGTGTACGGATGAATGTGAATATAATGTGAAGGATATAAAATGAAAGTTTTCCAGATCACCTCTTCTCACACTGCCTTGTAGTGGAGAAAGGGTTGTGATCTTCAATGATGCATCCACGAAGGGGTTCTGTTGTGTTCTAATGCAAACTGATATGTTGATAGATTATTCCACGCAATAATTTAAAATCCTGGAGAAATATTTCCAAAATCTTGAATTTGAGTTAGATATGGTAATATTTTCATTAATGATATGGAGACATTATCTGTATGGTGAATGGTGTGATATTTATACAAATAATAAATGTTTAATTTATATTTTCACACAAAAGGAACTGAATATGCACCAAAGAAAATGGTTAGTGTTAATTAAAGATTGTGATTGTTTCATAAATTACCACCATAGAAAATCAAACAATGTGGCAGATGTATTGACTCGAAACAACCATGATAGCCTATCTATAATGAGGATCACAAAAGATCTAATATTTGTGGATGTTAGAAGGATGTATCATGAAATTTTAATGGAAGCATATAAATATAATCACTATCAAATGGATTTTCAAACATCTACACATGTAAATATTAATGAGGTGCATAATAAAGATATAGAGTTACAATATAATGTGAGAAATTTTCTTGAGTTCAACCTTTATTGTGATGGAATAATAAGGGTTTGGAACCAGATTTGTATTCCTACCATAGTAGAGTTAAATATGGAGATATTGGAGGGGCCTTATTGTTCTTAAATCTCTATACATCCTATAAAAACAATGACATATAGGGAAATAAATGATTATTTATGGTTGGTTTGCATGAAAAGAGATGTTGCTGAATAAGTCTCTCAATGAATGGTTTTTCAGCTAGTTAATGCTGAGATATAGAAGTCTCAGGGGATGTACAAACCATTAGCGATGCTAGAATGAAAATGTGAAAACATACCTAGGTATATTGTCATCAGACATCCAAAAACATATAATGGTCAGAATTCTATATGGTTTGTAGTTGATCGCCTTTTGATGTCGGCATAGTTCAATGTTGTTAGAGTGGATTTACCTCTTGATCAACTGTGCATGATATATGTAAAGTAATTAGTAAGATTTCACGGAGTACCACATTTCGTTATATCTGATCGAGACCTGAGGGTTGCCTCAATGTTCTAGCTAAGTCTTAAATTGTATCTAGATACATTGTTAGGTTTCATTACTACATATAATCCTCAAATAGATGGTATGTCTACGAGGAAAATTCAAAATCTAGAATATATTTTGAGAGATTTCTCAATGGATTTAAAAAGTGGTTGGGAGAAACTCCTAACATTGGTGGAATTTTCTTACAGCAATTGCTTTCACTGTAGTATTTTGATGGTTCCTTATTAATCATTCTATGGAATGAGGTGAAGAACTCCAACTTTTTGGGGGTGATTTTGGGGAAAGAAAGCTGTTATGATATGATCATTTTGACGAAATTGATGAAAATATAAGGCCCCACCCTTAAATCTTATATAATCTTGAGTTTGTATCAACAATATACTATATTTTAGATTAAGGATATTTCCAGGTTATGTGTTTTATAGAAATAGGCCATAACTATTACATTACATCTAAAAAATTATAATGTAGATACTTCTAGTCTATATATTTTTTCACAATAATATAAATACTTAAATAAAACAAAGAATTATTTTCTTCATAAAAATCTTCATGAATTCATACATTCTTTAATACATATTTATACCTTGTGGAAAACATTTCAAAAATATGGTATTAGAACAATAATTTGGGATATAAAATAAAGAAATAAAAAGTTATCCCAGGAATATTTTAAACACATTTAAAACATTTTTAGATAAGAATACATTTTCACCCATAGAACATAACCTTATAAACTAGCATCTTGAAATTATAAGATTCTTGAAAATCTTAATAGTAATAATAAATCATAATATATAAATCATTATGGTAACTTGTGGAATCCATATCATACTTACATTGTAGTTTTCACATATCACGCAACCAACTGTCAAATTACCAAGTACCATTAAATAATCATAATATGTAAAATATTTAAATTATCAACATTTCTCTTATCAATAGAGAAAAATAAATTCAAGATAATTAAATATTCAATACATTTCAAAAAACAATTTAATTATTTGAAATGAAATTTTATTTTTTTCAATGTGTCCAAAACCACATTGAAACTTTTAAAATGAATTTACACTTAAAGAAACACATGTACATATAAATAAATTTATAAAACCATTTTGAAAAAATGGACATTAATGATACCTATTTTGAAGAAGAAGTATTGAAAACATTTAAAATTGTGTTTTAGTTAAAGAGTTCCTTACCACATGAGAAAATACTTGAATAAAAATATTTAAATAATAGCATTAAATAAAAATAATAATATCCATAGAATATGTAGCCTCATGATATAATTTGTGAAATTGTAGTATATTCACCATATAAATGTAAATTGGTGCATAACAACAAGAATGTATCCAAAGAATGAAAATTGTGAAGAAATTCTTTAAAAAGACCGTAACCCTAGAGTAAGGATATTTCAATGACATAATTATGTGTGAAAAATATAAATAAACCCCAAATAATATGATATTTAGTCTAAAAAATCATTGGTCGTTCTCACATATTCGGGGAAAAAACCAATGACATGGATATTTAACTAAATGAAATGAAATTTAGTTATGATTCCCTTAAATGTTCATATAAAATGACGTATGAATTTATCAAGGGGATGATTATGTGTGGAAATAGTATATCCACCAAAAGGGTAGTGTAAATTACAACATAAATATAGAAATATTGATTCCAAACATAATCCTCTCATAATATTATAATCAAAGTATGCGTAAAACCCAATGAGTGGATATTGACTTCAGAAATTCCATTTCAAAGATAATTTTGCTAATCAAATAGATTCATTATGTGTATTAACTATAAACTCACATGAAGAAAATAAATATACAACATGATATATCAAAATTAATTTCTCACATAATCATTGAACAACATAGTCAAGTTGTAGAAGATTAACCCATAAAATGGAAATTGGGTTAAGAAGTTACCTTACATTGAGTCCGACTTGTCTCATCCATTATTTATTTTCATGAATAAAAAACTGAAGTTAATTTCTAATTGTTCGATATCTTTTTTAAATTTTATTATTCCTTTTATATAACTTCTTAAAATTTTATAATAATTACATAATTATTTAAGTTCATAAAGGACATTTTATCAATATTCAGTACTTGAGTCGATAATGAACATGTTTTAATGTAATCATTCCATGTAGTAAAAATTATAACATATAAAAAATGGTATTAATGATTTAAATATCAAATATATTCAGTATAAATGTACTTATAATATTCCATAATATTTGGAGATAATAAATGAAATGCACCGTTCATGGAGACGTTAAGTCGTACGTACAAATGAACGTTTCATTCATTTTTAATCATATTAAAGGAATGAAAACAAAATTATATATAGGTATGTTATAATTAAAATATAATACCTCTTTTATATATGTTAAATAATTTCATTGAATTCATCTTTTATAGGTCCCATGTATGGAATGAACTGGTCATATCACTTTGAGAGGTCGGTAGTCCGCACATCCTCAAATGAAATTATCATATTTACAGATTATGGAAATCATAAAGGTATGTTTTAAATAAAAATTATAGAATATTAGAGACAATATAAATATAATATATTCATATATAAAGATATTTTCATACTAATTTCCACCATGAGATGAGCTAGAAAATATTAAACAATCACCGTTTCGTGAGGTGGTAGTTCGTCGTACACTGAAACAGAATGATTGTAATCATTAGATTATGGTTTGTGTAAGTGTAGTAAGAATATTTATCATAAAAAATACTAGTATATTGAGGATACTATTTTTATAATTAAATCATAGAATAATAATAGCATAGGGAGTGAACAAGGAAAATGAAATAAAGGAACTTTGGAGAAGATAATACCTCTAAAACCGGTAACTCCTTTTGATTTGAGCCAAAAAGAATTCTTAAATTGCCTTATTCCCATTTTAAGACATATAAGAGGAAGGTATGGCATTTGAGATATTATTTTAGAATAATTTGGATGATTCATGGGGTTATAGAGATCTGGGTTAGTGGTTAGAGGTGGTTGCCTTTTATAAGAGGCAGGTGTGGGATTTAGGAAAGTCTTGAAATATTATATTTGTTTATAAATTTAGTTTATGTTTATAATGTTCCCCAAATAAATTATTTCAAAGATATGATTATTATAGATCGTATCCCCAAAATAAATGTAAATTAGAGTTGTTTTGAATTTTTTTTATCCCTTACATTTTTTGTTATATTTTATTTTACCAACTTTTAATCTTACGGTGATATTTTATTATTTACATGTTGTGGGTTAATTCTATTACCATAACTTGTAAAAATACCCAAAAAATATCCATTAAGGAAATATTTGGACTTATAATATCAATTTGGATGAATCATAGATTTTTATAAATTCTATAACATTTAATAAATGATTTTATATTTTATGTTATGAATTATTTCAATTTTGGAACTATTCATACTTGACTTTTTAAAAAATTATTAACAACATAACAACATAGAAAAAAATAAATTAAATCAATATTATCATATCATATTATACCATAAAATTCATTGATGAAATAAATTATATCATATAATATTTATTTTATTATTTATAATACCATTTATATGATATTTCTCTTAATAAAATAAATATTATATCACTATTCTGTCAATATTTCAGGTAATTATAAAATCTCTAAAAATTAAAAATATGTTCCTATTATGTAGATAATTTCATTATAATTTTGGTGAATATTTAATATTTATGTTTCAACAATTTTATATCTATAGTAAAATTATTATACTTATAAGTGATAAGAGAGTGACATGTTGTCACTTTATTTTGTTTAAATAATAATTACATCAATTTCATGGACATAAGTGCATTATATGAATAAATAATAACCATTTGGTGATATGGGTATAATTTTATTCATCTAATTGGATTTTCACAGTTGTTAGAGAAATTTTTTTATCCATATCATATTGTTTATTACCCTAATTTACCCGATTTACATTTAATTGCTGTAAATATAAATCACCAAGTTACTATTCATAATGTAAAAATAAAAGAAACCCATTTACACAATGTAGACCTTATGATTTCAAATACAGATTCCATTTTTCCAAATTCCATACACTAAAGTTGAAGTAATAAATTTAAAATGAATTCTCATTTACCAAACCAAAAAGTGGGTTTCAAGAAGTAAAAACTATCAAAACTTTGACATGTTTAGATGTACAATTTAAAATTGAAATTAAATTAAAGGACAATATTTGTATTAAATGATAAAAACATAAAAAAAATTATGATTTAAAACCAATTAGAAATTTAATTTATGTATATTAATAAATTAGATGAAATATCAGTTTTGAATTAAAATGTAGTATATTTCACTACTCATTAAAATATGAATTTTATCAGAAATTATCCAAAATTTGAAAGAAGGTAAATTTTGATGTCCCACTTATAAAGAACAATTTTTTTTTCAAATAGAAAATTTAACAGTGAAAATAAATATTTTTGAAAAGGGGCCTCCGACAAAAAGCAGTAAACCAACTTTTTAAAAATATTAGTGTATTTTCTGCATAAAATTGAGTTTATTCTCATTTTAACCTAATTAACAATATTTTATATTTTTAAAAAGAAATATAAAATATTTAAAATAATAATATAGTTGATTATTTTCATTTCTACCAATAAAATTTCAAGGATTTAATGACCATTTAAAATAATAATAATATTATTGTATTATTTTTTAGAATAAATCAACGTTGGGTGCAATGTGATATTTTGAATAATCACGTTGTTTAGTGTGTGGTACAGTATTAGAAAATGTATCCTATTTAAAATAAAATTAATAACTTATTCATAAATATTAATAGATATTAAAATGTATTATTCTATTAATAACTACGTTGTTACCTCATTCCCCCCTTTTAGAAACTGCATCCTCGCAATTTTAAAATTGGGATTGAACCTTTATTAAAAATCACACATTGAGAAAAATTCAATGAAACAATAAATTTAAAATAAATAAAGTGAATTGCACTGTTTATATGATATAATACATACTAGTATTCCATGTATGAAAACATGGATATGTAAAGGAAAATAACCATCTCATTTTGATTGAGTGATAGAAAACCTGATCGGGATAAAGATAAAAATATGATTTTCACAAACCTGTGATTGGTTAAATGGTCTTTTATTACTTAGTAGGAAATGTAAATAGACAATATTTTTGTTTTAAGGTCTTTTTCACACATTTGAGGTATTTATTTATGATCTTGAATAAGAACATAAGGAAACATAAATACTTTTCAAGTAGAGTTTCATCCTTTAAAAAATATCTACCACAAACTAATGTTTTCTCCAAACGATGAGTATTCAAGATGAATTTCTCACACCTGATGTGCTATAATCTACTTCTAAAGAATCACATATTCCACAAAAGATGACTCATATATTTACCTTGTCATTTTAGATTAACCAAAACCAAAATTGTTAGTACATTTTTAGATAATCCTCAAAACATTAATTCTTCATAAAAATAAATACTACTCTTAATCTCCAAAATTGAACAAATTATACCCCAAATCACAACAAACACCACTCAATATAAAAGTTTCCTTATAATTTGTCAAAGGGAACAATCCAAAATTTCATTAAATACCAAAATTCAGAAGGATTTGATCACAATATTATATGATATATCTTAAAAATTTTCTCCAAATAACATTGACTACACTTAAAGTCTCATACATACATGTAATTAACATAATCACATGTTCACCATAATAGGTTTATCATTTCGATAAATAACTCGAATCACTATATGTCCAAATCAAAAATATATATTCTTTAAAAATAAAATTCAACCATTAATCCTCAAATAAAATCCCATATTATTCTATTTTCACAAGGCATATGTGGTTCCCAAAATAACATGATGTCTTTAAAAATAACATTTATAATAAAATCACAAAACTATTTTCTTGTCTAAGGTTATCAATTTAATAAAAATTAAATTCCAAAAGTCAACAAATTCTTCATCCATATAATCATTTAACAAAAAATAATTAGTCATACTAACAATGGACCTCACATAAGCTAGTGTAGGCAATTCAACCTTGTCATCTTTAGTTTACAGTTTTATTCCCACGACCCCGTTGGACGCGACAGGTTTTCACCCATCTTGCAGGTCCTCCCTTTTTATAAAATTGAAAAATACCCCTAACAGGTTTTATCCTCAATGGTGGTCTTATACCACTCATTTTCAAACCGTCTCAAAAATACGTCAACATATTAATTCATGATGTTTTATATATATATTGACATTTTTACCACCATCATATGAAAATAAACTATTCTCAATAGAATGAACATCATACCTTGATTATGTTGTCCACCTGGTTTCCTCATCATCTTTTTCATGTAAATAGAATGTCCATGAATTGAACCAATGATTTAGAGATCCTTCAATATAATTTTATTCCGTTATCAAAATACACCATGTACATCATGGGTTATATGGAAGTTCATAGAAAAATAGTTTTTGGAAATAATCATGCAGGAAATATAATTTCAAAACATTTAATAACACATTATTTTTATGAAACAGTCGTACCGAGATTCAGTTGAATATTTAAAAAATGGCCCTTATAAATTACCATAATTATGTGATTAAATACTATATTTTATAAGAAAATATAAATAGGTTACAAAAGGGTATCCTTCTTCAGTACCTTTTTAAAAATCATAATATTCTTGAAAATATTGTTATAAGGTAAAATATTGGAAAATAAATCGATAATATTTAACTTTCATGAAAAATTATAATATTGATAAAAAAGGATTTGATTAAATATAACCCATGATCCATGATGGTATCGAGGTATATTGGAAGTGTTTGATATTTCAAAAAACTACTTGCAAGTGAGTTTTATGTTAGAAAAAATTTCACAATCATCAGGACATGACATTGAAATAATTATTTCAAGCAAGTAATCATGAATGGATTCAAATTTTTTATGAGATCCTCATCCTTCTATTTGTAATCGACTTTCCCTGATCTGAAATTGTTATAAAACAAGGATTTAATGGAAGGAATAGACATATAGATTTACCATGTGGTTATCCAAAAATCATAATCCCTATAGTTGTCTAAAACAACTCTAATACTAACTATAAATCCCCATCCATAAATCTTACATAATCATGGGTTCTGATGAAGATTTTTTTATTTCAAATTGAGGATCTCTTCAAGTTTATTTATTTATAGAATTAGGTCGTAACTATTACATTACATATCAAAAATTACAGTGTATCCACTTTTAATCTATCAAATTTTTTCACTATAATTAAACTCCATTAATAAACAAATAATTATTTTATTGAAAAAAATATTCTTGAATTTTTACTTTCTCTTAGTGAACATTATACTGTGTGGAAAACATTTCAAAAAAAATTTATGAGCATAACAATCACAGTAAGTGATATGAAATATAGAAATAAAACGTGATCCTAGGAATATTCTAAACTCATTGAGAACATTTTCCGAATATCATACTTTTTCACCCATAGAACACAAACTCTTAAACAAACATCATGAAATCATAAAATTCCTAAGAAAAATCAATGTAATAATAAATATTAAAACATATATCTTAATTGTAACTTGCAGCATCGATATCATACTTACATTGTAACTTTCACATCTACATAAGGAGTAACCTTCATGGTTACATTTGGAATACCCATAATAGTTTATTCCCTAAATATCATAGGATAAATAATATCATTTACCTCTATAAGGTTACCAAATGCATTGGAGTGTTATAAAGGGCTCACCCACCCTAGGTTTATCATGGACCCACCCGTATTTTGTTCATCATGTGACCAGCCATCAAATTTCCATGTACCATTACATAATCATAAAGCATAAAAAATTTAAACTCTCAACATTTCACTTATCAATAATAAGAAATCAATTAAAGATGTTGAAATACTATATACATTTCCAAATAAATTTAAAAATTTAAAAAGAATATTTTAATAATAAGAGTGTCTGATTCCACTTTCAAACTTTTGAAAGGAATTTACACCTTAAAACACTCATGTATATATAAATAAATCCTTGAAACCATTTTGAATACATGGAAATTAATGAGGAATATTTAGGATAAATCTTGAAATCATTTAAAATGATGTTTTAGTCAAATACTCACTTAAAATATTATAAAATTGTTGATTGAAAATAATTATAGATTAAAACTATAAAAAACTAATATTGTCATGAGTATCTAGAGATTCATGATATAATATGTCAAACAAAAGTATATACATCATATGAATGTGAATTGGTACATAACTACATGTAAGTCTCCCAGGAATGTAAATTGAGGCGAAATCCCTTACAATGATCGTATCACTAGATTAAGGATAAATCAATGAGATCTTTATGTGTGAAAAATGTGAATACACCCAGTATAAGAGGAGTTTTAGTGTAAAACAATAATATTTCATTCACACATATTCTTGGAAAAACAAAACCAATGACATGGATATTTAACTCAATGAAATGTTATTGAGTTAAGATTTCCCTTAAGAAGTTTGAATAAAGGAAGTAATCATTTATCATTATCGTGATTACGTGTAGAAATAATATATCCACTCAAAGGTAACTGGAAATTACAATAGAAAAAAATAATAATTGATTCCAAACAAAATCTTTATATAATATAATCATCGAAGTATGCGTAAAACCCCATGACTGGATTTTGAGTTTAGAAATGCCCTTACAAAAATAATTTCACTAATCAAATACATTGATTATGTGAATTCACTATTAATCCAAATAAAGCTAGTATAAATACTTGATAATAAATCTATTTTCATTTCCCAAAAAATCATAGAACTACAAAATCAGTATGTAGAATATTAACCTAAAGAATGGAAATTGTGTTAAGAAGTTCCCTTACCATGAGTCTAATTTTTCTCATTCATTATTTAATTTCCTTATAATTAAATATAATTTAATTTATACATGTTTTATAGCCTTTTTCAAGTTTATTTATCTTTTATTTAACATATTACCATGTTATAAAAATTATATAATTATTTAAGTTAATATATTTTTTTTGTTGATATTCGGTACATGTGTCAAAAATGAACTTTTTTTTATATAAATTGTCCATGTAGTAAAAATTACATCATCTCCAAAATGGTAGTAAATATTCAAATATCATATATATGTCCTATATTTTTATTTTTAATAGTCCATAAAATTTGGAGACAAAAAATTAAATTCACTATTCATGGAGACGGTAGGTCGTACGTACGAATGAACGCCACTTTCATTTCATTGTCATATTAATGGAATGAGAACTAAATGATATAAAGGTATGTTATAATTCTATTATAATATATATTTTTTATATTTTAAATTATTTCAGTAACTCGATCCTTTATACATTCCATGTATAACATAAAGGTGTCATATTACTTTGTGGGGGCGGTAGTCCGCATTTCCTCCAATGAAATTTTCATGTTTACAAATTATGGAAAGCATAAAAGGAATGTTTCAAATAAAAATTACAGAATCATAGAGACAAAAAAACTATTATATATATCATATATAAATGTATTTCCATTATAATGGACACCATTAGAGGTGGTAGGAATAATTGAACAATTATCATTTCTAGAGGTGGTAGTTGTCCATACAAAGAAACAATATATTCGTATCCATTTGATGGAAGTGTGTGTAATTGTAGTTTGAATTACTCTTCTAAAAACATCCAAGTATATTAGTGAATTTTTTTAAATATATTCCATGATTAATTAGATCATAGGGAGTGAAGAATGAAAATCAATGAATGGAAATTTAGAGAATTCCCTACTTCTATAACTGGTAACTCGGTTTCATTTGAACCAAAAGGAATTATTGAATTGTCTTATTCCAATGTTAAGATATCTAGAAGGATGGGAGGGATGTTTGGAGATTATTTTAGTAGATGTTGGATGAAAAAATGGGTTTCATAGGTGTGAGTAAGTGGGTATTGGTGGTGCTCTTTTAGAAGAGTGAGGAAAGGAACTTTAGGAAAGTCTTGAAATATTATATTATTGTAAATTTATTTTCAGTATATAATGGTCCAAAACTAGTTTATATCAAGGATTTGATAATTTGGGGTCATATACACTTCATAAAATAAAAATTATACATGTTTTGAATATTTTTAAACACTTATAATTTTGGATTAACCATTATCTTACCCTTTTTAATCTTACCGTAATATATTATTATTTAGAATTTGTAGTTTCATTTAATTATCATAACATGTCAAACGAATTAAAAAAGTTCCATTTATGAAATATTTTGAATTATCATAACAATTTGGATAAATCTTAAATTTTAGGGAATTTTAAAACATTTAATAAACTATTTTATATTTTATATTATTAATTATGTAAATTTTGACACTATTCATACAGAACATTTTAAAAAAATTCATAACAACTTGATTAATTAAAGAAAAATACATTTACTCAATCCTAACATATCATATGCATCCAGAAAATTTGAGGATAACATATATTATGTAATATAATACTTCTTTTAATATTTATAATATCATTTAATTGATATTTCTCCAAAAAAATATTAATTGTATTACTCTTCTATCAAAATATGTGGTAATTATTTAATCTCAAAAAATTGAAAATAAGTTTATATTATGTATATAATTTCATAAACTGTATGGTGACTATTTATTTTCTATGTTTTATTAATTTTATCTCTACATTAAAATTATTATACTTATAATAGATAAGAGAGTGGCATGTTGTCACTTTATTTTGCTTTAATAATAATTACATCACATTCATCGATAAAATTCCATTAAATGAATCAATTATTATCCATAGGTGATACGGGTATATGTTTATTCCATTAATAAGATTTTAGAATGTTTTAGGGTAATTTTATTATTCTTATCATATTGTTTGTTACTCTAGTTAATCTGATCTACCTTTAATTGTGGTAAATATTAATTACAAATGTTACTATTCATAATGTCCAAAAATAAAAGGTACCTATTTACACAATTTTGAACTTCTAATTAAAAATATGGAATCAATTTTTTCAAATTTAAAACACTTATGTTGCAGTAATTAATTTAAAATGAATTCTCGTTCTCAAAACCAAAAAGTCAGGTTTTAAGATGTTAATACTATCAAAATATTGACATTTGTATATGTAAAATTTAAATCTTAAATTACATTCAATGAATAAAATATTATTAAATGATAAAAATATAATCAAATTAAAATTTAAAAAAATTTAAAAGATAATCTCACTATATAAATAAATTAGACAAATAACCTTTTTTGAATTAAAATGTCGTATTTTTCAATATTCATTAAAAAATGAATTTTATCTGAAAAATACAAAATTTTCAACCAGATATATTTTGATGTCCCACTTCTAAATAAGATGTTTATTTTTTCAAATATAACATACTAAATTAACAAAAAATATATTTCAAAAAGAGTTCTCTATCAAAAGGAGGTAAACCAACCTTTTAAAAATATTTGTGTATTTTATGCTTAAAATTCGATTTGTTCTCATTTTAGGCCCCTTAAATTTGTTTGATTAATGTAAAAACATTTAAAAAATATGTAAAAACATAATATAGTTAATTCTTTTCATTCCCTCTAATATTATGTCTAGGAGTTACCAACCATTTAAAATAATAATATTATTATCATATTATTTTTTATTATAACTCATAATTATGTGAAATGGATGATTTCAGAGAAACCTGTTTTTGAGTGTATGGTTTACACTTGGAAAAAGATTCATAATTAAAGTAACATTAATATCTTATAAATAAATATTAAAAGATATGAATATTTATTATACTATAAATAACTATGTCGTTATAGAAAAGGTAAGATCTAATAATAAATAAATAAGAGTATCTCAGAGTAGGAAAAAAATATACTGAAGAGCAATGAAACATATTTGTGTTTTAATTAGGTGAAAATTTGTTTCTACAAATATCTCCCTCTAATACAGTAATGATATTTTAAAATAAGGGGAAAATGGTCCTTATGTATATTAGTCCTTTTGATGTTCCAGATCGTGTTGGGATGGTACCATACCAATTGGGACTTCCACTGAATCTCTCTCAAGTTTATGATGTGTTCCATGTGCCATTCTTGATAAATTAAAATCCTAATCCATAATACAATCTAAATTCTTAATTCAAATGGCAGGAACATGTTCTCTCTTATGAAAGCAACAAATAGTGATTCTGAATCGCAGCGAAAAAGCTCTATGAAATATGGCCACTCGCTTGGTTAATGTTTTCTGATGAACCAATAATTTTCGTAATGTACGTGGGAACTTGATAATGTGATAATTCAGATGTATGCTCGTATTTTATTAACCATGTGATGACTTTTGAGGGTGAAATTGAGTTTAAATGCGAATAGAATTAAGAACCCAGTTGTTTTTACAAATTTTTTTCTTTAAATAATTTAAATTCTTTAATAGATACCAGTTCATGAAATCATCAGTTTATATTAACCACTAGAAACACATAACATAAAATTACAATTATAACCTAGTTATTATGATAGTAGGAATAAATATAACTAACTAAAGAAAATAAATTTAAAATATAAATAAATTATATATTCTTATTTCTCTTAAGTGAATTACTATTAGTAAATGAAATTAATTAAATATATGTGTTATATATATAATAAAATATATTTTATATTCGTCCAATATTTATTTTATTTATATGGAACATATATACCCAATTTAATGTATAAAAACCTATATTTTAAAAAAGGGTAATTTTCCACTGTTTAATCGATACCTTCTTCTAAATTAATATTTTGATAGATTAATAATTTTTATTTAACTAAATAGACAAGTTCACTTAAAGAAGGATATAAAAATTCACTTTGGTTGAATCTGTGATATTTTTCAGATAAAATTCATGTTTTTATAAATAGAAAAATTATAATAAATTTTAATTCAAAATATTTTTTTCATAAAATTAATACATATGGTTAAATTTGAATATTTAATTTTTTGAAAGAATAAATATAATATGATTTTATTATTCAATAGAATTTATGTCATTAGCATTAATTTTACATTAAATTCAAATGTAAAAACATTTCACTATTTTTTAATGTTTTATCTTTTAAAAAATTTATCTCTTTAAGACAATGGGATTAATTTTAAATTAATTAATACGACTTCTATGTATTTAATTTTAACAAATTGATTATATATTTTGAATCAGTAAGTCCAAATTTTGTAAATATATTAATTTTATTTTTGGGATATATGAACATAAACATCAGAAATTTTATTTAATATGGTAAAAGGGTAAATATTGTATTTAAGGGTAAGAATAATATTATTACATTAACCTAAAACTAATCCTATTATCATTAGATGATTGTTTTAAGACCTAAATAATCATTGGGTCCAATGTTTGTCTTTTGGAAGCCACTTGGATTAGATTCAGACAATTAATCTCTTTTATTTCAAGAAAGGTTAAATATGTCTTACTGAAATATTAAAAACCATATCATTTTTAATAGAAGGTTATACAGATGATAAATTAAATTATAGATACTAAAATTAAATATAATTTTTTTTCTTTTTCATGACAATTTATTTGTAATTTTTTGGAATTAAATAATAAATTAATCACATATACTTTGAAGATGTAAAAACTAATTAATTGACGAGAAATCAATATATGTATTTTTATTAAAATGATAATAACAATTAAAATATCCAAAGACTTAACTAAATCATATTGGACTATTATATATTGACCATAACCATAAAATGGTCGAGTTAGTGGCCGTTTGGATCCTTATAAAAGAGATTGTGACATATATTATCATATTTAATGTGATGTTAATGTTTTCACATTCATAATTTAAAAAGTATAAAATCATAGTTGTTAGATTTTATAGAAGATAAATTCAATTAAAATAATTGTTCTAAAGTATATTAAATTTTTCATTACATTTTATTTTATTTTTTATTTTTTTTTCAACAAAAATGTATATTAAACAGTTGATCAAAATTGATGTAGTAATTATTTTATTAATGGAGATAATGAAAAGAGATTATTAAAATTATTAGAATAAATAACAATTGGGATAATTAATATGTATAATTAATTTTATATATTCCATTGACCTCTTCGAAATAAAACAAAATAGTTGTGTATAAGTTAACTTATTACATTTATATTTTTTAGAATCAATGAGTTGAGTAGTTTCAAAATTGTCCATACTGAATGTTCATCAAAATAATGTTTTATTAAATTACTGAAAAATAACTAATAATTATTAAAAAATATATAATATATAGATAAGGACCAAAATATTCAATGGTACTTATTTATGGTCTAATGGACATAAAATAATTAAATATTTCAAACTTTTAAAATTGTAATATGTGTTACCCTAGTTAAATATTAAATAGAATATCCACGTTTTAATTAAAATGATAAAGTCTAAATTGATATGAAAACGTATAAAATATTTATTTTTTTATTTTACTATAACCCAATATCATATAATATTCTAAATTGGGACATTTTAGAGTATTTTGGATGGGGATTTATTTTATATTTAATTAATATTTTTTGGAGATCCCAAAAGTTCCCGACACCTCAATTATAAAAGGGCACCTCCTCTATCACCTATTAAATTTACTTTGATTCTTCAATAAAATAAATACCATATCCCTTTACCATATAATGTTCTTTAGTAACATTATATTGGATCTAGTTTTCTTCAAGACCAAATGGTGTACTCTGAGAGGAGGTTGAGAGGAAGCACGTCAAAGAAGAGGTAATCTCCTCTACTTATTATTTCAGAAATCTTTCTACTTCAAAATATTTTTTGTGATTTGTTTCATTATAATGTAATAACTCCAATGTAATTTATATATGTTCATGTTATTATTATTATTAAAAACTATATTACAACTTCTATCAATCCAAAGAAAAAAAGATATCACCACGCGTGTGTATGTACGGCTTATGGTCTGCACAACGTGGTGTTATAATTTTGTCACCAAAACCTTACATGGTTGGGTATAATGATGAATATCATAAATATATATAATTATTATAATTTTATAATTATTATGAAATATTATACACCATCAAATTCAATACAATTCAACAATTATGGGTATGATATCATTGCTTGTGCGTATATACGTCATACCGTCTCTATGATATCATTCCTTTCAATCTATGTGATCATCATTAAAAAATGATTATATAAAAGTAAAGAATAAATAAAAATGATATATATTACATTAATATAATTTTTTAATGATATAATTATGACTATTGATGTATAAGTGTAACTTATTCGACAAAAAAAGCACACGAAGATGAGGTATTTATTACCCAAATAATGTGAAATAATGAAATGTTTATTACCAAAAATATTATAAAATTATAAAATATTATATCATAAAAAATTATATTATTATATAATAATTCAATTAAATCATTTTAAATATTCTATAGGTTGTTCAGATACAGACAAATGAAATCAAACCTAAGGTAAGGGATTATTTTATCTCACTTTTTTTGTTGTGGGACATATGCCTAATACACCACATATTTCTTTTATGTATTGTTCAAGGTTTCCATGAATTTTTTGATTATTCATATTATATATTTTATGATATATACATATTCATATACTTGTTCTACTTTTTAAGGAATAAAATTATACTAATTATTAAATTGTACGGGATAATTTCGTAATCTCATTATTTTCTAAGATTGTCAACACGTAAGTATTTACAATCGTATATTTATCATCCAAAACCATGTTTTCAGAAATTGAATTCATAAAATGTTTTACTGTTATCCTATATATATTAAAGTAATTTTTACCCATTTATTACTTTTTTAATACATGGTTTTGTAGCAAATTTTATTTTGTTTTCAAAATGATGTACTTGTTGACTTTTCGAAAAAAGTACGAGAAGAATGTTTTTTAACTTATATGTCATGAATAGATTATTATTCTATGATAATGAGTTATTTCCATGAATATTAAATTAAAATATTTTACGGTAATTTTCTATGTAATTCATTTCCTGAGAAATTGTGCGGAGTTTTAAAAAAACAAAATGTTTTTGAATAGGAATGAATATATTCTTCAAGAGTTATATTAAACTGTTTTATCCAAATTATTTTACATATTACATGAAATTATTTAATAAGGATGTGTTTCAAGTATAATGTCCCTATTATTCCTATAGTGTGATTATGGATATGCTGGAATTATATTTACGAAATCCATCTGTATTTAATGAATTATGTTATGATGGAATGTTGTTTAAGAAACCCATTTTATTCTTTGGGTTATACATTGATTAAAGATTTATGTTTTTTAACACATAAGAATGATTCCATTATGATATGCATGGTACCGATATCTCCCTCTAATTATTTGGGTAATCATTTATATCTTATGAGATAGAAATTCCTAGAGTGTAAAGTAAATCATGTTTAGTAATACAGGGCTGGATAGAAAACTAAATCTTGATCAGTAATATAGGGTTGGAACGATAGTTAAATCAGGCTCAATAATGTAATTTTCCTTAAATAATTGTATTGGAAATGATCCTTGACTAATATTAAATAATTTTTTATTATTATGTGTATGCCACACATTCATAGTCTTTTTTTAAGAATTTTGGTAATATATTCATTGTATCATTATGAAGATATAAGATTTATCTCATGACATAATATCACAATCATTCATATATAGGAGAACATTTTCATATGTTATTTTCAAAACTATTATGATTATGGTATTTTTAATATGTCTCTTATTTACTATTATTGAGCATTTGAGGTCACTGTTCCTTATGTTTCTTTCCACCATGTTATAAAGAATGGTATCAATTAGGAGTACTAAAGGCGACGATCTTTATGATATATTTTTAAGATCTTTCAAAAGTTATAAAAAATGTATTCCATATTTCCAAAAGTACTAAACTGTTACAGACCATGGGTGGGAATTTGTAAAATGTAATGAATATTCATTTAAAAATATTTAAGATCCATATATGTCAATTTTGGTTCAATATACATATGGTATCTAAAACTCTTTGGCTTAAATGTGTGTCTCCTCTAGTATTCCAAAATGCGGTGCACAATTGGCACATAATTTTTCATACTATGATTCTAAACCATGTGATGTTAATTGGTCAATTGGAATTTTTCTAACATAATTAACCCCAGTTTGGAATCATTAATATTCTAGTTAATTAGGATTTTATCCTAGGAGAGTGTTCTTAGAGGATTTGGAACATTATTTATTTCAAGAGTGTGAATCATATGGATCTAAAGAGTTATGGATCTTAAAAATTGATTTTTTATTCCCCTTCATCATGATTATTGATTGTTCTTAAACATCCAATCTTTATATTTGAATGGAAAACTATATCGGTTATATTGATAATATATCTAGGTGATGTGAAATATCTAATTTGGTATCTTATATATCATTCCTGGGATTTAAAATTATTTAATTAGTCATTAGTGATTGCTATAAATTACACATGAATCATGGTGGTAAACGATTCTTGTAGTCTCCATTATTCTGCAAGTTGATGAATTGGTCATTATTATTTAGTATTGTTTATTTAATTATCCTACATGATTAATAAAACCACTGTTCATGTTGGATGATGATTCTATATAATTTTTGGGTAATAGAAAGTGTTTCGAGGTGTTTGGTTTCAAAAATAGAATTCATTTAATTTTCAATTCATTTTTTTTGTCATTTTTGAAATCAGTTTTCTATATTTTTGGGTTTTTTGACTTATATTTCAAGAAAATGTTTTCATTTTTTCTATTTTAAAAAATGGAATTTCCCCTTGTTTTTTGTTAAAAAATATTTTCAAATATTGTATTTAATTAGAATGTTATTTCAAAACATGTATTATTTATATGGAATTTGATTGAAAAGAGTGTTGGTGTGAATGTAATTTAATTTAAATTAATGTGGTATTACAATAGAATATGACTTAAAAGATTGGTGTGTGAAATGAATGGCCTCTAGTGTAGGTGAGTTTTTTCTATTACTTTGAAATGTGTTGTCTTTGTATATAGATAGAACCTATGAATTTGGGCTATATAAGTGGAAAATTGAATTTGTAATATCATGTTAGGCACAAAATTTATTTCATCGTAATGATATATGATCAAAACTTTAAATCATATATTTATTTCATTAAATGATCAAATGGAAAACTTATCCTTTTTTCAATTCCATTACCTGGTTATTGGAATAAGGACTTTGGTATTGACTATTATATACCATTCATTAAGGGGTATGGATACTAGGAATCCCAAAAATATTATATATTTTACATAGATTATATGCGTCCCTCCTTAATAAATTATTTTTTTCATCATTTGGATATATGATGTTTTCAAAATGATTTATACCACTTTAAATAATTTGAATGGAAAATTATTTCTATAAATTTTCATTGAAAATTTATTTTTTAAAATTGTTTAGTGAATATATTTAAAATGGAAAATTTCCATTACTTTTTATAAATCATGAAAAATAATTTTTTGTCCTTTTTTTGTTAAACTATCATAATTGTTTTGATTTAGATAGACAACTTATTAAAATATATGTGGGATACTAACGATCTAGTTTCCTAATAGACTACACATACTATTGGTGTGTGTAGATATTGCTTTATCTTACATATGTAAATAAAATGTGCCTCACAAATGTGTATTGTATCCTTGATATCAGGGTGGGGGTTCATTAGGGACATGTTTGTCATATAAATTTGTTTTTTCTTTTTTTGTGTAGTGGGGACTTCATCTATTTCATTGGAACAAGTTTTTCTTGTAATTATATTACATTTATGTTGGTTAACTCTATAATGGAATATTGAAATTCTTATATATATAAATATATTTATATATATTCCATTTATTTTTTCATTGTTATAAATTTTTATAAAACCATTCCCATAGGTAGTTCTTGACGCATTGGAACTAATTTCCAGCCTATGGGGATCAGAATACACTGTACGGATTTACCTTGTGATGGGTTAGGTGTCCCTATTTTGGATGACCTTGTTTGACTAATGAAAACCATTTATTAATTAGATAAAAGAGTTTTGGTTGGATGTTTTGAGGCATTTTGACTCAGTATGTGATCAATTATTTTTAATTTGGTTCTATATGTTTTTGAAAATTAATGACGTCTCATTATATAATTATTTCTCATGTCATAGTAAAAAATAATAATTCATTATTCCTTATATCAAGTAAGGTATGAAATCAATAATTATTTATCAATATAGAAACTGGGGATTCCTTGGTAAAAAAATTTGTCTTACACATCTTCATAATCTCAAAAAATGTAGAGGTAAATTTTTTTGGAATAAGGTTCATAGAAATATAGAGTAAATCATGTTGATGGTTAAAATTATATCACAAATTAACCCTGAAATCATTTCCAAAATTTAAGAAATAGGAATTTTTTACTCCTTTAGTTATCATTATTGTTTCAAATTGTTATAATAATCATAATAGGAAAGTAATATTTTTTATCTGAATTATCTGATTAGAAAGATAATATTTTACAAATTAATTTGGAAGTGTTTCACATTGATTAAAATGTATGTGATAATATAATGCATCCTATTTTTTAATTTGAGGGGAAATCATAGGACAATGTCATTAATCGATATAATTTATAAGAAATTATATTATTAAAATATTTATAATTATAATTGGCTTTGGATAATATAGAATTAAATTTGGTATCATAGTACATGATGTGTCAAAATAGATAGCCATTTCGATAAATATTATATATAATTAAGGTTCTTGGGGGTGATTTTTTAATATTTCCATGGAATTTAATTTAGAATGGTTGACATTACATGGACTAAATATCAAGATAATATTATTTTAAGTGAACAATTTTTTATAATTACAGTTCATTATTAATTATATGCCTATACTATAGAGCTATGTGTTTATGTTTCTAATATTTCATGACAAACCTTTCAACAAGTCATCAACTGAGTGGTTTCAAAAATAAAGAAGAAAATATTTTTCGCACACTATGTCATCCAGAGAAACAATTTTAGATATTTTTAATAATTTCATGATCCACATAAATTTATATTTAATTAGAGAATTAATTATTTTTGATCTCATGAATTTTATTTGGAGGCGTCTTATGGAATAATTCATGAATAGTTTCAAATAGTATGTTCAAAAAAACAGTTGTATGGAAGGTTTTATTGTCAATTAGCATTATATGTTTAAATGAAAAAATTGATATGATTCATATTTTAATGTTATTAAAATTAAATAAGATAAAATCTATCACATTCATGAAGGCCCAATTAGATTAAGGACATCATTTGATATATAAAATAAAAATTGCATTGAAACCCATTAATGGTATTTTCCAAAACTCCACCACTTATCCTTTTAATATAGTAAATTATATATTTGAACAATTATATGTTCTATTCGTATATTTTATTTTTTTCTTATCTTTTATTCTTTTTATTTTATTTTTGGATCTATACCATTGATTTTAAATGGGATTTACCACATACCACTAAATAAGTAAATTTAAACACATTTCATGTTTGGCTCAATACTCACATATGTATGTATAAAACATTTTATATTATATATAAGGTGTCTGAGGTTTATTTTCAAACTAATAAACAATAAAAAGACTTGTAATAATTGTATTGATATGATATTTGAATTTGGTAACCATATTGTGACTGAAGAAATCTGTCTTCTAGGGAATGGTCTACTAATTATAGTTCACAGTGACCTTCATTTTGATAATAATAGATTTTGGTATTTCATCAGTGATGGTTATGTAGATAAATAAATTCAAAATAGTGGTCATTTTATCATATTTATCGATGAAGATTTTACTTTAGATAGTAGTGGGATTTCATTGAATGTATCTAGGGACATAGATTAAAATATATACTGATGAAGTATGATTTGGCCAACCTTGTTCGTGGAAGAATACATGAACATTTATAATATATATTGTTAAATCTTAAGAATATTTTTTTATAAATATGAATGAGAAGGAAATGATCCTGTTATACTTTAATTACAGTCTGATCATGTTTACACTATTATCACTATTTTTAATTGGAATGTTTTAGTGAAAATTTCTAGAAGGGGAATTTTTTTAATTGATTGAGAAAAGAATAATATTACATTCTATTATTGACAATCCTCTTTGAAAAAAATACTATACCTATATGATAAGATGAGATTCAACTGGCCTCAGAGACCATTCAATGAGATACATATGATTTGTATGATCAATGATGGGTTTTCTATTATTTTCGTTGTTTTATATTAGAATATATAATGTTGTTATCATATTAATAAATGATTTTCCAAAAAATTATCTAATTTAACTATTTATAGTCCCACAAATACATATATTTCATAAGGAACATGGGGATCATTATTCAGTTTTCATGGTATTTATATATTGAGTTTAATATTAATTTTAATTATCTTCCTATAGAAATAATATCATATAAGTATTACTTTTTAAAAATATTTTTTCATTTTTTAAGACATTGTGATTTTTTTCTTAGCAGCCACTAGTGTGTTTTATAGCTCACTCATCAGATTTATTATAAGTATTCAGTCTTGGAACATTATTAACTAAATAGATAAATTATTTTATGACACCTTTTAAGTAGTCAGAGAGGGGTGGTGTTTATTGACTAATCAATTGATACAAGTTATACAAGACCTCCATTGATTCCCACTAATGAATCATGAGTAAACATCGTTACCCAACAAGATGACTGATATATTATAGATGGAGTTTTATATAAAATTAATTTTCAAATATTATTGATATTATTTATATCATTATTATGGATAATGATAAAATGGTTGAATCATAAAAAATTTTATCTTGTCTAAATTATTTTCAAAAAGTGTGCATTTATAAATTCCCAAAATTATAGAATAATTAAAATGGAAGTGCAATGAGAGTACATTATATGACATTTGTAGGTGAGAAAAACTTCATAAAGATAGTATTACTATGAATTGTTCTAACACATTAGCATGATTTGTTACATATTGGTCGACTAATAAGATGGTTGGAATATTTATTTCCTTTAAAATAGTAATGGGTTAAATATTTCTTGCCAATAATATCATAATATATTTAGTATTGAATGTGCCTAGTCATTATTAATGCAGTAGATGAAACTAGTGGATTCCTTCCAAGAATGTGAATTTGGACATGATGTATATTAGAATGATGTACATTTAAAATTTGATTATATATATACATAAAAATTCCATTAATAGTGTCAATAAAAAATAATAATTATGGATCTACATATATAGTGAAGCGAGGAAGGTCATCCCAAGATTGGATGTTAGTATGGATGAGGAATCATCCAGTCACTGGTTTTGATGTTACTAGTGATTTAGTGAGAGAAATATTAAATGGAAAATGTATTTGTATTATACATTGAATATTTATACTTGTTTTTTACATAATTGTATATGTTTTAGAAGTATAAATTGATGATAAGATGGAATAATATCCAAAGGAGAAAAGAAATTTTTACCAATGAGGTTAGTTATTTCTGTATGTTATATGCTTTGAGGGAAAATTTTTCAATGTCTTATGGCACCTGAATCTCACATTTCGACTTAGTCAATGGGTTGTTCATTAGTTAAATTTGAGATATAACAATACACACACCAGTTAAGATAGAATTTATACTCGAAACCATGTAGTGTACTGTAGGTTCATGGTTTGAGTATTTGTGGATGGAATATGAAGATATATTATCACATATCAAAGTAAATAAGTAGAAGTAAGTGAAAAAAACTCATTAATGTTGAGAATAATCCACAACCAATGTTAGAAAATAAATTATATTATACATACACTTATATTTATTTATACTCAAATAATGAATAATATTTATTCATTGTAGGATCTGGATAAAACTATTGGGAAATATCCTATGTCTGTAGGTAATATGGATGTGAATGAACCATATAAATGAGGTATGATCTAATTCATTTTTTTAATTAATAATTTTTTATTTATAATTTATGAAAAATATACTTCTAATAGTTATTTTAATGGAATAGAATGTGTCCCACATATTATTATTATATTGAAAACAAAATAAACAATCTAGGATTATTTTTAAAACAATATATGTAGGAAAATTGATTAATTTTTGATATGTTGGGCTGATCCTTAGATCAATATGATGTATGGTGTTGTCATATAATATCCTGATATTAATCACCCAATACATGGCGTAATCTGTAGCACCCCAAACCTTATATGGTATGCTTCTCTTAAATACATTGTACTCATTAGATAGACTATATTACATGAATCACTGAGCCTCTATAGAACAAAACATGGTTACTTATATGAGATATCCATAACCTAGAAAATAAACGTAAATTTGTTGGCTCTGTGATTTGAATTTAAAAAATCTGACATACACGGTTGTGTTCAAGATGTTAATTAGTGTCTGACATGAATAACTTAATTTTTGGTGAATAGTGACCCACCCTTATGAATATTTACATACCCTTATGAATATTAAATTAACCTTATTAATAGTAATATGACTCTTATGTATGGTATTTATACCCTTGAGTGTATAAATTAATTTAGATACCATTAAACCGAAGATGAATAATTTAAGTATTTATATATTTCGATTAAATAATGATTTAATTAAATATTTCACTAATCATATTTAGATAATTATTTTTAAAAAATGGACTTCATTTTTGGATTATATATGTCAAAAAAGGGTTCGGATGATTTTTTGGGTTTTTTCGAAAATACTTCCATTTTTTATGAATAGTAAAAACTGATAAATCACAATAAATGCTAAATAATGGATTAATTGGGTCATTGATGATGATCTGCTGATGTAAGCCCAATTTATTCAGATTCACATGATAAAATAACTATTATTGTTCATGGAAGACTCACTACTAATTGTCTTATGGAGAAATAAGAAATTAATGAATTTTGTATTAAGAAAACTCCTCTCTCCTCTTTAACCCCCCCCCCCTCAGTCCCTCTTTTCATCACCCCTCCCGAGCCTTGTGCCTTGCCAATATTCATCCAAAATCACTCCCCATGATCCTCCTCCCTACCAAAAGCTCCTAGCTTCTTCAAAATACCAAAACCTCTCCCCTTAAGAGGTTCTCAAAGGAGGAAGTCTCTAGAGGTAAATTCCTCTTTCCAATAACTTCATTTCATTTAAGTTGTTTTCATTCTGTTTCTTTCCACACATCCCTTCAACCAAATACTATGATAACTACAGTAAAATAAATGTACTGGAATGTTTCTTTTCTAATGGTTTATTTCATCATATTGTCTCTTTACCCCACCCTTTATTTGAATGAAATGGAAGCACTATTTGAGATGGGCTAATTTACCACATTCAAGGACAACAATTGATCAATTACTATTATAATAATTAATTCTGGTCCTAAAACCATTTGTGTTATGGTTGAACCAGATTATTATATATTTAATATAACCAATTTTTAGTTCTTTAATCCTTTTGTACAAATGGTATTATGTTATAAATAAAATCATATTCATTGTAATCAAACCCACCGATTAACCAAAACGGTTGTCATGGAGGTTATATATATAATAATCTCACCTCACACTAAGTATCCATATTAAATTTAAAACTATTTAATATCCTATATCTTCAGTAATAACATAATAATTCATTTCTGGACAACAACATCCATCTTTCATATTCATCCGAACATGAATATAAGTGAACCGATCTTTTAAAACCAAGTAAACAAATGAGCCCGAGCAATGAAATTGAACCTTATAAACAATAAAAAAGGCCTTGAATGAACTAAAAATTATTATAAGAAATCATTTACATATAAAATAGGTTCTATAATTATGAATTAATATGCCTAAATTGTTTATTTAGGTCTTAAATAACAAGTCAATAACTCCTTCAAGCATAAGGTAAGGGATCCCCTATATCACTTTTGTTCAAGAATCTCCCCTATGTGCTGATATTTTTTTTAATACCTAATTCTTGGTATGTTTTTGAACCTCCCCATACTTTCATTATTATATATAAATAATGGGGGAACCTTTTACCTCTCATTAATCCCTCACAAGAACACTCATTAACATGGTGAAATGTTTGTAAGGGGTTTTTCTCATCTCACTTTCAATTCTATGGGATTTCCATTGTTCACCTCAAATTTCTTATATGTGGTATAGGTGTACTTATATTTGATATATATTTTAATGATTTTATTTATATTCATGGTATTCTGTGATTCATTTGGGGGTTATTAACTTTTTTTCAGTCGACTCATTTGAATACAACGTGGTAATGAGCGTTGTCTCAATTTTCACTCCATTGTGACTTGCTCAGTAATTATGCAGCTACTCTTTCTTATGTTGTGTACCTATAGCCCATTTGAGATATCTTTTTAATTGGAATTATATTCCATTTATATTTACATATTCTCATATCAATAATATTATTATTGTCAAAGTTGTATACCACTTTACATACGATATTTGTTTTGAATGTTTTTTTTACTGTGGAAATATTGATGAATCTGTGTCCTCTATTCTATACGGATAATGTAAAGACATATTTCTCTTATTTTGAATCTATTTATAATAAATTCTTTGGATGAATAGGTGTTTGGGGCCTGATACAACACCTCTATGCATCAGTATGTCTCATGAGACAAATCAGTTGGCAACAAACCCTTTGAGTTTGTTTCCAAAAATTATACGGATTTCTACCCACATAACTAAACTTTTTTAATAGTATTATGGTATCATGTTACAGATACATGGATTCCAATTAATAATCATTCGCTATATTCATTTTCATTAATTATTATCCATGAGGTTTTCACTATGTAAAAATCTATGGATGAAAGCCTTTTCTCAGTTTATTAATGGCGTGTGTTTTTCATTTATACACTATACCATATTTTTTTAAGATTCAGTTATTATTGGTTCATTATTCCAATATTTCTAACACTTATAGATCTTTTTGGATCACTCCATTCCTTGTCTACCTTCAACAGGTGATGAAGAGGAGATCATTTCTTGAGTTCATGTGGATGCAGTTTTTTGTTTTTGTCATGATTTGTATTTTTTAAACTTTTACAATGTAATTTGAGTTACATCTTAGTATCTAGTATGTTTAAGACAACTAAACTGATCATTCCATTGGGATTTTCATTCTTTCTAACCATGCCAATATCACAAGTAATGCACTGGCTCCATCTTAGTGAGGTAGGGGTGTAACAGTTAGAATCAAAGGATGTTTATTAGAAAATATAGAAACTAGATTTAGAAAACATAGATTAAGGAAGAGTACCAAAGATAATCCATTGAGGATAAAAATACAATTACTTCTTGGTATTTTTTTAAGGAATATATTATGTTGATCTGTTATGAAATAATTCCTTGTTTTGAAATGAGCAGGTAGAGGCGGCTCTGGAACAAATGTTTCTAAGGGTAAAACCCAAAAACACCGCTTTGAGCTAGACTCGAATGGGAACTGTTACATAAAAACGGGACTTACTGAGCTCTTGGTTATGAATCTTCCAGGGGATATTCTTCTCATAACTCATACGTTCTTTTCAAGACATTATAAAGGATTCAAATGTAAATTATTCCTCAAAGAAACCATTTTTCTAATAATGAGATTAGCCATGCATAAGATCTTGAAATATGATATGTATTTTGTTAAGTTAATTTTATACATTATAATTCATACCCAAATATAGTGTGTGCCATTATTTAGAAATGGAATCTAATGGAAGAAGGTTAATCAATACTCAGGGGCAATGTAGGGATCGCCCCACTAATAAAGTCAACACAATCAATGTTGGAACAGATCAGATCATGACCATATTGGGAAATGCAATCAAGTTGTAATGAATAAACATTACACACTTGTGTTGGATAATTTCATGTGTCATTACCCCAATCATTCAGTGGGAATACTAATCCATTGGTTGTTGAGCAATAAATCAAGTCCCTCGAAAATATATTCATGCCATTAAGATGCAAGGAAAATGAAAAGGTAGTACTGGAAGTATATTATATCAAGGGAGACACTGATCAATGGTGGTACTAAATTAAAAAAACCACAGAGGAAGAAGAAATATATGATATGGAAAGGCGGAATTTTAAGGAAATATTCCTTGAAAAATATTTCCCTCGTAAGAAACGAACTAAAATGAAGAGGAAATTACTTGGCTTGAATCATGGGTATGAATCCAATGTTGCATAGTATGAGGCTACCTTCCCAAGTCTAGATAGGTATTCTATAGATTACATACATGACTCAGCAGACAAGATTGATCATTTATTTGAAGGTCTTAATCCATGTATTCAAATGGAACTGAATTCACAATCATTTTCATCATATGAAGAAATTGTATCATGTGCCATCAAAACATAGTAGGAATTTTCTAGAGGAAATATTTTCAAAGGAAACCAAGATAAGAAATGGTACTCTGATAGAAAAGGAAAAGGGGAAGCACCAAAGAATAGAATGGGGATGAATAATTTCCAATTATGCGAGAAATGTGGAAAGAATCATCGTTGGAAATTACTTAAAGTCATGCGAGTCTACTATAACTGCAGAGAAAAGGGTCACTGATTTGATGAATGGAAGGGGAAAAACAATTCAAGGATATTCAATGATAACATTGTAGGGTGATGGGAATCTATGCAAATGAGTGTCCTAAGCACCAAGGAAACATGACTCAAAAAAGGCCAAGAGAGCAAGGGAGAGATTATGTGATTACAACCACGGAGGTTGCAGTTCTTAATGATGTTGTGGCAGGTACTTTAATTGTTTCCTCAATCTTAGACAACAAATTATTTGATTTTGGATCATCACATTAATTTATATCTTCTCAGTTTTCCAAGAAAATTTGATAGGTCCAATTTTATTTAATAATGGAGTTATAACTCAAAACTCCCTGGGGATGTATCATTGCAACAAAGGCATATCGACTAGTCCACCTCCATAACCCAAAACGTTCATTAGTATCTAACCATGTCATCATACCAATGAATGACTTTGATATTATTCATGGTATTAATTGGTTGTATAATTATGATGCAAAGATTTATTGTAAGAAGAAGGAAGTTAATTTTTTTAATATGGTGTAGAATCCCTTGTCTTTAGGGTAGAATATTCGCCACTTCATTCTTATCTAAAACCACACAAATTTAATACTATGAGAGAAAGATAAACCAATATCTATGGGTGGGGAATGAAATCTTCAAATTGAAGATGTGGACATAGTGAAATAGTACATTGATTAATTTCCAAAGGATTTACCTGGACATCCTCCAAAGTGGTTAGTTGAGTACTATATTGATTTAGTTCTTGTTGAATTACCTATATCAAAGACTACCTATAGAACGACCACTCTGGAATTAATATAGCTAATGAAACAACATGATGAATTCAGTGAAAAAGGATTTATTCAACCTAGTGTTTCTATATGGGGATCCCATGTCCTCTTTGTCATGAAGAAAGATAGATCCATGGGGTTTTACTTTGATTATAGGGAAATCAATGCTACTACAAAAAAGAGAATGTATCATCTACCTCAAATTGATGATTTATTTGATCAACTTCATGGAGCTCAATAATTTTCAAAGATTGGCCTTCGATCCAGATACCATCAGTTGCATGTGAGGAAGGAAGATATTCCTATGAAAACATTTCGAACCAGGTATTGGCATTACGAGATTATAGTGCTGCCTTGTGGACTGACAAATTCCCCTTGTATTTTCATGGATTTAATGAATAGTGTTTTCAAGGAATATATTGATAACTTTTTTGTGGTATTCATCCATGATATCCTCATTTACACAAAAAGCTATGATGACCATGAGAATCACTTGTGGATTATTCTGAGAACTCTTAGAAGAATTAAATTATATGGGGAGGTTAGTATGTGCTAAGTCTGGCTTCTACGGTTTTTTTCTTTTCCATATTGTCTCTAAGGATGGAATCCTAGTGGACCCTGCAAAGAAAAAATAAATCCAAAAATGGACCATGCCAACAAAAATAATTGAGGTACGCAGTTTTATTGCCTTAGCAACTTACTATCGGCAATCCGTTCCGAAATTTTCCGGACTGGCTAACCCGCTAACCAAGCTCACACATAAGTGAGTTATGTTTGTGTGGACCAAAGAATGTAGAGAATGATTTGAATAATTGAAAAGTGAATTGGTCTATGCTCTATATTTGACTCTTCCATCTGGATGTGGTGGAATTTTCATTGACATCGATGGATCAAATAATGGACTGGGTTGCGTCTTTATGAAAAATGATAATGTTATTGATTATGCATCAAGACAGTTGAAGACTCATGAGAAAAATTATCCAACTCATGTTCTTGAGATAGCACCATTAATCATTGTTCTGAAAATATGGAGGCATTTTCTATACGGAGAGAGATGTGAGATTTATACAGACTACAAGAGTTTGAAATAAATTTTCACACAAAAGGAACTCAACATGAGGAAAATGATAGGGATTGATTTTTTCAAGGATTACTACTGTTCAATACACAACCACTTGGGAAAGGAGAACAATCTGACAGATTCATCAGGAAGGAAAGATCATGGACTTCTAACTCAAATGAGTATTGATAGAGATCCTATATTTTTGGTTCTACTAAATATGGATAAGGTAATTGTTATGGAAAGGTAAAGATATTTTTTATTTCAAATTATTTCTATACCATCATTATTAGAGAAGATAATAATCTCTCAATATGATGATGGGAATCTACACAAGAAAATTAATGTTGTAAAGGATGGGAGACTGGCTGACTTCATGTATGAAGGTGTTTTGATATTTGGAAAGAGGATATATGTTCCATCAGTACCGGGGCAAAGAAGGGAACTATTAGACGATGCTCATAGCTCAAATTTCTCTATACACCCGTGTAGAACCAAGATGCATAGACATCTGAAGGAATATTTTTGGTGTGATAATATGAAGCGGGAAATTTCCGACTACGTGTCATGATGTCTAGTTTTTCAACAGGTGAAGGCAGAGAGACATCATCCCAAAAGAGTGATGTAACTTCTACCTACTCCTATGTGGAATTGGGATAACATTATGATGGATGTTTTCACCGAAATACCAAGGACCCCTTGAAGGAATGATGCAATATGGGTAATTGTTGATTATCTCACAAAATCAGCACATATCCTTCCTATAAGAAAGGACTTTCCATTTGGGTTCTTGGAAAGACTTTATATTAATGAAATTACAAGACTTCATGGTACACCTCTATCGATTTTATCTGATAGAGATCCCCAGTTTACATCAAAATTCTGGAAATCTTTCCAGAATGCATTGAATACTAAGATTCGTATGAGTACTTCTTATCATCCCCAAACAGTTGGACAGTCTGAAAGGACTATTCAAACATTAGAAGACATGATGAAGTCATTCTCTCTTGACTTCCTAGGTATGTGGGATCAATACTTGCCTCATGTGGAATTTTCTTATAATAATAGTTTCCATTCTAGTATTCAAATAGTTACATATGATGCATTATATGGAAATAGATGTCGAACTCCAACTTTTTGGGACAAACTTGGTGAGATGAAACTTATAGGCCCCTAACATATTGTAGAGACCACAGAAATGGTGAAGATAATACAAGCCCATATTAAAGGACCCCAAAGTATGCAGAATATTTATGCTGACCATCGGAGAAAAGATTTCGAATTCCATGTGGGAGATCATGTATTTCTAAAAGTATCTCCATGGAAGGGGTTTTTATGGTTCGGTAAGAAAGGGAAACTGAGCCCCAGGTACATCGGCCCATTTGAAATTCTGGAAAGAATCAGAGGTGTATCTTACTATCTTGCGATGCTACTAAATCACTCCAGATTTCATGATGTGTTCCACGTGTCATTATTAAAGGAATACATGCAACACCCAACACATGTACTCACATATGAAGAAATTTAACTAGAACATAATTTCTCATAAAGTGAAAAGCCTATCGTGATTCTTTACACAAGGGAGTAGTTTTTGGGAAATCAGAAAACTCATCTAGTAAATGTTCTTTGGATAAACCAAAATATGTTGGAAAAAACATGGGCACCTGAGGATGTTATGAAGATGAACTACCCACATCTTTTTTGTGGGATTTAAAGATGAAATTTCAAGGAAAAAATTTTCGAAGGAGGGAACAATGTAGCACCCCAAACCATTTATGGTATGTTTCTCTTAAATACGTTATACTCATTAGATAACCTATATTTCATAAATCATTGAGCCTTTATAGAACAAAACATGGTTACTTATTGGAGATAGCCATAACATAGCCAATAAACATAAAATTTTTAGCTCTGTGATTTGAATTTTAAAAATATGACATATACGATTGTGTTCACAATAATATTTAGAGTCTAATAGAATTAACATAATTCTCGGTGAATAGTAACCTACCCTTATGAATACTAACAAAACCTTATGAATAGTATCATACCCTTATAAATAGTAATATGACTCTTATGAATGATATCTATACCCTTGAGTGTATAAATGAATTTAGACACCATAAAATGAAGATGAATATTTTAATTGTTTATATATTTCGATTGAACAATGATTTAATTAAATATTTAGTTAATCATATTTAGAAAATTATTTTTGAAAAATAGACTTCATTTTTGTATTCTACACATAGAAAAATGGTTATGGTGAATTTTTGGGATTTTTTTGAAATACATGATTTTTTATGAATAGTAAAATCCGATAATTCACAATAAATGCTAAATAATGGATTAATTGAGTTGTTGTTGATTATATGGTGATGTAATCCCAATTTAATCGGATTCACATTATAGAATAACAATTCCTGGTCATGAAAGACTCAATATTCCTTGTCTCATAGAGAAACAATAAATTAATGTATTTAATATTAGGAAAACACCTGTCTCCTCCACTATAAAAACCCCCTTCACTCCTTCTCATCACTCCTCTCAAGCCTTGTGACTTGCTAATATTCTACCCAAATCACTCCCCAATATCCTCCACCAATACCAAAATCTCCTAGCTTCATCAAAATACCAAAACCTCTCCTCTTAAGAGGTTCTCAAAGAGGAAGTCTCAAGAGGTAAATTCTTATTTCCAATTCCTTCATTTCTTTTAAGTTATTTTCTTTTGGATTATTTCCTCACCTCCCATCACCAAAATATTATGATAAATCAAGTAAAATACATGTATTGTAATTGTTTTATGCTAATTGGATATTTCATCATCTTGTCTCTTTTACCCACCCTTTATATGAATGAAATGGAAGCACCGTTTGAGATGTGCTAATTTACCACATTCAAGAACCAAGGTTTATCAATTTCTGTTATAATATTTAATTCTGGCCAGGTAACCATTTGTGTTATAGTTGACCAAGATTATTATATATTTAATATATCCTATTTTTAGTTCTGTATTCCTTTTTTACAAATGGTGTTTGGTTATACAGAAAAATGTGTTTATTGTAAACAAACCCACTGATTAACCGAAATAGTTGTCACAATGGTTATATATATAATAATTCAACTTCAATCTAAGTATCCAAATTAAATTTAAAAGTATTTAATATACTGTATGCTCACTAATATCATATAACATCATTTATATACACCAACTTATATCTTTCATATTTATCTGAACTTGAATATAAATAAACCGATCTTTTAAAACCAAGTAAACAAATGAGCCTGAGCAATGAAATTAAACCTTATAACCAAAAAAAATCATTTAATTGACTGAAAAGTATTATAATAAATAATTTTCATATAAAAAATGTTCTAGACTTATGAATTAATAATCCTAATTTGTCTATTTAGGTCTTTAACAACAGGTTAAGAACACCTTCAAGCATATGGTAAGGAATCCTCTCTCTCACTTTTGTTCAAGAATATCCTCTATGTTGTGCACTTTTATTTTTAATACCTAATGATGGGGTATGTTTTCTAACATCCCCCATACTTCTCTTATGATATATAAATAATGGGATAACCGTTTACCTCTCATTTGGCCCTCACAAGAACAATCAATACCATGCTGAAATGTTTGTAAGGGGTTTTTCTCATCTCACTTTCAATTCTGTGGGACTTCCATTGTTCACCTCTTATTTATTATATTTGGAATATGTTTACATCCATTTGATATATATTACCATGAATATCTTTATATTAATTATATTTTGTGATTCATTTTGTAGTTATTAACTTTTGGTCATACGACTCAATTGAATACAACGTGGTAACAAGCTTTGACTCAATTTTAAGTCCATTGTGACTTGCTTTGTAATTGTGCACCTAATATCTCTTTTGTAGTGCACCTAATGCCCATTTGAGATCAATTTTCAATTGAAATTATATTCTATTTATATTTTTGTATTCTCATATCATTAATATGATTATTTTCTATGTTTTATACCACTTTACCTACGGTATTTGTTTTTAATATTGTTTTGACTGTTGAAATATTGATGGTTCAGTATACTCTATTCAACACAGATAATGTAAAGTAATATTTCTCTTATTTTGAATCAATTTTTAAATAATTATTTGGATGAAGAGGCTGGTAGGGCCACTACAGCCCCTTGATGCATCGGTAGTTCTCATGACACAAATTAGTTGGTGACAAACCATTTTAGTTTTTTCCCAAAAATCAGATGGGTTACTACCCACATAATTAAACCGTTTTAAATGTATCATGGTATAATGTTCTAGATACATGACTTCCAATTAATAATAATTATATTTATTCATTTTCATTAATTATTATCCATGAGGTTTTCACTATGGAAAAATCATTAGATGCAGTCCTTTTTTCAGTTTATTAATGGCGTGTGTTTTTTTATTTATACACCATGCCATATTTGGTTACGATTCAGTTATTATTTATTAATTATTGTGATATTTGTAACAATTACTTCACATTTTAGCTCTCCCCTTTCATTTCCTACCTTCAATAGGTTATGAAGAGGAGATCCTTTATTGAGTTCCTGTGGATGAAGTTTTAGTTTTTGTTATTTATTGTATTTTGTAACCTTTAACAATGTTATTTGAGTTACATCTAAGTATTTAGTTTCTTCAAGAATACTATACTGATTGGTCCTTTAGTATTTTCATTCCTTCTAACCATTCCAATATCACAATTAATGCTCTGGCTCCAGCCTAGTTGGGTCGGGGTGTTACATAATCGTTTGTTCAAAATTTCATCTATATTGACACTGTATATACAAGGGATGTTTTACAAGCATGAAGTATCTATATATTATCTTGGGGAGGATATATCATATGGTATCACATAGAATAGATAATAATATAACAATAATAGTACGTAAAATAGAATGATTGATGAGTATGGGAATAATAGTTGTTATCCTCCCATAATAGATAATATCTCATATGCTCTATCAAAATAAAATACTATAATGTCACAAATATAATACATGAATTAACATGGTGAACATTGAGCTGATTATATACATAAATGTAAACAATTAGAAAATGAAAAAAGACATCTAAAAAATTATATTCAACTCTTTTCCTAGTCTAGTCAACCAAATCCAATAATAGAAATTAAACATATGCATCAGTAGTCACACCCATTTCATTACATTCCTCCCAATCCAAAATGACTTCATTCACATTGGGGTTCCAATGTCGAGTTTGGGTAAAACAATGTATGACACAACCAATGGTGTTTATAAAAAAATAAGAAGATATATAAGTCCATAATTATAGGTATGTACTCATAATAAAAAAACATTCATAAAAAAGGAAATTATATCTCACACCCTCGGGGGGTAACATGCCACCCTAGTGAGTGACAATACCTACCTAATCGGTACCGAAATAAGACTATTCATATCACTTTTAAAATAATAGTATTGAAATATCACTCTTTCCAAAATTTTTAATAATTAATAATGGGGTTTTCTTCAAGTATCCCATCACAACCACATGAAGGAATAAATTCGCAAAATATCACAGTAGATCCCCTAAGAGTAACAATGTAATATAAATTTGGAAGTATTTCTAAATCCAACATCCACAATAATTTAATGATATAGGAAGAGTATCTTTTTCCCCTTATATTATATAGGCCAACTGGGCATCATTTTCAATGAAATAATGGGAATTATGTTTGACTATAACAATAATAACATCCCTATCCATAAACATATTATATCGTGATAATAAAATCCCTTGTCATAAATATAATCATCTAAATCCTAAATGTATCCTATTCCACGAATCATAGCATTAAAATGGGGCTTTCACAACACTCCATATGTTTCATTAATACAAAATAACATGTTATCCATTACTAGAGTAAATATGATAGTAAATTAAGAATTCATTGCGTACCCAAAAAAAATTATAATCATGTAAAATCACATTAAAAAACATATCAATACCAATAAAATAATAAAATAACATATAATAATATCAACCATAATATTATGTAATAAAATAAATTAAAAAGTCACTATAATCAATTAATAATGATGTTGGTATAGAATCCAACACCAATTCAATTTAATCCATGTTGTAGAAACCACAAAAAACCTATTAATATTTTATTAATGTTGAATAACTAAATAAAATTATATAATACAAAAGGGAAGGACCACAATCCCCTTATATTTTTTAAACTCAGATAAAAAGTTTTTAGGTAAGTTAATGGTCTAATACCACTAATCCCACAGGATGCCCTCTAATAGAAATAAACATTAAATAATTAGAGGGGGTTCCTATGTAACTATTTATCTTGTACCCAATCATAATTTTTTAAAATAAAACCCTTCATGGGACACTTGTTTCTGACAATAATCATTTCCCATTAACCTCATGGTATTCAATTACCAATGAATCAATGGAAAACACACAGTGTATCACTCATGACCCTAACAATCAATATTTTAGCCATCAGGATCACTGAAAATTATAATTTATTCTAACTCATAATATTTGAATATGAGAAAAAATAATTTGTATCACATGGCTCCTAAAACACATAAAACTGATATATTTTTTAGGAAAAAACCTTAATAGACCATGTATAAGACCACTTGTCCAATATCATGAAAGAAATCATATTGGATCAATTAATTTTTCTCAATATGACAAAAAATATCAAAATTAAATAATTTATAATGAATAATGTAATAATATTGATATATTACAATAATATAAGTATGGGGAATGATTTTATTTCCTTACTGGACAATTGGAATGAACGATTCATGAATCTAAATAGAAATAATGGAAAAAATAATATATAGAATAGGAAAATCCAAAAATAGAGGAGTTCCCATGATGTGTATATTAGAGAAAATCAATTGAGTCCCATTTTATAAAATTATAATTTTAAAACCATGTTATTAATGTTTTAAAAACATTTTTTGTGGACCTATATGACATAACTATATGGTCTATGGTGTATTTCCCCATTCAGTAGAATGTTTAGGTGTGTCCCTTCTCCCCATGAACAACCCCAACCTATAAAAAAATGAAAAATAATCATGGACATCCCCTTGTGTCATGAATAGACACCTTGATGATAATTATAATCTTATGTAGCCTATTACCAATCAATAACTCCCCTGTTGCATCATCATCTTTTCACTAAAACAAATTTTTTACCATAACTAGAATAAAATCAGTGGATTTTGACACTAAGTATCCACCAACTATTGAACTAGTATTAATTAATAACAATAATAATTTCATAGAAAATTTACTGAATAAAAACATAGTTCTATATAAATGAGGTTCCATAACATTTAAAAAATATAAAAACATTTCTTCAAGATGTGTTGTAAAGGGTTTTAGAAAAGATTCTATGGCCACCATACTCACACATCATCCTCCCTTTATAATTTATATTCCTAGATATGTCTACTCAATAGCTACATGGATACCAATATTTCTATATTCTAAAACATAATATTTCAAATCATGTATATTATAAAAACTGTACATTCCTCAAATTTTTCCTTAGACTGGACCGTGAAATCGTTTATGTTGATCACATGATAAAATTTTGGGGGTGTATCCACTGAAACAAAATACATATAATACAACATTAATTTTATAAAAACTCTACTAAAGTGATAACTAGTAATAAATTGTATATTTTCGACCAACATTACCCCAAAAAGTATCTACTACATCCCATACCTATGAATCTATGAGTGTCTCAATCAAGGAGTCATCCTCATGAAAACCCAATTTCCATCTTAAAAAACATTATAACCAATTATATAGTTTTAAAATGAATGATAAATACCCCAAAAAATATCTATAACCTTAAAAAACAATCTAATATGACATAAATTATTCTACACGGTATAGGATCTATCAAAAACTACTTCCAAGCCTCCATCTAGTAAAGGGGTGATAGAAAATTAAAGGCCTCAAATGGTGTTGCATAAATCATTGCGATGTAATAGTTGTTATAATTAAACATTGATAAGAAAAAATGACTCTCACATGAACATCCACTATAAATTATGTATTCTGAATCAAATCATCCAATAATAGGAAAATTCATTAATATTTTCTGTTGATTTTACTATGGAATATCCTTCTCAAATGCACTTTCTTATCACGTAACATCGGAAGATCCTTTTAGAATAATTATGTGCATTGATGATACCTATATGAAATGTTTCACTAGGGGACACCATGAAACTATACCATCTCATGAATTTAAAATCCCCATAACTCATAAACTAATGGATCCTCCTTCATTGGAATGATATTTTCAACATTTATCAATCAGTAAAAAATTTCCCATATTTGATCACTACTACATGGTGGTCATAGAAACACTGTCACCAAATCCATTATCCTATCATATTACCCCTTCCCATGATTGGTAAGAGGATAAACAAGACCTTTTGTTCTATATTGTTTAATGTTTAGTGTTGAACATGTGAATATTCATGAAAAAAATTAAAGAATATCCTTCATTAATTTGGGCTAAATGTACTACCTACCAATTTCATTGTAAATCGAGGTATTCAATGGTTTAATAACCTATCTTGAGGGGTGTGATTTCATCATTATCTATTTTCTCCTGATCATAGGGACCAAAACACTACCTAAAACCTAATAATATAGTATCATATTCCATGTAAAAATAGTTTATAAGGTCATTAACAATTATATTTTCCCTCATAACATAGAAATTTTATACTCTACCATGCGGTGAAATGGTAAAATTTTGTGGAATTGGGGTTGAATTTCCATAACACTCATAAACATTATGATACATTTCAATAAAGTTCCTTATCAATTTCCACTCGACACAATCCCCATGAAAGGCATATGATTGAGACTTCAAAAAATTTTCATTATCCATGACATTTCACTTCCCCGTGTTATATTCCATCTTGAAGTTTCAAAACTAGATAAAAACAAACTATGTTATATGCCCAATGTTCATTATGCATATGTATGAGATATACAAGAGGTACTTTTTTATGTATACACCAATACCATTTCACCAAAAAATTAGTGACACCAATATCACAATGTGTACTCTACCACACCATGATCTAAATCATGAGCTATAAAATTATTCAAATTCTTATTTAACCAACTTTATCTATATGTAATTTATTTATAATATTATATCATAAATTTCCAAATAAAAACCCTAAAACATCAAATCATTATGTATACATCTTACTCATATATGGTAAGTTTCGAATTAGTATATGATTCAGCATACCCATCAACTCTAGGGTCTCTATCATGTATCATTCCACTTGATCTTTTCCCTCTTCTTATTCATGTTTAATATCATTTCTCCCTTTTGTTTGAATAGTTTCATGAATCTCTTGTAGTGTCTTTATAATATTATAAATAAATGGGTATCACATATGTTCTTTGGATACTCTCCATATTCTATGGAATCATCCTTCCCATGGTCTAATTATATGACTACTTTCATTTTCATGTTCCTAATAAGAGAAAATCGTTGATCAAAAAATAACACTTTGAGAGTTTAGGATTAATCATAGGTCCCTTAAATATCCTCAACACAATCTTAAAATGTCTTTCATGGTCCTACCATATCTATAAGTATACCATAATATCATATACATTTTGAAACATGACTAAATTTTTACCATGATGGAAAACTCAATTTAATAGGGATATAAAAAATATTTTCTCATAAATCCAGCTGAATAACATCATGACACATTCATAAAGACCAAAAACAGTTTTTAACCAACATAAAAAATGTCTGATTACCTTGAAGGAAAAAATGATATCCATATCTCCTATGAACCTTTAATAACCACTTCCCTCCCAAAATATTATCAAAAAATAATCTATAAGTGGTTGAGTATACTTGTTCATTACATTCACCTAGTAAAAACTCAAGTAATTCAAAAATAATCATATTCATCCATAAACATTATTATTGAATAAAATAGAAGAACCCAAAATGGGATGTGACCTTGAGAATATATCTCGCCACCTTAGTGACCTATAACTAACCCTTCAGATCTATAATCATTATATTATCTATCCTATATTGGGAATTGGATGTGGGATATTTTTTTGTACTAACATAATAATAATGTTGAAATCACCCTTAGCTTGAAACCCTATGATGTATTAGTAAAATAATTCCTTAATTTGATTATAAAACTGTGAATGGAAAAATCAAACATCTCTTCATCTCATAAAACAAAATCAAATTTTTTTATGAAATTATCATCAGAAAAAAATGATCTGGTCTCTCATATCCATCTATTGCATTTCATTTCTGAAAATTCTATATAAATCAAACTAATTTGAAATAAAATACACCCATTATTAATGGAAGCCAATGTTTTTGTGATATAAATTCCTTTAAACCGTACTAAGGATGAAATAAAATCTATGACTCCATAAAAAAATGAATCCATTGAGAATCCCATATATGAAAAACATAATTGTGCACTATAAAAATCTCTAAATACCCTCAACATATTTCAAACTACCACATTTTGGTATGTCACCTTATAATGCTTTGAATCCCTAATCATTTCACTCACCATTGAAATTTTTTATTTATGAATATATTTGAAAAAAAAAAGTTTTATATATATCCCATCATCTTACACAAATGAAACTGAAGAGCTAATCTTGGAACTATGTCCATGTATATCCCAATATACCACAAATATAGAAAACAAAAACTACCCTTACCTTGGATGAAGAACATGATGCAGGGCCCTGAAAATACTTCCTATCAAGCCTCCATAAAGATTCATAAAATTTCTATTTTTTAACACAATCATATACACTCCCATATCCAAAATATATTCTACATTACCATTGATTTTCACCTTCCATGAGGTTCCTATACAACATCAGGTCCTAGGTAACCAATTCATCAAACAACATCAAGGATGAATAATTCACAAGAAATCATATTGTGTGGTTCAAAAAATCCTCAAAATATAAAACCCTACTAAAATCTTCCCCTAAAAATATGAGAAATAACTATAGAATGTCAGTAAAATTATAAATATGGTCAATCAATGGAACGATACCCTAAACAATATGAATAAACCCTTAGGATAAGTCATTCATAGTTTTTAATGAATGAAATTCATGATAAAACATTCATACAAGTCCACCTTTGTTAACCCCTTGAATTTATCTTAGTGTATTAGGTTGTATCTCGGTCACATTATTGTTTTTCATAGCATATACATATGAGTGTTCCAAACCCCTCATGGTGTGTCTCAATCTAGTTTGAAATTGTCTACATCAAGTCCACCCTAAACATATGATCTTATGTTCCACCATCTCTTGTAAATAGTATAAGGCACTATATATAGGAGTCTCTTGTAATATTTTATATAATTTGACCTAAACACAATGATTTATTCATTATATACAAAATAACATTAATGTGACTCTCATAGAGTTACTGATTTATATGAGGTACAACAGAAACATTGGGATATGACTTAAAAATCAGTCTGGTATGCCCGTCTTCACCATTCGTAGAACCCATTAGAGGTGATCATTATGGACCACGACTACACTGAGAAATAAACACCTTATAAATTTTATCAATCATGGGACTCAATATTATATATATATATGAAAATATTTTATTGTCATTTTATCATTATATGCTATACATTCACCCAAAAATATAAATCTCACACATAACTCAAGAACACATGCATCCTACATGATCTTGGGGAATGAATTAAATAAACAAAAGATTAAAATAATAAACATAAAAATATGATAAAAATCATAAACATTATCCATGTTAGGTAGAATTCCTCAATTTTATTATATTGAAAATTATTTTATAAGTTGTTTTTTAACTTTTTATAACTAAAAAACAAATAATAATAAGGTGACAAACCACATATATAAACACTAGTGTCCTCTTAATCCAATGATACAAATATATTCCATTAATTTATCCTCATTATAATTTGGGAAAAGGTTAACTCAATAATCCCTAAATCACTCATTATATTACCCATAAATTACTAAAATTGTATCATCTGATAAAATACATGTAACCCCATCCTCAGTAATGTAGAAATTCCCTATACATAAGTTAGTTACTTTGATGTAAAAATTTTATTTTGTGTTCCCAGAAAAACATACCTCATATCACCATATGAAAATAACAATTGAAAAATAAATAAGATATAATTTCAAATTTGTAACAAACAATCCTAAAACCCCATGTTTTTGACTGAAATGGTGCTACCACATTAAATCAGGCACACTTCAATAGTTTATTATTCTTATATGTTGTAACATAGGTCCATCTATAACCAAGTAAATAAAAAACATTTTGAATAGATGATGAGGTTCTCTTTCAGTGCGCTCTATTTTAGGAGGTCGACTCTTGATTGGGTTGCGGTGGTGGCGTGGATGAGATGAAATGGATGCATTTTATCAATTGATTAAGATCTACTTCATAATTTCTACTTGTAGTTGTTTCTGCCGCTCGTGTTTGATTATGGTATTTGGGTGCACTTTGATTTTTAATTTCATTGATGAATGTGGAGGAAGTGAAGGTTCTTTATTTTGTATTGGTTGTGGATTTCATTCTGTGGTAGTTTTGCCTTTGGTGCGGCCCTGGGGGTCTACTGTTCAAATGAATATACAATCAGTTCGGCTACATGACTAGCGGTGGAAGGTGTAAGCTGCATTTCATTTTTTTGATGCTGGGAGGGGTTTTCTCTTGTTGTTGATCGGTCTTTAAAATTTGGACCATTGGGGGCATTTTGACTTTTTTATATCTTTAATGTCATGGTGGTTTCCCCTTTTCCATTAAAATGGGGTTTATCTTAATAAAAAATTAATTTTCATTCATAACAAAATAGGAGATATTAGGTGTGGATTTCATTCCATATCCATAGAAATGTAAATGAAATTTTCAAATACACTTAATCTTAGATCAACTATCACATAAGATAATGTACATTACATCCAATTTCTCTACTCGTATACATACCATGTGGACCTCGTATTCCATTACCAAGTTGGAATAGAAATCTGCTATATGGGGTATAGCATCTATAGACATTGGAATATGACATAAAATTCCAAAAATTCCACATTATAAAAAAATAGAAGGCAAGTGGTCCATTTTTTCCATATCATACATCGTAATATCACAATAGGAAGGTCACCCCATGACATAGGGATCCTTAATATAAGTTACAAAATTATGCCTAACCATATGCAATACCAAATTAATATTGAATGTGGTCCAATACTCATAAACCATCATAATCATTTTGTGTCATGTTTCATATCATAAAAATTAAAAAATTTGGAGCATGATATCCCATTATTTCAACCATATCATGGTATAAAAAACAAGTTTACAACACAACATAACGAATTCATAATTAGGGGGCATAACATACATTAGAAATTCAATTTACACTAGATTCATAAAAACACACCCAACCAGCATTCATAGTGGCGAAACCTGGATAACATTCTAAGAAAAATATAATAAAAATTAGATGTAACACACATAACATATATTTTTTTACCAGAAAATTGGAAATAATATAACTCAAATGGACAATATATGTCAAGACATAACCAACCCATGAATAGAAATTTAAATACCATTATCGATAGAGGATATTGGGAACGTATTTTTAGATTCAATCAATCGTAATTTTTTTAAAGGGATTCCATTATTGATTATTATTTTCAAAATGACAAATATTTCCTATTTAACCCAACTCCATTGGTGACTATGACATCAATGGGAAACTCGTGGAGGATCAATCTAACATCTATGAATAGATATTACATCCATTTAATCCATGGAAATAAGAACTACTTCTAACATAATTCATTCATATATTTTAAAAAAATAAATCACATCACATGGAGATTTAACCCCATAGAGTGAATTAAATTCTAGGTAACACATATATCAACATTGGAAAATACCACTCGTCAAATGCCTTCACACGAACCAGATTCAACAAACGTATTTCAAAAAATCTAACTATGACAAAAAAATAGTTAATATCTAGGTAATAATTTTAATATAAATAGATAGACCAACAATGTATTTTGAAGGAATGGTATATTTTCCTCTAGTGAACTTCCACAATAGAAAGTTCGTTAATCCAACTATAAATGATGGAAAAATCATAATTATAAGAAAGAATCATAAAATAGAGGACTTTAAATCATCCAATTACAAGGGGTACGAAATGGAATTCAATTTTTATAATAATTTAATTTTATAATATTTTAATTAATGTTATACAAAAATAATATTGAGGGAGTATTTTGGTGTGAACACATGGTTCATGGTGTAGTTTCACATTTTGGGGATCGATACTGTATATCCATTCGGTCTATGATGTAGTGTAAACCACTAAAATTACTAAAATGACCATGGTTTCCAACTTCTTGTCTTTATATGTACATAAAAGTGAAAACTCTCATTTTTGAATGACAAAACACCTAATCTATAATTATATTCTTTTATTACATCATTCCTCACTACAATGACACCTGTCAGACTATGAGATTTGACCTATAATATAACTTCATTCAAAACTCTACAGAATTCAAAATATAGTAATACACATCTACCAGTAAAACAATTAATGGATAAAAACAATAAAATAATCTAGTTTTATAAAAAAAATATATCTTTATTAAAAAGTCATTAAAATGTAATCAGTAGGTAAACACCTAGACAATGACCCTGGATAATTGGGAGGTCACACAATAATAACGAAATTTTAATTAATTACATGTTTGAACAAATGGTTTTTCAATATTATGTGTAGTACACTTATAAAAAATATATTTTATATGATTTAAATATATTTTTTAAATTTGTTTCAAATTTTCAAAAGAACAGTTGGACTCTCTTACTTTTAAAAATTATTCTTGATTATTGCTAGAGATATGGAATATACAACACATTAATATAAATTGGGGATTTCATAGAAAGCAAAAAACGTACATTTTAAAGTATTAATATGCGTAAATACATGTTTCATATGGTGAAAACCTAGAAAATGTCAAATAGATTTCATGAAATCAAAAGAAACAACCATCATGTAAATATTGAAATATAAGAATAGAAAACATGTCCATTTGAGGAAGAGTGTGATCTAAATTTCCAAAAATAAATATTTAATTATTTTCATTTAAAAAAAACAAAAGATGAAATCATTGAAAAAGATCATATATTTTCCTTTAATCATTGGATTATAAATGTTTATTAATATTTGATTTGTAGTAATAGATGACTCAAAAATCATTCTTCTGATTTTGTTTTAATATCCTAATGTGAATTGAAATTTATTTGAATGTATAAAAACAGATATTTAATAATAAAAACATAGAAAAAACTTTGAATTATTGTGAAATTATATCAAATGATAAAAAAATATGATATGTAAAAATAAACAGAATACTAATATGATGTGTGTTGTTTGTAGAATTATATTAAGAGTGGTTCTGTTACATAAAATGTAATTAAAAATATTTGTTAAAGGTTTAAAATAAAATAGATAAAATTTTATTTAAATTTAATAAAAGAACACTAACCATTGTTATATTTTTTAAAATTTTATAATATAAAAATGGTCAATATGAATTATGGTTCTTCTGAAATTATTTAAGGTTAGTTTTTATTAATTTTAATGTTTAAAAACAAGTATCAATTATGAAAACCAAGAAAATACCATGAGTTGTTATAAAATAAAAGGAAAATGAACATGAAATAATTTTTTAAATATATAGATGAATTATAATTCAATCGGACTTGCAGTTTATTAGAAATGATCATAAATGTGTTTTTATGAATTTAGAAATCATTAAAAACATGCATCAATGGGATAAAATAATTCAAATGACCATGTGTTTTTTAAAAATAGCATGAAAAATACTAACGCATAAATTTTGATATATTGGAATCTGTATCATTTCAATCCAACTTATTCTTTTCTATGAATAACGAAAAAAATTTACTTTATTGATTAAAATTAACAATCATGGGTCAAAAGATAGAACATTGAAAATTACCAAGAATTGCCATCATATAACTATAAATTGATTATAATTTTTTTTTGTATCATGTCATGACCCGTCCCTCTGGCCCCGTGCAATTACTAACCCAAGCCTGCCTTCCATAGGCCAGGGGCTGGCGACTAGCACCGAAGGCGTATTCCCAATAACTGGGAAGGCATTGCCTTTATAACCTATAACACACACAACCAAGCACACATCAAGATACGAATTCAAGTAAACTAAATAGTTAATTGAGTGAGTATAATAAGTGATGAAGGGCCAGATTACAAGCCCAACTAGATGTTACAAGTAAAACTGGAATGTACAAGATGACTGATAGGAGAAAAGCAGCTCTTGGACCGTCAACCTTGAATTCTACCTGAAGGGTAGTTACAGCTCATGAACGGCCATCAGTGTGGTACGCCCTGTCTAGGTCTACCTCCGAGCTACTTCTAGTCATATTACTCTCATCCTCAGTCATCTATGTCCATTGTTTGCACCAAACACAACATGGTGTGAGCATATCCCATGTAGGGTTTAGTATAACTATACTCAGTAGAGACCCCGAGACCCTCAAGATCTCACAAATCCACAAAGGATAAACCACACATCATGAAATAAACTAACCACCCTACAATGGTATATTCCCATACATACACCTATGTAATGATGTAAACCCATCTCAATCATGATGAAAACATAGATTCCAAGTCAAAATCCCAAAGCACAACTGTTCCACAAAGGAAGGAATACCACGTAGGTAAGTACCACATAGGTACGCCACACAGAATAATAACACCATGTTATTACCACAAAGGAATGTACCACACATGTATGGACTCATCTCACACCAATTATAACTCAGGTATAGTAGTATAGATGAATAGATTTAACTAGTGAACCATTTTAATCTATTAAGAGGCATACCCATGAAGGATCCTAAATCATCATCAGACCCACATAGAATCTTTAGTTGCTGACCAACATGGGATCGCTCAGTGTTGACCCACACAGGATCGCTCAGTGATGACCCACACAGGATCGCCTGGTGGTGACCTACACAGGATCACTAGGTGTTTTCCCACATAGGATCGCTCAGTGCTGACACAAACAGGATCGCTATTCATTATTCGCGTCACATACAACTATTGGATTCTCGCACTAAGTTTGCTTGTCTCCAGGAGGGTCTGCTTCACAAGCCACTGGTCGATAGACAAACATCCAAGAAGTCTCATGAAGAAGTATCTCAATGGACCGCCAGGTCATAGGGGTCTCAACGCAACAGATGGTGCGTCAATTGGATGCCTGGTAAGTGAGTTATTAGCCTTTTAGTCTTGTCCTCCCTATTGGATTCAGGCTCGATCCAACCTGACCATACACCATATTAATCCAAATATCTAGTAGGGTATACTCAAAGGGACTATCTCTCTCCAAGGTTTCTAGCTCCACTGATGGTTCATCTAATGGATGCCCAGTGCCAATGTTATTGCCGATAGAGAATATAGGGTCGAAGCTTGTCCGGGTTCGGTCCGACCCTGTCGGATCAACCCAGCCCACCGGGTCTGGCCTGACCTACACTAGGCGGACCGGTAGGTCATGAGGGTCGTTAGGGGCCATGGAGGGCTGCAGAGGCTATGTGGGTCACGAGGGCGGCGTGAGGAAGTGTGGGGCCGCGTGGGCGGCGCGAGGCCATGGGGTGGCCGAGTGGGCGGCGAGGTCAAGGGGCTGCGCATGTCTTCATTGTAGCAGAGGTCATGGGGTGCAGAGGCCACGTGGCGTGGAGGTCGCTGTGCGGCAGAGGCCACAAGCGGAGGGGGCCACAAAGGACAGAGGCCATGGGTTGCAAAGCGTCGTATGGTGCAAAGGTCACAGGGGAACGAAGCACCACGACTACGCTGCTGGACGGTTCGGCTGAACGCACTTCATACGTCATCATGGCACAAAGTCATATTCTTCCATCATGAGGAACAAACCAATAATGAAGAACGGTGGAGGGGATGGGCCATGAATGTTTGGCCCGCACCCTCTGCATTAGAGCGGTAGCAAGTGGCTCAACAAAATCGTGAATAAAGAACGTCAAAACCTATAAACATTGGCAATGATTATTCCCAAACCCGCAAAAGAAATCATCCGTGGATCAACTAGTTGGAGAGTTGATCTGCCTTCTTTGTTTTAGAATGGAATAACATGGGAATATAATCGTACACAATTAAACCCCTACCTTGTTCGTTTTCTAACTTCTATGAGGACGGTAGGATGGTCATCGATTGGGGACGTCCCACGTTGGAGGATGCCCCGAGGAAGAAGTTAAAGTCTTCATTCTTCGTTGGGGGAGCATTCTTTGTTGGAGATGCGTTCTTCGTTGGAGGATTATTTTCTCCACAATTCTACAAGGCCTCTTCATTTTCCAATAGTTTCCCCAATTCCACCAAAATTAAGAATATCCAACTTATTTATTTAAGTTATCAAAATAAACTATGTTGGCACAAAAAGGTTGGCATAATTAATGTACTCTGTCGGCACCATTAGTTACCTCATTTATATGGCCCAATTAAATGAATTTTTGTTACCATAAATATTGTTTGAGGAGTTTAGAGGTTTTCCCTCATTAAAGGGGTTCGGTTGGTATCCACCTCTCAATTCAAAATGGGGTTTTAGGTTCAGAAGGACCCCAGCACCATAACCCACATGGGAGGTTTTAGTTTAGGTGGTCATTACCAGTTAAACATCCACATGGGAGGTTAAAAAACGATTAATTAATTTTATTTTTATTCCCAAAAAATACCCATATACTAATATTCACCCTCAACCAACTATCATCGAGATGAAAGTCTCCTTAAGCCAATATCTGCGCTGCGAGTTCAATGGTGTCCTCAAATTTCAATTCCTAGCACCTTTTTAAAAGTTATAAAAACACGCTCGTACGTTTACTAAACATGCCCAATGAAATGTTCATAAATTCTATCTGGGAACTCCAAGATTCAGAATCACACGCCATCAATTTTTGTGGACTCGTAAAATTCCCATTTAATTAAAAAAATTACCTGGAATTTTTGGGTCTTTACATTCTCCCCACCTCAGTGCTTTACGTCCTCATAATCCACTACTCAAAACGAGGAAAACAAGTGGGGGTATTGAGCCCATATTTGATCCTCTCGCTCTCATGAGCTCTCTTGGAGGTTCATATGCTTCCAACAAATGTGCACAAGAGGTATCAACTTTCCATGAAGGACCTGCTCCCGTCGATCCTCAATCTCCACTAGAACATCCGTAAATGTCTCCCCAACATCGATGTCCAGCTTGTCGTCGTCAATGATGTGAGAAGGGTCGTGCAAGTATATCCTCATCTAGGATATGTGGAAGACATCTTGCACCTAGTAAAACTGAGGTGGAAGAGCTAAGAGGTAAGCCACCTCGCCAACTCTATAGAGGACCTAGAAGGGTCTGATGAACCTCGGAGATAACTTCCGCATCGGCCAAATCTCTGCAAACTTCATCGAGGTGAGACCCGTAGAAAGAAGTGGTTGCTATCCTTGAACTCTAGAGGTCTTCGTATCATGTCGGCATAATACTTCTTCATACTCTGTGCAGTCTTCATCGACTCCTAGATGATTTACAGCTTCTCTATGGTAGCACGTTCCATCTATGGTCCCACTAGTGCTGACTCCCCTGGATCAGTCCAGCACAAAGGTGATATGCAAGGTCGCTCGTATAATGGCTCAAAAGGTGTCATCCTAACGGTGGAGTGGCAGATGTTGTTGTATGAAAACTCCACCAAAGTCTTTAGATCCTCCCAGCTGCGACCGAAGTGGATAATGCAATCATGTAGCATGTCATCAAGGGTCTGAATGGTCCACTCAATCTGGCCATCTATCTGAGGATGGAAGGCGGTGCTCAAATAAAACTGCATCTCGAAAACCTCCTACAACCTCTTCTATAGCTAGGAAGTGAAACATGTAACACGATCAGAGAAAATCGTTGAGGGTACTCCATGTATCCGCACGATTAAAGAGATCACTCATCCTAAAATTAGGATTTATTTCTACTGAACCCTTCTTTCTTATCGGTAGGAAGTGGGCCGACTTGGTGAGTCGGTCAATGATCACCCAAATAGAGTCATGACCCATTGATTTATATGGAAGCTCTCTCACGAATTTCATGAATATCCCATCCCACTTCCACCCTGTGACCTCTAAATGTTAAACCAAGTATGATGGTACCTAATAATCCGCCATAACTTTTCTGACAAATGAGGCACTGGGAGACAAACTCTGCTATTTGTTTCTTTATTCTTTGCCACAAGTGTTGTCGTTGGAGATCGTGGTACATCTTCACCACTTCTAGATGTACCATTATTGGGGAAGTGAGTAACTCCCTCAAAACATCCTCTTTAAGTGACACTGGTACCATTGTACGTCCTCTGAAAAGGATGATATGCTCACCACCTTCAAAAAATCAATCAGGTGCATGTCTTGTGGATATCTGAGCACATTGAGCCTAAACATCAGCATTCCCATGTTGCACCTCCCTGAATCACTGAAGAAATAGATGAGTGACTATAAGAGACTGAATAAAAGCTGCTCCATCTCATTCCACAAAGGATATCTACAAAGCGGCCAGCTGCTCTGTTGCCTCACCTAGCAGTTGTACACCAGATCTCTTGCTGAGTGCATCTGCTACAATGTTCCCCTTCCCAGGAGTATAGACTATATCGAAGTCATAGTCCTAGAGGAACATAAGACAACATCATTGTCTAATGTTTAGGTCCTTTTCAGAGAATATATACCTAAGACTCTTTTGATCCTAGTAGACTATAAAACGTTCGCCTATCAAGTAATGTCACCACATATTCAAGGTGAATACCACTACTACTAAATCCAGGTCATGGGTAGCATAGTTCTACTCATGCTCTCTCAGATGTCAACAACCATTTTTGAAGACTAATTTCTCCTGCATCAGGACACATATGAGCCTGGTCCTTGATGTGTTGCAGTAGACTACATACCCCATGCCCTCCTCTGGAAGCCACAAGATGGGGGTACTAGTCAGCCTTTGCCTCATCTCCTAAAAATTACGATGGCATCTCTATGAACACACAAAGGGTTGCCCCTTCTCCATTTCATCTAATAATGTTACTGAAAATCTAGAGAAATCTGGCATAAATCTTAGCTAGAATCCAGCCAACCCAAAAATACTTTGTACCTCTGTCACACTCATTGGTGGATCCCAAGAATTTACTGCCTCAATCTTTGCATGATCCAGCACAACTCTATCCTCTGAGATGACATATCCCAAAAAGTGAACCTCTCGGATCAAGAACTAGATCCTTTAGAGCTTACCATAAAGCTAGTGCTCTCGGAGTGTGTCTAGAACTATCTGGAAATGATAGACATGCTCGTCCTCAGTAGTCGAGTGGTTTAAAATGTCATCGATGAACAACTACAATGTGATCAAATTATGGATGAAAGGTCTTGTTCATGAGCCCCATGAACTCTTCTAGAGCATTGGTCATGCCAAATGGCATAGAAAATAACTCGTAATGGTCGTACCAACATCTGAAAGCCATCCTCTTCAAATCCTTGTCTTGTACTCTAAGCCGGTGATAGCCTGATCTGAGGTCTATCGTCGAGAACCACTGTTCTCCCTTCGACTCATCAAAGAGGATTTCAATCCTCTAAAGTGGGTACTTGTTCCTCACGGTCACCTAGTTCAGGCACTGATAGTCGACACAAAATCCAAAAGCACCCATCCGCCTTCATGGTGAATAAAATCGGGGTTTCCATGGAGAATCCCTGGGACGAATGAACCACATCGCCACCAAGTCCTCTAGCTGTACCCGCAGCTCATGCAGCTCTGCGGGAGCCATCCGATATGCTGGAGTAGATATCGATGCCATCCCAGGGTACAATCCAATGTACATGTCATCCTCTCAATTAGGAGGTAGACCAGGAACATCATCTGGGAAGACATCTGCATATTGGTCCAACAGTATAGGATAGCTTAGACTCTCCACATCAACCGTTCCGAGGGTAAGGCTAGACAACTGATGTGTAATCAGATGCACCCTCCTCCGGGTAAGTCCATCCGGTGTTGCAAAGGCTCCCTTCTCACTGGTGAAGGTAAACCTATTCTCGTCATTGTGAACACACCACACATTGCACCTAATATAGTCTATGTGAGCATGGAATGTTGATAACCAATCCATACCAAATATCATGTCGTAAGGCCTCGACGTCTCTACTAGGAGATCACAGTCGATGCTCTTGCCTCCTAGAGTAAGCTCACATAGCTGGAACCACTGCATAATCATCGAATTTTCTCCCAAAGGAGTCTTTAGAAGTAAGAATTGAGCCAACGACTCTGTCGGAATCTATGAGCTCTGAACAAAGGTAGTTGAAATAAAATAATGACTAAAACCTATGTCTATATGTACTGCAACTAAGGTGGAATAGAAACAGATCATTCCTTGTACCATCTCTGGAGAGCCATGATCATAGGCCTCTGCTACCTGGTGTTGAGATCACCCCTGTTCACTTTCTCCCTACAGCTGGGGTAGACCACCTGATTGTGGTGGCAGTGACATCTCAAATCGTCACCCACCGCGAGCTGCACGTCCTGCTCCTCTGCCATGTCTGCATGCTCCCTGTGGACCACCTCGATCGAACCTCTATATCTACCTGGGCAGTCTTTGACCATCAGCTGATCATCCGTATGGTAGGCCGGACAGTCACAAGCCATGTGACCCTGCCCACCGCATGCATAAAACTACCTACTCCTGGAATGACTAGCTCTACATCGGGTTCCCCGCACAATCGACTCTGAATCCTGTTGTCATCCACATGTAGGTATTGTTCTATTAGACCTCTATGAAATTTGTCTACTACCAGCTGAAAAAGACTCCACTACGTGATGACTGGTGGGGGGGTGTCTCTGCTGGTGACTGCTCAGCAAGGAAACTCTCCACTAAGGGGGATCTCTCTAACACCCCCGCCTGAGTCAAGATGTTGAGAGAAATCATCGATTCTCTGATCTCCAACCTATGCCCCTAGTCGAAGGGCTGGTCCCTAAAGAATGGGTCCCACACCATATCAGTGGAGTAGCATGAGAGGATATTTAACCTCACTGAGTACTGAGCTATAATCATGTTGCCCTACTACAGATGAAGCAGCTCCTATATGAGCACTGCATGAAGAATCGCTGGAACAAACTCTTCCCGAAACAGGATCTCAAATTATGCCCAGAGAACCGTCACCTCGTCGTGAACCTAGATCATTAAACTCCACCATCTTCATGCTACTGCCTACTAAAGGATGGGGCTAGGAACACCATGAGATCAACTGGTGTCCCTACTAGTCGAAAGACTCTCACCACGGCCGCCAGCCAATACTCTGCCACCTGTGGGTCCATCTCTCCTTGGAACCTGGGTGGCCTCTAGCACTGGAACTCGTGGAAAGCACTCAGGTGGCATGCCCCATCTACTTCTTGGGCTGGTGGAATTGGTGGCCCGTCGGGTAATGGTACCACTAGTGCCTCTACTGGTGCCTCTACTAGAAAAGGGCCATACAATGAGGCCTCTTCACTCAGTGGGCTATCAATTTGAACTATATCTGGAACCCTAGCTGTCTGTATGCATGGAGGCATCCTGAAATGAAACAGGTGTTCCATGGACAATAAGCTATATCTGTTGATCTGACTGAATACATCACAAAGAAAACTCTTGAAAACACACACGCAATCAGTGTTTTTTTTGAATTGAGTTGGAAATCAGAAGTTAGGGTCATGGTGTATGGATATGTCGGTTGTCGAACCAACACTGGATTCCCTAAAATGATAACCAAACTCAAAATACTAAACATTATTCTTGTTAAAATATCGATATCCTATGTTCTATGGTAGAACCGACTCCTCTGATACCAATTTGTCCCGACCTGTCCCATGGGGCCCATGTTGTGACTACCCTAAGCATGCTTTCTATAGGATAAGGGGTAGTTACTAGCGCCGAAGGTATATTCCCTAAAACTGGGAAGTCATTGAAATTAAAAAATGGTAACACACACAACCAAGCACACAACAAGATAAAAAATAATGTAAACTAAATAGTAAACTGAGTGAGTACAGTACTTGAAAAGGGTCCAGAATACAAGACCAACTAGAAAGTACAAGGAAAACTGGAAAGTACAAGATGACTGATAGGTGAAATGATGCTCCATTATTTTAGACCACGAATTATACCTGAAGGGTGGGTACAAATCACGAATGGTCGTCTCTATGGTAAACCTCTTCTAGGTCCACCTATGAGCTACCTCCTGTCCTAGTACTCTCTTCCATTTTCATCGATGTCCATCATCTGCACCAAACACAATAGGGTGCGGGCATAGCCCAGGCAGGGGTGAGTATAATGATACTCAGGTGGGACCCCGAGACCCTGAAGGTCTCACAAACCCACCATGGATAAACCACAACAGATGAAATCACATGACTACCCTACTTAGGTATATGGCCACACATATACCTAAGTTATCATGTAAACTCGTCTCAATAATGAGGAAAACAAAGTGTCGAACTCAAAATCCCAAAGCTCAACTATTCCACAAAAGAAGGAATACCACGTAGGTATGTACCACACATGTAAGCCACATAGAGGAATACCACCAAGATATTATCACATAGAAAAGTTCAACATAGGTACGGACTCAGATTACACCAGGTATAACTCAAGTACAATAGTAGAGATGATTATATTTAACTACTGAATAATCTTACACTTTTAAAAGGAAGACCCACTGAGGATCCTAAATCATTATTAGACCCACATAGGATCTCTAGGTGCTGACCCAAAAATGGCCACTTGGTGATGACCCAGACATGATCTCTCGGAGGTGACCCAAACAAGATTGCTTGGTGCAGACTCACACAAGATTGCTAGGCGCTGACCCACATAGGATTGATATTCATTCATCATGTCACAACCAACTACTGGGTTCCCGCACCATGTTTGCTTGTCTCTGAGAGGGTCCGCTCCACAATCCACCGGTCGATACTCCAACTTCCATGAAGTCCCATTAAGAAGTGTCTCAAAAGACCACAACGTCATAGGGATCTCTCGGTGATGAACCACACAGGATTGATATTCATTCTTCACGTCACAGCCAACTACTAGGTTCCCACACTATGTTCGCTTGTCTCTGAGAGTCTCCGCTCCACAAGCCACCGATTGATACTCCAACTGCAATGAAGTACCATTAAGAAGTATCACAAAGGACCACAACATCATAGGGTTCTCAACACAACAGACGGTGCGTCAATCGGATGCCTGATGTATGAGGTATTAGCCATTTAGTCCCCAGGGCCCGCTTGGATTCATGCTCGATCCAACCCAACCATACCCCATCTTAATCCAAATATTCAGTGGTCTATACTCAATGGGACTACCTCACTCCACGGTTTTCAGCGACAATGATGGTTCGTCAAACGGATGTTCAGTGCCAAATTTAATGCCGAGAGAGAGTATAGGGTCGAATCTTGTCTAGGACCGGTCCGACCTGGCTTGGCTGAACCGAACCAGTCTGGGTCGACCCGGCCCTCACTGGGTGGCCCGACAGGACTCAAGGGCTGTGAGGGGCCACGGAGGGCCGCAGAGGCTGTGGGGGCCAAGAGGGCGGTGCGAGGCCACGGGGGGCCATGAGGGCGGTGTGAGGCCGTGGGTGGGGCGTGAGGGTAGTGCGAGGCCACATGGGGCCCAGAGGGCAACGTGCAGCCGTTGGGGGCCGCGAGGGTGGAGCGAGGCCGCGAGGTGGCATAGAAGGCCGGAGGGAAGCGTAGAATGCTGTGGGGCGAGGCAGAGGCATGTCGGGCGGAAGCTCGTGGGGGTGGCGAGGCTGTGGGGTGGCACGAGTCTATGGGGTGGCAGAGGCTACATGGTGGAAGAGCATTGTAGGGCGGTCAGGCCGTGGGGCGGGGGCACCACGAACTGTGGAGGCCGCAGGTGGTGGGGCTGCGGATGGCAGAGGCCGCGGGCGGAAGAGCACTGTGGGGCGCAGAGGCGGCCAGGCAGCGGAGCATCATGCCATCAGCGGCGACCTATTTGGCCGACCTCTCTTCATTCGTCACCGTAGCACAAATCCATATTCGTCCATCTTGAATAACACACCAATAACGAAGAACAACGGAGGGGTTGGGCCATGTTTTTTTGGAACTCACCCTCCATGTTACAGTGGTATCAAGTGGGTCAACCAAATCTTGAATAAAGAACACAAAACCCTATATCCTTTCTCAATGATTATTCCCAAACCCACAAATGGAGTCATTCACGGATCAACTAGTTGCAGAGTTGATACACGTTCATTGTTTTAGAAGGGAAAATATGGGAATGTAATCAAAAATAATTGAACCCCTACCATGCTTGTTTGTTGAAGTCAACGAGGAGGGTAGGACGTTCGTCGATTGATGATGTCCCACGTTGGAGGATTCCCCAAGAAAGAAGTCAAAGACAGTGTTCTTTGTTAGAGGAGTGTTCTTCAATGGAGGATTGTTCTTCGTTAGAGGATGAGATTCTCCAAGATTCTGCAAAGCCTCTCCCTTTTCCAACAGATTCTCCAATTCCACCATAATGATGTATATGCAACTTATTAATTTAATTTATCAAAATAAACTAAGTTGGCACAACAAATTTTGCATAATTAATGTACTGCGTTGGTCTTGGAGATCTACAATCAGCGAAATATCATGATGAGGATAGTATAAACTGACTCTTTGGTCATGTGTAGTGCTTTGATAGGTAAGGTAAATATACCTTGGAAGATTGATTATATTATTAGGAAATTAAGGCCACTCATGGGAAATCATATGAAGGTTTCTCATACTTGGAGGGAGGGGAATATGGTTGTAGATGTTCTGGATTCTATGACATCATCGAACAAAGATATGTTTTCTTTCATTTCCTTGGGCTCTTCTTCGAAGTAGGGGATGAAATTTGTAGTTAACAATGCCCTTGGTTTACATTATTTTCGACCTCCATGAGATTGTATTTCATGGGGATTTTATACGGGGATATTTTGAAATCAATAAAAATGTTACTTTTCAGTCAGTAATTTACTGTGTTGGCACAAATAATTAGATCATTTAAAAATCCCAATTAAATGGATTTTTATTGGAATAAATAATGTTGGAGGATTTGAGTGGTTTTCTCTTATTAAAGGAGTTTGGGTGGTCCCCACCTATCGATTCAAAATGGGGGTTTAGGCTCAGCTGGTCCCCACCACCATAACCTATGTGGGAGGTTTTAGTTCATGTGTTCCCACCTATGAAGCATTCACATTGGAGGTTTCAAGAATAATAAAACAAAATATTATTTTATTTTATTTATATTCCCACAAAAAACCCAAATAATAACATTCTCCATCGACCAACTGCCGCTGAGGATAAAGTCTCCTAATGAAAATATCGACACTACGAGTTTAATAGTGTCTTCAGATTTCAATTCTGATCACCAGTTCAAAAGGTATAAAAACCTAGTCGTACATTTACTGAACATACCCGATGAAATGTTCAGAAATTCTTTCTGGGCACTCCGAGCCTTGGAATCACGAACCATAAATAATTATGGACTCATAAAATTCCCGATTAATTAAAAAATTACATGGAATTCATGGATCTTTACATATCAATAAGAATAACATTATTCTAACATTTAGTGTTCTCTAAATGACCAAAAGTGTAATTTAATATAATTAAAATTATTCTTAAATGTGATTCATTAGGTCAAAATATATATATAACATCATTTAATTGTTATGATATCCTTGTAAAATATCTATTGATAAAATTTTTACATGTGTTAAAAAATGGTACATCATTATGATGTGTGTAGATATTGGAACAACAACTAGTAAATTAATATTGATTTAAAAGTCTAAAAACATGTGTCAGATGATGAATACATAAAAAATTACAATACATTATTTTGAAAAGATAGTAAAATGATAGTCAAATAATTTTTTAAATGTATAAATATATTGAATTTCAATTTTTTATTTTGTGTGATAGAAATTATTGAATAAATGTATTTAAAAGATTTAAAAGTCATTAACAATATGCCTCAATTGTTTTTAATATAATAAGAAATATTAAATTTTTTTAAAAATCATCACAAAATTAATGGGATTTATATGTGGACATGTATCAATAGATGGAATGCTAATCCGATTATTAGTTTTCGAATTGTAAAATGTTTAATGATTTAAATGTCCCAAAACACAGGTCCAACATTAGAAAATATAGTTAATGGAAAAAAATTTCAATTAATCATAGGGCAGTGATCAATGAATGGTTCTTGAAATTTAGGAATATACGTCACATTAATCTGATAAATTGATTACTCCTAAGGATATGTATTACATTTTTAATAACTCAAACTACATTAAAAACAAGCATCGAAATTTTAAAAAATGATTAATGACCACAAATCAATATGAAATCCTTAGATGTTGAACACTATAATGTTCACATTCCAATTTTCTTAAATGATAAAATAATATCACATCTATAAGATGCAATTAAGAATAAATGTGGCACACTTCACCTTTAATGTCTCAGAAGACATAAGGAATTAAAAAATATGAATAATCTTTTATATCCAAACCTTAATTTTAAAAGCTTCTTTCATTACTCTGGAAGGAGGAATGCATTAATTAACTTCTACTCTTGACCATGAGCTTGTTTGAAACCAATATCGACCTATATTTTCACAAAATTATTTGTTTAGATGACTCTCTCAATGATATTATAATAAACTAGCCGATTATTCAACAAAATATTATCCACGGATCCCTTTGGGTCATTCACAGTGACTCAGCAAGGTGCAATGGTTATATAGAAATTATTCAATGGATATAAATTAATTCAGAAATGGTAAAATCAATTATAAATAATCAAAAAAAATTAATATAAATAAAAATATTCAAAAAAATAATGTAAAATTCTATAGAAATATATAAGAGGGGATATTAAAATAAAAACTACATGATCCGAATGTCATATAATTAGGCTTCACAACTACCCGAATAATTCACAAACTATGCAGAGATTAATGGATGTTTGAAATTTGATGGATTGGGTGGACTACACTATTCCTAGTACCATGTGATAACTATAAATTTATTTATATACTCTTCCAAAATAGGTTTTAGGGTTTTTTTTGTTTGGGTCTACTTCCCATGAACTCTATTCGGGAACCTATGAGATGCCCCTCAATATTCAATTTTCATGGTTTAAAATCCTCTAACATTACTAACGTATGAACCTCAAAATGAAATCAAATATATATTATATTCCATGGAAAATCAAGGTTTCTACCAATAAGTTTTCAACATATAGATATTCATAACAACCCTCCAAATCTCTAATTTTCATATATCCTTTCAAAATATACATTCAAAATTTCAACTACTAAAATCGGGATCTCATGCCATTTTATAATAAACCAACCTAAGACACCCTGACATGATTCTTGATTTAGTCCATTATAAGAACCAAACCACATTCATGATCATCATGGGTTGTACACTAGTCTTTAGTCATCAAGCATAATCGACTAGTATTTATTTCACCAGATAAATATTAAAACTCGATATTTGGGCTTCATTTAGATACATATAAATACTCACCCATATGTTACTCAGATAACAATATAATGTAGTTTTCAAAATAAACATTACAAAAAATTGAATAATATAAACTGCTGAAATAATGCCAAAAAATATATAACATCATGTAAAAAATAATTCTAATTAGAGACATCCGTAAAATCTTACCATTACAAAAATAATTTAATAACATAACAAAAGATAATGTAACATGCGATGGGAATATGATATCATTGAGAACATGAGAATGACCATGAATCTTGTTAAAAAATATAATTGAAATACCCTCCAATTCCTTCAATTTCTATATAAAAAGGTTGACTTTCCCACCTCTCACCATCTCTATACGAAAACAAGAAAAACTATGAGTTTTTACCTCATATTGATTCTTTTCCAATACATTTATTGAATAAAACATGTTCTATATTCCAAAAAACGCATTTTTGTGTATAATGTGTTCAAATTATGCTTCATTGGATTACATTATGTTCTTTATGAAAGACCATTATAAGATAATCCAATCCATGCTATTCCAAAATAAAAATAATAAAGCTCAATTTTTATTTTATAAGAAAAGTGACAAGTAAGTTAATACGTATATTCATGTGGGAGAAATAATAAATGGTAGAAGTTTCATAATAATTCTTCTATTCAATAATCATGGGTTTTTTACCTATGGACTAAATCAAAAAAATTCTAATATCCTCATATTCAAACTGAAAACCAACTTCAGACATGCCACTAGCAAGAGCATCATCTTAAAGTACTATTTTCGTCACTCTTCCTCATATAATCATACCATGTTAAGATGGCTAAATGGGACTATCCATAGCATGATCCTAAAGCATTCAATAATATCTATGGATTAATCTAAAATCATGTGATCAATTAGATAGTGAATAGTGTAGCCTTGTGGTATACATGATTCTACAAAATATCCAAAGAATTCAAGGTTCCCATGATGCTTTAATAATAAATATGATTTAAATCATGCAATTTATTAAATAAAACTATCATTTTTTTAGAAAATTATAACCCATCAATGAAACCATGTCATAATGGTTGAATACATGAAAAAAGGGCTACATCTAAAAAAGGGAAGAAACACACAATAATTATATTAAAGAAAACAAATGCCACTTTAACAATTAAAATATTTTTTAATGAATATTAGTAATACTTATAAATAATATTATTTCACCCCATTAAAATAAATACATTAAAATAATTTGAAAACAAATCTTCAAAAAAATATGAAAACCTTTTTGTAATTATTTTATAAAATATAAAATCTATCGATCTAAGATAATTTTGTTACAATGAAAATGAAAAAAACTATTAAAAGAAAATAAATATTGTAAAAAATAATTTATTGTGGAAATTATACATCAAATAAAATTATAAAAAGTACATAAAAATTTCATGAAACCATGCTTAATCAAAAAATGGAAATGACATATATCCAACTACTGAAAAGAGTTCAATAAATTGATAATAGACATATTTCTCCCAACAATGGAACAATAAACCCTTGGAATAAGAATAAAATGCCTTAAATTGTAATACCCAAAATTTAATTCATCCAATGTTGATGGAGATACCAAAATTTTAATTTTTTATTAGTTTGTATATTTTTACAGTCTCCACGTAAGATGGGTAAATGGTAAAAGTTTTTGTTCTAAAAATTTATCTTTGAAAATGAAATTATATTAATGAAGAATAATTTTCCGTTGGGAAATAGATTTTAATTTTATATGGTTTTTTGTATCTTTACCAAAGGTGTCGGGTATCAGCAAATATTTTTTATTATAGTTATTTTAGGTAATTCAGAATGTATAAATTATTTTTTATAGGAATAGTATAATGTGTAAGATATTGTAATGTAGTGATGATTAGGTGTAAATATTAAAGGAAAGAGGATAAGGATATTTTAATATTTGTTGTCATTCCTTTTCAACTATTTAAATAATGATTTTTTGGAAATGGTTTTTAGAATTAATATGGAGAGTTGAAATTTAGAATGTCAGATTTTTTTGAATTTGAGCGATTTATGGGGAATTCAATTGGATTTTATGGGCATATACATGGGCCTGCCCCTATTATCCATAATAAAATAAGGAGATTTACAAGTTGAAAATGATATGTTAGTGAATTATAAAGAGGGTATTAAGATAATTTTTGGATGGATAAACGTTTGTGACCCTTAAAATATTAAAGAATAATATTCCTTATAGAAGTAAGGAAGGTGACTAAAATTATCATATCTTTTAAATTATATATTAATCAAAAATAATTATTATTTTACTTTTTGGTAGATGATTCATAGCAATCCAGATGAAGGAAAATGTGGTAAATTTAATCCTTAGTTGTTTGATTCATATATAACTGGTGGTATTTTTATTATTTATGAACACATAAATTGAGATAGAATATAAAATTGATTTCTTATTATTGAAATTTATAATTAGGTGGTTAATGGATATATAAATCTCTAAATAAAGAGTATCTTTTGAGTGAGATGGAAATTTATGAATGGTGGGTATGAATATGGATTTTTGGAATAATTATTGAATAATTTTTATAATACATATGTGAATAAATTTGTATGTTAGAATAGTGTTGTGTTGATGTTGAAAATTATTTATAGATATTTATTGTAACTTCCTAGGTAAATAAAGAATATGAAATATTCGTATTTATTAATATTTTGAATTAAATATTAATATTTATTTGAAGTGATTTTATGTTTGATAGCGTACTCAACACACAACAACATGTTTCTTTGAAATCTAACATTACACATAACATTGAGTTATACTAAAAAATAATAATATAATATTATTATTTTAAATGGTAGTTAACACATAGTCGTTGTATTATAGAGAATGAATAGAACTAAATTAAATATGATTACAAATTTTTGTGAAATGTTTTTACCATTATCCAATAATTTTTAAAGGATTTAAATAAGAATGAATCCTATTTTAAGCATGAATACTCTATTATTCATTAAAAAGTCAATTTACCACCATTTAATGGAGAACCATTTTTAAATCTTGTTGTTGTCACTTCTATGTGTTCTATTTGAAAAAAAAAATTCTTCTTTATAATCGGGACATAAAAATTTTCTTTGGATTAAATTTTGGTACATTTCTTATAAATTTCATTTTTTAATGAATAGTGAAAAATTATATATTTTAATCCAAAACTTCCTTTTAATATATTTTATTTATAAGGTTAGTTTTTCTTTTTAAATGGTTTCAAAGTGTAATTGGATTTTATTTTAACCATTTAATCAAATTTTTCTCATTGGAAGTAATTTTACCATGAAATTGGACATAAACTGCCATAAATCATTTGATAGTTATTATTTCATAAAAATGTTGTTTTTGTTTTTGAAAATGGAAATTAATTCTAAATTAATTATTTATATTACTATGATTTTATTTTGGTAAAAAATAAATTATTTTTAAATGTAGAATATTAAAATTATATTTGTGTCAATTTTTGGAATTTTTTTGAAAATGATTATTTTTTTAAATACTGAAACACAGTGTTGTAGTTAAAAACCTAAATTTTTCATTTAAAATAAATTTTACCACTTTGGTGAATTGCATTTAAAAAATCTGATATACATAATAGTAATTATTATGTAAAATTTGGTTCAATAAGATGAAAATATTTTTTGGTGAATAATAACTTTTGATTTTTATTTACCGCGGTTAAAGGTAAATATGTTAATTCAAGGAAAAAATAATATTATAATAATAAAAACTTACCCTAAAAGTTGTACTAACCTTAATGGATGAGTCATGGCCGACCAGTAAAATCATTGGGTGTGATTTTTGGCATTTGAGAGCCACTTGGGTAAGATAATGACATTAAAAACATTTTATTTTATGTAAAATTAAAAAATCATAAACATGTATTGTTTTTCTAGAAAAAAATAATATGGGGTTATATAATTTATATATATGACTATAAATAATAATTATAAAGATAAAAAATTTCAATCAAAATGCGATTTTATTTTTAATTATTAGACATCAAATAAGTAAATTTATTTTTGACACAATGTTGATGTAATGATTACCTCACTAATGAATTTTTTTAAATAAATGATATTATAAATATTAAAATAAGTTTATTTTGAAACTATTTATGTCATACAAGAATTGTGGATATGATGATGAATTTTTATCTTTAAATTAATAATGGTTTTTTAAAATAATCATGTTGTTTTGGGTTTTTGAAGAAGTCGTGATATAAATAGTATAAAAATGATAAAAATGGGTTTTTAAATCAATTAATATTTAAATAAATGATAAAATAGTCCTAAAAATATAAGATTCCCCCAAATGACATATATGATGTTACAAATGTCAGTAAGGATCCATTTTAGGTCTCTTGTCATTTTATAGTTACTATATCAACCATATAGTATGAATATACCAGAAGATATGGTAAAAGTTAAATTTGTTAACTAAGGGGTAAAGCTAAATTATAAGGTTATAAATGAAACCAAAACTTGTCTAAATCATATTAGTTGAGAGGATTTAAAATAATAGTCATCATATCTTAAAATATAATGAGTTTGGGACATCTTGAAATCTAAATTCTGTTTATAATAAAATAATATTTTCAAACATTCCTAAAGAGCCCCTCCTCACCCTTATAGAATTCTATCACCTATAACCCATTACACACATCTCTCAAGAACCTTGGCTCCTCCAACCACTACCCAACTAATCTCTCATCATCCCTATCATCCTCTCAGAAGCATTACCCTAGGCAAATGGAAATTCAAGAAAGACTTTTTGTTCAAACCAAATATAGTTACCCAATTTAAAGGTAATGACTTCCCTCAAGTTCATTTGTTTTATTATACTTCTTCACTACCTATGATGTTATTATTATTTATTTACATAAAAACACCAGTATTAAAAATATAATTGGTTGTTTTTATGAGAATGATTCGAACCACACTTCCACACACCTCCATCTAATGGATACGAACATACTGTTTCTGTGGAGAGCAAACTACTGCCTCACAAAACGATGATTATTCAAATAGCTCCCACTGCCTCACATGGTGGAAATTATGATGGAAATGTATTTTTAGGTGATATATATATTATATTTATATTTTCTCTAGGTTTCTATATTTTTCATTTATAGCATACCATTATTTTTTCTATATGGGGTAAATGCGATAATTTCATTTGAGTAAGTGAAGACTACCTCCCACTAATGGTGATATGATTCATTAATGCCATATATGGAATGTATAAATATGGAATTAATTAAATTGTATATGATATTATACTTGAATTATAATATACCCATGTATCATTATGTTTTCATCCCATTAAATAAGAAATATAAATGAAAGTAGTGTTCATACGTACATACGGCTTAACGTCTCCATCAACGGTAATTTTAAATTATTATCTCCAAATGTTAGGTACTATTATAAATACATATATATAATAGATATATATGATATCTAAATCATTAATATCATTTTAGAGATGATGTTATTTTGAACGCATGGAAATTTGTTAATTATAAGAAGTTCATTTTTGACTCAAGTAACAAATATCAACAAAACCACCATTATTACAATAAATGATTATGTAATTTTTATAATGTGGTAAAAAGTGATATAAATGTAATAATTAAATTTAGAATGGTTTTAAAGCAAGTAAAAATTAACTTAATTTTATTATTCTATAGATTAAAGTACGAATGAGTCAAGTCAGACATGAGTTAAGGGAAATTCTTAACCTAATTTCCATTTTTTGGGTTAATGTTCAACATTTAATTATGTCGTGCAATGATTGTGGATAAAATAAATTTTTATTCCATATACATTATTTATACATTACTTATGAGAAATAATGTTTGATAAACATAATCAATCTATTTCTTTTTCAAAATAATCTTTGTAAGGGACTACGTTTAAATCTCATTTCATTGAGGCATATTTTGATTTATAAACGACATTTTTATATGTTGTATAAACCCCTTTGAACTTTCTTATCATTCAAATGGAATATTTTTTCTACATATCACCTTTCTAAAAGAAAAAAATAATGTTTTTTTCTTACGTACACTATGAAAGAAACTTTTCTGTCTCCGTGTGTGTTATTTGATATTTGTATTCCATAACATCCAATAATGTTTTTAAAAGTAAATTAAATTCCATATACACATTTATGTATTTTTTTTGAAACTATATTGATAATTGATTTACTATGCCAATATATTTAAATGATATATTTTGATTACAATGTGGAAATTTTATCTTTCCTTTATGTTTTTTATGTTTTGTGAATATGTTATGTTTCTTGGGAATTGTTTACGTATACGGGTTGTTCTGTGATAAACATACGGAGGGTAAGCCCGAGATAGCTCTCCAACGCATTGGGTAACATGAGGAAGGTAAAATTTAATTTTTATTCAAAGATATTTAGGGAATATTCTATGATGGGTATTCCAAATATAACTCCCTATGTAGTTGTGAAGGAAAAAATTTAAGTATGTTATGAATGCCACAAGTTAACTTTATGATTTATGACTTCTATGTTTTATTCATAAATATTTAGATTTCATGTCGTATGTTAAAGAGATTCTGTTTTAAGACTAAAAATTATGATTTTTTTCTTTTTAGGCATTCATGGACTAATGTATTCTTTCCTTATTTTATATCCCTTACTGATATTTTTTTACTCATCACATGTTTTTGAAATGTTTTCCACATGAGTTAAAGTTGAATAGTGTGAAATATGGGATCAAGAAAAAGTTATGCTATCTAAAACATGGAATTGGACATGTCACTTTTTTAAGTGTTTTTTAGGAATGAAAAAGATATAGAGTAGAAGTTCTTTCATATAATATTCATGTTGTCATGTATATGTTATAACCTAATTCTGTAAAGCTCTAAAGATGAAAATATCTTCAATGTGAATTCTTATCTTAATTCAATATTATGAAATTTTTTATACTGGGACCATATAGTTGGTATATCTTAGTGTTTACCCTCCTCATAAGATATCATATGATGACTTTTCTGTTATACTCACACTGACGTTATTGGTTTTAGTAAATGGTTGGACCTTGCAGGGAACAAAGTAACAATCGATGTATAGGAAACTATGGTATTTTTTCTGAATGGGAAACTGAATGAAATGATAGCTACAATGAAGTTTCTAGTTTTCATTCTTAACTAACTATCTAGATTCATGATTGAAAACCTAATCCATGGTTATTTTTTTAATGCATCATGTCTGGGAGATACAAATCCCAATAGAAGATTAGGTAATAACCATAAAGGTATGTATTTTTAAAAACCTATGTGTCAATAATGTGAAAAGAAACACCTAGTAAATTGCATCAAAGAGATGATAAAGTGTTTTAGGTGTGGTAATGAAGGTCATAAAGCAATAACCTACCATATAAAAAGGAAGAATCGGGTTGACTCTAGGAAGGGGAATGAATTTCTTTCTAAAGGATCAATTGAATGTTTTAAATGTGGTCTGCATGAACATTATACAAATAGATGTCCTGCAAAGATTTTATTGAATGGGATCAATAGGATCATACAAATATATGATCACATTTACCTATTTCCATTCTAATTGAGGAAGAGTAAACAGATAATGACCAATGAAAGGGATGTATTATTTCATAGCTAATGTTTTTGTCATTATAAAATCTTAGGATATGATTCATGATTTTTTTTAGGAAATAAATATTATGGAATAAGTTGGAAAAGAATGGTTAATGGGTATTGAAGAAAGTTAAATGTGTATGAAGTCTATATATAAGGGATTTAAGTTCTTTGGTAGATTTTAGGATAATGAAATGCTTAAAATTATTAAGGCTATTTTGATGATGGGATTACATTAGAAGAAATTTTCTCGTATGTGTAAACCTAAAGATCGATATGTGAAAATGTTATTTGATGAATAATTATCTTTTCATTTATGTATGTATCTATAACGAACCATATGGGTGTATATGATCCTTGAATTTTAGGTAATAATATATTATTAATTTTTAGGATGAAATTGAGAGGCATGAGATAACATTTGTGGTTAAAATATGTTATAGTTAATTTTGAGTAATTTATCTAATTTTTGAGAATGTTATAAAATTCTATAATTCTCTTTAAAAATGACAACATGAAGATTATGTGACAACACATAGAGTCATACAGATCTATAGGAATCGAACGCACAACCATGTCAAATTGGGATTTATCTATGTGCAGTCCCTAGTTAGTATGACTTATTCTTTTTGGGTGGATGATTTTATGGACCAAGAATAAGTTTAGTTTTGGATGTTATATTTTTTCAAATTGATATCCTTAGTATAGGAAAATGATATGGTGTCTAAGTGATAAACGTTATTTCAGAAGACATTTTTACTTTTGGGAACACTATATACATAAGTGAAATAGAATACAATGGGATTTATTTTGAGGAGTAATGGTTGAATTTTATTTTGTAAGAATCAATGTTTTTATTGTGGACATATGGTGATTTGGATGATTTATTCAAATGATTAACCTATCATAGAGAATAAGTGATTAGGTTAATTACACTTCTGTATGCGACATAAAGAGTACTAAATATTATTTGGAGATAATTGTTAATATTTTCGTGGTAGTTTTAATGATAAATTCCTTCGGAATTTTTTGTTTCAATCTTTTTTTGTATTTAAATGATGAATTTTTAGGAAGATTTTTTATTGAATGGTCTTTGTTGATCTTTGGGTAATGTTAGTCAAATTTTAGAGACTTAGAAAAATAATTCTTTTTATAAATTATTATCCTTTTTGGGATTATCTAATCTTGAACTAACAGTTTTGGTTCTGGTTAATGTATAAAGAAAGGGGAAATATATAGTTCATCTTTTTGGATTTTTTGATTCTATAGAAGTTGATTTTAGCGCTTTTGATGTGACCATGTCATCTTGAATACTCATAGTTTTGGAGAAAAGAAGGGTTTGTGGTTGAAATTTAATGAAGGATAAAAGTCTACATGAAAAGTTAGTATGTGTCCTTATGTTCTTAGTGAAGTTCATAAATAAATTCCTCAACATTATGAAAAGGAACATAAAACAAATACATTATCCATTTAATTTTCATACTGGAAAACCAATTACCATTTAACCCATCAAATGTTTTGGTTTTCAAGTTGATAACATTATCCTAATCTTGTTTTGTATCACTCTCCAACAGAAAATTACACTTAGTTTCTCCTCTATATCGATAATTTTAGGGAATTATAGTATGTGTACTCTCAGGTGGCTTTTGTACTTATATAATTTCTTTTAAAGTGATATTATTATTGAAACATTTTCTAATGTGGGAATTTTAATTATTTTTCTAAGCCTAATTTTAAAACTATGAGGAAATAATTTCAAAAATGGGGGACGGTTGTAACATCCCTAGTAAATAAAGAATATGGAATTTTTATATTAATTAATAATTTTATTTAATAATTAATTTTCCTTTAAAGGGGATGCTACGTCTGATAGTGTAATCAACACACAACAACAATTTTCATTGAAATCTTACGTTTCCCACAATGTGGGGTTATAGTGAAAAATAATAATAAAACATTATTATTTTAAATGATAGTTAACGCATAGCTATTTTATTGGCAGGAATGAACATAAATAACTAAAATATGATTAAAAAAGTTGGTTAAATGTTTTTAATTTTTTCCAATAATTTTTAGAAGCTTAAAATAAGAATGAATCCAATTTTAAGCATTAATACTCTAATATTCTTTAAATGGTCGATTTACTGCCTTCGGATTGTGAACCCTTCTTAAATCTAGTTTTCATCTCTATTATATTTTCAATTTAAAAAAAATTATTATTTACAATCAGGACATAAATATTTACATAGGATGATTTTTTTGGTATTTTTCTCATAAAGTTCATTTATTAATGAATAGTGAAAAATATTGCATTTTAATTCAAAAAATCCTTTTAATCTAATTTATTTATATTGTTATATTATATTTTTTGATGGTTTTAAATCTTAATTGGATTATATTTTTAACATTTAATACAATTTTTGTCATTATATGTAATTTCATTTTTAAATTGGACATAAACAAGTATTAATCTTTTGATAGTTATTAATTTTTAAAAACACTTTTTTTTGTTTTGACAACCAAAATTAAATTTAAATTACTTAATGTAATTTCTATGTTATTAATTTGGTAAAATTTTTATCATTTTAAAATTCATAATATTCATATTATCTTTGGGGGAATTTTTGGTATTTTTCTGAAAACCTTCAATTTTTTATGAATAGTGAAACACTGCATAGTAGTTAAAAAACTAAATTTTTCATTTAAACGAAGTTTTACCACTTATATTGATTGAATTTATGAAATACTATATACATGGTTCTCATCATTGAGTAAAATGTGGTTCAATAAGATGAAAATAATTTTTGGTGAATAGTAACTCTTGCTTTTTGTTTACCGCGGTTAAAGGTAAATAGGGAAATTCAAGGTCTAAATAATATTATAATAATATAATATAACCTTAAAACTAGTATTAACCTTATTGGATGATTCATGTCCCCAATAAATTCTTTGGGTGAGATTTTTCTCTTTTTCATGCCGCTTGGGTAAGATAATGACATTATTAACTTTATATTAAAAATAATAATAAAAATATCATAAACATGTATTGTTTGGTTAAAAAAATTAATGTGGGGTTATATAATTTAGATCATTGAATATAAATTGTCATTATAAAACTAAAATTATTTCCTACATCATTGTATTTTATTTATAATTTTAACACATCCAGGAAATAAATTTATTTATGGCATAATGATGATGTGATGATTATCTCATTTATCAATGTTTTAAATAAATGATATTATACATATTAAAAAAATCATTTTGAAAATATTTATTGAATAAAATAATTTTAGTGATGAGGATGACTTTTTATATTTAAATTAATGATGGTTTTTGAAATAATGACATTGTTTGGGATTTTTTAAAAAGTCATGATATAAATAGTATTTAAAAATTTCATAAATGTGTTTTTAAATGAATTAATATTTAATTAAATGATAAAATATATCAAATATATAATATTCATCCAAATGGCATAAAGGAAGTTAAAAATAACATTAAATATCTATTTGGGTTCACATGGAATTTAATTGCAACTATATTAACCATATATTATGAATATACAAGAAGGCATGGTAAAAGATAAATTATTATCTAAGGGTTAAAGATAAATGATAAGGTTAAAAATGAAAAAAACATTCTCAGAAACCTATTGGTTGAGATTATTTAGAATAATAGTAATATTATATTTGAATTGAATTAATTTGTGACCTTTTGAAATCTAAATTCTGTTTATTATAAAATATTATTTTCAAACATTCCTAAGGAGCCCCTACTCCCCCTTATAAAAGGCCATCACCTCTAACCCATTAAAAACACATCTCAAGGCCCTTGTATCATACAAAATCAGCCCAAATAATATCCAAACATCCATATCTTGATCCTAGAATCCTTACCCTAGGAAGTAGGCAATTCGAGAATGTCTTTTGGTTCAAACGAAATGGAGTTACCCGATTTAGAGGTAACGCTTCCATCAAGTTCTTTTCTTTTATTCTACTTCTTCACTCCATATGATCTTACTATTATTTATTTACATAAAATACCCACTATCCTCAATATACTAGTTTGTTTTTATGTAATGTATTCGATCTACACTTCCACACACCTCCATTTAATGGATATGAACATACTATTTCTATAGACGTTGAACTACTACCTCACGAAATGCTGGTTGTTAAAATATCTCGTACCACCTCTCTTGGTGGATATTATGATGGGGCTTTATTTTTATGTGATATATATTATATTTATATTTTCTCTATGGGTATTTATTTTTAATTTATAACATACGTTTAGGGTTTCCATAATGGGTAAATGTGATTATTACATTTGAGGAAGTGAGGACTACCGCCCCCTCAATGTGATTTGATTCATTCATTCCATATATGGAATGTATAAATGATTGAATTAATGAAATTATATATGATATTATATTTTAATTATAATAAAAATATGTATCATTATGTTTTCTTTCAATTAAATAAGAAATATAAATGAAAGCAGTGTTAATCCGTACGTACGGTTTACTGTCTCCATGAATGGTGAATTTAATTTCTTATCTCCAAATGTTATGTACAATAATTAATAAATACATATACATATATATATAATGGATATATATGATATATAAATCACGAATATCATTATGGAGATAATTTAATTTTGTCACATGGTCAATTTTTTATTTTAAGAAGTCCATTTTTGACTCATGTACCAAATATTGACAAAACGACCAATATTAACATAAAAGTTTATGTATTGTTTATAACATGGTAATAAGTAATATAAAAGGAATAATAAACATGAGAAAGGTTTTTAATCAATTGTAAATTTACTTTAGTTTATTATTCAGGAGATTAAATAACGAACGAGTCAAGTCGGACATGAGGTATGGGAACTTCTTAACCTAATTTCCATTATTTGGGTTAATATTCTAATTTTTTTATGTCATGCTATGATTATGTAAGAAATAACTTTTGATGACATATATTGTATTTATAAATCACTTATGTTTACTAATATTGAACAAAAATATTCAATAAATTTAATTTACAAAATGATCTTTGAAAGGGACTTCGTCTCAATCTATTTTCATGGATACATATTCCGATTTATACACGACTTTATTTTATTAGGTGTATAAACCCCTTTGACAGTTTATTTCATTCAACGAAAATAATTTTTCTACATATCATTTTACTAAATGAAAAATGGAAATTTCCATTTTAACGTTCGTGGTGACAACAACAATTCCACAACCACAATAATTATTTGATATTTGGATTCCTGAAGAAGCTGTGATGTTTTTAAAAGGAAATTAAATACCTTATACTATTTTACATATTTTGGTATTGAAAATGGTTTTGATAATGGATTGATTATATCAATATATTTAAATGATATATTTTTATTTCAATGTGTAAATTTTACCATTTCATTAAGATTGTTTTATGTGTTGGTAAGATGTTATGGATTGATTATATCAATATATTTAAATGAAATATTTTTATTTCAATGTGGAAATTTTAACTTTTTCTTTAAGTTTGTTTTATGTGTTGGGAATATGTTATGGATCTTTGGTATTGTTTACATATCGGTATTCCAAATGTTACTCCCTATGTACCTGTGAAAGCTACTATGTATGTATGTTATGGATGCAATATGATACATTTTTAATTTATTATTTCTATGTGTTATTCAAAAATCTTATGCTTTCGTGAGATATGATAAAGATATTATGTTTTATGATTGAAAAGTTTGATTTATTTTATTTTTATGTTTTAATGGAATAATGTTTTCTTTATTTATTTTATATCCCATACTCAGGTTTTTATGCTCATCCCATTTTTTAAATGTTTTCCATAGGACAAAAAGATGATTATGGTAAAGGATGGGATCAAGGAAAGGTCATGCTGTCTAAAAAATGGAACTATACTTGTCTCTTTTTTTAAGTGTTTTTGTTTCATGAAAATAATGGATACTGAGTAAATGTTTTTTCTTGTAATATTCAAGTTGTTATGTATAAGTTATGACCTAATTCTCTAAATCTCTAACCCTGAATAGATCCTCAATGTAAATTATTAACATAATTCAATATTATATAATGTTTAAGGATGGGGAATTATATTTATTATATATTTTTTAATTACACATTATGAACTTAGATCATCATATTGAATAACACTATATAAAATGACTTCGAAAAGAGAGGGATAATTTTAAATACATTGACATTTGTCATGTATATTGATCACAATGGTATAGCTATTCTAAAAAAAATATGTTAATGTAATGGTGATGTCTTATGGATGAAGGGGTAGTGTGTTACATAAGGATATAACATATGTGTAAATGGTCATTCCAAAAAATGATTTTATAGGATATTTCTGGATGTGAGTTGTATAGTGTGGTGTGATTTCTATAAAGAACACCCATATTAGCACAAGGCCATGCCATATATAATTGGGTAAATGTAGCCTAATTATTTTCAAATTTAACTAATGCGGCATGATATAATATTGTTTTTGGAACTTGAGACTTATAATATCCCATATAACCATATTTCATGAATTGATATACCTGTAAATGCATAATGGTAGTGTAGATAATGGGTTATAATTGAATTTTGTCCATTGACATATATTGAATATATGATGAGGTTATTTTATTAAAAAAATAGTTTTAAAACATTTATTATAATCTGTATTATATATTTTTGAAATTTATGGAGTAAATATATATCATTTTGAAGCCTATTTCATTTTTTCTCCCCTTAAATATTTGAAATTATAGATGGATGAAAATCTAGAGGCCAGTAGATATGAAATTCAATGATATATCTATCATGATGTTGATTTTTGTAATCCTAAGTGAAGGGTTTGGGATGAAGAATCACAAATTCATTATAATTAATCATTAACAGATGAGGTATTTTCTAAAATTATTCAGTATGTTATAGATTTTCATATATGGTAAACTTTAATGTGTATATATAGAAAACACTCCTTAATAGAATATTTTTTGATTCCCAAAACCATATAAAAATAATTATGACATATAAAACTGATTTTTTCAAAATTGAGAAAGAATGTAAATAATGAGTAAGGTTCCTAAGGAAAAGGATAATGTAATATAGGGGGATATAATATAAATTCATGATATATAAAAGTTATTTTCATTTATTTAAACATATTACTGATTATATATTTCATATTTTCCCTCTATAATTCATTGGGATATTGATATCACTAACAAATAAGTAAAGACATCATGTAGTTATTATAGATAATAAATATTTATAATATTCATTCCAGAAAAATATTTAGTGGTCTAATATTTATTGGGAAATGATTATATTTAAAAAATGTATCTTAGAGATATTTCAAAATATATAGAATATGTATTGGTGGTTAAGAAAAAGATAAAACAAGAATATATAAGCATGATGGGTTTATTGAGTGGATGAATATCAAGATGAAGGAGAAAATTACACTAATAAGAGGCTGTTCTCATAAATTATAAAGTTGAATGGTGTAGCATAAGGAAATCATAGAACATAAATTTTATCTAAATAAAAATTTGGTTCTTAAAAAAATATACTTCCCTGAATCATGATTCCAATTAGATTTGTTGATAATATAATTAAATTTATGAGATATGATTATGTTTTATTTGGACAAAAATTGGATTATATATGAGAGGGTTGTTTTTATAATAGATATTCTTAGGTGGAAGCTGCAACTGGATGCAATTGGAGATGTACATATACAAAATTAGTTAATAAAAAATGATTCTTGTTAAACAATGATACAATTATTATAAGGATTGTTTTTCTTATATTATGGAGTCATAAGACACAGAATGGTTTTTTTCAGGGAATACATTGAAATATACTATAAAGGAAAATCTATTAATGCATATAATCCTAGAAAGTAATATAAAATGATTGATTTTGATTTTATGATGTTTTATTAATTCTAATTTCGGACATATGAAAATATATTCTAATAGATGTACATGAAATACATGGAAACATAAAGCTCTACTAAAAATGAATCATGATTTCAAAGAGAATGAATTTTATATATAAAAATGAAAGATTCATGTATTTGGAAGAATAAAATTTTTGAATAAATATTTTAATGTATCATTAACTGATGGATTATTATTTAGAATAAATATAATGGATAATGAATAAACAAATATAGAGGATTAAAAAATAGGATACAGTTCACATATATAATATAAAATATAAAAAACATATGTTTTAAATATGAATAAATATAATTTTATTGTGACTTATAGTTTCTGAGGATGCTATATAATTTCGAATAAAAATGTTTTGGTTAGAAGTGGGATTAATATTTCTCTACAAATAAGTGATACATACAAAGAGATTAATAGATTGGGGAATCAAATCAAGAAATAATTTTATGCAATTAATATCAGTCAATGTATATCCACTATTATTAATGTCTTGTAACTAATTACTATAGTTGAAAGAAATGGGTGGGATGATGAATGCTGACCTTATTCTTTATCAGGGGAATGTTCAATAGGTATCCCTCTCCCCAATTTTGTTATTATATTCTCATATCTATTTGAATGTATTTACAGACTAAATGGGAAATGACCAATGGGGTTTCTGAGAAATAATTATATAAATAATATGGAAGTGAAATGGTATTTTTTTAATAAAATTTCAATATAAAGACCATGATGTTAAATAGTTTGAATAACAACATTCTAATCGACTCTGATGATTAATGTATAATGGGTATTAATATTATTTTCTATTATTTCTCATATACATATTGGAAGAATATAGTCTTGGATAACATGATGATTACTCCTTTTCTTTATATGTTAAACATTGTATCAAGTATTTATTTTTATTAACTTGATTCATATCACAAATGACTTATACCGGGAAAAAAATGTAATAAATATGTAGTAAAGGAAGAAGTTATAAATAGTAATAAATGAAAAGAAATATAAAATAAACAATAGTTTTTATATCTATACATTATCATTAGTAAATGTTAAGGAAAAATTGGTGTTAGTGGTGATTTGTATTATAATAAGAATAAGTATAGTTGTTTCATATTATTTATTATCATATGTAAGGGAAGACAATTGTATGAATATTTTTTTAAGCTGAACTTTTTTAATAAATAGAGAACTTTTAATGTTCAAAAAATTAATTTTTGAGGAGTGAATGATAGAAAAATGTTAATATTTTTGGACATAATCAATAATTAGTATATAATGGTATTAATTAGCATCTGAGAGGACATTAAAAAAGTGGGTCTCTTTTATTATTACAAGAATATAATTGGTTGAAAATATTAAAAATATATAAAAAAAAGTTCAATATATTATTAAGTGAGAAATTTATTGAATTAAAATATATTTTATTATATGATAGATTAATGGTTGTATGAAACCCTAAAATTACTTTTGAAGATTTTATAATAAATAATTAGAATCAATATATTGGTATCAATAGTTCTATGGATGGTAAATTTTGTAATTTTTTTATTTTTATCTAATATTAAAAATATATTTTATGGAGTTATTGATGAATTTTATACATAAGTAAAATATTTTATTTAAAAATTTACATTTGTTTTTCCTTGGTTCATATTTAATCTAGTAGTATTAGTGTCTATGATTTCATTACTCATTTAGTATCATATGAAGGTATGTGATTATATATTTCGATTTTTTATTTTAATTTATCGGTTAAGAGGAAAATAAATTACCTTATCTTATGGTTTCAATAGTTGTTAATATAAATTATATAATTTTATCTAGTGATGAATAAATAAGTAATTGAAGATGGAATATTTGTAATGGGATAGAAAATTTTATTTTTTTGGTTATTTATAACTATGGGGAAAATTATATATTTTTACTATCTATCAAAGAGGGATATCCAAAATTTATATTCTGATAATAATAGACTCAATACAGACATGGTGAAGATAACATTTTATTTTTATTATCAATGGGGGGAGTAAAAATACCATAAATCATTATTATGACGAAAGAATATAATCAATTTTCTTAATATGATATAGATAATATATGATTATGGATATGGATTTATGGTATAATTCATTATAAAATCTAAATAATGGGATTAATACATTCCTTGGTTGTATGATTAATTTTTTTCTAATCCCATGATATCATTGTCATTAATCATATACAATAATAATTACAAATAATATTTTACCTATTCTAGGTATAATCGAGGGTTTAATAATTAAATAATATGGATATAAATATATGTATTTATTTAATTGTATTATGGAAAATATTTTCATTGAGAATGATTGATATTGTATACTAATGTGTTCAAAGATAGAAAATAACTATCACTTTCAATTAATGACTTAGAGAGAGTTTATGGTGCATAAAATACAATATATTTTTATTAGAGATATTATTTTTAATAAGAAAATGGGAAGATGGATGATGCTAAAAATAAATTCATCCACAATTTTGGATATAATGAAAAATATTGGTAAAAATTAGTTTATTAATTTAGAATGAGATGTGGGCCAAGTGGATGGAGTCATTGTTGGATTCCAACATTAAATTCCCATTAATAATCTAATTCTAGTTTACAAAGAACAAAAATCATTAAATTGTTTAATAACTAAGTATTTAAATAAACAATTACTATGTGTAACTTTCATGAGACTTGATACCCAATTAGTTTCATTATTTATTCTCAAGGATTCAACATGATTCAGTTTAGCTTTTTCAACACACATTTCATGAAAATAATGATATCAGTACTTTCCCTTTGGTTTATAGTATACACAATTATTATCTCTACAATTTCATTATATTGATAATAGATTAGTCACATTTTTTCTCTTTAAAACTTGATAGTGTTAGAGTGGGGGATATCCATATATTTGAAGAGAAAGTGAAAGATTTTGGGGGATAAAATTAATTTCCAACGTAAAATGAAACAATACATTTATGTCTTCAAATATAAATCTATGTGTAGGGCCATATCCTATTTCCTATTCCAATCATAACCCCATTGTATTTAATAGCTTTTTAATTTATCATTAAATAGATAAAATTTATTATTTAATTGTTAAATATATTACTCTAATATAAATATATAATGCAATAATTTATCTAATTTTAAAAAAAGTGTTATTTTACTAAATTAACAATTAAATTAAAAAAAATATTTATTTAAATTAAGTATTCTCATGGAATTTCCATTTCTATAATTTGAGTTCTCTTTTATTAATTAAATCTTTACTCCTCTACACTTTGGAAATTCATGAATATAATGAGAAAAAAATGAAAATATCTTCTTACCTATCAAATATAAATTCGGATGTAATTATTATTAATATATAATTAACAAAAGACACACATATCTGAAGATCTATTATATTATAATTATAAAATTTACAAGAATATTAAGATCTACTCACTATAATTACTTTGTCAACCTATAGTAAATTTTCATATTACTAGTTAGTTGAATCCACAAACCAAGTGCAGTCTCTAGAAATATATCATGGACTCTTTTAAGGAAGATAAAATTAAAACCAATAAAAAAATTAGAATAAAGGATAACAATGTAATATAACCCATTCACATTCTGAATTCCCATGATCAAAAATCCATAATTTCTTTTTAATCTATAGAAACATAATAATTATTTTAATCAATTACTAATATTAAATCCATTGTGATCAACATAGTAATGTATTTAAATAAAAAAATATCATCTTCACCAACGACCTATAGATATATTGTTGAATAACCTTGAAGGGAAAAATAATTTCTTTTTCTGTCATCTAACATCATTTAATTTATGATACATCTGACCATGTTACATCATAGTGAACATTTTCATCAGGGTTTTAAACTTTATTCATAGTATATCATTCATGATATATAATAATAATGATATCAAGAATAAATTATTTTAAAAAAAACTTCATATAAGAATTTCCAATGTCACATAGTGTAACACCTCAGGATTCAACATGAAGAACATTGTATATGATACCGTATGTGACACAGAACATCCACCTAATGCAACCCAAGAAATATATATATTTTAATTTAATCTCTTCATCCCAAAATGCCAATTTTAGATGAACCATAATATTGTATACCATCATAACCAGAAAACTAAAATGGTGTTTATGAATGGTACTAAATAAATTATGAATAATATGGTCATATATAGAATATATATAGAATATGAATCATTTAAACGAAAAATAAATTTTTTTCGAAAAAGAGTAATTTTCTAAAAGGTAGTATTGTCACCATGAAAAAAAATCACTTAAGATTAATTCTGATAAGATTAAGAAAATTTATTTATTAAAATGAGAATAATTTTAGACAATAGAATTTAAAATTTATCTTAAAGTGAATTTCTTAGATTAATCTAAACTATTTCAATTATCATTGAATATAAAAAATAATGAATTTTAAAACAAAAAATATTTTTTATTACAATTAATTATAATGTTAAATTTTAATTTATGTTTGATTAAATTTAAAATCAGTTCAATTATATATAATTTAATCTAATTAAGTTTATTTGAATAATTTTCATATTTTATATTTTAAAAAAACCTTAAAACATTTGAATATGTTTTCTTTGAAAATATTATTTTTTCATCACATATGAAGGAATATATTTACATTATATTTTTTCACATATTTGAATGGAATTTTGAAAAAATATTTCAATATTTTTAATGAGATAGTTATTTTATCTAATAAACATATCTTAATTTTAGACAATAATGAATTGTAAAAATAGTAAAAAATAATTATCATTGTTAAGGTAAAATGGGTTTACCGAGGGTCAATCTATGAAGAGAAGGCTTATAATGTCATAAAAAGTATACTAAAATCTAATTTAAGACCATATTTATATCGTATAATTTTTTTTATCTAGAAAAAAAAATTATTATCCCTTTTTCATGTGAAAAACAAGGGGACACATATTTATTTTAAAAAATTACATGTTTTTCGCTCACCACACATATAAAAAGAAACCCGCTCTCATCACCTATTCACACCTTCAAAATATTTTGGATATTTAAATTACTACAAAAATGTATTCAAAACATCTATACCCTCATCCTAGTATATTTTCTTTTTCATAAATCGAATCAAGGAATACCTCTGGTACAATCCCAATGAGGTGGTCCGAGAAGATGTGAAATTACAGACTATATTTTTTAATTTATTTCCTACTCTATCTCTTTGAATTATTATTAAAGCAAGATTATATAACAAAAAAAGTATCTTATATATATTTATACATTTTTATTATAAATTCACGATAAATATAAATAAAAAATATAACAAATGGGTTTCAAAAATTACTATTCTTTAGTATTGTAGACTACAGCCTCTGGAAACGATACCATTCAATTTTTCATCACCACCTCTCAAGCTTGTGTATGAATATGGATGTTATATATATATATATATATTATAATAACTTACCTATGTATTCATCATATCATATATACTATTTTAAATTCCATTCCACAATTGATACAATAGCGTCGCTTATATGTATTGCAGACTACCACCTGACGAAGCAGTGTGATTTGATTTTAATTAATGAATTACATGAAAGGTAATAATGATATAGTTAATAAATATATGCTATAAAAAGAAAAAATTATGATATTAGATACATATTTATCATTTTTAAATGATAATATACCATTTTCATTGTTACCATCTCACTCACTAAAGGATGATAACATCGTTTGTGCATGTGTGGACAACTGCCTTCATGAATCGGTTTGACACTCCTTTCATCACAAAATGACGAAGATAATATATATTTATTTAATGGAAAAAATTTATATTTATGATATTATAATAATATTATAAATATAAATATTATATACCCCCTTTAGAAAAAAAATAATTGAAAAATAAAAGCATAACTCCTGCGTATGTATGACCTTCTCTCTCTATGTTTGTAACATTCTTTATTTGTCAAAATAATTATTCATGGTCATTCCTAAAAGTATAACTGATTTATAAATATTATAGTTATTTCATGATTTTTATTATATTGATTATTTGGAGATACAATAATCAAAAGAACTATAACATTCATGACAATGCACTACTGAGAAAACTAAGCAATTAACATGTGAAACAATGAAAAAATGAAATATTATTAACGATTGAGTAATAAGATGTTATAAAAGGCTCATATATGATATTATAATTTTTAATACAGTAAAACCTTATGTTATTAACATCTTTAAAACAACTATATATGATCTTACTTCGTTTTTATCCCATAAGAAGCATGAGGTAATGGTCTTCATCTAATTATGCTTCATTGAAGAATATTGTAATTTCATGAACCTAATTTCTTTTATATGGTATAGATAAATAAATATTAGATGTAATATCATGATAACATTAAAATTATTGTTATTTATAGCTTTAATATTAATTATTACATCTAAGGGGATTTTACTTCATTGTTACCATGTGGTAAATAATTTCAAAACTATGTTTTTTCAGTAGGTTATATCAAGTCTTCATCATCTTTGATATTACTATATTACATGTCATATGAGTTTTATTATGTTTTTTATGTCAAATTGATTTATTTTTGTTCATGCCATATAGACATAATTTATTTGCTGATTAATCCTCACATCAATGCTATGATCACTCCAAGGGTTTATTTCACAATATCATTATAATTGATCTTATTTATTTTTTTTTATTTTTGGTCAACAAATTTTTTTGTCCATTTAATAATAAATCCATTTAATTTTATTTTCCTCTATTTTTTATGATAATTTAAAATAATAATATCATTTTAAAACTCATTGGTTATTAATATTAATTTGATTATGTTTTTAATAAAATTTAACTTCATTACTCTCTTCCATCGGACATCATTTTTCTTCAAAGAAACATTTTTCTAAGAAAAATAAAAAATATCTAAATATTATTAACTAATTAAATTGTTTCCCATTTTTTAGAATTTTTTAAAAATTAAAGGAATAATTGTGTCATTTTCAAAAAAGGTCGAATTTCCTATATGTGAAAATACTAAAGGAATAACTATTTTAATATACTCAAAATGATTAGAATTTCATGTCATCATGATCACATAATGTTATAAATATACCTTTATAATTTTAAAATATTACATCAACGAAATGGATTTTTTATGTATTTTATCAATTTCTAGTATGAAAAGATAATTTAAAAGTGGAAAAAGTTATTTTCCACAAAAAGTTTTTTTAAAAACCTATTTATGTTTTCCTATTCATCAATGATAATAAATATTTACTTTTCTTATGTATCCCTAAATATATGTTTTACGGAAAACATCATTATTTATAGAATGGATTGTATATGATCATTTTTTCAATGTAAGGTTTTGAATTTCACTTTCATTATTCATTTTTATAGTCATTATCATTTTCTTGAATTATTATATTTCCTTGAATAATTTTGTTTTCCCTAAATGTCTATATTATTTATAATAGATATATTTATGCAATAAACAATATTTTATTTCAATATTAAGAGTTATAAGTTGATGTTAATTTTATTATATGGGGAAATATTGGGGAATCTATATTATTGAAACAATATGGATATTTTATGATAATTCATGTTGTTTATTAAAAAAATTTACTTTTACTTATATGTGGAATTCTTTTTACATTCATGGATTTCTCAAGATGAGAAATATATAGCCCATTGAAGAATTGGTGATCTCTTGTGGAGAATAGATAATCATGAATTGAATGGTTTTCTACCTGTTTTTTTTATTTTTTATAGTAAATGTCCTTCATGTAAACATATCTTGATTTATGAGATAATGTTGTCAAATAATTACATAGTTCCTTCATTTTGATTTTTTTTTGTTTTTACCCACGGTATTTTCAAAATGAAAATTTTAATTAAACCCCTATAATAAATTTATTGGATTTTTATTGATGAATATATTAAAACATTGTTAAGGAATATATTATTAGTTTTATCTAGTGATATATCCCCATATGGATACTATAGGTGGATGTTTATATGAAACAGAAGTACATAGAGGTAATAATGCAAAAAATGGGGTATTAGTCTTGACCTCACTATCACCTCGTGAAGGAAAATGGGCCTTACTACAAACCAGATTCGAAAGTTAGGGGGGATATTAATAGGATAATTCACATTTTAATAAAAAACTCTTATGAAGGATTTAGATTGATGATGAAAATGAATAAAATAGGTTACACCCATGGTGCCTTAGATTGAAAATAGTGTTTTATTATTATTATATACTATTAATCATTCTCACCATATTTATTACATTTCACACTACGTTTCATTTTTTATTAAATGGATAGAAGCCTAAGTAATCATGTTAACATTGAATATGAATGAAAATGTGGTGACTATGAGAAACCAAATCGGTTGATGAAATGAGCAAAAGATATTTTTATTATTCTGAGTCATTTATCCCAAATTGTAATTAATAACTGATACATTAACCAACACTATGACTCACTAAATAAGAGAGGATGAATTTTTCTAGGAAATCTAGTGATGCAAAACATGATGTAATGAAAGCTATGTTTCCTTCATCCAAAAAATGAGGAAAGATAAATGCATGATTTTTTCACAATGGAATCAGAAATTTATTATTGGGTGTGAGGGATGTTAATATCTTAAATAAATAAGTATTAAAAATTTATATTATGGTGGAGGGAAATAAATATCATTATACAGATCCATTTATAGTTTGTTATTTAAAAGACCATTTGATTTTTCATATATGTTATAATTCAAATTTCATTTATGGAATGACACTCATAGATTTTATAGATAAATATTCAATGTTATTTGTAACCTTTAAGAATAATATGATATCTGATGACATTATATTAGTAATCAAATAATATTAATAGTTTTTTTGGAAAAAATTTACCTTTTTTTAAAACATTATTAAAAAGTTTATTTAATGATTAATTTTATTTCAGGTTGGTCCCTAATTTTTTAGGGAATGATATAGAAATAATATTAATTGTTTTTTATAAAAATAAATACCCATAGGCTAGGCGAAATCCCATCATGCTCAGAAAGTCCATGGTTCTTTAACCCCAAATAAAGGATGAAAACTGTTTAATGCATACCACTGGTCTATATGATGTCCAAGTCAATATTTCACTATTTTTGGTTAATTAATTTTGAAAGTAAATATTAATGGTAAACTAATGTTGTTACTTTTGATATGTAGTTATTAATGTACAATAAGGATTACTTGTGATAACTATAATGTATCTCAAAAATATTTAGAGACATACAAAAATACATGTAACAATTTTATAAATCATAAAATCTGTGAAATGTGATGCTTTGTGATTCCAACATAAAAATTCATATTAGGATATTAATTTTATTATCAATGATATCTTTTGTATTTTCCCATTTCATAATCGAAGGATAAAATTATACTTATGAAATAGAAACGTGTCGCGTTTGTGTATTTATATCAATTCCTAGATAGTAAAGTATTTCCTCAACATTAGGAAAATATTCATAATATAGAAATGGGATATTTTAAAATTAATATTTGAAAAATAAAATGTTCTTTTAAATCACCAAAAATTTATTGTTTTTTGGTCCTTAACATTCCTTTGATCATTCACATTCTTATGATAAATTTCCACTATCTCCCTATATTTATTTACGCTTTTAATCCATTTATATATCATGACATTGCACCAATGTTCCCATAAATATAAATTTTTTATGTGTTATTCCATGTGACTTTTTTATTACACATTCTCTCTTATTAAGAGTAATTTATATTAACCCTTTTTGCGATGGGGGTTTTCAATGAATGAATTTTCAAATATTACGACATTTATTAGTGATATAAATTTTATATTATGACATTGAAATTTATTAAACCATGATATAATGGGAAAAAATATGATTATAATATAATTACAATATATTTTATAGTATATGAGATATGAATCCCTGATCATAAATAACCTATGAAAAATATTTCTTCAAATTTATCTTCTTCGATGGCTTCAGGAACATGCAACCGCAAGTCAAAATGTAACTTAATATAGTACGACATTATAACCTAACTATTAAATTATAGGATATGAATATTACTAAATAAATTTTGAAAAATATGGTTATCAATTTATACTAAATAGAATAAATATAATTTTAAATAAAATTATATATTTTCTGCAAGATAACATTCTTTTAAAATTCTATTTAGTCTCTCATTAAACTCATAATATAAATATAATTCTATCAATTTTCAACATTAATTTGATAAATTTATATTTATTTTTGAAATATTATTTTCCAAATTATTATGTGATGAGTTTTTCATTTTTTTATAAAATGTTTCATTTTTAATGAATTGTGAAAATTGTAAAATTTAAATTATAATAACTTTTTTTTCAAATTATATATAATGTTAAATTATATATAAAATTAGTTATAAATTAAAATTAGTTCTATTATATATATATTATTATAATTTAAGTCATATTAATCATTTTCAGATTAAATATTGATATAAAATCCATGTAATCTTCTAAATATTTCTTCTTTTATTATCCACATTCCCATCTCGTCTATGGGATTTATATTTAATTATATTTTTCCAATTCTTTGAATATAATTTGGAGAAATGGATTAAATATTTATAATAATAATAATTTATAATATATAATATTTTAAAATACATTTTTTACCATAACTAATAGAAAAACATTAAATATTATTTAAAGCGGTTATGGTAAAAAACAGGTTTACATTCGGTTATAACAAAAATATTATGTTTAAAATTACCTAAAATTTTTATAAAATCTATGTAATGTAAATTTTTATACCTTATCATGACTGATTCTCTGTATTACTCTATGTTATCTTTGTTTCATGTCAAAAATCTGGGTACACCTTTTTCTTTTAAAAAATAACAAGTTATCTACTCACCTCGCTAATAAAATGTCAAAACCTATCATCTCATCATCACACCTTAAAAATATTTTTTTGAAAAGTCATATCCATGTAAATTACCAAATTATACCCATAATCATTGAATCCTTTTATTTTTCATATTTTCATTATAGGAGTACATTAGGTATAATCCTAAAGAGGTTGTTCGAGATGAGGTAAAATTAAAAACATTGTAGTTTTTAATTTTATCTCATCATCCACTTACATAAATTATTATTATAACTTGATGATATGATAATAACAGTATGATAAACATAACTATATATTTTTTTTATAATTTAATTACCTAAAAACATCTCCACATCCTACAAATTGATTCTGAAATCAACATTTTTGTGTACAGTGATCTACCTCCTCACCAATTGATGTCATTCATTTTTTCATTAGGACCTATCATGATTGGTTATAATGAACGATAATATATATATATATATGTCTCTGTGTGATATTTATAACATAATTATACTTCCAAATTCATAATATAATATATGAAATTAAATTATCCATTTTGTAGGGGTTACGATAACTTCACTTCCATGCAAAATAGTCAATAGCCTCGTAAAATGTTGTTTTTCAATTTTCCCTAAAAGTTTATATAGAATGTAATGAGGGAAATGTTAAGGAATAAAAATGATATAAATGAAACAATTAGGATATTAATAAAATAATTATCATATATATAATATAATTTTTCATTTTCTTTCTTAGTAATTCCCCCATTGAATGATGATAACATTGTTTTTGTTCGTGTGGCCTACTGCCTTCAATAAGCAATTTCACTCACTTCTCATCACCAAAAAATAATAATATATATAGATATATTTAAAAATATAATATTTTATATAGGATATTATCTATTTTCGATAAATATAAAAAATACTCTACACTATTCCATAATGATCGTTGAAGAATGGAAATGTTACTCAGACGTACATATGGCATTCCATCACCTTAATCTTAACATACTTCATTTCGAAAAACAATATTTCATGATTTTCGATGAAATTATAATTGATATATAAATATTATAATTATTTTATGATTATTATTCTTCATATTATTTGATTATATAATATACTCAAGAAACATAACATTCATTACAACACATGAATGATAGAGAAAGGCAATTAACACATGAAAATCGAAAATAAGGAATTATTGTAAATTAATAGGTGATATGATGTTATAAATGGATAATATATGATATTAAAAATATTAATATTTTTACATTATTTGTAAATAACATGTTTATAACTACTATACAAGTTGTTAAAACATGATCAACCCAAAGGGAGCGTGAGGTAAGGGACATAGTGTTAGGTTTTCTTCATATGGACATTATTAATTTTATGCACATAATCACTTTTATAATGTGTATATGACATCCATTTGACATATAATATCATTATTATTAAATAACTATTGGTATTTTTTGTATAAATATTAATTATTACATCCAATTGGATTTGATATAAGAGATACCGAGTAGAAAACAATTTTATACCTCAATTTTATTTTATTGGGTTATATTACTTCATGAACATCTTTAACATTCTTATATTTTGTATCATATAAATTTTTATTCTTTGTTGATTTATTTACACTTTTTATGTGTGTTTAAACATTATATACATAATTTATTCAATAATTAATCCCAATAATTATGTTATGATTATTGTAAATTTTTATTTCATGATCTTATTCTAATTCAGAGTATATAATAATGAATTCTAGATGAAGTAAATTATTGGAAAATTTCCTAACAATCCCGTTTAACTCTCGTATAATATTTTTTTTAAAAAATTCCTGGTAATATATACATTTCCCCCTATTTTTTCAATAAAATACTTGATAAATTTTTTTAAATGCAATTTGACTTTATTTATATCTTTTTTCATATATCCATTTTATTCTAATGAAATATTTTCCAAAATTGTTTTCAATTTTTTTATAAAAATTTAAAAATATTTATTAAAGTTAATTTTACCCTTTTTTACCTTAAAAGAAAATAATGTAATCTTCATGCCTTTTTCAGAACAAACCTATATAAAATTTACTGAAAATGTGAACGTAATATTTGTTATAACATACATGGAATGTGTGGAATTTGCTACCTTCACAGATCTTATATGTTTTAAATAATCCTTAACATGTTTTAAAAGAAAAATTCAAAAAAATATTTTTAAAATGTTTCATTAATTTCTTGTTTTAAAATGATACTTTTAAATTGAAATGGATTTTTTCTTCAATATTTATTTGAAGTCCTTTGTATGGTACTCATGCCCATCAATTGCAATATCCCTTTGTTTTTTATTCAACACTAGGTATATACTGTATTGATACCATCTATATTAATAATATTTAGGTGGTATGATCACATTGACCAAGGAAAGTATTGAAATTGACTTCCCAGATTTTTTTGTTATTTCCAATATCTTAAAATTTTCAATTTCCAATGGACATTAAATTTCCAATAATTTTCATATTATTTATAATGGATATTTTTTCTGTATAAACTGCATATCATTTTTTTAAAAAAAAATTAATCACTGAATATTATTTTTTTAGGTGAAATATTGATAAATCCATATTAATTAATAAATACAGATATTGTATGATATAAAACATTATTCCATAATTAAATACATTATTCTATATATGAGGACTGATTTAATCATGCAGTGATGGGTGGGTCCAAGAATTGTTTGCCCCGTCAATTCATCATTAGTCTCATGTAGTGAATAAGTAAGATAGAATTAAATAGTTGTCTCCCTTTTCTTTTAAATTTCTTTATGAATTTCCATGAAGTTAGAGGTATAATGATGTCTGAGATTATGGAATTTGATAATAAACCATCTCATTCACTTTTAATTTCTTTATTACTATCCATGTGATTTTCACAATGATATTTTATTTGGATGAATTTTATTCTTGGTGCATTTATTAACTGAAATATTTATAAGTATTTAACCTTTTATATATGGATTATTCCATATATAATTATAAAATCATTGTAATTGTTTTCATGGAATTTTTTCTTCTTTATTTACATTTTCATATTGATTATCATTTATTGATAATTGTTAACTTCTGGTATAAAGAACACATACAAATCACTTGACCTCTACCTAATATTGTTTTTATCCACCTATATTCCATGATTTTTACTAATGTTGATGTATAATGTTATGCTGGAGTGGATAATATTTTTCATGAAAACATTTTTCTTTGATTTGTTCTTTCAAAACAAATTAGGTTGTTTTTTGTGTATCTAGTTTCTCAAAAATACTAAACTATCTAGTCACATGGGATATGATTCCTTATAATTTGTTTCTTGGTAATAATTAATATATCATATTCATCTTATTGGGGTCATTGTATTTACACATTATATATGTAATTACATGTTCTAGGTCTCTTCTCATAGTCCCATGATCTTAAATATAACAAAATGATAATTTCTGTAGAAAAAACCATCATTCTTTTGAGCCCCCAGAATGTAATTGTTATGAATTGTCTATGTCATATCAAAATGACCTATAATGTCAATAAAACATACATTAAATTCATTTTTTTCTCATTACTTTATTCAATTTTTATTACAAAATTATAATACCTATCAATGAAATAGATGTTGTCTCTAAATTATTATTTATAGTATATGGAGGAAAGTAAAATGTAAGATAATTATAAAACATGTATATATCAAAATGTATATATGATGTGATAGTTTATGTTATATTATAGGGTATGTTCAAGTACACTGACTATAACATGATCTAAAATGTGCTATATGTAATGCTATTTATCTCACTTGTTATCTGTCACATGATACTCACACATTTATTTTGTAATTGATCTTAGAAATAAGACTTCCATAATACCCTCTATACCTACTTTTCAAAAGATGATTTATTTTACCTATGAATGTACTCTATATTTTTTTTCCTATACTATAATATTTTCTAATTCGTTAAACAAGGATCTTGGTAAAGAACCAACTCGGTATTTTAGCCATATTAAATTGGTATATAGCCCACACTACTAGGTATTACACTTGGCTAAAAGGAAGAAAATACATTTTCAATCCACTTCTGTTGATTTATTATAAGTTAACATACTCACGATATTTATAGAATTTGAGACCATGGAAATTTTTTACATTATCCTTCCCACTTCCAATAAGAATAGTATCAAATAAGCCAATTTTATTTAGAGAAAATTATCAATAAATACCTTTTAAAATATCTATTTATCTTCTCTATATTCAAATAAAATATCCATTACATTTTTAGGATAGTTTTAACATCATACTAGTGTATGTCTTTTAAAATTATCATGATATTATCAATCTTAGTTAATTAAATATTTAATCCCTTAATCTTGAAGTATTTTATCCATTATATTTTTCTCTTTAGTCATCTAAAAAACATCTAGAATTATTTATGTTATGTGAAATAGTAAATAAATAATAAAATACTTTTATATTTCTTTTCCATTTCAATTAATTCCCAATATATATAATTTTAGTAATTCAAATTAGTTTCCTATATCTCTCTATATAGATAACAATCCCAAGAACATGAGATATTTCATTAATCTCTTCATGGAGAATTTTTTATCAACCCAAGTATTAATTGACTATAATAATTGGGCCTAAATAATATATATCCATCGTAAAACTATATAATTACCACTATTTTCAGTAGAATAATGGATATAGTTATTTTCTAATGAAACAAAATTCTTTTATTTCCTCATAATAATGAATATTCCATGATATTGATTCATGATTAGATCAAAAAACATATCTTCAATGATTTCTTGTTTTATTAGTTTTATTAAGTGTCATAATCCCTCATAGATATGTCATATATAAATATTCCAAATATTTAGATTCATAAATATTGTTTTGAGTGATGTCAATAAAATTTCATAGTCATGGTAGGCCATTATTATTTACATACAAAAAATTTATTTTTTAATTATTGATGAATTATGTGTAATATTTCATTCTGACAAGAAAAATAAGCCTTATGGTTAATAAAAATTCAATGTTAAATATGTTTTAGTTTGATTTTTAAAATATAAACTTTCTTGATTCCTTGGGAATAATTTTTATGTTATTGGATCCTTTTATTTATCAAGGATTATATTTTTTTATGATGTCCCATTTGGATATCATATTCTATATAAAAATACTTTCTATCATAAAAAAACTTTTTCTATGGAAGGGTTTTTATATATAATATACTTTTATTACATTAAAAAATTACATTGATTAATTTATTATTTAATAATTATAACTGGTTTCCCAAATACATCCCACTCATATACATAATTATATAATATATCCAAATTCCTCCATACGATAAAAAATATGACACATTATATTTATCCTTGGTTAAATCACTTGGTTATTTGTTTATGAAATTAGATAAAATCAACATTTAAAAATAGATTATAGAAGAATTATTTGAATCATGAATTATTTTAGCCATGTATTTACAATATATTGATTAATATGGTATATTATCCCATACATTAAGATAAATTATGTTTTCTTTATTAATATGTTCTTTATATTAACCTTAAATATGTTTTTTAATCAATCATAATAACTAAATCTCTTTAATTTTACATAAATTTTATAATGACATATGACTTGTGTTTTATCAAGTATGTATATTACTGGATAGTAGTGGAATTAATAAACCAGATTATATATGAGAATCCAATCTTAACATTAACTTGAAATAGGTCATCTGTTTCTATTTGAACTAATAATAAAAGAATATTGGAGAGTTCAACTTTACTATTAAATGCTCCCATAGTATTTTAACTTTATGAACAAAAATTGCATATATAATTGGGGATGAACATTATGATAGCCATTTCTTTTATAGAATTTATTCCATGATCTATAACATTAAGATATATATAACACACTACAATAAGATAAATATTCATAGTGTCATTAGGTAATGAAATAAATATCATAATAAAATAAAATATGTATATAATGACATTATTTAAAACATGATAACATTACCTTACTATTAAATTAATCTTCTAAGACTACTTGGGATAACATGGAACCATATATAAGAATGGGTTGATCGATAAAAACTAATAAATTTCTAATCAATTAATTGGAAAAAGTAAATCAATGTAAGTGATTCTAGTTTCCTAAAAAACTAACATATAATTGTGATAAATATAATCATGAACATTAAGGTGTGATATAATATGATAACCTCAAGTCATCCGATGAAAGTGGAAACAATATAAATCATTACGTAATCTGCACAGGATAATGATAACCATTGTGATATCAGGTCATATTATGATTACGATAACTTCCCATGAAAAATAAATAGAATCCCATAAAATAAAATAAAAATTATCCATTCAATTGGAGGGATATATAATCATACTCCTACCAATAACATTCACGCATGAAAATTATGTTTTGATCCACAAAGATTATATGATATTATAATGTCTTGAGAAAAGATAATTACACAATAAAGAAGGTTAGGTTTCTTACATGTATTTCTGTAATAAATTAATGATAGATAAATATAGGTGAATATCATCAACTCAAAATTGGTATGGGTATCCATATCACAAAATTTTAGCATATGGAAACCTTGGATTATTTTTAATTCCATACATAGTTATATAAATTTGCATAGAACCATTTAATTGGGGTGAAATTTTGTTTCTGATTACTTGGGAATCATTTAGACTATAAATTTAATTATAAAAGTACATAACAACATGAAAAATTTGAAATAAAAATTATTAGTACAATGATAGTACATGAATTAAAAGGAAGAGGAAAAAATCTCTTACCTTAATAGGGATCTCTGAAAAGCATGAGAGGAGATTCTTATGATATTGGTGACACCATGTAATTGTTTTAGGGAGGGATAAGGATATTGACATCATATAATATGGTGTTTTAATGAAGATGAATTGGTGTTTGGGTGGGTATTTATACAAAAATGTTAGGGTAATTATTTATTAATTTCCAAACACATGTATTTGACTCAAAGTAATAAAATAATAGAATGAAAAAACATTCCCTTGGTTTTTTCCAACGGTTTCTATAAAAGAGATGTGGTTTCCAATCATTCATTTGGTTAAGATCCCAACTCATGAAAATAATAATATCTATATTGTAGAAGTAATTCATGTTTGTAAATAATTTTTCTAATGAAAATAAAATAAAAAATGGATTCTTTAGGTTTCATTGTTGGTTTGTTAAATAAATCAAAAATATTAAAAACGCATTATTTTAATATGGAAATATTTTTATGGACGTGTATTACCTTTAAATTATTTATTAACTAACTTTTGGGCTATTAGGATTTCATAATACAACACATATTTATTTTTTATCCAAAATTATGATTTCCTAGAAAAATTTATAAAATAAACTACTGGATAATTTTTTTGAGATGATTTTAAGAATGATAATTATTTTACCAAAATAATTTTCTAAATATAGATTTTTTATTTTTTATAAAAATGTTTTTATCATATAATACTACTTTTCTAGACAAAAATTATATTATATCGACTATAAAAGTAACATGTCACAATAATATATTATATTATGATTTATAATTAAATAAATATTTAATATAAGTTTTTAATGAAAAAAAATTTCCTCCAATACTCTTGTATTTATCAAAAAGGGTGATTTTTTTAAACTATATATATATATATCCAGAAAATATAATTTTTGTTTCTTCATATCAAGATCCATTTTTATAAAATACATTTTACAATAAATAAATAAATATATATATACATATAAATAATTAAATGAGATAAATGTAATTATTATTTCTTTACAAATTCATAATATTAGGGCCAAAACACAAATCCACTTATTACGCCAGGATATTTCATGATGGTTAGGGGTGTGATTGTGGTACATTCATAGGGATTCATTGTGACCATTTTTTGGGATATAATACACATGATCTTGAACTTATCTTGTAACTCATTTTTCATGAGTTTCAATTATTGAATCTCAGTTTGGAATTTGTAACCACCCGAACTGTTATAAATACAATTCCATTATGATTTAATGTTGTATTCTGTAATATGGGTATATAAAACACATTAAAATATATTGATTCATTATATCCCATTTCATTAAAAGAAAATTAATAATATTTACCATTTATGTTATAGCCTTTAAATAGTGATCACATGATTAGTATAAAATTAGGGCTTTATCAAATCCAATTGCCACATATAAAGGATATGATGTCATCATCAATAGGGATTGTACCCTACGAATTCCATTTATCATAGCTTCCATGGTAGAGTGTGTCACTGAAATTTTCCATTGATTAATCCCATAATGTGATCCTACGACGTAATCTTGGGAAAATCCATTTATAGTAGAAATCCTAGCTCATTGAGATCGCGGCTGAAACCATATTTTCTGAATGACCCCATGAAATTCCCAAAATCATGAACATTACTCATAAGGAATAAAGTGGTGTATTATAGGGATATGTACAAAGAACCTATTAAATATATCATGTCCATTATTTTCTAATGAATAGTTAATCTATTTTTAAATCACTTTCTATATTATTTTTAATTTTACAGTATAACACGAATACTATTTTGGGTAATATTCAATTAGATTAATGAATTTATTTTGATAAACTAATTTAACATTGAAATATATAATATTTTATTTAAATTTTATTACTAAATTATGTTTGTTATATATAAATTATCATATAAGTATTATGATGTCAAATGTAATGTTTTGTTGGGGTTCCAAAACTTTTATCGCCAAAACCCCATCATTTCCAAAAAATGTCAGTTAATATTTTTTAATGTAAAAGTTTACATATATAAAAAGTATATAGATATATTTAATATTTATTATGGAATCATTACATTGATATTATCCAATAGTGAATTTTTCATATAAATTTGAGACATTAGAATTTTCAGGTAAAAATTTAATACCATAAAAATATAAGATGTGTTTTATTAAATAACATTGACCCAAAGTGATGTAATTAATACTATAATGGTTATATATTTCTAATTATATGTTTTCCATATAAAATAATGTGTTTTTATATTTATTTTTTAAATTTCATTATGACTTTTCAAATCCTCCATGATATATAAAACATTTTTTAATATTAAATTCATTTCTCTAAAAGTGTGTCTAAAATCCACATAAACAAGGGTCATATTTTGATAAAAATGGACCTCTTTTGAATAAAATAATGGAAAATAGTCCTCTTTGGAAGAAACCTTGGGAAAATTATGGGATGGTCTACAGTTTTGGATATTTTATTTTATATACTCCAAAACCTAAATATTAAAGAAATCCATATCTTTTTTCATATATACCCACCAAAAATCACAGTTATATTCACTAAAATCCTTTTATGATGCCCCTATTATTCCATTATCTATCTATATTCCTCCCAAAGTACCCAAATCTCTTGAAAATAACATTTTCATGCTTTTTGAGTCACACACTCAGGTAAGGGTTCTTTCAATTCCGTTTTTTATTAAAGTAATCTTTATTATCTTATGCATAATATTCTCTCATTTCTAATGTTGGGATATGAAATTACATGTCCCTATTAATTTCCATTTTATTTAAATATAATGATATTCCCCTTCCCCTCTCATCTACCCATTTTTTGAATTTTTTTGTTACATTGTTAGGATTTTAATTTTTTTAAGGAACACACCTATATCCTCTTTATTCAAGAATATTCTTCACTTTCGGCCCTTTATGTTTTGAATTCCAAATTATGGGGTAATTATTTATAACCATACCTATACTATCATTATAATTTAATAATGATGAGACACCCATTTCTCTCTCAATTATCCCTTCCATGAATATTAAAACATCCAGATTATGCTGTAGAAATTTCACTGCGGGAAACCACACCAAAAAAATTGTCTAGTGAATACAATACCGAATTTCTATCATGGGTGTTAACATTTAAGCACAAATACTCAATATTATGGAATATATACAAGTATTTATTCAACAATCCATGCTCATGGAATAAATGTTTATGATGAAAGGATCCATTTTGTATTTTCTATGTGTAACACTTAATCATGAGACTGAAATGAATGTGATATGTGAGAATAGGATTATATAGCACTCGAATGAATTAGGAACTGTTAAGTATCATGGAACAACATGTTTTAATAGGGAGTGAACCTGATTTACTTATGGGACATTTTCTAATATGATGTCATTGTATTCATCCTTGAACTATGATGTAGTGTTTTATGTTGTCACCACATTTCCCAAGTAGCTTTTATGATATCATTCAATATCATTTCTTATAATTAATTTTTATGATTCCAACTATTTATATCCCCCTTGATATGTGTATTTTATAACCATTTTTACCTTATTCCATATTTATACCCTTATTGGGATTTATATCTCTTCTATTTCTTGTGTATTTATTTAGGTTATCCCTTGTTGTTTTAAGTGTGAGCATGTTAAGGGTGATTTCAATAAATATGAGGTTTTTTATGTTGTAAACTATTATGTAATTTATCTAATTCCAAAATAAAATAATCTTATCTATTTTTTATTTTTAATTAATTTAAATTATATGTAATAATTTTTGTGTTAATTTTTAATAATGGTAAGGGTTTTTATGGTTGGTATTATTGAAGAATTTTAGTTATTTTTTGGAGTAGGATTAGAAAACTCTAGCCAACTCCGTAGGGATAAGAATAACTATAAGAAAACATCCCTAAATGTTTGTATGGATATATTAAGTAGTTTATCATAAAAAAAACCTATTTCTTGATACTACAAGTGGATGTTGTTCTTGAAGAGATGTACCTTGGGGTAACAACTTGGATAACATATTTTTTGCCTAACTTTGGGTATTCTAGTAAAAAAATTATCATTGTTGTGCACATATTTTGAAACTCTTGAGGGATATGCTTTTGTATATTCATAATTTCATTACTAACAATTATTAAATTATTAAAAAATTATTCCCATAAGAGTATATGTTATGAAATAGATCATGGAAAACAAAGATTGAAGCCTAGAAATTCATAAGTTAAGGAAATACATGTCTGTTATACGTTATTCGTTTAATTTCATTAAATTCCTCTTTTATGTGTTTGATATTTGAAAAATATTCAACTTTAAATTTTCCTTTTATTCTAGACAATGTCTTTAAATGGAAGAAATCAGGTAAACAATCGATGTGAAGAGGAATTTGATGACTACTCCAACGAGATTCAAAACCTGATGGGAGAAGGAATCATGAAATTCATGACGATTTATTCATGTGCTCCACCTCACAAGGTGCTCCCCTTAGGGGATGTAAATGTGTGATGATTGATAATGAACATCGATTCCCACATCCATTAAGTCCCAGGTTGGAAACTAGAACCGACGGTATAGCAAACAGGCAGATGGGAGGCACTACCCTCTAAGAGAAAAAATGAGGAAGGGAGAGATAATACAGATTCCAACCAAATCCATATTTGAATAAAACAAAAACGAAATACTATGTAGACATATGAAATTTATTGACAAATTACTACAACCAAATGTGGAAAACTACAAGTACCAAAATAAAGTAAAATGGTAGCGACTATGAAACATGAACGCCTCCTACAAAACCCCAAGCTAGTAGTAACCAATCAAATCTCCATCTTATTCCATGTGACCTTAAAGTGTTATATATAACATAGTGTGAGTATAAATGTATACTTTGTAGGATCCTACCCATATATTCTCATGAAAATTTAAATAAAGCATGATAAACCATAGTGAACAACAAGTGAAACCAAATTGACACCTCAATAAGTATATTATGTTCATTGAACCACCATTTACACTCTCACCAAGTATCACATACAAGATAATATATTATAATAAGTAATATCAATGGTACCCCATATACACATCCCAACAGGTTTTCCGCTTTCCCCAAATTTTTCTTTTCTTGGGGATATCTCTCCAAAAAGGCATGCTCGTACACACCTAGTAAAAGTACAAAAACATGCACCTCATAAAAATCCCCACCAAAACCACAAAAGAAAAACTTACCATGTTTTTTGTGTGAGCCACCACATCTCATATAAGGTGTATCATATGTCTAGTATTATACATCAAGCTATCATATCCCATACACCATGTAATCATCCTCAAGCCATCACATCCTATACACATCATACCTATAGTAGTCCATAAGAATCTATATCTAGATTATATGTGTATGAAAATACCACAAGCCATTACATCCCTATACAAACATATATGGTGAAAACTATCTATCATGCTACCAGAAAAAGTAACTTCCAAGAGAAGAGAGAGGAACCAAATGGGGTAGTCATCCGTCCATCCTCCCACATGAATGTTGCGTAAAACACCCCCAGAGCTCAAAATACTTGCTATGTCAGTGGGCCAAAAAAATAGGGTGGTGTAGCATATAGAACTAAAACAATTTCAGGATATAATATATCTCACAACCACACTGTGGGAATAACCTATTCTTAGACTCAACTGTACCGAACGTCTCTCGGACCCCAACTACCACTGCTAATTATAGATATCCTATAAGCACGCAACCATTTAAAGTGCTACATTAAGTTACTTCATCACTATTTATCAGTTTCACTAGTCATTAATTAAATCTATAATCATTAATTAATTTTCATAATTATCTATGTTCCATTACATTATCATTTAAATAATGTTTTATTCCCTCTTGGAACAACTAAACTGATCCCACTACTTCTGAGAATAAAATCCTTAACATTGCATCATAGTAAGCTCCAACCCCATGGGTTAAACAATTTTTTATTTATTTATTTAACAAAATTATAATTTTCTATATTCACAAGAATTCTAGGAAAACATTATAAGCTACCAAAACCAAGGGGCTCAACATGCTGAGTATGCGAACTACCATTCAAGTCATCGCCACCTGTAGCAGGATCATATACCCATCCATCCTCATGAAATCAAACATAGAAATCATGAGGAATACTCCACAAATATTCACCTCTATTAGAGGGAGAGTATGAAATACCAACTACCTCACGTAGTGGGAATATAAAGATGATATTAAAACAAAATATTCAACAAAAATTTTCTTTAATATCAATGTGTAAGACCAAATTCAACCCATTCCTTAATCTATAGTGTCCTTTCCGACACCCATATGCATAAACTGATAAATCCCGCAACTCTAGGTTTCCACTATTTCCACAACCACCGGGTCTCCCTATCCCGAAATACCAAAATAGCCCTCCATTCTAGTCCATCCTCATCTCATTTCACGTCTAGGCCTCCTTACCCCCACAACCACAAACCTCATATAAATAGAATAGCACAAGTAGTAGGAAAAAACATATAAATGAGCTCTCAACCAAAAAACAAGGCATCCATCCTTAACACACAATTATCTCTCACAACTCCCAAGTATAAGTGTAATGACCCAATGATTCATTAATGGAAATCCCTCTTGATCTTATTAAAAGTCTCTTTATGGAAAATCTTTTTATAAGATGTCAACTTCTTTGGTTTTATGTTATGAATTGTGACCATTGTTAATATAGTCGGTGAACAGTGATAACATGATTAGTATAAATATAGGACCTTAACAAATCCAATTTACTCAGACAAAGGAAGTGATGGCCTCATCCAGTAGAATTGCCCCATACGAAGCCCATTTGTCAGATCTCGGAAAAGAGGTTGCATTTTTGGGCTTCGCCCTTGACCAAGCCCAAGATGAGCTTAATCATGTAAAGCTCGAACGTGACCATCTACGGGAAAAGTAGAAGTTGATTGATATTACCACTCGAGCGATGTTATCCGAGCCGCCCCAGGAGTCTGTCACCATCGCACACCTTACCCTTAGGTCTTATGCGGCTGTTTTAAGGGGTTATGTAACAAATAATTAATACTATGTTCATGTATATTATTTTTGTATGAATACAATTTCTTGTCATTTTTGATACATTGTAAATAGTTTTTAAAGTACAAACGGTGTTTTTAGTTATTATTTAATTAATAATTAAATTTTATTTAATTAAGGGATTTTTGAATTAAATAATATTTTAATAAAATATTATTATTAATATTAAATTAATTTTTATTAAATATAAAACATCTTATAATTTTATGAATGCAGTTAAAATTTATTATTAAGGTTTGAAAGCCATTTTTTGTCAAAACCCGTGAATTTTCGATAAATGGCAGTTTTTATTTTAAAAGTGAAAATTAACATATTTAGAATTTTTTTAGATAAAATAAATGTCATTTTTGGAATCAAGACTTTGAAATTATCCAACGGTGAATTTTTCATAATTTTCGGAGACAGTCAAATTTTTGGGTAAAAATTAAATACTGTTTAAATATATAATGTGTTTTATGACATCATACTGACCCAATGGTGATGTAATAAAATACCATAATCCTTATGTTCGGCCAATATATGTTTTATAATTAAAAAAATGTGATTTTTTTTGTTTTACTTACTTTTCAAAACATTAATGGACCCCTCAAGACATATTCAACACTTTGCCTTTTTAAATTAATTTCCATGGGAGTGTGACTCACCTCAAAATAAGAAACCTTATTATTTTAAGAAGTTCGGACTTGAGCCATATAAAATATTTTTTTCCTCTTACCTTTTCCAAAAACCATGGGAAAAAACCATGGGATGGTTTGTGGTTTGGATTAATTTAATGTAAGGGGACCCAAAACTAAATAATAAATAATTCCCTCACCTTTCCTATATAAATCCACCCAAGCTACCACTTCCTCCTCACTCAAAGCCCTTGGAGTTCATCCAACCTCTGCCCAACTCTCTCTAGAATCCTCCCAAGGTTCCCCAAGCTCCCAAGAAGCCTCTCACAAGCCTCTCTCTAGCCTTTGTAAGCACACTTCCAAGTAAGGGGTTTTTCTTCCTTTCTCATTTTTGTCAATTTTCTTTAAGTTGTATTGCTCTTTTAATTTAAATTATGAATGTTGGGGTATGGATTAACACCTCCCCCATACTTCCCTGTGATTTTTTTAATAATGGGAGTACTCTTTATCTCTCATTAAATGCCTCCCAGTTACACCTGTTACTATGCCGAAATTCCGAAAGGAACTTCTCTCTCCTCTTTTACATTCAAGCAATACATTTGTGTCATGAATCTAAATTCCATTAAAATTGTTGGGAAATGTATCTATTTTACATCCTTACTTTCCATTACATATAAATAATATGTGGAACCCCTTTCTCTCTCATCATCCTTTTTTTATGAATTCTTATGTCACACTGTTACGCTGCCGAAATCGCACCGATTTTCTAAGCCAATGTCATTGTGTAGTGAATACCATGCCCATTTTTCCATCAAGGGTATTCACATTTATGCACATTTACATAATGATTGTACAGTTTCATGTATTAATTCCACATTCCATTATCGTGTAATAAATTATTATGTTTTATGAATCCATGTTTTATGATCCATGTGGCACACTTATGCATGAAATTAAATGTTTAAGAAGGGTGCGCCCTTATAGCGCTCCAATGCATTGGGTAAAGTATAGTATCATGATATGTCATGTGAAATGAGTGTTGAATCATGCTAATTCAAGTGTAATGAGGGTTTACTTGTGCTTCATGTTCAATGAGGGTTTACTCATGCTTTATGGGCAATGAGCCTTGGCTCATGCTAAATCCATGTTAAGTGTTGTTGCCACATTTCCAGTTATGATTATCATGCTTTATCAAGCCTTTATGTTCATGTTTCTTTTATGCTCTGTTGATATGCCTATTATCTAACATGTATTGTACTCATCATGTTATTTCATGTGTACTCCCTTACTGGGCTTTATAGCTCACCCTTTTCTTACGCATGTCCTCAGGTTATCCCATGCAATGCTAAGTACGAGAGAATGTAGTGGTCATGTAAAATAAGTTTTCAATAAATATGTTTTATTTCATGTTTTAAGTTTTTATGTTATGATCCTAATCCCCAAAGACACTAAACCTCTAGATCTTCTTTTTTGTATCAAGTGATGTTTTATGTAATAAATCATGTTTTAGTTGTAATAAAAAGCCTGGATGTCATAATAAGTCACATGTCCATTACAAGAAAGCAGGCAACTGAGGACCTAAAAGGCAGTATCTCTATCAAAAATCTAGTTCTTATTCTTTCTTGAATTGACTAATTCATTATTAAAAGTTTCTAACTATTTATAACATTAGAAACAAGCTATCATAATATATCAACAATTAATTAACCAATTAATTTATCGTGCCTTTAATAATTTATCAATAAGAATCAACAAGCTTCATTTTCACTAAACAATTCAATTTTATATGCATATATTCATCAGTTTTATCAACATAAAATTATAACAATAATAAATGGATTCATTAAATATGATTCTTTAACCAATTTGAAAATTAATTACCACTTTACATTCTTTACCAATTTCCATTAATAACGTCATTCTACTCCATGAAAATAATAAATATCACACAATCTATAAAATCAAGAGACAAATTGTTTTCATAGTACAAAACAAAAAAATCACTAACCAATCAATGAAGAATTCATTAATCAAGTCCACATATATAAGTCATTTTCATTGTGGTCATAGGGGATAAATCATGCTAGATCTATGATTTCACATATCTAAATAGAGAATCATTGAATCCCTTATCTCAACGGTTTGTTGATGTTCATCGCACAATAATTATTCAAATCAACAGATCACAATCACCTCTCTTGTAATATTTCCTTCCACCTGATGTTGTTGTGGTATAACAACACCCACTATCCACTAATAAATCATCATTATAAACATGGATATCATGCACCATAACATGGAAAAATGAAATGGGGGAAACATATCAAATAAACAACAATGAACTGAGGTAAATCATACCATATTTCGAAGATAGATGGCTGCTGATCGATGGAGGGAGACATGGATTGATCCATGATGAAGAAATCCCTAAAAATATGAATATATGGTGGCCAGGTCTCTTATATTCAAGGGAGAACTACTGTAGCCATAGGCTATGGAAAAAAACATAGCGGTTAGAAAACACTTAAAATATACATTACTGATTCAATACATGACATTTAATCCACTTTCCTATCATTTATTTCGACAAGGTCGAGTTATATAGAAAAACATGACCCTAGAATGATTTATTTTAATTTTCTGAACCCAGTGTATTTGATGCCGTGAAACCCTCTTTCACGCTGTGTCAAATTCAGAATGTTGTGAAGCATTCCAAGACAAACCATGAAAAAACTTCTCCAATCATGTACTTAAGTTACACAAAGTGTAATCCCCCTTACCTTCTAGATTATTTGATAACAATCTTCTCCAAAAATTATATGATCCACCTATGAGGAGATTAATCTTCGAAAACATGTAAAGGGTTGATCCAAGTTCACCCAAGTACTTACATTATATACCTATAAAAACATTCACATCCCCAAGAATTCAAAACCTTCATTGATAGGAAACAGAAATAATTCATCCAAATAGGAATCCCATGAGATTTGTCGCATGAATTCCCTACCAAAGGAGCTCACTGAATCACTATATGAACAATTTCAATACCATGAAACAACCACAAACATCTCTAAAACTCTCTCCCATATGAGATACCACTCAAAATACATAAATCTACAGCCAGAAATAAGAGAAATCCATCTATAAATATAAAGGGTCTACAACCACCAAACAAACAACATTACAAGAGAAGAGTTAAACCTCAACCAGCTCAGTGTACTGAGAATGTATCTCTAACTCATGTTCCCAAGTACTCTCCTCCATGCCACTATTCCACCATAAGACACCAACCCAGGGGATGGAAAGCCTATGAAACACCTTCTCATGGAAGTTAGAGATCTCTATATGAAACTCCTCGAAGGTCATATCATTTTCAATATTGGTATCTCCCTAATCGATAATGTGAGAGTAATCATAAAGATAATGATGAAGCATCAAAAAATTAGAAACATTTTGTATATAGATCATATGCGAGGGATGTGCCTTCTAGTACGTCTCTACTCTGACATGAGCCAATATGTAGAAATTCCCAAAAAAATAGTGAGAAAGCTTTCTACCATGACCAAACCGTAACTTCCCTCAATGAGGAATCAATTTCAACAACACATGATCCCCAACCCCATATTCTAGTGGTATCCTCTTATGATCATAAAATGAGTTATGATAATCTTGTGCTACATTCATCCTCTCGTGAATCACCTAAACCATATCTATCGTATTCTTTACCAGTTTCAACCCCAGAATTCTTTACACTCTGAACCTAGTCTAGCATATTGAAGACTAGAAAATTTGCCATATAGGTCTATAAATAGTTCCATACCTATGGTAGAGTGTTAAAATTTGTTCTAAGAGAACTCTACCAAAGGTATTTGCCTCATCGATGAATGTCTATAATATAGGACTTAAGAGGGGTACATGTCTTCAATATTCTAGATAGTTCACTCTTTCTAACCATCTGTCAACAGTTGAAAATTTTATCTAAGGTATAGTTGAAAACCAGAAGCATACTAGGGACATTTCCACTTCGTGGAGGTAAAATGATGATCTCTATTGGAAATGAACATCCTTGGGACTCTGTGGAGTCTCACCGCCTCCTTTAGATATTTCCTCAAAAAAACAACCACTAATCTGGACTCCATGATTATATTGAAGTGATATTATTTCATCTAGAAATCCAATACAACCCATATAGCGTCATAGCCTCAAAGCGCATTGGGTATACTTGTAAAAAAGTACATCAATATGTCCTCTCACTTCAACTAAGGAACATATTACACCTGTAGAAAACCATCAGGAACACGGTTCCCAACATTCACCCTATTCAAGACCAAGAATAGAGACACAAACTCTTCAAATACAAACATCAACCTAGACCACCAAAACATACCTCTCAAATAAGGGTATGTATTTGTCACACCATTATGTACCGGTAATTTTGTACTCTAGAACTCTCTAAGAACCATCTCACATGATTCCAAATGATTCAAAATCCGTCCCTTAAACAACACATGATGTTGTTCATGCTCAGACAAACCATCAAAGGTTCCACAACAAACAAATCAGTCTCTCTATACGTCCACCTAATGACCCCCCAACTAGACTGTTCCACATTCTGCAACATAGATGACAACACCGTCATCTAAAAAACACAACCCATTCCCCCATCTTCTTGCATATCCATATTGAATGCTGAAAATCATCCCTTACTCTCTATGAATCACCAGATTCATCCACTACATCACAACATGACTTCCAAGTCAAAAAATTTCCCATAACATTACCCTTTGTAGGTGTATATGAAATTTCAATATCATAATCCTGGAAGAAATCAATCCAAAAATGTTGTCTCACATTAATTTCACATTTCGAGAAAATGTACCTAGAGATTTTATGATCTGTGGTGACCACAAAGAATTCACTAATGTGGAAATGCCTCCACAAATTCAGAGAAAAATCACTACTACCAACTCCAGATTGTGGGTAGAATTATTATGCTCATGGGGATGCAACTGACAAGACCCATAAGTAACAACTGATCTCTGCATCATTAGAGCACAACCTAACCAATACATAATGAATCAAACAAAAAATAAAACTGAAAACCTTATGCTGGAAAATAATGAACCAGAGTACTAACCAACTTCTCTTTCTGATTCTTGAAAGCATCGTGACATAAATCAGTCCATATAAACAATTGATCCTTCTGGGTCAAATCTATTAGAGGGGTTTCAACCCGAGAAAAATAATCTATAAACCTCATGTAATATCTTGTGACAATAAGGACCTTACCAGATCTACCACTATCTTGAGGCTATGCAAGAAAAAAACTCTTACCATCAATAGATCCATAAAAAAACTCTACTGGGACATAACATGCCCCATGAAACGGACTTCTTGAGCCCAAAACTGGAACTTTGGAAATATCCCAAATAGCTAATGTCGACGAAGAACTCCCAAAATAAAAATTAGATTCTATTCCTGAACCTCAATAGATGTTTATTACACAAATATTTCATTGATGAATACCAAGAAAAAAATATCCAGGATCTCACGAAAAACTTCTTTCATTAACCACATGAACATAGCTAGAGCCTTCACCACACCAAACGACATCACAAAAAAATCATAATGCCCATGATGACAATGGAAAGAAATTTTCAGGATATCCTCATCCTTCACACACATCTAATGATATCATGACCATAAATAAATCTTTTAGAACCAACTTAAACACTTCATTTGATTGAATAAATGAAAAATGAATGGAAGAAGATATTGGATCTTCACTATAACATTGTTCAAGTGACGATAATTGATACACAACCGCATATTTTCGTCACTCTTCATGAAGAAAAAAATGGTTATCCCCACAGTGAAACACTCGACAGATATAAACCACACTACAATAGACCATTGAGTTGTAAATGTATCCCTCTTAGCATACAAGGTTACATCTTATACCGATAAAATGAGACAGGAGACATGCCTCACTATAGTTCGTTCTAGAGCATGATCTCCCTTTGAGGTGGTAATGCTACAAAATATTCTGGAAAGTCATCAAGGTACTCTGCTACATCCCTAGGAAACTCCAACTGTTGAACATCTAAGGAAATCAACATCAAATCAGACATTAAGGATGATATATGAGGAACATGCGTATGACCCATATGTGGGTCTCACTTGCAAAAAAAAACACTACTGGATCTCCATAAACATCTTAGAAAACAACCTTCCTTCAAAATCAGTCCATAAGAACCTTTAATAAATAAAACCAATCCATGCAAATGATTAAATCATATGGTTTTATTCATAAACATAGGAAATATCCTAAAAATTGGTGCTCAGCACTATCTCATAGTCTCTACATAATTCAAAGAAGTCAGCTCGATCTCCGACTAGCATAGTCAACACCGGGGGAACTAGAATCCTCTTAACCACATGTAAAATGAAATGGACTAGGGAATGTGATATGAAGGTGTTTGTCACTCCATAATCAATCAAGGAATTCAACCAAGTAGAAAACAAGATAAGGGTACCTCGAACGGAGTCAGGATCTCCTAGATCTCGAAATTATAATGCATAAAGTGACCCCAACCCACCTCATGTTCTCTCTGAACCTACTGGAGACCACCTCTATGGCCAGGCTCTACTCTCTTGGGATGGGGACCATCTTGAAGCTATCATCTGCCTACCCCCATCAACTCTCTTCTTATACAAAGATGGTGAAACCTACTACTACTCCCTCAGCTCGAACTACCTCAATATAGGAACCTAGATTAGATCACCTAAGTCACACCAAATACTTAGAATGTTATAGAACTATCGTTGATGATGACCTACAACTCCATAATAAAAAATAACCTGATCCCACAAAATGGGACTAAGAAACACTTCCATAAGAGAAATGAGATATTGAGGCATGGGACCTCCCCTAGCTGAACCAAAACTCTTCTTCCTTGAAAACTAGGAACTCGTGACCATAACTCTCCCTCGTGGGGGATCATGACGACTCCACTCTCATGATGGTCTAGATCTTAATAATTTCCTCTTGATGACCTAAGGTGTTTCCAGAAACTTGAGATATTTATTCATCCAAAAAAGGGTGTCCTAGATATTGATATCTAGATTAAATGCCTCCTCGAAATTCCATACACTGGCCTCCTTATTTGGAGATAAGTCTGAATCATATCACAGAAGGTTCCTAATATGGATTCAAAACTCTCTCACCCTAGATATCCCTATAGAAGGGTAATAATATCCTATAGACTGGTCGCCTTAGCAATTAAATAAAACATGACTCTGAACTGGTCTCATACCTCCTCCTACAAGACTATCGACTCCCCAAGATGTCCATGGAAAATGAAACATCATTTCCTTATAGCTCCACATAGCATTGAGACATCCAATAGTACCCAGTTTTCCGTTCAAGTCGATATTGAAATGAAGGATATCTCCACCTCGTTGAACTAGAATTCCATGAAAAAATCTAAAACATATCCCTCATACCTTTGCAGACTCTAGAACAAAAACTCTCAGACTGCCATCCTCCAAGATTCATCAATGTCAACCTCTAGTCGGTGGCAATCATCTAGAGTACCGTAGTGAACATCTTCTAAGAGAACCAAATAAAGAATTAAAGCTGGAGCCATACCTACAAATGAAAATAAATTGTACACCTAAACCTAGAATATGAAATACGTTAACATTAATTAATTGTTTTATTTTATTCATTTTAGGTTAAACAATCCCAAGTATTACTCATTAAAACACAAGCACAAAGAAGAATGATGAATGATCCTTTAATATGTCCATATCCTAAAATATGTATCACCTCATTTAGTAGCCACCGGAAACTTAATGGTCTATACATTGGATCACAGGGGGCCCTAAATACCTTTGTCTTAGCTGGTCTAAAGTATTTATAGCACTTTATAAACATAGATGAAACCATTTCCCTACCAACCCATTCAACTTCATTTATTCCTAACTCCAAACTCCATCCTATCCCTCAACCAAACAATTTTTACCACTATTTCATGACCCCTTCCCCACAAGATGTACCCCTCTTAGGGTGGTAATGTGAGAATATAGATAATGACCCCCTGAGTCCCGCATCCAATTGGCCCTGAGTTGGAAACTATCATCGAGGGTATAAACAACACAAAAATGGGATGTATTTCCCTCTAAGAGAATTCATGTGGAAGATATAAAAAAGATACATTCCAACAATGTTGGAAACTCATCCCCTAAAATGTATTACATTTATTACAAAACTGGTGTTTATTCTATCTTGAATGGAACGATTCATTATTCACATGTTCCAAATACTAGAAACCTCTGCAACAAGATATTACAAGATATCACATATTAATTAATTAATTAATTTATCATTACATTAACCATTTATTACCAACAATCAACATGCTTTGGTTTTATTAACCAATTAAATTATACATGCATATATGAATCAATTTGATCAAAATCATATTACGACGACAATAATCAGATCCATTAAGCATTCATCTTTTACCAATTCCCCTATTAATTATCAAGTAATTCCATATTTACATTGTTTACCAAATTCCATCATAAAAAACATGCTCTTTCAAGAAATGAATAGATATCACACTATCCATCAAATCAACACAAAATATGTTATCAATGAACAAATAAACAACATCACCATGTGATCAAAACCAATTTATTTTATCTATTACATGTATTTAATTAGATAAATTTCAATGTTTTACCAGGGGATAACCCATACTATATCCATGATTTTGCATAAGTAAATAGAGAATCATCGAATAATCGACCTCAAAATGTTTTTTTGACATTCTTCACACATGATCATATTTTTGTGACCTCTCCCGCAACAACTCCATCGACCAAAGGATGACACAACACAACCGCACGAACCAACCACAAATAAACAATCATTAGAAAAATGGAGATAATGTGTCATCACATGGAAAAGAAAAACATGGGGAGATGGATCAAACAAACCACAAGAACTAAGGTAGATCAAAACTTTTATCATAGACATATTTCTATGTATTGAAGGAGGGAGCGGAGGATTGATCTGTGATGAAGGAATTTCCCAGATGATGAAGAGAGGGTATCAAGGTCTCATGTGGTCGATGGAGAGCCGATGTAGCCATATGTTTTGAAAAAAACAGAGCATCTATAATACAATGAAAACATATAGCGTCGGGGAATTACATGATGTGTAATCCCCCTTCACATCATATAATTCCTTGAGGCCGAGTTCCACTAGAAAACACATCACCTTGATGCTTTATTTTATTTTTGAGAACGTGAAGTATATAAAATTTTGAAACCCTCTTTCACATCATGAAAACATATTCACATCACAAATATTTCCATTAAAACCCATGAAAAATGATTTAAATTCATTTAATGTAGTTAGACGATGTGTAATCCCTCATTTATTGCTTCAACTAAACTGAACATCTCCAAACCACTTCCAAGAAACCTCCGAGCACTTTGATCATTTTTCAATATGTAAAGGGTTGATCTATGTGGATCCATGCCCTTACAAATTCTATATGATCTGACTTAGGCTCTAAATAAAAATCTGAATATATAAGAGTGTCTAAATCCACCTAAGAGATAACAAGAAGCAATCAAAAGATTAATGCGACAAAGGACTCTGACATTTAATGGGTCATCTGATCCCTTAATTGTGAATAATGGATAAACATCAATGTAAATATTTTATCATCCATCCATGTTCCAAACAAGAGAAGGTTGTGCTAGTTGTTTATCTTATGAATGGTGAAACTGATTTGTGGTGGACATTGATGAAAAATAATAATCATAGGGAAAATATTGAAGCAATGGGGTTTAATTATTTCTAAAAAAATAATTTTGATAAATATTTTCCTTTAAATATCAATCTTAAAATGAAAATGGATTTTTGTTACCTCTAGAAAAAAGATGGAATAAGAATTAGGGAATTCTAGGAAAAAATCACAAGACATTTATTGTACTCCTCCATATTTGTTGTTAACCCCAAATTCAATGTTGATGAATTCTTCAGTGGGCTAAAACATAGTTAACAAAATTCCTTGGTGATCTGTGACTTGGATGGATATGAATAAATTATATGTTGTGACATCCAAATCGAAAAGAAGATCTGTGATTCTTAGATTTATCATGGGGATATGAAGATTAAGGTGGAGTTTAATTACGGTAGTCCAATAGAGAGATCAAATGGTACCATGAAATTCTCACACCCCACATGTCCATGGTTGAGAACAGAGCACCTTGAAAATTTCTTAACGGTGAAGATGCAATTGTTTAGGTGCGGGATGGATGGGTACATAGCCAATGAGTTTCAATAGGAGAAACCCTGTACATCGATAGAATAATGGAATTCTATAATCCACACTCAATGAATTGTTTATTTCTACACCTATAATTAACCATTTTACTATTAAAAAAATGTACTCTACTAGGGTTTTTCTAAGACAACCAACAACTAACAACACGGTTAGGGAATGCTATTTACATCACTACTTTAAAAGTGAATCTCAGAAATGATGTGGGGAAATGTATACTTTTTATTAATTTAAAAATATAAAACATACATTTTTATTATGGTTATATGAATTACATAATATAAAAAATATTTATTATCACTGTGAAAACACCATCACAAATCTTGGAAGTGGATATTTGGATGAAAACCGAAAAATAGTAAAAAAATTGTATCCCAAGTATATAACTTCTCCCCTATCAGGGTATTTGGGTTTAATTTACTATAGAACATTTCTATACTCAATTTGGTAGAATTTGATAAAAATTTAGGTATTGTTTGGATTTTAATATATAGATCCAAAATATCGTTTCTCAAAAAGGAAATCACTATCCATGTTGAAAATTCTTCTCAAATTCTGTACAAACAAATGTCGAAGGATGAGGCTTATTTTTTGTCATCATCTCAAGCATGGATATTATTGGAAAGAGAGTATGAATATATAACTCCGATGATTGAGTCAAATGAATTGACCTTCCTTTAATACATTCCTTTTATGAAGGGAATATAATAATGTTTTTATGATGTATTTTCTAACCTTGCTCCTTTCAAAGAGGTTGATATTTCAATCATGATTATAGATGGGGAGTTAACATTATCCAAGACTCCGTATGGAATAGATGTTGTTGAATGTTAGTAGCCAAAGAATAACTACAGGGCGACGTTGATAATAGGTTCATATACCCTGGTGCTTCACTATAGGAGAACCGGTCCTCTTTACTAAGAAGAAGGATAGGTAAATGTGCTTTTGTATCAATTATCGTGAGATCATCAATATCTCAATAAAAAACAAGTATCATATTCCTTGTATTGATGGCTTTTTCAAACAGCTATGTGGAAAATAATACTTCATAAAGGTGGATCTATGTTTGGGATATAACCATGTTACGGTAAAGAAGGAGGATATCCCCCAGACTACTTTTCATTCAAGGCATAGGCACTATGAGTTCATAGTGATGGATTTTGAGATCACTAATTCTTCATAAATCATTATTAACATGTTGAAAAGGGTATTTATGGATTTCATAAAAAAATATTTAGTATTATTTATATATGATATTCTAATATACTCCAACATTAAGGGGGAGAATGAGGATCATCTTTGCACTATGCTAAAAACCTTAATAAAGGAGAGGATTTATACAAAGTAAAATAATTGTGAGTTGTGGTCGAATTATGTCTCTTTCATGGGACATATAATCACAATCCACATGATATTTATGGACCCTTTAATGATTGAATCAATTAGAGGATGGTTGAATCCAATATCTATGATATATATCGATAGTTTCTATATATTATCTGCGTATTATTCCCAATTTTTTAGATATTTCTCATTGTTTTAGGACTTTCATACCATGATAACATAGAAGTGAGTAAAGTTTAAAAGGAACGATGAATATAAGGATAGCTTCACGGAGTTGAAAAGTAGGATTGTCACTACCCTTGTCCTTGCACTACCCATATGTGGACAATATTTTCTAGTATTCAACGATGCTTCCAAATATGGAGTGGGGTTGTATGTTAATGAAAAAGGAAAAAATTATCAAATGATTCAAGACAATTGAACGTTCAAAAAGAGAACAACCAAACCAATGATCTATATTTGGATACGGTTATCTTCAAATTGAAATTATGGTTGCATTACCTCTTTGGGGAGAAGTGTGAAATATATACAGATCTCAAAATCCTTAGTTATATATTCACACAAAAAGAGATAAATATGTTCCAAAGAAGAAGGTTGGATATGGTCAAACACAATGACAACCCAATCCTCTGACTTCCTCATAAAGATAATAAATTGGAAAATTCTTTAATCAGAAAGGATATACATGTGAATCATAAATAATGGAACATTATCAATCCTTTCACAAATAATGGCTTGACCATATATTATCAAGGGGATTAAGGATTCTCAAAGAGTATATGATATAATTTAGATGAAATGGTATTCTAGAAGGAAAGGAAAATCCTAATAGTTCAATTTTAATGTCGAAGGTGTTGTAAGATTTGGTTCGAGATTATGTACCATTAAAAATTATGTTATGGGAGTTATTGGATGTTGCACATATCTCTTCATTCTCCATCCACATGGGAAGCAAAAAGATGTATTGAGATCTATGTGATCACTATTTTTTGGTTAATATGAAGAATGAGATTCTGTAACATACATGAAGATGTCTTAAATGCCTGAAACTGAAAGAGGAATGGAAAAATTCCAAGGGGATGATGCGAAAATTACACATACCTACCTGGAAATTAAAAAACATTACCATGGAAATTGTTACAGATATTCAAAAGACATAAACGGGAATAATTCTATAGTGGATGTGGGGGATTGTATTACAAAGACTACACACTTAATTTCAATAGGAGAGGAAATTTCACTGGTTCTACTCTCAGAGATATACATATGGGAAGTGGTCAAGAGGCATGGAGTACCACTATAAACTGTATCTAATTGAGATACAAGATTCACCTCTATATTTTGGAAAAAAATTCAGCATTCTATAAACACTTATTTAAACTAAAACATGGCTTATCACCCTTAAACTTATTTCCAATCGTATAAGACTATCCATAAAATTGAGGTCATGTTTAGATCAAGATCAATTGACCTCCATGGAAGATGGGATCAACATATTCCATTGGTAAAGTTCTTTTGAAGAATCATTTTCCACTCAAGTATCAAAATGGTTCCCTATAAAGCACTTTATGGGAATAGGTTTAGGACACCTGCTTGTTATGATAAATTTGGTGACTGAAAACTTATAGGTCCTGAAATGGTTAAGGAAGTTGTGGAAATGTTATGACCATTCAGAGAACATCAATGTTGCTCATAGTCAAAAAAATAGCTACGGTGACAATCATTGATGAGTCATATAGTCTGATGTCGGATACACGATATTCCTCTACAAAAAATCCATGGAAGAAAGTGATGATTTTTTCTAAGAATGTAAAGCTGAGTCCAAGATACATCGGCCCCTTTGCCATCCTTGATTTCATAAGAAGGTGGAAATTTAACGTGAACTCCTAAATAACCAATCTTGAGTCCATGATGTATTCCATGTATGACTCTTGTGGAAGTATGTACCTGACCCCTCACATGTAACCAATCCAAATGTGGTGAAATTGGATAAATATCTTTCATGTGAGGATCATCCCATGAAAATCATTGATCCAGGAGAAAAAGTTCTACGAAATAAAAAATGCACCTTGTTAAAGTGCTGTAGAGAATCCAAAAGTTTTAAGAAGCAATGTGGGAACTAGACGAAGTGATAAGATAGAATTACCCTCATATATTTTAATAGTGTGAAATGAAAATGTTGAGGGTGAAATTTCTCATGGGGGGAATATTATGATGACCCGAAATGTTATAAATAAAATTCCATTATGATTTAATGGTCTATAATGTAATATGGTTATAAAAAAAATCATGCTCTTATTTTGTTTCATAATATCAACCTGGATTAAGAATATTTTTAGGAATATTTACCATTGATAATCTAGCCATTAAACACTGATCACATTATTATTATAAATATAGGGCTTCAAATAATATAATTGAAATAGAAAAAAATTGATGGCCGCACAAAGTAAGAGTGTTCCATATACAAATAATTTATTAGGGATTATGATTTTGGTAGAATCGCTAGTATTGTCACTCCAACAAATCTATGACGAGATCTAACAGATTACACAATAGTGATCCCATTTATGGGAGAATTTCATGCTAATCGAGATGATGAAAAAAAAACATGTTTTCCGAAAAACCCCATGAATGTCCCACCATCACACACCTTAATCTTAGCATGTGAGCTAATGTATTAAATGGATATGTATCAAGACCCTAGAAAATTTTGTTATGTAAATTATTTGATAATGAATAATAAATATATTTTTTCATCAAATTAAAAATTAATTTTATTTTTAATATATAAAATAAATAATATTTTTGGGAAATATTAAATTCATTTAATGAATTTAATTTCATCAAATACTATATTTTTTTATTACATAATACATTAACTAAATATTATTATGAAATAACTTTTATTAAATATAATTGATCATATTTTTTTTGAAGTCAATTGTAATTTTTTGTTACAGTTCAAAAAATATTACTACCATAAACCAATCATTTTTAATAAATAATAATAATTCTTTTTAAAATTAAAAATGTAAATATTTAGACAATTTTTTAGATAAAATTAATATATTTTTTGGAATAATAACATCGAAATTATCATATGGTTAATTTTTTATAATTGTCTAAGATTTGAATTTTCGGGTAAAATTTATATACCGTATAAATATACGGTGTGTTTGTTGAAATCATAATGATCGAAAAATGATGTAATAAATAATATAATTGGTATAATCATCAAATTATATGTTTTACATTTAAATTAACGTTATTTTATATTTATTTTTTTATGGATTTCTGAATCTTGCAAAACATATACTATATTTTGTGATTTTAAATTCATTTCAATAATAATGTAACTCACCTCCACATAAGAAATTATAATAATTTAATAAGTTCATCCCTTATCCTTATAAAATAGTGATGAAAACATCCCTTTGGTATAAACCTTATTAAAACCCCCATTGGATAGGTTGTGGTTTTTGAATATTGTACTTTGTAGAGTCCAAAACCAAAATATTAAACAAATCTCTCTCTTTTCCTATATAAACACACTCTTGATCACGTTTATCATCACTCAAAATCCATGAAACACATAATTAAACATCCCTACTCTCTCTATAATCCTCCCAAAACACCCCAATCTTTCAATAATCCCCTTTTAAAGATTTTTTATTCAAACACTCAAGTATGAGTTCTTTCTTTTCTCCTCATTACTCTATGTCTATTTAGTATGTTATGCCTTCAATTTTATCCATCATAATTTTGGGATATACCTTTACATGTCCATATTATAAATTATTTTGGTGAAAAAATAATTGGAGTCCTCTTTCCTTATCATCAACCTATTTTATGGATTTTTATGTGATGCATTTAGGCAGTAGAAATTTCATAAGGGAACCTCTCTTTCTCCTCTTCATTAACGAATATTCATCATTTTATGACCTTATATTTTCAACATCCTAAAAATTGGGTATTTTCTAAAACCTTCCACAAACAATCATTATGTTTAATAGTTTATTATAGACCCATTTTTCTCTCATTAATTTCTTCCATGAATATTTACAGTTCCCCAATATGATGCTAAAATTTCACATTGCGAATATGTGGTAGAACAATTGTGTTGTGAATATTATACCCAATTTATATAATTGGTGTTCACATATATTCACATTCAATCATTATTATTTAGTATTTGTATTTATATACTCCATAATCCATTTACATGAAATAAAATATGATATTGAGTGGATACATTTTGTATGATCCATATAAAATACTTAAGCATGACATTGAAATAAAAGTAGTGGGTGCAGCTGAAATTATATAACGCTCTAATTAATTGGGTAATTCTTAGTATTCTAATACATCATGTGGGGATAGATAGTGAACCAGATCCATTTATGGAACTTTATCCATTATTATTTCTTCAACGGTATCCTTCACCTATGATGTAGTGTTTTAAGTTGTTACCACATTTCCCATGTAAACATTATATTATCATGTCTTATCTTTCATGTTTATGACTCCTACTCATTGTATTCCCCTTGACATTCATGTTTTACACCATGATTAACCATATGTCATACATATTCCCTTACTGGGATTTATAACTAATCCCTTTATTATGTATTTCTTCAGGTTATCTCTTGTAGTTTTATATGTGATAATGTTAAGGAAGATTTAAATAATTTCATTATTTATTATGATATAAATTTTTATGTAATTTATCTTCTTCCAAAATAAATTGGGATTATCGGTCATTCTATTTTAATTAAGTGAAATTTTATATAATGAGTTTTGTGTTAATGTTTAACAAATGGAAGGGATCTTATAGGCCTAATCAAAGGAAAATCCTAGTGATGTCATCTCCCTAAAAAACATCTATAAACAGGCTAAATATGGTATATTTCAAGTAGTCAAGTTCTTATCTTCTTCATAAAATGTTAGTTAGATCTTACCAAAACACTTAGTGTATATTAATGGTAATGGTAACTATATAAAGGTAATATTATCATTGGTTATTATATATAAAAAAGATACATGGAAACATATATGAAGAAAATGGGATTGGGATTTAAAACACTTCATTACCAATCAATGTAACTTTGTCATCACCATCTATGGACAACTATGCACAAATACTGAGGATCTCACTTGAGTAATTTACTGACAATAATTAAAGAAAAATATTAAATTATTCTATTTGACTATGTGTTTGCTAGAGATTATTAAATGGTGATAGTTGATCGAAGGAACTAATGAATAATACCACTAAATAATCCACACATACATAGAAAATCAATGGGAGTATCGATCGTCAAATTAAATGTCCTACCATTGAGATCTGATTATTCCTTTGACATCTCCACTTTCACTGTTACAACAATTTTTTTAGTCCAGGAAGGATATCTCACGCCAATTACTGGAATCAATATCGTATATCTATATGTTATGGGAGATATGAGAGAGGGGATATAAACTTCATGTAATGAATATTGTTCGGAAAGAGAGCTTCCCCCTATATAAATAGTGAATCATGAAATACATAGAATTTTATCAACGGTCTATGATATTTTTTCCCACTAAATAATCAATGAACAACATGTTATAACAAACTGACAATGACATAAATAATATCGATATTTTTATTAGTTTCTTGTAATGTAATATAATATAATACATGAGAAAATAAATTCATTTGCTTGACTTATCATTACAAATAAAATTAAGCAATCCATGAATATTAAAATAATATTCATTCATTAAATATCATTTAATGACTTCACATAATAACATATGAATAATTATAATAAATAAATTCAATTATAGTAATTCTAAACTAGAATAATATTGAATTTTTATGAGATGGTGATTTTTTATTCTTACATGTTTTCTGGACCCCATGGTGGTTCCCACCATTTCTAATACTCTTAGTTATTATTATATGAAATGCGTCACAATAAAATTTGAGTTTAAAACTCTACTCCATTGTCTTGAGAGTAGTTAATACTATTCATTGACCAGATGTATAGTCTATAAACTTATCAAAGATCTTAATTACAATATTATTATTCATATAGAAGGAAACATTTAATGAACATATGTTACAATATAATCTCTTTGTCTCATGATATATTATACAGAAGGATTCACACATTTATCATAAACCAATATGGTTTTGTTTTTTATTGGCCTATTGTGATGACTATTCATTCTTCTACCATGGAAAATGATTTATTGAAGGTATTCTCATAGTCATCTACTTGGATCAAGATACCAGTTTCTTTTAGAATAATCAGTTTTTTGTGTCATTCAATCAATGCCATACCACTGATGATGCACTGAAATAAAGCTTCCACTCCATGACATAAATGTCACGGTTTTTGTTGTCATAAAATTATATGATATAATAATATACAGTAATTACAATATCAAGTTATGAGACCATTGCATATGTTCATAGAGAGAATAAATTAATGACACATAAAACATGTGGTGTTTGAATTTGAGATTCAGTCCTCGTAATTTAATCTTCTCAAGATCACCATGTATGAAGTTCATATTATTTACTCTTTATTATTATGAACTCCAATCACCAAATAGTCACAGATAATCTATTTCATATATGAATGGTGTATCTAAATCATATGATCTAGGATTTTTATTAAATTAATGACAACAATATGTTCCCACAATTGGATGGGAACTAATATACCATTTTGATATGAAAAATAATCATTTTAAATTACAATTAAATTGTTAACATAGAAATATAAACACTGTTATAGTATGTATACATCAACCATAACTTGTGATATTCATGATATGGAAATCAAAAATCATAATTTAAGTTAGCTCAAGGGAACCCAATTTTACAAAATTCCAACATAAACTAAATCCAACAATCAAAATATACTTTTTATCTATCTCATATGATGATAATTGACTTTTATAATCATGGATTTAGACATTGGTCCTACCATGTCTTTGATTCATTGATATTTTGTTATCCGATACTTCACTAACTTGAGAAATACTCTTAAGATGTCATTTCTCCAAATCTATTTCTCATTTTCTTTTATAAAAACATAACATCATGGAATATACTAGTAGAACAATTATCAATATTTATATTTGGACAAATTTAATTGTTATTTTTTATTCTATGAACTAGATAAAATATAATTTTTTATTTTACACTCTCTCTTCAACTACATAATAACTTGCAACACACTCAGTATTTATATATATGGATACCACTAGCTTTAATGGGAAATTATTTCTCATTACCATATCCCAACTATAATATTAGACCATATTCATCAAAAGGGATAATAGTTTTGGTTCCCTTGTAACTATTGTATTATCCCTTATCTGACACCACGAGATGTTGTTAATTTTTTTTCAAATTAATTTAATCTTTTGATATTTTTAAATTCAATAAACACTAAAAAAAATTTACTATATAAAACAGTGCATTCACATGGAACTGTCTTGGAATATGTTACACAACACACTTCAATGGCATATGTTACATGCAACAATAAGGTTGTCACACCTTACATGCATTATTGACCTTTCCCAATGGCTTGTGTAACACACAAGAACGAGTGTTACCTAAATAAAATATATTATTAAAAATATTTTTATCGTGGGATATAAACTAGAAATTAGGTTTATGTATATGAATAGTCTTAACTAGACTATGAAAATATGTCATTTACACTAATAAAATATGAATTCATGGGAAATGGAAATAAAAACGAATGAATATAATGGAAAATATTATTATGGTCCCAAATCTATTCGATCCAAATAAATTAAATTAATTTAAATTATTAAGTAATATATATGTTAAAAATATAGAATATATCCATTTTTTATATTCATTAAATATATTTGGTAGCCATGTATAAGAATAAACCAAATTTTAAGCTTAAAACCCCATATTTTTATTAAGGAACTGTTAACTCCATTAATAGAGATTATATTTTTAAAAAAATTCTTAAATTAATCAATTTAATATGTCAAAATATAAATTTACATTGGAAGAAAAGCATAAAAATTATATTAGGATATATTTTTGGAATTTTTATGTAAGGTTTCATCTTTTAATGAATAGTAAAAAATATTGGATTTTAATTCAAAAAAAAATTTCCATATAATTTATTTATAATGATAAATTATTATCATAATTGTTTTTATTTTTTACTGGGATAATATCATTATATATTAATTCATTTTTGGTGATTGGAACCAATTTCACCATGAAAGTAGACATAAAAACATAGCAAACTATTGGATATTTTTACATTAAAACAACGTAATGGTGTCATATCTGCGGGATTAATTTCAAATTAATTTCAGATAATTCAATTTTTAGAATTTGGAAAAAGGTATACCATATTTTTAATAAGAATAATTTTTAATTTATAATAATGGAAAGTAGATTTTTTTCCAAAAATATTACTGAAAGTCATTAAAATCGATAGCATAGATTAATAGAAAAAAAGGTTAATAAAGTACTAAACCATTAATATAAGACCCAAAATGACCATCATAATTATCCAAAAACATTTTTATGAAAAATATTAGTCCATTAACCTTGAATTATTGAGATATTTTGTTTTTATGGCTTTTTTTGGTAAAAAAGAGAGTACATCTAAATAGATTTCAAAAATGACAAGTGTGACATTTCCATTCCCTATAAAAGGCCACCAAATCTAACCATTTATTCAAACCTAGAAATACCCTTATAACTAAAAAAATCCACTCAAATAATCTCCAAAATTCATTACCTTACTCCATGAAGCATTATTTTTTTTGAAGTAAATTCATGTTACCCTTTTACACAAACCAAAAGGAGTTGCCCGATTAAGTGGTAATACCCTCTCTCAAACACTTTTCCTTTAATTTTTCATCTCCATCCCATCCAATATCATTGTTCAATTCATGAAATAAAAACCAATATACTAAATATACAAGGATTATGTTATTTTAAGGTTTCTACCTACACATATAGACACCTCTATCTAATGGATATTAAACATACTATTTCGGTGTACTGTGAACTATAGCCTCACGAAACGATTATCGTTCATTTTTCCATTAACACCAATCAAAGTGGAAATTATGTAGTAAAATATACTTATATATGTTATATATAATATATTTTATATATTTTAGTCTTTTTATTCATTTTTACTTCTAATACATTTTTATTTTCCAATCACGTTTGTGATAGTGTGGCCTCCCGCCCCCTCAAAGTGATGTGATTCATTCACACAAAATATGAAATGTTTTAATGATGGGTTTAGAGAAAATATATGATAAATTAATTATAATAGAATAATTATATATATATAAATTTCATTTATATACTTTTTTTCAGTACGGAAATAATAATAGAAACAATCTTCATTCGTGTGTATGGCTTACCGTATACGTGAATGGTGTATTCCATTTCTTACATCATTATGCTATAGATTATTATAATATACCTATAGTTAATATAAGTTATATTTATATCATCATTTACATTTTTTAATAATGATATATATATATATATATATATTTGATGATGAGCGATATAAAAAATTAAGAAACATTTTAAAAACATACCGAATAGTACCCAAAATGAAACCTTAGCATATGATAATCAACAAGCGAGTAATATAAGGTCATAATAAATCCATAAATGGTATTATGTATAATAAAATTATTATTTTAAAGTTTTTTAATAAAATTATATTTTTTAAATGGTAATCTTGAATTAGTATGAATAGATTCATGACACAATGTAAGGGTATTTAATCTCACTTTTTTTTCTATGAGATATATGTTATGTTCTCCACTCTATCCTTTTTTTGGGGTATGTACTTACCATGATTATATTCAAGGTATAATATACATAACATTATCTATATTCAAATATCAATTCTATGATGTTTCATTCATGGGGTTTATGTTTCAAAATTTACCAAATCGGTAAAACAGTTTGTCTCAATTTTCCTTCATTGAGACTCTTATTTTTTATACGCATAAAGTCGATTTGGAGATGTATAAACTTATATTTTAAAAGTTATATCATGAATTTAATTTCTTTCATGATATTTTATGTATCATATAATTTAATTTCCTTATATGTAATATATGATCACATGTTACCGTGTTATAAGAGTTTTTTGGAAAAAATTTCATCGATTTTCATGAATTTTTATATTTATGATTCCATTGAAGAAATCATACGACCCATCTACGAAAAAAATCATGGATTTTCTTCCTCTATGGTTATTCCTTTTATACTCAGATATTGGTACAATATTTCAACACTCTTTAACATAATATAGTTAATAAATTGTTTTTAAAATTTACCAACTATACCTTCACATTGATCGGAAAGGTATGTTATCTAAAAATGGTTTAAAAGTATGTTCTACTAATATCCTATGATAATTAAGAGACATTATTATCCTTTTATTCATTTTCCAATGACATCAATGGAATATTTTTTCACATTCCTAATGATGCATTTTCTATCCTTTTTACCGTGCAAAAGGAATGAACTTTTTACCACGTACCACTTGTATGGATTTAACCACCACCATTTCCTTGAAACATCCTTTTTATTATTTTTTTCAAATGTAATTTCTTAATAAAATTTTTCTCATAATATTTTTCAGGAAAAATGGTTTTCAAAACATTTTCATTTTTAATTTATGTCTTTTCAATATACTATCAAAAAAAGGTTTCCCCACTTTTTTGATGCTTTATTTATATGTTTTCAAATTATTTTAAAAAAATTGTTTTCACTGAGTTTTCAAGAATTATTTATAAGTTTGCAAATTATTTTTTAAGAAATGGTTTTCAGATAATTTTCAAGATTAATTATTAATTTTTCAATGTATTTTTAATTTAATGGTTTTGAAAATGTTTTCAATATTTATTTAAATGTTTTTGAAGAATTTTTTAATAAATGGTTTTCAAAAAAACAATATTTCATTATAATAATTCAATGTGTTTTAAAATAAAAAATGTTTTTAAAATGTTTTGATGCTTATATAATATATATTCATGGAAAATGGTTTTCAAATGATTTCAAATAATTCATATATGTTTTAACGTTATTTTATAAGAAAATGATTAATAAATGGTATTTTGTATTAAAAATACTTTTTCAATGAAGAAATGATATTTTCCTAACAAAACATGTTAAAATATATTTAAATATTATTTTTCATTTATGATGACATCTATTGATTTAACTCATTCCATTTTAGAAAATGATATAATGGTTCTATTTTTATTCTTTCTATGAATGGGTTATAATTAATGTCATGGTATTTATAGAACCAATTTATCATTCATAGGTTTATTGTTTATGAAATTCATTTATATTTCACAAGATATGGTTTTGATGAATTATTTTGGAAGGTTGTATCTTTTTTCACATGTTATGATATGTTTACATGTAAATAATACTAATTTAGTTTCATGGGTTATGATATGATTTCTTGTGATTTTGTGCGACATGTATGTACAATTTCATTATGAGAAGGGTGGTACATATATCTCTCACTAATGCATTAGGTAAATATCTATATCTCATGATATAGACTATGATGGTTCAAGAAATGATCATTGATTACTAAAATGGTTGTGGGTATGAACCATGAATACCAAGATTAAATGATGACTGAACTCATGCTACTAAGTTGGCCATGGGAGTGAATCATGATGAATTAAATGTTATGGGAGTGAACTAATACTACCAGGTTAGTCATGGAAGTAATTGTATAGCTAATATGTAAATCATATTATATGATTATGTGTTTTCCACAATTCTAAGTTTTATTCCTATGGTATTCTTTCATGTATTGTAATATTTATTTCATATGATTCATGTCTTAGTAACTCCAAAAAATATCCTATGTTTCCTTTTATGATCATTGATAAGTATGGTTTAACCTTTTATATTCATGATCACGTTCTCATACCATTATTCTCATGTTTATTCTTATATTTCTCCCATATTTACCCATACTAGGCTTTCTATCTCACCCCTTTCTTATTTTTCCTTTCCCCATGTTATGAAGAAATGTTTTATGTAAGAGTACTAAAGGTGGAGATCTTTATTTGTGACATTTAATATCTTTCCCCATGAATGATGAGTTTTTTTCGTGTTTCTAAAAACAATAAACTATTACAGTCCTCAAGCATGTAGTTTTTCAAAGTATAAAATATTCATCTAAAGTGATGTAATATCCATTCATGTTAATCTTGGGTCTCTTTAGTTGGTATAAAATGCATACTTTTGTCAACCATTTAAAACTAGGATAAGAAAACTTTAGTGATATACATAGGAATATTTCTAAGGATATTTATTGTGATGTTTCTATGGATATGTTTAAGGATGAGTCAATATTTAGGAAAATTTTATGGAATTTTGGTAAAGGGTAGAGTGATTTGTTTCATTTAAATACGTACATGTATAGATTCTACTAGTGGATGTAGCTCTGGAAATGATTTAACTAGGTGTAACAAATATGATGAGATGTTTCAAGCTAAACTCAGGGAAATATAGTACACGAAAATGGGCCTTGGTGCACACCAAGTATAACACTTCCTAAAGATATGATTTGGAAATTTATAAAATCTTCATGAACCAAAACAAAATATTATATATGTGTTAGAAATTAATAACCTAGTATGATCCTAGGTTGTTGTGTATTTAGTAAGGTTTCATGATTTCTAAATCCCATATGTTAATATTTTCATGAGTATGTTGTCTTATAATATGATAAGTAATGCACACACTATGATTCTGGTTTTAGTCAATGGTTAGAACAAGAATGAACTGGATTAATGTTGAATGTGGTGAAAATTTTATGGATAACCAGTGAGGTAGTATGATCACTAGAGTGAAATATCTTGTTATCATGGTGAATATATTTTCATGGAAAATTGTTAACAATGTGTACCATAACCAACTCACAAACATGACAATGAAAAAAATTAGTTCACCAAGTGTTCGAGTAATGGAGACTACAAAGAAAATAATGTTCAGTTTTCTTTTGTTTCAATAATGTGGAAAGAATCACATAAGTTAAGGTCAAAATGAAATAGGAATATGTTTGGACTTTGGAAAATATGGACACAAACCAAGTGACTGAATAGGGAAATATAAATATTTTTTTGGAATGGATGAGAATAGTGGCCTCTCTATGACATCATTTAACGTTAAGTGTTTTAGATGTGGAATAACATGTCATTATTCAACTCAATTTCCCAAGAGGAATGCTGCCAAAAAGGATCAGCATGGTGGTGTGATTGATGGTTATATTGTGGATGATGATGAGACTACTTATGAAATGTGAATGTAAAGTTGAATTTTTTAATAGGATGGGGTAGCATTGTTAATGGATTACAGGTGATGTAAACAATGTTTTTATGTCTTTGAATTCAAAAGTTATAAACTATGATATATAAAAAGGATTGTTCTACTTATGTTTTTATGCTCCATATTTCATAATTTATGTTGAATGTTCATGATAGATGGATAAAGTGATTTAATTAAAAGATGATATTTTGAATATGGGATTTTCATCCTTAATATGTTCTTTTTGTCAAGATAATGTTGTATGGATAAAGATATGTGGATACAGGAATGTAAATTGGATGGTACTGATTACCTTGGAACTAAGTCATTGCTGATTTGTGGTTTGTGATATCATTATTGAAGTTAATAGACTTTTTGGATTTATGTAATAGATCAAATATACTTGGGAATAATGAATCATGATTTTTTCCGAAAGGATTTATCATAAAACACATCTATGGAATTTGAAAACCATGAGCTTCTTTTTGATAGAGATGGTAATCAATGTTAAGTGGATTTTGTACTTCTTTTTCTCAGGTTTTGAATTATCTTCATTGATAAGGGTTATACTGTAAATCATTCATTAAAATATTATATTAAACATTTGAGGATGTATTTATACATCATGCTTGTATTGAAAACATTGGTTAAAATTATGTTTAGTTACTAACCTAGTTTCAAAGGTTGTTTATCTAATATATTATATTATATATTTTTTTGAAAAAAATATTATGTATGTCGGGTGACAACCAATCATGTCCAGAATGGCCACAGGACATGAACCCATCATGGAAGGATGGAAAGTGTTTCACGCCTATGACTTACCTGAGTGATGTCCTAGTTAATGTAGAATTTTTTTTATGAATAAATATTAATGATGAATAAATATTAATAATTTTTATTTATTAATTAATATTGTCATTTAAGAGACGACTAATTAGTCTTTTCGTTCATTTATGGGACTTAATATCCATTAAAAGAGTAATTTATTGCTTCAGGCATCAAAGATATTTTTTTGACATCCATTTTATGGAGTATTAGTTGAGTTACAAATAAGTAAAAGCACAAACATATAATGAAATATTTCTTATAGAAACATATCATGTGAGTAGATATCCTCATATTCATAGTAAATATAACAATTACTCAAATATAGGAAATTTATCAAAAAAAAATTGACCTAATACCTTAACTTTTGTTGAACCAATGGCCTTATAAATTATCAACAATTTATTACTTTAAGTCCCTCAAGTCGCCTTTGATCATCCACTTGTTTGTGATTGATGACCTCAATTACTCCCTATAAATATTAATGATTTTCCTACATTTCAAATCTTCACTCCCAACCAATATTCTCCAATGTCGAATCATTTTTATATGTTACATTGGGTAACTGTTATTGTTCCAACTCTCCATATTCATGGGAATTTAAAAAGTACATACACATGGGTAATGTTTTCAATTTTTAATTATCATTATATAATTAAGATACGATAAATTCCACATATCTATGATGATACTAATATCACATATATCATATAATTTCATTAAATATACATATATATCATCAATTTTGTGTGGTTATAAAAATAATGTTGCATTACATCGTGGAGGTGGTAGTCCACACATATACAAGTGATGTTACCATATTTACATGATTGAAAGAGAAATAATTAAAATGATATAAATTATATTTTTAGAATTATAAATATTTCATGAATATAATAATTATTTCATTGGTATAACATATGATCATTAACATTATCCTTATCACCTTCCATGTAAATCATTAGTGAAAGAATAATCTCATCGCTTCACACAAGCAACGTTATCGTATCCCCAAAAAATTAAAATGAAAGAAAGGTATATATGATATAATGGATTATAATGAATAATTATGTCTTTAATATCATATATATATATATATATTAATTTAATTGGACATCATACCCAAACAAGATATGTAGTAATGAAAAAAATGAATGACTTCCAACCATACAGTGGTAGTCTACATTACGCACGAATGATGATTAGGTAACCCATTTTATAGATGTGGGTATGTATTTTTTTTATAATCATAACATAAAAAAATATTATCATATGATATATAGTTAAATTTTTATATCATTATTTTCTAATAATAATTTTAGGAGGTGTTGGGGAAAAAATTAAAACGTTTATTGAAAACGTTACATCTTCTTCTGGTATCATCCTTTTATTATCACTGAGATACTTCCTCGGGTTGATAATTGTCAAATAATTGAATAGATTATGGATGTTATTAATGCAATTGGAGATTTTTTTAGGAACCAAATAGGTTTTACTGTTTCCAAATGAGAGCAGATCTTTTGGCCTTTTATAAATGAGGTGACTAGAAAACATTTAATTGTTTTATATATTCAATCATATCCACGTTTTTATCAAGATAATATCCTCCAAAATGGTCCATTAACAATAATAAAAGATAAGAGGTTGATATATTTCCATAAAATGGGGTTTTAAAGATTTTTATGTCATTTTAACCCATATCATCATAGATTAACCCATCGTTAAATCAATTTATACCTTAAATTTAATAATTAGTTTTCACTAATTTCAATATTCATTTTTGAAATAAATTAATTTGATCATGTAATAAATATTAAATGAAGAACATTTCAAAAATGGAATCCATTTTTCAAATTCAATTTATATGAGTGGAAAATTTTATTGTAAATTTATTTCTAGTGGTGCAATTAAAAAGGATGTTTTTAATATGGAATTTCCATCATGGTTATAATGTTTTTATATAATAATTATCTGTGAAAAATATTGAAATTTAATAATTTAGATTAATTAATATAATATTAAAATAATTTTACCATACAAATAATGGATAATATAATTTCAAAATATAAATATTTAAAATTAAAAGCAATTGTCAAATAAAAATTCAGTTTTTTTCATTATTCATCAAAAAATATAACTTTTCATAAAAATCCTAAAAAATCACCCTTAGATAAAATTTTTGTCTTTTTTCCAGAAAATAACATTATTTGTGGAAATAAATTTTCTAAAAGCATTAAATTTAAATTTAAATTTATGTGATAAATGTCAAACAGTGTGAAACTAATATAGTATCACGTTTTTTAGCCTTGATGTAGCGTGTATCGTAATATATGGATGAGATTAAATATAGTATAAAAGAAAAATATTACAATGTAATCAGGTGTTACATTATTCCCTCTCAAAAAAAATTCACCCTATATATTTATGGGATATTGTATTTGAAATAGATGAGGTCAGTTCTTCTTCCTAATGTCCTTGGGTTCCAATGTTGCTTCTCCCATTTTATGATTTCTTCATAGTAACATTTCTAGATGAGTCATCTGATTCTCGAATAGATGTCCTATAGATTTAAAATATATACTGTTTCTTTATTGTATGATAGATTTGGTTCCAATTCTATTTAATTGTTGTTGATCACATGTGTTGGGTCTGGCATGTACTTTCTTAACAATGACATGTAGAAAACATCATGTACTTTGAAGATAATTTTTGCCTTAAAAAAACAAGTAGGAACCCAAATTCGTTTAAGGATTTCCAAGGCAATAACGTACCAAGGGTTTAATTTTCATTTCTTACTAAACCATATAACATTTTTCCTTGGAGATACTATCACGAAAATTGGATCTCTTACTTGAAATTCCAATAATGACCTATGATTATCGTCACAAATATTTTGCCTAATATTGAACTCTATTTATATGAGACTAAATTTCCTTTACCATTGTTATTGTATCTTAACATGTTTTTTCCTATGAGTTTCCATTCACCGGCTTCAACCTAATACGATAAAGTATTAAATCTTCTTCCAAATAGTTCTTTTAAGGGTTCCATTTCAATAATTTTATAGAAACAATTATAATATTAAAACTCTCCCAATGGTAAATGATAACCCAATATACCATGAAAGTACTGTTATCTTGAACTCAACATTTATTCCATTATCATAATTGTTTTTTATGATTTTCCATCAGTTTGAAGATAGTTTGAATTCTTCAAATGATTTTTTGTATCAAGATCCTACAGAAGAATCTTCCAGAATATTCATGTAACATGGGGATCATGATAAAACACAATTTGAATATGTGCACCAATAGGTCTTAAAAATTAATTTTTATAATGCATTGTATAGAAAAAAGAGGTAAATAATCTGTTATATCGGTGAAATGTGAATATTTGAATATGAGATTAGTAATAACCCATATTGCATCATTATTTCATGGGGTCATCAGTAGTTCTATGACAAAGTCCATTGAAAAATATTATAGTCTACACATATAGATGGGATGTGGTTTTATTACACCTTTAATATGTTCTGTCGTGACATTAACTTGTTGGAAACCCATACATCTAAACTTATAGTCACTAATTTTCCACTTAATTATATCCTACAAAAAAATTTCCCTCAAATACATATACATCATTGTTCTACTAGTGTGTATAGAGGAATTTTATCGATTTGCATCATCAAAAAAAATATCTATTTTTATCTCATGTATATATGAAACACATAAACTATTTCCATTTTTTATAAAACCATCATCAGAAATGATTTCATTAAATTTTTGGTCATTCATAGATTTCATTTTCTTATGAATGTTCTATAAATTAATTTGAGAGTATATTATATTCTATAACATGGATGATTTTCAACAATTTAAAAAATGAGTGATGTTCCCCTTCTTTAATGATTCATGTTTCGAAATTTACTATGTCCATTTACATATGATCCATCCCAATCCTCATTTTGGTAATTAATCCATGTTTATTCCTACTCAATGAATCTTCTTCTTTATTTCCATTCCTTAGGTGGTTGTATTTTGAGAAATTGCAATCCTTGAGTTAATCATGCCATCGCCTTTTTCTCATATCGATATATTTATTTGAAAAAGACGTATTTTTGGATTTTATGATATTTTAATATCTCACATTTTTCACTATAGAGATAAAATCTCAAAATATTCAAAGAAAATATTATATTGGCTAACTCAAGATAATGGTTTGGATAGTTTTATTCATCATTCTTAATTTTCCTTGACGAATAAAAATTGAATTTTTCATTTTTTAGTAAGAAAAAATCAAGTCCCTTATTTGATGCATGGGTATAAATTAAAATACCATCACTTAAGTATGTTAGAGTCATAATCAAATCATTTACCAATCTTCTCTTCAGTTGAACAAAATATTTGTCTTTCTTCTTTTCCCAAACACATTATACATATTTTTGTTTATGCTGTTTATCAGGTCATCTAGTTAGGAAAATATCTAAATGAATCTCTGAGAGTAACCTACTAAACCAATTAATCTTCATACCTTAGTAGTATTTATTATCATATGTCATTATTTGTCTTCCTTTTTCATCATAGGATCAATTGAGATTTCAGCCTTGGTCATACTATGGACAATCAAATAAACATCATTAAGATAGAAATAATATGTACTAATTTTCCCATATAAATATATCCTTTTAAATTTCTAAATAATGACTTGTAAGTGATCCACATAGTCCTCATATCTATTATAATATACAATAATTTCGTCAATAAATACCATAAAATAACCCATAAGATAATCTTATAATAGACTTTCAGTAATATTCGTAAAAATGGTGAATTATTTATACAAATGGAATTACTATGAACTCGTAATGTTTATATCTCAATCAAAAATCACTCTTCATAATGTCTTCAATATTAAAAATAATTGAGGATACCCCAAATGACGTTATGTCATTTAAAATTATTATTATCCATTAAGTTAATCAAAAAATACACAATTTCTGTAAGATGATACTTTTTAGTATCATAATAGCCTTGATTTATCTATAATTAATGCATAGATTCATGGATCAATCTTACATCCTAACGATGAGAATATGGGCTCCCAATGGCTAAACAATAGTTAGATTAATTCCCTTATATTCCAAATACACTAGTTGTTTCTTTAACCCCACTAATTACATAATGCCTATTCTGTATGGATTGTTTGATATTAGAATTCCATCAGGGATTAAACAAATAGAAAACGTAATTTCATGTATTGTGAGATGTTCATGTAATTCTTTAGGAAATAAATCAATGTATTCTTGTATAAATAGATGATCCTAGATTTTAAGATTATCTTATCCATCCTTATATTTTTTATGCTCTAATTCCCTATGAGTAACATTTAGTTCAACAACTAGGGGGAATCTATATATGACTCATATGATGAAGTATCTTGTCTAAATATATTGGATTCTACATCTTCCTCAAAAATGGTAATTTCATTCTTCTTGTAATAAATTCATGTATCATATTTTGAAATTCAATATAGCCCAAGGATTATATCTAATTCAACAATAGGTATGATACCATATCCAAAAAACATGTTTATATCTCATAATGGGGACTTTTTGAAGCACCCTTATTTGAGCAATATTTCCTAATAGAGTATTGTCAAACTCCATTAACAAAATAAAATGTATTTGAATTTTTTTTGGAAAATATGGTGCATACAAAGGAGTGTGGATATCTATATTAAAATTAATAATTAGATAAATATAAATATAGTAGTGAATTACATTCCACTACAACATTTGGTACTTACACTTTGGTTTTTATCATATTATTTTGGCCTTATCATATTTCCCTATTTTGGGGTGCATTACCTTGATTCGTGGGACATCTATTTCAATAATGCACCATTTATCTAGATATAAAATACTAAAAACATTTATTTTTTCCCCTTGGATTAATTATTCATATGAACCTTATCACCACACTCATAACAAACTCACATGGCCTTCAAGAACATATCATGACATTTAATTTGTAATTTTATCATTATATAAATTTCTCCATCAACCACTTTTTCTTGGACACATTTCATTTCTCTTGGTGTCAGATTACCAATTATTCTTTTAATTCCCTTTGAATATATTGGTTTAAGAAAATTCCTTCTCAATTTTTATGCAACATAAAATTGTTTTTTCATATGATGAAAAATATTTAGATACTGCATCCCTTTGGAGAATTCACACAATCATATCAAAGAAATGGTCAATCATGCACTCCATGTTGTGAATATAATATGTACCATGTCTAGGTATCCTTAAAATTATTTTTATACCATCTTCAATACATTAATATTTCTTTTTTTCAAGTAATTAACATTTGAATTATATCATTTTGTTACTCCTATGGGATATATTTATCAAATTATATCTCCTTAACCTCATTCCATTCCATGAGTTCTATTTCGTCTTCCTCCTTCTTATTCTTGATCAAAAATAGTAATCGATCATAATTGACATTAATAAAAATAAAATTATTGTTTTATTTTCCTTTCATCACATCCCAAGTGAAAAAATATATTTTATATAGACTTAATCTATTGTCCATATATTTTATTTTTAGTATTCCAAATAAATAATGGGGGATTTTATCTCATAATGTGATCCAATATAGTATAATCTCATTAAGGATTAGGGATATTCATCCAGGTAAATTTATATTTCATAACATGATTTAATATACCTAATGTATCCCAAATTATTATAAATTCTAATACCAACTATAATGGATTTCTTGGTAGGAATATCACTATAGTGTCCATGAGTGTTGATACCATTGTTCCTTCAAGCTTCCATTTATAAACAATGGAATATACTGGATTGGAGGAAAAGTATTTATTTTAAATCAATGTATAATTCTAAATTTTTTGTAACACATAACATATATTAAAAACCTTATTCATCCTTAAAATATAATCTTTAGGGATATCAATATTTTGTATCCCTTAAAAATTGTTTTTAATCAAAATTTAAATTTTCCTACGAATATCCCCCAGGATTTTCAAACCAGGTGTGATGTAAGGAAAGTCGTCATGTGGAAGTTTATGATCAAGTGAAGCCCAATGTTCCTTTTTTTATTCATTACCCTTATGTGACTCTATTCTATAACCAAGTCTAATTGTAGTGTCGAAACAAGGATGTGTGACAAAGAGAACCACATAATTTTTTCCCAACCAAACATTATTATATTCTTCTATACATATCATCGATTTATATAATATGGGATTATACGTTAATCATTATTTTAAATAATCTAGTTAATTGTGTTTTTTATAAACTTTATCTAATAACAAATATTCTTACCTTGGCCCCAGTAGCCCAAAGACAGGGTGTTACTTTATTACATTCCCATAAACACAAAGCGTAAAATCCTAAAGGACTTATCTATTTTGTAATTTTTCATAACCCAGTACATATATGATACTTTTTTTATATTTTTAATATTATATAAACAAAATAAATTATCATATAAAATGATCTCCATCATTGAAAACTCATTCAAATATCCCTTCTTCATATATTGACGATTGAAAACAAAATAAGGTTGATCTCAATTTCTCAGTAAGGGTCACATACAACATATTAAATCAATAATAAATAATTATTAATTAATATAGAATGGTAAATAATTGAACATACCTTCTGTTAAATTAACTTTGACTTCATGATAAGTGATGTAGTAATCATTCTTTAAGGTACTTAATTGTAGACATATTCTATTTAGTCAATATTCTGATAATGAAATTGATCCAGATATATTATAATTGATTATTCCCTAAAAGGGGTTAATATTAATTTATTATATATTAATATTAATGTGTTTTAAATTAGATAAACATTTATTTTGGTGCATTTTATAAATTTAACTTAATTTCTCATCACAAGGGCATTTCACGTTTAAAGTGTATAGTTGGGCACAATCAATCATCTACATGAAGAATTAATTATATTAATTATTAAATTTGATATTTTGGGATATGATTTCACAATAGGTTTGGAAAATTTTATATTTCAGGATCTATGGATGAAAACCAATTCAAGATGAATATTTTTGTGCATTAATACAAAAATTTTCTTGGTAAATCATAATGGTCTTAAGGCCCATAAAACCAAACTGTGTCCCTCAATCCATGCCTAGTGTACATAAAATTTTTAAAATAGAAAAGGAAAATTATTTTTAACAATTATTAAAATTATTTATGGAGCTAATTCTGTTGTTTTCATTTAGATAAAGGGATCGCAATTGGACATTTAAATGATGGTCCTGATTTGATCTCCCATAAAGTCATTCAACATGATTGAGCATAACATCCAAAACAAATACCAATTTGGCTTAAATTTTGAAAAATGTTATGAGTTAAATGGAAAATATATATTAATTCTACAACCCCTACAAAGTCATACATATTTTTTAAAAAATTCTCACGTCATCTAGGAGGATGATTCTGGATGATTTTCCTGGCCAACTTCAAAACATCAAAATTTCCGTGATTTTCTTACCCACATTTTGACATTGTTAAGTAATGTGGAAGGAATGTATTGATAGTGGTTTGATGTTAGGGTCTAAATATTCTAATATATATAGATGTTTGTGATCAAAATTATATCCATATACTTCCATTACATCTATGTAGTTATTTCAATTGTAATTTCCCTTTTTCATTTTATAATTGCATCTTTGTTTTTTCCATGTAATTTTTTTCAATAATTTTAGTTCCATAATAAAATTTTTTCTTCTTCATCACTTATTATTTTCCATTTCTTCACATGTTTATATTGTGGAATCAATGTGTGAATTTTTTCAGAACATTACTTGTGAACTCCACCAACAATGGGGGAGTGTTCGTTTTTCTTAATTTTTTTCTTCTTTAATTCCTCCCTAGTGAGTCTACATCCCACTTCCATTGATAAAATAACATAAATGAAGGTCTACCCTCTTATGGGTTGATCCAAGTGAGTAAATAGGATATGTATAGGATGTAATTTTATATTCTTAAATATTTTAATTCAGAATATTAATTTATTATTTCCATTTGATGATTTATTTTCTTCTTCGTCTTTCCCAACATTAATAAAGTCAGATTTTGAGTTCTAGTAAGATTAAATTCAATTGACTTCTCATTTATGCGATACTATAAGTGAATTAATGATTATCCTTAGAATAGTGTATGGATTAAATTGGATAATGATGTTGTTGAATTTTATCATTTTTTGGATACAACCTGAATTACTTACTCTAATCATAATAAGGAAATGATAACAAAAAATATACCCCAAGTTACATCCTAGGATAGACACATTTTAACTAATTTCTTTTTATAAAGAATTTTTTTGATTTTTTTGTTAAATTAAATAATTAGTTATTCAAATAAATCAACACCATTGTTGGACACATCATATCCAATCCATCATGAAATTTGAGTTTCTTTAGGTTTCTTTACAGGTTCATGTGGATTCAAATCCATACCTATACAACAAGAAACCGCTTACACCATTTAACTTGGGTAAATTTTTTTGCAACCAAATTTTGGTGTTGTTTTTAGGGACCAAGTAAGTCACATTAGAACCTATTTCAATTCTTACCCATTTCTCTTTTCTTATAAATTTTCTCTTATCTTTTCCCATTTTTATTTTTCGTGGTCCAGAAATTTCCAAATCCATATTTCAGAATACATCCAAAGGTGTATCATTAATAATAACACATATTGAAGGAAAATTTACTAGCCTTCTCTAGGATGGCAGAGGAGATCAATCATATTGAAGTCAATCATGTCCAAATTTAAATCATAACTGATCCCCGACACCTTTATGAACAATTGTGAGATCAAGTATAGAAAATGAACTCTGAGGCTTCATCTTTGATGTAGAATTATAAACCATTAAAACGTCTGAGGTACCCATCTGGACACTAAATATGCCTTCTATAACTGTATATGATCTATTTAGTTTCCAATAAAACTCTGATTATTTTACTAAAAAATCAACCATATGATTTTGGGTAGCAAAATATGATCATCTAATTGATAATGTGTCTTTAAATCAAGATAAAATGATAATTTTCATTCACAGGAGGGAAAAATAGAATCATGGATTTAGTGTACTTAATATTACTCCAATGATGATTTTTCAGAAACACAAATCACTAAACCAATGGGAGAAATCATAAACATTGAGTCCATACACATTTTTTAAACTAATCAATCCAACAATTTGGTTTAATATTTGAATCATAATGAACGAATTTTGCTATGAAATTTTGAAAATAAAATTGGATTCTATTCAAATTACACCACTTTTTCTAAAAGTTTTGGCCAAACCAAGGATTAATTAAAGGCCTATATATCATTTAAAAAACATTATTTTATTGGTGATAATAAATAGAATTTATAATTTCATCATCTATTCAAGCTAATAATAAAACAATATACTTCATTTTTTGTTAATAGAACCTTACTTACAAGGTCAATCATTTCTGAAATTTCATGGAAATTCACACTCATTATTAAACACAGGATTACACATTAAACGAATTTTGAAAAAAGGAATCAATTTAAATAATTTATAATTTTAGAATAATTGGGTCCTAAAAATGTTAAAATATGGTATTGGAAAAGTTCCGGGGTCCTAGTCGAGCTAACGAATTTTAATTAATTGCTTTCTAGGAGGCAACTCTGCTTTTTCATTTTATTTTGTTTTTGTGTTTTTTTTCAATGGATCCCCTTGGGGTTTACAGTGTGACCAAATGTATCTTGTGTGTTTTATTTAGGAGTTTATTCATTTTAGTATTTTAAATAAAATCATTTCCTTCTAAATTTTATTCATCTCCATCATTTATCCCTAGGGAGTCTACATGTGACATGATTCCATTGTTATAAATAAATTATTGAAGTGTCATCAACCTCAAAACAATGTGATTTTATTCCATGGATTGATTTAAAATCACATTTCTCCTTTTTCATCACAATTCGTTTCTCCCTATTTAATTTTCTTTCAAAACTTTGAGTAGTTTCATTATATGATGGGGGAGTGAAAATATAGGATTAAAAAATTTAACTTTTATGAAAAGAATTAAATTAATAAAAATTCAATTCATTATCCTATTATGCAATAAGGTACTCTGTAAATCCTGAAAATGAATTTCAAATGATTTAGAATGCATTGATTATGATTTTAATGCATGTTTATGTTCCTGAGAAAATATTTTATAATGTGTAATTGTACAATGGGATTTTTCAACGATTACATTTTCATCCTCTTAATCAAACTTCCAAAATGAACTCCCACTGGATATTGGGTGTGAATTGGAGTTCCTAGGTCACTTTCATCATAGAATAGGGTTTTAGGACACATTTTGTTTAATTTGAGTTTCCGAAAAAATTTAAAACATTGACCACCTAGAGAATTTTTTTCCAATTCGGTGGCATCCAACACTTGGGGATTGTGAATCCATAGTTTTCATACCCAATTTTAGGCTTTATATCATTATTATAGATAATTAAAATTTTATAATTTGAGGTTTCTGACAGTTGGGGATAGTGACACCATAGTTTTCTTTCCCATATTTGTCCCTTTCATATATATTGTTGTTCAAAAAAATAAAATAATAAATGAAATCAAAGGAATAATGTGATTCTGTCATAGCGCTTCCATTAGTTTACCCTTGAAAAAAAGTGGGACCCATAACTTTTGTAATGCACAACACATCATAATGCTTAATTTAAATTGGATGAAATGTGGAAATGAATTTGAACAATGTAATGGGCATGGGATTGGGATATTATTGTGAACCTAGATTTTGTGAAATGGTAATGATATGTTTCATTATAATTTGGAATGATGTATTTTGGTGACCAACTTATGTTAATTTTTTTTTGGAAAATGGAATTCAAATTCATATTTTTGTGGTACTTTTTGATCAGGATTAGAAAAAATCAAGTATGGGTGTGATTATCCACTGAGAGAGGCTAATATTCATTGATTATATCTTAATATTCTTATGTTTTTAATTAAATAAAATTAAATTTTGGTGCATTTAATATATTGAACTTTATTTCTCATTAAAAATTCAATTAATGTCTAATGTGCATATGTTGGCCAGAAAATATTTTTCCAGTAGAATTAATTACATTGATTATTAAATTTAATATTTTGGGATTTTATTGATCCATGTTCTTTCAAAATTTAATATTTTAGGATCAATGGATGAATCCTAGTGGAGTATGACTATTTTTGGGCATGAATTCATATATTTTACGGATAAATCATAATGGAATCCAATATTGAAATTTATATGGTGGACCAGATTTGAAGGCCTATAAAGTAATACCACATGATTGAGAATAACATACAAATGGCTATTAAAATTTTCTACATATATTGAAATATGTTAGAGGAAAATATAATAAGATATTTTTCTTATTTTACCCCTCTGTATTCTATTATCATCAGTTATAAATTCAAACGTCAATAAGGTAGATGAATCTGGATGATTTTCATGGTCATCTTTGAAACGTCAATTTTCCATTCATTTTCTCAACCTATTATTGAATCTATCAATTAATAGGGATGGAATGTATTGATTGTTGGTGAAACTAAGGCTCTATATATGCCTATATAAGGAAATATGGGTGAAGATAATGAGATCCATACTTTTCCAATACATAGAAGTCTTTCTTAAAATTGCAATTTCACTCATTCATTTTGTAATCACATCTTCATTTTTTTATATATGTTTTCTAATCATTTTAGTTTCATAATAAAATTTCTTATTCTTATTTACTTATTATTTTCCTATTATTCACATGATGATATTGTAGAATCAAGGTGTAAATTTATTCACACCAACACTTGTGAATTCCACAAACAATAGGGGTTTGATCATTTTATTAATTTTTCCATCTTAAATTCCAACATCGCAAGTCTACATCCTTCTTCCATTGATAGAATATCATGAATGTTGGATGTAAATCTTATGGGTTGATCCAAGGTAGTATCAAGTGTATAGATTTGGTCTTATTTTATGTGCTTTAATGTTTAAATTTAGTTTATAATTTAATGATTTATATTTGATGATTTATTTTCTTCTTCTTCTTCACTAACTGTAACATTGACACATTTTTATTGCTAGTACGATCCAATTCCATGAGAAAGTGATCATATATGTGATTTTGTGATTATTATTAAAATATTGAAGGAATAAAATTGGTGAATTATGTTATTTAGTTATATAATTTTGTGGATACATCATTAATTATTTACTCGACACATTATAATAAAATAAATCCATCCAATATAACCAAAGAAACAACATAGGATCGATCCGTTTAAATTAATTTCATTATACTATGTAATTTTGTCTTTTTTTTGTTCATTATATTTGATAATTAATTAATAAAATAAATCAACAATATAGTCAGACGGTTCATAGCCAATCCATCAACCGATATGAGTGTCTCAAGGTTTCTTCTTTGGTCCCTGTGGATTAGATCCATACATGTACTATAACAACCACATATACCTGTAGGGAAAATTTGGGTGAAAACACTCATTATGAAATTAAAATAGATAATAATAATAATAATAAATGAATTACAAATGAAGGAAATTTTTAATTATTAGACACCATGATCTTAATCATCGTGATACATCTACTACCAATACCATTCACATGACAATTTATACTAAAGGTGAAAAACATTTAATTTGTTGAAAAATAATTGTCACATGAGACATACTGATGCATCATATGGCTATATTATATCAGGACCCACCTATCACTTCAGATAGGAAAAATCCATAACATTTTGAATGATCAATTTAATTAATGAATAAATATTCCTTAAAATTAAATATCTATATTCTTAATGGATATGAATTTTTCAATATTTCCTAAGACAATCAAATAACATTCAATGTAAACATTGAACAAAAAAATTCTATATGGTTTAGTAAATAATCATATCCATCATTCATGATAATATATATTTATGATAAATGTAATTACTAATGAAAAATTATATCAAAAAATTTATTTTTTAAATATAATTTTAACAATAACTAAATAAAGTGATATTATACAACCACTTTTACCATTTGTTAATATTTAATTCATAACATATTGAATAAAATAATTCATATAAAAACATAAAATAAAATTAATAATTGATGAATCAATATGCTTCATGTGAAATTGGATGTATATATACCATATAATAGTGAAGTGAATCATAATAAAAAGTAATTCGCAATGGACTATAAATTGAGATGAAATCCCATTCCTCAGAATTTAATTTAGTTGAACGTGATTTAAAATAATGTATAATAGTTTGAATAAATTTATTAATCTACAATATAACCATAATATCATTTATAATTCTATATATTATACAATTAGAACATTTTACCACATATTTATTTATAATATTATATTATTTTCAATGTTTTAGGTACTTATCTCCGTTTTTCTCTTTCGTTATTTAATAAGAATATTATGGTTGTTTTTTATATTATATAGTTGTATCAAAAAAATAATAATAATCGTGAAATAACTGTTATATTTATATGTCAATTAATCTTTTCAAACTAATCTAGAATTATTGTTTTGAGAAATGAAGTACACTACAATCATAGAGATGATTGGTTATATGTAAACATGAGTAGCATTTTAAATTTTTAGTGATCATTATGGAAAGAAGTTAAGTAATATATTGTACATTCATAATGAAAAATATATCCTATATATTATATTATTTATTGAAATATACTTATTTATAATCAATTTGTTGTGGTGACGAAATGAGTTTCATATTTCTTCGTGAAAGCGGTAGTCTACAAATACACAAACGATAAAAATGATATATAATATATTTTATGAATAAAGTTTTTTTCTTTAATATCATAATTTCATAATTTATATTCAATATTATCATTAAATTTATACTTATAACCTTCCATATAAAGTGTTAGTGAAAGATGGATCACATCCCTTCTGGATGTAGAAGTTCACCATACACATGAGCAACGTTATCATGTCCCCTACTGAATAGATTGTAAAAAAGCTATATATGATATAATGAATCCATAGGTATAAATATTTTTTAAATATAATATTTATTCTACATATACATCATAATACACAAATTTAATGGGTGTTAATGTACAAATGAATTACATTGGCACATGTGACGGTACCCATCCATACACACAAATGATGACATCAAGCCCGATTTTATGGATGTGAGGATGGTGGTCTTTCAATAAATTAAAATAACAATTATATATATATATTTAATATATTTCTTTTATTATATCATAACATTTTAATAATAATCAAAATATGTTGAGGAAGAAATAAAAAAATGCTTATTGAAAAATGCTACCTCTTCTTCAGGTATCTTCCTTAGGATCACACCAAAAGACTTCCTAGGATGACATTCTATCCAATATAATGATTATATGATTAGAGGATTAAATTTTGGGATGTATTTATGATTTTTTTGACCGAACTAAATATTTTATAATATATGAATATGTGAGGAGATGGTGATTCCATTTATACGTGAGGTGGGTGTAACACTTAAATTTTTTTAGAAACATCCATTATACCCACATTTTTATCATTATTGAAGCCTAAAAAATAGTCCATTATGGATAATATAATATATGATCGCTATATATGTCCAAAAAATAGGTGTTTTAAATGTTTTTATATCATTTTTAACTGTTACCATCTTAATTTAACCCCCATTAAATCCATTTATCCTATAACCATGTCAATTATTTTTTTATTTCACAATTAATTTTGCTAAAAAAATATGTTGAAATTATTATAAATTTATATAAAATACTATTATAAATATTTGATCATTTTTTATAATGGATTAAAAAATATAAATTTGATCAAATTTTACATTAAAATTAATTAATATATTATTTTATGATATAAATAATTTAAAAAATATGTAGTTTGTAATTTAAATTTGGTATTTTTCACAATTCATGAAAAAATAAATCATTTCAAAAAAATAGAAAAAATTGAAACAAAAATAATTTTGACGTGTTGATAATAAATTTTTATTTATTTTTTATAATAAATATTCTCATAGTGGTAAAAATTAATTTTAAATTTTGTTAATGAACTAAGACTATTTTAATATAATTGAGTAATCAGTATTGTTTAAACATTGTGTCGTATGCACAACATGATATTGATGAAATTAAATTTATTCTAAAAGAAATATATTTTAAAGGATTTCAGTGTTACATACCTTATTATAAAAGGCCATGGATTTAGTAAAGGTACTATCTTCCGGTTCAATTGTGCTTAAGATTTCAGTTCTATTCCAAAACAATAAATTGGGTATTGGTTATTTAATCAATGTCATACCACCCATTGCACACCTAAAAGAAGTTACCTTCTCATTAAATAAATTTAATAAATTTTTCCATTCATAAAAGTATGTGAATAAATATAATTCCCAAACAATATTCTCACTTAAGGTGACCATTACACATTTTATTAGATAGAAACAACAAATGACATAAAAAAACATGTGGCATTTCAATTTACAGTAAATTATACATGAGCTCATATACCCAAGATCATTATGTGTAATCTTAATTTGAATATGTTTTAAAGTTAATGGATACCCAAATACTAATATTCAAATTTCATAAATGTCTCATATACGTGATATATCTAGTCCATGGCATCTGTGATTCATATTAACAATATGGTATATCAATTTTCTCTTTATAGCCTAGGAACAATTACAACATTTCGATATAATGAATAATTTGGGGTCATTACTATGTAAATAGTATGTGAAAAAATATCAACAGTATTATCATATGTATAAAACATGTATAAATCACTGTATAAATGATATGGTAATTGAAAATCATTATTTATACTTTTTCTAGGTCACCCAATTTTACAGTATAACATACTTTTTAGACGATCATAATGTTTCGAATATATTTTTATAATGTTCCACAAAAACAACGTAAATATATTTTATGTGATTTATATAACTACATTACTTAATTTTTAATTAATTTTGATAGAATTTCATTTATTTTAAATCGATTTTGGTTCATTTCAGCCCCCCCCCCACCCATAGAAATTTCTACCCAAGTTTTCATTTCATATACTATAACATATGGGGGTACATAGACATCAACACATATTCTAGTTCTAATGTTTTCTCTACAATATTCTGGTTTTTTCATACAACGTTGATGGGGTGAGTTTTTATTACCTAAATCATTTTAGAAAACTAATAATAGCATCACCAACTTATCATTTTTTGAAATAATTATTCAAAGGATGAACCTCCAAATTTTGTGAATGTGAGTAATATGTTATGGAAATCCTTATGGGTGATACATGGAACATGTCATGTACATGAGATAGGTTTGGTTAGAGTTTGTTGGTATGCCACATATATAATGAAATTAATGAACTTAAATGGATTGATTTATCAAGAACTATGCTTTCCCTTCTTCCAAAACAACATGAATGTCATATATGGGTATATATTAAGGAACACTATATGTCTAACATCAAAATTGTGGTCTGTTTTGATGATTTTATATGTATATTTTTTTATCATCATTAATGGATTTCATGTGATGGTGAATAGGTGGAACCTTATATGTTATCTATTAGATAAGATTATGTCTCACATGATTCCTCTCTATAACTTAATCCCATCGTGTTGGATTCCAACACCACATCCCATAATTATCACAGAAGGTTCCATTTGAATACTATATTGGAATTTTTTTAAATGATAACTCCAATATGGGAAGAAGTTATTCCCAAAATAATTAGAAATATATTAAGCATGATCTCATCATTACCTCTATAGTTTGGATGGTTCTCTAATACTTACCGTCCATCTAAAAGTGATATTTAGTGTTAATGAATAAAATTATATATAATGATTATGGAAGGCTTCTCCCGAATATGTTGGTAACCCACATATCTCGATAAAATAAAATTGATTTTGTTACTCCAGGTTTTCATACCATGCCTCTTTTTTAATATCCTAAGGAGTTCGTTAAGAAAGAAATATTCCTTGATGGAAATGAAATGTGTTAACTTTGTAAAGCAATTGACTATGAAACAAACTGTGTTTTTGCCTTTAGATTTCATAGTTAGTCTAATGATGAAATCCTTGATTACATTTCCCGATTTCAATACAAGAATCTACAGTATGTAAATCATACTTTTAGACATCTTTTATTCAACCTTGATGTAATGGCATACCCATCACTATGATGAATATAATATGATATCCCACTCAATCTTATCACAATAGATGTTTTTTAGGTATCTATACATCTTCATACCAATGGTCTGATTAGAGAATGATGAGATATTCACATCATCCAAATTTTTTTCTTCAGTTTTAGTTCTGATGGGGATACATATCTATGTTTTAAAACTTATAACTACATCTTTATCAATTTTTAACTCTAGAATATTTAAATAAATTCTATTTTTCTCGTTATCATATTTTTGGTAATCCTTGATCTTATAAGGTGTGGATGATTGTTATGATACTCTATTAAGTTATGAAATATTTCCGTTAATGATTCTTATATCCCAAATGATTGGATCCATTTCAATCCCCATCAAGGATAGGGAAATAATATCCATTTAACCCAGATAATATTCTTCTTTATTCTCCTTCCCATTATAGTAATGTATTGAAAAGTTATAATACTTTACAAGCACAAACAAAATATGCTTTCATATATTTAGATCCTTTTGTGTTATTACATAATGTGTCTCTTCTAAATTGCATATATGTCACTCTACTTCCTATAGAGATAATGTAACAAAATCATTCTTATGAAGATCACTAAAACAAATCCGATATCACTTGTTTGGTAGATATGATCATGGATCAGAAATTTTTTATAGGAATTGGCTCGCACTTTTTCCTTAATCATGAGTATACAACTTACGAATATTTTAGATGCATCAATGTAGCTAAAAAATTATTCTATGTTGGTCGGTAATGTAACCACTATCATGGTGATATTTTTATTCTTAAACTCAATAATTTCATCCAAAATCCTTTATTCAAGATAAAATTCAGCCCCTTCTTTGTTATCCTAGTTAGTGGGACTGAAAATAAATTGACTTTTATCCAAAACTGATGATAGTGCTCATATATTCTTAGGAAACTATTGATATCCATCATAGATGTTTGTCTAAGACATCCTGTAATTTCCTCTTTCATTGAAGGATATAGATATTTTTTTAGTGGGGATAACAATCCCCATAAATATTACTTTCTCTGTAAAAAAAACATTTACAATACATCACATATAAATTTTCCATTCATAGGGCCTTCATAAAAACATTCAAATTCTCATCACATTCATTCATGATTTTGGAGTATATAATAATCTAATCAATAAAGATTACCAAATAGATCGAGAAACTTCAAAAAAATATCCTCATTAAATCCATAAATATAGTTGTAGAATTAGTGTATCAAAATTTTTAAATTATGAAACATAAGTTCATGTAACTTATACAAAAACGTTGTATTGGGGATATCAACCATTATGAAATTTTCATTATAATACATGGCTAAAGGACAACCTTAGTTAAGTACTAGGATCTACATATCTGATCGAATAAGTAACCAAACTATTTTAATGTATTCTTCATATTTATTTTGATCTTATTGATCTCATGATAACTAATACAATGTCTCATTGACACATACTTCACCATGATGAAAATCTTGGTCAAGTGCCACGATGAATCACATAGCCATATAATCATTTTATCCATATTCCCCATTAATTTATTATTCAACACTTCATGATCAAAAGTGGATAATATATATTGATTCAATGATATTGGAAAATATCATGGTAGAACATTGATCAAGAACTCAACAACTATGTTAATAGGAGGAGTAGGACATTATTTTGCAAACAGATCATCATTTTCTATTTAACTTTCATACCATTGAGGGTGATATTTTTCGTAGTCTCAATCATTTCAATAAAACATGATTTGTCATAAATAAATTATATCCATACTTAAGATATTGATTCAAAAGGAGATATTTTCTATTTAAAATTGTACAGAATAGGTGGTGATTTATGATATGGTATTTTATTTTCATCACCTAGATATTTATGATGGATATATTTAATAAGAGTCTATCCATAACTATAATAGCATCAAATTCAACAAAAGGGTGTGTTACAAGGGTCATTATGAAGTTCAACCCACATATATTGACATAGGGGAAGTAATATACTTCATAATCAATAATTAACCCACTTAAAATTTTCATTGGTAACTCAAAATCCATATTTTTATCTGGTTTTTGGATTATTATACTAATAAACTATGATGTGAATGTTTGTTTAGAAACATTTTCACATATGAAATTAATATTTTCATGAATGACTTTGAACCATACCTTTTACTATTTTATTATGCTTGAAATATTTTACATTATCTAAAATGGTCATTAGGTTGAGAAGTCTGAAATTATTAACAATATAAAAGGGAAAATGTAGACCGTGAAGGTATAACCTTTAAATTACATGTATTACATTACCTATGAATTTCATAGTTTCAATAATTATTCCTGACCTATTTACCAACATTATATTTTATATGATTTTATTTCATTGTAATGGATTGTCAAAATAAAACTTGATTAAACAAATAATATTCCTTCGGAGTGTATAGATAGGTATGTAGTCATTGAAATATTTTTTCATGTACCATCTACATGTCATTTCAATAACCTATTAGCCCTTTCAGAATCATTATCCCAAAGTACACTTTTTCTATATCCAAATCCATGTGTAGTATAATGATATGGATTTGTTCCTTGGAACCCACTCAATTAAGACATCAAAAAAATTTAGTTATGTTTACAATGTTAATTTGTATCCCATTGGTTGTCACTAAGATTTTCTAATCATAATCATCATTGAAAACCAGACCCTTCGCACATCAAAACTATGATTACATGTGTATATTATACTCATTATTTCATGATATATTACATTAAGATACAATTAAAAAAATTCTTTAAATTTGATAGGAAATGTATATTTCTTTCATTAGATACATATAAAAATAATTTGAAATATACAAACATTGAATTCATTCAAAAACACTATAATATTCCACTAAAATCTCTTTAATGTTCTAAAAAGTCACTTGATTACTAGGAGATATACATAAGAAATGGGTCTCCAGTAAATCCAAGTAATTGAATAATCATGTTATTACATAAAGTAAATAATTACATGTTATTTGAGAGGAATAACATAATTTCATAGAAAGGAGATAATAATAATCATCAATATTGTGTAATTATCTAATATTACAACATCGGGGCATCCTAAGAATATAGGGACCACATAAAACATGACATCATAGGCATGTGTAAATTCTAAATGCAAATACACCATAAAATTATGTCCTTATTCTATATTCCCATGCACCATACTATTTTTTGTTCACTAAAACAATTATGAATGATATGAGAATGGATATGTTTCCCTAGACTCCCATTACTGTTTCAAAATCATTCTATTATTCAATTGATGGGAAACCTGGTGGCTAGTTTTGGTTCTTAGAAAATTGAATGAATGTCATTTTCCAACTGAGATCCCCACATATATGTGTATTAGTTGATGTCTCTTGACCTCTAGTGTTGGGGGTCTGGATCACAGATGTGGTAGATTTTATCTATAAATAGGTTGTGGTTTTCAAATGATTAATGGATATTTATTCATCCTATAAATATTAGGGATATCTCCATCTATCATTCTAATGCGGCTTTAATTTCCATGGTGTTCAGGTGTTGACAAGCCGATAGAACTTTATTCTTGAGTCTATCAGTGGATAAACAATGAACAAGGTGATCATTGGTGTTCCTTATTTGAATGATCCAGTCATGAAAAAGTCACATTATAATAATGATAACCTATTAATTGACAATATATACAACCGAATGTCATTTAAACATTTTCCCCCAATTATATTTTTTGGACTCTTTTATGTACATTGATGGAGGCGGGTGTGGGTTCTATTATTCCCTGTAGACCAACCATCAAAATTTAAATACCAGCCTCATATATAGTGATTATTATATCTTGAATGGATCATATCTTTAAACTTAGAGATCAATGGAAATCAAGGGTGGTTCTATGGGATGTATGGTCTGAGATTCTAGTATTGGTTTATAAAATTCATGGTCATGTTTATCTAATCATTTATAAGGCTTGGGGAATGAATATTTTCCCCTATAATAAATAAAAAGGGAAGTAATCATAAAATAAGGGAAATAAATGATTTGATTGATTCAAGTGATGAGGTTTCTAGTCAATTACATGGAGAAACCAGGGAAGGAATATACATAAGGGTATATAATATACCTAGGAGGAAAAATGGCTGAAATGGAAGCTGAGATATGGGGAACAACAGTTCGGTCAAGTGGATGAATTCCAACGGGTGGAAGGATTATTTTTTCCTTCCCAATCCAATGGAAACAAGATCAGTCACATAGTTCAAGCCAAGGAGACGTACTACTGTGCCTTTTTCTGAAGAATATGAAATTGAAGGGAGATACCTTAATACAATGAATGCTACCCCTATAGAGAAAGATCATGAAATTAGTGATATAACCAGTGTAATAGAATATTTCGTAAAATAATTATTGATTAAACATTAATATGAGGTAGTTAAAGAGGTTTCAAAATAATGGGAAAATTGGGATCTTATCATCCAAAGTCAGTAAGAAATGTTGGAGAAGGGCTTCTGAATTTAGTCATCCATAGAAGATGTTGAATAGATGGTCAGGTGATGGATTCTTGTGATTACTAATAAATTTAAAGGAGAGAGGATCAATAAGAATAACTCATTATTACAATAGGATTCCCTAAGATGACCTCATCTTATCATCCATACATATGATGTGTTATGGATACGATATTCCTTGAAAAGCAACTATATAAGAGGATTATATCCTGTATCATTTTTTGTTCAATTTTAAATTTTTATGGTCCTACTTGGTATCTATATTCATCCCTATCATTGTTAATAACAAATGAGAAGGTGATAAGAGCCCTTTAGTTTCACATGAATACTTAAAATAAAATCTTGGATCCATTAGTTAGTGTGTCAAATTGGATAGGAGGTGTTTTTTCACAACTCCTTATGATCTTCATCAAACACACTTTATAAAGGGAATTGGGAAAACACTATTTTCCATCAATACCACATATTATATTTTTCAGATTATTTATACATTGATTTCATAAAGATATATCTCATGAGTTATTATATTTTTTCACTACAAATGTTTTTTATATGATCATACAAACCCAATCAGTGGAATCAAAGTAATATTAATCTAGAATAAATTATTAATTATCACCATTTTTAAAAGAATAATGAAGAATTAAATTTTATAATAAAAAATTCATGTTTTAGAACCTTATGTGAGATAAATATGGGTAAATATGATTTACACATATAAAGGTTGGCTAGGTAAATGTTATACATTTATGAAATCCCTTATAAAATGGAAGATATTAAATTACCCTTAAAAACCATTACACTAAAGGTCTATTTAAGGATAACATCATTTTTATCGTTACATAAATGGGTTGCTTAAATGTTATACCCTTGCAAAAATGTGTTTATGTAAGGTTAATTAGAACATTTTTCTTAGGTGTAAAGCTATTATATCTATCGAGTAAATTTCCCTAGTGTTTAATCATATGTATCATATGATATTTATATAGTACACTTACACAAAGGAGTTACATGATGGTAATACCATTATGCAAGATATCTGTGTTATGGTAATCTTCTTATAACATCGATGCACTGGTTTTCAAATCAAGTTGTGTAAACATAAATTTTATATTACATTTATAAATGATTCTAAAAATAAATTTCCCTTATAAAGAGAATCCATGCAAGGGTAATAAGTGGATTCCCTTATACAGAATAAGGATTCAGTATAAGTATAAGAAGAATATAGTTAAAAATTGATTCAAACATATTAAATGAAAATTAAAATGTCTAAAATAATTATAAATCATAATAAAATTTATTTTGGGATATCATATACTATATGGATTTTATAAATTAATTAAATAATTCTGATATTTTGGTAATTAATTCAATAGATCTCAATGAAAAAACATCCCCAAATATTAAAGGATAATATTTTGAAATACCTTTTCTCAAATTTGATGGAACTCTTTATGACCTAAGAATAAATGGTTTGTTAAGATATCATAAGAGGTTATTTATAAATTGTTTATAAATTAAATAATATCTAATATAAAGTTTATATAATATATTAATACAAAACATGTGGAATTAAGAAATTTTTATAACTCATGAAATATCATATATATTCTTTCTAATATAAAATATGACATTGATCAAATTGAAATTATTATATAATTTTTATGTTATTGAAAAATTATAAATTAATTAAAATTGTTATTTATTTATAAGTAGTCCACAAACTTCTCATGTTTTGAAAAATAATTAACTTGTTCATTTATTTGTAAAACATCTAAGATATTAATGTATAATAATTTTTTACTTAATATAAAAATTTTGTTTCGCCCACTTATATGATAAACATAATCTTTTATAGATACATGAATATGAGTCCATGTTTGACATCAAAAAAATTAGTTTCATCTACCATGACATGGTTATGAGCTTCGTAAAAGATGTTGAGCATAGATTCTTTATATTAGGTGTCACTGCTTTCATGAATTAAATGATAACAAGAGTTAATTATACCCATGTAGAAGTTCTTATATTATCTCCATATATATTCCTAAAGTCCTTACATGGTTACAAAACTAAATATGGCTGTGTATATATTTCTATAGGGTTACTCCTGTGGATTTTACCAAAAATATATAAACCTATTTCTTTACATGAAGTTTCCACATACCTTATGAATATGATGCATTGGGATATGTATAAAATACCGGGAATATTTTTTGGTGATTAACACATACATGTGGGTTGTATAAAGTGATAAAAAATAATTTAGTTTGGCCACATTAATTTGGTGGTTGGGATAGGGTATTTAATGATATATCATTATAAGAATTGATACACCAAAAAGTATAAAAAATGGGATGTAAACATTTATAAAGGATGTAATAGTTATGAATTTAATATAAATTATATATATATATATATATATTAAATATGTTAGACATTATAAATGAGAACACCTCAAATACTTTGATTAAATTCATTTCAAATAAACATGTTTAAGTAACCTGATAATCCAACCCGGTAGGTCATTCCATTACCTATTTCCCATGTATTATCTTGTGTTAATAAATAAAGTAATCAGTGGAATAGAAGAATCCTTGGATAGGTCATTTTATAGTTGGGTTCTCGTTGCCTATGAATTTTTAGTTTTTTGTAATTTTTTTATTGAGATACAGTAGTCGAGAGACACTAATAAGATTATGGTACCGATGGAATAATGTTGAGCATGTCCATATGATAGATTTTGGGAAAAGGATTCCACTCAAATATCTAGTATTGAAAAGTCTTTTCATTTGGAAAATTCCTTACCTAAATAACTAATTGGTAAAACAAATTCCAAAGTAGAGTCATTGTTTAGTTATATGTGGATCTTACCTCCCTAAATAGAAATTATGTACATAATCATCAATTTTAATGGGGGAATATTCATTAAAATACCGTAATGAATAGATATAAGACATAATATTCAAGTCATAAAAATTATTTTTATATATCAATTCAACATCCTCATCAAACTAAATTTCAATATTAATTCTTAAAATAAAAAATTTAATGTAAACATTTCCTAAGACTGGTATTTTAAGAAATGTTCTTAAGAAAGTTGAATATGATATTTGTTAGAGCAATAAATTCATGAGTAAAAATGCCTTCAAGATACACATAAGAAGGCCAATATTATTATGGAATCATGAAATGATTCATTTATGTTTTCAAATTCACTGGGAATGTCAATGAAATTCATTGTGATTGAATGTTCCTAGAAGGACATAATAATTTCTATAAGTACTTCTTTTTAAAGAATTAATTCAATTTTCATATATGTAAATTTTTTCTTATGCAGGACAATTTCATGAAATTTTTACCCAATACCATCAATTTTTCATGAATAGATGATCATGGCATACAATGTATATGTTATATAAGATTATAGATAGTATAATGAGGAAAATATAAAAATAGGTTGAGAAAATAAGAAAATGTAAAATAATTTTTATTCGTGATTCCAATTAATGTTATTTTAAAACCCAATTGTATTATTAGTAATTAATAGTAATTCCGTACGATGGGATTATCTAGAATAACTAAATGGGATTTGGAAAATCCGTGTATTTTTCATATTAGGTATAATTGTTTTACAAACCAAATTAATAATTTTGCTTGGTATATAGTACCAAATGTATACATCTAAATTTATATAAATTTATATGAGATAAAAATGAAATTTAATAACCAAAATAGCTTATTTATTTCATTTAAGTGATGATGTAAATAGATTCCACATCAAAATTATGAATTTAATGATCTTAATCTAGTTTGGATTAATCAATGTAACTGAGTTGTATCTTTGTCTCATATATCTTATATTATATGAGAAGATGTTTGATAATAAATATATATTATTATTAAGTCTATATTAAAGGTTTATAATTAATATATTTTTATAATAGCTCTGGAAAAAATTTATAAAACAGATTATCATGTATAATAGGGATTATCCAAATATTAGAAAAAAAATATGGAAATTTTTTCCTTCAAACAACTTCTAAATTATTTTACTAATGTCTTATTTCCCAATAAAAATTATCTAAACTCATATAATAACATATCTAATATGTAAATAGAATCATATTTTTTAGATATTCCTACTAAATAAATAAATGTTATTTCCTAAATCAAAAAAAAATTGTCATGTCATTGCAATATATTACAAAGTGAATATATTATCTAAGACCTTTTTTGGAGTATGTTTGAAATTATATAACTCATAAGTCAATAAATAAAATACTATATCATTTTCTTGTTTAATTGGTTAATTAATTTTATACTAAATATCCACGATATGTGAAAGTAAAGGAAATTGTATATAGTTACATTTATTTTTTTTGTGATAATGTGAATGAAAATATTAAATAAAGGATTATAGAAGTCTTTGATTATATTAAATCATCACTTAATATTAAAAATAATTTTATGTTATGTGATGCTAAAGAAAATTTTAAAGTGATGAATATAGTTAACATAACTAGTGAACATCACCATTACCTAAATGTCTGTACTAAATTATACATAATGTGTCTCACATGGTGTCATAAAATAATATATATTATGTTATTAAATTAAAATTTAAATATATATATTAGTTATTATGAAAAAGTGAACATAAAATTATCCTAAAAGAATTTAGGATCTTCAAGTAGAGTGATAATGTAAATAGTTAAAATATTCATAAGATATTTCAAGGATATATATTGATGGAAAAATATCCAAGGATGATGATGGTGTACTTAAAAAGAGTAACAGGTAAAAAATTAAAGTTGAAGACATAAAATTTCTTTTTGTGAAGTAAAATAGTTTTTATAAATGTTCAGGAATCAAACATCATAAATTTTATTCTTAATTCTCACCATTATGCTATGTAACTTCATAAATTTTACTTACTATATGTTTAGTGGGATTATTTTATCATATGGTCACATTGGGATGTGATAGTAAATACATATGAATGTAGTGTTGAAAAAAACATTACTAAAAATATAATATGAGTGTCAATTTGAATCTCTTGATATTAATTACATAAGAGATATGGTGTAATGGTTGTAAACATTTCACGTAATTATATTAATCGTAATGTCCATTTTTCAATAATTCTTGTCTATATCATCTTTACTTTACATGAATGGTCGAATAAAAAATGTCACTTCAAATTATAATCTTTTATTCATTACTAATTGATGATCATCCTAGAGTATTAAGGGTTATAGAGATATGTTAGGATTTTATTTGAACGATTCGTGTATTCATTAAATAGGGTTTTATATAAGATATGATGATTATAATCTTGAGTTAATATATTTTTACTAATTACATGGACTAATATGTGAATGTATATTTCATGGAATATGATGTTGTAATACATATAATATTGCAGGTTAAATTATTAAAAATTCATCTTAACTAATGATGTTGAAATACCAAGATTGAGAACCTACATTCATTGATACACCACATATGCATCTCAACAAATGAACATAAATAATATGGGGTTGGTTGGCTATATTATTTATCATGTTCTCTATTTGATTGGAACCAAGATTGAATTTTTCAACTTGTTTGACAAGAAAATACATGTATCTCTCAGTGAAATTAGACTGAAAAATTCATGGATGTGCATTTATAATTAACATATGGTGTTTAAAACTACTATGATGAACAATGGGGGTATATTGATTGACATGGTTAATACTGATGGAGAATCACGAAATTTTGAAAAACCAATACTGGATTAAAATGTCCCATTTCTAGTGGTATCTTAATGTCATGGAAAAAGGGATTACATATTTATGAATTTGATTTATATGATATATCTTGTAGAGGAAATTTATTTATAGAGATATCTATATGTTTGATAGAGATCACACTAAATACATTATTTTTTGAGTAGTAATGATTCTTTTATAGAGGCTATCATTTTCAGATAACTAGAAAATTGGGATTTTATATTTATTTTAAATGTTAATAATGTCTATAGGGACACACAATTATAACCTTGTATATGGATAATGTTTTTGAAAAAATATTTAATTAAAATGAGGAATTTTTTAGGGAAAATTATATCAGAAAGGGTTAGGATTGATTCAGAAATATCTATGATGTATTTAATAATTTTCTGATGTAAATTATGTTTATGTGTGATATTGATGGATATGTACTAAAATGTTCGTCTATAAGATGAATTTACTTATTCATGGGATTCACAGAGTGTATATATATATGTTAATATATATAATTTATATTTAATATATGAATATAATGTATGAATTTATCATGAATCTATTGAAAGGATATAATATAAATATATTTTATGGGTATATATATTTTGGTCATTTTTTTGAATAGTTCATTCATCAGTTGTAATCCATTATGAATTGATTAATTTTTTATATTAAATTCACTGAGAATAATTAATGATTTATACTATGAATGTTATATATAGATATAATGAATTATAAATATGATATTCCTTAGCCATGCGGTATATATGAGGATGAGACCCTATAATTTGAGGTGTGTGAGGTGAAATGTTTATAGGTATCTTCTGAATCTCTGTACTCCTCAAGAACTAGTCATATGACATGTAATGGCGATAACACCCCTTTAGTTTATCATGAATCATCATGATATGATTGCACATACATTGGAAAGTGTATCACCTCATATTTATGGTAATTTACTTCATATATCTAAAATATCTCCCCCATTCACTCTCTATCGTTGGAAGATGGAAACTATTACTATTTGTGAAACATAAGTAAGATATTTTTTAGATTATATAAATTTTGATTTCATAAGAATAGATCAATTGTATTTCTAGGTAATATTATGCTGAAAGTTTTCACTAGATTATCATAGAATACCCATCTCATAAATGATATCTAATGAGATAATAAAATTCACCATGCGTTAATGGGATATGTATTTTTCTTCCCAACCATCAAATCCATATTATGTACATGCATTTATGTGCCACCAAGATCATAAAATATATGAATTTTTTTCATCACTTTGAAACCAATTACTATGAGGCATGTGTTAAATTCATTTAATCCCACAATCAATGAATTATATATACATCTCGGTGAAGAAACTTTAGTACATATGATTTTTTGTATTCATAAATCAAATGGTTTTCATAGAAAATCAATGGAAAATTTCAAGAAAACAATTGTAAATAATGTTTCATGGATGGTTTTAATGAGAATTAATGGATCTATATAGTATCTCTGGAATCATAAGGATAATAATGGGTGTTTAAACCCCATTATAACATGAAAAATGATAAATATAAAGGATTAGGAAATAGAAAGTAATTGAACAAAAAAGGAATATTGAAGAATCTCATACATACCTAGGGCGATACTAAATGATTGGGAGCATATTGTTAAGATATTGGGAATGACATGGGAGGGATTTAGAGAGGTATAAGGAGAGTAAATGCATTCTTAAATGTTTTGAGTATACAAGAATTGGAGTGATTGTGGGTGTTTCTAACAAAAGTGAGAGGAAATCATTATTAATTTCCAAATATGGGTTGTTCACACAAACTAATTAATTAATAAAACCCAAAACCCTTATAGGGGTTATTTTTTAGTGTTTCAAACAAAGTATAGTGGTGTCTAATATTTGTTTAGGTTAATATCTAAACACAATAGAATAAAACAATTAATGATGTGGAAGTGAGGCATAATCATATAGAATTTTTTTCAAAACCATTAAATATAATATTCATTTTGAAGGATTCATTAATGGTTTGTATAATGAGTGAGATAAAATAAAAAAACACTATCATTGAAATGGGATTTATTTTTTTAGGTGTTCAATTTATAAAATTTATTAAATAACATTTTCTCTATTATGATATCAAAATAAATACCGTATTTTTATACTATATTTTTATACCGTATTTAATTTCTTCGCCAATCATTAAACAATATTAGTATATTATGATAAATTAACCATTGGATAATTTAAAAGTGTTTATTTCAGAAATTATATTAACATTTTAAAATAATTTTCGAAAAATATAATAATTTCATGTAGAAGATAAAAATATGTTTTTATCAAAAAAATACTAATTTTCATGACATGAACAATATTCTGAACCGAATAGAAATTACATGGAATATAATAGAAATATATCATAATTTATATTTAAATATATAATACGTAATAAAACTATTTCACAAAAATAAAAATTATTTCAAACAATTTGATATTTTTGTAGTAGTGTTTTTTATTGAAACCATATATATAAATATATTCTAAATAATGGGATTCTTCCTATAATATTTTAATTTCTATCAAACTCATTATAAAATAAAAAATACATATAAAGTAATAATGATAATTAAAACATGTAATAATTATTTTATTAATTATTTTTAATATTAGGGTCTACATGCATGACCCCTTATAAGTCTAATGTACGCCATAAATATATGGTGCGTGATGGTGGTACCTTAATGGGGTAGTTTAGAAGTCATATTTTGTGCAAGATCTATATGGTCCTAGAGTTCTAATATAAATTGTTTCTATTAGGTTTTATTTAATCTCATCTTGGTCTTGATCATGGGGAAAACCTAGTGATGTCACCTCCCTCTATATTTCAGATAAATGGGCATCATAGGGTTTGATCCAATTTGTCGAGGCCATTGTTTGGTTCTTCTATGTCAATTTGATATTATGCTAAAATTTAATAAACAATAATCAATGAAATCACTTTAGAAACATTATATTATCAATATTATTCATTATTAAGGATATTTATTTATTTTTATATATTTATGGCTATAATTTATAACATTCAAAAAAATTAAATATAGTGAATTATATTTATAAATATACAATTGTTCATAAGGAAGTTACTAATTCATAATGTAATTTCATTTATTAATTTATGGGTTTTTCGAAACTCAACTGAATTTAAATACCCTTCAAGATATATCTTTTTCAAATATTTCATGGATACAATAAAATTTTACTAAATAAACTAATATGAATGATATGAGCCTATTGAATTGGTATTATTTATTAATCTAAAACATGGGATTTATTGATTATACTTTATAAAAATATTCCATTATTTGAATTTTTTATTTCATAAAATGCAACCCATTTGTGTCAAAACATGAAATAATATTTATTTTATTTTTAATAAACATATAACATGTTTTTTTATAATTCTGTAATAATCCCACAAGGAAATTAGATATGGTATTCTACTATAGATAACAAATAAATCTAAAAACAATTAGTAGTTTACTGATGAGCCCCATCTCCATTAATTTTCCAAAAATATAGTTAGTTTCCCATTTTTAGTTCAAATGTATAATCCACAAGATATATATAACACCCAAATCATAGGACCTAAAAGATTGTGTTAAATAGATAACATGATTTATTATTCTTCTATATTATTTTTTAATTATATTTTCGTTCTTATTCTAGTGTACATGATATTAAAAAGAAAATTATAAAACATTATACTCATTATGGTCTTGAAGAATCTTTATATTCTTGGGATTTTATAACAGAAGTTCCATTGGTTTTAAGAATGTAGAGAGGGGATTAATTAGCATCTCTCCCAAATGAAACGTTTCATTTTGATTGTGTTCACCCCATTGATAGATATTGTTCACTTGTTTGAAGGAATTAATTTAATCTCACAAACACACAATAGGACTCTAACAGAATAATAAGTGAATATACCTGAATGTAAATCACAAAAAAATAATGATTTTATATAGTTCACCTGCACTGGCCTATGCCCAACAAATTCACACTAATGATATGTCAATGTAGTAAAATCTATTGTAATCCTCATGATATATTGTTTTTTCATGGAACCACTATACCAAAGCATAAAACCATTACCTTTTAGGTAGGATAGTGGAATACCTCTTAAGGGTCAATACCACTTCTCATCATACATAAATAGCTTCCTAGAGGGCCTCATTAGTTTATTGACTTGAGATTATCTTTAGTATTTTATATATATATTCATCTATTCAGTGTTAGAATAAGATATATATTTACCTATCATCTTCAAGTCTAAAATATATTATTTTTTCTACTTCATTATTTGATTCCACTAATCCACAATAATTATATGAGATCAACTCCTTGTAAATTGTTGAGTCTTTAACATCATTGAACATTATTTAACCTACTTTATAATGGTTATAAGCATGTTTATATTTTATTACAGAACCTTATTCATATTTATAATATCACATATGATCCTTTTATAACATTTTACCACTCCATTACTAATAATTTTTCTTTATTTTTCTTATTTCATATTTTAATTTCCTTTTTTCTCACGCATATTATGTCATGAATGTTCTAATTCATTTATATAGGATATTGATCCATCATATATATAGTTATATTAATATTATAAATATCATATTTACCCATTATATATATATATATATAATCATTCATGATTTTTGGAAAATGAACATGAATCACATTGCTTCCTAGAGATGGTGGTTGTACGTTTCTATAAGCGATTATATTATTCCATTAGTGAGTGAATGTGTAAGGAATTGGGTGATATATTAATATTATAATATTAATATAATCACATATATATCAAATATATTCAATAAATTTATCCTTAGAACATTAAATAAAAAATTTAAGTGAAAAAATAACCAAATTGTTTTGTGAGCCGATATTCCACCGTACACATGATTCATGAATTGATTTCCCATTTGATAAAAGAGGATAAGGTTTGTCAAACCAAGATTTTCATGTCTTGGTTTTGATAATTTTTTGGAAATAATGATCATTTTGTTCAGTTTTGGGTGAGATAAACATTGAGTTTTGAGGTTTCGTCTATATCTTATCATCCTACCATGGTTTCTTCATAGATTGATTGGGGTTTTTTTGTAGAAAATTATGGGTACTTCAATATTTGGGCCAAACTATGAGCCCATTTAATGATTTAAAATACGAAATTTTCTTCTTTTATAACTCTTTTTGTTTTTCAACATTTTCTCCCATTAAAATTTTAAAATTTTCTCTCTTAACCTATGAAAACCATGATATACAATTGTATGACTTATGAATTCATAATCACGGTGGATTTGGGTTATTTATTTGGCAAGCCCATGATCCCATTTCTAGTTTAAAAAATATATTTTCTTTCTTTTATATATCATTCATTTTTTATACTTTTTGGTGATTTCACCTCCCAAAAGGAGCCCTAGCTATTATATATCCACAAGGGGTTCCTCCCATTTCATTCTCCTTCATTTAGGCCTCTTTTTGTGTGATATCTCACCAAATAATAGTGGTTGTTCATAATTTTATCATTAAATCTTTCTACTTTCTCTTCCGCATCCTTATTTCTTCATTTTTTTTCTTGGATTTCTCTTCTTCCATGGTAATTTTTGACCTAGGTTTATATTTTCCTATAATTTTTATGGGTGTTTGTTCTGTTTTGGGCTTTTATTCATAGATCGTGGGTTTTGGAACTGGCGTCGAGTGTTTTCAGGTGTGTGTCTCATTTTCACCTTGGTTTTGATGTATGTTCTCCCAAGAACATTACTTTATTATTTATGTTTCAAAATTTTCATTATTTTATAACATTATAAACATTTATTGTGATTTTATAAAACCAGTGGATGATATATTAGGTATGAAAAATTGTTATTTATTATTTGTTGTGTATTAAATAGAGTTGTTTCATTATAAAAGTGCACACCGCTTGTTTAAATAAATGTTCCACTCATTTTTTCATATGAATTGTAATTTTTATGACCTTCTTTTACTACTATAATATATATTTGGAATGAAAATTTGGGTTTTCACCCCTTTGGGTATTAAATAGATGTTTTTTTCCTTAATGATGCATGTATTGATTTTTAAAAAGTGCTTGATTGGATTTTGTGGGATAAATATGACATAAAATGACTTGTTTTAATTTTTTAAAGTATGGGTAGCATGAAAATTTATATTTTCTTTCCCTTTAATGTATTTGCAATGTGGTATTGGTTTTATAAAGAGATGTTTATTGGTTTTTGACACTTTTTTGGCAATAGTTAGGAGTAAGTAATACATTCGACATTTTTGTTATAATGGTTTAGCATTAAATGTGTAACCTAAATGATTTATAGAATTTATTTAAATATTTTTTATACTATTAATGGTTTTTTACACCTCATTATTAATTTTTTAATGTTTTCTATTGTGATAAATTGGTTTGGAAAAATTCCTAAAGGCATGTTTGTAATTTTTCTTAAGAAAAGGGTTTTTATTTGTGTTCCATGTTGCACCATGTGGGGTAATTTTATGATTTATGAAATTGATTTATGAAATGGATTTGGGGATTCCAAATCAGTTATTATATGGTAATGGTTGTATTTTCTCATTAAAAGATAACTTTAGAATGGATTTTATCAAAAAAATACTTGTTAAACTACTTCAAATTGTTTTATGAAAATTTAAGTGGTTTATTGATCCGTAAAAGACATGCAAAACACGTTTGCAGGCTTTCTGGTGTGTGTATTATTTGGTAAAAAGAATTTAATTTTGAAAATTTTATTTGATTACATTTTGAACTTGATTGAGATCAAAGATAGAAAGCTTAGTATCTTGGTGGGTGGATGTTTACTAGTATGCTAGTGATCTGATGTGGTCTCATCCCTGTTTCACGAAAAAAGTTTGATGATGGGAACACTTACTAAACTATGAATATGATGTTTAGGGATACTAGTTTATGTGTATTTTCTCTTACTAGTGGCTCATTAATGAAAAAAAGTATTTATTATGGTTACTTTTCACTGATATATGAGGTACATGGGGCCTATAGCTAGCTAGCGCCTACGGATGTTCCTATGACACGTGCTTATTGGATTTATTGTATTCACCATTGGCATAAGGATTATTGCGATGGAAAATTATGTAGAATGTTTCTGTTATATAATGTTTTCATTTTTTTATGCATCCTTCTAGAAAATTGTTTTTACTTTGAAGTTGTATATCTCTGGAAATTGTTCTATCATTCTTTTTAATAAAACACGCAACCATTGTATTTTTTAATTTCTGTAGCATGGAACCTTTTTTGGAAAATATACTTTTATATATTTTATTGAAAACATGAAATTGATGTTTCTTTTATTTTAAATTATGTTCATTAAGAATAAAATATCGGGCTATCCTACAGAGTTATAATACTCATGCCTATAGTCACCTTATCTTTTTAGCCCTTGTGCAGGTTTTAGCATGAGTTCGATCACCTTGTGTGATGTATGATCGATGTGATGGACAGTGACCAGAGGGGTTACATGAATATATTTGGTTGTCATGTTTGGTTGGATGAGTTGTTTGGTTTAGTTGTACATTCAGCTTCATATACAATTAATGTTTAGATCAACCTTATATAAATGAATGTTGGGATGTCTATTTCTTTCTATTGCTTAGTTATTGAATATTTTTTGGATAAAATGTTCCCTTTTTTACGCTAATTGATTCCCTAGACACCTTTTTCCATCATGATAAGTTCAAGAACGCCACCCAGGACATATCGCAGAGCAGCCCTGATGACTGGGTCACAGTCGACATAGACTAGTTCGTGGAAAAATGGTGTCAATGGGGGTCATCTCTTAGCAACATTATTATAGAGTTCTCATTTTATTTGGGTGTTTTAAAGGTTGATGGAGTATTATTTTCATAACATGAGGGGTAGTTTTGGCCACACAGTTGTGAAATCTTGTCCGTTTTGATCCATGGGTGATAATGGGATGTCTGGTTTCATTAGTTTATTTGGTTTTTCAGGATTTTTTGGTGATTGGGATACAATAAGGGGAGTAAGACTAATGGCCCCCATGAGATCTTAGGGCATGGAAATCCATGTGAAGTTGAGGCGTGGTCCTATGAAGGATCTACATGTTGTTGGTGTGTTTGATATATGGCCACCAACCATATGGTCAAGTCACCCACCGTCACCAGTTCCATTTTGTGGGACTCTTAGACAATTCCTTAATTCAGAATTTTGTTTTGAAAATCCTTCTGTGAAAATTGTGGATGTGGGTTTTCAAAAAAAAATATAAGAAAGTATTAATCATTTTGGGTTTTTTCTAAACATGTTTTTGGGGAGAAATTGTAATTATTTAATGGGTTGAAATTTCTATAATCTAAACTTATGGTTTATTGAATTAAAATGGTAGCAAGGCATGAATTATTTTTTGTTGATTCAAATATTTTTTTTAAAATATAATGTTTTGGTATGTTGGAGAGTGTTTGAATCTAATGAATTGTATTTTGCAATTGGTTTTGAGTAGTTGGTGTATTCTTACAGTGGGTTGTATCCATTGTGGCTGTTGGATTAAGAAGAATGACGTTATTGAAATTCTGAAAATAGTAAAGGGATGTTAAATGGAATTCTTGTTTTGGTAGTTGTTTTAAAATAAATGAAATGAGTTCTTAATCAAATAGTTTATTAAAAAAATTTATTTTTTTAGATGATGAAAAATTATTTAAATAAGTGGAGAGGATTTTGATGGATCCCTACAGGGTTTCTTTTTCAAGCATGGTAAAATGTTTTTTTGTGTTGAAATATGAAAATATTTTTTGACTTGGTGGTTAGTGTTCCTATAGAAGGTACATGATTTTTGAAATGGGTGAAATTCTTTTCTTGTAAAATAAGGATGTTTGTTTTAGACTTTGGTGTTTTCATGGGTTCTCACATACATGGTATTGTATTGATAAGTTGATAGATTACTGGTATGTAATAATGATTTTGTGCCAGGGGTGGCACGACAATTATCATGTGAGTGAGACTTGATAAAACTCCATTAGTGAATGTGAAAATACACCAACATAGTTTGTTTTTTAAATGTTTTTTAAGCTAATAATATTTTTTGTTTTTTTGTATGATGGTGCTTATGTGGGTTTATTTTTCATGATTTATAATTATGTTTTGTTTGGTGTGCATCTTCATGAGTTGGAAGGGATGCTCTTGGTGTGTATTGACTGGGGGTCTTGTTGGTTGCTCTCTTTTGGAGAAATGCTCAGTTGGTTTCTAAGGATATGTTGGATGTTGTGATGTGGCCATGGATGGTTCTCTGTCGGAAATACTTCCAGTTCATCAGCCAAATGATACATTTCAAACACTAAATCCACCTCATTGGATGATTCCTTATGTTGTTTGAGGGTATAGAGTGCTATTTGGGCTTGATTTAATGTGTTTCCCTACAATGATAATTATTTTGGATACAGTTGTTATGTTAGTGATATTGATGTGTTTCATCTTATTCTATGTCAATTAATCTCATTATTTGGAGTGAGAGAGTATGGTTATATGTAAATATGAGTTCCTACTTATATGAAGGTGTGTTGTTGAGAAAGTGAGTTTCATGGGGAGTTGTGATCCTTATATCTTGGTTGTGGTTCAATAGATGCTTCAGACACCAGCACTCCTACCATAGGCCTCAGAGTAATGCTTTTCACAAATTCAAGAAATCACCAGAGATGTGGGGAGATAGACTAAGCTCACACCTTCACCATTGTGGAAATTAAGTTTCTATGTTTTTATTATGGTTTCTCAGAACATCGATTTTTCCTTTTTTTCTCAAATAGCATGGTTTACTTTCCCCTCACACAATGTCTGTAGTTATGCTTTCTTAGATGTGTTTTCCAATCAATCTCCATGCATAGAACAACAATGTGAATAATTTATTGTCTTGGTTTTACCGACTTGTAGGTGGATAATGTTGAATGGTTCCTCTATTTATTTTGTGGTTTTATTGGCCCAAAAATTGGTTCCCCTACCCTCCCCTCCTCGAATGGTGAGGGTTTTGATTGCTGCTAAAAGTGTTGGCCCAGTTAATGCCCCTCTATTCGGGAGTGGGTGGTTTAGATATTAAAATTGTATCCCTCTTCACATGGGTTTGTAGGTTTTTGTGGTAGTTTTCTAGAGTTCATTAGTTGGTGAGTCCCAATTCTAATTCATTTTCAATTCTTTTTTGTTCACTTCTAGTTGGACTCTAATGGTGGTGAGACCCACTGCGGGTCAGGAAGATATTTCCTATAATTATTTTTTGGATTATAGTTTTGATTTAATTGTGGGGATTACATTCTGTCCCCCCCCATGTTTTTGGATTTTCTGAGTGGACATTGGTTGGGTTGATCATTGGGATCATTGGAAGAAGGCCCAACAATCTGGTTCATGGATTGGTTGTGGAGCTGGTGGCTTGATCATTATGTTGATTCTCATGAAGTGGTTGTGAGTTGGTGTTTTGTTAGAGAAGAAGGTGTAATTTATATTGATGGTTGATTATATGTATTTAGATTAAGAGGCTGGACCATGTTGATAAGGAATCTTTAGCTATATAACTTTTAGCTGCAATGTGATAGGGCTCTCCAAAGGCAGAAAACTTTAATGGTGGTGGGAATTACCACACGCGTTTTTTCATGTCTTTGTTTTGATCTCATTCGTTGTAAATATTTATTCTTTTCATCAGTATTTTGTGAGTTAAAATTGGATATTTTAAGTTCAATATATTTATATTCATCAAATCATGGTTCCCCTTTTGCTTTATTGTGTGTTTGTGGAGAAAAGTATGGTCACTTCATGATTTGGTCCAAACCGTGGGCCAATTTCCAGATTTAAAATAAAATTCTATTTGACTTATAAATCCTTTATTTTTTACCATTTTTCACCAATTCCAAATCCCACATGGGATCCCTTAACATATGAAAACCACTATTTCCATTTGTACCCCTTAGTAATTTATATGCATAGTTGATTTGGGTTATTTATTCAGGTAATGGGCCGTCCCGTGAGCCCATTTCGAGTTATAAAAAAAATCTTTGATTATTTTATATTATATGATTTTGTAATTTATAATTATTTCACCTCCAAAATAGAGCCTAAATATTATATATCAACAAAATGTGCCTCATTATTCATTTTACTTCATTTTGGATCTCTTTTTTGGGCGATTTCTTACCATGGGTTAGTGGTGCTTCATAATTCCTTCCTCAAATCTATATTGTTCCTCTTCCCACTTCCTTCTTCTTTAATTTTTTCAAGCATTTCACTTATCCCATAGAAATTTTTGACCTAGGGTTATCTTTTTTCCATCATTTTTATGGGGTTTTTTTCATGGTGGTCTCCATAAATCTAGCGTTTTGGAACACGTGACATGTGTTTTCAGGTGTGTGTCTCTTTTTCATCATGGTTTTAAGGTAGTTCCTCCCAAGAACATGCCTTTATTATTTATGATTAATATTTTTCACACATTTCTCAACTTATATACATGTCTTGTATTTATTTTCAACCTTTGGATGATGTATTTGGTGTGAAAATGGTTATTTATTCTTTGTTTTTTGTAAAATATTGTTGTTAGGTTATAAAAGTCCACACCGCTTTTTCAAATAATTGTTCCACGAGTTCTCCCACATGTATTGTGATGATTATTTCCTATTGTAACAACTATTATAAATTTTTGGATTGAAAATTTGGGTTATTACACCTTTTCGGGTTGAATAGAAGTTGTTTTGATAAATGTGGGATGCATAGTTTTTAGAAACGTGCCTTGTTAGAATTTGTGTGCTAAATCTGATATAAAATGACATGTCTGAATTTATTAATTTATCTTCAGAATGAAAATTGATATTATGGGGCCCTTTGTAGATTTCTAAAGAGTTTTGGGTTTTATAAATATATGGGTATTAGTTTTTGACTCATTTTTTCACAAGTATCTGGTAAGTGGCTCATTCTTCATTTTATTAAATGGTTGAGCTATGAATGTGTAACCTAAATATTTTTAATGGTTTATGAAAAAATATTTTGGTGTTAATGGTATGTGTAAACCTTTTTATTAAAGTTGAAATTTTTACCTTTGTGATACGTTGGTTTGGTAAAATGCTTAAAGGCTCATTAAGAAATTTTTGTAAGAAAAGTGTTTTCTTGTGTGTTCCATGTTGCACCATGTGGGCCATTTTATGACACAATAAATTCAATTAATAAATGTTTTTATGGATTCTTAATCTTTTTTGATATGATATTGGTGGGAAATTTTTCTTAAAATGACATGTTTTAAAAGATTTTATGTGCAATGACTTGTATACTTCTTGAAATTGTTTTATGAAAATTTAATTGGTTTATTGTCCTGTGAGCAAAACGTGAAACATTTATTTGGGATATTTTTTGTGTGTATGATTTGAAAAAATAATTTTTATGTGAAATGTTTATTTGAAAACATGTGGAACTTGATTGATCACAAAGAGTGAAACCCGAGTATCTTTGTGGGTGGACGTGTACAAGAATGCTAGTGATCCAGATTGGTTTCATCCCAATTTCACATTGAATGATTGAATATTAAAACACTAAAAAAACAATAATGACTATGTTTGGAACCACTTGGTTATATATATTGTTTCCTACTCGTGTCTAGTGCATGAGAACCAATATTTGTTATGGTTACTTTTCACAGAGATACGAGGTGCCTGAGGCCCAAAGCTATCTAGTGCCTTGGGATATTCCTGAGAATCATGATCATTAGATATATTTTATTCATCATTGGAATATGGTTTATTTGGCTGGAAAATTAATTAGAATTTTTATTTTATTTAAACATTAAAATTCCTTAATTAATCCCTCTTGAAATTTGTTTTCATTTTGAAGTTACATATTTTTGGAAATTCATCTAGTATTCTTTGTGTATAAAACATGCAAGCATTGTATTTTTTAATATCTATATCATGAAATCTTTTTTGGAAAACAAACTTATAAATATTGTATTTAAAATTTGATGTTTATGTTTCTTTTATTTTAAATACTGTGCATTGGTAATAGAATATTGGGCTAACCTACTGATTTTTAATACTCACTCCTATATTATTCTTCTATTTTTAGAAATTTTACAGGTTTTATCATGAGTTAGATCACCTTTTTAAATGTTTAATCGATGTGTTGGAGAGTTATTAGTGAGTTTAAATTGAAATAGTTGGTTTTTAGGCTTGGTCGGTTGAATTTTCTGGTTCAGTTTTACTTTCAGTTCCATATACAATTAATGTTTACTTGAACTTTTAAATAAATGTATGTGGGGTTGCCAATTTATTTCTACTCCTTAGTTATTATATATTTTTTGGCCAAAATGTTCTCTATTCACTCTACCTAATTTCCTCAGCACTTTTGGACATCCCAGGAGGATCGGGAACATCTCTCGAGACATGTAGGGGAGCGGCCTGGGTGACCGGTTCAGAGTCGACCTATACTAGTTAGTGACAACGTTAAATTATATTCTATGAACATAATAACATATAATTATAAGGAATATACTTTTGTTATTATATTTTATGTTTTCAAATATAATTTATGTGGGAAAAATAACAAGTAAAACAAAATAGTTTTGTTAAGTAAATTATATTTTCTAAGAGAAACCTCATTTATATATCAAGTTAAGGAACCTAGGTTCCGTGTTTTGGACATACCATAACCTCTATAATGTGTATAAGGATTTTTTTGATGAATTTTTTTATTTTTTGGTCAAGATGACAGGATTTTTAGGGGAGGATATGTGAATGGAGTGATATCGTTTTTATAGGTGGGGAAAGGAAACCCTATTGGAAATCACATGGAAATTTCCCAATAGAGTCAAAAATTATCTTCATTCACATTAAAAAATTTATCCTAATGGAAATATATAATAAATTGGTAAGTATAAAATTAAAATAGTCCATAATAAATTAATTTGATATGTTTATTTTGAAATCATAACCAGATCAACATTATTAAATCCACGGTAGACCCATATTTACCTTATCCAAAATAATTAATTTTGTTAATTTTTTCACTATTAATTAACAAAAAAATTTATGTTTATTATATTAAATAATATAAATTATTATAATTCACAATATTAAATACATTTATTCCAATTCAATTCACATAATTTGGATAGTTTAAATAATAATTATACCAACATGGGTGATAAAATAGTAGGCTTCCAAAGAGAAAATTATAATATGTTTATAAGGTTTTAAAATAATAAATCCTTATGAAATTTATTATAATGAAAAAAATTATTTGAATATAAATATAAAAGAAATAATTAAAATATAAAACAAATTTATAATGTAATTATTCCTTGTGATTTATTTAATTAAAATTTCTATTTTAAATAAAAATACATATTCTTTACTATTCATCATCAAATGAAACATTTTTAAAAAATCCAAAAAATTCAACTTAAGATTAATTTAAAATTATTATTTCAAAAATTATTATAACGTTTTCAAATTACTTTTCCAAAAATATTAAAAAATAGTTCTAAAATATGTGGAAAAAGAGAAACTAAATCATCATTTAGAAAAAATACATATTTAGAAAATATTTCTTCTTCTTTTAAATGATTATTATTTTAATTCTAAAAACAAAAAACAAAAAATTATTTTTACACATGTAAACCATATAATTTTCATAATTTATTTACTACTATTCAAACCCACTTATTTAACGAGAAGGATATAGAAATATTCTATATTATGATTCATCTACACTCAGGATTACCTATTTTGAAACATATCAATGATATTAAATTTAATGAAATTATTTTTATGTATTGTTTTGAGATTGGTGTTCTGTGGTTCATCTACTATCAAGTAAAATGTTATCCTTTTTAAATTTATGGTTGTTCCTTTCTCCCCACTTTAAATTAATTTCATCATCATAATTTTATCTTCTACTGAGAATCCCAATTTCATACTTTGGTTGGCATTGTTGAATTCCCAATTCAGTGCTTACTCCTAGAAATTAATATACAAAGATAATTTGTTTATGAAATAATCAATGAAATTCACTTTTAAAAATTTTATGTTCCGTAAAAGGTTGAATGGTATTTTTATTTATTTATAAAAATTTTCTAAAACTGATATTGTTAGCACCAGATCTCCAAAATAAAATGTAAATCTCTAAACCACTATAACAGAACTACTATTTGATCATTAAAATTTATTTTTAAAATTGACTAACTAAAAATAGTGATATATTATAAATAAATTCACATAATCCAATAGTATTCATTAAAACCTTATAGTCATTTGGTTCTGGGTTCATACCCTATGTCCATCGTTGGATTTAATGGGTTGTCACTCGATATGAGGGTTCTCCTATTCCAAAAAATAATATTAATGCAAATCCAATAACATTTCAAGTGTAATAAAACATAATTACCATAACAATATATATATATGATAAACCATAATGGTTACCAATTCCATTAATCATTTTCCTACATTAATTAATGGCATTTATCCTAAAAATGTTTTTTATATACTAAACCAATAGGTTCTATTTGTATAATTTATTTATGAAAATATTCATATTCACAGTTTAGTTTAATAATATATAAAATTAAAATATGTTCTTAAGAATTTGAACATATGATCAGTCATAAATTTAATTACCCACAACAAAATCCATAATTTTTATGATAATGAAGACATATGTGCTTCGAAAATTTAACAAAATCCATAGATGTATTAAAATTCTTATAACAAAATTACCATTAGTTAATGTAATTGTACAACATAATTATATATTCCAGATATATAAATACTTCGACCATTTCGTTTCAACATAAGTCCTTTTTTAGTTCATGGTTAATACTATAGATGAGGGAATTGACTTGGATAATTCCCCGGTTCCACACATTTAAGAAAATGAACTATCAATAGATCCCTAGGATGAGCCTACATCCTTCTATCTTACTATTTATTCTTATTTAGAAATTAATTTCTTTATAACTATCTCCTCCTCAAGTAAATCAGTTTACATTCATTTGAGACACTTTCTTGGGTACCACATTCCACCTTTTTCACTATATTTAAATGACACATTCTTTCTTCATACTCTACACCACTCAAACCCTTAGAAAACATTGTCCTTATTTTCAATGGAATGTATGTGAGTTGGTCCAGGTATTGGTAGTTAATCATATTTCAGGATAAATTTTTATGGATAATGAAGATAAATTTCACTACGTTCATCATCCTATTTAGTTTCCCATATTAATTACATTTTATATTATGTTCAATTTCAACACAATTCCTACATGTTCCATCTAATAACTAAAACCAAAAATAATATTGTGGGAATCAATAAGCATAGCAGGAAAACCATATAATCATATATATGATTTATAAATAATGAAACCTTATTATCAATATAATTCATGTTCCATTTAATATAGTTAATTCATTTTCATCAACTATTCATGTCTTTAATTATGGTTTCTAAATAAACTATCAGTTATCCAAATCATATTCTTCCAGTTTTTCAGAATAGTTGTGAAGTAAGACTCAATTTCTGGCATGAGGTGACGATCCGCTCATGAACAATGTGTCGTTTTTTAGTTTTACCACTAAGAACAAACATACTATAACCAAACCAACTTATAATCACGGGACACATATATATTTCTTGGGACAGTATATAATCTTCTCCATACCATCAAATTAGTGTGTTCATATATTCTTATCATAAGAGTATCTTATAGTTTTATGTTCCGTAACCCATATTTTCCTAAATATAGTTCCAATGGATTAAACTAAACTTCCTTTGATACCATATTTAGTTACTGCAAACCCAATATCTTAGAGAGAGTTTCTACTTTATTACATTGGCATAAGACATAAGGAATCACATCCCTATGGAAGAAATATTATAGTAGTATTTTTAGACTAGATACATATATGATTCCCATTATACATATGAATATGAAAACTACAACATTTATTTCCAAGAATAAAATTGTTCCCAATATTATATCCATCAATATTAATCATATTACACATTATGGATTACTAAGAATGGAATAAAAAACAGTATTCTCAAATACCATATAAGGGTAAAGTATAGTGGAATCTATCACGAATAAATAAGGATAATAAATTTGTAATGGTAAATATAAATATAGAACTTTCATGTAAATAACCTGATAATCATGATATGATAAGGAATAATAAATATAAATATGTAAATAATTGAAAACCCATGAAATTTAATCAATAAAATGAAAATGGAATGGGTCCAAAGATAAAATCATTAAAAAAATATCATGCATGATAATAGCATAATTCTTAATGAATGGAAGACTTAAACATTGGATTTCATGTTCTTGGGAAGTTGATACCTCATCCTTGACGAAATTTCACAACATGGTTTAACATTATATATAGAACCCCAATTAATTTAATCTTATTTATTCACAACATGATACTATTAGTCCATTTATGAGCTATATGATTCTAGGCCCCACCAGTAATTGCAGGTCAATATAATTCCTAATATATAAAATGATATATTTAATTCATAAATCAATATTATTTATCAATTTAAACCCATATTGAGTAATGAATTAAAATTTATCATTATTTCATGGGTTTTTAAATATCATTAAATGTATAAAATCATATTTAAAAATTGTTTAATGTTTATAAAATATTAATATCCATGATAAAAAATATATTTATATTTAACCAAATCATAGTACATAAAAATGATATATGTTTTATGTAAAATTAATTTTCAAAATATTTAAAATATGGTTAAATGTATGTCAAATAATTTTGAAGCATATTATATAAAAATTTTTTGTTAAATTGGGAGATGTAATAATATTTTGAGAATATATACTATGTGATTTGTTGTGAATAAAACTTCTCATGTGATACCAGCTTAAAAATCCATTAATATAATATAGATTGTAATTCTAATGGATCCCAATTTTTTTGTAAGTTACTAAAAAATTAGTCTACATAATTTTCAATTCTAAATAGTTCTTCTATTATAATGATTTTATTTTGGATTCATGAAGACTAAAATAATAGAAGAACTTGACTAGACATTGATATTGTGTTTGGGACATTACATTGATTTTTGAGAATAATTTTTATAGATTTTTATTTTTATAGAAAGACTATATGAATTCAATTATTATATAAAAATGAAAAAAAATCATTCATTTGATCTATCAATGTATTACAAGAAGTCAATGAGTACATTTATCTATAGAACATCAACTAACATAAAGTTGAAATTGTCATTTTTTCTGAGACATTTGTATATGGAGTTATTTTTAAATATAATTATTTATAAAAAGTTAAAGGAACTATTCTGGTGTATGAGAATTGAAAATAGATAAAATATTATGAAGTTGAAATGTGTAGAAGAGACATACATGGATAAAAGATTATATTGATGGAAAAAATTCTTTAAGAATGTGGTGGATCTTTCTAGAGTATGATTCTTCCCTATCAAATAGTTTATCATATCTATAATTTTTTATTTTTAACATTATCATATATATCCCTTGGTTTAACTATTGTTTTGTCATAAGAGGATAAAACTAAAGGGTGTAATGACTGAAATTGCATGAGTATTTTCTCTTTTTGTTTTTTCTATATCATACTTTTTATAATTTTTTGTTAATTAAAAAATTGCTTTTTATATTCATATATCATTTGAAATCAGATTATATAGTATATTGATGGACTAATAGGAGGATAACCTCCCATTCCCTTTAAAATAAAACACAGACCCTCGATGAATGGAAATATAGTTTTTCTTTATCACATAATTTTACCACAGGGACCATCACACCATATTAAGTAAATGAATAAACAGATAGGACAAAAAAATAGTTAATTTTTAGTGTTCCAATTTTCAAGAGATATTTATATAATAATTGAGTATTTTTTTGTCAAAAAATTTAGAATGTTAAAAACAAGTGAGTAGTATCCATGTTAAATAACACAAACATCCTTTATTCATAATCAAATGAATACACAAGTGTTTTAATTGTTTCTTCTAATTTTAAAAAGATCATATAACATAATAAAATCAACCTTATTATATTTGTAACATCATATTATCATTCTTCTTGTATGAACCATGTTTAATTCTTGGTTACCATTATTTTAATTTGATTATTGGTTGTTTAAATTGTTTTATTGTTGTTTCATTTGTTTAAGAGCCTTTAGTGGGGGTGAAATATTGGTTCTTAATGTCTAAGAGGCTAAGATTTTTACATGGGATTTTATCATTTGGGTGGATTAGTTACTATATCAGAAAATACTACTGGAGATCCATTGGATGTCTAGTGAGGCCCATCGGCTAGCTTATGGGGGTGCAAGTAGGGAGTTCATAAAATAACTCCACCTAAAAACTTTTGGAATTTTAGGTGGGGTTTTATTCCCATCAACCCAGTAGTTAGACAGTTAGAATTTTTGATGTTTGTTAATTCTTCTCATTGCTATCATCCTTTAAAATAGTGGTCATCAGCTCACTGGTGAAACCAATGGTCATAGGGAAAGTAGGGAAGGTTTGGAATTAAAACAATTTTACTCTCAATTTATTTCTAATGTACTCCAATATGATTCCATTTAAACTATAAACATTATGGTGTATCTCAATAGGTTATTTGGCTCCTCTGACATAGTTTCTTCATGGATTATAGTACTATTAAAAGTGTTGTATTTCTTCTGGTAAAATTATTTTTGTTTTTGATCATATATCTATATTTATTCCAATCTATCTTTCATTGATAGTGAATAATCCTTGTGTTTTTATTGTTATTTTATAAGGAAAATACGATTCTTGGATTTTCTATTGACTATTATATCACATGACTCTCCCTTGGAAATCTTGTGTGTGTCTGTATTGATCTTGACTGAGGTATGATGTTTCGTAAGGAATTATAATCATTTGAAACCCTTGATAACAATTTTTTAAAATTTTTCTTTCAATCGAATTATAAATTATTAATCGATCCTCTTGATGAATTATTTTTAATTGGATTGTGTTCATGGTTAATTCCAATGAAAATAATATTAGTAATAAATTATAATTTTTATAAATGATCTTTATTTGAAATTACTATTTTTAAAATTATTTTAATAATATAAAAGGCATGAAATGATTTTTTATTTTAAATTATAATTATTGAAATGAAATATATGGGTTTTTATAATAAAATATAGGATTATTGACTTTCTAAATGAAGGGAGTGTTTTGGAAATATTAACATGGGGATAATTGAAAAGAATATTTTAAATGATTGAGATTGAATGAATTGACTGACTAGCCTATAGAAGTAAAATCTTATTAATTAAATAACATCAGAGCCTATTTAATTATTATAAAAGAACTCAAAAAATTCATCTGTTAGCTCAACCAAAAAATTGATTGATGATGAAAACACAAATTAAACTATCTTGAATTCAAAAAAAAATTTCTTTATATCTTATCATTACCTCCGTAAGCCTAGTCCTTGGAATTTTTGTGCACGAATATCCATAAATCATTGAGTTGGGTGAGAATCCTTATTGTTGTATAACACCATGAATTATTACCACTTTTCTATTTTTAAAAATGATTAAGAATTATTGAAAAAATTCACATTCCAATGGTTGATTGAAATATTTTATTCATGCCTACATTGATAGAAAATAATATCCATGGCTATAGTTAAATATTATTATAATTACTTGATTTTATGAGAATTTATATTGAATCTTATTTCCTTTTAAATTTTGAAATTTTTTATGTGGTATGTTTTTATTGGATGTGAGAAAATATTTAAATTACATGTTTTAAATAGAATTGATAACCATTTTTTTCTTATATATATGTTATGAAATTATTATTGATCTCCCAAATGTATTTGTTTATCAACACATTCATTTGGTGTTAGTTTTTAAATATATTATTCTGATAGGCCCATGAAAATTGAATGAATGACTTAAAGGTAGTCGATGTTATTTATTACTATACATATGGATTTGGAAAGGACCTATGGAATGTTAGATTAATTTGTTTCATGGAGTTTACGGGTTGATACCCTGATGTTATATTCTAATGCCTTGGTTTTGAGTACCTATTTGGAGACTTGTATCCATTTTAAAATGTATTCCTCCCATATGGAGTGTTTTTCATACCAACAACATACTTTTTTATATACAATAATTTCTCTTGATGTGTTTAATTTGTGAATACATCATTACATGTAGTTTTTTCTGAACTAGAACTATTAAACTACCCATATGAATTGGGAAAAAAATTTATTATGTTTTAGACAGATTTGGGTATCATTTTTATAGGTTATCTGGGTTTTCGGTTAAAATTTTGTTTCGGTGGTAGTCATTCAGTCGTCTTTAGTGTTGGTATGTTGTTTGGGATGTCTTGGTAGACATGATATAGAATTTTCAGTACATAAGGGGTATATTTTTAGTTAGTTACTTGATATATATAATCATAAAAAGTAATAAGTTACAATTGGAAATTGGGAAAAACTATATTTGAGGAGTTTTCTAATCTAATCCTAGAATTTTTCCAAAGTACTAATTGTTGAACATGACTCGACTCATAAGACAGGTTTTACGAGCGTTCCTTCGATTCCTAGTGGTTGCTCTAGTTGTCCCCTTAATGGATATATTAAAATGGTTTATTCTTGTGGTTGAATGTATATTGGTGGATATTGGAAGAATAATTATTTGAAAACAACTTTAGTATCTTTTAAAGGACAACATACCTATTTCTAGTGTTCCAAATTCACACAGTCAATAAATGATTACACAGGTAGAAGAAATATATGTAGGACTTGTAGTTGATCAGGTAACTTATATAGATTACAACATGTCTAACCTCTATTCATATTGGATCAGGTTTGATAGTATTCGTAGAATCTGTGTTATTATCGGGTAAATCATGAAAAAAGTATCCAACCATAGGCTTTATGATTGAATCTTATTTATGTTGTGGATGAGTCTCAAATTGATGGTACAAAGTGTGAAACAATAGTGAGAGGCACCATTACTGTTTCATGGATTTTAGACTCTTCATAATTTGATACTGGTGACTCTCATTCCTTTGTATAAAACCTTGTCATGGAACTGCTAAACCTTCAAATAGATCATATTCCATATGTGATGGAAATTAATATGAATCTCATGATGAGGAAAGATAATAGCCTCTAATTCTATTCTTTTGATTTCCTCCAAATATAAATATATTTTTTTGAAACTATTTGTTCAATATATGAAACATATGTTGTTCATTCTCATTATGGATTGGATCGTCACTCATAAATCTCATAATAACTATTATCTAGGATGGTTATCCAATACTACAACTGATGGGGCATGGTGTTTCTTAGGAACAATGGGAATAATGATTTATTTTTTATAAAACCCCTATTATTGATAAGGGTGGAATTATATATATTAATCTAATTTAAATGGAGAATTAATCCTCTTATATTGGTATTCATCAATTAGTAGTTTGGTATCCGAATGTCTTTTCTTATGACTATTCATTTTTCTCACTAGTGAGGTTATTGGATTTTTTATTGACTTGGTACTAAGTACCCATACTATTTCTATTAAATCAGATAGATTAATTAGTAAATGTATGGGGCTTAAAAACTCAGATGGATGACTTTATGCATAAAGTCTATATTCACCCATGTTTGTCAAATTTTTAAGCATTGATTGTTTTTTCAAAGAATGCTGATGAAAAACATTACCTTTATATTGATTATCAAAATCTAATGAGGGTCATGGATAATAATAAATATCCTTTACCTCTATTTATAATCTTTCTGACTAGAATAAATGGCTAAAGTGGTTCTAAATGATTTATCTTTTTTGTTGTTATAACCAATTTAGGACCAAGGTGTTTGATATCCCAAACATAGCTTCTATGGGAAGGTAAGATCATTTTCTATAACTTGTGATTTCATTTGGTTTAACCAATGATTCTTAAATTTTCATATGATCATTATATTTCATTGGTACATTAATTTTTTTTAGTTTTATTTTTTGATGAATTTAAGGTTTACTGTAAAAATATAGAAGATCATTCATTAAACCTAAGATAAATTTAGCCATCTTGTGAAATCATATAATTTATTATAAAAAATTAAAATGAAATATCATGATTTGAGAGGAAACGTTCTTCAGATTCATGGTGTCTAAACATGTAATTTCAGTTGATCTTGATATATTCGAAATGCTTAAGATAGGGTGATACCATGAAATGGCTTTGATATTCAGATGTTCTTAGGATATTCATGGTATTACCACTAGTTTGTAAATTATTTCTATTTTTTTCATTACAGATAAATTCTAATAAATGTAGTGGAGTAAAATTATTATGGGATTCAATATATCAGGACTCCATTGATGAATTGAGGCATTTTTTGACTTCAGCTCCAGTGTTGACTCATCATGAATATAAGAAGTGTTATCTAGTATTCTATGATGAATCTAGTTTAGAATTGATTTTTTGTTACTATAAATGGTTATGGTGTTGTGGATTATAGATCACATCAACCTCATCTGCATGAGAAAATATATCCCACACATGATCACAAATATGCTATCATGATGCGCATTCTAAGGAGACTATCTTATCAATGAATGCTTCACCATCCACATTTAACGTAAAATATTTTTGAAATGTATTATCTCAAAAAATGAATTCTTAACATAGATAGTGGGTAGATTCCCTACAATCCTATGTCATTGACATAAACTATACTTCTGGTAAGAGAAATTTCATTTCTATTTCATCAAGAAGGAATTGTTCATCTTAATTCATGAAAAATAATCTGAGGAGTTGGATGTTATGCCTCCATTTTCTTGTATGGGTTTTGGAGTTTTTGAAGATAAAACTGATGTTCTATAATCGAGTGATTAATTGAATCCCTTGATTCTCAAGACAAATATCCAAGAAAATCACCTTGACGATGAGACTTAGGATTTAGGCATTCTTATATCATTGGGAGACCCTTAGTGAGTGGTATATACCTATAGAGGGTATCCTATTATTTTAGAGCAGTTATGTCATTGTTTTTACTCCCCAGAAGGCTATGATATGGGATTTCTACAATTCCCTATGGAAGATACACCATAGAACCCTAATGTTGTTCTATGAAAATAGGCTATATTTCTAGTGTCCAAGAATGACATGACACATTGGTGATTATTTTTAGAAATAAATTAAACTTTTTAGTAGATTAATGTTGAAAATACAAATTATCCGAGATTAATTCATCCACATATTTTACTAACCTATATGATGGATGAGATATACACATCTTTTTTTGGTTTGGAAAACATATACACCCCACAAACAGAATATGACATGTCCGGTGCTGGAGTGATTGACCAAACAAGTTAACTTTTATATCATCAGAGATTCCACAAAATTTGTGGACCTTGGAAATATATAGTTATAATATTTCTCTTGTTTTCATGGATTCCTTTCTTCCATATATTCCAAATAGGATCCCTTGTTCATTTCTTGTTTTCATATAGGCCTCTATAAGGTGATAGGTTTAAGGACCCAACCATACACATTACATAATATAGTTATTTCAACTAAAATTCAATTTCATTAATTCCCAAAGAACATTTACGATTATCCTTTTATAGAATTAGTTAATAACCTCATATATAGAGACTCATATGTTACAATGTAAGAACTTCAACCCAATATCGATTTTTTTCACAAAATGAAACATTTAAAATAAAACATGATTTCTTTCCATAAAAACATCATGACATTAATCATGAATACTTCATTTAAATAACCCATCAATGAACCCTATACTATATATTTAAAAACATAGGATGAGAACAAATAGATACTTAAGGAACATAAAAAAAGGAACAAATAAACCGTTATTCCATGAATGAGAATATTTTCAAAATGTTTTAACTTTTATACATAGAAAAAAATATCTTTATGTAAGTGTAAAAAACCATATGTTTCCTATAAAACCATATAAATCATAAATATATCATAAAGTTAACTTGGGTAATAATTTTTAAATCACATATATATATATAATGTATCTCTCCGACCTACATAAGGAGTACCCATTTTGGTTACACATGAAATACCCATCACAGTATATTCCCATAATATATTAAGTTAAAACTAACTGGTTAACGCCATCTCTTTACTCACTCCATTCATGCTCTATAATGTGGTCACCCAACATTAGTTTATCATGGAACGACCGTTCATAATAACAATTACCAATAACCAAAACATGATTATAAAAAAGAAATCCTACATAAAAGAAACATTCTTTAGGAAAATTAATTTTCCAATTTTAAATCACATTCCCCTTTTATAAGACACAAACTAATAAATAAAAATATATTATTTTTAAATAAAACTATTAACCAGTAAAGGAATCATCAAATTAATAAAGAATCGTTAAATAATTATATTACATTCATTATGTATATGTAAAAGATTTTTTTTCAAATAATTATAGAGTATTTTAAATGAAAGTCCCATACAAATATCTTATCATTAATGTAGGAATTAATATAATGAATGGAATAAGTCTAATAACTATATATAAACATATTATAATATAATATAATGAAAATTTATTTCACGAATAATATTATTCTCACATAATAATTGAAGAATATGGTTAACCCAATGAATGGAAATTGGGTTAAGAATCCTTTTACCTTATGTTTGAAAGCATTCAACACATTTACATAATGTCCTATAAAATCAAGATAAATAGATTAATTACTAAATAAATAACCTATTATTCATTATTTGACTTATTATAATTCTATTTTGTTCATTTATTTCCATTTTTATTAGTTATAGAGTTCAATTTGATCGTAATGGGAGAGTTTGTTTCATTTTTTTTATAGTTGGTTCCCTTGATTATTTTTATGGGAGTTCATTTCAAAGGGATGAAAAACAAAAAATATAGAAATAAATGGTACAACTATAATTCAATAATTTTAAATAAAAAATTTTATCATTATTATGATATTGAAATGATTCATTACATATAAAATTAATTAAAAATATCCTGATTTTTTGGGTAGTATTTTCCAATTATGGTAATGTAGTTTTAATTTATTTAATATTCTGTCAATAAGTCAATTCCATAAAATTATGAAATCAAATATATATATATATATATATCTTAAAATATGGATGAACAATAATAATTTTTTTATTACCATCTTGGAAGATTTTGTGGAAAATGAATACTCATCATCAATGATGGTGGTGATTAGACACACCATAGATGATGTTTTCATTTTTTAGAATAAGAGTAGAAGAGAAGATGTGTGATGATATGTATTCCATTCACATAATATCATCACAATATATATTTTATAATACATTTATCATTCTACTTTGGATATGGGTGGTGAGGATAAAATATAATGAGAAAACTAATTAATGAATTTAAAAGAGAATGAAAGATGATTTTACCTCTTGAATATTGCCTCCTTGAGATCCTCCTTAAGGAACTTGGATTTTGACATTTAATGAGACCAGTAGATCATGGATATGGAGAAGAGTCTTGGGAAGGTAAATAAATATAATTTATAAAAGATAAAATGCTTTTTAGATATGAGGATAAGGGGTGGGTGGTATATATAGGGAGAGGATAAGGGTGTTTTTGTTTTTTATTCATTTGTTTCTTAGTTTCAATCAAATCTATCAATAGTATTGATTCCATTGAATAAATAAAAAAATATATTATTCGAGTTCAAAATAATTATTGGTTACCTCACATGTAGATTTTAACAAATGCACTCCATTTTAGCTGATTAATTTCTTAATTATGTTATTTTTAATTATTTATAAAAAAAATAATTTATTTCAAAATTACATATTTTAATATCAAAACTGATTTTATAACCCATGGAAAAATTAACAATGGTCTCATAAAATTGTCTAATAATTATAATTCAATAAAATATTATTTTATGTATCTATGTCATGAAAAAAAAATTCTTTGAAAAAATATATTAATTCTTAAATTTTAATTAATAATTTATGTTTCATAAAAATACCATCACATAATTTATAATTTTTAAAACATTTATTTACAAATTCTATGACATAAATATATCATATTTTCACTCAAGAAAATCCAAAAATTTTATTTATACTTTTATATGTTACTTAATTTTGGTAATGTCCAAATTACTATTCCTAATGGTGGTATTACAATTCCAACAATTAGGTTACTACTCCATTAGTATGTATTTCTAAATTTCAGTAAAAATCAGACATTTAATTAAACATTAATATTGTATTTATGTATTTAATTATAGATGAAAAAAATTATTTTATATGTAACTGGGTTGTTAAGATCCCCCCCACCCACACACAGTTTTTATATTTCAAAATCTCATTTTTATTCAATTATTAAACAAGTTGGGATACCATTCAATAATAGAATTTTCATATTATCATGTTGCTTATTTATCTAGGTGGTTTGTCAATAGAACCTTGACCTATTCAATCACATTATTTAGTAATACTTCTTCTCATTATTCAATAATATTAGTTAGATTTTATTCAAATGAATTTATATCTTCAAAACAAAAAAAAAACATCGGGGCTCAGAAAATGAGATGAATCTGTCACATACATTCTTTAAACTGAATCATTAAAAAAATTGTGTACGTAGGACAAACTCAATGTAAAAGCCACTCGGTATAAAACTGATCCAAATTTCACCAAGATTTCATAGGGTAAAATGAATAGTTGACTCATTAACCCCTTATTACCAAAAATAATCACACTTCCCCCTAGATAGTCTTCTAGAAAGACATGATCATTTTCCTCAAAAAAATATCCTTCCTCCAGTTATACACCTAAATTCTCTTCTAGCTCTGAGCTATCCTAAAGCGTTATTGAATAAGGTGAAATTATTATTCCATTTTAACTGTCAATTATTGTCCCATAAACTTTCTTTAAATTACTTCATCCATATATTCCAGTGTTCCACACCACTTTACATATAATGCATTAAAACTCACCATATTTATACTTTAAGTGAAATAAATAATATATGAAAAAAACTAAATAATTATTATAATAAAAAAATCCATGGTAATCCATTGAACAAGATATAATCATATTCTCTAATTTCTATATTTTTAGCCTTGTTTGTAAATTAGATTGGGGATGAAAATAATTTCTAAAATTTAATTTAGTTCCCAATAATTTATGATTTTTCTTCCAAAAGTCATAAGTAAACCTTTGATCACATTCAGATACTATAGAAGTAGTAAATCAACTTATCATGACTATCACTTTATGATAGAACTAATAATGTTGATTTTGAGATAGAGAGTCCTGAATTGGAAAAAAATGAAAATTTAGTCAGTCGATAAAGAATAACCAAAATCACATTGTTACATTGATTATATTTTGGTGATCCCACTATGAAATCCATGGATATAATTTCCTATTTCAACTTTGGATCTTTAAAATATTGAATCATCCACTTCAATAATTTTTAATCTATATTTACCTATTTAACAATCAAAAATCTCATGTTAATGTCAGAAATGTATCTTTTCATTCCATCCCACCAGTAATACTCCTGAATGTATCTGTAAATTTCATTTCTTCCCAGATTAACATAAAATAGAGAACTATGAGTTTCACTTAAGTACAATTTCTTCCAATGTAGATCAAATGGCCTAAATAATTTCTTTCCAAATCTCAAAACACAAACTTTATTAATGTCATATTCTAAAAACTTATCTTTTTACCCAATTCTATATTCTATTATAATTAATTTTCATCCATCTATTCATGCTTATTTCTGTTGGATAGAGATAATTACACATAAACGTAAAATAAAATAGATTATTTTCCGGCAAATATATCATCCAAGGAAAAATTCATTAATTCATTAAATAGTGGTTCATTTTACAAATTTAAAAGGGTTAATGTCGCAAAAATTTGACAACTAGAAGTATCAGTCACTTTATATTCTTTTCAAGGATGATAAATAATCAGGAAATAATAATCCATAATCATATCTATTTATCTTATATTCCTCACGTTCAATTCCTTTTGAGTTAATATGTACTTTTATGTTTTATGATGAGTTTTAATTTTATATTTTGCAACATATAAATGATGTATCCAAATTTTCAATGTGAAAACAAAAATTATTAAATCAAAATAATCTGTTGAATTGTTTTACTCATGGGGATTTATTTGGTTTGAAGTGTATGAAATTACATGATCATTATACATCAAAATTAAACCAACTCCCTTCTATGAATCATCACTATAGATGACATACTCACAATTTCTAGAAGGTAGAGAGAAAATTAGAGTATTCCCCAAAATCTTTTTCAGTTCCTAAACACAAAAAACACATTCATCTATCAAAATAATTTTAAACCCATTTATGTTATCTTAGTTAGTGAGCTAAATAAATGTGATATGGTTTATGTAAATATTATGTAATAACATTATAATCCCTGATAACTACATATCTTGATAACATTTTTAGTTCTTGTATAATAATTAACCAATTTATCATTAATAGTATTATCAACTACGCCATCCTTATTTAAAAATGTTCCCATAAAAAGAAATATGTTGTAAGGAAAAATCACATTTCAAAAATTTCCTATAAAACGTATATTATTTTTGTGTTTTTAGAAAAAATAGTTATATTGTTTTAATGATCATCATAAATTTATAAAGTAAAAAATTATCATGAATAAAACGAGAAAAATATCCATGTATTTAGGGAAGGAAAAGTTCATAAGATCTATAAATACAACATGACCATTTGTCAAACAATTGGTATAACTAATAACAAATGATAAACATATCTAGTCTGGAATTCTATTGCTGGAATTTCATCATTCTTCACCTTTATCAAATAGTACCTCAAACTGAGATAAATCTTTAAGAATATTTTGCCACTTTTAGATGGTCAAAAATGTCATCTACATGTGGTAATAGAAACATTCTCATAATAGTAATTCTATTAAATGCTCTATAATAAATGAAAATCCTTAGGGATGTATCTTTATTTTGAAGACATGAAAAAAGAGAACCCAAATTTGAAGTGCTTAAAAAAATAAATATATATCTTGAAAATAAATTAACTATTTTTTTATTCTAGAAGTTCCACTAAAGTAATTTTATAAGGTAGATTTGTAATTCATTTAGAATCAATGATGAAATCAACAGTAATCTAAACCTCATGATCATGTATAATACTAGGAAACTCATCGGGAAAAAATATAGATACTTATTTAACAACAGTTAATTAATAATTTGAACACTTCAATTGTTTTCAAAAACATTTGAATGATAAAATTCATTAATATATTTTAACTATTTCTCTACATATTGATAAGTTATCAATTGTATGGATTCATTCATGTATACCAACAAACTATTTCTACAAAACATATTATTTAGCTCTAGAATTAGTCTTATTATGGTAAATAAAAATCCAATCATACCCCTAATTTCATCAGATTCTACCAGGGGAATGACAATAATGATTTCTAGTATATTAATTCCATAAACATTATAATAGGATTCTTAAAAAATATTCCCTTAATATTTTCCCCATAAAATTTTATCATAATTTCGGACAACATTTCCATAGTTGTATTTCTAATTTACCTGAAAATTTATTAGAAATTAAAGTGTATTTAGACCCTATATACAAAATATTGTAACTTGAGTAAATAGATATGTACCTCATAAAACATTATTTGATGGCCCAACATTTTAAATAGTAGTTTTAATGATTTTCTCCACACCTTTCTTCTTATATTATGGTTGATTTCTATCATTTAGGTTTCTCTTGAGACATTTGTTTTCATAATGAATAATCACATTTATTTAAAATAATTTATTGTCTATATATTATAGTTCCTATTACCATTAACATGATCATTTTCATTCCAATTATGAGAAATATTCCAAAACATACCACATCATAAACACTTACCAGACAAGAAAAGGAATTCCAATTTTTTTTTTACCAAAAATTCCCAAAAAACTAAAAACATAATTTTCAGCCCATTAAACTTATTTCATGCATTATTTTCTTTTCACTTCTACCTTAGTAACTTTTTATATGGTTTTTAATGAAACAATTATATTCATAAAACTAAACCTCCACCTTCACGTTACATCAAAAAAAATTCATCACATTTATATTCAAGCGAAAGCATAGTACTTCAATAATTTTGGTTTATTACTGAGTAAAAATGATTGATTTTAATATCAAGATCTCAAAAAAGATTTGAAGTGTTCATTACCAATCAGGTGAATTTTCCCTTAAATGAATCCACTTAATCATTTTTATATCTCAATTGTATTAAAAATTCATCCTAATTTATGTTACCTTATGAAAATATTCCTGAGTTCACCCCATTCCAAAGCATCAATCTACTCACATTTCCTGATATTCAGGACCATTTACTAGCACTGGTTGGCCTCACCTTATAAATGGTAAATATAAAGACTATCTTTTTGCTGTTTTGAACAACCAATTGCATGGGAAATATTTTCTAGGGCTTTATTCCTTGCTTGAGTTACCACTTTTTTAAAAGATATACTAAATGTAGGAACTTTTTGCCGCATAAAATCTTCCATAATAATGATCATCATCTCTGGTTTACCATACTGATTTCAAAAATGGATTTCGTCACCTTTTATTGCATGTGTTAAATATTTCACAACTATCACAAATTTCTCTATTCGAATTCCCTCTGTTTCAGGTTGCAGATTCGAATGGATATCATCCTTTATGTTCCCTGCTACTTCATCAGACATATATCTTCTATAGAAAATCATTCTGAACAGACATTTCCTAGATGAAGAAGCATGGTATTAAATAAATTATATATAATTTTAAGTTAACCATAATGTAAAAAATATTTATGGGTATTCTACTAACGTTATTCTAAACCATGTGGTTATCCAAATGATGCCCTGATATCAAATATAAGGTCATTGATAAAAATATTACATAATATTATTAATTAAAAAAACAATTCACTCTCCTAAATTCCTAATGAAATTTTATGTTTAGTTTTTATGATAATTATTTTGTAACCCAATACATATAAACTCATACATTACAAAGTAGGCACTTCAAACTAATATATATTTTTTAGAAAATGAATCTTTTAAAGTAAAATTTTATTTCTTTCCCCAATAAAACATCATGTCTTTAAAAAAATTTCTTAATTAACATTACAAATCCATAAAACCTATGAAATAAATCTTATTATCATCAAATTAGGAAAAAAAGATCTATAAGGGACATAAAATTGAGATATAAATTGTTAGTCGCTAAATGAAAATGTCTTCAAAATTTTATATCTTTTACATATACAATGTATTCTCTTTATCTGACCTTATGAAACGTATGTTTCCAATAAAAACATATAAACCCAAAATATAACAAATAGGAATCTTATAGAATCATTTTCATGTCACTCTTATATATAATATAGATCTATGGCTATAGAGGGGGTAATTATCCTAGTTATGCTTAGAATAACCATCAGAATATACTCTCATAATCTCTTAGGGGAAACCATAATTGTTAACTCCATCCCATTTCATAAGGAATTTGGAGATAAAAAATGGGCTCACCATCCCTCAGTTAATCACGGTACCAATTTTTATCATAACAATTACAAAGAACAATAACATGTTCATAACACAAAAATTCTTTCATAAAAGAGACATTCTTGAGGAAAATAACTTTTCCATTTTATAATAACTTTTCATTTTTACCATTCATGAATTAATAAATGAAAGACGTATTATTAATTTACAAGAATTAGTATAATTTTATAAAGTTATTTTATGGCTTTTTTAATGATATATTGAATGTAATTTCATCATTATAGGACTGTTCTTTTCATGGTTTTATGGTCAGTTCCCTTAAGTACAATTAATCATGTTCGTTTGAAATAGAATAAAAACTCCATATGATTAAATACATTGATTTGATATTATTAAATAATTTTAAATGGTCCCATATATAATTTTTACCTCATTTCAAGATGATGAAATAGAGAACACATAAATGATAAATTTTCAGTTTATTTTGAGTGATTTTTCCAACCATCACAAACTTGTTTTGTTTTATTAAATATTATGTCTAAAAATTAGTTTCATATAATTAAAAAAGTTATAATATTCATACTGAAAACATATTTGACCATAATAAGGGTTTTATTACCATCCCTTAAGGCAGTGATGTAAAATAAAAACACATCATCTACAATGGTGGAGAATTGACATGTCACATACAATGATATCATTTTTTGAAATGAAAGGATAAGAGAAGAGGTTTGATGATGTATAGTAAATTAACATCATAAAATTATAATATATATATGATTCTTGAGTTATCATTCCACTTTTTAAATTATAGGTTAGTATAAGATAGAAAGAAAATTGACAAAGGAAAAATATAAAAGAGAATCGAGGATTTTATTTCCTGAATATCATGTCCTTATGAACCTCTTTAAGGAACATCATTTCGGTTTTTTGTGAGACCATAAGTTCATGGATATGGTAAATGGTAATGTAAAGGTAATTGAGAATAATTTAACATCATACTAGGTTTCATTGTTTTTAAGTAAAGGGGTGGTGGGTGTGGTATTTATAGGGACATAAAAAGTGTGTTTTTTGATGTTTTTATTCATTTGTTTATTATTTCTGCTGAAGACTATCAATAGTGTTGAATCCCACAAATAAAATCATAAAAAGAGAATTTCAATTCTAACTAACGTGTTCTTATGTCATTAAAAATTCATCCATGATACAATAATTCTATTATTTTGTTATTTTGTTAAATATAGTAAATTACATTAGTTTTCTATTCACCAAAAAATTCAATTATTTCAGAAAAATACCAAAACTCCCCACTATTATTTTTACATTTATATTTAAAAAATTTACTCTATAGTATTCAAATGATTCTATATATATCATTAAATAACTTTTAAATTTTAATCATCATTTATTCAAAAAAATATTGATTTTAACAATATAACTGATTTCATGACACTTTGAAAAATTAAAAAAGGGCTCATAAAATTGTCTCGTTATTATAATACAACAAAATATTATTTTATGAATCTATTTAATGAAAAATAAATTTCTCTTAAATAATTATATTAACTAATAATTTTTAAATATACATTTTTGTTTCATAGATATACCAACACTTAATTTATCATTTTTAAAGCATTTATTTACTTATTCTATTGTATAAATATATTATATTACCACTTATGAGAAACATAATTTTATATTTTAAATTTCATAGCTAGGCTTATTAATCTAATGAATTGATTAATATTTTTATTGGTTAGATTAATATTCCAATGGTCATATTACTACTCCATTAGTATAGATTATTTATTCTTTATAAATACCCATAATTTCATTATACATTTATCATAAATATAAATATATTATTATAAATTGAAATAAAATTATTCTATATGTACATTGGCTTTTAGAAACGGATCCCTGGTATTGTTGCTCAAGATTTACAACCCTCAAAAAGATGGTTAAATATAATGGGCTATAAATATTCTTCAAGACATGTTATTGTCTTATACTAGTGGCTTTGGTAGATCTTGGGATCGACAATTATAACGAGTTTAGTTATAATATAAAAAATGATACCATTTCTCCATCATGTTGTAACCCTTTATGTAATTTTAGGTCTAGCCATGTAAATTTCTATTGTATTGTTGGGTAATGAGTGAGGTGTCACTAGTTGGGCCTTTTTTTCAAACAGATGATGACAACTAATTTTTTTTGGTATATTGAAATTAAATAGAGGTGGTATAAATATTTTGGTGATATTCATGATTACCGGTTAAATATTAGAGTTAGGGACATAGTTTTTTTATATTATCACCTCATTTGGGTGATCGATGACTTGGAAAATAGGTAAAGTAAGTACTGAAATATTTTTTATTAATTGAGTTATTGTGAATATTGGTAAGGAATATTAATATTTATATTTCACAACATAGATGACAAAATGCATAATGTGTTTCATGTGTCATGTATTGGAAAGTATCCCTCTCACCCATCTCATGTATTTACATAGGAGGACCATGATGTGTAACACAGACTCTCCCTTGTAGAGTAGCCGGTTCAAATTATTGATTCGTAGATAAAATTACTTCATAGAAGTTCATAAAAATAATTTATGTGTTATTTCAGCATGTTTGTGATTGGTATGAGACATTGGATTTGAGGAATAGAAGAGAGAGAAACAAACACCTTTTTTTCAAATATTTTTTCATGATAATCATTATTAGGGATAAATTAATTTATCCTGGGGAGATTATAACATATAATTTCGAAAATTTAGGTAACAAACATGTTTGATTATTAGATCACATTTTTTCATATTGATCGTTGGTTGTTCACTATAATTAATAGTTTTTTCATCATTTTTAGAGAATTGTTTGGGGTTGAAATTGGGTTATATTCTTATTATAGAGGTTGATAGATGGTAGAGTCATATCAATATGGGTTTGGACAAGAGCATATAGCCAAAGGTCAACAAGAGGTCCCATATCTATCTAGTGAGGTCTATAAGCCAACCAGTGGAGCGGTCGGTGGGTTTGGAATTCTTATTGAACGACTATCCAACCATATGAACTTCATGATACCTACGTATCATATCTAGTACAATTGGCTTACCAATGTAAAAAACTATCTCACCAATGATTTGAATTTCCATGTGGAAGGTAGGGGTAGCATTGTAATTAAAAATATTTTTATACTTTTTTTATTGTTAATGTAATCCCCCTTGAATCAAATTCTACCCTAAAATTTTAGTATATATGGTGGTGTTTGGTATTTTGTTTACATTTTTTCGTCATAGATCATTGCACTATTTTATGTTTTAGGTTTCTGATGGTATGTTTCCTCTTGATTTGATCATACATCCTTATTTCTTCTATTAACTATTTATTTGAGAGTGATGAATTACCATGTATTTAATTTATATGGGTTTTAATTTTTTAATTGTGAATCAAGGATACCCATTATCATGTTCGATCCCCAGTGTCTCTATTGGTGATCCTATGTGGGTGTTTATTGATCATGATTGAGGTAGGCCTTTTATAAGTAAATCTATATCAATTGAAACCATGGATTAGTTTTTATTTTATATTATTTTATAATTTATTTTCAAGAATTTAATTATAATAATTGATGAATGATTTCATATTTCTTGGTTTACATGAATAAAACGCTCGAAAATTGTTCTTTGAAATAATGTATAATTTCCAGAAAAATGTTTTGGATTTGAACGGAATGTTTTGATCATGATTTTGGTGTCAGAAATGGCATGAAATTGTTTTATATTTAAAATGGTATGTTTTGAAATGAAATAAATTATTATATTTTAAAAACCATTTGATCCTAGGTTTTTAAATGAAAGGCCTATTTTTTAATCATGACCGTAGGGGTGATTAAGTGATTATTCGAAATGATTGTGATTGATAAAATTGGATGATGGACCCATAAAAGTATGATTGATTTACCTGAACCACAAGGGTTCTTAGATATTAATATGAGATTAATCCAAATTAAGAATTTCTTATCTCTACCAATAAATGGTTGGATGATGGAAACAATTACTAATATATTTTAAAGTCAGCTTGATTTATCCTTCGGATCGTCACCTTTTTCCTCTTGAATTGTTTTAAAAATCCTATTTATATTTTAGATAATGAACTATTTCTATGTAATTTTTTATTTAAAATTTTGAAATTTTGTTTTAATTGTTATAGATTTCTAATGAAATGATTATTGACCTCCCAATAAGATTTCATGGTCAACCCCATAATTCTCATTTGAGTTTTTGTATATTTTTTTTATAAGACATCAAAAAAGGGAAGGAACCACTCATATATGGTCTATTTTATACATTAGTAGACATTGGGTGTTAATATTTTCTAGTGGAATGTTAGATCATATTGTTACAATGAGTTTTAGGGTAGTTGTATTGATGGTCTCTTCTGATTACTTTATTTGAAATATATTTTTTAATACATTTATCCCAAAAAAATTATCTACTTTTTTGATTATATTGAGTATTAATATTTTTTATTTATATTTTTTCATTTTCATAAAGAGTTTTCATTATAGTTAAATAATTTCCCCTAGTTTGTTATGACTCCCTGGACTAGTCAGCAGCTTATAGGGATTACGAACACCCTTTAAGCTATTTTAGGCTAGATTGCTATAACCTTTTGTTGGGTTATTTTGGTGGATTCATGAAAATATATTTAAAATATTTACATTTAATAAAAAAACACATATATATTCCTTTCTCTCCATGTGAATGATCCTAATGCATATTCCACTTTGTGTGTACTGAATTTTTTTTTGTTAAGAGATGGGTGTAACTATATTATTTTTCAATTCAAATGAAATTTTTCCATTTGTAAAGTTCATTATGCACTATAATTTAAAAAACCTAAAAAAATTTATTAAAAAAGATAGTAAAAATGAAAATAAAATGATTAATTTTTAAAAACATTTCTATGTTTCAATATTTTTTTAAAATTAAAATAATTATTCTCCATTATTTCATGTTGTTTAGTTATGTGAAACGCACCCAATTTTCTATAAAACTCTACCAAATACATACATTGAATGTTATTGAATTCAAAAGAAAACAATAATATAGGGAGTAAAAAAAACAAAATAAAGCTATTTTGAATCATTTCAAATGCACTATACAAGATAAAATACCACAATTTCAATGTATTGTTCACATAGTTCCAATTATAGATCGATTGATATATTTCCAAATGAATGTTGTATGAAACTGGACATGTATATATGTAACACCCAATAATCATTTATTCTATTTATGTTTTTAATTCTAAAGAAATTTTAGGATTATTCATGGATATGATTAAATTCAAAACTAAAAACATAAACACATAGGTTGGAATGTAGTCCTATTATATTCCACTAGGTTATAAGTTTCATGTTTCTTTTCTTTTGTTTCAATACAAATTTGGAATTCTAATTTTATTCTTGTTGGTTTCATCATTCATCTCAAGGTGAAGGTATGCATTTATGACAAGCATGTCCTCAAGTGATCTGTAAATCATTACATGGGAACATAGCTTAAGGAGCCCATCCTTGATCACCCCACTAACTAAAGATATTTGTTTTTAATATTAAAATTCTTTTTTTCCTTTCAATTATTTATTATGGTTCTAGATGTGAGTTTGGTTCTCACATAAACCCCCTCGGAATGTTTTTTTAAAATATATAAATAAATGGATTCATAATAAGTTTAATGAGGTGAAATTAATTTCATTTTTCAACACATCAAGTCAATATTATGATTCAATTAATTTTTTATGAATTTTCTGAAATAAGTCATTTTTATGTGGATAATGAATAATATCAATTTTTAAAAACTATAAAATTTATGACACAATAACAATTTCAGAATTACATGAAGGTTTATTAGACCTTTTTTAGAAAAATATATATATATTTTTTAATAATTAATATAATTTACATAAAAATATATTTTTAAACTAAATAATATATTCATAACATTCTGCAAAACTAAGTAATGAATTTTTTAAAATAAATAATTTTTTATTTTTCTTCAAATCATGTATTTTAATGGTATCTATAGGATTTTAGTTGGTTTGAATGAAATATAAGTATACATATAATAAACATAATCCAATTAGTTATATTTGAATCACCAATATACATTATTTTTTTTATAAAATGATTTTTAATTTTTAAATAATGGTTTTCCTATTTATAGTTTGCATTGATAATTTTTTTAGTAACCATGGTTAATATGTATCAACCCAGTTCTAGGTAAAATGGGTTTAAAGGGGTAAAAATAATGGTCTAAAAATTAAATATAACACTAAACTCATTTTTAAACCATATTTTGTTGTTTAATTTACACTTTAAAAAAATATTATTCAAATATATGTCATTTTAAAATAAAATAACTTAATATAAATAAATTTTTTAAGTAATACCATGTGTCTTCCACCCCTTAATTATAAAAGACGACATTTTATCCACCGTACATCAAAAACATTAAACTCTATAGCTCAAAAAATCTCTACCCAAAAACCTTTTACCCATACTTATCATCCTTATAGATCTTCTTGTCTTAAAATAATACCATCCTATTAAGGTTAATTGTGTAATCTATGGAGGTCTCACAATGAATATGAAATATTATTACCCAACCACATCGAATTTTATTTATCCCTCTACTCCCCTATATTCATTTGTATCCATCCTAAAAAATTGAATCCAATGTCACAAACATATTGGGATGTTACTATTAGTATGTAAACAAATATTCACCTCTTAATCTTCATTTTTAAAATAAAAACATCACTCATGCATACATTCAACCTACCGTCTCCACATAGTGGTGTTTTCCATTTTTCATTACCATTTTACATGTATATTTATAACTATGTAATTAATGAAATATATATTATATTTATCACATATTTATTATTCTTTAAATATTATTTTTTATAAAACTTCATACACATCTATTCGTTGGAAAATGAAAACATTGAAAGGGTTCATGTGTGGAATACCACCTCTATAATGATATGTGATTCATTCTTCTATTAAATCCATGAATTAAATATTATAATTTTGTATTCAATTAATAAGGATTATATTCATTTAAATTTTTTGATTATAGAGATGGTGGAACCATTTTGTAAATCTTTCAATGAAAAATGATTTCACAAAGTAATTTTGTAGAATTTTATTGAATACCCATAAAAAGGTCAATATGAACAAGAACATTTCAATGAATAAATTGAAAATGTTTATAAAAGGACCTTATAAAAAGGAATATATATTAAATATAAAAATTATAATGTATTTAACAAATTTAAATTTATTTTATTCAATTACCATACAAACATGACTTAGAGGAGGCCCAATGTCATGTATTAATGTTACAATCTACTTTTATTTCATGATTGTTTATTTTAATATTTCTTTTTATAAAATATTTAATAATAATGTTCATAATTCAATAAATTATAATTTCATCTAGTTATGGTGGTGTTTACATATTTATATTCAATTTCTCTACCTATTGAATCAAGAATAATTATGTTAGTTACATGTCTAGGACATTCATTTAAAAATATTATATTGACATTTTCCATCCATCACTTTTTATTACATGAAAATATTTTCAATAAAATGATTTAAATAATATTCATCCAATTATATAAAGATTTATTAAATTCATTATTAAAAAATTTTTCATTCTATTTAATTTTTTAAAATTAATAATGTTTTCATTTTCAAAATGAGGTACAATTTACCAAATGTGTTAAGAGAATCATTACATTAACATGCTCTAGAAGAATGGATGTTGTCACTATCAAAAATAAAATTTTATTTTAGGCATCCTTAAAGTTTTTCCTGGGTAATTCTCAAGGAAATTTTTTTACCCTATATTTATGGGAATTTATATTTAAAATAATATCATAATAAAATTTAATTATTTCCTTAAAGGGAATAAAAAATTTTGAAAATTGATTTATAACTCAATTATTACACATATTTACAATGAAGTTATTTTAACTTTATTGCCCAAAAATTATTTTATAAATCCATGTTATTATTGAAAACACTTCATTTTTTTGTTAATTTATATTCCTTTATCATAATTTATTGAAAATGAAGTTTATCTTATATTGAGATCATTCACTTTCTTGTGGTCAGGTTATTGAGCACTCATAATTATTCAATATAAGATAATTTTCTCTTTCATGTTAGTATTTTTAATATATGGTATTTATTCCAAATAATTTCTATCAAAATGATGTTGTTTCAACCATATATGATTTCAATATATGGTATCATTTGATGGGATATTGTTAAGGAAATTATTTCATTTACTGTGGAAATATTGATGTTCTGTATTATTGATTTAATATAGATAATTTTAAACATATATGTAATTATGAGAATGAATTATAATGATATTTAAAAATATGAGGATTTTATAGGATGTTAATGTGATTGATAGAGACCAGTTTTAGAGATCATCTTGACGCATCAATAGGTCTCATGACATAAAACATCTGGCATGGAATATTAAATGGGTTACTAGTTCATATCTACCAATTTATTATTAATTGTGACTTATTTTAAATGACTTAATAATAAGAATCAAAGTATCTTGGTTGTGAGTCCTAGAATAAGAGTGTGCAGAATTGTGTTTTTCATTTTCTAAGAATTCAATTTCCAATGTCCATGGGTTTTTATGTTTATTTTTTCCATGAATGTTCATTAAACTCAATAAGGAGCATTTCATAACACCATTTTTGTTTTCCTTTCACCAGGAGATGAAAAATAATATTATGAATTATTTAAATGATGAAACGATGTTTATTATGCTATTTTTTATAAATCCAATGTAATATAATAATAATTTTTCATCTTGTTTTCAATTAATTCTAAACTGATAAATAATGTATAGTAAGATCTGTTATATCTTATTATATATGCATGTTGTATACTATATAAGTAATCTAGAAAGTAGTATTGATCATTTATTTGGTGGGATTAAATCTTGTATTTTAATGGAATTTTTTCTCAATCATATCAATAATATGATTATATAGTATTGGATAACATCATTACAGAGAAATAATTCCCTAGATATTATATATTCTAAGAAAATCAAGAAAATAATAGGTTGGATGAGCACTAAGATAAAAATGATTCAATAAAAATAAAGGAATATTTTTATTTCCAATATGCCATAATTATAGAACTAAACACCTAATTATTTACTAAATAGGAACATTCGTCAATTTATAGTGTGATGAAAGGATTTATAATGATCATTAATATAAATAAAATAATGTAACCACAACTATATAGTGTGTTAGATGTGATAAATGTTTTAATAAATTGATAATTAATTAAACTAATGCATGAAGTGTCCAGGTTAACTCCCCTAGAATTAAAAAATGGGAGAAGGGAAAGAATAGTTAATTTAAATATCCAAGGTTGAGGTTCCAAAATATTTAGTAATATGAACATATATATTATCTAAAAAATTAACAAATAATTAATTTTATTCTATATATTTTCACTCTTTTATATCATATATGTTTTCCATGAAAATTAGTTATCTCCAAAGACCAATAAGATATATGATGGAAATAGAAAACTCATAGTTATAATTTTATTAAAACATGGATGACTCAATAAACTCCCATTATTACACAAGGACATACCCTATTTAAATAAAAATAATTATACCAACCATTTAAAGTGATATAATCCATGATATATATTGGAGTACAGGTTATAAAGAAATAAAAATTTCCAAGAGAAACAGGTTAGGATTTATGATAGATATGCTGAATCCTGTATGTTCAAATGGGAGAATACATCTTTGGAATCATTGTGGAATCCACCTTCAATACCTCTTCTTAATGAAAACATTATTGAAGAAGATGATACAAAAACTATGAATGGAAAAGGTATACATAGAATTTTGGATGAATCAATTCCATAGAAATATATTGATATGTTTCATATAGAACTAAATGTACATTCACCTATGTGTGAAGTTGTATTTTATATTGATCTCATCTGTTGTGAAACATCTATCTATATTACTCCCAATTAGATTTCCACAGTCGAATCAGTAAAACTGAATAAAAAGCTTCATGATTTTTCAGATAATGGATTAATACACCATAATATTCCACCAAGGGGATCCCCAGATCTTTTTTTCAAGAATAAATATGGGTCTACGAGCTTTTGCGTTGATTAAGGAGAAATATATGCCATTAATATATAGAATAATTTCCCTCTTGCCCAAATTTAGGGACTCTTTCATGAATTTCTAGCATCTAAATATTTTTTAATGTTTTATTGACTATATCGGTCTCATAAACTATATGTAATGAAGTAATATATTCCAAAGATGACATTATGTATGAGATATAGAAATTTGAAAGTTATATTAATACACTTTTGGTTAAAAAATGTACCCTTTTGGATCTTAGGAATATAGTATACATGGATCCTATTAATAAATTCATTTTCATATTTATTCAAGTTATCCTGATGTAATATAAATATTTATGGATGATAAGAGTAATTTTTGAATAATTCTTAAGACTCTTATAGAAAATGAGTTATTAGGAAAATATATAAAATGTGAAATTTGGATTCATGATTTTTATTTTCATGGATATATTCTCCCTAGGGATGGAATACCAGTTGTCCCTTCAAATACATTGGTAGTGATTGAATAACCAATTCAATTGAATATAATTGAGGTATGTATTTTCCATGGATTATGAGGAAACTATTGATGATTTGATAAATAATTTAGATAATAATTTATCTTATCAACCAAGTTGAAATTTAATAGAGTTATACTAATATGGTTAGAATAGTTTAAAGAAAAATTTGATGAATTAAGGAAAATATTGTTCAATGTAATGATTCTTCATTTTCTAACAACAAAGGATGGATTATTTATATATAGTGATGCCTCAAAGGCAAAACATAGATGTTTCATTGTGTATAAAAATTGAGTTGTTGAAATTGAATAAAGGTAGTTAAATATTAATGAATGTAACTATCCAACCCATGATCTAGATTTACTGTCCATGGTCGTTCAATTGATGATAGTAATGAATTAAAATTATTGTCAAATTGTAAAATATATACATATAAAAAATATTGAAATTTATTTTCTATTAGAATAATATCAACATGAGGAAAAAGTGGTGGATGGAGTTTCTCAAGGATTATGTTTCCTAAATACACCAAAAATTTATGAAATAGAATAATATGGTCTTGATGTTCAGTAAGAAAGACAATAGTGTTTTGACTAAAATGATAATTGATAAGGATATAATAATAATGGATTTGGTAAAGTTTTATATGTTAATCATTTTACGATGTGGAAATAGTTTATATATTCAATATTACATCCAAAATATACTTACTTTAGAAAATATAATTTTTTCATCTGGAGGATAAAAAATTAAAATTAAAACTAAATTCTTGAATGGTGGGAAGCTGGTATAATCCATAAATGATGATTCAATAATGATATTTGGAAACTGGAAATGTATTCCCTAAATTTTTTATCTTAAAATAAAATTATTATATGAATATCATATCATAAATTTCTCCATACACCCTATTAGCACCAAAATATATTAGTATATGGAATCAAATTTATGTTGTGGAAATAAAAAACTAGAAAATTATAGACTGTGTGTGAAGATAATTTAATTTTCAATAGTTAAATGATGAGTGAAAATATGATATATTATTATCATAACCACTACTGATTCTACTGTGTATAGTATAATGATATTACTGTGTAATTTTTCCCAAGATTTCCTAATAATCTGAGAATTATTGATTCCATTTGTCTTGTTATTGATTTCCTTACCAAATCTTCTCATAACCTCAATATAAGGAATCATCTACCTCTGTAGTTCCTCACACATATCAAAATTATTGATGTTGTGAGGCTTCATCATGAACCACTTTTTATTTTATATAATCATAACCCATGTATTATTTACAAATTCTAGAAATTTATTTAGATGGCTCTTGAAAACAAACTAATTTTGAACAACGATTATCATACTCAATAATATGCATAGCCTAAAAGGAATATTCTAGCAGTAAACTACATGTTAAAGTCATGCTCAATTGACTTTGAAGAAATTGTGGTAAGAATTTTCCATTAGTGGGATTTACATATAATAATAGCTTTAATTCAAGAAATCAATTGGCATTGTATGAATCATTATATAGGAAATTATTTCTTACACCAACTTTTTTGGGATATATTGGTCAAATGAGGATTTTGGCCCCAAACATGATGATTAGAAAATGGGAAAAGTGATAACTATTCCTAGACATTTCAGGGTAGATAAAATCATGAAAATGGACTATTTAGATAACCCAATGAATTATTTAGAATATCAAGTGGAATCATATTTTCATGATGTTATATCCCTAGAAGGGTGTTATAAGGATCAGAAAGAAAGGGATAATAATCACCGAGTACATTGTTTCTTTTAAATACTAGAAATGATTTTTCTTATGAATTACCGTTTTGAAAATTTCACATATAATCTATAATGTTTATAAGGATCAGAAAGTATGTTTTTCATTCCAAATAAACAATAGAATACTACAAATACATCTATTTAATAATTTTAATAAAACCTATATTTGAAAATTTTCATAACATAATTTTATGAAATTGATAAACAAAATTAGTACATGATTTTCAAATTTTATTAATATAAGATTTTTATATTTTTTCAGTAATAGTTGATTCTTTGGTGATTAGTGACAAATATATATTTGAAAAACAATTCACTTTAATGATATAATAATGATATAAAAATATTAAGATTGTTTATGAAAATTTCTTTATAGGATAAATATATATTTAATAGGAATTATAATTAAAACAACATTATAATTTCAAAAATCAAAATATTTTCTTAATACTTGGTAAATCAATGTAATGTCTTTGTTCAAATAAAAATATTAGTTCATTATATTTAATAATTTATTAAAAAATGTATGTTTCCTTTATTAATTAAAATTAAAATATGTATCCATTTATTTAATCGAATATAATAAAATCCACTTGATTGAGACATATATTTTTTATAAAAAATACATTTAAATATTAAAATAATATTTTTATAAACACAATTTAGTTTGGATTTTTCAAAATTTTATAAAACTTAATTTATTCCACATTTTGGAAATGAATAATTTAAAAATTAATCCATGTTTTTAAAGATAACAACTAATATTATTTAATAAGATAAAGTAAATATTTTTTCATCATCAATAATAACCATTGTAAATTTGTATCACCTGAGTTAAGGGAAAAATTGGTTAAAATGGTGAAAAATAAAAGGGATAAGGATTCATTATAACACAAAAAAATTATTAAATATCATTTGTATGTTTTATATTTTTATTAATATATCATCTTTTAAAATAAAAAAATTATTATCCAATTTTAAAGGAAAAATATTTTATGTGATTATAATATTATATGTTGTCCCATGTGTGTCACCCACCTTACTTATAGCAGGGAACCTTTTCTCCTCTATTATTCATAAAATTGTTTCCCTCTATATTTTAAAATCACCACAAAAAACAATCATAAATTACTTCTCTTATTTTCAAACAACTTGGTCTTACCCTAACAACCTCTTGAAACATTTTAAGATATATGAAAAAGGATGTCTCTCAATGAAAAGGTAATTGTCTAACCCTACTCCTTCAATGTTAATTTTTTGTTCTACATCACATAAATATATTATATCCATAACAACATAATGAATACAATATAACCAATATATTAATATTTGATTATTGTTATGGGAAAAGGATTTTCCATATCCTTTAAATCCTATAAAAGATGAAAACATCACTCGTGTGTAATTATGACCTACAACATCTAGTTGGTGGTGTAATAATTTTTTTCACCACTATTTTACTATGATTGTTTTAAAGGATGAATTAAAAATTTTAATTTTAATTTATGACATAATTATTATTCTATAAATTTAAAATATCATATAAATTCTAACCCTTCTATCTGCTGTAAAATGATACGGCCGCACATTTATAAGTTTGGACTACCACCTAAATGAAGATATGTGACTTCTTCCTCTATTACCACAATGAATATATGATTTTAAAATTGAATAAAATGGATTTAAATTATATTCATCACATTCTTATAATATTTGAGATTATGATAATATTTCAAAAAACCTTAACCATGGATAATATTCTGTTATATTTTTGGAGAAATTGAATGAACTACCAAAAAGTTGTCAATATTAGAAAATATATTCATTGAATGCATTTTATATTATTTAAAAGGACCCGTATAAAATGGTATATAGAAAAAAAATTCATAACAAAATATTAACTTCATATAAATTCATTATATACGAAGTCCAATTACATGCAGTTAGTAGAGATCCTATGTATAGGATTTCTGTTACAATAAAATTTTATTTTTTTATTTCTAATAAAATCATTTCCTTTGGGAAATTATATGATCCTAACATTTTAGACTCCACATATTAATGTTTCTGTTTTTTGTTTTTTTCTACACTTTTATATTCTATTTATTTTTTATTTGGATGAATAATCAATGAGTAAGTGACATGTGTGGGACTTTTATCGATTTCTTATTAATATTTTTCATTTCAACACATTTTATTCCATTTCTTTATTTTCATCAAAATATTTTGTATAGTGTTCTTAAAATTATCTGATGATATTTTTATTTAAATTTGATCTTTTTTTATAGTTATGAAGAAAACTTTTAATATGTTTTGTTGACGTTATTTTCTAGATTCGGTAGTTTCTAAAAAAAATCATGAACACAATTTTTATTTTAAACATACTTCACACATAACGATTTCAAAAACATCATGACTAAAATTTTAATTGAATCATACATAACAAATTTTCATGGTTGTCTTAAAATAAAATATTTTTCAAATTAATGTAGGATTTTTTAATTAATATTATATTATAAGAAAATGATATTGTTTTCTTAATGTGATTAAATGATTTTTGAATAGTGATTTAGAACATCATTCATACAAAATGTTATAAAGAAACTATTTTAAATATATTAGTTTAATTTTATTTTATGACAGAATGGTTTTACTATAAATCCATCATAATTTATTGACTTCTATCACCCTTTACTAATAATGTATTATTCCTTACTTCGACATCATTCACTTTCTTGTGATCATTTTCCCTATCATTCTTCATTTTACACTATACATTTTTTTCTCCTTCCTAAAAATATTTTTAATATTATGGGTGAATTTTTAACCACTTCTTTTACTTTTTATATCTTTAAAATATATATAAGTTCTATATATGGTATTTTTTGAGAAATCATATTTATATGTTAGTTCACTTTTTAAGGAAATATTAACATTTCATTTTCATGATGTAATAAGGATAATTGTATATTATGAGGAATTTGGGGAATATATTTTATTGGTCATTATAATATGAGTAATTCATATGAATAGAAGGTGATGACTTAGGACCATTATAGACATCAACATAGCGCATCGATAAGTCTCATGATAGAAATCATCAGACTTTTAATATTAGATGGGTTTCTTGTTTTTTTACCAATTTATCAATAATGATGAATTAGTTGAGAGGCCTTGATGGTATGATTAATAATTTATTTATTAAGAGTTAATTATCATGAATGTAAATAATTATGAACTTACATTATTAATAATTTAGATTCCGTTATCCATGTTTTTATTATGTTGATATTAGTCATGAATGTTCATTTACCTGAACTTGTTTAATGAAGGGAATCTGTTTTGATTCTCTACTCCCCAATATTAATTATTATGTATTGATTTGTGATACCATATGTTATAGGTAACCCTTATTGGGTATCTATGCCCACCAATTATTTATTTTCCATTCCATGTGATATTAATAAGGATATTATAAATGATTTTATGTCTGTAATAATATTTCTTATATTGTGTTTTAATATTTCCAACATAGTTTTCAAATCATGTATTTACACAGTTTTCAATACTGGAAAACTAATCGATCATTCTTGGTGATATCCCTTGTAACATTTTCCAAATTAAAAAATTAAACTATTAGTTCGTTTTATAAGATTCATGGTGTAATGTTAATATTTTCATAGGAGGAACAAAATTATATTACTGAACACTTCGACTTGACAATGTTTCCTAAAATCAATATAATGTTCATGGATGTTTCTCTATCATTAACTCAATAATTTTATATAATAACCAAAATTAATCCATTAAAAATTTAATATATGATAATTATATAGTGTTAATTTATATTTTATTAAAAATAATCCATTATATTTAGATTTTACACTACAATAAAATAAATTAGACTCATGGGAAAATATTTTCTCGACATTCGTGATAATTCTTTATCAAAAAAATCATATAATTATCTCAATTAAATTAGTATTGATTTAATAAATTTAAAACCACTCGTGTTATCTTCATATTTTGAATCATTATTTCACATATCATCGTGGTATAACTTATTACATACTTGTATGGATTGTTAAATTCATATTCCTTGTTAACCTTTATATATTAAATATATAATAAGATATGAATGTTCTTATTATTTCATGATGAAATTTATAAAAATTGAAGGGAACTAAATGATGTGGAAAATTGAAAAAAAATATAATATGGGAGATCACTATGTAGAGGAAAATTTTATCTTATAAGGAGAGAACAAAATATTTTGGTTTATTGCTTCTTAGTTGATGTGTTAGAAAAGGAGATCCTCTAACTATCATTGAAAGATTATTTTTTTATTCCTTGTAAATATGTCTTAATGTGGATATAAATATACATAATGATAAAATTACAAGGTTACCAATAAATTAGTAGAAGGATTATCCAATTATTGAATACTTAGTTCCTTAGGACCAAAAGGTTATATAATTAATGAAAGACCCTCCCAAATTAGAAATTATGATACTACCAACTCATCTATGATTGTTTTCTTAGGGAGTGTTGCAATTTTCTTATTATTACTCCATATATGATAAATATAGTAAACAATAATAGGTTTTATAGTCACTGTGAGATAAAAAATTGAAATATCATTTAATGCATCAGATATAATAATTATTGGTCCTTCTATAAACAAAAAGGAAAATTTTATGGAAAAAATGATAAAATAGTCACTAAAGGATAATAATCATAACATTAAAGATATTGATCCTAACATGAATCATATTTTAATAAAATATTAACTCAAAGTTTTTACATTATTATAATACTTTTAACTCAAATAGTTCATGGGTATTCTCTATCTATGTTATTACATAAAAGTATGATCTCTGATTATGACTATATAAAATGATGAACATATTTATAAACTGAAAAATACTGAGAGGAGTGTTTGTAATGATAATCATAAATTAAATTTAGAAATAATAATTCACCAATCTTCCATTCTATTTGTTAATCAAATTCTATAATGTTTTGTAGTTTATTATTACATCTGTTTCCTAGATGGATATTGTAGTAAAATTTAAATTCTAGTATCATCCTAAGACAAAGTGAAAGGTATATTCACATGTCCATATATCTGTTTGAAAATAAAATTATGACATTTTTATTATGGTGAGATCAACCAACATTTCAATGTTTCATGATGGGTGTTATCTATAAAATCTAATATAATTTTATATAAATTATCATGGATAATTTATCTATTTTAGGAGTATAATATGATATTTTACTTGATAATTTTATTAATGTGTTACGAATAAATCAATTTATTGAAAAAAATATAGAATTTGTTGTATTAATTATTTTGACACTATATTAGTGTCTTCCTTTTCAGTTTATATGTGATGAAAACAATATCATTGTTGGGGATTTTTTTAGAATGAAATTTAATATAAAATTCCTCAAATATACTATGAAAGTAATCACAAAAATATTTATCTAAGAAAATATAATAAAACAATAAAAATATATTGCATCATATTTCTAAAATGAAGTGTTAATCATGTCTTACTTGGTCAAATGTGATTTTTTATACCGACGATGCTGCATTAAGAATCTTACTAGAAGGATTTCAAACCATTATATACATAATATATTGTAGTATTTTAGGATTTCAACATTGACATTAATATGAAAAAATAGAAATGAAAATAATGTATCTGATCAACATTCGATGTTGTATGGAGTGTGGGACTAATAAAATTACAACATTCCTATTATATTACCATCTAAGATGTTATGGGTCATTAAAACATTCCACATTTTTTGGTATTTTTTAATTTCATATTGGAAAGGGTAGTCTAGATAGCTTCCCACATTCCCAAATAAATTAATTTTATTCTACGGTAAATTACTACTGTTGGAAATAAATATTACATTTTTTTAATAATTTTTTATGGAATTACTTAAATACATGTGACCAATGAGTAAATGGAATCAATGATTTATGATTTTTAATCATCTATTCACTACAGAGATCAAGGTATTGATCTAATAACAGTAATAATATTTAATCAATTTTTTATTATGCATCACATTTTAAGGACACAGTAAGTTTTAGGGTATCATGTGATTACTGAAAAAGTGATCGAAATATTGTGATTAGACAAGAATTTGTAAATCTATAAATATTCACATAAAAACAATTTATATTTAGATATTCTATTTCGTGATAACATTTTTAATGACTTCTATATATTTTATTAATTCTTATTATGGTTGATATTATCTCATAATGGGTTGAAGCATGAGAATTTTCCAAAAATTCCTATTTTAGTGTGGGGAATCTTTTAATAAGAACATTTTTAAATTATCATTATTTTTTATGGCTATATTTTAAAATAATGGATTTCACTTTCTATATCATCAATTTAATACACCAATCAGTATGTATGGCTGGCACTAAAAAATAATCACTAATTACCACTAATAAACATGTTCTCAATTGGTGGTTTCCAATTATGAAACCAAATAAATATTAAAAATTAATGTTTTTTGGGGTAAAACATGATTGGTCAATGAAGCATGATGATTATATATAGACTTATAGAATTGGATTAAAGGCACTCATAAATATGTCCCTATAAAAAATTGTTTAATTAAAATCATTTCTTATGACAATAAAGAGTGAACATAATGAAAACTAGAAAATTAAATCACTATATTTTGATAATAAAAGTAAAAATGAAAACATTTTTAATCAAATCAATTATTTTTATGACATTAAATGGGTGATATTATGATAATTCATAAATTTTAAAAGATCTCAAACAATAATATCATGATGATATTGTTCAAAAAAGTTAGTTAAAATACATGTAAAAGGTTATAATTTATATTATAGATTAATAATCATACCATATAAGTTGAATTCATGGTTTTCCAGCACAATTGGAGAAAATATAGTTTTCTCAGGAGGTGTAGTACAGATTATTAGAATAATAAAATATTTTTCATATAAAATGGTTAATATTTAAAGCATTATGTTAATTGATAGAAATTTGAACATCTCATTGACATATAATTTGATGATTTATAACAAAATGATTTATTTTTATGAATATGTCAAATTTATATCTTCTTGGGGAGAAACCTATCGATGAATGAAATTTCATCATTTTTTGAATTTTTTCTTTATTCATGTTACCTAAACCTAATAATATATGGATAATTATGATGTTTCATTTCAGGAGATATTGTATTTTTAATATATTAATCTTAAATGCGGTTACCCATGCATGACATAAAATGATCTTACATAATTTCTTATAATTATGCATTATATATCAAAAGTATAAAAACACTTAGAATCCAATGGGTTAGTCTATTTATAGATTATCTATAGAATAATCATTTTATATAAAAATAATTTAACATATCAAAAAATTACCAAAAAATATTCTTGAAAACAAATATTTTTATATATATTTTCCTTGTTAATTTTGGTAATTTAATAAAAGAGTAATAAAAAACTCTCTATATGGGAATATTCATATCAAAGAATCCTAGAAAAAATACATAAATCATTAGCTTGTGAGAAAACATGAACACAATATAAATATATAATTACGTTTAATAAAATCACATAATCATAATGTGTGAACAGTAGTCATTATTTAATAATCCTAAAAAAATTCATTGGAACATTAAGATACAACATGATCATTATAACAACACAACATGAAATATGGCATAATAATATGAAATAAAAATAATAGTCATGATACAAAGTCATAAATAATTTTTCTATGTCCAAATATTAAGTATGAAAATAATATTATATTTCATGATGAACAACCAACACATTTTTATTATACTGAAATTCCATAACTACTTGTCCCATAGCATAGTAGACTTAGGGTAACAACATATATCCGAAAACATAGTTGGATTGGGAAAACCACCCTTGTCCCTTTATGATCTAATGATATATAATGTTTTACACAATAAATTAATTATTTGTATAATTTTCATCCCTCATATCACATAATTATAAAATAAACATCTGTGTTCCACATGAAATCATTCAATCAAATAGCATGATTAAGCTTTGGAAAGGAAAGGGGTTTACACAATTTTTATGTTTTACACATAAGATTCAATTAGAAAAATTATTTGATGATACCCATTTATCAATCACACAAAATAAATAAATTCAATAAAAACATTTACTGTATCATAAGAGAAATAATTCTAGATATGAGTTATCATTTTGTGATAGAGAGTAAAATTGAAAATAAAACCACATAATTATTTTAAAAATATTTGGAAATATTGTAATAAAAATAATTATAAATGTCACTTTGAAAATCACTATCAAAATGTGAAAACATTACTTCTAATTCATTATTTTATTTACAATATCCCAAAAATTGAATCTTAAAAAGAAATAAATTTTAGCATAAAACAAATATTATGTGAAAAATATAAAATAAATTTAATTTAAAATAAAAAACTTTAAATTAATTTTTATAATTTCTAAAAAAACACATTGATTAGAACAGATAAAAAATATCAATTTAGAAAGAGATAAAGTGAAATATTAAAGGTAGATAAGGTAACACATATTTATCATTAAAAATAATCAATCAATGTATTTGTTATTAAATAATATGGACAAGGAAGAAACATATACAATAAATACAATTGATGTATTACTTTTTAAATATGTATCTTCATAAATAATGAATCAATCAAAATAATTTCATTAATAATTAAATATAATTCAAAATACAGTTGATAAAAATTTAATTATAATATGAAGAATTTAATTCCCTCATATATACTTCTTATAATGGAAAATTTTCATGTAATATGAATCATTCTTTGATGATGGAAAATTGAGAAGAAAACCCATTCCTTTGATTTTCTAATAGATTGGTATACTCTAAAACCTTTTATATTAAATATAGTATTATTATACATATATATAATAACCTTTTTTCTATATATTACATTAAACTATTTATTTAAATTATATCATTACCCAATATTTACACAATCATTGTTAAAAATAAACAATTGTTAGTTTTTCTATTTTTTCAATTCATTCTTCAATATAGTGGTTCTCATATATAATTATTTATCTTGTTCTCATAACCTCCATAAAATTAATTTATTTTATAAAAATTTAGTTTTCATTAGTTATAAATTTACAATACTTTTTATATTAGTTATATCGATTATTCTCCATAAAATATATGAAATTCTTCATTTAGTGGTTTTTAATTAATTAATATGATAGTAATTATTAATTAATATACATATTTCTATATATATTGAAATTAAATAATTTATAAGATAACTATAATTCATCATTAATACCATATATTTCAATATTTTAGGTTTTCAATATCAATCGGGGGAAATGTTCTATAGTCATTTATGAAATTACTAATCCCAACCAAAATAAGGATGTGTTTCGATGAATGAATAAGTAAGAACATGAATTTATAGGGTTGTAATATAACTTTTACAGAAGAATAAATATTATAGAAATATGTAATTATAGTTTATGATATGATTAATTTATACTAGATATGATAATTTCAATGGAACCGAGGAAAAATAACATGTCACATATATTGATGGAATCAGTCCATCACACAACAATTTACATTGTAATGAATCAATTATGACTCCATAGTGTGACAAGTGGAAACCCAAAGTAAAATATTAATTTAATAGAGTAAATTTGGGTTGGGATTAAAGTTAAAACATATGTATAGTTAGAGATTAAATGGAATATTTGAGAGTCCCTTTTATAGGTAAACATAAAGAAAAATTCTCTAGAAACATGAGTTAGATCAAGGGAAAACATCTAATCACATGGGAGTTAAGTGAGTTAGCTAAGTAATTGTTAGATTCTATTTTATTTATGACTCTAAAAACTATAAAAATGTATTATATAGATATTCCATATATATTTATTTATAAAAACAATAGTTCGTGTCATTTTACATCTTTATATATGTTTTTTTAGGACCTGACCCACCAGGGATCAAACCATAACTTCTCTAATCCCTCCTACATATGCTAGGGGTGGTGAAAGCTTTCAAAAGGAATATCTAACATGGGGCGAATTTTCCTAATGTACTTGTACACACACACCTTACCATCCCAGTGTAGATGTTCAAAAGATTTAGAAAATATGAAATATCTAGAATATAATCATGCATATAAAAACCACTATGGTATTCAATGGTAGGAGAGTGAAAAATAAATATAAATTGGAATAATATAAACTCATCTAGAAATAATTACCATACTAAAAAAAGAATGTAAAAGTGATGAGAGAGACCATGTAATGATCTCTAAGCTCCGACTCCCATACGCGATCTAAAACACCAAGTATCTCTATCCTCCATTGTAGTCACTGATGATATGTCCATCATTATCATAAGAAACATATCATGTCAGAAAACCATGAATGGGTGAGTGCATACATACCCAGTATGATTCCCCAAAAGTTGAAGGGGGAGTAGTAAGAGACGTCATAGAAATAGATAGTTTGTAGAGAGATCAGACCCAAGAAAGTGAGTAATATATTCCAAAAAATGGACACACACACACACACACACACACACATATATATATATATTGTGTTTTTGTGAGTGTGTGTGTGTGTGATAAAACCATTGAATCCCAAATGATAGGGATGGCGATCTCTATCTCATAGCTCAACCTGAGTAAATATTGAAAAATGTTACATAGGTCTATCAATGATGTCTAGTATCTCACACACCATTCCAAATAAATAACCATGTGAAGGTACCAAGCCCCACCACTGTACCACATAGTCTAGGGGGCACCATTTCTATGTATGGGACCCCACCTTCATCAGTCAGGAGGGTGCTACATAGTGTATCTAATACATGCACCCTACCAAATAGGGGTACAACTCTATGGGAAGAAGACCCATTATCTGTTGCATTAGAGGGGTTCCATTAAATTTATGGAGGACATGCACCATAACTGACGGCGGGGTACCACTCGGTAGATAGATATATGACCCACACCCAAGTTGAATAGGGAGTACCACTAAAAAAATAGAGGACTTACACCCTAATTCTATTAGAATTACCACTTAGTTTAAGGGTGACCTGCACCCTATACGATCTGGGGTACCACTAAATATATTGATAGTAGACACATACCACAGTAGTATATGGGGTTACCATTGAGTAATAAAAGAACTCGCGCCCAATTTTTTTGGGGAATAAATTGGTTGCTAAATATATAGGACCGTCATCATATATGTTATGTGGTATAACTCTAATTATCATTCCGGATCATTATCGTCATCGAGACCCTCCTAAATAAGCATCATACCTTGAATATATCATCCCATATCTCAAAAGAATCTACAAATTCCATCATCATGTTCTACTTGGAAAAACACTTAAGATAGTCCACTCATGGGCCAATATTTGAGTCCAAACATTGGATCTATGATAGGTTGATGTTTCCTAAGACTGGAGTAATGGGACAACAATGTTTACGGAGACCCACGTGGAATGTGGTCCCACGCCATTGTCTTTTTCTGTACCTATTAGTACACAGATTACTTATGATATAGGAATAAATGGTGTGTGTATTATCTACAAGGTGTGCCCAAGACACTCAAGGTCTTTTCTTGTCTCTATATAACCGTTCGTGCATGTATTTTAGTGTCTATGTACTTTATTACATATAATGCTTATGTTCATGTCTTCCTGCATGTGATCCTACATGAGATCTCCTCCAAATAAATTTTCTACCTGGGTAAGGATACTCGGAGTGTGGCCTATCCAAACAGTGTGTCATATTTAACATCAAGCGAAGCCCCGGACATTGTATCCAAGGCCATACATATAGTGTGTTATTCAGAAGACACCAGATAATGTAGATATTCTTTCAGAAATCCATATCCACACCTGCAAATTCTTATCCTACCATTATACAATTGAATCCATCATTTTGACAGCTAAAAATATCATAATCTTTATTTTGACATTATTTTTGTCCATTTAGTATCAACAATTTTGTTTTATATCAGCTCACTTGGATCCCAATGAACCACACAAATTATTATTGAAGTGGAATATCCAATTTGGATTATGGTCAACAAATATATCTCCTATAACCGTAAAATATTTTTATTCTATTCTATTTATATAGTTCTATTTGTTGCGTGTGATTCCACTGTGTGAATCTGGGGGTCTGATCAGCCTCCACGCCACCTAGCAGTGTCAAGCCATGGACCTACATCCCAATGGAAAAGAACATTAAGAATAAAGGGGTAAATGTACAAAAAATGGGGAAAGGTTGTTTTCCAAGTATTCATAGACAATGAACAAATGTGGGGATATCTAGGGTGAGAAAGAATTCAATAATGAAATAAAATCGATACATGGGTGAATGTGAAGTCTTGAAATTGGAACAGATCATAGAAAGAGATGATTATTCTAAATTAATTTATAAAATAAGGGAATAATCCAATAATTTTAGACTCCATCCTTGATATTCTATGATTCTACAATGTGGAACTCAACCACCAATAAAGAACAGTAATGTTAGTGTTTTATAGATATCTATATATCTAGATCTAGAGGACTGTCTTCATATGAATCCAATTTTCTAATGAAAGGAAGAAGAATTCACTATTCAATGATCCCATGTTTATGAGGATAACATTAAAAATCATGTCATAATGATGTATTTATTTATTAAATAATAATTATAATCATTAATTAAATATATATATATTTATTTATTTATTTAAATTCACCTTCCCATGTATTTTATATCCGAACACCCCACATTGACTTATTTTATGTCACACCATGTCTAAAAATTACATTCTAGACTAGACAGTCAACTCTAAATTCTAATATGTGAATCCATCCAAGATTTATCACATTGTTTTAAAGAAAATATTAATTCATAATAAAAAAAATTTATTTTAATAAAATTATTTATGCACACAGTAGGCCTCTGGATTTCATGTCATCTAAGTACCTGGATCAGAAAACATATCGTGAAATATTTCTAAGGCTTTTGAAGAAAAAAATGGTTGTTATACTATTCCCTGAATAAATATTGTCATCCCCTTAACGAAAAACTAAATTAAAATTTCAATATATTGATCCCACATCTATATCTCCCACTCTTAGGAGTTCTATTACAGGTTAATATGCTTACACAACATGTGAACGAAGGGAATGGTCCATCCATGTAGGATGCACTCCTTCTAATCCTCAATTCCCATCGAGTTCTCTAAAAAAGTGGCTCTATACTACATTTCCTTCTCTCCCCATTCCAAAACATGCATATGATCATGTAGGTATCTACCCATTAAAGAAAAATGGATGATTTTTTTCACCCACTCCAACTATGGGGGTAGGGTGAGGTGTTAGGTAACCTCCCCAACCATATAAATGATCTAGAAATTCCAAATGATCCATGGGGAAATATTTCCTCCTATAATTATCCTATACAATCCTCATCATGGGGAGAATACGAATAAAACATCCTCTCCCAACTGAAACTCTACAGGCCTACAACATTGATCTTTTAATGATTTCTTACTTCTCCAATCCTTCCTCACCTTCTCATGAATGACCTGGACCTTCTCTATCATCGACTAGACCATATATTGTCCCAAAACATATTCCTTTCCCATACCTATCCAGCATAAGGGGGACCTATAAGTTCTCCCATATCGGGCCTCAAAAGGCTCCATGTCGATATTTGTGTGGTAGCTATTATTTTAAGAAAATTATATCAAAGGAAATTGTTCCTCATATCCTCAGCTGAAGTCTAACATGCAATCACCCATCATACCCTCCAACACCTTTATAGTGTGCTCAGTCTTCTCATCTATCAAAGGGTGAAGGTTTGTACTCATCCTCATCTAGGTCCTGAATTCCTCCAAAGGGACACTTCAATATCATTATAGTGAGAATGCATCATGATTGGAGACAATATTCAACGGCAACCCAAGAAGGTGACCACATTCTTGTACGTACATCTCCTTTAAAATACACCAAAATCATCTACTTGAGAGAAAGTAAGCGTGATGACTCCATGATTCATTCAAATTTTATCCAAATGGATTTATGTCCCATAACTTTCTCTGGAATACCTATCCAAAATTCCTTTGAAATTCTTTTCCATTTCCACAATGTAGTCTGAAGGGGTTGGAAAAAAACCCATCGGCACCTGGTGCTCATCCTTCACCAACTGAAAGGTGAGGCACCATGAGATGAAGTCTACCACACTCCATGTCATGTTATCCCACTCAAAACATCCACCGAAGGTATCTATAAATCCTCCACATACTAGTATGTACAACCAAAGTATATGTGTCAAACTCTCACATCACATCCTCCTGTAGCATGACATTGACCGCCATATGTCTCTCGAAAAGGATGATATGATACCATATTATAGAAACAATATCTAGGATATATCTTAAGGATATAAGGTCATGAAATAACTCATAGTAGATGTATCACAACTGGGAATCTCTCTCACACTAGAGAATCATTGCACTCAACATCATCATCTTAAAAAATTCTACCTCCTACTCAACCAAGGTGATCTATAAGGAAGGAAACTACTAAGATGCCTCATGCACCAAATGATACCAAGAAATCCTACTAAGGGAATATACTACCACATTTCCCTTCACAAGAGTTCATACCATCTTGATGTCATACAACTATAGAAACTCCAACCAGAGTCTTCATATCAGGTTCAATTCTCTCTTTGTGAATACATGCGTAAGACTCTTATTGTCTGAGTAAACAAAAAAAATACTCTCCCATAAGATAGTTCTTCTCCATTCTTGGTGATAAGATTAGATATTCATCTCTTCTTCCTGAGTCACATAGTTTTACTCATGGTGTATCAAAATCCTCAAATATTTTGTTGTGACTTCATAAATATACATCAACACGTAGTAGAGACCATATCTGATGTCATCGTAATACACTGCATACTCCACCCCGTCCTCTAGTAGTCTCCGAACAAGACCCCTCTTTAGCCTTAGCCACAACTCCTCAAAGGTCCTCTAGAACTACAAAATCTAGGTAAAAGGGTACCCATTCCTTATTAGGATGGTCGAAATGGATGAAATCCTCAATAATAATTACACAAGCCATGGGTAGTACCCAACATATCCTTGAAAACATCACAGGTATGACATGCTCTTTGGTGGATCCCAATAAAACACATATTTATCATTTCTGGTCGCATTACAAAACCATACATAGAAATGAAATTCCCCAAGAATTGAACCTCTTGAATGATGGATTTAGAATATTAATCTCATGAACCCTCATATAGTGATAGACATGCAGAAGATCATTCTTAGTGAAATATATCATGCATCACAACTAATCAAAGTGGTATTCAATTCTCAAAATTGGATACCTATTCTTTATCATGTACTGTATTATGTGATTGTAATCCACTCAATGTTTTAATATATCATCTACCATTTTCATGAACAACACTAGATGTAAAAAGGGTGCGCATTATACCAGATAAAGAACTTCGCTCAATGATCCACCAACTGCAACTGTAACTTTTATCTCTTGGTAAGTACAATCTAGTATGTCACAGAAGATATCGGAGTTATCCCAGGATGAAGTACATACAAAACATCATCTATCCCCATGGAGGTAGTATCAGAACATCATTGGAGGATTTTTCCCTAAAGGACTCCATGATTAAAGGAATCCAGATTCCATGGGATCCTTCTATATAAATTGTTACACACTCCAGCTGATGGGTGTTGGTAATAAGCCTCTATCTAACAAAACACACATTCCATACCATGAGATCTATATCACACATAAAAGATAATGTTTTCCCATCAGTGAGAAGGCGTCAGACTCATCTTTGGTGACAATTGATCTAGTAGTGGAATATAGAAATCCAACTAATACCCAATAAGACATCATAGGATTCCATAGTTACTACCAAAATGTATCACATGAACCTATCTCCACAATGAAATAACTCACACTTCCATATGTTTAATGATATTGAAGAAGAATTCTTAATATGAACCTTATGAAAATTTTGTGGGGATAAATCCTTAACAAGTTTCTCTATCTATCAAAACATGATTAAATATATGAATGAATGACTCACACCAATGTACAATAATATAGAATAAATAGTATAATAAACAACAATTTTAACTCCAATTAACTCATGTGGTTTGGAGTAACAAACCTTTGTCGCCTCCATCTGTCTACGACCCCGACCGCCAACTCCTAGAGCCCGAAGTTCTCTTCTTAGTGGCTGTAGTTGAAGGGCCTCATAGTATATCCCACTACCCATAGATGTTCCACTCGAAGGTCCACTTATTCCTCTACCATCTCTACATCCCTCTAGGTATCCCTTCCTACTCCTGGGAGATCTCTAGCGACAACATTTTCACTATCATGGTGGTTTATCAGGTATTTTCCTTCCCTCTTAGGAACCTCTAGTCTGAATAACACACACAATGTGTCCTCACCCATAAAAATTTTAGTTCCACCGCACTATGGTATTCCCTTTCACCCAGTGTGGTACCAATGTCACATGACCACATGCCTACGTCTGATCATGTGGAGGTCTCATCTTCTATGATCAAATCAACTAGCATCTTTTAGCTACTACAAAACAATCATACCTATAATACCCATTCCTTGTCGTAGTAGCATGGTAACCATATAAAAATAAGTTATCTATCACTATCACCATCTCCAAAACCCTATGATATTTGTTTTTGGGGAACAGTTATAAACTATAATAGATATCTCTCTGGAGACCCTGCTAAAATATACATTCTCGGAAGTTGATATCCAATTTCATATGAGGGATTAAATTTTAAGTCTTATAAAACTCACAGAATAATCAACCACTATCATCCCTACATGGTATATCAAATATTTCTCTGGAATCACATCTGATATTAAGAAATAGGGGTAGTACTCGTCCAAGAAAAACAGCTGGAAGTTGGTCCATGAGTGTAAAATCATATCATTTCTATGTAAATAAAACTCCACCATCAGACAGCTATTCCATGGAAAATTCTAGTGGCTAGATAAACCACTTGATCAATCAGATTCCAGACATTCATAAAAACATAAACCAATAAATGTATCCAATCTACCATCCCCTCGGGATCTGTCTCACCGCCAAACCTCAGAAAACTTTTGCACTTGAACTCACTGGGTACATTAAGCCTTCTCACATCCTCACCCTATCCTTCTGGTGTAATCAATGACTCAATAGGGGGTGTTTCTATTAACTATCCACGCAGAGGAAGGATATCATGTGATAGACCTTGAACAGAGGCCTAAGCACTCATAAAATCAGCATCACAATCCATAACTGGTTACCTAGATGGTTGTCATCAAAGAGTAATCTAGAGAATTTAATGGTGATGTATTGTAGTCCGATAAGAATATATAAGAGGGGAAGCTGACTCATAAAGGATAGTTAAATTCTCAATCCTATATGATGCATCTATCATTTGATACTTATAACCATGTTCTCTTTAAGTCATGTTGGCTAGTAGGTATTCATGGTTCTCATGAATGGATTTTTTTCCCACCACACCAACACTAGTTTCCCTAGCTTAAAAGTCGTACTTAACACATTGAAAATATTTACCTTAATCCAAACCAAATCACTATATGGGGACTAATCCAAACACTTCTCCACATAATGAACTTCTTTAATACCAATATTTCATCACCCGACCCACCAGGGCAACAAGTTCTACTACCCCAAGCCTGCCTCTATAGGCTAGGGGTAACAAAAAGTGGTGAATGTAATATATAACATGGGATAACATTTCCTAATGTACCTATACACACACACATTACAATATCAATGAAAAGTGAAGAGGAATAAAATAAGAAATTTGAAATATCAAGAATACAACTTTTAATTTTTAAAACCACTAGGGTGTAAAAGAGTACGATAGTTAAAAAAAATTAAAGGGGAAAAATTCATGCCCATTAAGAAAGTTGTCCAAAGCATACAAAACTATAACTCAAAATTTCTATGATATACTAGTACTTTATCTCTTAACACTAACCACCATACACGGTCCAGTACAGCAAGTATCCCTAATCTCCACAATATTCACCACTGACCTATTCATCGTCTATATAAGAGATGACATGTGTGGGAAAGGGCCATGTAGTGGTGAGTAAATACAATCTTTTTTGACACCCATAATGCTAATGGTGGAGTATTTTGAGACACGATCATAATATATAGATAGTAGACAACTCTAACCAAAGTAAGAGACTGAAAAAATCCAACAACATTGATATATGTATATATGTAGGTACATATACTCTAGCCATAGAAAATAAAATTAGAGAGAAGGGGATATACTTATCACATCCTAGGCAAGTTAAAAAGTTCCAATAGTCCTAGATTTTTATCAATGATGACTAATATATTGAAAATCCTTCCAACGAAGAAATTGTGTGAATGGCCCATGCCTCCCCACTATGTTACATAGCCAAGGGGGAATATTCTCAAAGTAGAGACCCCAAACCCTGGTCTATTAGTGGAGTTCAACTCAAATATAGTAAAACCCACTCTATATCTGATAGGGGGTATAACTCGTATGGTAGAGGACCAAACACTAGTGCATCAACGGAGTGACTGCCAAATTAAGGGAACATGTGCCCTAAACGGTTGGTGGTACTAATGAAAATGTAGGTAGAGGACCTATTACAATGTTTTATAGGGGGTACCACTCAATTGATAGAGGAATCATACCCTAATTCCTTATATGGGTACCACTCATAGTAAGGGGGATCCACACCCTATCCAATACGGGGTACCACTTTATAGATATATAGATTACCATTTCCAAAATTCTATAGGGGGTACCAATTAGTAAGAAGAGGACCACAACCTTGATCTATCAGGGGGTTCAACTAGGTTCTTATGGATAGTGGAGTCGCACCCTATCTTATATTAGGGTAATTTTATAATGATTTTTCCAGATCACTATCCTCTTCCAGTGCGGCCTAAATAATAATTATTGCTCGAAACATCTCACATTGTGTCTCAAATGTGACGATGGATGCCATCGCTGCATTCTAGGTGGAAAAAACTCTAAGTATAGGATACGAATAGGCCATAATATATGTATAAACATTGGTGATATGAGAGGATGATTTTTTCATTGAGGTGAATATGGGTTACACGATTAGTAAATGGACCCTCGTGAGGTGTGGTCCACACTATTGTCTATTCATGTCACTAATAGTACATGGATTTATTCCTATTTTGGGATACATAGATTATATATGGTATACACATCATGTCTCAGACACTTGGGGTCATGGCCATGCCCTTCAGCCTTGTCCGCCTATGTCTTCCCATGTCTATGTACATTGGTACACGATATGATTTTAATCGTGTCTTCCTACACTAGGTCTTATCTGTTTGCTCCCCAACACATATTTTATACCAGGCTGGATAAATATTATGTGCGATAGCCACACAACGTATTATATTTAACATCAAGCAAAGCCTTTTCTGATGTATCCAATTCAGTACACAACATGTGTTCTTTGGAAGACATGTTGTGTAGTCAGGCTTCTTACAGAAAGCTAGATCACCATCAACCCATCAACATATGGTCGTTATACTATAAAATACATTGTTTAGGCATTATTAAATGGTATAAAATTCATCATGTTCTTATTTCTAACCTTCTAGTAGATGGAAATTGGATTTCCATCAGCTTTCATGAATACTGACACACCATGTCTATTCCCATGTCCTAGCATACAAATTTAAAATTATAATCAAAAAAATATCAAGAACAATATATAAATACTCTAATTCCAATCCATATTCTCCTTTAAATTTTTCATATGTGATTCCACCATGAATATGAGGATCTGATCAGGCATGGCATAACCTGGAAACGTTGAGTTGTGGCCTCATATCCCAACCATGAAGAACATGATTAATAAATGACAAATGGTCACAAAAAAAATTTAATGTTCATTGTCCAAATATTCATGGTGAAAAACACCATAAGGGATAAACATGATGATATAAAATTGAATAATAAATTAAAACCTATATAATAGGGCATTAAAAGTCAAGGAATTGGCATATATCAACGAATGAAATGATCGTGCTCAGTCAATTAAATTTGTAATGACATAATTCAATAATTGATGATTCCAACCCAGTTTCACGATCATTATTCGAAAGAGAAAATTCCCAACAATGAATAATTAGAATCAATAAATTCTATGTGTGTCGGTCTACACAAATCTAGAGCTTCCTCATCATCTAAATATGAATGTGCAATGAGAGGATGAATAAGTCACTGTTTAATGATCCTAGGGTTATGCAGATAACATTGGAGATAAATCCATAATGATATAATTATAGAAGAAATCTGAATTATGTTAATTAATTAAAAAAACAAATTATTTATTTAACTAAACATGCCCATCTATAGTTTCTTTTATCAAAATTCCCCACATTGAACAATTTCAGATTTTTCCTAGGGTAAACATTATGTTTCAGACTTGACCTTCTTCAATGAATTCTGATATGATATTCCATTTTAGATCTATCTATTTCTTTAAGTACAATGTCTGTGTAATATAATATGTATTTAATATTTCTATAAAATTAATTTCAAGCTCACCAAGCATCATTATAACACACCACCTCAATTCTTCGATACGAATTTATATGTAAAAATATTTTAGAATTTTATATGTATTAACATTGTCTCTATTAAATTTTTATGGTATAAAATAATTTCTATTATAATTATTTATTTATAAAAAATATATTATGACCCAAATTTCCATATTTCTACTTGTGAATTCAAAACCTAGACTCTAAATAATCAAATTCATATTCTAAATAAGTGAATTTTACCATTTAATATATAACATAAAATATATCGTTAAACCATGTTTAAAAATAATAATATTTTAGAAAGATGCTTTATTTATTTATTATTTTAACCATATTAATTATCATTATATGAATGTAAATTAATTTTAATATATATATAAGAAATAAATATCAATAAAAAGTCTTTACAATTTTTCGATTTAATTTAACAACATAAAAACACTAAACACATAGAAAAAAATTGACAAAATAAATGTTTCAGGCTAGAATGATTTCTTTCATATTTCAATAAGTTAATTATTTATCATCTAATAATTCATTTTAATTTATCAAGAATATTTTTTTGAAATGAATCTTTAAATTTAATAAACACAGTATAATTGTTCTATAAATATAGTAAATTCAATGAATGTAATTTCTCTTAAATTTATGCTGATTTTTTTTTATGTTTTAGTCTTTACCTGAAGTTAAAATTTGTGGATAGAATTTTATATCAATAGTGATACTATCCATGATTACAATTATGATTTTAAAAAAATAGAATACTTGAAGAAAAGTGAGACAATTCTTAGAAAATGGAAAAGTTAAATTTGTTGTTCTTAGTTGAAGAACATGGATAGGGTGCCAGAGTGTAACAACCATTGAATTCTGAGTATTATGGAACTATTTTTAATATCCAATATAACTTATGATGTAATAGAATTTATTTATATAACATTTAATGGAGGTATGATGATTATAGATTGAGGGGATATTGAAAAACTTAATTTAAAAGGGTATTATAATAGCTTAAAAAGGGGTAATCCATACCTGGATCACCAAATATGAATGATTATATATTGGATAATGATAAGTACTTGAAAAAATAAATGATATTACTTGATGTGGATGATAATTCAACAGGATGAGTTAAAAATTGACAATATTGGAATGAAGTCTTTTTATGCTGTGGTGGATGAGAAATATGGAAAAGGGAGAAACCTGATACATATCATAGCGTACACTAGAGATTTTGGAAAGTACAACCTATATTTTTTAAGGTGAATTCAAAGGAGAAACTGGTGATATTTCAAAGGCATGAATCTAGAGATGGACTTTGTAGGATAGATTCATCTTCTTACGGTGACAACATATGGTACATGGGATATTTTTTAGGTTCAAACATATATCATAGGGTATAATAAATTATGAATATCTGAGATCATCCAATGTTATATTGAAGAATCATATGGTACATAAAGCATATGTTTATTAATTTTTAATTTATTGAGTTCTTCATAGGATACCCTAATAGGTTAAAATGACTTATGATGTAAATGAACCCTATGAATAAATTTATAATTCATTTTAGATAATTAAAATAGTCAAATAAAAAATCATGTTGTACTCTTGAAGAACACTACGTAGAAGAGAAATCAGTTTGAAATAATGTGAAAGGTAAGAATAAATACATAATTAATAAACTTATATTTTGTGGAATTTTAGATTATGATTAAAAATGTACATCATGGAATTAAAATCATAATATTATTAATATGATAACCATTGAGGTATTCTAGCTTCAAACTAATGGTTTTGATATTAAATGAGTGAGGACATCATTTTCATGCTTTGAGATAATTTTATAAAATTGTATTTATGATTCCATTCTTGTGTGGATAGATATTTTGAATGATTTGAATTAAAATTTATTTTTCGAAGGAAAGTAAACAAGGATATTTCAAGTATTTCATGAGTAAAATATTTTGATTATTTGTAGATTTAAAATAAAAATCCATATCTATCTATTTTACTCAAATTAAATGAATTTCAATTATGATAACATCCTGATAATAAATTCTAAGCGTTTCCATTACTCATATAATGAAATAATATAAACAATTATGTTAATATAAAAAGTTGATAGGAGAAGAAGCTAGATTCATAGATTTTTTTCATTTCATTAATAAATACATATAATGAATTAATTGAGAGAGATAGATAACATACCAAAAATAAAAACACATTCTAGTATCCATAAATAATAAGGCGAATAAGAAGTAGGTCAATGATAAAACATTATAATAGAATAAGGTCAACTGATGTATGCTGAAGAAGATTGAGAGGAGGAAAAATGTTATCGTTTTTCTTATAAAAAAGGTTGATTAATTTACTTACAATGTGATGGATCATGAAATGATCCATTTACATACAATTAGAGGAAGTTAATATAGTTACAACGATATATCCAGGTGAAATATAATTAGAGCTAGTGAGAAGCTGGTAACTATATAATGTAGTATAAAAAACATCTAGTGGGTCTATAGTGTTCATGGTGGGATATCATTAAAATATTGTGTAAGACCATACCATTGTAAATACATGCATTAATAGTTGTGGAATAAATAGTTTGGGGGACAGATCAATTACAAAAATGAGAAGTTTTTCAAGGATAAACCTTGTAAATATATTGTTTTTTCTTTATTTTCTACACTACATTGGTAAAACATAGAGACAAATAAAATATTGGATTAATCATTAATTACTCTCAAACACCAAATTTAAATAAAAACAATTCAAAAATTGAAAGGGATAATGGATCGACCCCCTCCCCCACATAGTGATCACATTGATCGGAGCACATCAAGTGGTATTGGAGATAATCTAGAAATCAAATAATCTGAGAAATTTTTTTATTTTTTTAATTGATCAATATTAAGTGAATTTTATTTGGAAATTTCTAGAATAATTTCATTTAGAACTCACTCTCTATCCCTATTTATGTTCATGTGAAGGTATCAAAAATAAATAAATAATATAAACCAAATTTTGGAAAATAAATTGATAATGTTCTAAATTTAAAATTATTATTTATCACAACATATAGATACTATAATTAAAAAATTTTGATATACAAAATATAATGAGAACGATCCTTTTTAAGAGCATGATTCAAGTTATAATGATTATAAAATGGATGATTCCCGGAAAACAATTTAACACATCATCATTGAAATCAATGATCATCAAAAAAATGTTCACAATGATGTGGACACCTATATAATTCATGTTGTGAGGGAAATAATATATAAAAAATCATATTTGGAAGAATAAATAAAAAATAATATTGAATTCAACAAGTAGAAATTATTTAAAGAAAATTTCTCTCATAAAAATTGTGGAAAATTGAATGACTATTAAAAACAGTTAACAAAAATAATTATATAGATGAAGGCTTCTTAAAATTGAATATATTTTAGAATTTATAATCATAAATTGTACTTTTTTAGGTTATCCATGCACTTTAGAAAAAATACAAAACATCCATTAATTATAATGTATTCTCACTTGGTTGTTAAAGTAAAAACCATGAAAGATATTGATAATTAGTTATCTTATTTATGATAATGGTTTGAATAGTTATTAAAGGAGATGAATAATTACATAGAACAAGGATAGAGAAAAGATGAAAATGAGAAGAAATATTTCAATAATAAGTGTCATGTGCTTGACATGAGACCAATAAATATAAAACAAATACAAGAGAGAACTTCCAAAAAAAATGAATAGAATGATTCTACCATAAAATTATATATTAATAGTCATGGGTACCAAAAAAGATATTATATGTAGAAAATGAACACAAAAACATCCTCCGATCAAGTTTTAATAAACCCTATGAATTATGTAACCCATTATCCTAAATAGTTATTATGTAATCATTTTTTCATAACTCCTTATAAATATTTAAAATCAAAATATGGGAAAATTTGGATTGAGAAAAATTATGAGAAATGCACACCAACATCAAGGTCGAATTCCTCCACATTTTTAAATTTTTTCCCCAAATAATATTTCAAAATGTTATTAATTCCAATAAAAAACATGAAAATAAATCGAGAAGAATTACCTTAATAATAAAAATAAGGATGTTTGTTGGCTATAATTTCTACATAATGTGATTTGGTATTAAGTAAATCATGATTTGGGTAATTTTTCACTCTCTAGATAACATAACTTTCATGGTTTTATAGAGATAAAATATATTAAAATAAAATTACATTTTGAAAAGTTTTAATATTCACATAAATTGAAGAGTTTTTTCATCGATAATAGAATATAAAAAAATTAAAATTTCTATAAGTATTAAAAAAGTTACGATATAGTTGTGAAAACTAATAGTATTCATCCATAATTTATCAATATTGTTCTTAGAAGAAAATAAATCTATCATTGAAAACAAGATGGTTTGAAAATATAAGAAAAGTTAACAAAGGATTGGTGAAGTAAAACCTATGATTTTAGTAATTGAAGAAAGCAACAAAATGGTCTCCCAATAATTTTAAAAGGTAATGATGGAGGGGTTATTAACCCTAAATTCAAATTCATATATAGTTTGAAAATAGTCTATAAATTGGTTTATTGTAATCAATCCCTGGAAATCAATATTGAAAGTCATAATCCAAAATGGATAAGAGAATAAATAACAGTTATGGATAAAAGGACTGGTTTTATAATTGACACCCCAAAAGATGGTGTTAAATATTTTACAAATAAAGAAATCAAATGAGTTTTCAAGAAATGATGTGAAAACTCTAATTAATCATAATATATCATGGATATCCTAACTGTTTATTCATACCAGTAATTAATGGATTAATAAATAAATAATAATAAAGTATGTGATGATTACAAATAGGTTACTTCATATGACGGATAACTCACCATTCATGACAGTTTATCAAAGAATGATGCCCCAATGTTTCTTGAAACTTATTAAGGAAGATGTATGAAATATGATCAAATTGAGAATATTTTCATTACGATCTTTCTATTTCAAGGATATATTATGTAAAAGCAATAAATTCACAATTGGCTTAACTATAATTATTAACAAGGTTAAACATTCCAATTCCACACAAGGTGGAAGCTATGACAAAAATAATACCATGTTCTTAAAAGGAGTTCACAGTATGAATATAACAAATGGAACTAGCACATAGATCTCTACCATTGTCTAAACTAAAAAAATGAAAAACCTTTCTTAAGATATAGTTCTCATATATTAAACTATTACAAAAGATAATGAAAAATCCCTTTTTTCCATTATTTAATTTTTTTTCTGTAGAATTATATGTAGGAAAACAAAGGAATAAATCAAAAGTGAAGTTATATATGTGTGGAAATCAATGTAGAACCATGAAGGAATTTTCTATCATTGTTTTATGATTAATATAATCAACCATGGTTCAGTAATTATTGTGTTAAATTAGTGGGAGCTACCAAAGAGTGGATGATTTCCATAGGAAATATTATCTCTAAAAATATTGAAAATTGATAGTATCTAGGGAAATTGTTTGAGATTTATCTCAATAATAATTTCATTCTCATTTTATAATGATTTGTGGTTTTTATTATTGTGGGTTAATGATTAATGGGAAATATAAAAGGGTGTTTATTTTATAATATAAACTAATCTGATGGATCACTTAAAGATGAATACAAGATATATTTCTTAAATGAACTATTTGAATATCCTCAAACATGTTAATGTTAGAATGGAATCACATGATGGATTGGTTCATGTGAATACCGGTTTTCTTGGTTAAATATAACTTCTTTCGAATGATGTTTTATCACATGTAATAATAGAAATGACAAGATAAAGGCACACTATAATGAAATAATTTCAATCCATCCTTCTCTCAACAAGTGGATAAAATGGTGATTCAAAATTAAAGGAATAGGAGAGGAAAATATTTTTTTATCGTATTAATGAAACATTAATTTTATATGAGTGAATCCCTTACCGTATATTCCATTGATTTTTTGACATAATGGGGAATAAATAAGATAAAATACATATATCGACTTAGGAATTTTTTATGGTACTTCTAAAAAATGAATACAAAGAGATTAAATATTCCATGTGAGAATTTAATTTATTTTCAGTAAGGATGTTTTCAAATATTATTAAGAATTATTCACATGTGTTAATGAGAAACTATAAATAAATATGATTTTATACCAATTTAAAATGAGAGGTAAATATCATAATTTTTCATAATAAACAAGGTTAGATATTTTTAATGTAGTAGCCTTTGAATTTTTATTGTAACCCCCCGACCCCAGTTACCTAGAGTCGGTGCATTATTACATAACATTGGCATGATCACAAGAAAGATAAAATCTCGAAAGACCGATTGGTTCAGTAGCCTTGGAAACACTAGATATATTAATAATGTTTAACATTACATCATAAGGTGAAAAACTACTACAACAACATATTGTCTCCATAGTCCACACAATTATCCCCTCATAATATCCCTGTAGGTCATTCATAATTTACCTCTTCACATCCTGGGAAAAATAAAACATAGAAAAGGGGTGAGCTCAAATGCCCAGTAAGGATAAAAATATAGCGGAAACATTCATAAATAAGAATAAACATTTAAGGCAATGTATAAATAAACAAAATCCTTTTAAAATTGAACATCAACATAGTATGGAAACAACAAAATGAAATAATGCCATTTAATTATTCACATGGATATTCTACTAATCGAATAATCAAATGCAATATCAATAACCACATTCATTATAATGGAATGCATAATGCCAGACTATCAAAATTACATAGCCAAAGCCTTGTGCCAAGACTACAAATAAGATTTTCCCAAGGCCTTATTCCAAGACACTAGTTTGTCTCAGGGGACCTACTGATGCATCGAGGAGCTATATCGGGTTCCACCCATCACATATTAAGTCCAATGCATTCCCATATGAAAAGGTTTAAACATAACATAATCATTTGTATTAAAACTAGTATACAAAATGTCAATAATTTCACAATAAACAATGAATGGTATAAAAAATAACACATCAACAGTCAAACATATCAAAAAACCTTCAATACAATATGGAAGTTTTGTATCATAATAAATAAACTTCAAATAAGCTTAAAATCCATCAAAGGATGTTGACATAGATGAAATCAAAACTATTTGAGAGAAATATATCTTTTTTTTATCATTTAAAAGTCATATATTTATAAAATAAAACATTTTCTTTGAAAATATTCTTATAATCTTTTAATGGAAGATTCGCCGATTTTATAACGGCGTAAAATAGCCGCACCTACCGTATAAGTTAAAAAAACATTCTTACCATAATTCTGTCGAAAAGGTTAAAAAGCACATTGTTTGGAAAATGTGGGAAAGATTCATTTATAAAACTCTTATAAACAGTCAAACAAGGGTAAAAATGACTTTAACCCATATTCTTTTAAATAGTAAAATTTTTTTGAAATACATTTTTAAGATACATGGATGTGGATGATAAAGAGATCCTAGTAGATTATTACGTATAAACAACCTCGGATAATGAAGAGATTGCGAAATAACACTTACCTTGTAATTTTCCATAGTTGGGGGTAGGTTAACCTCCTGTATAATGGTGAAATAATTTTTATCAAATTATACAATAATCATATACATCATTATGATATCATATATGATCTTTGAACATTGATTTGTTAATAATATCTTAGTATTATCATTGTTTCGGGTGTTAACTTACTCGTTTTCTTTTATATATATTATAACGTAAGACATGTTTATCATGGATAGGTTGTATATTATTCTTATCCCGAATTATATAATGTCTTTGGATACTATTATTAATCATCAAATGATATTTATACTTGAATGGATGCGATGGAGAATGAATCTCATCGTGTTCGTGGAGACGGTAGTCCTTACGTATGCACGAGGGACAATATCATTATTTTGATATTAAAATAATATATAATTGGATGGTATATTATTTATACAGAGTCATTATCATTATACATTTATTATTTACATGATTTACACATCTTTATTATACCCATCCAAATAATAATTTATTGAATAACAATTACACCACGACGTGGAGACGGTAAGCCATATGTACGCATGTATGGTGACATGTTATTCAATGTATGGATAGAATACTGAATATGATTGTACCATATTTATAATAACATCACATTATATTTAATAAAATATAGTTATTATTTGACAATGGTAATAACAAAGAAATAAGAAGTGGAAGAAGAAAGGAACTTGAAAAAGGGTGGTGAAATCATTACCTCTTCTTTGGGTTCTTCCTTTTGATTTCATCAAAAGGGATCCTTAAGTTGGCTTCCTAACTAAAGGAAGGCCTCTAGGTTGGAATGAGGGAAGTTGAGAGAGTATTTGGGCAGAGTTTGGATGAACCAAAAGGCTTTGAAGGTGGGAGTTAATGAGAAGGGGGAGTTCCCTTTTATAAGAGGGGTGAGGGGCACCTTTGGAAAAGCTAGAAATATTATTTTATAATAAATTGATATTCGGTTTCTAATGGCTCCAAAGTGGATTATTTAAATTTTAAGGTGGGGATAGGTCGAAAACCACTCAAAAAATATAATTTAGACTGGTTTGGGTAATTATACTAACCTTATCTTCAAGTATTAACTCTTAGTTAATTAGTTTCACTTTTACAATGTCTCTTTGTATTTTTTATATTATATGGTTAATAAACTTAATATATACATCAAAAAGACCCCAAGTTGCCCATTAATAATACACCTATCATGAAAGAAGTCTCTTGGCCGAACCATATATTTTTAGCAATTTAATATCATTTAATAATATAATATTTATTTTAAAGACTCTTTTATGTCAATTTTGACTCTATTCAATAATTAATTTTTTTAAAACTCATAACAGAATAATTAATTCTAAAAAAGATAATTAAATCATTCATAACTTGTCTTATTAACCTAGGAAATTATTGTAATTCATAAAAATTATCAAATTATATTTATATGGGTGTCTACAATATCAATCATTTTGATTTTTCACTATTATAGTAATTACTGCATCACCATTGTGTCATATATAAATTAAATTATATAATATTTAAAAATAATAAATAAAATACCATTATGTTGGAAAGATATTTAGATTTCTAATGAATATTTATAGATGAAAATCCAACATTTATAACCCTATTTAAAAATTGTTTTTCTAAAAGATATATGCTTGTGTCATTTTTGTATTCATTTTAACATAATTAAAAATAAAGTGTCCCTATCACTTACAAGTGGAACCATGGGGTCCCAAAATCGACCCAAAGATGCCCATTGTCGACCATGTATCAACCAATAAGGTTAGGACACGTTTTAGGTTTATTTTTTATTGTTATAATATTATTTTTTTAACCCTTATTTACCGGATTTACCCTTTAACCATGCTAAATAAAATATTTACCAAGGTAATTATTCTAAATGTCTAAAAATAAAATTTACCTATTTACAAAATTTGAACATCCTGATTCCAAATATGGAATCCATTTTTCCAAATTCAAAACACAGAAGTGGCAGAAATTAATTTAAAATTATTTCCCGCTGTAAAAACAAAAAGCGTGTTTTTATGATATAATAACTGTCAAAAGATTGATACTTGTATATGTTTGGTTTAATTGTGAAATTGTGTCCAATGAAAAACATTGTATTAAATGGTAAAAATATATTCCAAATATACTTTAAAACCACTCAAATTAAAAATTTATCACTATTAATTATTTTGATTAAAAAAGTTGTTTTTAATTAAAATTTAGTAATTTTCACTATTCATCAAAATATTAAAGTTATCTGAAAAGTAACAAAATTTTTCCTTAGGCTAAATTCGATAATCCGAAACCAAAAAATGAAATCCAATTTGAGAGATAAAATTTATAAAATTTCAAAAAGTAGGTATTACTATTCATAACGGCTAGTTTGATCGATTGTGGTGTGTGTAAGAACTCGATGTTGCGTACAACACATGTTATTGCATTATTCAGGGAAAAGCGTACCATAGAAGCTTGGGGTGTTACATTTATTATTGTTAAGTTGTCCTCAAATCCATGATATGTGTGGAGGATATGGAAGGGTTTTATACAACCATTAGTGGATTTTGGATGAATTTTTCACGAAGGGATATAGATTAAATAAAGATAGAATTGGAAGAAGCTAGCTTGATGGGTAAGAAAACATATATGGATAATGAATTATAGAATCTACAATATTTGATAAGGAAGGATGTTTTGATAAATAATTGAGATGAGTAATAGTGATTTAGAAGGAAACATGATGAAATAAAATGGTATTGCAAATATTTTGGTGAATTCTTCATATGTTTCACTAAATGAAAAAACATAATAATTATAGGAACCTATGTGAATCATATCGTAACATAGAAATATCAAAACATGAAAACTATAGAAATCATAAGGTACATGCTAATGAGAATATGATTATTTGGAAAATTAGGAGGCCCTATGACAAACTTGATCATGTTTATTCTACTTTATATGATACCCGAGACTGGTACAATATTGCTTCATAGGATAAAAATAGCTTTATAGGGTGAAACCCACTGTGGAAACATGACATCATCGTAATGTACATTAAATAATATTTGGTATATGAAACATACATTAAACACTTTGTAAGGTAATGATATATTCAAATGGTAAAAATGTATGGAAGAACATCGTAAGGTAAAAATGAAATATATTAAAAAAAATTGAGAATACATTATACCATATAAATGCAATGAAATCAAACATTATAGGGTACAAGGAATAAATATAAATCGAAACCATATCAATGTGATTTAATAAGAATATGAGGAATAATTTTATAATGCATATTCTGATCATTTTATAAAATTCATATGATTCTTTATAGTGTTCTTCATAGAATTACAGTCACAAAAAGATGATTTTGATCCTTACTATATTAATTTGGAATCAAAATGACGATTATAATGTGAAATGAGTATTTGGTTTAGATCCATGACACAATATAAAATGGTTATTTCAATAACATTATTTTTTCCATATGTTGATTTATATTATGAGTAATTTTAATTTTTAATATATTTTATGGTGGAAAAGAAGTAATAATCTAGTAAAACCGAGTGTTTATAGGAAATATTTTTTCAAAAATATAATTTCGTTGATAGAATGAATTAAATGCAACAATATGTTTTAACAAACCATATAATATAATTATATATATATATATTCGAATCAATATAAATTCATTGATTAATAATTATGAAATAAGCACATAATTCAGATTAAGTTATTTAACGCTTCAGAAAATACATTTCCTTCAAAAAAATAAATAATTTTGTGTAGGGATAATATGTTTTTATTTATAAGATTTTACTAATATTATTTTTAAAAAAAAATTCCATTTTTTATAATATTAATTCAATATTATCCTATAGTAATATTTTCATAATTTTCGGAAAATATTGTGTTGTGTGTGATAATATATTTTTGTACATATATTAATTTTCATTCAATAAATCATGTAATTTAATGTCTTATTAAATCTTATATTTGGTAATAAAGTGAAATATAATCTATTTTATCAATTTTAATATTATTAATTTCATTTGGATCTGTGATTTTCATTATTTTGGTATAAATCTTTTGTTATACCCGAAAATGAATATTTTATGAAGAAAAATTGTTATGTGCGTTTTATTTATTTATTTTTGAATTAAATTAAACAATCCCAAGTGATTGATTATATAAATTAAACTAAAATATTATTTATCTATATATAAAAATTAAAATTCATATAATGAAATTTATTAGTGATAGAGTTAATAAAAAATAATCTTTTCCATGAAAAAAACATTTTTTGAATACTATTTATCATCAGTTCTTGAACCATTATTTTATAATAAATTATGAAACTATTATAATATTTTTATTTCAATATTAACGTAATTTTTTAAAATCATAGTGTAAAAATTATCTTGGGGTGAAATATTTTTTTAAAAGATTAAATATTTACTAAGTAGTTGAAAATACTTATCTTTATTGAAACTACATTTTCATATATATAATTTATAATGATCCGTTTTCATTTATAATGGATTCAAAAGTAAAATAAGATCAATGATACTATTATCAATCAAATTTATGTTATTTCAATCAAATTCATTATGGATTTTTAAATTAAAGCTTTCTATACATTTGAAAATGTTCTCCTTTGAAAATCACCTTTTTGACGCATCTCCAGGTTTAATTTTATAATAATCTTTCAGAATAAATTTAATGGAATATAGAAAAATGGATTAAATATTTTTAATAAGATTTATTTTTATTTTATAATAAGTTCAACATATATTTTGGTTAAAATGAATAAAAAACAAAAAAACCAATTAGCATAATTTAGGTTAAAACAATTTTATTATGGCATTAAAACGATCCAATAATGGTTAAAATGACATTAAAACTAACTAATTTTCAATTTCATGGACCTATTTTGGTATTATATTATATATTTGGTTCTATAATGAGCCATTTTCATCATTTTCTGTGTTTAAAACATGGTCCAACCTTTTTATTTTCAATAATTCCATGTGTGTCTTCACCCACAATTATTAAAAGCTACCCCCTCTACTCTTCTATTGAATCTTCCAAAACCATTTTTAGACATTTATAGAAAAAATAAATTATAAAATCCATTAACATAATACTATATCCCTTATGGTTATTATTAAACCAACCTATCAAGGATTCAGGTTTTATCCTAATGGGGTTATCTGATGAAGAGGTGTAGTTCTTAAGAATGCGTTTTCATTATATTTATTCCTATAACAGCATAAAAAATCCATCGAACATGATTATATAATAAAATAACTATATAACATATATTTATATGTTGTTATGATAATTTTCTTCCCTGCATCCACTTCCTCTTCAATGAAATGGTAAATGAAATAGTCGATCATGTGTATGTCGGGCTACCGCCTCACGTACCAACGTAGTTTGTTTTCCATCACCACCTCTCATGGAATGATATATTGATGGATTTAACATATATATATATATATAATATATTTTTGATATATTTACACTTAGTTAAATATTAAGTCACAAATTTCTTCTTACCATCCACTCTTTGGCAATATGATAATGTCATTGGTCTGTACATCGATCTACCACCTCCCGAAGCGATGTGATTTAATCATAATTTAATCATTAATTATAAGTTGAAAAATATAGTATTAATGATAAAATGGTATATATATATTATGGAAAAATTCTTCTTTAAAGTAAATAAGTTATTTTTATTTATTTCTTTTCATCCCTCAATAAAATGGATATAGATTTCATGTGTATGTATGGATACCATCTCCATAAATGGTGTAATTATCATTCTATATTGATCATTAATGAAATAGAGTAAATAATTATCTAATAAATATATATTATATTTATATAATTGATATAAAAAATTATATTACGGATCCATTGTCAATTTAAATGGACCAAAAACACTAAAACAAAACATACGTGAAAAACAAGTCATTTTCTACATGAAATGTGATATTAATAAGGAATTGTTATTAAATAGGTAGTAAAAATTTCATAATTAAACCATATATTTTATTTTTGTACATATTAATATATATATAATTATATTCAAAGAGTATATGTATAAATAAACTTATATTTATTATATAGTAGGTTCGAACATGTATGATGGAATTGAATACCTAAGGTAAGGGGTTATCGTCTGAGTTTTATTTCTATGGGATGCATACCAAATTCACCACATACTTATTTAATGTTCTATTATTTAATCCCATAAATAAATATTAAGATTCTTCTTAATAATATTATAGGATAAATATATAGATCTAATTTTCTATTTTTAATGGGTCTCGCAATTCAAAAGATAATAAACTGGTATCAGCTTTATGTTACAATCTATTTTTTCATCATCATTTTTTAATATTATGCTTCCAATGATGATATATTATTATTATCCTCTCAAGATACTGATGAATTATCCTATTATCTAGTTATTTCTATAAATTAAACTTTTTTCCTTTCATTTTTCCATATTAATGTGCTTATGATTCCCAAATTATTATTTAAATGAAAAATGACTTTATTTATCTCTTCTTTCAATTCCCATTTTCCTTCCATATATATTTTGGAATATAATTTTTTTTATATTTTAAAATAAAATATCTTAATAGTTTAAAGTAATGTTTTCAATTATTTTATTTTTTTACAATTTTTTTAAAATTAATATTCCTCTCATTTTCTGATCCAGGTGGTTATCAATTTTTACCAAAAAACGTTAAGGAATATTTTTTAATGTGTAAAATTAGAATGGTACATTCTACTTTAATGAACACTCAATTATTTAATACCTCATTTATATTTTTAAGGCTTAAAAAAAGACATTTCATCCATTTTTTTGACGTTTTTAGATGTCAAATAAATGATTTCAAGGCAAGAAGATTATTTTTCTCAAGAAGTAGCTCATGTAATCCTTCAAAATAATTTACCCTCTAAGATGACATACATTGATTTTACATAAGTTTTAGTAGGGATTAGATCTAATGTTGTCATCCTTATTCATTCTTGAAATTTTTTATGTTTATAGAGAGAATGTTTTTATTAATACTATTACATTCCCATGGGTTATTATATGGTGAAAAGGTTATCAAACTGAATTCTTCATAATTTTTTTGATATTATGAATGTTGTATGTTCTTGTGTCAAATTTTTTTATAGTTTTCATTTTGAAATGGTGGATATCTTTTTACCAAGTATGGTGATTGCATCATAAAAAATGATGGTTGGGACGTAAATATCCTCTTAATTAATTGGTTTACTATAGTTATCTCGTTATATATGTAATAATATAATAGAGAGTAATACAAGTTCACTAAAATAATATATCCACTAATATATTCTTAGGAGTGACCCTTAACTACTGTGATGGTTTTAGGAGTGAACCCACTCCACTATGATAGTTTTGGAAGTGAACCTTTACTACTATGGAAATTATTTTCTATTCATCTGTGTATTCCAAAAACCTATTCCTATTTTATTATCTCTGGGATTATTTTATTTTACTCTTTCATTATTTAGCTCATATAAACTACCATGATTGATTACGCGACTCATGTTTATTATCAATAATATTTATGTTATTATGTTGACATGTTAAGCTTAGGATTTCATAACATTATACAGATTTTTTCATTATGATCCTAGATATTTCCCTTATTTAACCTCTCTACTAATCTGATATAACAATTTCTTATCTTTCCCTTCCACAGGTTATAAATTGTTTTATTATGTATGATTTTTCTATGAAGGGTGACAGTTATGGAGAGGCTAGTGGTAGATGATATAAAAAAATATGAACAAATTGTTTATTCTTCCAAAATTACAAAATAATTATACCAATATGATCCTTGGGGGATTATTTATGAAATATTTTCAATATTAATCTAAAAATATGTAAAATTTAGTTATGAAATGTTGGGTCTCTATAGTTGGAATAAGTTAAAAGTTTTAGTTAAAATTTTAAACTATGATAAGAAAATGTGAGTGATATTCATATGGATATATCTAAGGATATGTGTAAGGATATTTATATGGATATATATAAGGATATGTTTTAGGATATGTATAAAGATAGTTTAGAGGTTAATTCAATGTATAAGACAATGTCAGGGATTTTTTGTGGAGGATAAATAAACTTGTTTCAATGTATTTACATCTGTATATATTTTATTCAAGATGATATGGTCGTGGAAAATTTAAAACATGGGGAAATACCTATAAAAAGGTATCATTGAGATAGAATCAATTTTCAACAAGTGTATTACCATTGGACTTTATTCCTAAATTGTTTGACACTCTCAAGGGATATTATTTGTAAATTCACCAACTATTTATGAACCATGTTGAAAGATTTCAATATATGATGATTGTGGATGAGAAGGGTTAAACCTAAGGTGTGTTATATTGAAAATAAGGTGTCATGATTTAAACATATTGTAAACAATCATTCATTAATATACTGATTTTTATAATGAATATCATTGCTCACACTATGCTGTTTTGTTTTCGTCCCTCAATTGAATATGAAATAACTGGGTTATCATTCAATGTGATAGATAATGATTTGATGATAAAATATTGGATAATTAAAACATGAATGATATTGTGATTATTTATAATTAATTATCATGATATATAACCAATAAAATGCAACTTAATGATCTATCAGACTCACCAGAGAAGATAAGGACAGAAGAATCAATTTCTTATGTTTCAAAATAATGGTCAGAAGAACTCTAGTTAATATCTCTAATGAATGAGAAGATATTTTATATTTTTAGAAGAAGGACACCGAGTAAATAATTTCAAATGTACAAAAAAAATTATATTAATTTCAATGAAACCTAATAAAATCTCCCTTAAAGAATCAATAATTGTTGAATGTTTAAAATGTGGAATGCATGGAAATTATTAAAATTTAAACTCTATGGGGAATGATCAAGAAGGGGATCAGTAAGGTTTCATGAGTAATGGTTCTTCGATTGACGATGAATAGAATAGAAATAAAATATTAAAGGAATATGGTTTCAAGCAATAAGAAGATGAAATGTAGAAAATAATTTAAAATTTACGTGGAATGGTTGAAGTGTTTATAGATTGGAATTCAAGAATCATGTTATGTGATTTCTGAATTATATATTTGAATTTTTGTATAGATTTTTTTCATTATAGGTTATGCATAAATTATAAATAGTAATAATGAACTAGAAAATTAATTTGATGGAAAGGTTATACTTTATAAAAAAAATATGATTAAGGGAAGATAACCCTAAATATATTTCTAATGTTTGGAAAATGGTGTTTTGTATGGATAGTGATATGACACATATGGATAAATTAAATTTTATATTAGGGGTATCCTAGGAAATGACTAATAATTTGATTAAATGGTGGGTTATATTATCATAGATGGAGTCTACAGAATTTTTCATTTTCTAGAATATATCCAACAATTTGTGTTCTAATTAATCAATTAGGAAGCATGTTTGAATTCATTGATATTTTATGGTAAGTCTGTTTACTATTATTTTTCATGGAATAAATTACCAAGGTATTCACATATTTGGTATATGACAACTAAGTGATAATTTATAATAATTTGGGTATTAATGTCAATATGTATTTTGGAAATTTAGTCTATTTATATAAATTTAAAAATTTTGCGTGGGTCTTAAGTTTATCCATTTATGTAATGGTTTAAGTCAATCATTGGATTGTTTTTTAGATATTAATTTATTATTTCACCATTTTAATATTTTTTGTTGTTGTTTAACCTACACTAACCATTTTGGATTAGATAATATCTAAGGACATATGGAATGACTTAGAATTCATTTATGAATCTTATGATCTGTTATCACTTCTCAAATGAAAATTTCATATTAATTTCTTAGAGTAAGAGATGAAGAGAAAAACAATAAAATGACATAAAATTTGTTATATTGATACTATAAAATTGAATGGAATCATGTAATTAAATTTTATCATTTCTCTATATTGATTTTATAATTTCCAACAACTTTAGGAAAAATGATCTTCTGAAAAATAAGATTTCATATTGCATGTATTACTGTTTAAATGATGTTCTTTTTCTGAACACATTTATTTCTGGTTTTGAAAATATTAAATTTCACATGATCATTCTCATTACTGTGATCAATTATCTATAGAAATTAATTTTTATTCATTCCTATATCATCATTTCACACTAATGTTTCTTCGTTTGAAAATGTAATTATGTGTCCTTCTTAATGACATACTTCATTACCAGTAATTTTAAGGTGATTTTTTAAAATCCGTTTGATGAAACAGGTTTTCTGAAAAGTAATTTTCAAAATGAAATCCCTTGTCTACTGAGATCATGTTCAAATTCCAATTAATGATTTTAATTTAAATTTTGTAATGTGTCACACCCCCATGTTGTTCAAATATTTGTTTGAAATAAATTTAATTTCATTTATATCATGAATTGCAAAAAAATTATACCAAAACAAAATATGAAATACATACATATATATATATATATATTTATATATATGTGGATCCTAACAAATATAAATTTTTTTATTCATTATTATTAAATAAGAACACCATTTTAATTAAATATCATTTTAAGAAAAAAAGATCTGTTTCATTCAAAAATGATTTTATTACATTTTTTCATCGATAATATAGTAAGATAATACAACATTTAGAAATTATATTTAAAAAAATTAGAATTTCGTAAAACAATATATCAAAAAAATTAAGATAAAAATTGTTCAATTTTTTGAAAACAGTTGGTTGTCTGTGAACATGTCAGTTTTTTTAAATTTATTCATTTCATTTTATTAAATCAAGTAATTTGAAGTCAAATTTAATTTATAATTTTTTCATAAAGTTACATATGATCCAATTTAATTATAATAATCAAATAAATTTTATATGGATTGTCAACTTTAATGATTTTTTAATAAATCAATTCTTATACCTAAAATCACATTTTTTCTAATGACTTCTTTATATGCATAGTGATTGTCAATTATAATTAAATATAATAGCCAATATTGGGTAATTATATAAATAATATATATAGATTATAAATATCAATTCTTGAGGCTTATATAAAATTATTTTTTCCTTAAAACAAATGCATTTTCCTGAAAAACAATTTTCATCTCAAATATCAGAACTATTTTAAAATTATATTTCATAAATTTTAGAAACATTATTTGAAAAAATATAAATAATTTTTAAAATAATCATGTAACAATTATCAATGTTCCAATTTTGTAGAATTTTCTAGAAATATTTATTTTTTGATGAATAGTTAAAAATACTGGTTTTTAATGAAAACTATATTTTTGAATAAAGAATTTATGTAGTTACATTTTGTTTAAATTTTTTATTAAAATAATAATTTTCTCGATTTTTTTATATTTAATACAATTTTAATATATTTTTATCAATTTTATGTTGAACGATTATATTAAATATTTCTAAAATAATGAAAGTATTCTCTTTGGAAGGCCTCTTTTTTCCACACAAGATGATTAAATATTAGTAAACTATTTGAATAAAATATTTAAATAATGGATTACATATTTTTAATAATATTTTATATTATATAAGAGATTAGAATTTATTTTTTCTCAAAATAACATTTAAAAAAATAAAAATAAATTATCAAGGATCACATTGAATGAGTTTATCGAGAGTTAAACTAAACACATAAGGAGAAAATTTCTACAAAGTTTTCCGTCTCCCATTTTATTTCATTATATTTATCTTATCTCATCTAATTTTCAATATTCAGTCATTTTTCTCCTTTTGTATTGTTTAAAATATGGGTAAACCTTTTTCATTGGAAAGATTCCAAGTATGTCGTCTCTTCCTATTATAAAAGTCCACCCCCTCTCTTATCCTCGTAACACATCAAAAACAATGTGGTTCACCTTTTTGTAACCTAAACCTATTCCTATATTCCATACCCTTATCCTAAAATACTTATTTTTATTATTAAACCCTCAAAATAATACATTAGTTTTAAACATAAAGGTATTCTCTAAATAATAGGTATAGTTATTTATTATGTGTTTTCATTTTATTTCAACCTTTAACCCCTTCAAATCATATTCAAACATGTTGATATAATAATATAAATTTCTCCAATATAATAATAGTTTATTATGTTAATTTAATTACCTACATCTGTCTCCTCTACCATCAAGTGGGAAACTAAACTATTGATTGTGTTTACTAAATGTTACCACCTTGTGAACTGATGCAGTTTATTTTAGGTCACCACATCTCATTGTTGGATATAATAATGGATTTGAAATATGTATATGTTATTTTCAACAAAAGTATTATTATTTAATTATAACATCACATGTACCTTTTCACTTTGCATTCTATGTGGATATGATAATGTCAATAGTGTATACATGGGATAACGGTCTAGCAAAGCGATGTGATTTTTTTACACATATGATTTACATAGAAGGTAATAAGAAAAAGATTTATGTAAATATTTTATATATGTGACATAAAAAATGTTTTTTTAACTACAATATATTATTTTACATTCTTTCATTTAGTCAGCTGTGAAAATGGAACGTGGTTTCAGGCGTATGTATGACCAACCATACCCATAAATAGTGTAATTCATTTTCTATCAATAAATATATTAGATTACACTAAATACATATATAATGAATATACAATATATTTATATCAAGATTTAAATTCTATATATTATGAAACCATGATATACCTAAATAGACCACAAATACTATGTTAAGACATACATGAAAAATAAAGGGTTTATTACATGAAATGTCATTTTAACAAGGATTTGTTAATTAATAGATAATCAAAAGTTCATAAGTGAATAATAAATTTTAATATATTAAATTTTTATTATAATATATATATATTTATAAACTATATTTATTATAAATTAGTTTTTAATGTTTACAAAGGAAGTTAAGACATAAGGTAAGGGATTTTTGTCATTGTTTTATTTCCTTGGTACACTTGACATATTCACCACTCATTTATTTTGTGTTTTTTATATACTGTATATCAATGAATTTTATTATTTTTCTCCATGAAACTTTTTGATATAAATATCCATCTAACTTTCTTTCTTTTATAGTACTTAGTATTCAAAAGATACCAATGTGGTGAAAACCTTAAGTTACAATCAAATTTTTTTATCAGGATTATTTATGATTATGCATCAAATTATGATATATTATTATTTACATCTCAATAAACACATTTATTTTATTCTCCTTGGGTTATTTCTAAATATTAAAATTTTATATTCATATTCCGCTCTTTATGTCCTCAAATATTTTTTGAATAATATTTTTAAGGGGAAATGACTTTATTTGTTTCATCATTTAAAAACCACTTTATCATCCATATATATGTTTTGTAGGAATATTTTGATGAATATTTGAAATATTATAATAGTATATCTAAATTGAATTTTTGACTTCTTTTATTTTAGAAAAAATGTTATAAAATCAATCCTCTTGTCGTTTTATAAGTGATATTATTTTGACTTTTTAAAAAAATGTGAAAGCAATATGTTTTTCAACATGTAAAAAAATGAATGGTGTTAATTTTATCAAGAAATAATAATGATTTGAACCATACATTACAATTTTATAAGTCTAATATAATAGAAAAAAATTCTTATAGTTTGGTGAATTTTTTATAATTGAATTAATTTATTTCACAGTGAAATTATTATCTTCCTCAAGAAATGTTTAATGTGATCCTTCAAAACTGTTTTCAATCTATGATGTAATAATTTATGTTACTAATGTTTTAATAGGGTAATGATCCATTGAAACAATCTATATTATTTATTCAGATATTTTATTTTTTTTTAGAAATATGTTTATGAAACATATTTCTATCCCTTGAGTTCTATTATAAAGGAAGGTTTATGAAACATATTTATTTTCAACATTTCAGATATAATGAATTTCATTTGATCCTCTGGAACACTTATATAATAATTTCATTATATTATGGTGGTTACATTTTAATAAATAATGGTTGTTATGTTATAAAAAATTATGGTAGATACATTATAACCAATGATAGGAGGGACCTATATCTCTCTCCGATAAATAAGGTAAATATTGATATCTCATGAGTTAAATTGGGAATGAATATGGAGTGAACCTAGTTTTTTAAGGTTATCGTCCCAATATGTTAGTATTGGGAGTTTCCCTGTACTACTTCAACGGTTTGGGGAGTAAATCTGTTCCACTATGATAGTTTTGGAAATGACCTTTCACTACTAAGGAGATTCATTTATATGTTTATGTGAATTCCACAAACATATTCCCTTATTAAACTCTCTTGTATTATGTTATTTTATTCATTTTTTATTAATTTCTTATATAATTTGATTATTTTGGATACGAATCATGAATATTCTCTATGAAATACATGGTATGGTTTAAAAATGTTAAGCACATTATCTCATACCCTAATAGTACTGGTAGGCTTAAGTTATAATTTATATCTCCCTTTTTACCCTTACTGAGCTTCTGAGATCAACTGCTTCTATGTTTCCTTTTCCCTGGTTATGAAGAATGTTTTCAGGTGTTATTTTTTTAATAATAGTTCTAATTAATAAGATCATAGTGGGATACAATTTTGATCTCTAATGAATTATTTATTTATTTATCCAACATTTTAACAGAACATAACCTATACGATTCTCAAGAATATATTTCTAAATTGAAATGAATATTCATTTAAAAATATGTGATATTTATGTTTGAAAATCATAGGTTGATACATCTATTTAAAAATCATACTTGAAAATGATCATATTTCATTTAATGAATTAAATGAATATTATTTATAGATTACTTGACTATAATTAAATGATACTGAATTATGAGGATAATGAATGTAACCATCAAGATCCTTATCATCATTGGGAGAGGGAGGGCTCAATTAGTTATCTTTTATTTTATGTTTTTATTCTTAAGAAACAACTGTCACCTATAATCAGTGATAATTGACTCTACTACAAGACCGAAAACAGGTAGAACCAAATGAAAAAATTTACAAGGTTTACTAGTAAAAAATAGTAGTTACACATTATAATGGTTTGGAACAAATCCATGAAAACATGGGAATTATAAAATATTCTCTTGTTTGTTTACAATAAAAAGGTAAGATCCATCACCTACCAATCACTATAAAGAAGAAAAATGTAAGTTTACCTCACACATATAGTATATTATAATATATTTTCCAGAAAAAATAAGGGCCTTCTATAATAGGATTTGTTGTGTTTTTTGAACAGTCGTCACACATTCCAAGTTTCATGTTATTCATTTTCCTATTACAATTTTTCCATAGTAGCGAGCAAGAACATGTTTAATAAAATCATTTTATAAACCATTACATTTTGTGACTTCTCTATTCAGTAGAAGTCTATCTGGTACCCTCGGTAAGGAAACTCAATCAAACATCTTATTTTTAATATCTTGTGTTCCATGTCTATATTTTTTTTTGAATTTCTTTTACTCATGATTGTATGTAGCACTTGCATCACTAAGAATAAATAAAAAATGATATAATATTATTTAAATGTTATAGATATAAACCAGCCATTGAAATTATGGGTATGAATATTAATAACAACATTATGATAAATATATATAACATTATTAAATATTTCAAAATTATTTATTAATTCCTAAAATATAAATACTAAATTTTTATATATTTCATTTTCATAGTAAAAAATAAATTGTCTTCAAAAATTGTTTTTATGTTATTTTTTATGGAGATAATATAATAAATTCCATTCCCATAAATAAATTGTATTTGATAATGTGAATATCATTTTTTAATTCAACATATAAAAACTATATTTGTGTGAAAAGTTTCAATTACTTGGAAATTTTAATTTTTTGGTGAATCTAGGAAAACTCATTATTTGATGATAAATGTATTTTAATTTTGAAGTATCTATGAAGTCCCATTTTATTGTGAAGTTATTTAAAAAAAATTCATACAATTTATTAATTAAAATCCATTTAATTTTATTGGAATAAATATTATTCTTAACATTGAGATGAAAACATTTTTATTGTTCAAAATAAATATTTCAAGAAAAAAAAATTTTCATTACATTTTTCTGGTTACATTTTAAATAAATTTATGATTCTTATAGGAATTAAATTTCGGAAATTTATTACTTAATTTAAAGTATGTGGATCAAATTTGTAAAATATTTACCTTTTTTTCATTATGTGAAGCATCATGGTAAATATTTTTCATCATGGTAAAGTTAAACCAGGTTAATTTGGGATAAAACTAATATTATAAGGATTGAAATTCCTTCAAAAAATTTAATTTATTTCATTTTATGAGTATATTTCTTATTTCATAAAATAATCACTGATACTTTCACTATTGTTTCCAATTATCATTGAATATTACCTGTATATTATTTTAAGTAAGGAAGAAATATAAAATGTCAATTTCATTACTTTAATATCATTACTATATTCTATTTTGGATAAAGAGATTAATTTATAGTTCTGAATATTTATCTCAAATATTAACAAATTATTTTTATGAATAAAATTTACTTTTTAATTATATAAATTAAATAATTACCTTAAATTATTTCCCAACAATAATAATTTTCATGTGCGTATAGTAGAATAACTAAGTAAATGACTTTAAAAAAATTATAAATATTAAAATGTGGATTAATAATTATGTTCCAATAAAAAAATTAGATTCATATAAACCATTTTAATGTTTGATATTTTTATTCTTTAATTGCACTAATATATTTATTTCTTTAATTTTAATTAAAAGAATACGATCACAAATGAAATTGATGATATTTCATGAAGAATAATATTTAATTAATATATTCAATAATAATATTGAAATATAGAAAGAGATAAATGGTTATGGGATGTGTACTAAACATTCAAATATTGGACACTTGTTTACCATTTCTACCTAAAAGTTAAATTTATAACCCTTTAGTCATGAATTTTTTCATGGTTCAGGTTAAAAATGTTTTACCAAGGGGTTAATAAAAAATATAGAGTTCCAAATTCCACAAAAATATGTAACATATTTTATTTCTTGAAGATATTTTAACCTTAAAAAACATATATTTCAAATATATAAAAAAAAATTCATTTTCCATGAAAATTAATTTTTATAAATTAAACAATTTAAGTATCTCCAAGGGTTCACCTCCAAACACTAATATATGTAAAATCCCTCTTCTCTTCTCATTATTAAATTTAATCACCAAATATTGGATAATAATTGACTAAATACATTCTTAAAATACTCTCCCATTTCCTATATGTCCTATTGGAGGCATAATACTATATGTAGAGGGATTAAGTTCTAAGGAAATTGAGGTTATTTGAGAAGAGATTTAGTATTTATCTAAATATTTAGGTTTTATTTCTTATTCAACGTACTTTAAAACTAGTCCATCCATTTTCATATAATAAAATCCATATTTCCTATATATTTATATTTTTATATGTTGTTGTATTATCCATAATTTGAATCAATTTTTATATGATGTGAAATAAAATCTCACTTCATATGTACGGTGAACAACCGCCTCCTGAACCAATGTATTTTATTTTCCTTCACTAACTCAAATGGATGGGGGTAAAGGTGGATTAAAATAAATAAAAACTTTTTTATGATATGATTTTTATTCTAAAATGACATAATTATAATTATATATTTTGCAACATATATGTTAAAAGTTGATAACATTATTCATGTGTACGTGTGGATGACCACCTTCCCAAAGTGATGTGATTTATTTTTGTATCACAATTTACATAGACAATTCTAAAAATGTATCAAATGAATAAATATAATTTATATAAAATATAAACCATTCTATATATTTTTAAACTATTATCTATGTATAAGAACTAGACAATCGGTTTCTAAACATGAATGAGAAAACATAGAAGTTGCCACCATAAACAATGATAAAAATGAAATCTTTTTAAAAAATGGGTGATAAGATATAATAATTGTATAATATTTGATATTATACGAATTTTTATGGTTATTTTATATTATTAATATAAATTTATATTCATTATATAGGATTTTAAATCATTTTCCTCTAAGTGGTAGGATGATGTTGGGGTATTCCTAAATCAATTTCCTTTCAATTGGTTATATTACCGTATCATTTCCTATGTGATGATAATATTTTGTGTGTAGTGAACTCATGTAATTTTATTTTTTATTTATAATTGACTTTTTTTAAAAATTTCATACATAACCGATTTATTGATTAATTCTCACGTCCATGTTACGACCTTTAAATGAGATTTTTTCTTAATTTCTTCTCCATTGAGACACATTTGGTATTATGAAATTATTTAATTTTATGTAGTGTAGATAATACCCATTTTATTTATTTATTATGAATATCTATTTAATCATGATGATTAATGTTTTAATTCATGTGTACACTTCCAAGGGGCCACTATTTTAATGTTACAAATGAGATAAGAATTTCTTTTACAACTATTTTTTGATTGGGATTGTTTATATTTACATTCAAGAAATATAATAATATATCCTTCACAAATACCAAATATTTTATTATCCTCAGGATATTTAAGTATTTTTTCATTTTTTCTTCAAACATTTACCCTATTTGTAAAATGTATTAAGTACTGAAATGTTTAAAATAAAAGTTCACCTAATTTATATTTTTGATTAGAAATATTTTTCTTCCTATTCAATATTTTATCAAATTATTTTAAAAAATAGCCATTATTTTAGAAATTAAATTATCAATTAAATTTTACTTTACCCATAAAAACTATTAAAAAATTCATTCTAATGGTTTTTATAGGTATATTTTAAATTTTCTTTTGAAAAAGTCAAAATAATGTTTTTTAACATATATGATGTTAACAGTATTTCCAACCACCATAACCATTTTACTATGTATAGATATTTCTATATGGTTTCAATGGTTTTTCAATGATTAAAATTTATTGAAATTTTTATTTTATTTTATTGAATTATATTATATTTTCCAAAAGACTTGATTTTATGATGAAATTTTATTTTCTTATAAATAGATAGTCATATGTCATTTCCTGATTAATTTTGTGGTCATAAATTTTCTCTTGAAACATTTAAATTATTATCATCAACATTTAATTTTTTATCATCAACATTTTTATGGAAATATACATATTCATTTTATTTGTGATATTTTTACTTCCTAAATAATATACTATTTCTACATATGTTTTTTATTATGAAAGTTATGTGATTGATTTGGGAAATAATGATATTCCATATTCATTACTCAATATAGATATTCATCGATAAAGAAAAATATTTATGATTTAAATTGATCATTATATATATAAGGAATTCATTGGATATGTAGTATTGGTAGGGGAATATAATTATATACCTCGTTAATATAAAGACATAACTCAAGTGAAAAACAAGTTTCATATCATTATTAGATTGTTTTTTCGTAGTAAACCTACCCATAACATAAATTGACATGGCCTAAGGCCATAAGTGTTATGAAATCATGATTTTTGAGATCATGAAATCTAATATTACTCATTTTCATTATTGATAACTTATTTATTATTATACATGATATTTTAAAATTTTTATTACCCATAGATGAATTTTGTGATCAATTTATTAATTAAATGGAATGTTTTTCGGATTATTTTCATTTCCATAGTGATTATACCATATTTAGTGATTATATTTTCCATTATATATAATCCTTACATAAAATTTGATCTCACCATTGTTTTTATTTCCTTTCCAAGGATATGAAAATGTAATCATTTAATTAGTACAAGTATAATATTTTCCGTCTCTTTGTTTTATATTTTATTTCAATTGTTAAATAGAAATAATGTATGTATATATTGGTTCAATACTACTAAAATAATTAAAACTCATTGATATAATCCATTCTATATTAAAAATATGTGATAAATTAGACACCAACATTGGATTACAAGAGTCGGGGATATTACATTGGCCATCCAATACCAAGAAATAGTCTCACACCACTTTGTCCCAAACCACGCATCCAATAGCTTCTTCTCATCATTCTCTTGATACCAACTATGTTATACCATTTTTATAGTACCATCTATTCTATTTATAATATATATGATTCATTGATATAATATCTCTCAATCACATTACATAGTGACTCAATTAATCTTAAATTCACTCGAAAAAGATATCCTTTTCATAGTGAACATACTCAACCTTTATATAGGGATCACTTATCCGAATATCAATATAGGAAAGAGAACCTAAAATTAAAATATCTCACTAAAAATTTAATATCCCACTCAAAAAATTCTTTGGTTAGAAGATATCATACACCATAAAATAAAGGATTCAACAAATCATTGTTGGAAATATTCTTTATACCTCGATGTAAAATAATCATTCCACCTTCCTAAAATATCTGACAGAATTGTGATCTTCCATTTTTTTCTTGAATAATTTAATTTCTATATCAACATATTCACATTTAATGTCATTCAAAGACACTATAAATATTCACAATTCATTCACAAATACTTCTACATAATTATCTATCTAATAAAATCATATGGTTTTTCATTATTTGTCCACCCTCTGTATGATATAATTCATACCCATATATATTTCCAATACATTTTAAAACATCAAAATAAAATATTTTATAAATATTACTCAAAAATATATATTTGATTACTCTACTCAGAAACCTTTATTTGATGGTGTTACAACCATTATCCTCTTGGAATCATCTGTATGATGTCTTTCCTTAAATTTTTTTCTTTTAATACAATTTATTTGTGTGATTAAACTATTATAAATCTTATACAAAAAATCATTCTATAGCCTCATTCTAATAAATCATAACATTGTAATCACCCATGGTACACTAACCGGAACAACATTTTGGATCAGATCAACTAGCTAAACTATGTTTAGAAAACATTTTCTAGAAACCTTTATATGACAAGATTAGCTTAGCCTAGTCACACCAACTCCTTCCTCTGAACAACATTATATAGAATCATCAATATAAATTTATAAACATTATTCTTATACCATTAAATATTATAAAATCATCAGATGGTTTAACATTACCAAACATTTATGTCTTATTGAACTGTGAATATAACCGGATAAACATTTAGTGACAAACATTATTTGATCAATTTAGTATATAGGACTTAATATATTGGAATCGAACATCATTTTCTTGAAAATTGTATAATGAATCATTATAAGGAAAGAATTAACATGTCAATTGATTTATGTATGAATAAATTTTAATATATAATAAATCATTCTTTCTTCACAATGTCTTATTCATATCATAACAACACCTCAGAATGACTTAGTCCCAACAATCTTCCCATTTAGAATCTATTGTCAAATAAAGAATATAAATCCAAAAAACATTGAAACTCAAGAATATTCTTACATTGAAATAATTTCAATCCAATGTGATTAAACTCGTTTTAGATAATAATATTCATTGAATAGTAATACAATAATATCCATAAAGCAGTTATTTAAAAAACCTTCAAACATCTTTCATTTCCAAAAATTCATAACAGAATCCTATAATAAATAGTTATGGAAACCAATTTAAATTCTATATTAAAAAAATTCTATTTATGGAAATAATAATTTTCCATTTTTATAAACATATCCAATATATATGATCTTTTTTGAAAGGTAAAGAACATTAAAATAGATAAATTAATGTTATGTTTTTTTTTCACATTGATGACACTATCCAAAGAACAAATGTGCTTGGGAAAGGAAATCCCCACACATTTTCTTGATGACAGTGATGTGGTACACCCAACATTAAATTTAGATTCTAAAATGAACTATAGGATAGTTTTTTTGAAAATATTTCATGTACTTTCTCTGTTATATGAATAAACTCATGATTTTATTCATAACATTCCATGAGATCTTTGATGGAGTGATATTTAATATCAATGTTCGTAGATCGGTAATTTTAAAAAAGATAATTAGTAATTTTTATAGATCTATAACTATTACCACCCATGATAATGGGAAGCTTCAAATGAACTTACAAATAATCTATCTATGTCTTTATCTATATTAAATGTGGTGTGGCTTGATTTCAAGATACACACTCAGCTTGTGATGTTCTTTGATATACTGAATTTGTTTTATTTATATTCCATCTTACAAATCATTCTCATAGAATGAATATTCCAATACATGTGTTTCTACTATCATCTATAGCTATTATACAATATGAAATTATGTAACAAAATAGATCAATCTTTCTTATGATTTTAGATTCAAACACAAAATCGATTATATATTTAATATAAGTTAGGATTGTTTTTCACCCTCTGGATGAGATTTATTTGGTATATTTTTACAACTAGAAAAAGGTTTAATAGAACACACTAGATATATCTTGGATGATTTAGTATATAACTGGATTCCTATTACCACAAAACTCTTTAGGTTCAATATCATTTTCATCTGATTCTTTTCCAACTTTGATTCCATTGAAATGTATGTGTAAACTTTCTATGATACTTAGATTCTTAACATATTTATGAGTTCCATAGTATAATATATTGAGAATAAAATTAAAGCATTTAATTTACGAGATTTATAAGAAAAGAATGTATCTCATTTCACATACAATATACATTTCAACTAATATCTTCATATCCTAATCGAGTGTTATAGATATTTCATCATTATTACCTATTAATATTATATCACCAACATAGAAAATGACAATGAGGGAAACCTCATAATTTTATTTGCAAATTATCCTATCAATCCAACCATTCTTAAAGTCTAAATTATTTAAAGAATTTTTTAGTTTAAAATACCTAGCTCTTAGATATTTCCTAAACCCATAAAATCATTCTATAACTGGCATGGATGGAATTTGTTATTTCCTCTATGAAAACATGTGTTTTCTATTTTAATCTTATTCATTAATATCTTTATTAATAAAATTTTTCTTTTAATCGCTAAAAATATATTATATTTTAATTTTTTAGTAATGAAAATACAGATTTTGATGGTTTCATGTGTTTCTAATAGAGAAAATTTTTCATCAAAATCAATGCCTTCAAGATGTTCCTTTCCTTTAAAAACCAATATTCTCTTATTTGTTATCACTTCTCCCTTTATATTTAACATGATTCAAAAAATCCATTTTGTTTCAATAACTTTTTTACTTACTATTATGGGAAAAATTCACATGTCACATTCATAATAATATAATTGAGTTGTTCATCCATGTTATCAATCCTCATTCTATCATTAATTGTTCTTTAATATGATTTCATTCAACCTGTGAATACATATAGGAATGTGTGGCTATCCCCAATGTTTTATTAGTTTGAATATATTATCCTAGATCTCCAATGATATTTTGTACCTCCGCATACTTTCTCATCGTATGTTGATATTTACAAAAGTTTCCCCTATAAAATGAAATGGTTTAATAAACATCTACATCCGTTGAAATCTCTACATCAACACTTATGTCATAAAAATTATTATTTTGTTTAACACTTAAAACTTCTTCTTAACAATCTATTATATCTATAGGTAACTATGATGTTTTCTTATCATAATTTTCCAAAATGTTTTCATCTTCAAAATCCAAATTCATCAAAAATTTCTTTCCTATAGCACTTATATCATTTTCCATTAGAAGATTGGCCAGGTAAAATACCACCAATGACCCTTTAATCGAACAACCACTATTATTACCTTTGAAATGAGGTTTCAATTTCCAAACTATCTTTTGAATGTTTCCTTCTTTCATTGTTTTGACTCCATATCAGAGGTGTTTTGAATATCTCTTTGATTCATTGTTATTTTTGTGATTGAACCAAGAGATCTGTGTTGTATTCCCAAAGCCTCCACTATACCAACAATATCTATAGAAATCATATTTTCTTCTGAAACCAATATACCTTTCATAACTCTACACTTGGTGTCTATCATCCTTACAAAAATTATAATTCTTAAGATTATAGATTTATTTAAACATAAATAAGTCTCAATTTGAGGTCATTTTCTATCCAACCGTTTAATTATATAAAATTTTAGAATATTATAAAGTTTTTTTCCCTCAAAACAAGGTCTTCTAAACTTTCTTCTTCATCTGAATGTCTTAAACCTCATTTTTAAACACTGATGATTATCTTTATAGATCTTTTTGAACTTTTCACTTCTGATAACCTTTACTAACTTCTATAATAGGGGTTTTTAATTTTTTAATTCCTTTCTGTAAGACTCAATAAACATTTCTTATAAAATATCAAATTTTTAATCCTTCACATTTACCTTTTATTCATAATGGATATTGATGTCTTTCTATTCATCAAGAAACTTCTTCATATCATCGATATATTTTGACTACCTACAATATTCGACCAGAAAAAATTCATGATTGTTAGAAAATAGAGATTCCTTATTTAACATAATGAACTATTCATTCGGTTTGAAGTTTTCTGATAGAAATTCTGTAACTTTTTTTATTAATAAAATGTATCTAATACTCTATTGCTTCTTCTTAAGTGTTTATCCTTTTATCGTTGGTAATTTTTTCGTCATTCAGTTTTTCAATATGAAATTTTTAAAAATTATCATCAATTGATTTTTAAACATCAACTTTACTTTCATTATATTAATCATATTAGGAAAAAAATTATTTTTTATATTTATAATACTTTTTATCCACTCCTTTTGAAAAGGATATTGATTTTTTATAGCTTATTATTCATTGAAAAATTATTTATTCTATCTTCCTCGTCATTATCTTCATCGTCTATTACCCTCCAATATCTTACTATGAAGTGTCCAATGGAACCCAACCTAAATAACTTCCATTGTAACTTTTCTTTATTATTTTTTTATACCATATTCAATTTTATTTAAAATATAGACATGATTTCATTGAACAGTTTACCTAAAACATCTTTAGTGTTAGAGTGACAGATATTATCCTCATAAACTTCTTTATGTTTTTCTTTCTTATCATCCATGAAATAGATTTCCCGATCATGATTTTTCTTCATCCGAAAAACTCACTATCTTCCCATTTAATATGTGATAAAAATAAAATATAAATCATTTAGAGAGATAGTTTTAAGATATTTATATTCTAAGGATATAGCATAGAATAGAATTTTATAGGAGGATGTTTTAGGATATTTTCAACAATAGTCAAATCGTATAACCTCTCTCCAAAATGTATTGTTGTTCTTGAAAATTAATTAAACCACTCAAAGTCAACACTAATAGATTATTTATCCCCCATTTTAATATCTTAATACTTTAGTCTCTAAATATATAACTGTAACTTATTCAATTTTTTATTTATATCATATTTTTTCTGAAACTTTTCCCGGATGCCATTAGTTATTCTAATTCCTTCAATTCGCATATATTCCCTTCCACGGATGGTGGGAAGTATAGAATTTCTAGGTCCTAGATTCTTCACAAAATTCTTATTATATTCTCTTGTTAAGGTAGTCCCTTTTTAAGGAGTGGTTAAAACATCTATTTTAGTATCTAGAAAATCATAGACAACATATATTAGATATATTAAAATTCAATCATTTTAGATATGATATATTATTCCATAAAATAAAACAATCCCCTTACTGTTATTAGTTTTCTATCCATCAATATAGACCTTGTTTTTTTATGAATCATAAAATTTTCATGAATGGAACCCCCTATGATAGTAACTAAATGCACGTATCACAGTCTTTGTGATCACTAACAGGGGAATCTAAGAATTAGTGATATTTTGTTCTTATAATATTCTATTAAATAAAGAAAACTCATCTCTAATTTAATCTAATTAGCATCACTTTAAAACAAAAGACATTCAAATCCATAGGAACATTTATATATACAATTTTCACTACTACAAAGTATTATCCGTCAATTGTAGTGATATGAAAGTAATCATATGCATCAAAACCACATGGAACAAAATACAAAGGTGGTTTACCTTAAACATGGTATATTCTACACTTCTATAATACTATAGTCCTTTCACAAAAAATATCCCCTTAAAACTAATAATATGATATTTAAATATGTACAATAATAATTTGAAACATCACCAATTTTCTTTAGTATGTTAATATTTGTAACCAAGAAATTGTTTTAAACATCCCTTTTTACAGGTTCTTCTTCTTCCTCTTCAATTTTATTCACAGTAGTGATAAATAAGATATGAACAATAATAATTATACAAACCCACCGATCAAGAGACTTATCCTCCTATTACAAATCTATCTGGTACCCTTAATATTCTCAGTGTATTCAGCACCATGTTTTTTAGAGGCCAACTAATATTCAAACACAACTATTTGTGGTATCATGTTTCTAATAGATTCCTCACATTGTCTATCTGGCACCTAATATTTTGTACCCTCTGACTTTCACTAAATAATATGGTTCAACTATATTCAACTTATCAACACAATATTTATCAAATTATTCATTCAACACCTAAATTATTATGTGATTAAACCTATAGAAACAACCTTAACATATTACAAATTTTACCTTATATGTATTTATCACATATTTGATGATTAATGGAGGAATGAACAATTAAATTTAAAATTTCCAACTAAAAAATTTAGTATCTCAATCAATCATTTCTTCTTTTTAATTACTTTATGTTTACTAAAAGATAGTATTTAACACAACAACATAGGAACCAATATGTAAACCTCATCGTCAAAAAAATCTCCAAACATCCTAAAATATTGGATAGAATCATGATCTTACTTTTGTGATTATAAAATCATTGAACATATATCTTACCATAATCATGTTAAATTTTTCTAGAAAATTTTAAAAAGATTCAAAAATACTAATCTAGTACTTCTTCATAATTTTTCAGCTACTTACAACAAGAGGGTGATATTTTTCTAGTCTCCCTCCCTCTAGTTGACCTCATACCCTTATATTTTTTTCTTTACATTACAATTGTTAACTATTATTTTTATCATAACATATCATCAAAAATATCTATTCAATGAATCTACTCAATAGAATATTTCAGGTGGCCTCACAATAATTCTTTTTTGAGAAGAGTTTTTTGGATTTTTTTTATTTCATCTAATGATTTTACAAAAAAAAATTCAATTCATTGACTTATTTATAAAACTTCTTCCAAGTTAATCTGAATCCCAAATCCTATAAAACATATAGTAGATTTCATCAAACCAAATCTATCTGGAAAAACTTGTTCCAATTAGATTGATCCACTATACATGGTCATATATATTTTTTATCAAAATACTTCATAGAAATCATAGATCAACCAAGTTAAAAAAATGATTTACTTTAACACATTTATCTAGAATCACGAATACGTTCATATTAAAATATTGTTTAGTACATTAAATATTACTGACAAATTACCTGATTTAATATTAATTAATATCTCTATCTGTTAAAACAATAAATAAATGGATATAAATATTTAGAGCCACAATTCATCTGCTCATTTCTGTCTGATCGAATCAGTATGATGGATTCTATCTTATATGATTAGAACATTATACCTAAAAAATTATAAATAAGTATCAAACATTTTATGGTTATTTATGCATAAAAATAAAAGATCATACACAATAAATTCTTCTCTCTTTCCGAAAAAAACTTCATCACAAAAAAATCTCACCCCATAATATCATTGTCTTTGTACATCGCTTATTGAGAAATATTGAGAAGTTTCCATAAGTCATATATGGAATCAATAATTACAATTTTATGACTGTAAAATTTTAAGATGATAATAGGTTATATAAAAATAAGATTTTATTTCCCAAATTAATACATTTAATAAAAGAATTGTGAAAACCTAAAATTATACAAGAATGAATAGTAACTTCTAGTATTAAGGAAGTGTAATAGTGATAAATATATGGAGGCCTATGATATACATGTATCGTATAACAAATTCAACTAAGGTCTTGTGAACGTTTTTGGGAAAAAGAGAGGGGCCAGTTCATTCCACACCATGAAGGACATGTAGTAAAAATCCTACTCAACAGTTCATGAATAATTTCATTTACATACATTGTGAGATACTCAATACAGTCATGAAGATTAACATGTGTGAAAAGAATGATAACTGTAGGGAAGTTTCTAACTATTTGATTTAGTATATAGACCCTATAGTGGAAGAATCTGTAGTTTAGTGGGATAACGAATCACATAAACAATTAGGCATTGAAGGCTGAACCTTTTAAACTGCTTTTCTTATTTACTTTATTTAATACAGTACATGGGTATTGTAAAGAAAGGAAATAATGATAGGATCTAATTTTAATTAGTATCATAGTTTTTAATAAAAGTTAATAAATTCCTAAAATGAAAATGGATTATTGATACAACCCAATACCCTCTCAGTGACCTCCCTGATTTGGGAATTTCGATACAAAAATATTCATGTTTAGTATCTTTATTAAATATAAAATATAATATTTATATAGAATTTATAAAATCATTATTCTTATTATAAAATCTTCAATCTAATTATAATACACATGTATTCCCAAAAATATAAATTAAATGGTCATATAAACAATGATTATATTACATTCGTATATATGACCTTCACTTTTAGGTTGGGATTACAAAGACAAAACAACAAGAAGGGTGAATTGTTTTCTTAAAAATAATTGATTGATTCTGAATAATTTATATTATTATGTGAAGAACCATTCATTCTATCTTAATGAAAATTGAGTAGTGGAAATAAATAATGGAAAATAACAAAGTGATGTATAGTGGTTCATGGTATGAAAATCCCTTAGTCCACTCCTCCAACACTCTCTCATCGAGTTTGGGGATTTCACTATAAAGTTCTTTATGTCATAAGACCCCCACAACATATTTTAGGATATTTAAGAATTTAAAAGGACTTTATATGGTCTAATTTTTTATTTACAATGAATCATAAATACACATATTAGTGAAAGAATCTAACACTTAACCACAACTATGTCCGGGTAGATCAAACTACAACATAATAGAGATTGAGAATCTAAACCTCCAATGAATCAATATTGATTCATTTGATTGAGGATAAAATTTAAACATCATAGATTTAAACAGAATCTAACATATATAATTTTTCTTAAATAATGAATAGGCTTTTCATCGAACAAAAATATAAAAAACACTACAAGAATGATTAAACATGTATGTCTTAAAAGTGTCTCTCTAAAAATTCTTGATCAATATTGCAGAAGAAGATGGTATAATAAGATGATGTAATAGTGAAAACAATAGCAGTTGTATGATAGATCAAAAAAATCTATGTCTCCAAATTGTATCACTGAAGGCGACAACCCACTTGTTGTTCTCAGACATAGTTTCTCCTTATACAAAACTCAAGTATACTACCCCCTTTGTATTTTCATATAAGGATCATATTGATGATTATTTTATGGCTTGAACAGCTCCATGTAAAATCATATCTAGAAATTTCTCATAATAAATAATGAATATTTTAATAAAAAATCATTAAATAGATTAGTAACTTCTTTTAAGAATATAAATCATTTACTCTGATGATTAATTGCGGATTGAAAATTTTAAATTTAAATTTATAACTCAAAATTTCATTTTCACAATCATAAAATTCTTTGTTTTAATTGCATTAAGTATATTAATAGATAGGATTCAATCCAACATCATATGAAACATTATTTAATCCTCAATGTCAAAAAAATATTTAAACATCTGAAATTATTGTCTATATTCTTGATCTTCCATTTTTATTATTGAATCATTCCACATATATCTTACCATCATCACATTAAATATCTCTAATTTTTTTTATAAATATCCAAATATTTGCATCTAGTACTTCATCATAATTGTCTTCATAGTAACCTTATTAGGTTCTTCTTTGTCTAGTATCCCTCTGTCTTGTATAATTCATATCATTATTTTATTTATTTACTTTATACTTATTCAATATAATTTATCTTATAAATTTTTATCAAAAATATCTATTCGATTAATCTACTAAAAAAATCTAGATGGTGGTCTCACGTGTATTTTCTATGTATATGAACTTGTCTAATACATTTCCTTTCATATGAATATTCTACCAAAATTTCTCAATTCATTTACTTATTTAAGAAACTTCTTCCCCGTTAATCTAAATCCCAAATCCAATAAAACATAAAGAAGCCTTTTCATGATAGAGTCTATCTGGAAATACTTTTTCTAATAATATTGATTAGATAAACTTGGTAAGGTATATATTTCAAAAAAAATCATTCTGGAAACAATAGTTCTACTAGGTCACACAAACTGATTTATTTTAACACATTTATCTAGAATCATGAATAACATCATATAATAGTATTGTTGAGTAAATTTAATGTTAACATTGAATATCCTAATTTAACATTAATGAATATCTACATCTATTATAAATATAAATAGATAAAAAAATATTTAGAATCACACTTTTTATGATCACTTCAGTCTGATGGACTCAGTCCATTGGATTTGATAATATATGTTAAAAACATTCAACATTAAACACTATAAGGAATGATCAAACATTTTAAAGTGAGTTATACTAGAAATAAAATATAATACACAATATTTTATACTCTCTTTCTAAACATTATCTTCATAGTATAACAATACCACAAAACAACTTGGACTCCACATATCACTTGTAGTGAAATATCTATGAGTTTCTATAAAGATATTATTGAATCATAAATTTAAATTTATTGAATATAAAATTTATAGAGGATAATAAGATATGTGAATAGATGATTTTATTTCCCATCTAAATACACCAAAATAAAAAGTGAGAGAACCAAATATTATTCCAAATTTAATAACAACTACTAGTATTAAGGAAGAAGAACAGGGAGAAAAAGAAAGAGGCATAAGATATACTTGTATCATATAAGGATGTCTACTAAGGTATTATGTACTTTTTTGGAAAGAATATAAAAGCAAATTCATTCCACATCGAGAATGTTAAGCAGTTGAAGTCCTAATCAATGGTTCATGAATGGAGTAAATGAACTAAATTGTGAGATAGTTATAATAGTCATGAGGATTAACATGTGTCGAAAAAACAGAGAACCAGTTAGAAGTTGGTAACTATGTGATTCAGTATATAGACCATATACTGGGACTCTATATCACATTATAGGATACCATGTTAGAATAATAAGATACCACTCTCTTGAAACTAATTTTGTTAATAGTGGGGGAATATGTAGTTTTGTGGGATAGAAAATAATCAAATGTAGTAGTCATTGATTACTGAATATTTTAAATCACCTGTGTTGATTTCTTTATTTACTAAACTACATTGGTAATGTTAAGGGACACAATAAGGATAGGATCATATTTTTATTAGAATGAAGTTTTTCAATAAAAGATACTAAATTCATAAAATGAAAAGGAATTATTTATTCAACCTAATCCCCTCTCAGTGACATCCCCAATTTGTGCACTTTAACCCCAGTATATTCATTTTTATTAAATTAATTTCACAAAAAATATATATTTTATATCAAATTTATAAATTTAGTTTTCATTTTATAAAATAAACAATATACCTATCAGAAACCTTTATACCCAACAACCATAAATGAAATTTTTATAAAACCAATGATAATATTGTATTCGTATATATAAACATCCCTGTTAGGTTATTATGATGATAAATTAGACAGAACCATAAGAGGATGTGAATTTTTTCCTTAAAAAACATTGATATATTCTGAATAACCTCTCTTCATATGTTGGAAACCTATATATATCTCTTAAATATTATTGTGTAGAGGATATAAATAAAAAACACATCGATGTATTGGGGTTCAAGGTAAAAAGATACCTTAATCCACTCCACAAACATTATCTTTTTGATTTTGGGGATTTCACTATAATGGTCATCATGATACAAGACCTTAACAATGGAGTGCTATCAATTAAAACCCTTAAAAAGATTTCATATGACCTTATAGTTCTTTTACAAGGAATAATATATCCATAGACTAGTACAAGAAGCTGAAACTTCACCATTAATGACTTAGATTAGTTGAAACTATAGCATAATTGAGTTTGAGAATATGAGACTTTAATGAATAAATAGAGATTGATTTGATTGAGAAAAAAGGTTGAAATGCACATCATTCATCAGAAAATGACCTATATAATTAATAATTAGTAACTCATTTAATATGTATCCAATGTGTTTCTATGCCAATTTTTTCATCGATATTTAAATATAAGTTTTAATAATAAGAGGTAGTATTATTGAAAACCATATAAAATAGATGATAGATCCAAAAATGTATGTCTCAGAAATGTATCTCTGAAGCCAATGACACACTTGTTGTTCTCAAACACATTTTCTCATTTGGTAAAACTGTTTTATACTACCACCATTATATTTTCATATGGAGATAGTATAGATATTTATAATTTTGTTCAATGAGATCCATGTTAAAATAACTCCAAAAATATCCCACAATATATCATTAATATTTGAATAAAAATAATTCAAGAGTGTTGTAACATCTTGTAAGAATATAAATGATTTACTCCAATGAATACAAACCTTTAAATTGATAATAATGAACCATGTAAATGGTCACAAAAAAATGGAAATATTATTACATCCATCGAAACCATTGTTGTAATATTGAATAATATCATTAAATAAAAATCCAATTTTTAATAGTCAAATTTAGGGATTCTCCATGTGACAAAAAAGACCCCAAACATAGGTTTCTTTACAAAAGTAGGTTATATATGCCATACAATTGTTTTTTGAAATTTATGGTTTCTTATAAATGAAGGATTTATTATCCATATTTTCCCTCAATGTCGGGATTCCAAACTATATGTTACTTTTTCCAACATATGGTATGAACATGGTTACCAGGATACCTAAAAAAACTTGTGCTAAATACATTAACAAATATTACTTCACAAATTAATTCCCTAGATATATATTTCGAAAATAAATATTTTGAAAAATATTATTTTCATGAAATTCACTTATTAACATCATTAGGGACATAAATGTTAGAAATTTTTAGAAGTAAAATCAAAAATAAATCAACAAAAATATTGAATCATCACATTCTAAATAATCTCCTCTTTTTTGACTGTCAGAAAACCCCAAAATAAACATATAATATTTAATATATTTTTAATAATAAGAAATTTCATAGCAATAATATAATAAAATATTTATTTTTATTAACAATATTTCTTATAAGAAACTAAATTTTAGCCTTTTTATCTCTTTATAATGTTTATTTCAACAATTTCCATAAAACATACCCCTCATAGAATGAAATAAGAACATACAACATTCTCTCCATGATTATGTTAAAATTTGAAAATTTATATAAAAAATTATATTAATTTTATATAAATTTATACATATAAACTTCTCCTCCTTTATATGACATAAAAAAGATAATGAAATGTAAGAAAATAAACCCCCACTAAATTTATGCATCCATAAATTGATATAATCTTATAATCATAGATTATGTAATCTATTATTTTAAATGAATAAAAATTTCATTATATAAGAACTCATGAAGTCATATCATTTTGGATATTCAAGGAATCAAAAAATTTATATGGAAAATAATTTTGAACTTATTTTTACACAAGTAAAAAATATTTTCTATTTACCATAATAAACTACTAGTAAAAAGGAAAGAATATATTTAACATATGATTATATAGGATAAAGAATTAGATTATAAATAAGGAATTATGAAACAAATTAAAGAATATATTTTGAAGAAAGAAATTATAGCACATGTGAGATTACCAAGTTGAGTTGAGTAGTATTATTGAGGCATCTAATTCAAGGAGGTATGATTCTCAATGTAACATCACTTGTTTCAGTCTTCACAGCCTTCATAAAATGTTTTGAGTGAGGTTAAATACCTAATGTTTTCCAATAATGTTAAAGATAATATCCAATTGCATGAACCCTAGCTAGAATCTTAGCTTCATAGGACATCACAATTCCATTGTAATGATAATTACATCCCTTGAAAAAACCACAGTGTGTGTCGAAGGCTACACTAACTGATGTAACTGGAATTCCAAAGGCCCCCCATCAACATTAATTGTAATCTATTTCTAAATTGGTGGTATCCAATGAGTTAATTTTATCTACTTATGTTTAGTTGGTGGACCTGTTAATCCCACCAATATGAGAATATTTAAATCATGAAAGCTATTATTCAGATATCTAATTTTTAGTGAGGAAGCCGCAATAACCCCCTTGTGTAACGGTATCATTCCCATGTGTGTAATTTATTTCATCGCATTATATAATTTCTCATTTTGGCCATTAAACATAGTTGAAATCACAAAACATAATTCTTCCTGTAGAAGGTTCAAAATTTGTGCACTGAAGTTAATAATTAAGATCCTCTCCATTAATGAAATAAACTAGATATATTTCTCATTCCATATCCCAAACAATGAGTCTATTTAGTTTCATAGTTCATGGGAAAAGTCAGATTCATTGAAAAAATGGATTATATCTTCCACAAAATGAAAAAATTGTTACATGATGAAGAAACCTAGTATCCAATCATTTTAATTTATACCTGTGTTGGAAATTTGTGCTTCCATATGCTCTATAGCAGTAGATATCAAGAAGTACGGATAAAGAAAGCCGTGAACTCTATTAAAAAATGTGGTGGTCCATTAAAACCTTGACAATCTAGTTTGTAGAACTATTTTTCATTTAATTTACCATTTTTATTGTGCTTCCAAATTAGAGTATCACAATTCTTAAAGAAATATCATTGAATTTATAGATTAATATGTGTAAGAATTAGGCTATCCGTTTTAGAGATTTTTTATAAGAAATGATTAATCGACTTTTTTAAAGCCTAATAGGGAATGATAATGTTATTTAATAGTGGACCATTTAGCCAAGTAGTGATCCAATAGTGGAGATTGGATCACTTACCCACGACCCATTATATGTCATAAATGATTTTATTATAGTAATTCCTGATGGAATCCTAAACGGAGGATAAAAATGATATTTATAAACATTCAATATTATATATTTTAACATTGTTTATAATAATTCATAAGTACAATAACATAAAATAATTTTTCCTGTGAAAAACTTAATGATTCCATCAATAAGGTTCCTATGATCTTTAACTCTGAGGTCTCCAAATTCAATGGTTTTAATACACTCATTCTTGGAAACCATGACCAGTTTCTTTTCATTCATTGATCCAATACAATTGAATTTTAAAATCATACATTGATAATAAATTATGAATAATCTATCCCATCTATAAAGTGATAAAAAAATATTTGAACTTAGATGTGATCACGCAGTTAACAATACATACCCCTACGGCCTGAGACATGGCATTTCCTATCCACTAATCAATTTTATTTACAATACATGATCCTATATATTCTATATTTTTCATCCTCACATTTCCCCAAAATAAAGGTACACCAATATAGTTAAATGTGATGGAGCCTCTCTTACCTCAAAGGCTTATCACTATCCTTTTCAATATAAAAACCTATAAGTCATAACCAAAGACAATGAATGATTTATCCCGGCTTACGGAACATCAAGTAACATTTTTGTAATGTCTTAAGAGGGCCATAATAGAGGATAATTAATTTTTGGATTCATTACCATGTAATATAATATCTTCCACATACAATATGTGTGAGGGACATTGTTATTTATATTACATTTTATTTTTTGTAAATGACATGATGATACAGATCATTGATATACATTCTTAAATAGTATTTAAAAAAGATATGAAATGAATGTGGATCACCATGTCTTACACCTTTGGTGCACTAAAAATAACTTCTAGGTTCTCCACTAATTAGAATTTACTGCATAGAAGAACTAATAATGGATATAATAAGCCTGATGATTGCATTATAGAAACCATATCTTCTAAGAAAACTATAACAAAACTCTATTCCAAAGTATCAAATGCTTTGAATAATTCAATTATGAAAATTCTTTTACATTTTTTGTACATCATCTATACTTTGATATTATTAAGAATATGAATACTATTCAATCCAGAATAGTTAAATCTTGTTGATATCTATATTAGTAATAGATTATCTTCTGATTAACTCAATATATATTAGCATTTCATTTTAAAAGATTCAAATAATTCTGTTTAGATGGAACTATTATTCACCATATAATATTCCTTTATTAATGAATCCATACCAATTTTTGATAGATGTTATTTTTTTAATTCTTTATACGATATTCTAAACACATCCAAACTAGAATGTATCTTAATTAATACATCATTCAATGTGTTGATTATGAGAATATGGTTTTCATAATATATTTGAGAGGAAGATACTTCTAGTTCCTCATAACCATGAGCTCTTTATTTCATAAAAAATATTTTCTAAACGAATATTTGACAAAAAAAATGGACTGGTCCTTTATCAAATCTGAATGATTTCCTTTCATTATATTATGTGAAATATAAAATTATGAAAATAAAGTAATTAAATTATTTTTTATACTTATTTTTATAATACTTAGTATAAGACATTTCAAATAATATGGATTTATACATTAAAGTTTTTTTGTTGGAGTTGAAGCATTTTTTGTAAAATATTTAAAACCATCCTTAACAATCTTGATTGGAAAAGATGCAGAATAATCATAACAGATTATTAATTTTTAAAATACATCTAGCATATGAATATATTTAATGGCTACATAAACATATATCATTTTAAAAAAAATACATTAATATCACTGGGTTCTAAAAGAATATATAAAATTTTTAACATGTATTGTATTATCTAATGTTTTGAAGATTTAGAAAATCAAAATTGGGTAAGCAAAAAAATTATTATCAAATTAAATGTAATTTTCTCCCCCATTATAAAATAGTTAATGGATTAGAAGTATATAGTTAAATGAAAATAAAATAATACCTAGATCATGGATTTTAGTGCATAGGATTTTTTTTAATGTACTACATAATAGTTGATCACTCTTTTTGTGGATGTTTTAATATATCACTAATTAAAAGGATTAATGATTTAACGATGAAACATACTGGTGTAATACTACAAAACTTCAATCATGATTTAATTTTTGAATCTATATTCTTTTGGTTCTATCAGTGTTAGAAGTTAAATTTTTAGGAAACCAAATATTATTATTTGGAGTAGATGTTCTACAATTCATGTTAAAAAACTAATTTTTTTTATAACAAATTTGAAGACAAGAAATTTGAGGTTTTCTAAATAATCATTCATTTTCATTAATTTTCATTAATACCATAATAAAATCATTAAGTAGTTGACATGCTCTTACTATTTGAACAAATGAAGTAATAATTCCTATGTATTTTTCAATCATTAACTATTACATCATATTCCATGCATTCCTTTATGAATTTTATTTTTACCGAGGATTTGATTTAAAAAAATTATTCTTTTATTATCATACTAGAATCCAATTTCGAATTATCAATATCAACCAATAAATCCTAAATCTTGGTTTCATGTAAATCATAATCATTTTTAGAAGATTCATATTTGTAATCTATAATATTTTATTCCAACCATTCATTATATATTTGGAAAATTTCATAAGATTTTATAGTTTTCCTCTAGACATTTTTATGGATTCATATTTATCTTGTAGCATAATGAAATATTTTTTTAATTCATTCTAAATTTATTTTTCATAGATGGAGTTTTAATTGTATGAATATTGTACCTCATCAATTAGATCGATAAGATATACCAATTTCCATTTATGATTAGTAACATAATCTATAGAAAATCCATCATGTCTACCCGTAGAAATACTCCTAGTATACTTCTTGATTTTCATACCTTTTCTCTTATAGTTGGAATACCTTTGAGAATTATGTAAAGGAAAATTTTCCATTATATGACCTTTTCTTTTTCAATCACATAATTTAATTTCTTCAGACCCTTTTTTTCTTGTTCAATATTTTCTCAAATAATTTTTTATGGTCTGATAATTATATAACAAACACTAGATTTTTTTTAATAATATGATTCATCTTAGTAGTTTATAGAGTAGTTTCTTTCTATTTGATATGATTTTATGATTTATCCTACACCTAAGCTTCATGGATCATTAATGTCCAAATCAATTCATTCATAGCTAAATTTTATAAAGGTTTACAATTTTGTATATCTATAGATATTCAATTCCACATAGTAGGTTGTAAACTTTTTAACAGTTAATATGATTGTGAAATAGGATCTCCCAAAGTATAAAAATTATCGACAATCATTGTCAATATTCCATTTTTTCACTTTTAGTTTCATCATCATGCATTCAAAAAGTATAAATTTTGAATTTATAGTAGTGTACCTTAATTGTTTGATAAATTCATTTCCTTAATAGGAAACAACACAATTTTTATACATCTCATATACAATTTTACATTGATAAAATTGATTAAAATCCTATGTTAATTAACCATACACAATATTATTCATTTATTTTTAATTGAGATCATATTCTTTTTCAGGATTATTGTCCTATATTTTCAAAAACCCCATAAGAATCTCATAAAGATTAAACACCATAAAATAAACCATTATTTAATGATCTTTTAGATAAATAATCAAATTGGACTTTCCACATCCTTAATTATCACCACTAATGTATGGATCCAAAATCATTGATATACCTTCCCTCTATTTATCCATTTAAAGATTCCCTTGTCTGAATCATCATGTCATGTTTGTTAGAAAGAGTAGATATTCTTGATTATGCATAGGAACAAAACCTATAATATTTTTTATTGGTACTTCTGATATAACTGGTTAATATTGGACAATGAAAATTACAATTTGGATTTCCAAAAATACATACAATTAATGACTTAGATATCACATGTTAATTTCAAATAGAGTCAAAATTAATTTTCAAGAAATAATCATACCACTAGAGCCTTGGCTTTGATAACTAATTGTAGGTCCGGATGGCGATGAAAAATACAATGAAACAAAAGGGGTATAATTGGTTATTTTAAAACATTGATAGATTTTGAATCACCTCTCTTATTATGTGCAAAACCATTACATCTCTCTTGAATATTAGGGATGTTCATAAATAAATTAAGGAAAAGTATAAAATAATATATATGGGTTTAGGGAACAAATTTCACTTAGTCCACTCCACAAATAATCCCTCAGCGAGTTCAGAGATTGCACTAAATATCTATTATTGACATAATACCTTAAAAAATAATTGTAGGTAGTTGACACATTTAAAAATATATTAAAAGGACTTTTCGTTCTTTATAAGGAATTATAAATCAACATATTTGTAAAAGAAGCTGTCAGTTCATCATGGCTGCGCTCGAGTGGTAGAAACTACACCATGAATGATATCGAGTAATCGATACTCTAATAAATCAATTGAGAATGATTTTATTGAGAATATAGTTTAAATGTTACATTTTTTGGAAAAAATATAAATTTATAATTGATCTTCAATAACGCATAGGTTTTCTTTAAAAAACAGTAATGAAAACAAAATAAATATCATTAAACATGTATATATCCAAAGTGTATCTTGGAAATATTCTTAATTTATATTTTAGAAGAATTTTTTACAATAATTTGTTGTATTGGTGATAGAAAAAATAGTGAAATGATAGATCAAAACATGTATGTCTCCATAGTGTAGTTCTTTATGAAATGACACTCTTGTTGATCTCACCCACATTTTCTCCATATAAGACCATTATATATTTCCTCCACTATATTATTAGATGATAATATATTTATATTTATACTACAAGTTAAATATCTCCATGGAAATCTATATCTAAAAATATCGTACAATAAATAGTGTATATCTAAATTAAAAATCATTTAACAGAGTTGAAGATAGTTATAATAATTGAATTGATTTTCTATATTGAATACAATCATTTAAATCCATAATAAAAAGACTTTGAAATGGTAACAAAATAGTTGTGAAGATATATTAACATCCAACAAAACCATTTCCATAATCTCATATAATATCTATAGCTTAAACTTCTTCATTGAATAGTCAAATAAAGGATTTATTCATGTGATGAAAAAATATCCCAATGTAGGGTTGAAAATGTATGGTTGTTTAAAAAATTATGGTTGATGTACCATACATACATTTCCTCAAAAATAGGTTTCCTTTCCAATTTATTGTTGATTATCCATACATCCCATCAATTTACAGTTTCCAAACCATATGATAGTTTTTCCATTGTAAACTTTGAATAGTGATTCCATAATACCTTCAAAAACACGTCTGTAATAAATTAACAAATATTTATTCATAGATAAATTTCCTGAATAAATGTTTCTAGAAAAAATATTCTGATGAATATTATTTCCCTCAAATTAACTTCAAATTAACTTCATTAGTTACAATAATGTGATCATTTGTGAGATTGAAAACCAAAAATAAATTAATGATATTTTTAAATCAACATAGGCTCATCATTTACTAATCAATAATATAATTCATTTTATTCATTCAACCTAAAAAAAATTATATAATATAATTTATATTTCCATTCATTATAATGTTATAATAAAAGGTATGATTGTTAATGAAAAATGTGAGGATATAGATTTCAATTTTGTAATATTTTTATACACATGGGGTTTTATTCGTCCTATAATCTTAAAAAATATCATTCATATTACCTTCTTATAATCTTTTACATTTCAATTTTATTGAAATATTATATATATATATATAATATTGAATATTTTCATTTTATTCAATTTTTTCATTGTAAGTGACTAATAAACCCATGATCATTATTTTAGAAAAATGGCCTACTAAAATTTAGTGGTGTCATATCCCCCATAGAAAAATAGTATCCATGAATTTTTAATGCATATATGAGAAAAATTTCGGTTTATTTATTACCATTATATATTAAACAGCCCACATCACTCACTCCAAAATATTATTTGACAAAAAAATCCTTTACTAGTTGAGTGGTTTTGTTTCAATGTATATCATCTCTATGATCTGAGATATCAACTAGTTTTTACTAATATGAAATATCTTGTTATAATTGTAAAACCAATGATGTCAGTACATCTGGTGAATCTAGTTTGTGATTTTTTTGAATGTGATGCAAAAAAAATAATCATGGAATTTTCAGAGCTTTGATTGAAATAAAAAATGCGCTATAGAACCTATGTGATCATGAATTTCAAGTTAGACATTTTATTCAAATCCAACCTCCCTTCCCTACCGAATCTCATAACTCTCTTTTAAGGTAATATTTCAAGTAAAAAATTTATCACCAACCATCAATCCCATCATATAGACTCTAATTTTTTTAAAACATTTAAATTTATTAATATTTGTCTTAAAAGGCAGGTGCTGAGATGAAACGAGATTCTAAGGACCCATGATCCAAGAATTAATATATTAAAATAGTTAAATATATTAATATCACACAATTATTTTTGTATAGAAATAATGGAACCTCTCTTAATCGATGTCTAAGATCAAAATTCTGAGCTCACTGGTTAATCCAAATTACAGAGTTTCCCTAAGAATAACATAATATCTATAGGTGTAGGACCACTAGTTGAGGTAGTCATCGATATGTGTGATTAATTAAAAAAAATCTTTAAATTGTTTTTAATTAATTTAAATGATTAAATAATATCCAGATACCCCCTTTATCATTATTTTAAAAGAGATATCTACATAACCATTTCTATATCTGATAGGATCAGCAGACTGTTCTTTATTGCATGATTATAATCAAATGTTGAATGAAAATTGGATCGAGGTGGATTGAGATACAGTGAATGTAGTATATCTTCCCCATCATTGGAAAACATGTTCTTCACCAATTATCAATCCAAAATTTAGTTATTTCTCATCAATTTTAATTTAGACCCTTGATTAAATTTTAAATCTTGGGTATTTAATTATTTTCCTCTGAATCTATGTGTTCCCACGCATCGCATGATCCCATTGTAATAATAAATTTTTTTGTTCAATTTATTATTTCTTATTCCATGATGTCACCCAAGTATTCCTTTTTTGAAATAGTTTTCTAAGAATTATGGGCCATTGATTTGTATCAACATTGTTATGGTACATTTACTATATCATTCATTGTGTTCTTCATCATTAGGTATTGTGTCCTCTATCCTTGGATATGGTACTCTCGGGTCGCACCAGAAATAGTGTGGAAGATACACACTGTTCAGATAGATATGGTTCTCCCCTATCACATTATGGTGTAGGCCCTCTGTTCATGGAGATGGTAATCCCCTATGACATCAGGGAGGAAGTCCTCTATACACAATTCTCAGATAGAGATAGTACTCCCTATTTGTATCATGGTGCATGTCTTGAATCCTTGGATATGGTACTCTCCTATCATTCTAGGGAATATTTCATATATTATTGAGCCCAAATAGAGATGGTACATCCCTATCGAATTAGGGAATGGGTCTTCTATTAGTAGAAATGGTACTCAACCATCTCACGAGGGAGAGGGTCCTCTATACCTATTATTCATATAGACATGAAACTACCATATTCTTGTGGAGGTACCTAAATATATGTGTATAGTTATTCCCTATCATGTAAGGGTTTAGGTCACCCATACTTTTTATTCCATATGGATATGGTAATCCCCAACATGGTTGAAGGGCATCTATTTATGGGAATGATACTCCACTATCACACCAATGCAACAGTCCCTCATATTGTTTACGTAGAAATTGAGATGTTAGGCTAATAAATGGGAATATGTACTCTATATATAGAGTGTAATTTTCCTTATTTTAACATTAATGTTTGCTCTCCCTTTAGTATATTCTTAACCCACAGGATGTGGAGTAGTTGCGATATACAGTCCCTCATCAGGACTTCTTTGCTCCGACATGTGAGATATTGGGCATTGACACTGGACCATTGTGTTTCTATGAATAATCATCATCCCAGGATAGTTTGTGAGATATAGAAAAAATTTCTCTCTCATTTAAGATTCTTTTTTATCATATAACTATGTTGTTGTTATTTGATTTATTCATTATTTAGGACGAGTTGACTTCTTTTAGCAAGTCTAATATTTCTTTTTCTTCAATTTTCAAATCATTTTACTGGGTATATATATACTCATCTAGGCATTCTCTTTTACCATATATTTCATGTCTTATAAAGACCACAGATAGAACGATGCTGATTTTAAAGGGTCATAGGGTTATATAGGTAAATTAATTGTGTGTGTTGGTTATACATGGAGATTAGGATTCAAGATCTCTCTGCGATGTTATTTCCCATTTATTTTCATTTTGGGACATCATTCTAGGATGGGAATTTATTTTTTCTTTTACATTTTATATTTGACAACCATAAATTTTATTCTCCCTTAAGGTTATAAATTACATGTTTTTTACACTAAATATTACTTTTTATATTATTATTATTATACACATCAACGTGGAGATGTTTTGGTTTGTGAATAATGTTACATAAGGAAATTTCCAACCACTTTAGTTATTTATTATCAGGACCATTCACTAGCCCCTGGCCTATAGAGGTAGGATTGGAGTTTTTTAGGATTAATCCTTGCCGTCTAGGTTGTTCCTGATGGTTATATTCATTATAGAGTTGTATCAGAGGTGTTTGAACCTCGAGACAGTTTATGGAATTTTTCCTCTTCTAATGTTGGGTTCAGACTTAGGGAAATGGTATCAATGTTTCATGAATGAATCATTATTTTTGAAGAACCTAGTGTTGGTGCAGCGACCAATATATCTTTTCGAAAGGAAACTAATCACCTACTTCTCAGCTCATAATACATAAACATTGGTTTCAAGGAACATTGAAACATGGATCATATATTATTGATTTATTTGGTTAACCTTCTTTATTTATCACCCCATATATATATATATATGCTCATCTGAACATGGTATGTTTTTATTTGTTTCACAATGCCTTTAGAAATATTGACTTCTATGTTACATAATCTGGATTGTAATGTTGATATGAAGAGTGGTGAGGCCTCGTTTCAAGGGTAATCATAGGAGATATTCCTATTAAGTATAGATTTAGTAACTCCCCCACCTATCAAGATGATTATTGTACCACTAAACTAGGCTATAGATGCAAATAGAGTTAGCACAATCAGTGATTCCCAACACTAGAGGATATTGACGTTTTATGGTAAGATATATCCTAAGGAAAGAGAACATTTGATTGGGTTGCTGAAATGAGTTTTCAATATTGTTCATACCATGATTGGTCGGATGTTTTTCAGGAATCAATCATTCTTCATGGAGTAGCATGTCACTGTTCATGTCTAGTAATAAAAAAATGAACAGTTGTCACAGTCATGGTCTAAATTCTGACATTCATTTCACGAAAAATATTACCCCCACATGCTTACACTATGTTTGTATTTTAGAGATTTTGCACCTTAATCATTGAGGGGTGATTGTTTCTGAGTATTCTATGTTGTTCACTAGCATGAAAAAAATACTCCTTCAACATGATTTGGGATGATTACATCCAAAAACATATATTCAATCATGGTCTCTACTGAGAAATTTATGCCAGTGTGGTACCCCAATAAAATCAGGCATACACTAGAGTTTTGGAGGAGTAACTAGTGATAGATATATTCTTATATGATAGATATCATGTGGCTGGTGCCATCAGTTAACATACGTGGGCTAACTTGTTTCCATTAGATGGAAAACGATACGTGTCAAGGCATATGAGGAATACTCAGGCTCAAATTTAGGCATGTGGTTTTGTTGATCAAAGGCCATGAAGATGACTAGGACATTTTGGAGAGGGGATATGTTATGCAAGTAATGGGTGAGGTCACATGGATTTTTATTTACTAGCCAAATATAATAAAGAGGGTGGGAAGGTTGTGGATTGAATGCAATTATAGAGGCAGTGTTAGGATCATGTTTCACCTAGGAGTGGCTCGAATGTCCCCGAGGAGACATAACTACAAGATTAGTATGTGGGTCTCCCAGAGGAGGAGTTACTTGTGATGGATGGTGGTATGAGATACTTCAAGAACCATCTACTAGAGACCCACACCAGGCTCAAAAAGCAATTGTTCAGGGTCATGGGTGGTTATAGGATATGGAGGATTATTACCCAACATCTAACAATATGATTAGAGGTATGAGTTATGTTTATTCTACTCTTTTATTAGTATTAGTGGAAAAAATATCTAGTCATACCTTCATCAACTAACTCATTTTATTTGAATCCGAACTCTTAGTTTAGACATTATCCCATCAACTTTGGATTGATATTCCTAATGTGAACACATCTTAAACATCACTTATCTACCCATAGTTATAGTTATTACTTCATGGTGAGAGTTTCTCATTGTACCTCTTAGTCATCATTATCTGAACTTATGATGTCTTATTGGGTATGGATTACTTTTCTAAGGACCGATCCTAGATTAACTACCACTATTAATGATTCAGATACCTTAGGGAACATGGGATGGGATTCCCATTTTGTGTGAGATATATCTTATTGCAGAAAAATTGTGGTTTGTATATTGGATGTTGCATTTCATCACCATTTAGTAAGAAATATAATCTCTTCTTACGGTAGGATCTTTATGAATTGGGGATTTCATAGTCGTGGGGGATAGTATGAATATTTTCCGTGGGAATATTATTGGACTACCTGTAAGGTGGAAGATTTAATATTCCATCAACTTGATCCTACAAACTACTGTGATATTTTTTTATATAATATGGACCCTACAAAGCTACCAGATCTGAGGGTGTAGTTGGAGGACCTTTTATAGATGGGTTTAATAAGAAATATTATGTTCCCCTAGGTAGCTCTGGTTTTGTTCATGAAAATGGTGGATGGGAGCTTTTGGAATGGTTTTAACTATCATTATATGTCCCCAGCCTTAAACCATACTTAATCTTGAGTTAATAAAAGATTACACATTGAGGATATTTTCAGGTTTAGAGTTTTAGAGAATTAGATCATAAAACTTGCATTACATTCCACATTTAAACAAAGCGGTTACATAAATATAGTATTCATTTTTCCCATAAATGGAAAAATATTTAAAATAAAACATGGATTCGTTCTTGACACTTCCTTGACACTATCATCATATCATGTACCTTTGATTGACATGTGAAAAACATTTCAAAAAAAACTTGGGATGAGCATAAAAAGCTCAGTAAGGGATATAAAAATATGGAAAGGAAACATGAGTACATGTACACATAAGAATCAATGAAATCATACTTTACTCATAAAACATAATCACGTTAACATACCTCATCAAATCATGAATAAATCATATAAATCATAAGACATAAAGGTAACTTGAGGAATTCATAACATTCTTACGTAGGGAGTAACCCTCTTGGTTGCGTTTGGAATACCCACCACAGTATATTCCCTAAATCTCTTCGTAGAAACCTTATAGTTTCACTCCTTCGTGTTACCCAATGCATTGTAGAGCTATATTGGGCTCACCCGCCATTAGTTTATCACAAAACCACCCGTCTTCGTAACAATTCCTAGGAACCATAACATAATCTTATCACATAAAACATGCATAATGGAAACATAACATTTCCACCTTTCAATAACAAGATATCAATACAACACATTGATATAAAAACATTATGAAAACCATTTTCAATACAAAAATAAAAGAAAAGTAAAACATGGTATTTATGTTTCTTTTAAAAAGAAGGTATGGTTTGTAGAGGAAGCCGAAACTCAAATAATGGTCACGGCGGCGGAGAACTCATTGTCGCCGCATACGTATGACAAAAACATTCCCTTTTGTCGTTTAGTAAATGCTTCGTATAAAAAATATTCCTTTTGAATAAACGTAAAAGTCAAAGGGGTTTATACACCGTATAAAAGAAAGTTGTCTATAAAACAAAATTTTCCTCAATGAAAAGAGATTGAGACGAATTCCCATACAAAGACGGTATCCATGGAATAAGGATAAATCAGTTACATAATTATGTGTGAGAAACAAATACACAAAATATATGTGGGTATTAGGTGTAAAACAATCAAATTACATTCACACATAATCATAGAACTACATATTGAATGTGTACAAGTTTATCCCAAAGAATCAAAAATGGGTTAAGAAGTTCCCTTGCAAAAATTCGACAGCCTAACGGTGTCACTTCAAAATTCATAAAAAGAGTTGATGATAGTTAAAAAGGGTATATCATCACATGGACATAAAATTTACATCAATAAGGATGTATAAGAAGATATCCCAACATAATATTTTGTGAATTAAAAGACATAACAAAATAAGTCTTTTAAAAAGAGGAGGGTGAAAGGTTCCCTTACCGACATGGGTATCTTTCGAGACATGCACCCCGTGAAAGAAGGAAAATAAAAAATTAGTGTAAATACTCATGAATGAAATTATATTACACAATTAGTAAAATAGTGGGCAGTACGTACACCACTCAAAGGAAATTGTGGAAAATGTAGCATAAATCTCACGGAAATAAAAGTGAGATGAAAAATCCCTTACGAAAACTCGGCAGACTAACGACGCCACTTAAAACATCCAAAATGGATTGATGAGAGAAAATAGGGTCTCTCATCATATTAACATAATTATTACAGAAAGAGGAATATAAAATAACATCCCCCAACATAAAAAATTGGATCTTAAAAGAAGTGACATAAATGAGAGTACTTAAAAAGAAAGAGAGAGGTTAGATCTCTTATGAAAAATTGGCAGCCTAACAGCGCCACTCAAAACATACAAAATGGATTGATAAGAGAGAATAGGGTACTCAAAATATTAACATAAAAATTACAGTAAGATTAATATAAAAGAACATCCCAATAACAAGAAATATGATCTTTAAAAGGAATAATATAAAAGAGTGTACTTAAAAAGAAAGAGAGGAGTAGGATCCCTTACCTCCAGTCCGATTTGTCTTGTTCATTTCTTTATATTCGTGAATAATAAACTTTGGTCAATTTATAATTAACTAAGTACCTCCATTAAAGATTATTATTCAGTTCATATCACATATTATAATGTTATAATAATTGTTTAATAATGTTAGTTCATATCAGACGTTTTTGCCGATGTTTGGTACATGAGTCAAAAATGAACTTGTTTGAAAAATGATTGTCCATGTAGTTATAAGTAAAGAATTTCCAGAATAGTATTAATGATTAAAATATCATATATATCTAGTAAATATTCATTTTATACTATTCCATATCATATGGAGATAAAAAATGAAAAGCACCGTTCATGGAGACGGTAGGCCGTACGTACGCATGAACGCTACTTTCATTTTTTCTTTGTCGTATTAATGGAATTAAAAATAAATGATATATATATATATATATATTATAATTCCAGTATAATAAATATGTTATATCGGTCACATATGTCCATTAATTTCATTCTTTATACATTCCATGTATTGCATGTACGCGTCACATCACTTGAGGGGGCGGTATTCCGCACTTCCTCATATTAAATTATCGTAATTACACAACATGACGAAAATAAACGTATGTTTTAAATATACAATACATAAGAATATAGTAAACATAAATACCATATATATCATATATAAAATACAGTGACATCATAATGGCCACCTTTATAGGTGTTAAAAGAATATTGAACAATCATCGTTTCGTGAGCCAGAAAATCGCCAACCACAGAAACAGTATGTTCTTTAACCATTAGATGAATGTTTGTGTAAGTGTAGCTCGAATCCATCTTATAACAACATCCTAGTATATTTAATATACTGTATTTGTTACAAATTAAATTGATAAAAAGATTTTACGGGGTTGGAGAAGCAAAATAAAACAAAAGGACACAAGTGAAGACATTACCTTAAAATCGTGTAACTCCCTTTGGTTTGAGCTCAATGGATTCCTTGGGAAGACTTCTGCCCAAAGTGAGGCTTCAAGGAGTTATAGAGGGATGTGGAGAGACAAAATGGGCTGGATTTGGCCGAGCCAATGGCTTTGGAAGTTTGGGTAAGGAGGTAGAGGTGGGGGCCTTTTATAAGAGGAGAGGAGGGGCACCCTTGGAATGTAAAGAAATGTTCCTTTATTTTAAAATGAGTTTCGGATTTAAAAGGTCACACATTCATATAATTCAAGGCTAAGGTGATAAGGGTTCGAACTATACCCATCCAATATGTTATGGACATGTATAGGTCATAGATTTTACATTATCATTTCATTCTATTTAAATCCATTATTAATGAGGTAATCGCTGCATCATCATGATGTCATAACTAATTTAATATATATAATTTATAAATATTATAATAAAATATCATGATGTAAGAAATCTTTTTAGATTTCTAATGAATATTTATGGTCAAAAATCTGACTTGTATAACCCCATGTAAAAATTTATTTAGTAAAACATTTCATGTTTGTGTCATTTTTACTTTAACATTGAAAAAACGTTATTTATGTCATTTCCCTACCAAAGTGGCCCCATGGGGTCCCCAAGTTGACCCATGAGTTTTAATGGTCGGCAATGACACATACAATGAGGGTAGAACATGTTTCAAGCTCATCTCATATAATTAAAACATTATTTTTACCTTAAACTACACTACTTACCTCTAATCACGATTAAAAACATAAAAGTTACTATTCAACAAAAAATTACTTTAATCCCATTAAACCAAATTTTAATTCTTAATGACAACCATTTATATCAGATTTTTGAAATTCGAAATACAGAGGTGGTAAAATTTCATTTAAACGGAAAATCAGTTTTTATAAGTACCACTTAGTGGTTTCAGTATTCATCAAAAATTGAAGTTTTTCAGAAAAATACAAAAACTTCACCCTAAGCTATATTTGATATTCCAAATTCAAAAATGATTTCTATTTTACAAAATTCAAAACATATAAGTTTCATTAATTAATTTTATAATTAATTCCCGCTGTCAGAGCAAATAGCGTGTTTTTATGAAATAATAAGTATCAAAAGATTGACACTAGTTTAAGTCCAATTTGAAAGTGAAATTAATTCCAATGAACACTATTGGATTAAATGGTAAAAATATATTCTAATTTAAATTTAAAACCAATTCAAAAGATATTCTAATCATATAAATAAATTAGATTAAAAAGTGGTTTGGAATTAAAATGCAACATTTTTCACTATTCATTAAAAAATGAACTTTATCGGAATGATTCCAAAAATTTATACAAAGTAAATTTTAATGTCCCTATTCTAAATAAGTATTTTATTTTGTCAAATATAACACATAAAATTGTCAAAAATTGGATTTAAGAGAGGTTCGCCTTCAAAAGGCGGTTAATCGACCTTTTAAAGAATATTAGAATGTCTACCCTTAAAATTGGATTCATTCGCATTTTTAATCCTCTAACATTTATTGTAAAGAGTAAAAAATATTTGACAAACATATATAATAATTTTGTAGTTAGTTCTGTTAATTTCTGCCATTACAAAGGCTAGGCGTTAACTACTATTTAAAATAATATTATTTTATTATTTGAGTGCAACGTAAGATTCCCAAGAAACTCGTTGTTGCGTATTGGGTACGCCATCGAGCATAGCATCCCCTTTAAAGTAATATTAATATTTTATTCACAAATTTGGATAAATATAAAAATGTCATATTCTTTATTTACCTGGGGTGTTACATCCTTCCCCCCTTTTGGGAATTGCGTCCTCGCAATTTTAAAATTGGGGTTTGAAACTTCATTGAAAATCCCACATCGGAACAAGAGTCTGTAAAACAATCACTTTAAAATAAAGAAAGATAAGTAAAGAGGTCACCCAAGTTAACCCATACTAGGATTCCATGTAGGAAAACATGGACATGGAGGAGAAAACATAGGGTCATGTTCTGATGGAGAGTGATAGAAAACATTTTTAGGAGAAAGTTAACCACAAGAAAATCACAAACTTGTGATGGGTTTAACGGTATTCGATTCCCCATAAGGAAAAGTTAATAGACAACCTTTTTGTTATAAGTTACTTTTTATTGATGAATTTATTCATAAGGAAACATAATCACTTATCATATTGACTTTCAACTTTTATTAGATTCTTCACAGAAACTCATATTTTCTCCAAAAGACGAGTATTTAGGAAGACTTGTTCACATTAAGAGTACTATAATAAACTTCTAGATAATCACTTAATCCATAAAAGAAAACTATATACTTCCCATGTCTTTATACTTTAACCAAATCCAAAACCAAAAATATTACTACAAGATCAGATAATCCAGAAAAGGATAACCCTTTATAAAAAGAAAATCTATTCTTAATATCCAAAATTTGTCCAACAAAACCCAATGTTCAATGAGGACCATTTGATAAAAAATTTGTCCATAAAATTATTCAAATTAAACCAAACTAAGATTGAAACCCAAATATTTGAAATATTTAGTCACATAGTCTTCCAAGTTAAATCGTAACATTTACCTCCAAACAACATCAGTTGCTCTTAATATCTCGTATTGAAATGTAATTAACCTAATCACATATCCTCCATGATAGGTTAATAAATTTCCATAGATAACCCAAAATCAACTTACTCTTAATTCATAAATTCATCTAACTAAAAATAATCATTCAAACTAACCAGGGACATCATGTAGTCCAGTGGTAGGTGATAAATAACAGTCACACTTTGGTTGTGGGTTCGATTCCCGCAGCTTCGTCCGACGCGATGGGTTGTCACACGGTCTGCGTGTTGTCCTTTTTATAAAACTCCAAAAATACCCTTAACATGTTTTAACCTCAATATTTTCTTTATACCTATAATTTTCATCCAAATTTGTTACGATCTCAACATCTTAATTCTTGAAGTCTTATTTCACCACCATAAGATAAAATAAAACGATTCCCAAAATGAATAACATCATACCTTGATCATGGCGTCCACTCGGTTTCATCGTCATCTTGCTCACGTAGGTAGAAGTCCCATGCATTACAACAATGATTTAGATAACTTTCAAAATAATTTGCTTCCTACATCTAAATACACCTTGTACAACATGGGTCATATGGTTGATCACAGAAAAACAGTTTTAGAAAATAATCATGTATGACATATAATTCCAAAACATCTGATAAAACATGATTTCTATAAAATAGTCAGACAGAATTTGAGTTGAAACTTTCTATTATTTGTCCTTTTAAAATACCATAAGTATGTGCTGAGAGACTATATTCTAAAAGCAAATATAAATAGGTTGTGCAAGGGTCTCCTTCCTCAGCAACATTTTTAAAATCATATTATGCTTCAAATTCTTGTGATAAGGTAAAATATTTGAAAATACCTTGATAATATTTACCTTTCTTGAACATATGAGAATATTGTGAAAATAGTATTTGTCTAAAAACAACCCATGATCCACGATGATAACGAGGTATAGTGGAGGTCTTTGATATCTCAAACAACTACTTGTAGGTGAGTTGTATGCTAGAAAAAGTTTCCCAATCATCCGAACATGACTTTGCAATAATTATTGCAAGCATGTCATCAGGAAGATATAGTAATGTCATTTGAGATCCTTCTCCTTCCATTCGTAACCGACTTGACCTGACCTGAAAAAAGTTGTAAAGCAAGGGTTTAACTGAAATAATAGATATAGGGACTAATCATGTGTCTAACAAAAACTCCTAATCCCAAAAGTTGTCTAAACCGACCTATGATACCAACTATAAGGCCCCAGCCTTAAACCTTACTTAATCTTGAGTTAATACAAGATTACACATTGAGGATCTTTTCAGGTTTAGAGTTTTATAGAATTAGATCATAAAACATGCATTACATTCCACATTTAAACAAAGCGGTTACATAAAGATAGTATTCATTTTTTCCCATCAATGGAAAAATATTTAAAATAAAACATGGATTCTTTCTTGACACTTCCTTGACACTATCATCATATCATGTACCTTTTCCTTGACCTGTGAAAAACATTTCAAAAAAAACTTGGGATGAGCATAAAAAGCTTAGTAAGGGATATAAAAATATGGAAAGGAAACATGAGTACCTGTACACATGATAATCAATGAAATCATACTTTACTTATAAAACATAAGCAATTTAACATACCTCATCAAATCATGAATAAATCATAGAAATCATAAGACATAAAGGTAACTTGAGGCATTCATAACATTCTTACGTAGGGAGTAGCCCTCTTGGTTACGTTTGGAATACCCACCACAATATATTTCCTAAATCTTTTTGGAGAAACCTTAATGTTTCACTCCGCCGCGTTACCCAATGCATTGGAGAGCTATATCGGGATCCCCCACCCTTAGTTTATCACGTAACCACCCATATTCATAATAATTCCCATGAACCATAACATAATCTTATCACATAAAACATGCATAATGGAAACATAACATTTCCACCTTTCAATAAGAAGATATCAATACAAAACATTGATATAAAAACATTATGAAAACCATTTTCAATACCAAAATAAAAGAAAAGTGAAACATGGTATTTATTTTTCTTTTAAAAAGAGGGAATGGTTTGTAGAGGAAGCCGAAACTCAATTAATGGTCACGGCGGCGGAGAAGTCATTGTCGCCGCATACGTGTGACAAAAACATTCCCTTTGGTCGTTTAGTAAACGCTTCGTATAAAAAAGATTCCTTTTGAATAAACATAAAATTCAAAGGGTTTTATACATCGTATAAAAGAATCTTGTGTATAAAACAAAATATGCCTCAATGAAAGGAGATTGAGATGAAGTCCCATACAAAGACGGTATCCTTGGATTAAGGATAAATCGGTTACATAATTATGTGTGACAAATGAATACACGAAATATAAGTGGGTATTAGGTGTAAAACAAGCAGAGGAAATTCACACATAATCATATAACAACATATTCAATGTGTACAAGTTTATCCCAAAGAATCAAAATTCGATTAAGAAGTTCCCTTGCAAAAATTCGACAGCCTAACGGTGTCACTTCAAAATTTAGAAACAGAGTTGATGAGAGATAAAAAGGGTATCTAATCTCTTGGACATAAAATTTACATCAATAAGGATATATAATAACATATCCCAACATAATATTATGTGAATTAAAATACATAACAAAATAAGTCTTTTAAAAAGAGGAGGGTGAAAGGTTCCCTTACCGACATGGGTATCATTCAAGACATGCACCCCGTGAAAGAAGGACAATACAACATTGATGTAATTAATCATGAATGAAATTATATTACACAATGAGTAAATTAATGGGCCGTACATACACCACTAAAAGGAAATTGTGGAAAATGTAGCATAAATCTCACGAGAATAAAAGTGAGATGAAAAATCCCTTACGAAAACTCGGCAGCCTAACGGCGCCACTTAAAACTTCCAAAATGGATTGATGAGAGAAAATAGGGTCTCTCATCATATTAACATAAATTTTACATAAATAGGAATATAAAATAACATCCCCCAACATAACAAATAAGAGCTTAAAAAAGTGACATAAAGGAGAGTACATAAAAAGAAAGAGAGAGGTTAGATCTCTTACGAAAATTCGGCAGCCTAACAACGCCACTCAAAACTTCAAAAATGGATTGATGAGAGAGAATAGGGTCTCTCATTATATTAACATAAAAATTACAGTAAGATTAATATAAAATAACATCCTAATAACATGAAAGATTAGCTTTAAAAGGAATGACATAAAAGAGTGTACTTAAAAAGAAAGAGAGGAGTAGGATCCCTTACCTCAAGTCTGACTTGTCTTGTTCGTTTCTTTATATTCATGAATAATAAACTTTGGTCAATTTATAATTTCCTAAGGACCTCCTTTAAATATTATCATTCAGTTCATATCACATATTATAATGTTATAATAATTGTTTAATAATGTTAGTTTATATCAGACTTTTTTGTCGAGGTTTGGTACATTAGTCAAAAATGAACTTGTTTGAAAAATGATTGTCCATTTGGTTGTAAGTAAATAATTTCCAGAATAGTATTAATGATTAATATATCATATATATGCAGTACATATTAATTTTATACTATTCCATATCATTTGGAGATAAAAAACGAAAAGCACCGTTCATGGAGAAGGTAGGCCGTACGTATGCATGAACGCTACTTTAATTTTTTCTTTGTCATATTAATGGAATTGAAAATAAATTATATATATATATATTATAATTCCAGTATAATATATATTTTATATAGGTCACATATTTTCATTAATTTCATTCTTTATACATTCCATGTATTGCATGTACGATTCACATCACTTTAGGGGGCGGTAGTCCGCACTTCCTCATATGAAATTATCGCATTTACACAACATGAAAAGAATAAAGGTATGTTTTAAATATAAAATTCAGAAGAATATAGTTAACATAAATACCATATATATCATATATAAAATACAGTGACATCATAATGGCCACCATTAAAGGTGTTAAAAGAATATTGAACAATCATCGTTTCATGAGGCAGAAAATCACCAACCACAGAAACAGTATGTTCTTTAACCATTAGACGAAGGTGTGTATAAGTGTAGCTCGAATACTTCTTATAAAAACATCCTAGTATATTTAAGATACTGGAGTTGTTAAAAAAGAAATTAATAAAAAGAGTTTAGGGGGATGGAGAAGCAAAATAAAACAAAAGGACACAAGTGAAGACATTACCTTAAAATCGGGTAACTCTCTTTGGTTTGAGTTAAAAGGATTCCTTGGGAAGACTTCTTCCCAATTTGAGGCTTCAAGGAGTTATAGAGGGATGTGGAGAGACAAAACAGGCAGGGGTTGGCCGAGCCAAAGGCTTTGGAATTGTGGGTAAGGAGGTAGAGGTGGGGGCCTTTTTTAAGAGGAGAGGAGGGGCACCCTTGGAAAGTAAAGAAATGTTCCTTTATTTTAAAATGAGTTTCGGATTTAAAAGGTCCCACAATGATATAATTCGAGTCTAACGTGATAAGGGTTCGAAATATACCCATCCAATAGGTTTTGGAAATGTTTAGTTCATAGATTTTACATTATCTTTTCATTTTTTGTAAATGATTTATTAATGAGGTAATCGCTGCATCATCATGATGTCATAAATAATTTAATATATATAATTTCTAAATATTATAAAAAAATATCATGATGTAAGAAATATTTTTAGATTTCTAATTAATATTTATGGTCAAAAATCTGACTTGTATAACCCCATGTAAAAATTTATTTAGTAAAACATCTCATGTTTGTGTCATTTTTTCTTTAACATTGAAAAAAAGTTATTTATGTCATTTCCCAACAAAAGTGGCTCCATGGGGTCCCCAAGTTGTCCCATGGGTTTTCTTGGTCGTCCATGACACATACAATGATGGTAGGACATGTGTCAAGCTCATCTCATATTATTAAAACATTTTTTTACCTTAAACTACACTAATTACCTCTAATCGCGATTAAAAACATAAAAGTTACTATTCACCAAAGAATTATTTTAATCCCATTGAACCACATTTTACTTTTTAATGACAACCGTTTATGTCGAATTTTTGAAATTCAAAACACAGAGGTGGTAAAATTTCATTTAAACGGAAAATCAGTTTTTATAAGTACCACTTAGTGGTTTCACTATTCATCATAAATTGAAGTTTTTCAGAAAAATTCCAAAACTTCACCCTGAGCTATATTTGATATTCCGAATTCAAAAATGATTTCTATTTTACAAAATCCAAAACATATAAGTTTCATTAATTAATTTAATAATTAATTCCCGTTTTCAGAGAAAATAGCGTGTTTTTATGAAACAATAAGTATCAAAAGATTGACACTAGTTTAAGTCCAATTTCAAAGTTAAATTAATTCCAAAGACCACTATTGGATTAAATGGTAAAAATATATTCTATTTTAACATTAAAACCAATTCAAAAGATAATCTAATCATATAAATAAATATATTAAAAAGTGGTTTTGAATTAAAATACAACATTTTTCACTATTAATTAAAAAATGAACTTTATCGGAAAGATTCCAAAAATTTACACAAAATTTTTTTTGATGTCCTGATTCTAAATAAGAATTTTATTTTGAAACATATAACACATAAAATTGTCAAAAATTGGATTTAAAAGAGGTTCTCCTTCAAAAGTCGGTTAATCGACCTTTTAAGGAATATTAGAATGTCTACGCTTAAAATTGGATTCATTTGCATTTTTAATCCTTTAAAATTTATTGTAAAAAGTAAAAAATATTTGACAAACATATATAATCATTTTTTAGTTAGTTCTGTTCATTCCCGCCATTACAACGGCTAGGAGTTAACTACTATTTATTATAATATTATTTTATTATTAGAGTGCAACGTAAGATTCCCAAGAAACTCGTTGTTGCGTATTGGGTACGCCATCAAGCATAGAATCCCCTTTAAAGTAATATTAATATTTTATTCACAAATACTGATAAATATAAAAATGACATATTCTTTATTTACCAGGGGTGTTACATCCTTCCCCCCTTTTGGGAATTGCATCCTCGCAATTTTAAAATTGGGCTTGGAAACTTCATTGAAAATCCTACATCAGAACAAGAGTCGGTAAAACAATCACTTTAAAATAAAGAAAGATAAGTATAGAGGTCACCTGAGTTAACCCATACTAGGATTCAATGTAGGAAAACATGGACATGGAGGAGAAAACATAGGGTCATGTTCTGATGGAGAGTGATAGAAAACATATTTAGAAGAAAGTTAACAACAAGAAAACCACAAACTTGTGATGGGTTAAACGGTATTTGATTCCCCAGTAGGAAAAGTTAATAGACAGCATATTTGTTATAAGTTACTTTTTATTAAGGAACTTATTCATAAGGAAACATAATCACTTATCAGGTTGAATTTCAACTTTTATTAGATTCCTTACACAAACTCATATTTTCTCCAAAAGACGAGTATTTAGGAAGACTTGTTCACATTAAGAGTACTATAATCAACTTCTAGAGAATCACCTAATCCACAAAAGAGAACTATATAATTCCCATGTCTTTAGACTTTAACCAAAACCAAAACATAAAATTCTAGTACAAGATCAGATAATCCAGAAAAGGATAACCCTTTATAAAAAGAAAATCTATTCTTAATCTCCAAAATTTGTCCAAGAAAACCTAAAGTTCAACGAGGACCATTCGATAAACAATTTGTCCATAAAATTCTTCAAAGTAAACCAAACTAAGATTGAAACCCAAATATTTGAAGTATTTTGTCACATATTCTTCCATGTTAAATCGTAACATTTATCTCCAAACAACATCAGTTTCTCTTAATGTCTCGTATTGAAAATTAATTAACCTAATCACATATCCTCCATGATAGGTTAATAAATTTCCATAGATAACCCAAAATCAACTTACTCTTAATTCATAAAATCTTTTAACTAAAAAGAATCAGTCAAACTAACGAGGGATATCACATAGTCCAGTGGTAGGCGATAAATACCAGTCGCACTTTGGTTGTGGGTTCGATTCCCACAGCTTTGTCCGATGTGATGGGTTGTCACACGGTCTACGTGTTGTCCTTTTTATAAAACTCCAAAAATAACCCTAACATGTTTTAAACTCAATAGTTTCCTTATACCTCTTATTTTCATCCAAATTCTTTACGATCTCAACATCTTAATTCATGAAGTCTTATTTCACCACCATAAGATAAAATAAAATGATTCCCAAAATGAATAACATCATACCTTGATCATGGCGTCCACTAGGTTTCATCGTCATCTTGCTCACGTAGGTAGAATTCCCATGAATTACAAAAATGATTTAGAGATCATTCAAAATCATTTTCTTCCTCCATCCAAATACACCTTGTACAACATGGGTCATATGGGTGTTCACAGAATAACAGTTTTGGAAAATAATCATGTATGACATATAATTCCAAAACATCTGATAAAACATGATTTCTTTAAAATAGTTGGACAGAATTTGATTTGAAACATTATATTATTGGTCCTTTTAAAATACCATAAGTATGTGCTGAGAGACTATATTTTAAAAGCAAATATAAATAGGTTGCGCAAGGGTCTCCTTCCTCAGCAACATTTTTAAAATCATAATATGCTTCAAATTCTTGTGATAAGGTAAAATATTTGAAAATACCATGATAATATTTACCTTTCTTGAAAATATGAGAATATTGTGAAAATAGTATTTGTCTAAAAACAACCCATGATCCACAATGATAACGAGGTATAAAGGAGGTGTTTTATATCCCAAACAACTGCTTGCAAGTGAGTTGTATGCTAGAAAAATTTTCACAATCATAAGAACATGACTTTGCAATAATTATTGCAAGCATGTCATCAGAAGAGATAAGAATTTCGTTTGAGATCCTTCTCCTACCATTCGTAACCGACTTTACTTGACCTGAAAAAATTTATAAAACAATGGTTTAACTGAAATAATAGATATAGGGACTAATCATGTGTCTAAAAAAACTCTTAATCCCTAAATTTGTCTAAACCGACCTCTGATACCAACTATAAGGCCCCAGCCGTAAACCATACTTAATCTTGAGTTAATAAAAGATTACACATTGAAGATCTTTTTAGGTTTAGAGTTTTAGAGTATTAGATCATAAAACTTGCATTACATTCCACATTTAAACAAATCGGTTACATAAAGATAGTATTCATTTTTTCCAATCAATGGAAAAATATATAAAATAAAACATGGATTCTTTCTTGACACTTCCTTGACACTATCATCATATCATGTACCTTTCCCTTGACCTCTGAAAAGCATTTCAAAAAAAACTTGGGATGAGAATAAAAAGCTCAGTAAGGGATATAAAAATATGGAAAGAAATGTGAGTACATGTACACATAAGAATCAGTGAAATCATACTTTACTCATAAAACATAAGCACATTAACATACCTCATCAAATCGTGAATAAATCATAGAAATCAAAAGACATAAAGGTAACTTGAGGCATTCATAACATTCTTACGTAGGGAGTACCTCTTGGTTACGTTTGGAATACCCACCACAATATATTCCCTAAATCTCTTCAGAGAAACCTTAACGTTTCACTCCTTCACGTTACCCAATGAATTGGAAGGCTATATCGGGCTCACCCACCCTTAGTTTATCATGGAACCACCCATCTTCATAACAATGCCCAAGAACCATAACATAATCTTATCACATAAAACATGCATAAAGGAAACATAACATTTCCACCTTTCAATAACAAGATATCAATACAACACATTGATATAAAAACATTATGAAAACCATTTTCAATACCAAAATAAAATAAAAGTGAAACATGGTATTTATTTTTCTTTTAAAAAGAAGGTATGGTTTTTAGAGGAAGCCGAAACTCAAATAATGGTCACGGTGGCGGATAAGTCGTTGTCGCCGCATACATATGACAAAAACATTCCCTTTTTTCGTTTAGTAAACGCTTTGAATAAAAAATATTCCTTTTGAATAAACTTAAAATTAAAAGGTCGGTATACATCGTATAAAAGGAAGTTGTGTATAAAACAAAATATGCCTCAATGAAAGGAGATTGAGACGAAGTCCCATACGAAGACAGTATCCTTGGATTATCGATAAACCAGTTACATAATTATGTGTGAAAAAGAAATACATGAAATATAAGTGGGTATTAGGTGTAAAAAAATCAGAGGACATTCACACATAATCATAGAATGACATATTCATGGTGTACAATTTTATCCCAAAGAATCAAAATTGGGTTAAGAAGTTCCCTTGCAAAAAATCGACAACCTAACGGCATCACTTCAAAATTCAGAAAAAGAGTTGATGAGAGATAAAAAGGGTATCTCATCACTTGGACATAAAATTTACATAAATAAGGATATATAAGAAGATATCCCAACATAATATTATGTGAATTAAAATACATAACAAAATAAGTCTTTTAAAAAGAGGAGGGTGAAAGGTTCCTTTACCGACATGGGTATCTTTCGAGACATGCACCCCGTCAAAGAAGGACAATACAACATTGATGTAAATACTCATGAATGAATGTATATTACACAATGTGTAAAATAATGGGCAGTACATACACCACTCAAAGGAAATTATGGAAAATGTAGCATAAATCTCACGGGAATAAAAGTGAGATGAAAAATCCTTTACGAAAACCCGGCAGCCTAACGACGCCACTTAAAACTTCCAAAATAGATTGATGAGAGAAAATAGGGTCTATCATCAAATTAACATAAAGTTTAAAGAAATATGAATATAAAATAACATCCCAAAACATAACAAATAGGATCTTAAAAGAAGTGACATAAAGGAGTGTACTTAAAAAGAAAGAGAGAGGTTAGATCTCTTACGAAAATTCGGAAGCCTAACGGCGCCACTCAAAACATCCAAAATGGATTGATGAGAGAGAATACGGTCTCTCATTATATTAAAATAAAAATTATAGTAAGATTAATATAAAATAACATCCCAATAACAAGAAATATGAGGTTCAAAAGGATTGAAATAAAAGAGTGTACTTAAAAAGAAATAGAGGAGTAGGATCCCTTACCTCAAGTCCGACATGTCTTGTTCGTTTGTTTATATTCCTGAATAATAAACTTTGGTCAATTTATAATTGCCTAAAGACCTCCGTTAAATATTTTTATTCAGTTCATATCACATATTATAATGTTATAATAATTTTTTAATAATTTTTGTTCATATCAGACGTTTTTGTTGATGTTTGGTACATGAGTCAAAAATGAACTTATTTGAAAAATGATTGTCCATGTAGTTATAAGTAAATAATTTCCAGAATAGTATTAATGATTGAAATATCATATATATCCAGTACAGATTCATTTCATACAATTTCATATCATTTGGAGATAAAAAATGAAAAGCACCGTTCATGGAGACGGTAGGCTGTACGTACGCATGAATGCTACTTTCATTTTTTCTTTGTCATATTAATGGAATTAAAAATAAATGATATATATATATAATAATTAAATTATAATATATATTTTATATAGGTCACATATGTTCATTAATTTCATTCTTTATACATTCCATGTATTGCATGTACGAGTCACATCACTTGAGGGGCGGTAGTCCGCACTTTCTCATATGAAATTATCGCATTTACACAACATGAAAATAATAAAGGTATGTTTTAAATATAAAATAAAGAATCATATAGTAAACATAAATACCATATATATCATATATAGAATACAGTGAAATCCTAATGGCCACCTTTAAAGGTGTTAAAAGAATATTGAACAATCATCGTATCGTGAGGCAGAAAATCTCCAACTACAGAAACAGTATGTTCATTAACCATTAGACAAAGGTGTGTGTATGTGTAGCTCGAATCCTTCTTATAAAAACATCCTAGTATATTTAATATACTGGATTTGGTAGAAAAGAAATTAATAAAAAAAGTTTAGCGGGTTGGAGAAGCTAAATAAAACAAATGGACACAAGTGAAGACATTACCTTAAAATCGGGTAACTCCCTTTGGTTTGAGCTCAAAGGCTTCCTTGGGAAGACTTCTGCCCAAAGTGAGGCTTCAAGGAGTTAGAGAGGGATATGGAGAGACAAAATGGGCAGGGTTTGGCCGAGCCAAAGGCTTTGGAAGTGTGGATAAGGAGGTAGAGGTGGGGGTCTTTTATAAGAGGAGAGGAGGGGCACCCTTGGAAAGTAATGAAATGTTCCTTTATTTTAAAATGTGTTTCAGATTTAAAAGGTCCCTCATTGATGTAATTATAGTCTATGGTGATAAGGGATCGAACTATACCCATCCAATAGGTTTTGGACATGTGTAGGTCATATATTTTACATTATCTTTTATTTTTATTTAAATCCTTTATTAATGAGGTAATCGCAGCATCATCATGATGTCATAAATAATTTAATATATTTAATGTCTAAAAATTATAAAAAAAATTATCATGATGTATGAAATATTTTTATCTTTCTGATGAATATTTATAGTCAAAATTCTGACTTGTATAACCCCATGTACAAATTGTTTTAGTAAAACATCTCATGTTTGTGTCATTTTTACATTAACATTAAATAAAAAGTTATTTATGTCATTTCCCAACCAAAGTGGCTCCATGGGGTCCCCAAGTTGACCCATGGGTTTTATTGGTCGGACATGACACATCCAATGAGGGTAGAACATCTTTCAAGCTCATCTCATATTATTAAAACATTATTTTTACCTTAAACTACACTAATTACCTCTAATCGCGATTAAAAACATAAAAGTTACTATTCACCAAAAAATTATTTTAATCCCATTCAACCACATTTTACATCGTAATGACAACCATGTAAGTATGATTTTTGAAATTCAAAACATAGAGGTGGAAAAATTTCATTTAAATGGAAAATCAGTTTTTATAAGTACCACTTAGTGGTTTCACTATTCATCAAAAATTGAAGTTTTTCAGAAAAATACCAAAACTTCACCCTAAGCTATATTTGATATTCCGAATTCAAAAATGATGTCTATTTTACAAAATTCAAAACATATTAGTTGCATTAATTAATTTAATAATTAATTCCCACTGTCAGAGCAAATAGCGTGTTTTTATGAAACAATAAGTATCAAAAGATTGACACTAGTTTAAGTCCAATTTCAAAGTGAAATTAATTCCAATGACCACTATTGGATTAAATAGTAAAAATATATTCTAATTTCACTTTAAAACCAATTAAAAAGATAATCAAATCATATAAATAAATTAGATTAAAAAGTGGTTTTGAATTAAAATACAACATTTTTCACTATTCATTAAAAAATGAAATTTATCGAAAAGATTCCAAAAATTTACACAAAGTAAATTTTGATATCCCGATTCTAAATAAGAATTTTATTTTGTCAAATATAACACATAAAATTGTCAAAAATTGGATTTAAAAGAGTGTTGCCTTCAAAAGGCGGTTAATCGACCTTTTAAAGAATATTAGAATGTCTATACTTAAAATTGGATTCATTCGCATTTTTAATCCTTTAACATTTATTGTAAAGAGTAAAAAATATTTGACAAACATATATAATCATTTTGTAGTTAGTTCTGTTCATTTCCGCCATTACAATAGCTAGGTGTTAACTACTATTTAAAATAATATTATTTTATTATTAGAGTGCAACGTAAGATTCCCAAGAAACCCGTTGTTGCGTATTGGGTACGCCAACGAGAATAGCATCCCCTTTAAAGTAATATTAATATTTTATTCACAAAAATGGATAAATATATAAATTTCATAATCTTTATTTACCTGTGGTGTTACAATCATCACTTAAACCAGGCCACAATAAAGAAATAATACCCCATTCTGATGACCTAAAACACCTTTTATCCACTATGAGTCATGATACGGTTCTCAACAAACATTATTATGTCTTTATACCACCAATTGTGGGTTCTCAAGGAAGATATTCTGATTATGTAATTCTGATGTCATTGTGGACAAAATTTTTTCCTACCGATTCTATTTAGTGGAAAAAAACCTTCCTCTATAATTATGTCTCCTAGGAACCAGATATTCAATCCATACACAATACCATTTGTGGTTTTATTCATTGATGACATACTCATATAATCTGTTTCATAGGAGGATCATGAAATTTAATTTAGGATCATCCTATACATTCATTGGTAGAACCCACATTATAGTAATCTATCGATGTTTTAAATATGGATCCACATTGTTACTATTCTGAAAAATATCATTTTTGAGTATGTATATGTTTTTTACACAATAAATATTGATATATTGATGTCATAGGATCCAACCAAGAATGTTTCATAGGTGTATAGTTGTCTTGTCTTGGAAGGGTAATACTGGAGGCTAATGGTGGACTTATCCAATATTACATTCCAATTAACATCCTTGAAAATAACATGAAGTGGTTTACCGAGACTTAAAAATTCTATGTATACATTGATAATTTGAGGCATACTATAACTACTACTCATGTTTTGAGACTAATGAAAAAGGTAATGGAGTATGTAGTGTCCTTCAATTCCACAAGATTCAGGAAGCAACATGCATTGATACAGAGGATGGTAGTGATCACATATGGTCATGGTATTTGAGCCCACCTGATAAGAACTAGGTGGCTCATAACCTAATGTTGGAAAATGTATTATTCTGACTAAGGATTTGGAGGAACTATATTTTGGGATAGAACATTGTTATTTACTCAAACCATTAGTGTCCCAGGAATATCATCATGTAGAGCGATCTAAACATGAGATAGATACACTGGTTAGAGTTCATTTATGTCTATAAATTTATGATTTTATATATTTGTAGAAAGAGAAATGTTGTGGTTGATTCCCTTAGTATGATGTGTCGTTCTCATAGAATGGAGGAGGTGTTTGTGAATTTGTATACATTTGAAGATGACACTAGTATATGATATGGGAGGATCTTATCGTCAATGTATGGTGTTGATTCCACTATTTTACTAATCTGTGAAGGGGGTTTAGTTAGGATACATCGACTTTGAGGTCTTATGTGACCAGATGTCCTCAGAAGATTCAATAGATAGATTCTATGAATGATGGAATCACAACATCCTTTCATAGGGATAGACACTAGTTCCATTTATATTGGGATAAAAGATGATGAGGTATTTTAAAACATCACCATTGGTAATACAAAATGATGTAGAGAATATGTATAGAAACATTTATAGAAAATTTTGGTTGGCTGAAATAAGTTAGAGGCTTGATGAGTTCATCTCTCGGTGTCTCACATGTAAACTTGTGAAGGTTGGGCATTAGGTTCTAGCTGGTTGTTGAAACCTCTAGATATCCCAGAGTGGAAGTGGGATAGAATTAACATTTACTTTGTGGAAAGACATCTAAATATAGTGGATTCCATTATTCTATCTTGCTGATTCCTGGAAAAAAAATTAATTCAGTGATCCTCTTGCGGTTAGGAAGTAGAGTTCATTGGAGTGTTTTTTGGGAGATGTATATATGAGAGATCATCTTCCTACATGGATTTACCTTGATTATTGTCTCCAAATATGATGAGTGGTTCACATAACGATTGTGGAGAGTATTTCATAAGGAATTAAGGAACTATTTGTGGATGATTATAGCTTTCCACTCCATGATGAATGGGAATACAAAGAGCACTATCCTGGTGTTTTATGATATGTTGGGGTCTTCTGTGTAAGACTTATTCTAATGCATGGAGGATAAATTAAATTTGGATGGGTTTTCTAATAATAATACCTATCACTCTACAATTTTCAAGTATCATTTTTAGATCTCGAATGGTATAACCCTCATGTCACCCTTGTGTCAGATTGAGATTAGTGATGAATCCCTGGTTATGACATATATGTTTTGGAAAATGATGGAGAATTTACAAGTGATAGATGAGTGGATGACGATGAACTAGAAATGATAGAAATATTATGAAAATCAATATCATTGGCACACAGATCTTGATTAAAAATACCATGTTTTCCTAAGAGTCTCACAATAATGTGGATTATAGATATTTAATGAGGGAGGCAGGATATCCTCACGATTTTTCAAGAAATTCAAGATCAAGTACATAGTTTGAGAGGTTTTCGAAAACCAAGCCTTACCCCCACAGTTGGAGTGGGTACATGATAACTTCCTTGTGTCGCATCTGTGGTGAGACTTCTATGATCCTATACATGTCATTGATTAGGGAGAGCTGAATATTGAGGACAGATCCACCTTAATAGGTTACCAAGAGGTGATTGAGAATCCACATGAGATGAACCTTTTTGGAAGGAACATTCCCTTGGTTCATGTGTTGTGGTATAATGGGATCATTTAGGAGAGTTCTTGGGAAAGGGATAGCTAGTTGTGGGCCTAATATCACCACTATTTTTAGTTTTTTCTATTCGTGGATGAAAACATTTGGAGGTAATAATTTAGAAAGAATATTTTTTCCTTTTAAGACATTTAAACTTAAAAATAAATATTTTCAAACATAAGAACTAATATGGAATAAGATTTCATATCCTGGTGGTCACAGAATTGATATTTTAAAAATATTAAATGGATTAATATCATGCATGTTTAGTTTTTAAGAAATAATGAAATATATCATTAGGGATGTTTTGGATCTGAAATCTAATACCACAGTTGAATCTAGATCATAGGGTTTACCCTAGTGCTATACTAAGGTAGTTTGATGTTGAATTTTAGATTGAGGTATCCATTGGAGAGTGTTTTTAATTAAAATAAATACCTAAATTTTTTAATGTTTTGTTGAACAAAAAAATCATGTCCCCTATAAATACCTTCGTGTGATTATTATACATTATTTATCCACATAAAAATTTTGACATCTATGATGATGAGGAGATAATTTTTCATTGGAAAATCATCATCAAATGAAAAATTATGACCATATCAAGGTAAATTGAGGGATAGTGAATTCTAAGGATCCTTTCCATTGCTATAAAATGCATTCATCCCAAACTATGGATCTATAATTGATGTTGGTGTTGTAAATTGTAGTTTCCACCCTTTAATATATTATTGATCAGGGGTATTTGATTATCTTTTTATGATTCTAAATATTCCCTCCCTTCTCATGATACCAATATCAAAATAATTTTTTTGAATTTATTGTCTCGTATTCCATGATCTCACATTAGATTCCCAAAATTGTCAAAGTTGGCTGAAAATATATTGAAAAATATTTTTATACCCCTTATTATTTTGATTTTTCCCCATCATTCATCAGGTTCTTTGTTTTCTGACTACGAAGTCATAGTATGACTTTGTCATAGCAGGTTTGGGAAATATCAAACTCACAGATTTGTTGTGATAGTGGGAATGCGAATTGGGTTAGTGATCTTCATATGGATTGAGATTTGATCAAAGATTAATGAAATAATACCCATGGATCTAGGATAAAGGACCAAGAAGAATCAACTGGTTAGTGACTCATGTTGTTTTAAACTATGAGGGGATCACATGATTAGGATTATTGGAAACAATATGGAAAAAATTGATGTAGGGAGGCTTCCCCCACCAATTTTCAGTGGTCAACTAGTAAAAATTATGGAAGTAGCCACCGATCTATAAGTATGGTGGATGATCTTGTATTTTGGGAAAATAATGACTATATGGATTGTACTGGGACAGACACACATCATGCAGTCACCCAACTTCATTGAATAGGGTTTTAGGAAATAGATCAAGATTATAGATCCAGTGGTTCGGAAACATGCCGTGTGACCCTCCTTGGTTAGATAGATCATTTTCCAGCTACACACACAGAAGACCCTATCTGAGAGTATATGTTGTGTACTCTGGAAGTACACGACCATGTGTTAGTACCCATCAATGGTCTGGTACATGACCAGCTACCTGACATGCCCAAACAAACATAGGCATGCACAGGAGCACAAGAGCAGGCCGCGAGTGGCTGATACATGTCATGTCGGTCATGTACATGTCATTTCTAGTGACATGGAAACCAATCCATGTCTATAAGATAACAAATACAAAGCGGGGAGGTGCCACATGTTTTGTGGATACCACATAGATCGTGTACTACCTTTTCTAAAAACATCTACCACATCTACCTCTTTTTTACATCAATTTTGGAATGTGAGTATCCTATCATGAATATTTTTTCAGGTAGAACACTATGGTAAATTTATTGCAATATTTATAGACACTATGTGGAATTTTTTGAGCATGGTACTTCTTTACGTGATTCTCAATTATGGAAGTGATCATACAAGGTCATCATATAGTCAGATAGAGAAGAAATACACTATCAAATCTGGCTTGAGGTCCTATATCAATGAAGGAGGGGTTCCCCTATTGCACTAGGTTTTAGGTCCCCCAAATTCGTTGTTAAGATAGATATGGTACTCTCATGTCACATAATGTAGTGGGTTAACTATTCAGAGACACAATAATACCATATCTCCCAAGGGCGCAGGTCCTCAATACATATTTTCTAGATATAGTGGGTACTCTGCCATGGCATCCGGGTGTGGGTCCTCTATCCATGGAGATGTTACTGCCCTATCTCCCTATGAAATGGGTACTCTATAATCATTTTTTACATAGATATTGTACAACCCTATCTCACTATGGTGTGGGTCCTCTTTCTATGGTGAAGTTACTCCCCTTTATCACATGGGTTCTAGTCAACCATACCCACTTCTTAGATAGTGACAGTACTCTCTTATACCAGGTAAGGTTTCAATATCTATAGTGATGGTTCTCCCCCATTTTTCTAGGTTTTGGGTAATTATTAGAGGTTGGTATATAAAAACCCTACCTAGATGTTGTTAATTTATCTATGGGGATAGTACTCCCCTATCACACTTGCGAGTGGGTCCCCCATATTCTATACATAGGTATTGGGATGGTAATTTCCTACATGGGAAAGGGTGATGTATCTACTGAATGGAATTCCCCTGGTTGTACTAAGGATTCACTCCACTACATTTATGATATTACAATCCCTTGAGCTACCGAGTAGTGGTGAGGTGTGTTGTCTCCTCGGGACTTCTGTAGACAGACATGCGAGATGATAGGCATCGATGATGGATCTTTGGAATAACAAGTACACTAATATTTCATGTTTTTGTGATATTAAGACCCCCTTTCTCTCTTATTAGGGAATCTTCTTGGGTATATCTATATATTTTGTTAGGATTCAATTTCCACTTGATTTTTTTCGAGAGGAATACATTTATTTTGTCTTTTATTTCTCACTTTATAGATTTTAGGTCATCCTACTACGTATGTATATACAGACCCATACATGATATTTTCTGTCACATTTCATGTCTTATAAAGATGACATTAAAATCAGTGATTATTTCTAAAGAGGATAGGTATACTCATGTGAATTACACATGTACGGTGGTCGTGCATGGATATTAAGAGCCATGACATCATAGCTATTATCTTTTATTGTTATTTTCATGTTATTATAACTTCTTTATGTGGGTTTATATTTTTTCATTACATATTAGATTTCATGGTTGCACTATTTTTTATTCCAAAGAGGTTATTACAGAAATTGTTTTTACTCTATCCGATTTTATCTTTAATTATTATTCCTCTGCATTTCTTCTTAGTGATTTTTGGGTGCAGGAATATAGTTACTTTACAAAAATTCCTCCCATTTTAGTTATTTTGTTTTGTTTTTTTACCAAACCCTATCCTATGTAGACAGGCTTGGTGTTGTGGTGGACCGGTCATCCACTGGCTATGTGGGCCCCAATGGATTGAGTCGTTACACCGTTCTAATGACGATGATTATATATATATATATTTTATCCACATTTCAATGTTTTCATATGTCACTAAAAGGATTGAACCTTCTGGATCATTTCATAAGAAAGATATAGTCCCCAAAAATTTATATCTCTAACTTCATCCAAATATTATAGTATTCTACATCTATTTCCAAATAGAGCCTATTATAATTCTATTTGAATTCCATATTGGAATCTATTATTCTAAAATAATTTTTTTAGTGAAAAATATTTATCATAATACCCTTCATAATCTATCTATTTAGATCTTAGAATATATTTTTTTGAATGATCCTCTAAAATTGGTCGTCAATTTGATAATGATTAACTATACTGATGTTCAACTATTTATGCAGTTCTTGTTGAAGAAATCGATATTTTTATGTGAACACACCACAACCCTACTATAAAAAATTTCTTTAGATTTCTTAAGGATCCCCGTTAATAAATTCTTGTTTTATTATTCCATTTCAATAAAGATATGGGTAATGGTTACATCAACCTCTTTATAATTTAATATTTTTCCTTAATTTATGGGTAGAAAAAGAATTAAGATAGATAATCCCTAATATCCCTATTCTAATTTTACTACAAAAAATGATGGATATTATATATATACATCTTTCTTCTTCCTTGATGAATATAGATTGATGATATTTGTAAATCATCCAAAATATCCTTCTTCTACCCTAGTATGGATGGGACACACATCCAGGCCCCAAATTTCATAAATCCAACATTTTGAAAGTTTATATTTGGGATATTTACCACATTTGTTAGCTCCATATATTACTTATGTGCTTATCATGTCTTCTCATAGATTGACCGTTGAGAATAAATTTGGGCAAGATAATATTTTACCATTTCCTTCTAATTTTTATATCAATACTTTTTATATCTATAAATATTAGGTCTCATTCAATATTATTCATAGAAAATCTAGTATGAACATTTCAACTATGAGGAGTATCTAGATTTTTTCCGCATATTATTAATTTATTGTGGATTCATATTAATAAAATAACACTAACCAGATACATTAAAAAAATAACATATTCTATGTTGATATACAATTTATTCTTTAATTAATGTTATATATTATTCACTGATCCAAATAAATATAAAGCTACAAATCAATAATAAAAAAATTACAACTTCTAACTCTATATCATGGATCAGGTAATATTTCTCATGGGTCATTAATTAATGTAATTTATAATATATTTTATTATCATTTTATATTAGTATTCATCTCAATCCATTATTGTAAGCATCAACATATATCTCCAACAATTATTCACAACAAGATAGTTTGTCTACATGTATATTAACCAACAATTTATTTAGATATTCAAAGTAATATTTATATTTCACTTTTAACAAAATTGTCACCATCGATCAAGTAAACATAATTAATGTATTTCTAGATCATACGAAATGTTTCACAATGCGAGGGTAGTATCCAGATAATATATCATCTCAATATCAAATTTTGATATATGAAATTTTCTCATCACCTTTGTCTTTGAAGGATCCATATATGTTACATCAATTTGAATTAAATTTACTATGAATTAAAATTTATGTATTCATAATTCACAAATAAAGAATAAGATATATACATTCTCATATCATAGGGTTTTAAAATAATTCATCAAATTATCTTCAAGTAACACCCTCAGTTTTTATGATAATTTCAAAACTAATTTCCTTCATATATTTTTTATATACAATATTGAGTTTATCTTAATGATGATATACTATTAAAATATTACTTTCAATGTGACAGTTATTGTCTTTACATTGGATTAGTATGTCGGAATAAGACTAAATAAATTATAAAAAAAATATTTTTTACATATGTATAAAATAAATTCATTAGTATCTGTTTTGATATAAATGAAAATAGAAACATTTCAAGGTAAAGATGATGCATTTTTTGAAAAACTAATTTATTGTACAGAATGCATTTTTATATTTATAAATTAAATGTATCTCTATTTTTTAATGGTTTTAATGATATTTTTTGACAATATATTCAATTAAATATTTTGAAATTCATTTAAAAGTTTTTCCATCGAATGGAATGATTTAAAACTTTGTATTATTCATAAAAATGTATTGGGAAAAAATAGTTCTTTTTAAAAATATTGACATAAATTTATGAATTGTATAATACAATGTGTTACCCTAGTTAATGTTAAAATAGGTTTATCAGGGAAGGTTTACCTTAAGGAAATTTCTTAATATAACACAAAAAAAAGTTTCTTAACCTTTAAAGGATGAGTTTATTTCGAACTTATCATTCATATATTCAAATATTCATAATTTTGGGTCATTTCACTTGATTAATAATTTATTATGATTTAGTCATTTGAAAAATTCCATGGTTGTCCCAATCCTCCCTTATTAAAGGATACAACTGCTCCTCTCATATTCATAATTCATGAAAATTTTAACTTATCTAGTATCAACACAAATCCATTACTAACATCCCTATCTAATTTCAATATTTCAAGTTTGGATCATAATATTATCATTTCAAGGATAATGTTTTAATCCAAATATTGATTCTCAATGATGACGTATAACCCTTAATCGGCTACTTTTAAATTTATTTCTTCTTCTAATTACTAAAAAAATATGATATCAATTAAAATATAGTTAATTTAGAATATAAAATATAATTAATTATAATTAGAATTACATGGAGCCATTTCTCACTAATATTCAATAAAATGGGAAATGAAATCATCCCTCGTGCATATGTGTGGACTACCACTTCAATGTAGAAATTTGATTCGTTATCAATCACCATCATTAATGGTTTTATATTATGATATATTTTTTCATATATATTTTATTTATGAAATAATTATAATTTTTTAATTATAATGTATTATCTACCATTATAAATTTTTACAAATTAGATAATTGTAACACCAATCATGCTTTTGTGTGGATTACAATCTCCAAGCAGTGATGTGAATCACTTTTCATTGCCAATTTTTATGAATAATATTTTAATTGTATATAGTTAATTAATATTATATTAATCTAATCGTTAATATTCTATTGATTATTAAATAATGACCATGGTTCATGTACTAGAACTATCAAACTGAAATATGCTTGGGAAACAGAAAATTTTTAACCTGAATGTTCATTTTAATGAATAAATTATAAATAAAAAAGATAATTAAGAATTATAAAAAAATGATAGAAAGTGAGTTTAGTTATAATATATCTCTATAATAAATTCATAAAAATATATATTATTATATATTATTTTTTATTTCCTAAGAAGAAAAATATAACTTTAACTTTGGGGTTTATGGTACAATCTGATTTCATTACAACATTGTTTTAGCTAAATTTTCATTTGAAGGATATTATATGGATCATATCCTTTAAGAGACATAAATTTTTTTATTCTCAAATTATTTATGTATTTCAAATGTATCAGCACCATTATACTATTTTGTTACAAAAAATGATAAAAAAAATTAAAATAAAATCCAACCTTATTTCCTCTTTTGTGAATGGTATTTTCAGCCTTTTTTGTACTCTATAAAAAATGTTTTAAAAAATTATTACCAATAAGGAATATTTAAAATTTTTATTTTCACTACATTTTATATTTTATATAATTTTTTAAAAAGAAATTATTCCAAAAAAAATCTGAATAATTGATTTTTTACTTTTTATATAAGTGTCAAAGGAGTATATTTTTAATGTATACATCATGATTATCATTTAATAGGGTCAGGACCATTTATTTCTTTGAGTCATTCGTTATTAATTTACTTCTTTATTTTTAATTAAATTTATTTTCCTAATACACTTGGCATTTTTATTTACAATGATTATAAAATGAAATGATATTTTTCCCATGTTATCAAAGAAAGGTTTGAATGTTCTCGGAAATATTAGTTTCATCTATGTTAACATCCTTTAAGGAATGTTATGATCCACTCAGGATATTATCTTATCAAATTATCCACATGTTTTCACTAAATATATATTAATGTTGATGATTTTATGACAATCATTTCTCTCCCACATGTCAATTATTTTATGATGAAACCCTTAGTAAATTTGTCTCTATTAGACTTATTATGAAATATTAAATTTATGAAATGTTTATAAATCCCATTTATATTCCATTCATTATCCTATTATGATATTATGAACTTTTTATCAACCATATTTTCATTCCATGGAGTTATGATAGATGATATGATGAATGTTTTATGTTATTATGGGACACAAATATATAGTTTCCATTATTTCATGGGTGGGATTGGAATTATATATTCCTATAATTAATTGAGTATATATGGGTATTCGATATGGTAATAAAGACTCTAATGGGGAGTGTACCCATATTGGTAAGCTACTCGATCCAATATGATAGTCTGTTGAGTAAACCATGACAACATAAATAATGGATTGGGGAGTGGTCCCAAAAAAATATGATAGTTTTTGCAGTGAAACAAGAGAAAGGAAATGGTTTCGTATGTTTATGTGTATTCCACAAACATATGAATTAGGGTTATGATATGTTATCATGGATCATGATTAATTATTAATGATTCCTCACACATAAAATCTATGACTTTTTCATGAAAAAATTGTATGTCTTTGTTTTTTATTAATGATCATTGAATGATTATCTATGAATATTGTAAGGTATGAATATGTTCTCATACCGATATGCTTTTTAGATTCTCACTTATGATAATTTATTAATATCTGTTATGTTTACGTTTATTTATCCTTTAGTCTCACCATTTTTTTTGTTTTGTTTACAATGATTTTGAAGATGGATTTTAGTAGGTTATGTCTGAGAAGTGTACTATTTGAGAATAACTATGTGGGAGATGTTGAAGGTCATTCATGATATAAAATTATTATGTATTTAGTCTCTAATGACTATAAATATTTACAGTTTCAAGGTTTTTATTATTATAATATGTGTTGAATATCATGAAAAAACATACGTAATATAAATGTATGAGTTTATTATGTCACCTCAGTTGGTATCAGAGTAGGGATTACTTAATATTGATAAATTAGGACTATTGAATGTTTTTTGAATCAATAGGGTTATGTTTAATAAAGGGCCAGATAATTAATATTTAGTAAAGTTCAGCTTTTTTAGTTTTCAATGAAAATGAATCAGAATGTAGATACTATAAATTGGGTGCATTTTTGAAACATAAAAACCAAGGGGTAACAACTATTAATGGGTTGGATTGATTGTTAACTAGATCATCAGAAGTTCAAGATGAGTATTATTAAGACTACATACTATAAAAAGGTTCATGGGGTATATGTTTAGGTTCATTCAAATTATCATTATGAACTATTATAAAGGATTTGATAAGATGATGAACATGGATGAACTAGATGTAACTAAAGGCTTAATATATTGATAATATTTTTTTATGATTTAGACATCAAAGGAATGATTTTTCATGATTATATTATTTCTCACTTTGATGTATGATGATCAGGTGATCAATTTCTATATTTTAAGGGAATAAAGATAGATATGAAGTTCAAGTGGTTATTGAAATTATAAAATATTAAGTTATCCTTTTTTTATCATAGTCATATGATATACTTAATAAAATGAACATTCTATAGGAATGATAATTAATATCCACAAAAAATATATTCTGTGCTAATAGTGGGAAATACTAATGATATGATGATCACATCTATACTCTATAAATTATCGCTAATAGATGTTTAGGGGATTTAACTTCATTCTAGTATAATAATTGTCCCTTTAGTTAATTTTGGTTTGATTATCAACATGGAATGGCTTGATTTATATTAATCCAATCTATATATTGGAGGATGGTTATTATCATTTAATAATTGGAATCATCTTATAATAAATTTTTAGTATGTGGGTGAATATGAACTTTAAATGAAAGTTACATTAGTTGTATGGGTATTACATTCTCTAAATGAGGGGTATTTATCAGAAATGTTTGGTTAGAAAACCAAAATCATAAATATTCTAGTTTCTTGGGATTATGATAATTTATTTCAAATGGATACTGTGATTCTTCCCTCGAATTAGGGTGTTGAGTTTTCAATAAAAATGTGTCAAATTGCTACACATATTTTAAAAACCCCATTTAGAATGTACTTATTTGAGTTATATGAATTAGATAATAAACTCAATGGGAATATTGATAAGGAATTACTAGGTCCCAGGGCATAACCAATAGGTGAACCAATTTTTTTTTGTTAAAAATGAATATAGTTAAATACAAATGTTTATTTAGTATCAACTACATATCAATATCACTTTCAAGAACAAGTATCATGTACCCAATGTCGGTATTTTGTTTCACCAATTATGAGGAGATTAGTATTCTTACAAGATTGACCATTGATATAGATATCATCAATTGAGGTTGAAGATGGGGGATATACTAAATACATACATTCATATGAGGTCTAATTTTTATAAATTTTTTACTGATTCAATTTGGAATTATTGATTCTCGTGTTATTTTCATTGATTAAATGAAAATTGTATTTATAGATTACCTTCATATTTTTTTGGTGGGATTTATATATGTTATTCTTATATATCATTTGATCAATAAGGATTAAAAATAACATTTTTGAGATTTTCCAAAGACCCTAAATCAGGGGATGTTATTTGTTAAATTTAACATATGTTAATTTTTTCTACAAAAAGTCACATTAAGGGGTTATATAAGCCCATGTGATGGTATATTAGTGGATCCTTTATAGTTGGTTGAAATTTAACAATATCCCAGAACAACCATGACATATATCATCCATAGTTAACATGATTATTCATGATATTAAATATCCTTTTTGAGATATTTATCATGGATATATAATCTAACAATCATGATTTCTAGAAAGGGTTCTGTTTTCCTTTATATACATGACGGTGAGTATAATTTCAAGGTGATGAAAAGATCGTTTCATAGTGAACCCATACATCTTCTACCCTATAATGGATATTTTTTAAAACATTAATGATGGATTAAATAATTGACTAATATGTGTTCTCATGTAGAATGATATTGTGATATATTATACTTAATGGTTATTTAAAATTCATAATTAAAATTACCTGACCGTTGATTTTGAGTAGGCAGTAGTATTTTTTTCAATGAAAATATAGATGAATTATCATTATAGTGAATACTTTGATATATATGTTGATCATAATATCATTAATTATATATTCAAGAAGAACTAGTTGAATATGCTTATAGGGTTATTTACTAGTTTATGAAATATTATAAATGCTCAATACACTACCAACATGGGATGGAAAAAAGGGTAGATGATGACCTATGTCGAAAAGATCATGTCACTATTTTACAAAAGAGGACAAAAAGTGATAAAAAAAATTTAATGCCATTCCAAAATATGTGTCATGATCTATTGAGAAAAAGGGGAATACATTGTCATTCTCAAATGAATGATCAATAATCCATCCATTTTTTTGATTAAAGTGGTGTAAAAAAGTATATGGAACTATAGTAGGAGGTGGGAAATGTTCCTACATTCAACCAAAATTGTGGTGGAATAGTAAAGGTCAAAAACTAGTAATATGTACTATTAATATCATATTTGAATAAACAGATCTTGGATAAAGCTAATATTTCATCATTATCTATTCATACTAGGAGATTGAATATGTGTGGATATCTGAAAGACTATTTATAGTTAGATAAATGAAAATGGATTTTGTAGAGTATATATATCGATGCTTAGTATGTAAACAATATAAGGTCTAGAGATATGAGTCTAAGAAGATTATATACCCATTCATATACAAGAATTGAAATGCAAAAAAAAATTACCATCATTTCTTCTTTGGACTCCACAAAACATCTAAAAGTCACATTACTATTTTGGATTATAGAGGATCTCCTTAAAAAGTAATTACAAGTAATTTCCATTAAAGGGGGTTTTTATATAAATAAAATTTTCTTAATATACATCAAAGGTGTGGTAAAATATCCTGGAGTACCACATTATATTATGTTTTATCAGGACTAGAGAATTACCTTAATGTTCTTGAGAAGACTTCAACCACATTTTACTATGAACATTAAATTATCACTGCATATCATCCTTAGATAGATAATCATTCTAAGAGGACCATTCAAAACATAGATTATATAATAATATCTTATTCTCAATTTTCCAAAGTTTTTTGGGATTAAAACCTTCATATATTTTATTTCTCTTATAAATATAGGTTTCAAATAATCTTCCTGATGAGTCTGTATGAATCTCTCTATGAATCGAAGTGCAGAACACCAATGGGCTAAGATGAAGTGGAATAAATATAAAATCGTGACTTTATATAATTGAGGGAATTTTTGAGTAAGTTTGATTCATTTAGTATCACATCATGGAATCTAATTTTTAAATGAATACTAATGTTGAAAATCCTTAGATAGACCTATAATTTAAATTTGTTTAGATATTATTCCTATGAATTTATCTATGGAAAATTGTTTTGACATTGTAATGAATGTAATTTTGACCCTAATATACATTGATCAAGTCAATGTTTTTAATCATATCTGGGTGCCTTCTTATCAGTCAAAACTACCATTAAATCTCTCTCATGTTCATGACGTGTTTCATATATCTCTCCAAAATAATTTCTTATCTGATCCATCACATGTAATCAACACAAATTTCCTTCCACTACTGAATACAATTTCTTATGTGGAACACTTGGTGAAGAGTAGGATCAAAGTGAAAATGTTCTATGAAAAAAAATTACCCGGTCAATGTTTTTTAGTGAGACCGAAAATATGAGGAAGCAATCTTGGAGCACAAAGATGTGAAGATTTATAAAAATTCTCAGTTTCTGGTATCGAAGTGAAAGAATTTATAGTGATAAATTCTTTTAATTGGTTAAAATTCATCCCCTTTATACATTAAGATATATTTAAATTTAAATTATTTGTAATATTCATTTACACACAACATAGATTTTAAGGAAAGCATGTAATACTATTAATATTTTGTTATTTAGTGTGATAGTTATTGCCTTGTTAATGGATTGATCGTTGTAACAACCCGGGTACTTATAACATAATATTTTTCCAATTATATAATTTAATGGTTATATTCATTATAAATGTGTAATGAAACAACTGGAATTTATAGAAATTAAGGACCTTATACTAATGGAATTGTTACATGACCTTACGATCAATAACATGACAATGAGGAATGGTAATATAGGTAATAAAATATTATATTCACCAATTAACATATAACTAAAGTTTATGTATCCTAAAATGGAATATATGATATATTTATATCAATAAATAAATATATATATATTTTTTCAAAATGATAAATTACGTGTTGGTATTATTTTTACACATAATGTTTTTTTCAAAATTTTATAATTAAAATAATTATTTAAAATAAAATGTATCTTCACAAAATATGTTCATAAATTAATATTTTTTTCTTATGATTATAAGAAAATTTAATGAGACCTTGATTAATTTATCAATGTTTTATTGACATAGTTACAATTTTAAATTTTTGTTTTTTCAAAAAAAAAAGTGTTTTAATTAAAAATTGCATTCCATATATTTAGAAAAAAAATAAAAAATTGAGCTTATTTGTTAACTCAACATGTTGAAAAATCATTAGGGATAATTTCTTTGATTTTTTAAAAGTTGTTGAATTTTTAAGGAATAATAAAATATAGTAATTTGTCATATACACTAAATACATGATTTATTTAGTCATAGATGGTGTATGGATGATGAAACCATATAATCTCAAACAATTCATCATTATAATAATATATTTATTGATAATTATCAAAACAATTTGTATTCTTTATCCAAAATGATAGCCAACTTATTAAAATAATCATAAAACAACCCTCTCCTCCCCTATAAATACCATCCCCCGCCACTTCATATCCTCAAACCTCATAGAATTGTATCTTGTTTAACATCTTCCAAATTCCCTTCCCAATCCACCTCCCCATGTCCCTGGATTTTTGGTCACAGAGAATTGCCAAAACCATGTTCCTTAAGTAGGTTCTCCTTGAGAAGAATTCAAGAGGTACAATCCTTTTTCAATATCATTTAATTTTTTTTAATTTCATTTCTTTTATTATTCCCTACCCTAACCTTATCAAAATGGAACAAAAATATAGTATCTTATATATATTTTATTTTCATCAGTTTTATGGAAAAATTCATCACCAAACTCCTTCTAATCTTTCTTTTATTCTAAAAATAAGTGCAATGTCTCTGATTTGTCAGTTTACCACCATCGGGGATGATGCACTTTCATTTTCTAGTACTGCCATAAAGGATGGTTATAAAATCATTATTATGGTGAAATTATATTTTATTAAACATATTTAATGTTATATAATGTTCTAGAACCATTAAATAAACATTATATTTAATAAAATGATATAAGTTCATCATGGTTGTAAAAACCACAAAAATAAACTAAATCATTTTCATTAATGTTTGTTCTACTAATTCATCCTCATAATAGAAAAAAATGATATTTTTCAAATTTTAAATTTTTGGGACCATATTAATAAAATTTCATTCAATGTCTAGCAATTTTCTTCCATTCTAGAAGAAAATTTATATTAAACCAACCCGAGAAACCATAAAACGAACTCACATGAATCGATGGAAAGAAAAAATATTATTATTAAATGGGGTAAATGATGTTATAATATGGTCTTAAAAGGTAAAATAAAGATTATTGTAGTTCTAAATTATATTAGTAACACTTTTTAAACCATTATACTAAAGTTTTAGACATTATTGAAGTAAGTCGAACCCGATATATATGACTTCTCTTTAAAAATCCCCTTTTAAATTTCCATTTTTACCAAATTCAAATAAAATGTTTTTTATGATGAAAGAATCCTTATGTTATGATTATTTTATAGTTATTGGGAATTTATTATTATAAAGGGTTTTACAGACATCTCCCTTTACTTCATTGGGTATGATTATTTTTGAAGTTGATCATAATCGTTATTCCGAGTATAACTGTAATAGATACACCATAAGGTAGTTGTGAAGGTAACATCATAAGTTATTTGTGAGGGTAAAAATGTAAGGTTTCTATGAGGATTATATGAAATATGGTTGGTATGAGGCTTAAGATATTCTAAAACAAATTCTCAAAGTTACTTTTTTAATTTAATTCATGTTTTTTATGTTTTATAGAATCTCTTGTGTTCAAAAAGTAAGTGTGTAATACTTTAAGGGTTAGAAGTATATCTTCTGAAAATGTTTTCATATGTGGATACGTATTCATTGAACAATGTTTAATTTTACTTTTTTTTCTGTCCCTTAGAAAAACTCTTCTACTAATACCCTGAGTTAAAATGTTTTTCACGGGGATTAAATATGGGTATGAGAAAAGAAGAAGTGAAGCTGAATGTTGTAATGAATTCATGTTTTATTAAAAACATTTGTATTATAGAAGAGTTGGAAAATACTTTATTAGAGTATAATTTTTATTATTTTGGGTTAATATGTTTTAATTATTTCCAAATTCATTAAAAATATACTAGAAATGATCATTGGGAATGTAATATATTGACTTCTATATGAATTTTCTCAATTATGTAGTGTTTATGGCCGAGTCCATATTATTTTTATCAAATCATCATTTAGATAACATAAGGGGTAAGGATGATGTTAATAGAATAAAATAAATGATATTTTACATCCTTGGAGTTGAAATGATATAGAATTTAAAGATTACCATTATTCGTCATCTAGGATATGTCTTTTCTGAATGGTTTTCCATAGATGAAATTGGGAATCTAAAGTAAAAAGGCACTGATAGGATGATATCTTTGGGAATCTACAACCTATAATGGTGGGAATTGGAACCAATAAGTTTGTGATAGTAATGTTTAAGTATAATCTTTCATAAATGGTTGTGGAATCTATGCATAAAAATATCAAGACCTACCATAAAGGAACACGATGGTAGTAAAAAAATTTATAAGGAAGAACCCTCCTTCTTTCAGTGGATCATTTGACCTAGTTACCAGTGAAGTGTTGATTAAATCCCTTTAATAGTTATTTGATGTCATGGGGTGATTAGATAATCAAATGGTAAGTCATTTTATTTACTGTTTTGAAGGTTAAGTTGTCTGATGATGTTCAATGTTCAAGAATATCTGGGCTAGAAAAAAGAGTATTTCCTTGTAATGGGATGAATTTAAGAATATTTTCCTTGAAATTTTATTCCTGTTTTTCTTCAACATAGGATGGAAAAAAAATTACTTGAATTGAAACAAAAGAAGGGATATTCAGTTGCTATGAATGAAATGATATTCATCTAATTGGAATGGTAAGCTCCATATCATATTTGCGATATTAATAGTAAAATCAATCATTTTTACTTAGGATTTATTCCAAGATATAGAATTTATTCAGCCTCCCATGAATTAAAAAGTAATGAGAAACATGTTCTATGTTCTGATAGAGTAGAAATGGTGTTTCCTATTGATCACACATACTTTGAAAATAATAAAATTAAGTGGTCCCAATGTAAATCAATGTGTCAAAATCAATAAAATAATTATAATGGTAAGAAGTTCTAGTCTCCAATTTGTTATAGGTTTGGTAAAAATCATCACGGGGAATACCTTAAAATATCCAAAAAGTGTTTTGGATGTGATAAATTTGGATATTAGCGATGGTATGTTTAATTATAATAATAAAATTTTTATGTGTTCTAATTGTGGTGAGATGGTTCATATTGAAAATTCCTTCCCAAATAAATGTATGGATTATGGAAATAAATCAAATTATAAGAAAAAAAGTGTAGTGAAATTCTTTTTCATTACATTAGAAGATGTTAGGTCATACAATGAAGTGGTATTAGGTACGTTGTTTACTCGTATTTTTCTAAAGTCTTCTTTGATATAGGGCTACACATTCCTTTATTTCTAATAAATCATTGGCTAAATTGGAAACTTCTCCTCAAAAATGAAACAATATATTAAGGTTAAAACACTAGGGGGAAATATTAAGGAATAATGACATTATAAGAATATTTATGTTGTTTTTTGTGGAAATATCTTACCTGAAAACCATGTTGTTCTACCCTTATTAGAGTTTGATGTTATTGTTGTATTGAAATGGATTTTTTTATCATAATAAGTATGATTCTAGAGATAATGAATTTTTTATTAATAGTGTGTTTTAGTTTATATACAATAATTAAACCATACAATTGATAACATATCATGTATCTGAGAAAATTTTAAAATATAGAAATTAAATTAATTTTGATCATATTATTAAAAACAAGGGAACTATTAAGAATAATGATATACCACAGGTAATTGAATACGTTATTGTCTTTACTAGTGAGTTTCTTAATGTTATACCTGATCATGTTGTTGAATTTAAAATTGAATTTGTTCTTGAAGCTAATCTTATTTCAAAACACCCTTATTGAATGGCTCAATTTAAACTTCTAGAATTGAAAAAAATATTTACAAGGATTTCTTTATAATGTTTTCATTCATCCTAGAACAAAACAATAGGGTGATCCTATATTATTGGTAAAAAATAATGAAGTTTCCTAGATTTGAAAGAGATATAGGTTCCATTTGCTAAAGGTGAAGGAAGATGAAATTTTGAAAATAGTGTTTTGAACTAGATATGGGCATTATGAGTTTTTTGTTATGGTGTTTGTTTTGACAAATTCCGCAGTTGAATTTATAGATCTTATTAATATGATATTCCATAATTATTTGGTTAAAATAATTGTTTTTTATTAGGATATTTTGTTATTTTCAAATTCTATGATAATCATGAATACGACTTAAGGATTTTTTTGAAAACTCTCATTGAAAATAATTTATACACGAAATATAGAGAATGTGATTTTTTTCAATAGATTTCATTTTGTGGGAACATTGTAAATTAGGATTTCATAATATTTGATCCTACCAAAACAAAATAGGTTTACGAATCGCCAAGTAATAGATATTTTTCTATGATTTGCAGATTTCTTGGATTATATTCTATTACTAATGGTTTAATGAAAACATTGCACCATTATCTACCCACTAACTAAGATAACATTAAAAGAGATAAAATGTATTTTGACATAAGACTGTGATGTTTGATTTTAGCGATTGAAGCAAGGATTGGTAAATGCTCCAATAAATGACATGCCTTCTTTAAATGGTTCATTAGTCATATATAGTGGTGATTCTTTAAAAGGACTTCAATTTTTACTAATGTATAATGATCAGGTAATTTAATTTTATTCAAGACAACTAAAGCCTCATATTAAAATTATACCACACATGATTTGGAATTAGATATTATTTTATTCACTTTAAAAATTAAGAGGCCTCATTTATATGAATCCATGTGTGAAATATAAAATGACCATAAAACCTTGGAAGTATATATTAACATCAAAGGAATTGAACATGATTCATAGAAGAGGGCTTGAATTTATATAGGATTGTGATATCAAGATCAATTACCAAAATAGAAAACCAAACAATGTGGTTGATTCCTTTAGTTGAAAATATCATACTACTTGGGTCATGTTACATTTGGAACATAACCCATTGATTACTATTTGATGAATTTTTTATTGGAAGTTATTGGTTCAAAAAAATCCTCTATTTCGTTTCAGGAGTCAGTGTAGCCATCTCTCTCTAAAAGAATTATAAAATCATATTGGGAATACTGTGAGTTACATAAATATGTAGAATTGGTGAAGAGAGGTAAATTTTTTTGAATTTTATGTTGATAAATATTGATTTATAAGATTTAGAAGGATATTATGTGTGCCTTGTGATTACCATATGAAGAAATAGTTATTAAAAAACTACATAGTTTCCAGTTTCCTATTGATTCTTTCATCACTAAGATTAACAGTGACCTTCAGGAGTATTACAAGTGCAATGGAATAAAAAAAGATATTGCATATTTAACAATCAAATTTCTGATAGGAAAACAGGTTAAAGAATAGAATGAACTACCAAATGGGATATTTAAACCTTTTATAGATCCATAGTGGAAATGGGGAAAAAATTATGCACTTTGTGGTGGGAATATGAATGAAATATCAAGGTAATATTTCGATTTTTGTAATTATTGATTGGATTACTAAATCTTAACCTTTTCATAATATTTGATATAATATTTCATCATACAAGCTTTCTAGATTGTACCTAAAAGATATAGTCAGGATAAATGAAGTTCCTCACTCCCTTTTATCTGATAATGATCCCAGGTTCGCTTCTAAAATTTTTAAATTCTTTTATAAGATGTTGGGAACTGAAATAAATTTCAGCAGAGCCTTTAATCCTCAATATGATTGACAGAGAGAGAAAAAATCAGACCTTTGAAGATAGGTTATGTTCATGATCAATGGATTACCAGAGAATTTGGGACTGAAATCTTTTGTTACTTATATTTTCATATAAGAACTATTTTCATTCGAGTATACACATGGCATATTTTGAGGAATTATAAAGAAAGTGGTGTCAAACTCCCTCATTTTAGGATGAAGTTAGGGAAAGGAAGTTTCTGGGACTAGAATTAGTATAAGAAGTGGATGAGAGTGTGAAGGTATTCCAGAAATATATAAGGTCATCTTAGTGAAGGTAGAAAAATTATACATATAATTAGAAGGAGTAAACATTCTTTTGAATTAGGTGATCATTCCTTCCTTAAAATATTCCCTTAAAGAAGGATTATGTGTTTTGGTAAGAATTGAAAGCTAATTACATGGTTCAATGGAACTTTTGAAAACCTAGATAATGTCAAACAAGTTTCCAATCTAGTAGTTTTTCCTCTGATGTTATCTCAGGTACACAATTTTTTCATTTTTTGATGTTGTGAAAATATTTTCCAAATTCATCCCATGTTTCGAGACTACAAGTAGTTTAGTTGGAATATGACCTTTCTTATGAGGAAAAATATATTTATATTATTTATCATAGAGTGTAATTATTTTTTAAAAGGTGTTTCACTAGGTTAGGATATCTTGGAGATACCACATGGATGAAGAATGAACATGGGAATTTAAAAATGCAATGAGGGAAAGTTATCCTCACTTGTTTAGTTAGTGAATAAAATTTGTGAGGAAAGAATTTCCGAAAGGAGGGGAGAATTTAACAAACAAGGTACTTATAATATAGTTTTATCATTTGGTAATTTAATATTTAAATTATTTATAAATGTGTAATTAAATAATTAGAATTTATATATATTAAGGAATTCATACCAATGGAATAATAACCTGACCATGGGAATAGTAACATGGCCATTTGGAATAGTAGTCTGGAAAAAAGAATATTCTCCTCAATTATGAAAGTATAAATAAAATTTATGTATCTTAGGAGTAAAAATATGATAAATTTATAACATGGAATATATTAAAAAAAATTCAAAATGATAAATTATGTGATGGTATTTTTTTACAGATATTTTTTTATTTTTTATATTTTTTATTAATAAAAATATTTGAAATCAAATTTATCTTTATAAAATAGATTCATAAATTAATATTTTATTTTATTATGATAATCGTATAGTTTTAGGTGACTATAATTTATTTTTTAATATTTGATAAAATAAGTTATAATTTTAAAATTGGTATTTTTTAATAACTGAGGATTTTAATAAAGAAATAAACTTCTCATATTTAGATAATTGTTTCCAAAAAATTGAGTCAATTTTTTAATTTTTTATTTCATTTTATTTCATTTTATTATTAAAAAATATTTCAATCAATTAATAATTTTTTTATATTATAAAATTTCATTAATATCAATTTTGACACAATTTAATTTTATATTTAAAACATCAATATATAGATAGACTTTAAATATATTATTTTAAAAACATTATTTTAATATAAATTGATCTACAAAATTCTGGTAACATAATAATTCATTAAAATTATGAAAATTTTAATAAATTTTAAAATAATTTATTTTATTTTACTATTTATTGAATATATATTGTGTCAGCATTAAAAAATTATTAAATGTAATTATATAATTACTGAACATTAGAAAAAAATCACATTAATTAAAATAATATCATTATTATAAAAATAAGAATTAATATTCATTCATAATTTTTTTATCCTTATGGGAACACAAAAGTTATAATTAAAATCAAGTGGGTAATATTTTTTCTTTTATTAAATAGTAATTACAGAATAGGTAACATTCTGGGAATAGTGTCACACAAATAAATAAATATAAATCCTATGGTAATAAGGGAATATATACCTTCATCTAATAAAATTAAACATAAAAATCTCTTTTTCTTATCACTTATTTTTAACTTATGTTAACATAATTTACCCTTTTACTGAGTTGGATGATTTTTAAAGTTTTTCTTATTAATTACGACAAAACATTAAGTTGAACATATTAAATAATAGTAATTTTACTAATTAAAAATATGGGTTCCATTTTACTATATTCAATCTCTATAATATTTAGAAATTTATTTTATAATAATCCAGTAATTCTAAACAAAGGGAGAATTTCCATGAAAATGAATTTTTCTTATAGAAAATGCTACATTATTAGCTCTATGACTATAAACCTTCATTATAGAAATTATGATTCATATGAAAATATATATAATATTAATTACATTTAAATATTTCCTTATTGTTGGTTATTTTAATTGATTAAAATGTGTAAACATTATAGACTTGAAAATAGTTTAAGGATTAACGTGTTTTTAAGTACAAAATAAACCTATGCAGAAATCATGAAAATTATTGATTCAAATGAAAATAATTACATTATTATAAACAAATGGTCAATTTATCACTCTAAAATAAAATTAAAAATATAATGGGACTTTCAAATTAATTTATTTAATTAATGTAAATAACAGTATTTGAAAAATCAGAATTTTTTCCACTATTCACTAAAAAATAAATATTTAATTAAAAAATTCCAAAACGTCACAATATGTTAAATTTTTATTCTGATTTTGTAATTTAATATTTTTATAAAATTATTTCTCCTAAATTTCAAGAATTTAATTATAATATTTTCTCAAATAAATCAATAAAACCACTTTTGAAGAAATCCTTTTTTCAAAGAATAAGTGACTATACGTAAATTTGAGTGATAGTTTACTAAAAATTTATCAATAAATTTATATTGAGTAAATACTATATAGAAGTGTCAATGGAATTCATTTTTATTCTATACATCATGATTAGTGTTTACTATGATCATGGCCATTTATTTTTTTGAATCAATCATTATAAGTTCACTTATGTACATTGAATTAAATTTATTCTCCCAATACACATGTAATTTTTAGTTAAAATGGTTAAAAATGAAATAATATTTTTCCCATGTTATCAAAGAAAGGTTTGAATTTTCTTGGAAGTATTATTTTCATCTATGTTAAAATCAGTTAAAAATGTTATGATTCCCTTGGGATATTATCTTATGAATGTATCCATAAAATTTTTCTAAATATATTTTAATGATGATGATTTTAGAATGATTATATGACACTCATGTCTCTACCACATGTGAATTATATTATGATGAAACCCTTTAGAAACATATTTCTATTCGACTTATTATAAAATTCTAAATTTATGAAATATTTATAAATATCATTTTTAGTCCATTCCTTATCCTCGTATGATGTTATGAAATTTTTATGAACTACATTCTCACTACATAGGGATATGTTGGATGGTTTGATGAATGAATCAAGATATTATGGGACACAATTATATAGTATCCATTATGTGATGGGTGGGATTGGAATTATATATTCCAACAATTAATTGAGTAGATATGGGTATTTGATGATAAAATAAGGACTAGAATGGGGTGTGAACCCATATTGTTAAGCTACCCTGTCCAATATGATAGTCTTGTGAGTGAACCATGACTATAGAAATAATGGGTTATGGAGTGTTCCCATATAACTATTATAGTATTGTAGTGAAACAAGAGAAATTAAATGGTTTATATGATTATGTGTATTCCAAAAACATATGAATTAGGATTATGATTTGTTTTCATGGATCATGATTAATTATTAAACATTCTGCACACTTTTAATTTATGACTTTTTATGAAAAAAATATTTTATGTAATGATTTTTTATTAATGGTCATTGAATTATTAGTTATGAATATTGTATGGTTTGAATATTTTCTCATACCCATATACTTTTCAGATTCTATTGATTAATATCTGTTATGTTTATTTTTATTTAGCATTTAGTCTAACCATTTTTCTGGTTTGTTTACCTAGATTTTGATGGTTGATTTTAGTAAGGTTTGTCTTAGAAGTGAACTATTTTAAATGAACTATGTGGGATTTGTTGAAGGACATTCTTGAAATAAAATTATTATGTATCTAGTCTCAACTGACTATAAATATTTATAGTTTTAGAGTTTTTATTTTTATAATAAGTGTTTAATATCACGAAAAACACATGTAATATAAATCTATGAGTTGATTATGTCACCTCAGTTCATATTATAGTAGAGATTAATTATTATTTAGTTATTAGTAATACTCAACACAGTTTGAAACAATGGGGATAAGTATAATAAAGGGCCACATATTGAATATTTAGTAAAGATAAAATTTTGTTGTCTTCCATGAAAATGAATCCAAATGTAGATACTAGAAATTTGGTGATTTTTTGGAAGATAAAAACATAGGGGTAACAACTATTAATGGGTTGGATTGATTGTTAACTAGATCATCACATTTTCAATATGAGTATTACTATAAATACATATTGGGTAAAGGATCATTGGGGACATTTTTAGGTTCATTCAAATTCTCATTACGTAACATAATGAATAATTTCATAAGATGATGAACATGGATGACCTATATGTAACGAAATATTCATATATTTAAAATATTTTTTCATTATATAGACATCCTAGGAATTATTTTTCATGATTATATTATTTCTCACTATGATGTTTGAATATCATGTTATTCATTTTTATTTTTTGAAGGGAATGAAGATAGATATGAAGTTGAAGTTGTCATAGGAATTACCAAATATTAATGTATATTTTTTATCATAGTCATATGATACACTTCATATAATGAACATTCTACAAGATTGATAATTCATATCCAAAGAAAAAAAATTCTATTAGTAAAAATATTAACGGTATGATGATCGTATCTCAACTCTTTAACCTATCTCTAATAGATGTTTATGGGATTTTCTACCTTAAAGTAGTGTAATTGTCCCTGTATTTTACTTTGGTGTGATTCTCAGCATGGAATTTCTTGATTTATATAAATCCAATATAAATTTTTTGAGGAAGGTAATTCTTATTTAATATTTTGAATCATCTTATGATCATTTTTTGGTCTCTGGGTGAATATGAACATCAGATGCAAGTTAAATAAGTTGTATGGGTCTTACATTCTCTTTATTAAGGGTATTTATCAAAAATGGTTTGTGACAAACCCAAAATCAAAAGTATTCTTGTTTCTTGGGATTATGATGATTTCTTTCTAAAGAAAATTTTGATTCTTCCCTCGAATAATGATGTGGAGTTTTCAGTAAAAATTAGACATGATGCTACACATATTTTAAATAACCCATGTAGAATGTACCTATTTTAGTTATATGAATTAAATAATAAACTCAATGGTAATATTGATATGTAATTAATAGGTCATAGTGCATCGCCAAGAGGTACACCTATACTTTTTGTTCAAAATAAAATAGGTCAATACAAATTTTTATTTAGTATCGTGTACATATCAATATCAAAATGAATAACAAGTATCATGTACCCCGTGTTGATAATTTGCTTCACCAATTATGAGTAGATTAATACTTTTACAAGATTTAACATTGACATGGATATCATCAATTGAGGTTGAATAAAGGGGTTATACTAAAGAAAATCATTCTTATGAGGTGTGGGTATTATAAATTTATACTAATTCCATTTGGAATTATCGATTCTCATTATATTTTCATTGATTTAATGAATAGTGTATTTATAGATTAACATCATCTTTTCTTGGTGGGATTTATATATGATATTCTTATATATCATAAGATCAATGAAAATAATAAATAATATTTTTGAAATGTTCTAAAGACCCTACAGCATGAGATGATATATGTTAAATCTACCATTTATTAATTTTTTCTACAAAAAATTACATTTAGGGGTTATATTAGTCCATGTTATGGTGTCTTAGTGGATCCTTTAAAGTTGTTTATTATTTAACAATATCACAGACCAACCACGACATATAGGATCCATAATTAACATGAGTATTCATGATATTACCTATACATTTTGAGATATTTATCATGGGTATCTAAACTAACAATCATGCTTTCTAAAAAGGGTTCATTGTCCTTTTATATAGATGACTGTGAGTAAAATTTCATGGTTCTTAAATGATCGTTACTTAGTGAACTCATACATACCCTACCCTATAGTAGATAGATTTTTTAATCTTTAGGGATGCATTAAATAATTGACTGATTTGTGTTCTCATGTAGAATGATATGGTGATATATTATGCTTCATGATTATTGAAAATTCATAATTAAAATTAACTGATTATTGATCTAGAGTTCGAAGTAGTACGTTTTTCAATGAAAATATAGAAGAATTAATATTATGTTGAACACTTTGATATATATATTGATCATAGTGTCTTTATGTATATATTCTGGAACAACTAGTTGAATATTCTCATAAGGTGATTTTTTTAGTTTATGAAAGATTATAACTGCTCAATACACTACCAACATGGGCTGGAAAATGGGGTAAACAATGATCTGAGTCGAAATGATCATGTCAGTTCTCTGTAAAAGAGGACCGAAACTGGTCCAAATTTATTTCCTTTCCAAAATATGTGTCTTGATATCTTGAGGAAAGGGGGAATACCATGTCATTATCAAATTAATGATCAATCATCAATCCATTTTGGATTAAAGTGTTATAGAATATGTATTTGGAACTATAATAGAAGGTGGGAAATGTTCTTAAGTTCAACCTTGATTTTGATGGAATAGTAATGTTCAAAAACAGTTAATGTGTACCATCAATACCATATTTGAATAAATAGATCTTGGATGAAGCTAATATTTCATCATTATCTATTCATACTAGGAGAATGAATATGTGTGGATATCTAAATAACTATATACAGTTAGATAAATGAAAACAATTATTGTACTGTATATATATCGATGCAAATTATGTAAACTAGATAAGTTCTAAAGATATGAGTCTATGATGATCATGTAACCATTTCTATACAAGAATTGAAATGGAAAACAATTACCATTTGTTTCATCATTGGACTCTCCAAAACATCGAAAATTCAAATTACTATTTGGATTACATTCGATCTCCTTAAAAATTAATTACAAGTAATTTCCATTAGAGGGGGTTTCTCTATAAATAAAATTTTCTTAATATACATAAAAGATGTTGTAAAATACTATAGAGTACCACATTCTATTATGTATTATCTGGAATATAGTATTAACTTGATGTTCTAGAGATGTCTTTAACAACATTTGAATATGAAGATTACATTATCATTGCATATCATCCTCAGATAGATAATCATTCTAAGAGGAACATTCAAACCATAGATGATATACTAAGATCTTATTCCCAATTTTTCAAAGTTTGTAGGGATTAAAACCATCATATTTTTAATTTCTATTATAAATAAAGGTTTCACAGAATGATTCTGATGATTCTATTTGAATCTCTCAATGAATGGAAGTGAAAAACACCAACAGGCTAAGATCAAGTGGAATAAATAAATAAATGTGACTTTAGATAATTAAGGAAATGGTTTAGTAGGTCATATTCATTTAGTACCACATCATGGAATCTCATATTCAGATGAGTACTAATATTGAAAATCAGTAGCTAGACCTGGAATTTAAATTTGTTGAGAAAGTATTCTTATGAATTTATCAATGGAAGATGGTTATGAGATTCAAAATGAATGTAATTTTGGTCCCGGTATATATAGATCCGGTCAATGTTTTTTATCAGGTTGGGATTGTTTATTATCAGTTGAAACTACCATTAAATCTCTTTCAATTTCATGATGTGTTCCATATATCTATCCTAAGGAAGTACATATCTGATCCGTCACATGTAATCAACTCCAATTTCATGCCACAAGAAAATGAAATTTCATATGTGGGACTCCTAGTGGAGAGTAGGATCAATGAGACTCTATTCTATGAAACAAATTCAATAACCTGGTATATGTTTTTTAGTGAAACAAAAATTTGATGAAGCTACATGGGAACCTGAAGCAGTTGGGATTTATAAAATTTCCCAGTTTTTTTGTATCGATGTGAAAGAATTTATTGGGATAAATTCTTACAATTGGATAAAATGCATCTCCCTTATACTTTAATATATATTTAATTTTAAATTATTTGTAATATTCCTTTACACACAACATATATTATAAAGAAATTACATCATAATATTAATATATTATTATTTAATGTGATAGTTATCGCCATGTTGATGGATTGGTGGTTGTAAAAACCCAGTTACTTATAAAATAATATTTTTTCAATTGTATAATTTAATATTTATAGTCATTATAAATGTTTAATTAAACCACTGGAATTTATTGAAATTAAGATATTTATACTGATGGAATTGTTACATGACCTTATGAACAGTAACATGACAATGAGGAATGGTAACATAGAAAACAGAATAGTATAGTCACATATTAATGTATAAATAAAATTTATGTATCCTACAATTCAAAATATGAAATATTTATATCAGGAAATAAATATATATTTTTTCAAAATGATAAATTATGTGTTGGTATTATTGTGACAAATACATTTTTTTCACAATTTTATTATCAAAATAATGATTTAAAAGAAAATTTATCTTCACAAAATAGATTCATAAATTAATATTTTTTTGCCTTATGATTATAAGAAAATTTTATGAGTCCTTGATTAATTTATCAATGTGTTATTAACATAGTTATAACTTTAAAATTTGGATTTTTTTCAAAATATATAATAATTTGAATTAAAAATTACATCTCATATATTTAGAAAATAAATAAAAAATTCTTGGGATTTTATTAATTCTGCATGTTGAAAAATCACTGGGGATAATTTTTAGGATTCATTTGAAATTTTTGAATTTTTTCTAAATAATAAAATATGGTGATTTTCAATATAAACTAAATAAATTCTTTATTGGGTCATCGATGGTGTATGGTTAAAGAAACCATATAATCTCGAACAATTCATAATTATATTAATATATTTAGTGACAATGATCAAAACAATTCATAATCGTTATCCAAAATGATAACCAATTTATTAAAATAATCAAAAAACTACCCTCTCCTACATTATAAATACCACCTCTCGCCACCTCTTCTCCTCACACCTCATAGATTTGTATCTTTTTTAACATCTTCCCAATTCCATTCCCAAGCCACTTTCCCATGTCCATGGATTTCTGTTCTCACAAAATAGCCAAAACCAAGTTCTTTAAAGAGGTTCTGAAGGAGAAGAATTCAAGATGTACAATCCTTTTTCATTTTCATTTATTTTCCTTTTAATTACATTTATTCTCTTATTCGCTCTTCCCCTACCCTTATCCAAATGGAACGAAACAATAGTATCTTATATATTTGGTAATTTTTTTAGTTTTATGAAAAAATTCATCATTAAATTCATTATAATATCCCTTTTATTATAAAAATAATATCATTGTCTTCGATATGTCAATTTTCCACCATCATGGATGATACACGTTCATTTTATGTTAATTCCTTAAATGATTGTTATAAAACCATTATTATGGTGAAATTATATGTTATTAATCATATTAAATGATATATAATGTTCTAGAACCACTACATAAACATTAAATTAAATAAAATTATATAAGCTCATCATGGTTTTAAAAACCAAAAAAATAAACTAAATCATTTTCTGTAATGTTTTTTTCTAATGATTGATCCTTGTAATAGAAAAAAATGATATTTCGAATATTTTAAAATTCTGGGAACATATTAATTCAATTTCATTCAACTTATAGAGTTTTTCATCAATTCTAAAACAAAATTTATAATAAACCAACCATGGAAACCATGAAAGTAACTCACATGAAATGATGGAAATACTAAATATTACTAATAAATGTGTTTAATGATGTTATAATATGGTCATATAAGGAAGAATAAAGATGATTATAGTTCTATAATATATTAATAACACTCTTTAACCCATTATACTGGAGTTTCGGACATGATTGATGTAAGGCAAACCTGATGTAAGGGACTTCTCTTTTAAAAATCATCTTAAATTTCTATTATTACCAAATTTAAATGGAATATTTTTTATGATGAAAGTATCTATATTTTAGGATTATGTTATAGTTATTGGGAGTTTATTATTTTTAATGGTTGGACCTATATCTCCCTCCAATTCATTGGGTATGATTATGTTGGAAGTTGATCGTAATGGTTATTCCAAGTATAACTATTTTAAAGTCAATTTTTTATTATTTTTAGTTAATATATATGAATTATTTACTAATTAAATAATAATATACTTTAAAATATCATTGGGAATGTAATATAGTTAATTGTACATGAATTTACTAGATTGTGTAATTTTTATGGCTGAGTCTATATTTTTTTTATCAAATCATGGTTTAGATAACTTTTGGGGTTTGGATGATGTTAATAGAATAAAATAAATGATATTTACCATATGTTTCAGTTGAAATGATAGAGAATTTAAATATTACCATGATTCTTCATCTATGATATTTCTTTTCAGAATGGTTTTTCATAGAATAAACTGGGAAGAAAAAGTAGGTAAACACCGAGAGGATGATATCTTTGGGAATCAACAACCTAGAATGATGGGAATTGGAACTGATAAGTTTGTGATATTAATGGTTAATATTACTCATGCCATAAATGGTTGGGGCATCCAAGAAATAAAATATCCAAATCTAACATAAAGTAACATGATGATAATAGAAAATTTTATAAGGAAATACCCTCCTAATTAAAGTGGTTTGTTTGACCTAGTTTCAATTTAAGTGTGGATTAAATACCTTTAAGATTTATTTGATTTCATTGGGTTATTAGATAATAAAATGGTAAGTCATGTTATTTACTATTTTGAAGGTGAATTTTTCCAGTGGTGTTCAAGGTAAAAGAGTATCAGGGATAGAAGAAATAGTGATTCCTTAGAATGGGATGAATTTAAGAATGATTTCCTTGAATGTTTTTCCTATGGTAGTTCAACATAGGATTGAAAAAAAATTACATAAATTAAAACAAGAGAAGTAATATCCAATGGATATATATGAATTAATATTAATCCAATTGGAAAGGTAAGATCCAAATATTATTTGGGATATTTTTATTAAAATCAATCATTTTTACATAGGATTTATTCCAGGATACCTAATGTATTTAGCCTCCCATGAATAAAAAAGTAATGAGAAACATGTTTGATCTTATGATACAGTGGAAATTGAGTTTCCTGATGATCACATGTACTTTAAAAACCCTGAAATTAATTAGTTCCAATGTAATGAAATGTGTCATAGTCAATAAATTAATTCTGATGGCAAGAAGGTCCAGTCTCCAATTTTTGGGAGGTTTGGAAAAGAACATCATCTGGAATACCTTAAAATATACAACAGGTGTTTCAGAAGAGGTCTGATTCGATGCATGGGTTGGGATTTCAACGAAAATGTAATTAGTGATGGTATGTTTTATTTGGATAATAAAATTGTGATGTTATTTAACTATGGTCAGATGTTTTGTAATGAAAATTCCTTCTCAAATAATGATATGAATGATGGAAATCATTCAAATTTTAAGAAAAATAGTTCCATGAAATCTTTTTTGATTACTTTAGAGGATTTTAGGCAATCCAATGAAGTGTTATTAGGTATGTTGCCTACTCTTATTTTCCAAATGTCTTTTTTGACACGTGTCTACACATTCCATTATTTCTAAGAAAGTTTCAGAAAAATTGGAAATTTCACCTCATGAAAGGAAAAAAGTTATTATGGTTATAACACCTGGGTAAATATTAAAGACTAATGAAATTATAAGAATATTCATGTTTATTTTTGTTGAAATAGATTACCTGAAAACATTTTTTTCTACCTACAGTAGAGTTTGAAGTTATTATGGGTATAGAATGGATTTTTTTTATCACAATAAGTATGACTGCAGAGATAAAGAAATTTTTTTCCAGAAAGAGTTCCAGTTTGTATACAATAATGAAACCATTCCATTGATAACATTTCATGAAGCTGAGAAACATTAAAAATATGGAAATTAAAGTAATATTGAATATATTATTAAAAACAAGGGAACTATTCAGAATAATGATATACCATAGGTAATTGAAAATGTGAATGTCTTTCCTGATGAGTTTCTCATTTTTATACTTGATCAAGAATTTTAATTTACAATTTAATTTGTTCTTTATGCTAATATAATTTCAAAACACCCTTATAGAATGGCTCAACTTATACTTCTTGAATTGAAAAAATAGTTACAGGAGTTTCTTGGAAATTTTTTCATTCATCCTAGCACTTCAAAACAGGGTGATCCTATAATATTTCTTAAAAATAAATATGGTTCCCAGATTTAAAATAGATATAGGTTCCATCAAATAAAGGTTAAGAAAGATGAAATTTTGAAAATAGTGTTTCTAAATAGATATAGAAATTTTGAGTTTGTTGTTATGGTGTTTTTTAAACAAAATTCCCTAGTTTCATTGATAGATCTTATAAATAGAATATTCCATAATTATTTGGTTAATTGTTTTTCATTTTTGGTGATGATATTTGGTTATTTTCTAATTTTATGAATATCATGAATTCAATTTAATGGTATTGCGGAGAACTCTTATTGAAAATAATTTATACACAAAATTTAGCAAATGTGAATTTTGGTTTCAATGGATTTCTACTCTTGAGACCATTGTAAATTGGGATTGCATAATATTTGATCCCACCAAAGCAAATATGGTTTTTGAATGACCATGTCCTAGAAATGTTACTATGATCTGTAGTTTTCTTGGATTATGGTCTATTACTGATTGTTTAATGAAAACAGTTCACCATTATCTACCCACTAATTAAGATAAAATTAAAAGTGGTTAAATTTATTTGGACATAAGACTGTGGTGTTTTTTAGGGACACCTGAAATGCTTGGTAAATTCTCATATTAAGGTCACACCTTCTATAAATTGTTCTTCATAAATCTATAGTGATTATTCTTTAAAAGGAATTGAATTTTTAATGATGTATAATGATCAGGTAATTTCATTTTCTTCAAGACAGCTGAAACTTCATTTTATAAATTATCCACACATGATTTCAAATTTGATGTTGTTGTATTTTCTTTAAAAACATAAGAGGAATCATTTATGTAAACCCCAGTTTAAAACATATATTATCCATAAAACCTAGATGTATATATTAACATCTAAGGAATTTAAGATGAATCATAAAATATGGCTTGAATTTATATAGGATTATGATTGCAAGTTCAATTACCATCAAAGAAAACAAAACAAAGAGGTTGATTCCTATAGTCAAAAATAGCATAGTACTTTTTTCATATTACATTTGGAACATAAACCATTGGTTATTACTTTATAAATTTTGGATTGGAAGTTATTGGTTCAGAAAATTCAACTATTTCATTATAGGAGTTAGTGTGTCCATCTCTCTCTAAAAGAATTTTGAAATTGTAGAGGGAAGACCGTGAGTTACAGAAATAGGTAGAATTGGTGAAGAGCGGTAAATTTTTGGAATTTAACTTTGAAAAATAATTATTTATAATATTTGGAATGATATTATGTGTGCCTTGTGATTCAAAGTTAATGAAAAAGTTGTTAAATAACACTCATAGTTTCCCATTTCAAATTGATTCTAGCATCACTAAGATGTACAGTGGCTTTCGGGAGTATTACTATAGGGATGGAATAAAAAAGGCATATTTCATATTTAACAATTAATTTTTTTAAAGAAAAGAGGTTAAATCATAGATTGAACTACCAAATGGGATAGTTCAACATTTTCTAGATCCATATTGGAAATGGGAAAATATATGCATGGACATTGTGGTGGGAATAGCAATTAAATATCATGGGAATATTGTGATTTGGGTTATTATTGATTGGATTACAAAATATTAAACTTTTAATAATATTCGAGACAATATTTCTTTATACAAGCTTTCTAGACATTACATAAAAGAGATAATCAGGCTAAATGGAGTCCCTCTCTCCCTTTAATCTGATAATGATCCCATGTTCGCTTCTAAAATGTTGAAAGGCCTTCAAAAGCTGTTGGGAAATGAAATACATTTCAAAATATCTTACATCCTTAATATGGTTGGTAGACTGAGAAAATAATTCAGACCTTGGAAGATATATTATGTCCTTGTTCAATGGATTATTAGAGAATTTTGGATCGACATATTTTGTCAGTGAAGTTTTCTTATAAAAACTATTTTCATTCCTGTATGCACATGGAATATTTTAAAGCATTATAAGGAAAGTGGTGTCAAACTCCATCATTTTAGGATGAAGTCAGGGAAAGGATGTTTATTGGAAGTCAATTAGTAGAGGAAGTGGGTGAGAGTGTAAAGATAGTCTAGCAATACATGAGGACATCACAGAGTAGGCAGAAATGTTATACATATAATTAGAAGGAATAACATTTCTTTTGAATTAGGTGATCATGTCTTCCTTAAAATATTCCCCTGGAGAAGGGTTTTGTGTTTTGGTAAGAATGGAAAGTTAATTCAATCGTTAAATGGACCTTTTGAAATCAATGATAATGTCAGAAAAGTTTCTTACTGAGTAGATTTGCCTCTAATTTTATCTCAGGTACACAATATTTTCATTTTTTGTTGTTGAGAAAATATTTTCCAGATTCATCTCATGTTTCGAGACTACAAGTAGTTCAGTTGGAATATAACCTTTCGTATGAGGAAAGGTATATTGAGATTATTGATCATAGAGTGTAATTATTGGGTAATAAAAAGTTTAACCAGGTTATGGTTTCATGGACAAGCCACATGGATGAAGAGTAATCATGGGAATCTAAAAAATCTACAAGGGAGTGTTATCCTTAGTGTTTAATTAATGAATAAAATTTGTGAGGACACAATTTCCAAAAGGAGGGGAGAATCTAACAAACTAGGTATATATAATTTTTTCATTTTTTAATTTTATAGTTAAATTAATTATATATGTGTAATTAAATAATTAAAATTTATATAAATTAAGGAATTCATACTAATGGAATAATAACTTGACCATAGGAATTCTAACATAACCATTAGGAATAGTAATCTGGCCAAAAAGATAGTTACCTCACCTATGAAAGTACAAATAAAGTTTATGTATCGTAAGAGTGAATACATAATAAATTTATATACTAAAATATATAAATAAATTTGTTCATAATGATAAATTATGTGTTGGAATTTTTTACACATAATTTTTTATTAATTATTTTTTAATTAATAAAATGACATAATATTTTTTTATCTAAGTAAATAGATTCATAAAATAATATTTTGTTGTATTATGAAATTAGTATAGTTTTAGGTGAATTTAATTAATTTTTTTAATATTTTATAAAATAAGTTATAATTTTGAAATTGGTATTTTTGAATAAATGAGGATTTTAATAGAGAATTAAATTTCTCATATTTAGAAAAATAATTTAAAAAAATAGACTCCATTTTATATTTTTTAAATCCAATTTAATGCATTTGATTTTTTTAAAATATTTCAATCAATTCTTAGTTTTTTTCTATTATAAAATTTCATTAATATCTATTTTAAAAACATTTAATTTTATATTAAAAACATCAAGATAAAGATTGAATTTTAATCTATTATTTTAAAACCATTATTTCATGATAAATTGATCTACAAAATTTTGGGAACATAATAATAAATTAAATTTTTTTAAAATTTAAAAACAATTAAAATTATTTATTTTATTTTTCTATTTATTGAATAAATATTATGTCAGCGTTGCAAGATTATTTAATATAATTATATAATTACAGAAAATTAGAAATAAATCACAATAGTTAAAATTATATCATTATTATAATAATAAATATTAATATTAATTCATAATTTTCTTTTAACCTTATGGGAACACTCAAGTTATAATTAAAATCAAGTGCTTAATATTTTTTATTTTACTAAATAGTAATTACAGTATAGGTAACATACTGGTAAAAGTGTCACACAAATAAATATATATGAATCCAATGGTTATAAGGGTATATTTACCTTCATCTAATAAAATTGAACATAAAAAATATTTTTTTTCCTATCACTTGTTTTTAACTTATGTTAACATAATTTACCCTTTTACTGAGTTGGTTTATTTTTGATGTTTCTATTATTCATTACTACAAAAACATAAGTTGAACTTATTAAATAATATAAATATTACTAATTAAAAATATGTAATCCATTTTCCAAAATTGAATCTCTATAATTTTTAAAAATTTATTATATAATAATCCAGTAAATCTAAATAAAGGTCGAATTTCCATGAAAATGAATTTTTCTTACAGAAAAAGATATTTTATTAACTCTATGAGTATAAACCTTCAATATTTTAATTATGATTCATATGAGAATATATATAATAAATTCATTTCATTTAACTATTTCCTTATTTAAGGTTCTTTTAATAAATTAAAATGGGTAAACATTTTAGACTTGAAAATTGTTTAGGGATAAACGTGCTTTTAAGTACAAAATAAACTTATGCATAAATCATGAAAATTATTGATTCAAATGAAAATAATAAGTTTATTCTAAAAAATGGTTAATTTTTTATTCTAAAATATAATATAATATAATATAATGGGACTTTCAAAATAATTTATTTAATGAAAGTAATTAACAGTATGTGGAAAATCATTATTTTTTCACTATTCACTAAAAAATAAATATTTTCATAAAAAAATTCTAAAATTTCACACTATGTTAATTTTTAATGCTGATTTAATAAATTAATTTTTTTATCAAATAAGTTCTCTTAAATTTCAAGAATATAATTACAAAATTTCCTCAAAAAAATTAATCAGATCCATTTTTGAAGAAATCTTATTTTTAAATAATAAAATTATTTTAAATAAATTTGTGTTATTATTTACTATGAATTTATCAATACATTTATATTGAGTAACAACATTATAGAAGTCTCAATAATTTTTTCATCATATTCATACCAACCAATTTAATGACTAGGTTATAATTTTTTTATATAAATCACAATACTTCATGGTTCTTATAGGTTTAGGGTTGTTGCCGTATAAACTATCGAACATAGTTTTCTTTCTAATTTTTTTTTGTTACAATAAAAAATTAAATAATGATTCTGGAAGGAAAATTTTCTTTTTCCATTTATATCCCACTCAATGGAAACACTCATGAGAATCATCATAAAGGTGAATCTCTTCAATAATGGGTTTTAAGAGGTTCCAATATATAGAATACACCAAAATGGATCTTCATTTTATGACTATCCATATTTGACAACATTCACAACAACCACAAGGATGATATTCTTAAAAAATGTTTATTTTGATACTAAATATAAGATAAATAAAAATGATTATATTTTCATTATTCTTATTTTAATAGATATGAAAGCACATTCAACATCATCAAGGCTGATCCTCTATCATAATTGTATTTGAATTCAAATTGTGGAATCGGTCAATGATGATTTCATCTCCAAATTTTCTTTCAAGATTTAAAAAAACTAACTTCTTTTAAGGTTCTTCCCCTAATAAGTTTCTTTAAATTCATTTTCATTTATTATACTAATAATTAAAAAATAAAAATATTAATTAAATTAGGTGGACTGTTTTTTCCTTTTTCAATGTGAATAGCAAGGTTGAAACAGTTTTACCAAATGACTTCCTCAATTTCCTCTAGTATTCATTATAACATATATAAAAAGATATTCTAATTTATATTACACTTCAATGAATATTTTCCCATTATATTTTACCTTTTTTCAAAAAAAAATTCTACTTAACTTTCACCATTGAAGATGAATTCCAAACCCTCTAAAGGATTTTTTATTTTTATAATTGAATAGTTATAAAATATATTTCTATATTACCATATTTCTTATATACCTCACAAATATCATCTTTAAAACAATATTTTTATTTGTTATAAACCTATCAGGTGGTTTTTATTCTACATGTATAATATTATTTTATCTGTTTTCATTAGCCTTTGCTTGTGCTTCAACCATTTTCCCCATTCATTCTAAATCTTCTATCAACATAACTAACATATCAGTAAGAACATTGGAAACATGATTGGATCTCCCAAATGAATTCATATGTGTTCTATCTATTTTATTATTTATTTTAGATAAGTTCAGTCTCATTATATTCATGGATTTAGAATCCATGATCTCTAGGGGTTAACTTTCATTTTCCACATTATTCCACTTTCATTCAAAGATTACTTCTTCTTTCTAAGGAAAAATTTGTATTCTGACTTTCTCATTGGATATTAAAACTATAAATATTATCATGACCTGATCCTGTGACCACTACAATTATATACATCACTTATATCTTCATTATTTCCAAATATGATTAACGTTTATTTTTTTTCATACGGATGCTTCTTCTTAATCTCTGACTTTCTCCCCTTGACGTGGGATTCCGTTGTTCTTTTTCATTAAAATTAGTGTACCAATAATCTCATGAACAATGCAGGAATCTATTGTAGAACCATTACAAACCCACAAACCATGATCTTATAATATCTTTAGTATGGTTTTTTTTATTTAATCACGTATTATTGAGCTCTTCATGGGGAAACATCATCCACATTATTTTTCTTCTCCACTATAGTCATGGTGGTGGGATTATCATCAACTTTCATCATACATACTTATACAATTTTTGGTTTGGAACATAATGTATTCATGAAAACGGTATAGAATAATTTTTAAAATATTAATACTAACTTTTTCTTCAATAATTCTTGAGAAATATCATTGAAAAAATTCATTATTGTCTAATCCCATCATTGAGGACCTTTAACCTTGGAATCATCCAATAAACATTGTGTAGTATTAGCATTTGTTCCCATATTTTATGAATTCTAAATATGTGTCACCTAAATAATGGAAAACTAGTTATCGAATACCCAAAAATTAATTTTAAGGATGATTTTCTCACATTAAATAGTAATAATATCTTTTTACAAACCCAATTAATTCTACCAAATTCTTCTCCATGTAGCTTATGTTTTTCTTAATCATGTTTCATTTTCATTGAAATTATTAATTATTCTTCCATTTTTAATTCTTTGAAATGAATTTTATTTTTAAAATTTTCTTCATGAGAATGTTTTAATTATTATAATGTCTTATTGAATCCCTCTTCTTTCTTAAACTTCATTGGGCCACTTCTAATCAATTTCTGAAAAACATACCTCAATCCATATTATTTCTTCTATAAATGCTTTAAATTTCTTGGAAATATTTATACATTTTTGTAATTATTTTAAAAACCTTATACATTAGTTAAGAAACCCCTCTAGTCGAGTGATTTTATCTTTTATTCTTTCAAATGTTCCATGGATAATAATGGCTAATTATTTGGGATGACCATGCATCAATTGAAAAATAACCTATAGGTTATCACATCAATTATTCCGTGGATCATATTTTGGAAATTTTTTACAAGAAATAACATATACATCATGACTATATGAATATATTAATGCAATTGAGGTAAGGAAACTTTCCGTCTATTTGGTGGAAACATTAGCCCCGTTCTCATCACATTTTCAGACATGATATTACTTCTTCATTAAAATGTAATATATATTATTACACATCCTATTAGTTATTTAAGGGGCTATAATTCATCTTTATTTACCTTTATTTCTATATTTTACCATCTTATTTTCATATATATACTTCGACTCATAGATAACTAAATTTTCACCAATACGAAACTTCATAATTAATATATGAAATAAACTCAAACCATTAATAGATAATAACTATAACATGTAGAATAAAATAGAGTTAAATCTTACCTTGGATACAAATTGAGAATAACACTTAGGTATATGCCCAACTATGAGACGCTGGGTAGATTGGTGTTTGAAAATTTTAATCAATTTTAGATTTTATCTCTTTTACCTCTTAGACCTGTTAGGATCTGGATTCTATTATTCAATGATTATTCTCATATAAAAATATATAAATGAGTTTAAATATTAAACATTATAATTAATTTTTTTGAATAAAAATGAGTTTTTATCCCTTATAATGGATTAGAAATAATCTAATACCACAAAATAACTAGAAAATAATCCTTCAATAATGTTTAATATTTTAAAGGAAAAATCATTATCATTTTTTCACAGTAATAAATATATAGTGAATGATTGTAACACTTGGACTTGGACTATTAATTATACTACATCTTAAACTATTTACCACAATATTAATAGTTCATAACAATAAGAAATTATTCCACCTGTTGATACTTATGTCGAAATTTAGAGTGCTTCATTTTCCTCAGTTCATTCTTCTTCACTTGTTATATGCACTACTATGGGTATGAAATTATCATTCCTCAAATCATTGTGTCAAAATAATATTTGAATTTATCATCTTATTATTTTCCTTTTGCGTAGTAGATACATATATCTTCTATTCCTTAATCATTTATTTCTTCTACTTATTATAAAGATATATATACATATTACATTTTATCTTTTTATATTCTTTTATATTTATACTTCATTCATAATAATAAAATTTGTATTAGAATATGTATATGAAAATTTGTATTTAACCCAAATGATAATCAACTGAATATATATTGGCCAATCGCTTATATTTCATCTAATCACTGACACTTAAAAAATAGTGTAGTTGTTCCATATTCTATTTCCTTGATGCACGATATAAAAATTTATTATTTCATAGGTTCTAATATAATAATAATATGAGATGTTAAATTGGGTTTTTAGATTCCTAAATGGGTGAAACACTTTATTGGTTCTAGTGAAAACATAAATTTATTGTATTATTTACTTTTTTATCAATATAAATACTAACATTTAAATGAACCTTGTGAATGAAATGTTAAATCTCAAATATTATGTATTATTTTTAATTGAGTTAGAATGTGAAATAATGTGATTATCCTTCACATTAACATTCTCTTTTTAATAAAATAATCTTATAATAAGTTCAAATATGAAATGAAATATCGTTTTTCTTTATATAAGGTTTTATATGTGAGTTCACTGTATTCATTATTTTTTAATTTTTTTATATATAGAACACTTAAATTATGTGAATCAATAATTTAGTATTACACTAAAACAAACTCATGGTACCTATTAACCATCATGGAGACACAAAGGCTGATACACAACATGATGACATGGAACTCTTCATCTTCACACAAGAAATTTGTCGTTCTTCTTCTTCAAAAATATTAGTGATTGTTTCTTCTTCATGCTAAATATGAGGTTATGATCATCCTATTCTCATTGTCGAGTGTCTCAAGAAACTCTTTTCCCCTTTTCATAAAACTTATTCTTAAATATGCAATATTTTTCAAAACATTAGAGCTTTGATATTTATAAGGGTTGGTCAACAACCTTACATCACTTTATAATCATAATAAATCATCCATGCCTATCAATATATTTTAAGTCCCAAATATTCAAGCATTTATATATTCATTTATCCTATGTTTCTCATGTCATGTTGATAATGGCAGAATCTTCATGATAAACCCTTTCTTCTATGATACTAATGTTCATGATAATTATCGAATGGTTAGCCTTTTTAAAATCATGAACTCATGTATTCATATCAAATTTATGATTGTAATTCTACAACTCAATTTTTATTTGGTATTTTCATGTTATTTTAATAATAATTTGAATTGAGGACAAAGATTACATACATGGAAAATTTCATTCACCTTCTCAACATCTTGACAAATGAAATATCATGATCTCAATAACCTCATGGAATCCATGGGTTTAATTAAGTTCATCATGAAATTGAAAAGGTATATTATCAATAATTATAACTATAAAGAGGTTTCATATGATTATGGATCAATTTAATAGCTCATATTAGCCTAATAATATTTCAGGTGTTATATCCATATATTTAAATAATTAGTGAATAGTTCACATTCCACATTTCTCGCACCTAAATATCAATATTATTTGTTAAATCTTTCATAATTAATCACATTTCATATAAAAAATAAGCTATTATTGGGGTTCTCCACCCACAACACATTTCACTCACGGGATTAACAAGAAATTCCTTGGTTGTGTTGGCACACCTAGACAATCATGTGTGCTCTAGAGAAAACTCATGCATCCTAATATAAGAACAATGTATCCCAATGACTATAATATATCCCATTTGTTCTATGTCAACTATCTCTCCCATGTCGTTCATCTAGATCCCAAATATGTGGTTGATGAGATAGCCCTTGTAGCTTGCAATGTTTGGCTGAATTTTTAAATAAAATCCCATCATCAGTAAGAATTATAATAATTGTATGTATATAATATTATTTCTATCCATTTCCAACCCCCCATATAATTTATAATATTTAATTATCCCCATTTAATTAATCTTTTTATAATCTCTACTTTATGATAATAAATATTTCTTGGTTTTATTTTAATTCTTCTTCTTCTAAACCCTTTTTCATGTAAATGAATTTTTAAAAGTTGTATACTTTAACATAACTCCCCCTGAAAAAAATATTACATGTCCTTTATTAAAATATTCCTTATGGACAAAAATGTACCAATATTAACACTGGTCTTTGACAAGAGGAACAGTTCGAATTTTGTCATAGTTATAAACTCAAAGTCTAAAAATAAATTCCTTAGTGTAATATGACTTGAGTAATATCTAATTTGTCAATTTATCTATGATAAATTTGATGTTTAATCTTGGATGTATACCTTGGATACTTAATTCAACTTATTTATTTATAAATTCTAATACATATTAACATCAATTATATATTTCTATTTCATTGACCATTTATAACAACCAATATTAACCATTGACAAAAAATACTCATAAAAATTGGGTGTTTCATCGCTAATATATGGTATTGGATAGTTGTTCATGATATTAAGATAATTAAACTCATGATTAGAAATAAAATGTTTCATTTATAAAACCATATTCTTAAAAATGAAGATATGATCCCCCATTTAGAAACACATGGATGTATAAAACCCATATCAAAATTATCTTGAGCTTTCTTCGTTAATTTCAAATATTCAACAGCATACATTATACAGGTAATAATTGATAGAGGCATTGTACCTTGAATGAGTTCAATTAGAAACTCGACAACTTCATTTGTTGGAAGAAAATGAAATTATATTGGAAATACCTCAATATATTCTCATACTTCTATAAATTCACTAATGTTGAGATCAAACCAATATATTTGAGCTACATATATCTCATTTTTTAATATCTTAACCCATATTAAGGTAATGATTTCCAATGTCTATCCTTAATCATACAAGCGTCAATATTTTGTAATGTGCTCATTTAGAATATGAAATAATATTGCCCTATCATGAAATTTTATATGAGCTATATGTAAAGTAGATATTGAGTCTATAATTAACCAATTACTTATCATGATCCACTTCAGTGGTAATGTCTATGTATGTACTTCGTTTATCCCTTAGTTTTAGATATTATTGGCATTTTTATTTCTCATTAACCCTTTTATAAGTGCACTTACCTATGTAGTGGAAAAATTAATTATAACTGAAACATTGAATTGATATAGTTATATTATGTGTAATATTCTTTTCATATATTATTATAATTTAATTATTTAATTATATTTTACATTCATATTCATTATGGAAACCTCTTCCAGTCATTAAAAATTTCACCATTACATCAATGAAACATCTAGGGTACTAATTCCCAAATATTTACAATCTTAAAAGTTAAAACTTATTCCCTTTATGGTATTTATCAATTGAAAATCCATGAAATTAAATTTTACAATCATAATCACTAAATCTATGTTAATAGTGAGATACTCTAGTATCCATTTTCACCTTTAAAGGATAGTGAATAATTTGTTTATAAATATTAATTTTCCTTAGGGACAATTCAACTTTAAGAAGTCATTTTAAGAAACCAAGTAAATGATTTATTTTTCTTCTAAGATTGACAATGAGGTGTACATATTGAGTCCAATGATTGTTTCATAAAATGAACAAACTAATTAATCCTAACTTTTCATTATAATATAAAAATCATATTCAATCATTATGTTATAAGTTATGGGAAATAATTTCAAGAATAACATTCTTCTCAAACTCATTCCATTCCAAATGATTAATTTATTCTTTTTCCCACATTGTCATTATCAAATTCCACCATTTGTTCATCCACTTCCAAAATAATAAACAATGAAAATTAAATCTCCATTCTCTAATCATTGAATAACACCAAATATATATTCTACCTTTTTTATGTATTTTTCATCATTTTGTGGATCGATAAATCAATTGATGGATGCTAGTAAATATCACTTAAATTGATAGATCCTGAGTTTAACCTTCTTTATATATTTTTTAAAATTAAATAATAATATTTTTATTTTTATAACATAAGATATAATATCTATAAAATTTTTTTCATGATCACATATCCTATTCTTTCTTGTTTGGATAGTCTCTCGATTTTCCACCACACGTATGATTTTCACAATTCATACTTCCCTAGTAATTCAAAAATCAAGATGGAAAACATGTATAACAAATAATAATATGTTTATAAAATTATAGTAAACATTTATAAAAATTTTAAAAAGAAAAAATATGATGTCTTACCATTTTGGACTCTCATTCCAAAAAATAGTACATTTGGTTTAACCTTGGTTTCTTTTTGGTTTTTTATCTCATCCTTATTTATCTAATCTCTAAAAAAATAAACACCACTTTGATCCATAGGTATTTGACCCATGAATGGAATACATATATCATACCCAATTTTCCTTCAATATACTCTATATCTCTTTAAAAAAATAAACACATAGAACCCATAATATTAGTGTCCCTAAATATTATCTAAAATAGAATATTATTATAAAATAATAATTCAACACATCCTAATAAATTAAAATTAATGATTCTAAGATAAAAATATTATTGTATAAAAGTTTTAGGGGAAATGGGGACACAAAAGTGGAAGGTAAGATGAAATGATTAGTAAGGGAAAATTTATATAAATTTGTTTTAGAAAAATATAATTAGATAATAAGCATATGACAACACATAAATAAAAGATAAATGATTATAAAAGGAATTAAGATCACAGAATCATAAATACTTATCATAAGTAATGATATAATATAAATAAATAAATATTAGAAACATTGTACCCTAAAAAGTTTAGTAGTAAATAAAACAATTCACCATCGAATAATAATTTCAAATAAAAATTATAATCATGACCCATGTTTCTATAAGAGTCTAATTAGGTATAAAAATACAAATAAAATATCCTATCATATTTAAATCTTCACCAAAAATACATTCCTATCATAATGGATAAGGCTAATAATATTTTCTATAACATTGTGTACATTGAAAAACAACCTATGTCTACAAACATAGTAGACTTAGGGTAATCACTTGTGACCCATCATGATCTTTTGTGATATGAATCATTACCTATGTAATTAGATATATATATATATATATTATTCCACAAATCACATAATGAAAAAAAACACATATATGGGTCATATTAAGTCAATCATACATCATGTCTTGATTAACCCATGATAGGAAAATGGGGTTACAAAAATTTCATAAGGTATCACACAATTTGAAAATAGAATGTGGGTAAAATGATTAAAAAATTTCAGTCACCAAAAATAAATTTAACTTATGGGAACATGGAGGTTGGATCATGGAAAATAATTCCATATAATAATGGAAACATAGTGATTCAGTGGAAAATTGAAGAGAAATCATAATAATTTTTTTGATAAATATTCAAAATCATTTCATATAAAATTATATAGCACTTTCAAAATAATTTTCCAAATGCTATAAAATACTTTTATAATCTTATTATAAAATCAAACCCTCCACAATGGAACCTTTAAAACAAATAAATGTTAATTAGAAGTAATATATAGTAAATGATAAAAAATGAATAGAAGATGATATATATTTTATTTTTAATAAATTTTAATATTTTTAAAAATTCTAATGAAAAATAATAAATATAAAATTTTTAAGTATAGAACATATATATCAAATTTACCATTAAAAAAATTAATGAATTCTTTTGGTAATAATTAATATGGAAAATGAATATTAATACACAATAAAGAGTCTATGTTTTCATTTTTGTAAAGTATATTTTAGAAAAAAAGATTATGAAGATAATGAAATATAATTTTTATAGAATGAAATATAAAATTCTATATGACTTATATAATGTTTATAATGTTTCAATATAATCATAATAGAGTCCAATTTGAAAAAGTATAACCCAATCAAATAAGATTGAGTTGACGATGATTTTTTGGATAGTGTAAAATATGAATTAATAAAAAATGAAAGAGCTATCAGTAAATATAATTTCAACTTCCATGAACAAAAACATAATTTTTTTAAAAAAATAGTAATGTGTCATTTGATATATCATAAAAAATAAAATAGATGTAAAATATATAACATTGACCAATGAAGGGAAATTGAGACGAAAACCCATACCAAGGATTCCTAGTTGGTTAGACAATCTCAAACACCTGGTATTATAAATATAGGTTTATTATACATCTATATCACCACTAACTCATATTTATTATAATTCATGAAATTTTTATACATTCATATTACCAACTTTTTCAATAATATGGTCAAAATTAATCATTGGGTGTAAATTTGTCTATTTTTTCCCTTTGTGAATCGATATAGAAGTTCTAGTCCATTCACTTTGATCATAAATTAATATCATCTATAATGTTAATGGATGTTTATAAATTGTACTTGACAGATTTATAGATATCCAAGACTGTTTCATGGAAGTAAAGTTGGCCTTCCTCAATAAATTGTTAGAAATTCATATTTTATTTATTTTAATTAAATGAAAATTATTTATTATTTTAATGAATATAAATACAAATTTTAAATATCAATAATTAAAATCATTGACTAAATTTATCATTTATTCTATATATTAATGTAATTATGTCCATTGATTATTCATACAAAAAATGTTATAACATCATTCACGAAGGCGGTAAAACCGACCGAAACAAGAACATGTTATAATAGATGAATGGTTATGAATATGAATCTATATTATTTTATTTTATTTTAAAAAAACTATTGATGTTAATAATATATCACTATAGATGATAATTTAATTTAATAATAGTATATATGATATGATAAAGGGAAAAGATAAGGAATAAATTGTTCATTACATTGATGGAATTGCTCCTTTGTGTGATGACTTCCTTTGGAATAAAGGACATATACCTTATTATTATTTACAAAGGCTACCCAACATTCTTGTACAATATATGAGAGGGTATTTTGGTATTTATTTAATATAAAACTAAATTTAAATTATTTCTATTCGGTGGAGGAGAGGTTCTTTTATCGATGAAAATGAGGGATATTTCCATGTAAACTTGAGTTAGTTGTTTAAAAAGATTGGATCGCCTTGGAGTAGGCTTATTTAGGATAGTAATTGTTGGATGGAATTTTAATATTTATAGAAAAACCTAAAAAGGACATTCCAAAATATTTTATATAATAATAATTAGAATTTTTTTTGATATGACATTTAACCCCAATCTATCACTTTTTACATTATAGAATTATTTATCGTTGTAGTTATATTTTTTCGATATATATAAGAATAAACCAATTACATAATTTCAGTATGGTAATAATCTATTTAAATTCTATTTCATAAAATGAAAATTCAAAAGATGTTATATATGACATTTAATTTATATCAAAAAACATATTGAAAACAATTTATTAAATGAAATAATTTTTTAATACTCAATATTTTAATTATTATTACCTACCAATTATTAATAATTATTTTAATGTTAATTTATTTTATTATATATATAAATATTAAATTTTATAAATACATTTCTTTAATAGTTCTCAATTAATTTTAATGTGGTATAAATACGCAACAATTTGAAAAACAATTCATAGAAAACAATTTCCTTGTTAACATTTAATGATATTAATCATATTTCATTAAAATTTCATATTAATATTTAGACCCTTAATTTAAATTAAAAAATACATTTGAATAAAAATTAGTCTTTGAATATTATAAATACATTAAATAAAGCCTTTTAATTCAATAACTTTAATAAAATATATTTTCATATATTTGATTTTTTATGAACTTGTATTTTTAATTTTATTCTAATACATACTTTATATATTAATTATACAACAAATATAATATTTATATCAAATTTCAAAAAGATCCATTAACTATACAAAATATTTAATATAGGTATTTGACATATTTATACCCAATGGATCTATATGCAATGGCCTTATAACAAATGGCCATATTAGGAATGACCATATAACCAGTTGTTATATTAAATTACATTATATAACCTTTCATAATTCACTGTCATCATAAATATTCTTAATTTATATCTTAATATTACTATCATATATTAATTTTCATTCCACATTCCCATAGATTCAATTGTAGCTATTATTTTCCTTGAAAATTTTGAGGGGTTATATTTTAGTTTAATCATATTTTTATTTACATTTGTTTTGTTTCTCCATTGATTTTCATAATTTGTCTTTATTTATTTCTATAAATTTACTAATTCTTTTCAGGTAATGTAATATTTTAGGTTAATGAAATATATTTTTTATGTTCCATAATTCATTTAAAATAATCTATCAAACACATCGCCTTTATTTTAATAAATTGTCCTATAAAAATTATCGGGTGTTAAATTGTACATGTTTTTTTAATATCATTATAGATATATATTTTTAAATATATATTAAAAATATTATTTAAAATGTGTATTAAAGGTAGAAAACTTTCTTCCACCTTTCAGTCCAGACCAAAGGTGGCAGCACAGCTACCGCCTTTCAGTCCCATCCAAGGGCATCTGTGCACCTTCCACCTTTCCACTAATAAAATAATAATTTAAATATATATGTTGTTATATTTATAAATTTATAGATTCATATATTATGATATATATATATAAATATATATATATATTGTTTTTTTATGTTTTTGTTTTGAATTATTTAAACAACATTTAAAAGTTAAAATTTTATGAATTTGAGCAATAGATTTTATGGCGCTCAAATTTGAGACATTTGTAAGAACTAAATATGTGTTCTAGTTGATATTCATGTTGATATAAATATAATTGAGTGAAAATGTTTCTTTAAGATAGAAATGGTCAGGTAAGATAAAATGGTTCATTATGATGGTTCAATATCTAGGGTTAGTTTGAATGTACAATGTTCCAACTTCATCTATTTTTATTTAAAAATTAAAATTTTGTATTTTTATTTAACTATTACAGTTGATTTTATGAGCTTTTTTTACCTTCCATTCATTTTCATTTATTTATTTGACTTCTAAAACTCATTTCTTTAAAAAAAAATAAATGTCTAGGATATCATTTAAATTTTATTTCTATTGTTTTTATACAATATATGTAATATGATTTTAAAGTTACATATTTGAAATTTAAAAAATATTCATATGATTCAGGTAATCATGTTTGAATGCTGTAATATATAAACTGTTCAGAAAATATTAATGAAGACTAAAACACTAGATAAAAATGTAAAAATAGATGATATTAATAATATTATATTTATATGAATAGACAGAAAACATATAAATAAACAATTATAATCAGTATCTATGTCTACTAGGGGAGATTCCATCCCACAAGGTGGTCCGTGAAGGGGGTACCTGAATCATGATCGTCTAACTCTGTGTTGCGGTGGAGTCTGCTGACATGGAGTGGGGTGGCACTAGAATGTTGACTGCCACATTCTTTAGTTGTCTGTCCATGGGAGGATCTGTCATCTTCATGTCATAATGTGATCCTAATCCTTCTCCCACTAGGGTAGTTCAAGGACCTTTCATTGTCACAGCAGGGAACCAAGTTTGTGATTGATATTCACCCATAGTCTCTGATGGATCTCAACCCTAAGGTTGTGACGTATCTGGACCCCAATATGGAGAGAACTGCGTATATCCTATCAAGAAAGATGGATCCAATGCCACCTAAAGCATACCCTCAATCAGATGAGGATGGAATTCTAGAGGGATTACCTCTATAACAGGCCAGGCCTGAAATGCAGCATGATAATATCTACATCTTCATCGTCATGGATCCTCCACACCATCAACTAATGGAGGATATTTCTCTGGGGAAGGAACCTCCTCTCTCAAGGCTGGACTCTCAAGGATGCTCTCGTAATGCACACAATAATATGGCATCATCTCCAGTTCTTCAGCGTCGATCACTACCCGACAAAAAACCCCCTCCTCCTCTTCATCACTCATGTGAACAAGATTTTATTAACGATTACCCTGTAATGATATTTAAAATCAATTATAAAATAGTTCAATAAAAAAAATAATTGAAATTTATTAACATACAATATTATGAATCCCAATATCATGTCGAGAAAGATACAGTATAGAATTCAGACTATAAATAGGTTCACACACGACCTTCTCTAAAAGATTGAATCAAATCATTTCTACACCCTAGATACAAAACTCTTCACATCTACACCAGTAGCCAAGATAGTTGACATGTACTCCGCACCAGTCCTCATCATGCATCTCGTCCATCTTCACATCATGAAGCTTCTCTGTCTGTCCTGGTGGCAATGGATTTGGCTGAACGTGGGAAAAACTGTTACATGACTCTATCAGGATACTCCCACTCAAATATATTTACGTCAATGAGAGCCATTAAATCAATAGATTCATCAATTCTAACAGTGCGGTATGGTGCAAACGTGTCCAGTATAGTTCTTTATGGAATCCATGTAGTCTGAAAGGACATGTGACCTTTTTCCAAAAAACAGTTTACTAAAAATCAAAATTGATTCCATTATTAAAAATTTTAGATAGTAATTGATTGTATTTACATACCAGGTCAGGTAATAGATAGTTCCACTTGAGGTGATATGCGCCCAAATGGTGTATCGAAACTGTGCAGAATTCTGTCTTTGAAACACCCTGAAAATACAACATTTGAACTGAAATTTTTTTTAGAAAAAAAATTCAAAAACTCCTAGTAGAATCTGAAACCATTAGAGATGAGTGATCATTAATGTATCCACATAGAGTGTCATGAAAAACCTCCATAGTGAGTGGAAGACCATCTAGATGATGGCATAATGAGGGGATGTTCTCACATGCCCACATCTAAAGAAATATGACCCATCCCTTGAGATCTATGAGGTCACTTTGGGATACAATGTATAATGCTCTATATGTCTATACCAAATAGGCTGATCCCAAGTTACATGTCCCTACCTGGTCAGATTTATCTATACGGTCTAGATAAATAGTGTGCATATGAACCCCCGAGTTTTCCACAAACAGGGTCCCTCCAATTAGACATATTATATAAGCACAGTAATAACGCATGACAGTCCACTCATCAGCCTCATTGGCTAAATGTGGAATTATCTCCTCCAGCCTGATCATAAATATTGAAACACCATATGTAGCCCTATGGTTGGCCAAAATGGCGAAGACTAACAATCGTTATCAATGGTCAGTCTAAGATGCATGGTTGGCTCAAATAATAGCTTCTCCCCGATTAGGAAGACTGAGAAGCACTGCCACATCTAGGAGGGTGATGGCCATCTCTCTCTCAAGCAGGTGGAATGTTTGTGTCTCTGGTCTCCACCTCTCCATGAGGGCAGCAAGAATTTGATGTTCAGAAAATGTGAAATTTGATTTGGCAATGCCATAGAAGCCATCACGGAACAAGTATGTTCTAGTGGTATGTTGAGGGTCTCTATGATGAAAATGGTGCACTCGATGCTTCATGATTTGTCGGACCTCACTACCATCTAACATGACCTAGAAAACATGCCTATAATACTTAGTGATTAGTATGGTATCATTCATCTATATATAAACAAATTAAATGGGTTATATTGTAAAATGAAAATATAATTTTGTTGTCAGGAGAATGTTATGACTTGTAGAATATAAAACACTCTATGTTTATTCACATAGTTTTATAATGATATTTCTTACAAATTGAAAGGGCATGTCTTCTGGTTTTTTAAAGCATATTACTAATGAGTTTTTAAGAAATTATTTTACCTAGAAAATGGGTTTTATATAGATATAAACATTTTTTCATAATTATGTAATATTTTATTAGAAAATGGTGTGGTTTTCAATTACTTTATCATTTTCCACCTGATGGTATGTTTCATGATTAGTGGATCACATGTATGCTTTATATTTTAGCCCCGAACAAGTTTATTATGCATAAATTTCATCTCAAATGCACTTTTCATATTCCTTTTAATGAGAGTATGAAGGGATTGTTGATATTTGATCATAATATTATTTTTAGAAGACATAAATTTATACGAAATGAAGAATTTTAATCATATATGCACATCATGTGATACCGATCAGATATCAAACAAAAAAGGGCGTGTCTTCAAACTAATAAAGGAGCTTCTTATAACACACAACCTACAAAAATGGTTAGTATAACTAATTTTTTAACAATAAGTAAACTTCAATAAAAAATTTATGGGATATGAAGAACTGTGCATGTGGAATGCTGACAACGATGATGGTGATGGAATATGTTTACATCATCACCATAGTCATTGTCACATATCCTCCTATTCCATGGATAAATGGCCATGATTTCGTTCTTGTAGTTCACATAGTGTTATAGAATCAGTTGTACTAACAACTATTTTTTGTTGGGTATTATATGAAGCTTATTTCTCTCTTTGAAAAACCTCCACGTAGTAGTACACAAGTAAAAAACATGACACTCTACATAAAAAATGTTTTTTGTTCATCATTCAGATACAGAAGATAATATTGAAAAAGATGTTAGTTCATGTAATCATTATTATATTGAAATATTAAAATGTCATTTTATACCCTAATATATGATACTATTGGTTCATGATATAAACGTCAACGAGAATATCAGTCATAGAATATTTTGAAAATTGAGGTAAAAAAGAAGAGATAACACTATATATTGTACTATATGAGAATATCAAAATGAATATAGTACATCATTGTGGATGTGAGTGTGAACTAAATCTAATAATGTTATGTCATCATTTTCAGTTATGAACTTCTTGTTGACATATGGGGCATCTCAATCTTTTCATTATTCTTTATGACAATCCATCTCATTCCGCATCCTACTCGCCGTTAGTCCCCATCGGTATGCAACCGGTTAAAGTCAGGTAACACAATTAGTGGGCCTTCTGGCATTGGGAAATAATAAAACTCCCCAATAGGAATCCATGGTGGATCATAACAGTTAGAAATTGTGTCCATGTGGTATATTGGATCATCATATTCTTCCCCTTATATGTTCATAGAGGCGCATGTAGAGATGGCATGTTCACATGGAAACCATATGGCATGAGTGTTTCCACATTGACATTTTATCGTTTCCAGTAATAACACCATTTTTTCACTGATGCTATTTGTGATGGGGTCTGAATTCTCTTGAATTTCAAGCAAAGATTCTTCTCACTAGGAATTTATGATAGGATAACTGGAAGATTATCCAATTCTCTATTCAATCTCTCATTTAACATTTATTTTGATCCTTATCCCCTACTAAATTATATCAGAGGCTAGTTTTTTTCTATCAAAAAAGTACTTCATGAAAATAATATAATGTCTCTTGAACTAGGGAAATTGTAGGTAACTTGTAAATACCCATGAAGATACCATTGATTCACTCCATAATTTTTGTGGTCATGTTTTCATAACACTTCTCCATGTTATATGCCAATTTCCATTTTATTTTGGAATTTTTATCACATAATCATAAACTTCTTGATTATCCATGATATTTTTCATGAAAAGATCTTCAAACCGCCATTAATCTAGCTCAAATTCTACATAGAAGTGATCATATTTCTCAAAAATTGTTTTTTTCATTTACATTGAAATAATATAAAATAACAAAGACATTGCATACATATCTTACTGATTGCCTTCCTTATAGATTTGTGGTGTAATGGTTCCATAACATTTCTAGTAAAGTGTCTAATTCTAAACTGATGATGTGCATTTTGGGGGTCACCATGTATTAGGGTCCCCATTATTGCCTCATTGATTTCCGTATTCCGTTAATATATTAAACTGACACCCTAAATATAGGTGAAATGGTTGTTTATACATTCCTAAAACAAACTCCTTGATTCATTGTTTTTATTTTGCATAATGTTAGATGCAAGCATAAGAGGTGAACATTTGTTATCTTGGTTGTAGAAACAACAATTCACCCTTGTATTTTCATATAGAAACTTTCCATCAATCTGAATGAACTATTTACAAAAATGAAATGTGGAAATACAAGGGTGGAATGCCCAGAAAAACCAATGAAATTGAACATGATATGAATAATATTGGTTATCATGGGACACATGTTTGTTATTATCAATATAGAAGACAACATGGTTATGGTTCATTAGTATGGTTAGAAATTGCGGCACCACCTGATACGAGTATTCCTAATCACTATAGACCTTACAAATTACCTTTGGTTTCCCTATCCATTCCTTAATATATGAAATAATATAATCTAATTTTTTTGTACCCTATCATCTACAAGGTCTATAGAAATAGATTTTCATGTCCTAATCATCTCAATAATAATGGATGATACAAATTATTCATCTAATAAGGTATGATCCTGTGTTTGGCTTGGATGAACGCAATCATGTGCTTCCTTAATCCTCGAGATTCTCTAACCTCCAAATACATTGTCCAAAATTTCCCTTAAGATGAATATAAAATCACCACAATACTCCTCACACCATATGATATATTTATTAAGGGATGATTCATGGTCTATGTATCTGAAGATTCTCTCAATGTGAAATCTATTTAGCATGATTTTGAATGAATCTTTACTTAGAAAATTACTTCCAACATATATTGTAATATCCATATCACTAAAACTATATGGTACAACATTGAGAAACATATTTGCGGTTGTGAGAAAATAGAAATTACATTCAGGTACACATGTCATTTCTTCTGACCAAGTTTCTAGTAGTGGTGGATTATTTATTGTGGGTCACGGCTATTGTACAACTAATTCATTTATACAAACATCCTCCCCAACATCTGATGAACCCTCCTCATCAGCACTATTTTCACAATCTTACCCTTAATAATAAAATTTTTCATCAGAAGTTGAGTTTACATGTATATCTGGGAGATAATCTAGGTTTTCCTCTTCTATATCGTTATTAATATGATTAATTTCATGTGCAGTACCATCTTCAACAACTCTTGTAAGTCTATGTCTTCGTATAAATGGATTTTTTTTGTACAGTAGAAATATTATCATATAACTCCATCATGGTATAATATGACCACTGAGAAGATAAATTTATTGCTTTGACCTAGTATGCATCATCATCCAATGTACAAGCTATATTGAATAGTGTTTTTGGGAATTTAAAATTTCAATAGCTCATAAAATTGATCTATTGATCGTGTTCTAGATTTAAGGAACCATGAATTATACCTTGAAGTTCACATGGGGTTATACATTCACCTATAGAAACAACTATTGTTTATGGTTTAATATAATAAGCAACTTTCATAGTTTGAATAACCTCCACATAGCAATAGGCATAGGTAAAAATGACTCTATATGACAAAAATGTTCTGTCGATCAAGCTTATGATAGAGTAGATAATATTAATAATAATGGTTTTCTATTTAATATTTCTTATAATTAATTTTAGGATTCATTTTTATAACCTATAATATGATAGTAATGTTTAATTTTATAAAATTTTATTGGAATATAAGTCACAAAATATTTTTTAAACCAAGGTAAAAAAAGAGGAAGCATCAAATTAGTTTATTTATCATTTATAAAAATATAAATATGATCATAAAAAGTGAAATAGAGAAAAAAAAGCCATCAAATAACACATGAATAAATTACAACATACAAACACATGTTGAAATTTTTCAATTTAACCTGGTTTCAATGAGATGAGCCTCACTTCATACAAGAGGTAAAATCCATCTTATTTTCACCTAGGAGCTTCATAACTACTTTGAAAGGTATGTACATTACCTTAGAATTTTTAAAATAATTCATCCTTCTAATAACATATCATAGATGTTAACTTATATACTATTTTATGGATAAAATGTTTCCGAAATTTGAATGTTATATACATGTCTTTTGATGATTTAATTAAGCTACCAATTGAAAATAAGCTGTATTTTACCACATGTCCTAAGTGAGGCTCATCTCATCTGAACCACGTTCTATAGAAAAATGTCGAGGTATTTATTATATGTTATAAATATTTCATCTGTAATTTAATTTGTTTTTTCTCCATTTTACTTTATATGATCATAAATATCGTTAGCTAGTCAATATATGTATTCGTGTTTTAATCATATGTTATTCATTAATTAATCTAGAATTTATCATTAAAAATAATGATATTGTTTATAAACTATATAATATTTATGATTCTAAAATTTTAAAATATTTTATTATATCCTAAACTATGAAAATAATGATGATTAGTACAGTTTTTACTAAAATATATTTCGTTAATTAGTAGTTAATCATTATAAATTTATTCATTATTTAATTATTCCTTAATCACTCTTTTCCATATTCAATAATTTATCATATGATATTCATTAGTTAAAAATTATTAACTAGTCATTATGTGTATTAAATTTTTGGTCCTGTGTTATTCATTTAATTATCTACACATAATAATTACTAATAATAATTATTTCTAAACTATATATAAATAATTAAACTACATAATAAATAACATCTTTAAAACTAACTAAAAAGAATTCAATTACTAATAATAACTCTCATTATTTAATGTCTTTTCCCTTATCCATTTCATTTTATATCATCACAATTATAATTTTATAATTGTTAAATATATTGATTTGAATTTTATTTTCATTTTTATTTTAGTAGTTTATAAAGAAAATATAAATCATCTAATTCATATACATTTGTAGTGTCAAACTAAAAGTGTTGTGAGGCCTGTTTTAATTTACTAGTTCCTGTTTGAGTCTATCTCAAGGATGTATTTTCATGTTTTACCTTAAGTTACATCTATCACAAATCCTCTTCCACCAATTTTTACCCAGATAGGGATTTTATTTCATAGATAACCACATAATAATTATGCTTCCAAAAAATTTGAACATTTAATCCTATGTTATTGTGTAGTTAATATATACATAGTTATTACTAACAATAGTTGTTATTTTTAATTATATATTACTAAATAAACTAGTTTGTAAAAAAAATATTTGGAACTAAATAAAGTTCTAAAAAATTATTTATTTAAAGAAAAATATAAATAAATAAAATAAATAAATAACATTAAATTAAATAAAAATCTATAAGTGATGCCTCGTAAGAAAACTAGGACTTCATTAAGACTATCGAATCCACTACATGCAAAAATAATTTTTTGAGAGATATAAGTATTGCAATCAAGAGATATGGGGTGAACGAAGTAAGTAGAAGGGGGTTCGGCCTTTTATAGGGTGTTGAGGAAATTGCGGCATCGAGGGTTCCACCTTTCTTCTAATGTAATGGATAAAAGTCAGTACCCCCACTACGGTCTTTTTCCTAACATAAAGGCAAAAGGTGGCACCCGATTAACTAGATGAGTGGACATGTGTCATGTTGGATTATATCAATGATTCGTCATTTCATTTTGGTACTCCTTATAAAATAAATCATGTTCTAGTAGTTAAACTTTTTTTTCATGTTATTGATATGCCTCATACTTCCTCAAAAGTGATAAATGGAATATCACATGCACTTGTGAGAGGTCATGTTGAATCACTAGGTGATACACTATAGTCCTTAGTAGATAAATATTTTCAAGTGGACTAATGTTACTAGAGTTCATCTTCACCTTCTTCTTTAATCTCATAAAAATATTCATTGTTGATATTCACAGGAATACCTTTTCACTATCCATTATCATTATGTCACTTTAATGATTATCTACATATATCTTTTATCGACTCTTTTATACTTTGATCTGTTTTTGAATATTTTGAACCTTATCTGTACTTTCTTGAGAAATATTTTGTCCCAATATCATTCTCCCTCCATCTTCATCCTAATATGTTGATGTTTTGCATCTCTTTCCATATAAACCCTTATATCGGGAAATTTGAATTATCAAAAGCAATCTTTTTAATATGATAAATAAAATAGTGGAATATATTAATTTCTTACTCCATTAAAATTCAAAGAGAATTATCTTAGCATATCATCCAAAACTTGAATGGTCAATCCAAATTAACCATAACATTATGTATGTTAATCATGCTAATGTTCAAAGGCATATATATTTTACATAAAATAATTATTTAATTATTTTATGTTGAACATGGATATTATTTATAAAACATTTTAAGTGGAACTCCATACATCCTTAAAAGATCATATATATATGTATATATTTTATAAAGTTGATAGAGTGATAAATCCACTCAAATCAAAATTCTTTTTAACATATTTATAAGTAAGTCCTCTAATACCATGATGGAATTAATTCTTTTAGAGTTCATGGTAAGACCCGTGATAAAATCTATAGTGGTGTTCTTCAAATATCTATTGGGTTATACATCATTGATTAATTATCCCCTTAGAATTTTTACATTCATTCTTCACATTTTTGGAAGAAAAATAATCGATAAATATACATCACAATTCCTTTATTCATATTGTCTACCAAAAATTGATCCTTAATATGTTTATAAGTCATTTTTGTTCCTAGGAGAATATTTAATGACGATCTATTTGAATCATATAAAATCTCTTTCTTCATCTCCTGCATGAATGGGAAACATGTTTGGGTTCCAAATTGTATAAATCTATCATTGTAATGGTATAATGTCATATTATTTCCCACCTTATTTTTTGGATCAATATCTTAATTTTATACCTCATTAATCATTAGATAGATATATGATTGAGAAATAATTTTTTAATGTAGGATATCATCCCATACCTAAAAATTTTCATAGTCATGCTATATATCTCTATAATGACTGTGTCTACTTAATTCCATGTCATTGATAAGGTTTCATGATATTTTCCACTCAAAGAATCAACCACCTTGTTTTCCTGTCATGGATGATATTGTATTAAAAAATCACAATCCTTGATAATTAGTAACCATATATTTTTGTGTATGATCCAATAAAACATAGTGAATAAATATTTTATTCTCATCTTATTTGTATATATTCCACACATCATTCAATACACATAATGACTCCAAATATTTAACAAAAAAAATAGAATATTTATCACCAAATCATATAGAATTTAATTTATCTCCTAGTTCATTAATTTACTTTAGGAATGAGTTATATCCCTCTTATTTTTCATAAGGATACATCTTAATACATTCCTTGAATCATAATTGTGCATTAGAAATCCTTCTCCGCATTAGGGTAGTGTGAGTAATAGTGTAGTTACCAAACATTTCAATATAGGCTTCTTTAACAGATTATATCTTCTTGAGAAATGTCTCACAAAAAATGGTAATATATTTTCAACCAAGGAAACTATTGATATAAGTTAAATATGATGGATTATTTCATTCATGAATCACATCCTTATTTGAATGGTCCATAGATATACACTCATGTATCATTATATGAATCAAAAATAATATTTCTTATATCCAAAAATCCAAATTTTTAAATTTACCATACTAATTATTTTCTAAATAATCATAATTGTTTCCTAAAATACACGTATCTTTCTTACATACTCATGGAATAAATTATAATATTGTAAACCCCTATTTCCATAAATTTTTTAGGAATTTATTAGTTTCATTTATTGGTGGAGATAGTTTTCATACAGAAATTTTGATTTCAATTTTGGGGGATAGAACCCCTCTAAAAGTCCATTTTGGAATTGTAATAAGGAACGCATGGGGGTTCAAGATTTCTCAAGAGTAAACAAGGATCTCTATAGGTGACGAGTATTCTAATTTTTTAATCCACGATAATATTTTTGTTTTTTTTCTAGTATATATATTGGGTGTAACAAACCCTTTTCAATTTTCTCCCTTCATTAACATGATGAAACACTTTTCATTAGAATACATACACAAAAATATCCATTTTTAGGATTTATCACCATAAATAACCTTTCATATTTCAATACATCTTCATAAAAATAGGGTTAATAGATAATGATAATTTCTGAGCATCATGAAAAATATCATTCTTTATGATTTTTAACGATAGAACACATATTCAGTTTATAAACCTTATCATTCCAAAAGGATCATGGTGGAACTCAAGATCAGTGGTCATATTCTTCTATAATTCCACATTTTCCATCTACTCATTGTAAATCCTCTCATCGATGGGTGGTTGAACATTCTACTAATCAATATTGGATCTATCCCATTTCATGAAGATTTAATGGTCCACATTTTTTAAATCTATAAACACTTTGTCTCTTTCAATCCTTGTCATGGATAAACAATAATGGTCTTTTATACATAGAGAATTAGTAATCGTGTTCACCTTCTTGGTGTGGTAATTTATTGAGTGGCCTTAATATTATTTCGAAATCATGATTCAAGTAATGTATATAGTGGACTTAATGTTTATGGAAACAACTACCGATTACATCTCGAAATCAGGATTCCGGTAATTTTTCTCATAAATTTTCAATTAGAGACAGGTGTAATATTACATCATATAATATTATATGATTGATAATCCAAAGAACATCATTTATTCATCACTATATATCATAGACACTTCTCCACTATAGTGTAAGGTATTCCCAAACACACTAACAAACAATCTCTTTAGTTCTTTTAAATTATACACACATTCTCTATCTGAAAATAACATGGAATGATTTCGTGTAAACATTGTGAGTGGATTATATAGTAATTATAAATATCTCCAAAAGTGCCATTAGTATCCATATATCACAAGAAAACTATTTAAAAATCTTGAAATACGAATAATTGATCAAATAGATCATCTATGCGAGAAAAAATATACTTCTTCTTAATAGTTATTTTTTATTGTTCCTGATAATCAATGTATAGCCACATTTACCAATCATTATTTTTTAAAACAAATAACTGATGTACCCTATGCTGAATAACTTATATTGATGAATTACTCATCTTGATATGCTTGGATTTTCTTCTTCAATTATAGAAACTCAATCTTGGCCATTCTATATTATGTCTCTGAAATTGGTGTAGAACCAGTTATGAGTTATATTGAAAACTAAACTTCACAAATCAGAGAAACACTTGGAAAGTATTCTATAAATACATTAAAAAAATTCCTATAATAAGAATATATTCCACTTTTGGTTTCTCCAAAATCATATGAGATAAATATACAACATTAACAGATAGAAATATATATATGACAGATATAATTTCCATTGGTAGTTCTAGTTCATACACGCACTGATAGACTATCATAAATTGATTCAGAATATAAAATATAACGTCCCATACTGAAAAATTGATATGTTTTCTACATTGAGAGAGAAAATACATTCCCAATATTATGTCATATTAAACTATTGGTATAAAATAAGATTCACATGAATACCATTCCAACAAACTTCTATTAGAGAGGACATATAATCTTGAGATGTGATCATTATATAATAGAGTTTTCTTACAACCAACTAAACTTGTAATCATTGAGTTGAATATGTGATACCCCTAGAAAATTCATTATATATATAATAGTGGGTATAACCTATATCAAAATAACAATTTTCACTTTTTGGGTGGATGATAAGTTTACCTTTCACACATCTCATGGAACTTCCACTTTTGCTATCGTAATTACCTATGAGTGGCGTTCTCCCCTTGGAATATTTTATGCTACATTCCAATTTTTTCATTCGAAAAATGTTTGAATAATTCTTCATCTAATTGCAGTTTAATAATTAGATTTTAGTTTTTTTTTTCATTCATTCAGTAGACATATGTCCCATATTTCCATACTATTAGCAAATTCCAATGATTATAAATTTTTTTCCAATATGTGTCATCTAATAAATTTTACATCATAGAGATTTATTTTATCAATTATTATTTTGTAATGAAATCCCTTTTCCTTGGTTCTCATTAGATCAATTTTTCTCTTTATTCCCCTTCATGATATAGCATCTCTGGAATAATTTCTCGATATCAATGCAACATGATACTCTATCATCATATGATGATAACACTTTAGAAACATATACCCTTTATAGAATTATCTTACTCTCCTCAAATAAATGAGTGGTCATAATTTTTTTATTACATATGTACTCTAAAACATACCTAGATAATCATGAAAAGTCATCATAATACACTTCCACACCCTCTTCTTCATTCTTCTTTAATCTACAAATCTTTTTTTTTATTTCCGATCACTGTTTTTGAGGGAATTATTTCTTGAATAATATCAATATTAAATTTCTTCATTATATGTATTCTATTTATTCAACCATGTTAGTCTTCTCGATCAATATCCACCATTGATTAGAATATCCTCTAAAAAATTTATCATATATAATAACCTTTTCATTTCCATTACATCTAATGTCCTTGAATATCTTTTTGAAGAAAATATTAATTTATTTAGCTCCCAATGAATTATAAGTTGCATTAAAATATGGAGACTTCTACAGTATAAACAAATCAAACATTAGTGAATCAAAATGTGGAATTATAGGTTACCCCATATGTGAAACGTTATTATTTATATCTTGAGTTAGCTACCCTAATATTTACATGATCAACTCAGCCCCAAAGCCAACTATAACAGTATGTATATCAGTGAAATCCCTATATTGTTTGTGTGTGATCATTCCTTTACTTCCATTAGGTAACATCCCTAGATATATAATATAAAATATTATATCATTATCATCATGAATATTGATTCATAAATTAAATATATTGATATTGGAAAAATATCTCAAATACTACCATGGGACATCATATTTCTCATGTTAGTTGTGTTCATTTAAAATCATAATCCCATGGTTTCCACAAATCCTATTATGATACCAACAATAATAAACCAAATTGTAGTAACTTAGAGTTAGTGGACACTAAATTATATTAGCATAAGATTAATGGGATCACATCACCAATGATTGATCTATATACTAGTCTTAAAAAATAATATACATACATGATCCTAATATCTGACCCTAGTAGCTAACATTAGGCATCATAAACCTTTGATATATGATTTTGACATATTCATCTTTGGAATGTGAGTATTACATGATCGAATGATTATTGTCCACTTTGACAAACATTATACAATGATTCAATTCAACTCAATGGAATATATTTTTTGTTTTTGGTCATGTAATCCTTTAAAATTAAAGGGATGCAGCTTCCACCTTTTTCTATGGTCATGAAATTTTCATAAAAAATTGGATTTTCTTACCATCTCATTTGGGGAATATTTCCCGAACCCCTTATTCCTTTAAAATATCCATAAATTATATGTATTCATGAAAATTTAATAGGAATTTTTTCTATTCAAAAAGTAGAATGAAATCATTAACTTATCTGATTTGTCCATGTATAATTGTGGATGTTTACATATCAAATCCACTAGTGGAATGGGCTTGGATTTCAATTAGAGGAGAATTTTCCTTGTAAATAGGCTCCATTCTCCTAATAAGGGGTCAAGAATTTCTCTTCTTGTAGACATCTAGGTCACCTATTTTTATCTTTCCATCGTGGAGTCAAGAAGGGTTTAGTTGAACCATTGATGAAGAACTATAATTTATTTCTCTATATAGTTGATTAGTTGGGGTAAAATAGATTTGTATCTGATAATATCATACATAAATTTGAAATCAAATCTAATTATCTACGGATTGTAGACATTTTTATCACATGATGCATGATATAGTTGGTCATAGGTATACAGTTCCAGACCCATCTAATTCAGGTGGAATGAGGGGGTGTGCATTTTGGATTCCTTGAGAGTTATTATGAACCATTTTTCACATATTGAGGATAAGTGACCTAGTATTGAACTTGATTAAGAGGTGGTGGTTTAGAAGAAGGGCTAGGGATGTTCATTAGGTGACATTGATTATCATTTTCAAATTAGGTAACAACGGTTGATTAGGGTTCTCAAATGATTGGATCTAATATGCCAATACAGAGGCAAAACCAGGTAAATTACAATATAAGTAAGTGATTTGAATGGCTGTAAACTGGTCTGCCGGCTCAAGATCTAGGATTTTTAACACAAGAAATGGTGTTCATTGAGGGGAAAGTAAAATATTGGGTACAATTTGATAAAAGAAATCGTTGTTATTCTCAAAAGATAATTCTCAATAAATAAGAAGATTTAGAAGATGAATTATGAATTGGGGAGTATAGTTTTCACTAATTGTAAGAAAAGACAAAAGTGTAAGGAATTCTAATATTGACCAAACAAAATGGAGACCAAATATAATAACTATAATAGTTCAAAGGAGATGTATTTCAAGAAGGAAATTAAAAAACTGTTGTGGGAGAAGGGTTTGAACCAATAGTATAACAACCTAATGTCTAATTACAAGGATCAAAAGAAGGATAATGGCATGATGAATGAAATTGATAATTTGTAGGGAATCTCTGAAGCAAAGCATCCTGAAAATGGTGAGTCCATGTCTGACAATTCCTCACCCCTCTGGGGTTTATTGACTAGTCAGAAGAGGTAGATTGGTGTGGAGGATGCAAAAAATTGGAAAACACTAGAGCTGATTATTCAATCGGATGATGAAATTTTGGAGGAGGATATTTTGATTACTGTAACAATATATGAAGTTGAAATGATGGTGGAATGTTTGATACTTGTGGATACTAATACTGTGAAAGGTTTAACAATTTATAAAAACAATCTTATACTGATAAGATGATTCAATGAATGGAAGATCAATAGATATGATTACATTAAACATTGGGAAAATATCAATTATCATTTTAACGACCTTAAAAAGAATAATATGGAAACATAGGTAACCAATCTATCCTAAAAATTATAAAGGGATAATGTTTCGAATAAGAATAAGTCTGTTTCTATGATTTCTGTGTATCTTATGGTATTTGATATTATAGGTAATCTTATGTGGTTTCTCAATTTTCCATAAGTTTCCAGAAAATAAAAAACAAAATTTTACAATTAAAAAATAAATAACAATATTTTTTTAAGAATATATAATATTAATATTTTTCCATTCAATTAAATCTCATTTACTATAAAACATTTCATGTATAAATTCTATACCGTTTAGTAAATAACCATATACGTGATAAGAATATAGATATAGAAGGTAAATATAATTTCTAATGAAGTCTGATCATATGAAAATTGATATTTGAAGAGAAATTTAATGACCATAAAATTAATAAGTGATAAAATATGAGCAAAAATTCATCAGAAATATTGGTTTTGTAAGAAAACAAGTATTTTAGAGAATAGAAGAAAATTTGAAAAAATAATTATATATTTCCATTAAATTAATTACATTGTAAAAATATTAAAAACCTTTATAATATGAAAAATAATTTTAAATTATTATGGTGGTGTGATAATCAATTTGAGATGTAAATGTTAAAAAGAAACATTCATTTATAATTTTTATAAAAAAAAATAAAAAATGACACATTATAAAAAAAATAGAAATATTCTTTCAAAACCATATAAAATTTATGTTATTATATAAAATTTCCCTAATATATCATTTTATTAAATACATATTACATTTTAAAAATAATATAAATAGTTATGGACATATAAAAAATTATATACCCAATCAAAAGAGAAATAAGATATACATTTCCTTTAAACATTTGTTTTCTTGATTCAAGTTCCAAATATGTAAAAAGTAATAAGAAAACACATAAAATCCTTACATATCTAGTGGATAAAATAAATATGGATTCTATGAAGGATTAATTATAATATTCCTTCAACTAAAAATGTAAAACTTCCTAAAAAATAAATTGTGAAATTAATTTTAACCTCTTTAGTAACATTTAGATTATACCGCCATGAAAGAGTATATGTGAAGTGAAATTTTACTCATAATCAATAAATATATGTTGATTATTAGTAAAATAAAAGTTCATTATATACAATATATAAAATTATATAGATTCATAGTACCAAATATGTTTCAAGGGTGTGGAAATTGAAAGAATGCCCCTTACCTCATGTTCTACCTGGATAAAATTTTATTTTAACCAATAGTAAAATAAATTTAGATTCAATTTAATTAAATATTGGAAACGTATATATACCTATAATATCATATATGATTAAACTATAGAATCTTATCACAAGTATGTTAATGAATTTTCATTATTATAATTGTTGCAGGTATTAACTGCTTCATTTGCTAATGTGTTTCGATTTGGCAGTTGTGGTCCATGTATCATGATCATTGAGATAAGATAAAAAACGATTTATCATTATAAAAATAATAAATATCTGTTATATTCATATTTATAATCATATATGAATATAGGACAAGAAAAAATTACTCACATAGCCTCATGGAGGTGGTAGTCTACACGTAAGAACAAGTGATGTTATCATAAATTAATGGGTGAAAGGGTATGAAATTATATGATATATTATATATATAATTTATAATAATTTTATAATCATTATATATAGTTATTATTTACATCATTATGAAAATCCAAATGAGGTTGTCCTAGAAAAAAATTTACATTAGTTCGTGTGACAGTAGTTAGTCGTACACAAGAGAGAAGGTTTTGTGTCCAATTTCAAGGATGAGGATATGAATAAATATTATTCCATAAACATAACAACATTTTAATTATGTTATATACTATTTTTATTATACTATAATGGTTATGACATGATTTAATGTTGTAAATGAAGAAAAATAAGGGAACAGTTTGGTGAAGATGATTACCTCAACTTTAAAAGATCTCCTTTAGATCTCCTCGTAAGGGCACTAGGGATTGTATTTTTGGAATAAACAAACCAATATAATTTGTATAAATTTTTTAATAATATTATTTTTTAGGGTTTGGTTGAGATTAGTCGATCTAGGTGGGGTATAAAAGATGTGATAGGTGGTTCCTTTCTATAGTGAATGAAACAAAAGACATGCAATTAATAGACAAATATATAGATAATAAGTTCATTTTCAGGATAAGATTATACCATGTGGAAAAAAACAAATATTTAAAATATTTCATGTATTAAATTCCTTCAAACAATAATATTTTAACAGATTTATGTGAAATTTTAAACATTTGCTTTTAGTTGACCCCTTTGTTATAGAGCTCCAACTTTAACTATTGTAACACATGGTTTTAATATTAATGGATTTTTATTTTACTTATAATTTAAAAATTATCTCCTAAATATCCAACCGGTTAAATTTTAGAACATTTATTATCCTAATTTACCTATTTAAATATTTTTATTATTTTTAAATATTTTAATAAAACATTAGTTAACATCAAATATAATTAATTTCTTATAATAAATTAGTCCCCTGATTTAGGTTTAAAGACACCAATATGATGATGAAATTATAATATAATCTATTTAACTATAAATAATGATGTATTATTAATTATTAAACAATTTTGGAACCATATTTCATCCAAAATAATTTACTTTTAAATTTTTCAATAATATTTAATTTTATATTTACACTACTTTCATAAGCGTTGTGTCAGCATCATTTAAGAATTTAATTTGATTCCATCATCACTTAAAATTATAAATTAATTATCATCCTAAATAAGATAAGTATAATCAAAATATTATTTTTAATTCATTAGAAATTATTTTTATCCCTATTTGAACATATTTGAGTAATTTTAAGGCCAGACAGTGTATTTTGTATTCTTCATATGTAACATAACATGAATATCATTATCAAAGGGAAATTCCACCAAAATTCTATATATTTTTAGTTATTATAGATATTTTTTAATTAATATAGTTAATTTAAATAAAGGTTATTTTTTGATAGTTTAAATTCATTATTAAATGCTTTATCCATAATTACATGATTTAACCTTTCCTAAGGTGATGAATTTTACAAGAATTACAATTCATAATACCAAAAAATAAAATGAACATATTTACCAAAATTAAACCACCTGATTCCAAATATGGATTCCAATTTTTTTTATTCAAATTGTTGCAGTCAAAAAACAAAATATAAATATAATTATGTAAAATGAAAAGAAAAAAGGGTTTTATAAAAAATGTGAATTTTATCTGAAAAATTAACTTATAGAAAAATCATGTTAATAAAATATCCTAATAAATATAATTAGATAAATTTATATAAAATCGATATTAAATCACATTAATACAAAATACTATATATAATGGGGCATTTAAATTAAATTATTTAAAAAATAGAAATAGTGGTTTTTTGGAAATCAATATATTTCATTATTCACTGAAAATCTATCTTTTATGGAAAATCACAAAATATAGACATAAGATAATATTTACATTCATATTTGAAAAATTGTATATTTTTCTCATAATAAATTTTCAAAAGTTTATCGTAGTTTTTTTAACAATGTTTTATATGTAACGAATTATATCCAAGGGATTATATTTTTTTAAGGAGTAATATATCAAATAATCTAAGATTGTATAATGGCCTCACTATATATTAATACTAACAATGCGTAATGTGTAAGCTAGAGGAGGTATATCAACCTAATGTAAATCATATTACCTAATTCTTTTATAGTTTATTTCTTCTTCTATATCCTCTAAATCTATTATACCAATCATAGAATAATGAATCAGGTATTACTAATAAAAAATAATGTTGCTATGATAATGTGATAACCATCTTCCACCTCCATCCCATCCTGTAGAAAATTAAAATATAGCATGTGTATACATAAGGTCGAGAATCTACGCATAGAGGTGTAATTTTTTTCACCACCATATTACAAGGATGGATATAAAGGTATAATTACTGAATTGAATATGATATTTATGAAAAAATATGATTATATAAATATAAGATATCATTATCCTTCTTTCCCTCCCATTAATAAGAAAATGATAACACAGATCATTCATATGTGTGGCAAACCACTCCCACGAAGCAATGTGACTTATTCTTCTATTGCCAAAACACATGGATTATTTTAACATTTTGAATATAAAGTACAAAATATATTCATGAAATTAATTAAATTGTAGAGATAATGGGACAATTATTTATCTCCATTAACCATGGACTATATAACTATGTAATTATGGAAAATCTGACTAAACAGCCATAAAGTTTTTCATGTAAGAAATTACTATTAAATGAATAGATTTCAAATTATTGTAAAAGGGCTATATAGAATGTAATTAAAATAGAAAACATTCTTGAGGAATATTTAAAAATTTTAAATTGATTATATATGAATAAAAAACATGGATGACTAAGTAGATACCCATGTTAAACAATTTATGTTGAAATCATATTTTGTTTCTAAACTATTTATATTCCTATTTATTTTAGTAAAAGTTTATTCTCATAATATTTCACACCTCATAGATTTTATTTTACTCAATTTATGTGGGGGTTTATATGTTTATATTCTTTTTTTAATCTTTTCGGGTTAATAATTTAAAATTAAGTTACATGTAAAGGACTTTTTTTAAGAAACCTATTTCGATGTTTTCCTTCAAAAATTTTCATCCATGTCAATATTTTCTTTAAAATTATTTCAATATTTTTATACCAATGGTGTGAATAGATTATTTTTAACCTACACTATATGAATGATTTTTCCAGTATTAATGAATACACTTTTCATTGATTCATTATTTTCCAGTTTATATGGTTACTTTTAATAAAATATTTCCATAAAAATTTGGGGTATTTACATTTAAAATGATATCATAAAAATGGTATTAATTTATTTAAGGGATTAAAAGAATTTTGAAAAGTGATTTATTGATTTATACTTACATGTTGTTATAATAATTTCAATAATAATTTATTACTTCTTTTTTATTTCATATGGGTATTGTTTTACTATAAATCCTTCATTTCTGACCAATATATGGTCTTTTATAATACTTTATTGAAAATTGATTACATGATACTTTGAGATCAATCACATTCATATAATTGGGTTATATATCACTCTTCATTATTATTTAAACATTCTTTCTCCTTCATGCCCATATTTTCAATATAGTTGATGAATTATAATCATTTCTCATACATTTATGATGTTTCAATGGTATACAGTTTCTATATATTGTATTAGTTGAAGGAAGCTTATTATGTATGTTATTTCATTTACTAATGAAATATTGTGGTTCTTTATTATTGATTCAATTCCGATAATTTTTGAACAATATATATTTAACTTCCTATTTTTTTAAAAATGATGGAATGTGTTCGATAGTGTACATCACACCCCACATCAAGTTTAAATGATTAATTAAATATTATTTCCTAAATGTTACCATTATAACAAAGTCATTATAATGGAAGTATGAATAATATTAAGTGAATTATGAAAACACGGTTCGAACTTATATATAAAATTAATTATTTTTCTAATTAATTATAAACAAATGTAAACCCCTTTGTAAAACAAAATAAAATATTTTTCTGAATAAATAGTTAAATGTTAAAAAGAATTTTTATATACTACTAAATAAAATAATTACTTTAATTGGATTATATTAATGAAATATATATTATATATTCAATATAATGTTTGAAATTAATTTTATTTTTTTCATGACATGATATATGAAAAAATCAGGTTTTACATATAAAAGAATTATTTTTCAAAAAAGGCGGTTCCAACTCCATTTGATAGCACACATATTTTTATAAAAACAAACTTTTATAAGTTCTATTTGAAAAAATAAATTTTTTCATCGATATATTAGTATCAAAATTTACTTTTTATGAATTTTTCGTATTTTTTGATAAGATTAAATTTTTGATGAATTATGACAAAAAATTATGCATTTTAATTGAAAATAACTTTTTCCTCAAATTTATTTTTAGTGTTAAATTATATATTCAAATGGTTTAAAAGTATTATTAGATTATTTTTCATCAATTAACCGAATTTAGATCATTTGAATCATTATCAAATTTAAATTTTATATAAAAACATTGTGATCATTTGAATGTTTTTATGTTAAAAATATTTTTTCTCGATCTATCAACATGATTAATTTTAAATTAATTTTGGACACTTACGTGTTTCGAATTTTTAAAAATTAACTCTATATTTAAAATCAAAAGGTATAAATTTGTTAAATACGACTCTCATTTTTTGAAAATATGAATAGTAAATTTTGTAAATATTTTTATTACTACTATTAAGTCTAAATCAAGTAATTAAGGGTTAAAATAATTTTATATAATATTATAAAATTACACGAAAACATATTCAAATTCCATTGGTTGATTTATTTTCTCCCAAAATCATTTTTTATAGTTTTTTTGAGCACTTTGAGCCACTTGGATGACTTTAAGATATTTAGAGTATTTTATTCAATGAAAAGTTATTTTCATCACACTCTTGTTTTTAACAAGTAAAATATTTTCAATATGGTGTAATATAAAAGTTATATTTTACTATAAAAATTATTTTGAATGATTAAATTTTTACCTAAATCAGATTAATTTATTTGCCAAATTTAGTAAATAAATAATTAAATTACATGGTGACACAATGATGATGGAGTAATTACTTAATTATTGGAAGAATCAAATAAACAATATTAAAAATATTGAAGTAAATTTAATTTCATATAATTAAAATCATTCACTAATTTTACTGATTAATTTGATATTTTATTGATGATTTAATAGAGTTTTTTATGAAATATTGTTTTGTGATATTTTTTTAGTTATAATAATTAATAGTTTCAAATTTACATTAATTATATTTTTAAATAAATAAAATATTATTAAATGATATAAAATTTCTAAAAAAATATTTTTCCAAATAATTTGGATAAGTCATAAAATTTCATAAATGACTCATTTATGGGTCATTCGGTAGGTTATATTAACTACATTAAGCATTAAAGTATAAATTGCATGAAATTATGGTAGGAATTAATAAGGGTTAAAGAAAAATCATAATGATTGTAAAATAACCAAAACATATCTAATATTCATTGTATTAAGTTATTTGAAATAAAAATCATATATTAGGAATGAATCATTTTTCTGTCGTTTTATTTTTGAAATTAATTTATATTAATTTAATATTTAGAGGAATTCCAAGGGTGCCCCTCCCCTCTACTATAGAAGGGTACAAATTATTCTCTATTAGTCACACCTCAAAAACTATTTTGGTTTGGAAAAGATCTTTCAAAATACATTTCTAGAATCTCACCCCACGTTTTAAATCTCCTTGTTTTGGCATAACACACTCCTTATATGTGTTAAGGTGATAATCAATGGAAATCTCCTGAAGAAGAGATGTCATTTTTAATTAGGTGTTTCTATTTTTTTTCTTGTGAAACTTACATAAAATCATATTCAATGAATATTTAATAATAACTCTTGTATACTCAATATATTGTGACTTTAATATTTTAATATCATCATCTAAATCAACCTCCAATTCTATCAAATGGAAAATAAATAATTGTTTTTGTGTACGTCTGAACAATCACATCCATGAACTATGACCACCACAAAGTGATCTGATTCATTTTTAATAACCAAATCACATGAATAATATAAATATATTTATAAATTTATAAATTATATAAATTATGTTATTATAATCCTATAAAGATAAAATAATCCATTCTTTCTTTCCTTAATGATCATTAAAAAGAAGAAATGTTACTCATGAGTATATACGTATTACTATCTCCATGATTATAACATAGTTCATTTTTCATTAGCATACTTAATGGTTTGATATAGATTTATAGTTTCTATATAAAAAATATTATTTTATAAATGAATATTATTTTGGAGATGATGTACTTGTGTGCACTTGGATGACTGAAAACATAACAATTTTAATTTGGACCAAAATACCAAATATCTTCAAAACGTCCGACATGAACTTAAATAATTAAGTAATTGTTATAAAAAGATATTATGTGATATAAAAGGAATAATAGAATTTAAAAAGGATATCAATAATGTAAATAATTAATATAATCTTATTATTTAGGAGGATAGATAACATATGTGACAAAAGAGAATCAAGGTAAGGGACTTTGTCTCAATCTTCATTCATTAAGAAATATCATGATTTTTTTTAACTTTATTATCCTATAAGGTGTATATTGAACATTTTTCACATTTTATATCATGAATAACTATATAATCATGATATTTATTGTTTTTTAATGTTATTCATTATTTATTTTTATTCAAGTGTTTCACAAGTGGTAAGGGGCTCTTTAACTAAAACATTGTTTTAAATGTTTTGATGACTTATTCTTATAAATAATTATATTTAATGTACATGTATTCAAAATGGGTTTTATTAATATATTTATATTGAAATTAATCTTTTAATTTTTTTTATTTTGTTTCAAATGATTCAAAGTGTTATGGGAGACTTTTATTTAAAAATATATTTTAAGATGTCTTAAATGGGTTTTGAAAAAAATAGGTTATTTAATAACATGAAATGCTTTATTATAGGTGCGAATGAAATTTTATGAGAGAAATGTTTAAATTTTAAATTTTTTATGTGTCATTATTTTATAATGGTACTTGAACATTTTACAAGTGGCATCTCCATAAATCAAGAATGTGTGGCTATGTTATAAACTCCAATGCATTGGGATTGGAAGTCAGCCGTATGGATATTCCATTTGTAAGAGTGACATGTATGGAAGGTTATGGTATGGTTATTCCATTAAATTATAATTATATCCAAAAGAAACTACATATATATATTAAATTCTTGCTTATGAGATTTCATGAAAATTGTTTTCTTTTAAAAAGGTAACATAATAATCTTTTTGAAATGATGATCCTTTATTCATGGAAAAAATTGAATGTTTTTAAGAAAATTATTTATGAGTTTTCACTGGAATAATTGTTTTTTTATTTCCCTTAATCATATGTTTGTTCTCATCCCATGTTTAAAAAAATTCACAACTCTTTATATTGGTAAGGGAAAAGAAAATATCATGATGAAATAAATGAAGTTGTGTCATGAAATGAAGTCCTATTTTTTAAAAGGGTTAAATTTGTTGAAAAAAAGGATAATGAGTATAAGTTTCCACAAGTAATTTATGGGTTTTATTATAAATAATTTTTCCTAATTCTCTATAACACAAAGCTAAAAAGATCCTCTCTTGTGAATTCTTGTTCAAAATTTCTAGAATAAGTTTTTTCTATGTCCATGTCCTATAAAAATAATTTTTAGAATTAATTGTATTAATGAATCAAAATATAAGGAATTCATAGGACATAAAATTGATTTTTGGGTCATGGTTGTTGATATCCACTCAATTAATTAATATTTATTTTGAGAAAAAACAAAATACATTCCATATTTTGTGGGTGTCTATTTTCCACCTCCCCAATTAATAAGAATGATATCATCAATGATAGGTTTTGCTGATATAATTTGGGATATTAAGAATCACTCATATTATACTTGTTTACTATGAAAATTATATTTATCCCTAGTACCCTAAGAGAGGAGTATTCAATCAAGATTCCTAGTTGTAATATTATTATAAGAATGATTTTTGAATTAGTTATAGTAACCACACCTGGACATAACCTATTTTAAAACTATGTTCTTATACCTATGGTTGAATTTTATATAATCCTTGTTATGGATGGGATTTCAAATTATAATAAAAATGATATTCCATAGATAAATAGATTTTTATTTTTGATAGAGATGTAGAATCCCTTGTCTTTCTATAGGAGACTACATCATCTGAATGATGTCTAAATCCACATATAGTAGCTCTTTTTAATTAAATTATTTCATAATAAGAGAAGACATATCCTATGAATTAGATTGGTATTCTTAAAATAAAGGATGTACCTATTGTTAGGAATATAGTGAAATTTTTACTAAATAACAAAATTGTTATCCCATGAGTGTGAAGTTGGGTTTTTTATTGATCCCGTCATTGATGAAAACCCTATATCAAAAACTCTCTATAGGACTAAAGTTATGTAATTAGTGGAATTGATGAACCAGTTGTGGGACTTGCATGATAAGGGAATTATATAGCACAATATTACTCTCCGGGGAGAACCTTGTCTATTTATAAGAATAAACATGGGTCTATATGGTTGTGAATCGATTATAGGAAAATCTATGCGTTTACTATAAATAACACGTGTAATCTACCCTGCATTGATGACTTATTTTATAATTTTAAATGATATCTAAATTTTCAAATATTTATCTTCTTTCATGGTAATATCAACTCCATGTAATGAAGGATGATATTTCAAATACTACATTTAGAGTAAGGTATGAAGATTATGAATTTTATGTAATTACCTTTGGTTTTATTATTTCACCTTCTATTATTATATATCTAATGAATAGATTAAATCATGATTATATCAATAATTTGATTATGGTATTTATTATTTATATATTGATAAACTCTATAATCTATGATGAGTATAAGATTAATTTTGGAATCATTATTAATACTCGTAGAGAAAAAGGGTGACAAAAAAAATTAAGCAAATGAGAATTTTAGGATTCATGATCTTTTATTCCTCTTCCATAATATCTCTATGAGTAAAATGATATTTTTTATTTAAAGAAAATGGTAGTGATGGATGGGACAAACTAATCAATATAACCATGGTACAAAAAAAATTGGATTATTTATAAGTGTATTTCATGCATGCATTATTTATTTATTTTAATGTATTGATTTGTGCATTTATGGAATATTCTTTCCAAATATTGAAATATTTAACTTTTTTGTGATTTGTAGTAGGATAAAATGAATTCTTAGAAAAGTTATAGAAAGCGTATATTCAGGGTTTGCAACCAGATTTTCTAGACTAATCATGGAGAACATATATGGTAAAAACTGGGAAATCGTGGATAAATGAGATATGGGAGCAGGAAAATGAATTACGCATCGTGAATCACCATTTCATGAAGTATAGATTCATTTCACCACCTGTTGTGGACCCTAAATCCATGTTCTGAAATATCACTTCATGAATCCATTACACATCATGAAATCCAATTACATGTCATGCAATTAGTCAATGGTCAAAATCATCGAACAATATTTGCACAAATCTCAAAATCATGGAGGAAATTTTTTATCAGGATTTCATGAGATGTAAACCCATTACCTATCGTAAAAGTGGTTAGTTAGAGACCATCCAAATCCAATAAATATAGGACCATTCTATAGCTATGAGGCATCGAAATTCAGTTAGAGACAAAATCATGGACAAATATGTTGCACCCAATCTGTGTTCATTCTCTCCTCTTTGTTTTATCATTCTATTTCCACTTTCCCACTAAACCTCCCATAACTAAAAAGATAGGGTGATCCTAACATGTTATTGTGTGATATATATATAAGGGATAATGTGTGTTACATTTAATTATTATTGTAATTTATATTTTTGGTTTCAGATAATTTAATTTCAACTTCAAATCCCTTTAATTATCTTTTATCGTGCCTATTGATATTTGAATCAAAAAGGAACATAAAATTGTGCAAATGATAACCCAAAATAAGGCATGACCATTTCCAAATTTAGTGGAATTATAGATTAACTATGGGATTGGGATAGACTTAATTTTACAAAACCCCATACTACCTAACCAAGGAAAATAGGTTATTAACGTGTTAATGAGGATATACCATAACCATTGGATATTCCTACTGTTAACTCTCACCCTAAATCAAAAATTATCAAATCTATTATATTCAATCCAATAGCACCCAAACCATGAAATTATAATGACATAGGAATTCTATTCAAGTCTATTTACAACCAAATCAATCAATATTATTTTCTTTTGTTCTTCAATCAAAACCAATTAAATAACTCTTTTCTCACCAATTTCATTAATTTTTTAAAATTAAATATTTTGAAAAACAAATCAAAATAATTTCTCTATATTTATGGTTTTGACCTAAAACATATCAATACAACAATTAAATTAATTCAGTAGAATATTTTTCATTTATATAAATTCCTTTTTTTATAGATTTATAGGGCCCTAATGACGCCCCCTTGAGGATATCTGTTAACAAGTTAGTATCTTTGACTTGTCCTAACTTTTTCTTGAATAGATAAACTATTAACCTAGTTTAAATGTTAATGGGTTATGTTCTTATAGAGATAAAAATTTAATGAAACTATTGAATAATTAAAAATGAGTCTCATCAATGCATTTATATTGACTTTACCATCAGAAAGTGATGGATTTTTTATTTATAGTGGTGCATCAAAGAGGGTATATGGATGTTTAATTGTTCATAAATATTGATTTATTTACTATTCATCAACTATGTTAATGATTCATGAATCAAATTATCCCACCTATGATATAGGGTTGGAGACCAAAATATTTACATTGACAATATAGAGGATTTACCTTTATGGTGAAAATTGTGAAATATATACAGATCACATAAGTTTTAAATGCATCTTCTCAGAGAAAGAAATTAACATGATTCATATTCAATTTATAGAATTAATAAAGGATTTTTATTTCTCAATATACTCCCTTATGTGAAAAATAAAATAAAGTTTCTGATGTCTTATGTAGTAAGAATCATTTAGTTTTGACATAAATGATGATTTAAAAATATCTGATGTTAATTGATTTAGTAAATTTCTATATGAGATTAATTATTGAAAGGGGAAATATTAATAAAATTACAAATAAATTTCAAACCATCATTATAGGATAAAATAATATGTTTCATAGCATGTTGATAAGAATATACAAAAGAAAATTAGTTTTTTTAATGAAGGTATGTTGGTGTACTTCAACTATGGGGATGTTATATTAAAATTTAGAATGTTTTTATGTTATTCATTGGTTAGTTACCTAAAAAGAGAATTATAATATGAATATTGTAGCTAAAATTTATCCATACTACGTCGTAGCAACAAAATGTATCAGGATTGGAAAAGATAGTTTTGGAGGGGTAAAATGAAATGGGAAATAATAAACTATGTATCAAGATACATATTTTTTTCAATATGTAAATTATATGAGAGAATATTATAATGGGATCATACAACCTCTTAAAATTATTTTGTAGAAATTTGTTAATATTACTATATATTTATTAATGGATTTCCAATGACTCTGAAAAAGAATGAGTTCATATGGGTTATTGTTGATAACCTTACCAAATTTTCACATTTACACCCATTAAGGGAAAAAATATATCTTTTCATCCTCGTGAAACATTAAATTAATGAATTTGTGATATATCATGGAAAAACTCCCTCGATTTTAACTGATCGTGATCTATATTTTTTATCAAAATGATGGAAAATTATTAAGAAGACTCTTGAAACCAGGTGAAATTTGAGACCTTCATATCATCCTATGATATATGGATAATATAAAAGGACTATTAAAATATTTTAAGACAAGATCATGTCATTCCCATTTAACTATAATGGTACATTGTATTAATATTTAACATTAATGTAATATTCATACACTAATTTCTAACATTATATAATTCAATTGGAACCGTATGAATAATTGTATAATAAATGATGATGTACAAAAAAAATTTGGGGAGCAGATGTTTAAAGGAAAATATTACCCCAAGAACATGTTGAGGAGACAAGGGAAAAAGTGAGAAAAATCAGATTTATAATAAAGTCACTCAAAGAAGGAAAATAAAGCAATCTCGATAACAAAAGGAAGGGTAATTATTTTATGTGGGATATCAGGTTTTCTTTAATTTATCTCCATATAAATATGTCATATGTTTGACATGAAATTGAAAGTAATTACATGTTACATCGACCCTTTTGAAATTATAAAATTAATTGGTGAAAGGGGTTAATGTTTGGAACAACCACTTAGTTTCTTTGAAGATCATGATATGTTCCAAATCACCTATTAAGAAATATAATTGGGACCAAACTTAACTTACTATTAATACACAATCCATATTCGTGACACTAAAGAGCTAATGTTGTCAAATTGAATGAATCGATTTGTAATGATACTTTGGATAAATCATAAAGATGATGTTGAGAGGTGGAATCCTAAAGAAGTTGTGATGAATATATACCCACACATGATTATTTTATGAAATTATATAAATATCAACAATGAAATTTTTTAAGGAGGGAAGAATATAACAATCAAAATTCAATTATGTTAGTTAATCATTTCTTTCTAAAGAAACTATTTAATAATGCACTAAACATTATTCAAAAATATGATTCAATCCTTAACTATTAAATTTTATAAATTTAATTTGAAAATTTTAATTTTAATTTTTAATTCATCAGGTATAAATTATTATGAAATTAATTTTTTATATTTTTATGTTATGTAGATTTTTAGTTGAACAGACAAAAAAATTTATAAAACATCACATTTTTGACATTATATTCTTATAAAGACTACCTAAATGAATATGAATCCTTTATCATTGAAAATTATATATTTTTTAATTAATATAATTTATGTTAAAACATAATAATGAAATTATAAATACATTCCTAACATTTTATAAATATAAGTAATGTTTTTGTATTAAAAACTATTTGTTTGTCCTTTTCATCAAATAAAGTATTAAAAAAATATTTTCCAGTTTTTTTATTAGAAAAAAATTAATTTTCATTTGTTTAAAGAAATAAAATTAAGTACATTGGACGAAACATTATACATTTTTCAAAAAATTTATTTTTGTACTTAAAAAAATCAATTTTTAAAAAAATCATTGTCTTTTAAGAACATATATTAAAATTAATATCCTTTGATTCAAGGAGTTTTATATTGTAAAATGGATTATATATTAGTAACTAGGTTAAATTTATATTATGTAATGAATTCAATTTAATTTTTTCTCATAATATAATGACACCATGTTAATTATTTTTCACCTCTGTTAAGGTTAAATGTGTTAAAGGGGTTCAAAATAAATGGATAAGGCTTCAATTTAACAAAAAAATGAATAAAACTTATTAGATTTTTTGGTTTTAACCTTTACCTTATAACATTAAAATATATGGTAATTATGAGACAATTTCATATGAAAATGACTTTATATTTTTTAAATATTTTATGTAATGACATATGTGTGTGTCCCATAACATATAAAATTATACTTTTTCTTGTCAACCATTTACAAATGTTGATCCCTATAACTCATGAAAAACATTCCAAAAAACCATCCATGATTCCCTAACATCATTTTAGATCTACTTTTCTTACCCTAATACCATCATATGATAGTAGAGTTAATCCAAATGAGGTCTCTCAATGAAAATTTAATCTTCTTACCAAACTCTTTCAATGTTTATTTCTTGTTCTAATTCCACTAAATATGTTGTAAAAATCCTAAAATAATTTCAAAAGCATAAAAAATAAACAAATATCTTCTTATGATTATAGTACATGCACTTTACACGTCCTTTCTATCCTACGGAAAATGAAAACATCTCCAGTGTGTACGTACGGCCTACCATCTACACATAGTAGTGTAACTCATTTTTCATCACTATTTTACTTAGATAGTTATGGGAAATCATACCTATTCAACAGAAGTAGTAATTTGTGAAAAAATTAATTCTAGGTTTTCCAAAGAAGATCAATATCATAAAATAAAAATGATAAGTTGCATTAAGACAGCTCCCAATGAAAAAACTAGATAAAAAGAATGATCTTGATTGAAACTTAGTTTTTAATATTACGATAATTAAAAATAGAACATAAAATCCCCACAATTCCATTGTTTATTTTTTTTATGTTCACAAACACATAATTAATTAAAGGATTAGAATAATAGGTAGTTATATAAGTATTGTAATCACTATACACCAAAGAAAGTTGTGTCTTTTATATTATCACACTGAATAAAATCATCTATAGTGAATATATAAGTGTATCCCTTCTGGGGGTATCAAATATAAGAGGATATGAAAAATGAATCATTTTTTTTATAATTCATTAAATTGGAGAGCATCCAGAGAATATATAATGATATTAATCTAGACCATACTTTCTTCCCATGATTATTGATATTAATGCTTCTAATTTATGGTGAGTAATGATTGATAGGAAAGAAAAAAATAATCGGGGAGTTTTATGTCCTATAAATACACTATTTTTATGGGTCTCATTATGTTTAATTATAAGTATATTACTTATTAAAACTATTTGAACCATATCAAGGATAATAAAGATAGAATGGAATCACATTATGGATTAGTTCATGGACATACATAATTAAATATATAAATATATCTTGTTTTACACACCAATAAAGCCCATTTATATGTAGAAATCACTACATAAAAAATCACAGCTAAGAAAAAAATGTGTTTCCATCATTCTCTAAGAGAATTGGATCAATCATTGATTCTAGGTTTTAGGTAGAGGATTTAAAACTCTTTTCATTCCATTTAAATAAATTTGAATATGGTCTATGTAAAACCCATACCTTGTATTCCATTTCAATTATTAATAGTAAGGGGTAGAAGAAAAGAGCACAAGTACATATTAACATAGGATTTTAATTATATTTCAATCAAATAAAAAAGTCGGATTGATGATCACGTGTTGAAATTTTGTTAGTTTCTAACAAGGAATTCTATCCTAATTATTATGATTAAGAAAATATGTATTGAAGATATGCTATTATGAAAAGCATGTTTACACCTAAATAATTGGATGAAAAAAATGAGTAGTTTCCACAGGAAGATCTTGGTTAGACACATTCAATGTTGAATCCTTTAAATTTTGATGATTGTTAAATTGGTATTCATGTGTATGAATTAATTAATGTATACAAAGGTATTCTTGAGGGTAAATTTAAAAACTTACATTAAAATAGGAATAATACAGGTTGAAGAGTATATAACCATCTATATATTACCATGTATTCAATCTAATATATTAATAAATTAATAATTGTTGGATAAACATTTGATATGTGATAATATATTCAAAAATGCCTTAGAATGAGTTAATATGTTTTTTGGAATATTTGGTTGAAGATTCAATATGTAGTTCTGGATGAGAAAAAATGGAAAGGAGAAGGCTTTCTAGGATGAGAATTTTAGGGATGAAATAAAAATGAAAAAAATCCATAAAAGGAAGAGGGATCACTTATTCACCCCTTTTCTCCCTCAGTGATCTCACATATTTCAAAAACTCAAATTTAATTTTTATATATATATATATTTGTTTTATATTTTCATAACATACTATATATGAGATTTATATCATATTTATAAGTTTTAAATTCCTATTTTATAATCTTCAGTATACTTCTCGATCACATGTATACCCAATGACTGTATATGTAATCTTCTTGTCATAATTGATCATATAAGATTATTATATATCACAATTCTTTATTCATTAAATTCATTCATTTATTTCATTTAACTCAAAACATGTTCATCCTAATTTTAATACTTTCCCTCTTTTCTATATCTATAATGAATTTAATTATCCAAAAGTAAAACAATAGTGATAAATATTTTAATTTCATAGTATTTTTATTAATATATGGTTTTATTCCTCTTCTAATTTTCAATATTTTATTTAATATTAGTTTCTAAAAATGTATTACAGTTCTCTTGTATTGTAATCTATTATCTCTAAAAAAATTATATAACTATATCATTTTATTTTTTTTTTGTTTCACATAAAAAATACTATTGAAACATTATATTTATTTAAGGAAAATTCCCATTTCGAATTTAGGGGTGTTACATCCCCCCACTATCTAAAAAAATGAGGTTCTTTTCCCCATTACATCTTCAAATTCCTTCAATTCTCCACAAATCCTTAACAAAATTTATTTTATTATTTCATGTTATATTATACCCATGATTGAATATATTAACTATTTTTTTGCCATATGATAGATCATGTTCCAATTATATAAACAATTATATTATTACATGTTCTGGATCTAGTATATAGATTGTAAAAACTGATACATTGAATACATCATTCACTGAAGATAGGTTTGGTAGAATCACATGGAAATACACAAAAGTCCCCAAGTGATCAATAATTTTAAATCTAAAAGTGTATCTTGTTTTAGCTTCCCTTTCTTTCAAAATATCATAACCCTCATCCATGGAAATATTTGAAGGAATACTTTATAAATAACCTCAAACCCTAGATCATTTTGATTATTATATTCAAAGATATTTTAGTAATGTTTACCTACTTTGATATGACATTGAATGGTTTAAACCTTCCATATTAGTTCTTGAGAATGATGTAGTCCCAAAAACACTTTATCTCAACTTCATCCGAATAAATCAGTTCTTTGTAACTCAATCTATAAATATCCTTAAATGGTTCTATTTTATTCTAGAATGAAAACTATATTCATATGAGAACTCAATTATGGAAAATATTGATCTCAACCTCCTTTAAAATATATCTATCATGTTTTTGTTATATATTGTAATTTTTTAATGAGCCATTCAGATAGATATTAAATTTTAGGATGTTAATCCATAAAAATTTTCATTTATGTGTCCAAATTCTTATTAAATACGTCTATTGAATAATGATGCGAACATTGGATCATAATCAGAAATAATTTAAATTTTAACTACATGAATCACTACAACTTACATTATCTAAATCCATTCAATTTTATCAATTTAAAAGTACTCTTGAATGATAATGAAGTATAAATTTTTTGTAAGTTAATCCACCACTATCATACTATCATTTTTTAGAGTCCTTCAGAATAACCATCAATAAATTTAAAATGATTTTATTTTATTTGTATCCATTTATGGGTAGTGGTTTTATTATACCTAAATAATTCAGATGTTTTGTATGGAGTTGATGGATATAAAAGAATTAATATATATACTCAAAAATATCCCTATTTGTGTTTTACCACCAGAATAAACACTTAATATATATATATATCTTTGTAATTCCCAAGTTTATAAAGGAGTGTGAGTTATGTGCATCATCCAAAATATCCTTCATTATCCCTGTAATGCATGGGATTTATATTCAAGTTCGAAATCTCAAAAATCCGTCATTTTCAAATATTAACCTTATAATATTTTCCACATTGTTTTTTAGCTTCATATCAGCCTTCTATGCCTCTTTGATCATCACATAGATAAAATGTTATAAATAATTTGGGAAAGATAGGTTTTTATACATACCCTTTTCATTTATATAACTTTCCTATATATATATAAATATTAGGTCTCCCTCAATACTCATCAAGGATAAGATATTATAATATTTTATAAAAAGATGACCAACTCTATTTTTTTATTTCCTAGTATAATAATGTATTATGAAATCATAATCTGTCTCTAACAATAACCATGTCCTTTGGTTCATGGTAAGCATATTCTATATGAAAATATAATTTTCACTCTTGTGAATGTTATATATTTTACAATTCTCACTATATAGATAATACCAATGAATATTTAATGAAAAAAAATCTAATTATAGATCATGTGTCAGGTGATTTTCCTCATGGGTAACTAATTTACATGAGCCATAAGCTATTACAATATCATTTATCATGAGTAGGCATCTCAGTACCTTCTATGAAGAATATCTATATATCTCAATCCCTTCATAACATCATGGTAGTATGAGTACTAATGTAATGACCAACCATTTTTTATGATCCTTGATGATATATTTACATACATCTATAATGAGCAACATTTCACCCTTTCATTCTAAATTTGTTAAAGGATTTGATAATCTTGAGAAATTTATCACAAACTAGTTTTAGCATCCATCCAACCCAATAAGGCTGTGGGTCATTATTATAAATTTTTTTCTATGATATTTTTAAAATAACTATGTTATTGAAGGATTCATAGTCATACAATCAGTTATGGTTAAATTAACAAAAAATGATAAATTATATTGTCTGAAATCAAAATTAAAATATTTTTCCTAAATTATATCCTTGCATAGTGTTTTTAAAATAATCCCCAAACATTATTAATGTTGTTCCTAACCATTTGAGTATATCTGAATATCACTGATAAATACTATCAAAAATATGTTAAGTTAATATTTAAAGAATCTATTAATTTAATCGTTGAATATTTTTTAGGTAATTGTAACCTTGAATTCAATCATTATGAATTAATAGTTCCCATATATTATGAAAATGGTTGTATTCTCTATATTCTCTTTCATCACCCATAGTTTCTGATATACTAATCAAATATATAGAACTAACAAGTATTTATCCCCTCTATATTGATCAAAAAAGTCATCAATTTGGGGTAGAGGATATTTTATCTTCACCATGACCATGTAAAACTCATTAATAATCAATGAAAAGAGGCATTAATCCATCCATGTTATTTAAAAAGATTTTAAGAGAACCCCATAGAGTAACATTTTCTCATATAAAATTGTTATTCAAATTATCATGAAATTGTTTCCTTAATTCCATAGATTCAATTGGTTCCATTCAACAAGGACTCGATGATATTTGAATTCAACTATATTTGATTTCAATTGAAAGCTTGATAAATTTATATTGGGAAAATAAGAAATTATTTTGGAAATACATCCACATATTCTCGTACCATTTCAATATCTTTGGTGTTGAGTTCATATTTAACTATTTGAGTAAAATATCCATCATTATTTTGTTTCATGACACATATTATGTAATTAATATGAAATAGGGTATCATAATGAACCTTTCATCATTATTTTATCATGATATGATTTTGGATAAGAAGTAAGATATCCTTATAGTGATATTTGATATGGGTTCTATATAAAGAGTGTCAATACATGCCAAATACCATATTGGATTCTCCCAATGGAAGAATGAATATATCTTCATGAAGTATCTTGTGACATTACTCAATAAGGTAAGATTTTTATATATGAGAGGAATTCATTTAACCACTGAGAGTTTTCATCGATATCATAATATTATATTTTTTATATGAAGAATCAATAATCAGATAAAACTTATATTATATGACAGAACAATAAGAAATATAACCATGTAACATTTTTTTAGTTATTGAGTGGATAATTATTTTACCGTACAAAACCTTCATATCATTATCCACCTTAGAATTAGTGACTAAATAATCTCTTCCGTTCTACCATAGTTTCTTATGTTTCTTGAATTGATCATCCTCAATAACCCTTATATAGAGACACTTTTATGTGTAATACCAAAATCATTTATATTTGCGACATTAAATTATATGTGGTACATTATATGAGACCTTATTATACTCTATTTTTTCATTATCCTCTTCATATATCTTTGATTGTCATGTTCATTATGTATTCCACTTATGTTCTTGAATAATTTTACCATTCCATTAAGAAAATTTATTATGTGCTTATTTCCAAATTTTTATCATGTTGAAAAATGAAATTTCTTCCATCCATGGTCTTTACAATTTTAATTTTCATGAAATTTCATTTTTAATTTTATAATCCCTAAATCATATGGATTGTTGATATTATCTAATATCATTTGCCACCTTAAAAGTAGATTTTATAATATATTTATAGATATCAATGTACCTTATGAATAATTAATTTCAAACACACAGTTTTTTATCCACCAATGAAATGATTCATTTTTCTTATATGATTGTTAATAAAACTAGATGCATACCTTGTGTGTAATGAATCAGAACTCTCTTGTCCCTCACTTTTTCAGAATATGATGGTTGAAATTTTCGGGGAGGTCATAGTGACTTATGTCAACACATTGCAAATTTTCAAGTATTTCAAGTTCTTAAATGGTAGGTCGATGATGGTAGGTCATGACGGTGAGTGAAAATGGTGAGTCGCAATGTTGACTTGTGATGGTAACTCAAAATGGTGACTCATGATAGTATCACACCCTAGGGTAGCTCATCCAGTGATGAGTTGTCTAATAGTAAGTCATCTAGTGTTGAGTTATCCAAAAATGAGTTGTTCGGTAGTGATTCATCCAATGGTGAGACATCTAGTGATGAGTAATCCAACTTTATCATATCCAGTAGTGATTCATCCATTAGTGAGTCATCCAATGGTGACTCATCAAAAGGTAGGTCATTCCAATAGTAAGTCATGAATAGTGTTTCCAACTCCCTACAATTTCACCCCTTAACATTTTCTTTGATGTATAATGAGTTTAAAACAATATTTAATGGTTTTTGGGCCATTCAGAACATTTTCTATCTCCTAAAAACTAGAATCATTCTTCGAATTCAAAACAGTGTGGTCCTAGTCAATATCTTCCTTTAATGGATTTTAGAAACCATTTATCCCATTGATTTAGGATCTAGTCTTTCTAAAGTCAAGATCTTTTCTTCCTTGTGAACTTTCACTCCACATTGTGGAAGATTCCCTAAAACGTTCTTCCCCCCCAATGAGTCCTGAAATTGTGTTTTAGGCATTAGGTGGTTATTTCTATGAATTCTCTTCCTGATGCCTGTTCTCCCCCTTCTTTGGTGCATCCAAGATGTGTTTATCATATATTCTTCCAAGTATGGTTCTTTTTCCCCTCTCTATTGTGCATCATTCAGGGGGTGTATGAATGGCTCCATATGATTATAATTGAATCCAAATTAAATAAAGAGAACCGAATAGGTTACAAATCAATTTATAGTGTATCGAGAATGAGATGTATGATCATTCTATTTTATTGATATTTTGATCAAAATTGATAATTGTATTAGATAACTACCCACTAAAAATCATGATTGTTGGGGGTATTTTTTAGTGCATTAAATCGATTTTGGGTTATATTCTATTTGTTTTCTATTGAAATGATATTTCAAAAATTATGTTACGTACGTACACATGGAAGATAAATAGATTTCCTAGGAACAAACTATTTTTGTGATAACCACTAAATTAACAAGAGGAAATTTATCGGGGAATGCCTTGTAAAATATTTATATTCCTTGCCTCGATTCATGTGGTTATGTGATGTGTGTCAAATTTTGTTGACTTGTGTTGTAGTAGGGTTAGGGTGATGGATGTGTAATTTGAGGTGGTTCTGGTGGTTAAATTAAATATTCTTTTGGGAGATTTTTTTGTTGTGGAATAGATGAGTAGTGTTGTACAATTGGGCTGCGATCCAATTGTGCAGTGATGTGTTGTTTGGTGTGGCTATGAGTTGGGGTTTTTTCTCATTATAGGATGTTTTGGGTGGGATTATATTTAATAATTATGATGTTAGTGGTTCACATGGGTGTTAGATAGAGAGTAATGTGAAGTGGGTTAATTTTACATGGTTCCTCATCATCTATGTGACTTTTGCTTTGTGGCTTGTTGTGTTTTGTTCCTAGTAGTTTCCTGGGTAGAGATGGAATAAATAAATCATCATTTTAATAAATATTGACAATTTTTTAAAAAATTGTCTGGGGAAAATATTTGACTATTTGGATGGTTGTGTTGTTGTGCATTTAGATGTTGCAGTAAAGGGTGAATTGTGAAATAGTGGTTCATTTGAGAACCCATAGGTTGGGTGGGGGTGTATGATATTATATATATATATATATATGACTGTATGTATGTATGTATGTATGTATGTATTTATGTATGAATGTATGTATGTATGTCTGTATGTGTGTATGTATGTATGTATGTATGTATATATGTATGTATGTATGTATGTATGTATTTTTATTTTGTGATTTCTATAAGCACCAAACCCTAGTTGATCACAACATGGAAAACACTTCCATCATCATGAGGCTATGGTGTCTTTCCCAAACATCCTGGTTGGATGATGGGTGGCTGCCCACTCACTCTTCCCTGATCCTTCTTCCAGGCAGCTATAGCTCGATATTATTTGGGCATGTTGTTGTTTATGGGGCCTAGGTGTATGTGGACGAGTTTTGTTTTCCCATTTATATTCAGGATTATGTGAGTTTTGTTTTCACATGTGTTTTTATGATAATATGGGATGTGGCCTGTGGACACAGTGATGGGACAAGGTGTGGTTGGGGTTCTAGGTGTTAGTGGATGGGATATGATGTGGATCTTATCCCAGTGATGGGACGATGTGTATTTATGAAGCCCAATTGTGTGTGTGGGGGTTGTGATGTGGTGTGTCTGGAAGAGGTGGAAGCACTAGGATGTTTTTTATTAGGGCGTGAGAGTGGGTAATAGTTGGAAAGTGGTGTGGGTTTCCCTATTATCAATTTTAATTATATTACTTTACTTTACTTGTGTTATTTGGTGATCATTCCTTGGAGATATTGGGGTTGTTAGTAGACCTTATTAGGTGCCATTTGGTTATTCTACATTCTGAAAAGGGTGTTAGTATGCTTATTTCATATGGGCATGTGAGACATTAGTTTTCTAACTGTATATACTTGTTTGCTCACCATGTGTATAAAAAACACTTTTAGGTTTCTCGGAGGATTACGTCGACCATGCTAGATCATACTATTTCATAAAATTCTACAGTTTCTATATTATTGGTTAGTTTTACTCTAGGTAGTTACTTGGGAGTTTTATTTCATTGTAACAATTTAATATTAAACATGCATGTGGGATGGATTTTTTTCTTTTGTATATATCCGTGAGTTTTTTTGAGGTTGATACTTCAAATCTACCGGTCTATTTTTTCTGAAAATGAAAATACTTCCCATTTTGTGAGATTGTATACCCTTGGGGCTGGTCACAATCCCAGGGAATACTAGAGTTGGGACTCGAGGGTCATTATATACTTTTATTCATTGTAAGCCCAGGAAGGGTATCTTTGGAGGTAGGGGTCATTACTGAATGTAATCAAAGGTGAATGAGAAGGCCACTCAATGCCTTAATTCAAGGATGCATGAGTCATTCCTGAGGACTCCCACCAAAAACCACCACCAGACTCGTGCGGCAGTGCGCCCTCAACATGATGAGGGTGTAATCTCTAGGCGTTCGGCTCTGGTTCCTCAAACCCGAGCAGGCAAGACGAACCACCAAAGGAGACGGCCGGTAAACAGTGGGTAGTATCTTATCTCTACCATTTCCAGAGAAGCCCACCAACCTAACATGGTAGCAAGCAACTAGTGGTCACACACACCCATCCGTTCTAATTCTTCTATCCAGCAGACTCGTATGGTAGCAACACGCCATTCCCACCATGAAATTCCGGTGGAGTACTATAGACATGAACATACAGCTATTTATAAGTCATCAACTAGTCAGCAGGAACGTCTGACTACATACGATGAAGCCAGCCAACCCAATGTGTTAACAACTGGTAAACATGAACATACACCTGTTAACACTCATCAATCCTGCCAGTAGCCTCATATGTAAGTATTAAAGTAATATCCTCAACCACCTTCAGTGGAGTGCAATTAGCACGCACATACACCTACTAGTATTGATCAAGCCTACCAACAGTCTTGTTTGGTAGCTCCCAGAGAAGACAGTTGGAAATCTCCAGTGACAAACAGGAGGTAGACTCAACTCTATGGCCCCACACTTGAGTACTGTCAGAATTCACTGATAGGAAAAGGAGGACAAGAGCAGGAACACACACCTACTCCAAGCACAGAATGGACGCATATTCCTGTTCTGGCAGCTGAAGTCACCAAGCATATTCTATCAATGGTGAAAGAGTAGATGAAAATCCCTTCTCATATTCTGGATGCTTTCCATAATATTATTACAGCTTTAGCAGCATCATAGGGAATGAAATTAAAATATATCCCTACTGGTGGAGTGATGCATCAACAGTTTACTCCGGAACAGACACACACCTCCGTTTCAGTCCAAGAGGGTTGTGGGGCATACTCCCCCATATCATACGGACTAACAAGTCAGGCACATACACCTGATTTGAGTGGTTAAAATTAGCCTAACCTAACCATTTCTCTTGAGTAGGCATATACACCTGACCATAATAACCACTTTGTTCAACATGTGGTTCCTAAAGTGAGTAAGAAGGCGTCTAAGAAGACGACCCACCCAACACAGTCAAGAACTCAAGGGCCAACTTGTAACAAGGCCCTGCTTGATGCTGGAGTTCTTGGTGCACTCAAGAAATTATCTGTTTCAACTCAATATTCTACTCTCTCAGTTCCCCATAGTGGGAACATTAATTCCGAAGGTATGCATCAGACACTTCCTCATGAAGGCTTGCTTCATGATAATTCGTTCGATCTCGAAGATTCATCTTCAGATTAGAGCCACAAAAACCCTCTGTGTGGCCAAAAGATCAAGTAGAAAAATATTTCATCTTTTTTTGTAACCCACCATGGCGGTCCTCCCCATGATGACGAATTTATCATCGAGAGTCCTCTCTGTAGTAGTAATTCGCATTGCATGGAAAATTCTTTAATGGACAATGTAGTGATGTGAAAGCCCTATAATTTTGAGGAACATGCAAATATGAAGCCAGTCATGTCTGATGCTTTACCAATAGCAGGTGAAATACTTTCTCAATCAGAAGATAGCCCGGGTTATAGGTCATTCTCCGAACCACCCCTGAGTCATGTATCTTCTAGTTTGATAAGTGAATTCTCTACCGATCTTGTTGAATCTGATAAAGCAACAAAGAAGCACCATATTTGGTCAAAATAGGTAGATGAATCTTCATCAAACGATAAGGAGGAAGTACAAAATATGAGAAAACAACTGGTGAAAGGTGAAGTGCCATTTATGTTCTGTCCATTGGCTGACTCCTAGTATGACATTCCAAAGATGTTGACGGAAGATGGAATTCATGATATTCAACTCAACATATAGAAAACTCTTTGTCAGTTGAAATAGAAAATATTATCTTATGATGAATATGAAAATCATGTCAGGATAATATAAGGGATACAATGACAAATTGACTTTGCATCTCTCTTAGTTTCCCAATATCCTAAGGTTGAAATAAAGCAGAGAGCCCTTTAGCATTCATGCCTTGGCGCACTAAGAAGATTTCTCCAGCTAATTTCTAATGCCTCATCTGGTATTCATATCAGGGGATGGTGTGTTCATGGAGAACTACATTTCATTGTACTCCCTAGTCAGCAAAGCCCACCGAAAATGGTCTCATGCAATGTTATGGCCCATGGCCGACCACATCAAATTCTCTTTGTTTGTAATCAATGTATCTCTCAAGAACAGTCCTCAACTAGTTCTTTTCAAAATCAAGAATATTGAGAACAATTTGTTGAATTAATCCTGCATCAAGCAAAAGAGAATATTGAATAGGCCTCTCGTTTGGAGCAATCACATCATTAAGTGACCGAAGTGTCAGAAATCATCCAACGGTCTTTTGAGCTGGGTGATAACAATGGATGTAGGTTGATGTATCGATCTAATTTCCGGAAAAAAGTCCGAAAGATCATGAGAGATTTAAAGAATGTCTCAGATATAGCAACTCAAGAACCACCACATCTTTCGAGACTGGGGACTCTTTTAACCAAACCCTCAAAATCAACAAATAGGATTCAAGGAGTTGAGCAAAGACAACAGGAATAGCCCCAGTCCAGAGGACTGGGGACTTTTACAAATCCTAAATCTCTCCCTCAGAGAAATCGATTCTTCTCTCGATTAGGGAAGAAGCCACAAGTGTAACGAAGAGAAAAATTATTAGGATATTCCCTCCAAATTATTGGTTGTCAAGAAGTTACTAAGGGATCAAATCGACAAAGGCAATGTATCATCAGGGACATGGAAGTACACAACATCACAGAAATGCCGATAGAATGGATGCAATGTGTTATGCATCAATAAATGTCATCAATGCAATTGTTGTTGATCCCCCAAATGAGGGTCACTGAGAGGGATCAGATGAAGAGTTTCCTGCTCAAGAATTTGTACGGACAGATACAAACGAAGAACGTGTGCGTACATGAAATCAAAGGATTACCTAGAATCTATTTAATCCTCCATGTAACCCACATCCCCCTCTCTAAAAGTTGTCCAATAAGGGGAAAATAAAGAATCAGGTTACATACCCTTCCACTATAGAAGGCCAATATCTCTCATTAGAGCAAAGATTTGCACAATAGGAGGATGAAATGATGGAATTGAAAAGGTTAAATATAGAACTACTTAAGGGTAGTCTTTCTCCTAAGCGTACTGGAGTCAACCAGCCAAGGGAATTTGTTGCGACTATAAATATGGATCAATAATATCCTCCTCTACCAATACACCCTCATAGGTCTAATCCTTTAGGTCATGTGCAACAACAATCAGTGGTGCTACCATTAGTTGTTGTACCAGCCACCACATCTATCCAAGCTCCAGTCATTGCACCTGCTCAAGTCCAAGCTCAATAGGTGTTTTTCAAAAGTTAATAACTGCTATTGAGCCATTAACATCTTGGTTGGAATCTATGGAGGGAATGTGTGCTCTAATTCAACCAGAAAAGAGTGCTTACCCTGAATGGGTTGATTCAATTCCTCCCCCATCAGATTTTGAATGTACCACATTCCCAATCTTTAATGGTTAGGGGGTCCTAGATCAACAGATAACACATTTTGTTTCTCGTTGTGATCCTATGATGGTAACCCCTCAGCAACAAGAAGCAGTTAAGATCGGGTGTTTTGTGCAATCATTATAAGGTCTTGCCTTTGTCTGGTACAAAAGCTTGCAATCCAGTTAAATTACTGGATGGGAGGATCTCCGCCAAATATTCCCTCTTTAATACAGCTCAATTTAGCCAAAGGCAACAGTTTTTTATCTTAAAAATTGTAAGCTAGGGGATAATAAAAGGGCTTTAGATTTCATTTCTCGCTTGAAGGGATTAACATATTCCCTGAGCTTAGCAATCCCTCAAGAATAATTGTTTCCAATCTGTGTGGCAAATTTTCGTGATGAGCTACGCACATCGTTTATCCCTGTGAAATACACAGGAGGGTTTCGAGACCTTACTTTAATTTCTTAACAGATTTAAGATTCTCTTATGAAGACTAAGGATAAAACTCATGTAATTAAATCAGCTTCAAGAAGCAGAATGGGTAGAGCAAATACTGCTACAGTTATTCTTAAATAATTACCTATACCTACTTCTACATCAAAACCTTCATCTTCTCGAAGGGCTCCACCTCCTTAGGGCCAACAACAGAGGTCTTTTTTCAAGATGATCAAGGAGATCAAAGATGAAAACAATTTGAGGATTTGAAGGGAAAAGTTTACTCTTTCTGAAATGAACAAGTTCTTGGTTATTTCATTTCGGCTCTGGAAAATAATTTGGTTCAATTTCCAAGGCCCAAAAGTCCAAACAAGGAAGGATATGAAGATTGTCCCAACTATTTCCCATTTCATTAGATGTTGGGGAATCCCATTTAGGAGGGTTTTTTTCATGGACCTGCTACAAAAAATGGTCAACATGGGATAAGTCAAACTGAAAGGTTCTTGAGCTTAGGTATCATGTGTTACCTCTACAGATCCAGAGAAAGAAGGCGAGTGACAAGAAGTCAAGAACAAAAATGCGCAAAAATATGATGATTGGATGGTCAGAAAAATGATCAACCGAACTCAAGCCATTTTAGAACACAATTAAAAAAACCAATTGTGTCTTCTTCCATGAATGCCACAGCAAAACCCTCTTCATTAGAGGGAAAATCCTCAAAAGGGTGGAATAATTCAAAGAATGAAGAACTATCATAAGAAGATGAAATCGTGTCAAAGCCTAAGTTGTCTTTGACTCTGGTAGATTTTATACCATCTACTTCAATGCTACGGGAACCGCCCCACCAAATAGCATAGCCTAAATTGGCTAATTAGGAAGATTCTTCATCGGATGAAGAGTTTATCTTTGGTTTTGTTAATATGATTTATTTGAAAGATCTGTATGCCAGTCGCAGTTTTGATTTTGATGAGCCTGAATTCCCTATATCAAATAGAGGAATTAATGGTAGATCCATAGGTTTGGGATACAGAGGAAGACGTGGATATCCCAAAAACCACTATTCCAATTCTACCCCTGCTAGAACTGTGTATATAGTAGAAACTTGTGGTAGAGCCCTTCAAAAGTCTCAACAAGAACAAGAAAATTCTTCCACCAATAGCAGACTCAATCCTGGCACAGTTATTCTGGAAGATCGGTTAGAGGTTACACCTTCTTCCTCTCAGAAAGTAAATAGACCTATTCGCTCTAATCTTCCAAATTCAGGAATATTGCCAACTCCTACCCTGATACAAGATGAATCTACTTCCAAAGAATCAACTTCTATGGTACCTGCAAAACCACATGTTCCTGTTGGAAAACGTAGACCCTTAGATGAAAAGTATGACTTATTGAAACACTTGGCCCAAATATCGGCCAAGTTATAAATTCTGGATGCCTTGAATTTATCAAAGGATCTTCGGGAGGCACTCATCGAGGCTTTGTCAAGTCCTCAGGAGTGTGAAACGGAAATTGTTGCAGCTAAAGTCTACTATGTAGAGAATAATCCTACAGAATGCCATGTAGTGATATCTTTCACATATTAAGATGATGATGATGTCGTGCATGGACATATTATACCTTTATACTTATCTTCCATGTTCAATGGTGTAGATGTACAAAGAGTCTTCATTGATAATAGTTCAAGAGTCAACCTCATCACCATTCGTACAATTAATCGATTGGGCCTCACAGAATCTGATTTATCTAATTCTACTTTGATGTTACAAGGATATGATAAAAATTAACAAGAACCACTGGGGGAGAGTACACTCAGAACTCAGTTTGGAGATCTTGTATCCAATTTATATTTCATGGTAGTTGATCAAGACTCAGACATCAACATTTTTCTTGGTAGACCTTGGCTACATCAACATGCAGTTATCCCTTCATCATACACTCAATGTCTCAAATATTATTTCAATGGTCAAATTGGGACATTTTATGTTGATAATTCCCCATTCAAGACATGTGAATCCCAATAAATTGAGGCCGAAATCTATCACATGAAGGGAAAGGAAAATTCCACAACAAGGGAGATTACCAAAGTTAATGCTCCATATGGTTTGGAAAAAGATTCCAGTAAACCCATTTACACATGTGAGAATAGATTATGTATTTCCTATCTGTAAAATGGATAGGATAGACCCAAATCAAATTAATATTATTGAATCTTCCATAATTTCAACTAATGCAATCAAGCCATACTGCATGGGAGGAATTGGTGATTCACCAAGAAATGATGAAAACTCAAATAGGGATGTCTTCATTTCATCTGCTAAAATACTGAAAATCTATACTTCACCAACCAGGCCAGAAGAAGTTATAGTAATGTGAGAGGTGAAGGATGTTGTCTATTCTCAATCCATTTTCTCTTCTATATTACCCAAGGAAGACCTTTCATCATCAATAGGGTCAGAAATGGAAGCCTCTTTTTCAAGATGTTCAAATTTTAACATCTCTTCTGATCATGGAAATTTTTCTTCTTCATCTACTATGCAAGTAGAAACAGAAGAAATAAAACATGTTGAATAATAAGAGGAAGATCTTTGGGATTCTCCTCCAGCATTTGTAGAGGGTATCTCTACCACCATGGATGAACATGGAGAAACAAATCTGGGTACAAAGGAAGATCCACTCCCCACTTTAATTAGTGCATCCATGACTCTTGGAGAGAAAGAGATGTATATTTCTTTTTTAATGAAAAATTTAGATATATTTTCTTGGAACTATATAGAGATGACATGGCTTGACCCTGATGTTGCCACTCATAGTTTGGGTTTTCCAGAAGAACATTTAGGATTCAAACAAGCCGCTAGATGAACACACCCAACCTATTCTTCCAAAGTTGAGGCTGAAGTGGATAAGCTTATCAAAGATAACATCATCAGAGAAGTTCAATATCCCAAATGGTTGGCTAATATTGTCCCAGTGAAAAAGAAGAATGGGAAAATTAGAGTTTGCATTGATTTCAGATATCTTAATCGGTATTGTCCTAATGATGATTTTCCAGTACCAATTACAGAACTCTTAATTGATGCAACAGCTGGCTATGAAGCACTTTCCTTCATGGATGGATATTCTAGATATAATCAAATATGAATGGCTCCAGAAGATGAATAATCTACAGCCTTTAGATCCCCTCATGGTGTGTTTTTCTATCGGGTATTGCCCTTTGTCCTGAAGAATGCTGGCACAACATATCAGTGTGCCATGCATCATATCTTCAAACCATTTTTAGGGAAGTTTATTGAATGTTATGTGGACAATTTGGTGGTTAAATCCAAACAATTTTCTAATCACTTGGGTGATTTGGAAATCATATTCCACAAACTTCAGCAACATAATTTGAAGATGAACCCCTTAAAATGTTCTTTTGGGGTAAACTCTGGAAAATTTCACGGCTTTGTAGTACACCATTGTGGTATCAAAGTCGATCTTGAAAGTCAAAGTCAATCCTTGTTATGTCACCTCCTCCAAATTTAAATTAATTGAGAGGACATCAAGGACACTTAGCCTATATTCAGAGTTTCATCACTAATTTAGTAGGCAAAATTTTACCCTTCACCAAATTGATGAAGAAGGGAGTCACTTACCATTGGACTGAAGAATGTAAAGAAGCATTCGATATTCTCAAGAAATATGTCTTGATCCCACCAGTTTTAATGCCACCTGTTGAAGTAAGACCACTTATCCTCTATGTGACATCTCTAGAGCGATCATTGGGATCCTTTCTTGCTTAGAAGAATGATGATGGGAATGAAAAAAGCCTCTACTATCTCAGTCAGACTATGCTTGAAGAAGAAACACGATATTTAAATATTGATAAGTGCTGCCTAGCATTAATCTTTGCAGTTTAAAAGTTTATACACTACCTAAAACATCACAAGGTATAATTGGTATCACGCAATATCCCGTTCAAATTCTTCCTTAGTCGTCCAATGCTTACAAGACGTCTGGCAAGGTGGGTAGTTCTTTTGCAAAAATTTGATATTCAGTATGTGTCTCAAAAGGCAGTAAAGGGCCAAGATCTGGCTGATTTCCTTGATGAACATCCATTAATAGAAGATACATCTTCAAATATTGAACTTCCTGATGTGGAAGACTTTTTTATTCAAGATAGTCTTCAAACATGGGAAATGTACTTTGATGGTGCTTCCAGAAGTCCAACAGGGAGGAAAATGGAAAATCCTAAATTCAACAAAGTTGGGTTAGGAATCTTACTCATTTCCCCAGAAAAGGAAGTGTTGGATTATTCCTTCTCATTGTTGCGAGGTGATACTAACAATGAAGTAGAATACCAAGCTCTTATTACTGGATTGGAGTTGGAACATCAAGCAAAAATGAGTCACTTAAAGGTGAATGGTGATTTAGACCTAAAAATCAAAAAAGTCAATGGGGATTATGTAATCAAAAAATAAGAACTAATCACTTTGTATGATTATGTCGGAGAGTTAATGGAGGAATTTCCTATAGAACCGACATTTTCTTATGTCCCGCGATAACAAAATGTCCAAGCTGATGCACTGGCTAATATAGCTACAGCTCTAGCAGATCCAAATCAGGACGAGACAACCATCAGTGTTTCCCACCGTTATACAATTTCACCTTATGTTCAAATTGGAGTAGTGGAAATCAATGAAATTAGTCCCATTCCTGAACCATATGGTCATATTATAGGATGGATGACACCTATCTGGGAATACCTTCAAAATGGAACACTTCCACCTGATAGAGATGGGAAAGAAAAAATCCAACGACCTATGGACAATTTTACTCTTTATAACATCCCATATCACTTAGAGAAAATTCTCTACCAAATAGGATTTGATGGAATTCTCTTCAGATGCATTGATGGTAAAGAAACAATGGTTGTCATGAAAGAAGTGCATGCATAAGTCTGTGGTTCCCATCAGTCCGAACATAGACTATCTAATCAAGTTCGAAGGCTTGGATACATTTGGCATTCAATGATACAAGATTTTGTTGATTTCACAATGAAGTGTCATTCTTTCCAAGTACATGCCAACTTCATTCATTATCCCCCAGAGTTGTATCATACAACTAAATACTCATGGAAATTTTCCACATGGGGAATGTATTTAGTTGGACCTTATCCTTCGGCTAAATCCAATCTATTCATGTATATTATTACTGCTACTATGTTCTTATTCAAATGGCCAGAGGCAATACCCCTCAAAGAATTCAGTTCTAAAAGCATTTTTAGCTTCATCAAGTCTAACATCTTTACCAGATTTGGAGTCCCTCATACCATACTAACGGACAATGGAATCAACTTCTGTTCATCCAAGGTGAGGAAGTTGTATCAAGAATACAACATCAAATCCAATCATTCATCTCGATATCATGCAGTGAACAATTTCCAGATAGATTCTTTCAATAGAACTCTTTCAAAAATACTGCAAAAGATTTTGGATAAAGATAAGAAATCATTGCCTGATAAACTTTAGCATGTTTGAGGGGCGTATCGAACCACCACCCGCACTGCGACGCGGTCAACTCCATATTCATTGGTATATGGAATAGAAGAAGTCTTGACCATTGAGGTATAGTTACACTCGCTCAGAGTAGCCATTTGTGATTAGTCATCTACAGATGAAAAATCTCAAAAGCAGTTGGATGAATTGGAACGGTTAGATGCGAAAATATTCTGCACCCTGCACCACTTGGAAGTCTATCAGTATCGAATAGCAAGAACATTCACCAAAAAAAATTTCTTCATTCTTTCATTCAGGGAGAATTTGTATTGGTTCTCATAACTCCAATGATACCATGAAAGAAACCTCCCAAGCAGGAACCAAAATGGGAAGGATATTTTTCAATACATAAGGTCTACTCCAATGGAGCATATTCTTTAATCTCAATGGATGGAGAACTCATCACTACTCCAACCAATGCTAGATTTTTTAAGAAGTATTTTGTGTAACACAAATATGTTATCGTCCATCAAGATGTTAAACGGAACAATCACCGGTCAATGCATATAACCTTAAACTATTCGCACCATCATCCAATTTGACATTAAACTGTGACCTCCTACCTACATGACACTAAATTGTACAGAAGTCCGTTACGTCCAGCAAGACGTTAAACTGAATCATCAGGTGCAGTCCATGCATATGACCTTAAACTATTTGCATCCCTTTCATCCAAAATGACGTTAAACTGTGAAAAAAAATCCCTTATGTCCAACATGACGTTAAACTGTGTCCTCTTTTGTCCTTACTGCATGACATTAAACTGAAGAGTCCCCCTTTCGTCCAACATGATGTTAAACTGTATTGTCCCCATTGTCTTTGCTATAGGATGCTAAACTATACAGCACCCTTATAGTCCAACATAACACAAAATTGTGTTCATGTCCAACATGACGTTAAACTGTATCCATATATGTGTGATACACGACGTTAAACTGTACTGATCATCCATCCTACATGACGTAAAACTGAAAAAAAGTTCCTTAATATGTCCTACATGATGTAAAACTATATTTTCTCCCTACTATATGACACTAAACTATGCAGCACCAATGGTCCTCACTGTAAGTCTTTAAGCTGCACAGTCCCTTCATATGTCCTACCTGAAATTAAATTGTGCATCGTTAAGGTTGTTGCTACCTCGTGTTTCTCACATCGAGTATGACTCACGTGATCTTAGAGTAAACTTCAACCATGACACCCTCTCTGGGCCACTAACCATGTGTAAGTCCCGACACCATTTTTTTAGGTCGTTGTACTCAAGCACAACTTGATCACCAATTCATTCTTTAATTGTACTACGTAGACTTTGATCCTTTCCTTCTAGGTTGGGTACGTAAGCAACCTCCTGAGGTTCAATACCAAAACCAATATCTTAACATCGGTTCACATCTGTCTCATACGATGTTGATTCGTGAATCCATCCACAGAATCTGTATATGTACATTGGTTCACCTTGTTCATTGCTACATGACGTTAAACTGTACATCATTTTTGTCATGTATGTCGATAAACTACAACATTCTTTGATACCCTTACCTGAGAGAGAATTATTACTTACATTGATCTCAAATCCTGTTATATTCTAAAAACTATGTGCATACATGGAAATGCCTGAACATTTTATCATGGGTCAAACCATCATTGCACTAAAGTCCCCTTCACCCTTCACTTGTACAAACCAAATCTGTACAGTGGGTATTTCCAGAACTATGTTCGGCATGATTCCCATCCTTATGGGATACGTAGGAACATTCGAGCATCCCTCAAATCCAGCCCCAAATATTTGGGCCTAACCCCAAATTTTACTTTCATTCCCCTGGCTGAAAAGTCCTTGTGAAAACAAACATTGTGTATTCATTATTATGGTCCGAGTTCTATGACCCTAAACTAAGATTTCTCATACCTTCATCCCACATGACGTTAAACTGTATTTCAAGAACTATGTATGGCTTGATTCCCATCCTTATGAGATACGCAGTGAAGTCCAGCATCTCAATTCAGGACCCAGCCACAACATGATTAGGGTTAGCATTGATCTATGTATCCCTTTCATGCATTGGACAATAACCATTTTCATGTATCATACTCCTAACCTTAAATACTTCCAGATATCCATAACCCTTTTCCTGGATTCTGGTAACAAAATGTCCAATTTAGGAGGTTTCATTTGCCTGACTATGCAGCACGTGCCCTTAGGCGGCCTTGCATAAATAGTCTACATAAAGGACCTTTCATCCAAAGGATAATATTATTTGAATGTATATCCAATTCCCTTAGGTGGCCCTGTATAATTCAACCCCCTAAAGGGTTTTTCAAATAATGGTAACTTTATTCTTGGAAGGAAACCCTATTTGTTCATTATTTTTCTTAACAACAATATGTAGGGATCCACAGAAAAATAGTCATCCTTAACGTATTTGTCCCATACACTTATTCATGATCTGCAAGTATTCAAGTCTATGGTTTATATTTCCCTTCCCTATGTTTGGGTCAGACCTTCTTAGGAGTTATGTTCATCCAGTTCTTAGAAACTCTTGTTTGAAAATATCTTCTCCATATTCAAGTATCTCTCTCCATATAGCAAACTCTATGCTTCGGAAAAATTTGAATCCCCATAAACAACCACTGGCTTTTTAGTAATAGAAAAGTAAATTTCTGAGAGTTCCTTTTTCTGACTGGGAAGCATGTACCCTTAAGCAGCCTTGCATAAGTAGTCTACATAACGAACCAGTCAGCCAAAAGATTCTATTATTGGACTATGCAGCCAATTCCCTTAGGTGGCCCTGCATAATACAACCCCCTAACGGATTTGTTAAATAATGGTAACTTCGTTCCTAGGAACTACTTCTTCTAATGCCTCTTATCCATTATTCATATCATTCCTCAGATTCAAAATTTCTTATGTCATCATTTACATATTTTCCCTCATACTTGAACATAGTAATATGTTTTCAGATAAATTATCAAGGAATTGACTCAATGTTAATCCATTTGGTCAAAGCTATTTCGACCATAAACATTAGCCTTTTTATGTCCAACGTGCATGACTTTAAACTGCTCACAAAAGACAAGGGAATTCTGAACAAAAGTCAAGTTACAACTCACTAAACATACATCTTTTATGATTTTAGGTAATATTGAGCAAAAAAAAGATTCAAAGTTTGGAGGGTAATTTATAATAATCCTAGCAAAAAAATAAAACTATGCTTACAAGGTGCATTGGTCTAAGTACAATTTAAAGCATGTAGCAAAAGAAGGCGTGCACAATTGATCAAAGATGAAAGTGTTTTTTCATTTGAAACACAAGAGTTAAAAGGACATCCACATATTGGAGTCTCTTCTCTTTTACAAGAATTAAAAAAGACTTTCCACATAATTCTTTATTTGATTTACATCATCTAGTGCTTCATCAGCAACCACTTGAATATCTTGCAATCTACCAGCTTCACTCTTTTCAGCTTGATGGAGTTCTTTCTTAGCATCTGCAATGGCTTTTATACCATTCATTTGAGCTCCATATAATGAATTGTTTTGCGGGTCATGTTCCCCAGTAACAAAATCTAACTGTTGCTGAAGGTGCATCTACTGGACGACTTTCTCATTGATCATATGCTTTAGCTCCTTCAATATGGTTGCATGATCAGCCTCAGCTCGGGACACTACAGCCTCAAATTCATTGATATTGACTGACAGCCTCACCCAGGTCAAATCTTGACGGCACTTTTGCTACTACTCCCTCCTTAAGATGAATTTTTTCACTGCTGTATGGATCTCTTGACTTCCAAAACCGCCAACTCCCAGCATGACAAACAGAGAAGACATCTGCGGGATATTTGATGAAAGCTCTTCTAAAGGCACATCAGATATGATCTTATATATGTTCTGTCATGCCTTGCGTCATGAAAATAGGAGTTCCTTTTGTACTTCCATGTCCGAATTAGAATCACTGTCATAGGAGGGAATATAATTCAGGATTAATTCACTTAGGGAAGTTCCGTGTTCTGCTCCATCCCCCCTGACCCGTGTTTCTTCACTCTTTATTCCTGTTGGGGCAGAGGCTGAGGCTTCACCTCCAGATCTAGCCACTAAAATTGATGGCCCTACATATTAAATTTAAGGCTTTAGTTAGTTTCAAATGATAAAAAATGTTGATTGGTTGTCTTGCAAATTATGTATAGTCACAAAAAAAAATTTATCTCTTAACCAGTGGTAGATCAGTAACTTGAGAAGGCTCCTCCCTATCTTTCCTAGAATCAAAAGGATTTTCAAGATGATTTTCATGAAGATCTTCCAAGTTATTCTCCACTTGAGCTAATGTCTCCTCAATAGTAGGTTTTTTTGTACCCCCTTTAGGCATTGGTAGTTCAGCAGCTTGCTCATATATAACTGCAAATTTCAACCTATCATGATTAGAGATGTAATAAGAAGTTATTTTTAATAGGACAAAGGATAACACTAATATCCATAATCTTCTAAATTACATGGTAACATAACATGATCGAAAAAATCATCAAAATATGTTCCAAGTTCCATCATTTCATCGAATGTAATCTCAGAATCCTGGTTAATCTCACCAGTGGAAGCATTTGATTTGTCTTCTCGGTGACCATCATTCAGTGGCCTTTGACCTTGGACAACTTCATCAGATAATCTAGTGGCATCATTTTCAATGGCTGCCAAAATATCAAGTGCAGGGGTGGAACCTAAAGTATCATAGAGAGTGGAAGTTAGTTGATTCTTCATTCAAACATTTTATGAAGCATTGTTAACTTACTAGAGGCAGGATCTTCTCTTCTTGCAACAGCAGCAGGAGGGATACTGGGAATAGATGTTGGCTCTTCTCCAAGAGCAGCCAAGTCAGCCTGAACTTGTGATTGTTCACTAGTACCTTCTGTGGTCCTCCAAGGATGGTTATTTCTCTTCCTCAGAGGGGAAATTTAATAATCCCCTACAATCCCAAAAAAATTATGAGTAACATTTTCATGGGTTAAGACTAATTATTATCCGAAGGACTTACCACTACTGATGAAACATTTAGTTGTGGACGTTTTCCTTTGATGTCTTGGCTCTTTGGTTTTTTGGGAGTGTCGGTAGTCTTGTTTATAGGTATATGAATTGGAGAATGGAAAGCCATATCCAAATCCTCATCCATAACTTTTTGGCCTAGAGATATCTCACCCGACTTGTGTGGAGATTTAGCAGTAGCTCTGATGGAAGTACCACCAGGGCTATACAGTGGTGAAGGAACCTCAGCAGTTCCTTTTTTTGCGAGCTCCAGGATGTAGAAAACAATTTCCTTGAGTAACAAAACTTTGACTGAAATAAAGTTGAAAAGAAAATAAGGAAATAGACTTACATCTTCAGGAGCCACATAAACTTTCCACTCCTCTTATCTGGAACCACCAGTCCCCTCAGTGGCGCCACGATCTATCATTTCTTTCACTCACTTGGTGATAGGAATAGAATCATCGTTGCCTATACGAGCATTTACATCTCTATGATGTAAGCCCACATTTCATTGGGGTTATCCTTGTAATGGATATCTGTAGAATCCATAAGATTCCCTATCTCAGGGAGGTGTAGCCCCTCGCACAAATCCATCCAGGAAGTTTCAGCACCGTAGTATGAGCTCTGCCATGTCGGGATAGCCTCTGGTCATAGATATTCAGTATGTGTACCATAAGGCTGTGAGGAAGGCCCTACAATCTTGGATTTCAGCTTCTTTCCCAGCTCCTGTAGCTACAGATAAAGGATAAGATAATAAGATTTGTTCCTCTATAAAGTATGGTTGATTAAATTTCCCCAATGATGTAACTCACTGTGAATCGATAGAGTTGGTCTCTTTATTCTGCTAGGGGGAATATATTTGGTATGAGGTCGCTTTTCTGCATGTGGTGCCTCATCATCCCCATCCTGGGAATCTGACGAATTAGCTTCGGGTGGTGTAGAAGAATCACCTTCCATATGAAGGGTTTTTTATCTACAGTTCTCTTCATTTTCCCCACTTGATAAACAGTGTTATTCAGCACCCCTCTAGGGTATGATACATTACAGTTCTCGGCATACCGTGTAGTCAAGTTATTTTCCTCTTTATCAACTGCTAGATCCAATACTGACTCGGACTTCTCCCTAGACATCATCAACCATAGTTTTCGGAAAACCATCAGATGTTGCTCTGACCTGACATGCACTGGGGGAGATACAACAGTCATCTGCAAACACTTAAAGTGGCGTGAAAATCTATATGGAGCATAGGCCTCACTTATAATCTCTCTATCAATCCTAGTGACCAGCAGACCATCTCTACAGGCTGGCATATATGCCCTTAATTCCAGGCTGGTTGTTCCATCATCAACAAACCGCCTGGTTGGCGGGTTTCCATAAGGAAAGAAATTGAATTCCTTATACATGCTTAGCCTCACCTTCATGTCATAGGAATTAAGAGCTAGTGGAGCAATTCCAGAGAATGTCTGCCTTGATGGCCTGAAAGAACTTCCAGGGATCTGTACTCCATTTTGTACATTATACGTCCTGAAGTGAGTGGAGATCCATCCCAACAAAACTTGGAATGGTCCCACTATTCTCTAAGGAGACATACCCATGAAGATATGGAGTATGCTGATGTGAATCTTTGTTAAATGGGGGTAGCCAACCCAACCATTTTCCCCTCATCCAACTTAACTGCAATAACGAAGGTCCCTGGCCTGATTCCTCCCTTCAAGTCCCTGACTGGAAAAAGATAAACACTGAGCCACAATGCTAAGAAGCCTGCCAGACGATTCTTCATTGTGATTCTCTGATTCACTTCATATCCCCACTTCTCAAATTCTCCGGCTCCTAGAGTCATCCAGAATGTGCCAGAAGCACCCCTCTTCTCTATTTTTCGGCAAGTGGTAGGATGAGTACGGGTGGGCCCTTTCTCCTTGGGTCCCTTCCCCTTTGATCCCTTCTCCTTCGGCACCTTCTCATGTTTCTTGGTAAGAAACATATTCATCCACTCCTATGGATTAATATACATTATAGATAGCGTTAAGGTGGTATCTAAACTCTTGAGCTTGTGAAATATTTTCAATAATTCCCGAGCCAATGCAGGGGTCTTCTCTGAATCATTTCAAGTCACCTTGGGGGAGATGAATTAATCATACATGTATCCAAAAATTTGAGCTCATGAGATCTTGTAGACATCCCACAGACAGATTTCAACTTCTCCATGAGTTAGATGGAAAGAATTGGTTTTTGGGCTCAAATGGCTGAGTATCTCCGGCACAAAGCCATCATTCTTGTAAACATATGTTTGCCCAGCCCATACGATTTCATATATTGCAGCTCCTTTCAAATCCTTGACATACTCTACCGGGGTTTTCCGTACCCAGTATACCCACATTCAAGTTGGCTTCACACCTACTCCAGGACGAAAGGTCCCAACTCTTCTTCTACCCTTTGGGTTAATCCATCTGAGATTTTTGGAAAATTGAGGAATAACAATGTGGTTGCAGCTCAGGCTTGTGAGATTTCAGATCTGAGGTACATGGTCTATGATGAATTATTTAGGCCTTCTCCACTATTCCGGTATTTATAAATGCTCATCCACCTAAGATATTTGATGTAGCAAAATTGGTGTAATTTTGAAACCATGAAATTGGGAGATAGTTCATTTCCTCTGGAATGGTGACTTCTCGCAGATGACCATAGCCATAAAAAGGTAGACAAATATTCTTAGGGAAGTCAAGATGATACTACTTAATGTACATGGCTAAATCTATAAGTGTGCTATCACAGATAGTATAATAATCATGTCTAATGATACTCATCATATCATCAATTCGCTTGCTTGCCAGTTCTTCATCCATTCTGATTCTCCTGGGAGCCATTTAATCTACACAGAGATGAAATAATTAAGTCTTAAGTAAGTTGATTTTTCATAAAATTTGTGAAGAAAATGTGAAAAAATGGCTATAGAATTAAGGCAATAAAGTCCCTAAGTTGGCACCAAAGTATAATGTGTCGCGCAAGTTTTTGGCGCGCAGGTATCACCGCGCAAGTCCAAATACCTTTGTAGTCGCACAACACAAAAAAACCAGTGGAAAACAAAGAACTTGCATGACGCAGGAAACTTGCGCGGAAGGAGCTCGAAAGTTTTAAATTTAGTTCTTTTAACTATGAATGACCACCTATATAAAGGGCAATCCACAACCCTACGCGCTGAAGCCTGTGCGGCTCATACCTACATGACGCCATTTGCACGCTCAACACTTGTGCGCCACATGTTCCTTGATTTTCTTCTTTACCTCAGAATCACATCCTCATCTCTTTCCGATACAACTCTGAGGGGGAACTTTTGTTGATGCTCCTTTACATCACAAAGTCTAATGACTTAAAAAGGAAAATACTTATGTCTAAAGTGATTCATCCTTTGAAGAAACATAAAAAATTGACAAAGGCATAAAGAAGGATTTATTTTCACTTAGGTCGCACAAGTTTTATCATAGTCTTGCAAGTAAACATGCACGCTGCCTAGTGGTTGCGCAAGTGACCTGAAAAACCTATCTAAAATTTTCCCAGGGTCTTCACTAGCCTATAAATAGACCCTGTGGGCCCCTCATTTTTAGGAGGAAAATATCTAGAAACTCAGATTTGAGCTCCCGGTGCCCTAGTCTCTTCTCGAAGCTTCCGAACACTTATAAGGTAATTTCATACCTAGAAAGGAAGATCTAAAGAGGAGAAGTATGGCCTAAGTGTTGAAGCACATCAACACTTGCGCACCTTAGTGGAAAACCCTTAAGGGAAATGGCCACACTTGTGCGCTACCTTTCTTCTCCAACAGAACTTATGCGCCAATCTTTTGGAAGCCCCTAGGGAAAATAAGAAGTGTTTGAGCCATGTCTCTCCAATGTATTACCCTAAGGGTTGACCGTCGTGCAAGTACCCATGTGTCGCACAAGTATGCTTGCACGACCAGGACATGCGCGCCCAGGCAGGACTTGCGCGCCTCTCTCTTTTTGGGTTCCCCTCCTACCTATTCACATGATTTCTTCAATTCCACCTCTCTTATTTATGATTTAGCCTTCAGAACCCTCCTCAAAGCCATTAATGGAATGATTTATTGGTTGGATTTCTTATCTGAAAGGAATTCTCTGGAACATCTCTCAAAACCTATTGATTTACATATCTTTATGTCATTAAGGTTAGAGATTTCATTCATTTAACCTCATCCTTTAAGATGAGAAGATCTATAATATGCACATCCTCCTTAGAAGTAAGCCCCAAGTCTCCTATTCATGGGCCTCCTTTTTCAAAATTAATCCCCAGTCATTAAGTTCCCTTAATTTTGGGCATCCTCCTCAAAAGTAAGCCCCAACCATAATTCTTTTAATATGGGAATCCTCCTTAGGAGTAATCCCCAAGTCCCCTATCCTGGGAATCTATTTTAAGAGTATGTCTCAGTCATAATTTCCCAAATCTGGGCATTATCCTCAATAGGAAGCCCTAACCATAAATTCCTTAACCTGGGATTCCTTTTCAGGAGTAAGCCCCAGTCATAATTCACATTAACCTGGGCCTCTTCTTTAAGAATAAGCCTCAGTCATAATTTCTCTTAACCAGTCTTAATTTACTTTTTACATGGGCATCCTTATCAGGAGTAAAATCCGATAATAAGTCCCCTCATAATTTTGGCATCGTCATCACAATTAAGCCCCATGTTAGAGTATCCAAACCTCCATAAAGTACATATACCATTATGGACCTTGTTCCAGGATTTCATCCCTGAATTGAAACCCAATCTTCATCTATTTTGGGCAGTCATCCATACATAAGCCCCACATCATTTCTTATAAATTCATCTTTCATGGCACAATTGTCTGGTTGTACCAATACCTCTTGTTTCTCACACTGAGCATGACTCACATGAGCATAGATTTTAAAAATAATTACTATATATTTCTTTGAGCCATCAATCAAGCATAAACCACATACTTCTTTACTCGAACTACATGGGTTCTGATTCCTTTTCTAACATAAAGGATACATAGGTAGCCTATCTGTGGGTACGATCCCAACTCTTAAATAATAAATGTCATTCTGAATGACAATAAACTTCAAGTTCCCCGCTGAGTGGCTTTAAAACCAGCATAGTTTTCATAATGACCAAGATATTTCTATATAATGTGTCAAATTATACCATTGACTAAGAATCTCTGACAAAGACATATGATTCTATATCGATGGAGAACCTTGAATACATATAAATGATTCTCAAAATTTCATTCATACTAAATTATTGATTTTTAGATCTAAAGGAAAACTCATTTTTATATTTGGTAATTTAATAAGGATTCCCAAACATGAATTAAATCTATAATGAGAGTCCCGGAGTAGACAATAATTCCCCACAAGAAGGTGTGATGAGTCTAACCTCCCATCCTCTAGACCAATGAAAATTCTTTAGTCTCATCAGTTCACAACTAATGTGAACCTACCTTTGGAATGTAGGTCCAAATGGATATGGAATCATTGGATGCTTGTGATTCTATGAACAAACCCATTAGAAACCCCTTGGAATGATCGAATCGTAAATCAATGAGGTCATCTCCAATTCTAGAGAAAACACTCATCCATCATGTTTATGTAGCTTGGGTGGATGAGGTTTAGTAGGATGATCTGGTTGATTAGTGGAGGGTTGATCTAGGGGAGGATTATGATTTTTGGAAGGGAATGTTCTGTTCTTTCCAAAGGAAGCCCTTTGGATATTATGAGGGTAGTGTTTTGGGAATGGATACATAGAGTTAGATCAAGGGGTCTGATATCACCATTAGTTTGATTAGGGCTTAGATAGAGTACTAGGTTCCATTTCCAATGATCCAGATGGATTGAGTTTCACGTTAGTTGTGGATGTTTTACCTAGGGGATATGACGTAGGATAACATTCTGTGGGTCGATTTCAAAAAGGATTTCCGGGTAGAATTCCTTTCATCATCCATGAAGGAGGAGAAGATGTAGGATTCACTCTCCCTGCATAAGGGGGGTATATGGGTATGGGATCTGTGTATTAAGTACATGAATCTCTTTCATTATTACCAGATCTCTTTCTGGATGAGTTGTATCTTATGAGATGCCTAGAGGAGGCACATAGTCCTTCTATCTAGTACACGGTTACTCGCTTTACAATGGCGACATATTAGGAGGTTCAGAAGGATGAGGAAGTGATTGACCATATGCACTCACGAAGAGGTATTCTACTAAAGGGGATCCAGTATGGCTCTTCAAGAGGTCAGGTAACTAGTATTCGTTATTAGGTTCCAGGGCCTTCGAGGGTGCTAATGGTGGGGAGTGGACCTCAATCAGTTTTATTTATACCTTTCTGGTCCACGTTATTTTTTCTTGAACATAGGACCTAGGTGTATCATCTAATACAGTCTATGGACATCTTCAGAAATAGTTTATAGTGGTCATTTGAGCTCATTATGTTAGAGGTGTGTAGCTTTGAACCTGACTCAATAGTAGTAGCCAGCTATTCCATTTCAGTAGTAGGGATAGCATGATCATACTACACCGAGTTGAGATTGAGCTGGTAGAGGTTGGCCTTGCGTTGTTCCTTATGGAACTCAACCATGGCATGTTTATGTAGTAGGTCATTAGAATAGCGGTGGAAGATCAAGGCATGGTAATTTTTATACTAAAGAAGTTTCAGTTCTAGCAGGGATAGAGATCATCATATGTACTTTCGGTTTGTTCTGTACCCTTTATTGCATGTTGTTTTTTTCAAGAGATTCGCACTCCTTTGTTTCACCCACTCTATCCCATTCTATGGGACTAGAAGTAGAGAAGCATCTTTTTCCCCTGGTGTTGAGTGCGCTAGTAGGAAGCCAAACCAGTTGGTTTGATGTGGTTTGGGAATGTAGAATGATGATGGGGTAACCTCATTCCTATGGGGAACTCTTATTGATAGAGATACAATCATACAATGTAATTATCAACATTTACATGATGTATTTCGTGCACGTTGTTCTTTAATTCCTCAAAATAATTGTGGTGTTTTACGATATGGATGGATATCCTATGGATTTCATTGTTGAGAAGAGATGTCTGGTGGGAATTCATCATGTGGAGCTCCATCTCTCTTTGTTGGAATAGTTATCAGTGGAATCTGTGGATTCTAAGATGGTTGAGGCTCCTAGGGTTGTTGAGTAATTCTTGTATGTTTTCTCTGAGGAGGTTGTGTCTCTACCCCCTCAAAGTGTCATTGAGTTCAGGATATACTTATAGCCTGGTTTTTATCCAATTTTGATCGATCCTTATCGGATGGGACCTTATGAGTTATGGGAGTTAAGGATTCATATTGATGGAATAAAGAATAAGGTATTTATGTGGACTAGTGTGTTGTCGTGGGGTGCTCTGGTGTGGTTCACAAATAAGGTAGGTGGTGGTCTGAGTTTTTGCATAGACTACTGGAGGTTTACTCTGGTGAGATTCATGAATTGTTACCCTCTTCTGAGGATATATGATCTTTTTAAAGGAGTGTGATATCTAGAAGACCTCTTTCAAATGAAGGTATAGGTACTTAGAGTTCATAATCATTTCTTTTAGTGTTATAAATTCACTAGCCACATCCATCGGACTCATGAACTCTATCTTTTGTGAGTTTTCTGATTGGTTTGTCATTATATTAATCAATGATATATTGATTTAATTGAATTCAATGGAAAAGTAGGCCAAGAATCCCAAGAACTATCATGTTGGTTTATTGATACCACTAGCTCGACGTAATGTTTTCCACATGTATTTTATTGTCACAGGAAGTACTTTTCCTCAAACATATGGTGTCTCAGTTGGGTGTAGCGGTGGAACCATTGATGGTTGATTCACTTCTTTCTAGGGAAGCACCAGAGAATGGCGCATAATTAGGAAGTTTTCTTGGCCTTTTCGACTATTATTGGAGGTTTTTACCTAATTTCTCTCGATTTTCATCTCTTTTTATTTCTCTGACCCGAAAATATTGTGCTTATTTTTTGGATCGATCATTACAAAGAGGCATTCAGTTATCTGAAGGATATGTTGGTTATTTATCATATTACCTATGGAAGGATTGATGTTTGATGTGTTTTGTGACCCTTCTCATGTGGGTTTTGGATTAATCTTAATGTAGTAGAAATCAGTGATCTCTTATGTGTCTAGGTAGTTTCGCCTTCATGAATGTAACTATGCCACCCATGATCTAGAGTTAGCAGCATTTTTTGGGCATTGAAGATGTGCGATAAATATCTCATTGGGGAGTAATTTTTTTTGTCTTCACCGACAACAATATCCTTTGGTACATCTTTTACCAATTTGATCTGAATCTGTGGTAGTGGAGGTGAATAGAGAATCTTCAGGTTAATGATTTTAAGATCTCCCATAGTTCCGAATAGGGGAATGTTGTGGCTAATTAATTAAGCATAAAGTCATAGAATGAAGTTTTTTTGGAACATATAGACACTTGTAAATCAATGGAGGATTTGGTATCCTATCACATAGATACAAGAATGGATGGTGGTAGAGTCTATTTTTTCTTGATGAGAGTTCAATTTTCTCGGATGAAACTGGTGGAGGAATCATGATGGGGAGACTCAGAGGTAGAGGTTTTTCATTATCGTGTTGGTCATGGTGATGATCCAGAGGGATGGTCGGGGAATGGTTGGATCCTGTAAGAACCTTGATCATAATTTCAGATATGGATCTTGATTTCTGGTGTTTCTTAGGAAAAAATAGATATTTTGGGTCTTCTAAGTACACTCTCTATACTATTGAGTACACACCCTGTACCCAGTTACCATGCATAAACATGCACCGATCGTGTAATAGCCAAGTACATGGTTGTGTAGGTGACCTAGAAGACCACCAAAAATGGCGGATGGTTGAGACTAGTACACGATGTGTACATTAAATGAACATCTCATGTATTCTTATTTTTAATTTTTTATTCATATAGGGGTCATGTCCCATCTTTATAATGTACTTCTTCTTCTCATGTCTTGTATAGTAGAGTGACATACGGTTGAAAATCTTCGAGCTCCACCCATTCCCCAAAATGATTGATATGCCGCCAGGTGCGTTGGATTCTGAGCGGTGAGTTCTCTCTTCCCTATAACATCTCCTCCTGATTTCTCCTCTCTCATGAGTTAGCTATGGTTAATCATTTTTACCCTTTCCATCGATCTACTTCGTTCTTGGATGATTCAAGGGCCGACATTCAAGTGTGTTCATCATACAACATCAAGGTTGGTGGTTTGTGCCTTTATTTGATAGTCTTTTTATTATATATGCTTAAAGTGATTAATACCCATGTTTGGGGGTATTGCGTGTTTTTGATTTTAGCCCTATTATCTACCTGGCATGGTTTAATTGATTGAAATGGGGTTGTATCATATGTGTACGGTTTTATTACTTCTTTATGGGACACCACATGGTTGTGTTTCCCTAGTTTGACTATTTATGATCGTCTGTCCCAGGTTTCCTATGAGGAAAATCTTGTTTACATACCTTTAATTTCATAGGATGGAGTTGTTTGGAAATATTAAATGCATCTCTTATGCTTGTTACTGTTATCCATGTAGTAGTTATAGATTACATGTGTTTCTTTGATATGATATGTGCACTGCTCTTCAAATGGACCGTGAGATCCTTGGACTAGGAAGATTGCGGGGGTTTCCATGTTTATTTACATAGGACCATGAGAGAATTGGTGTTGATTTTGACCTATGGGTAATTGACCATGAGAGCTACTCGAATGTCGTTTATAAATTATTGATGCTATGTAGAGCAGTGGTACTGACCATGAGAGCTTCCCGAAGATACTATATATATTATTTATGCTATGTAAACTAGGGGTATTGACCATGATAGCTTCCTAGTAGGATGTTGTCATTATGATATTCAATATAGGACAATAGGGGTTAGACTACGAGATCTTTCCCAGAGGTTCTGTTGTGAAATAATGAATAATTGTCATGAGTCTTCCAAGCCAAATCACAAGATTGGACTCGGTCTAACATGGTTGTTTAGATGATATTGTGAGGCGTATAGGGTTATTATAATATAGGGGGATATATATTTTAGGATACATCCTAATGTTAAATTATTCAATGTATTTAATAATTTAATAAATGTAAATGACTTCAATTGGAAACTCTATAATTGTTTAAATTTGAGTACTTCCATGTTTATTTCTTCATTTCTGCATATTATATGATATATATACATTCATTGACTGCTAGGCATGGCTCTATTTGTGTTTTCCCACTAGTATTCATATCAAATTCTATTTGGGTCAAGATTTTGGGCCCAAACATATTATATGGTTGCAGGTGCATATAAGGGAAAGCACCCTTCTTCATCTGGTACCTGATTACTATTTGAGCTGGAGAGCATGCGTCCAAGATGAGGCTTGTGATGTTGTTGCAGTTTATGTTTTTTTTACTTTTTTTTATTAATTTATTTCAACCATTGTAAATTTTTTGGGTGATTTCCTAGATACATGTGGCATGAATAATTTATTTATTTATGATGCAGTTGTTTCTAATATTAGTCGCCTTCTGTTTATTTCTGTTGTATGGTATTATTTCATCAAATATTGTTTTCTATTTCTTTATATTGTATTAATCTACCAATTAGGGAATTTTATCCCCACTATCACACCCTAGGATCTCACTCGTATTCTTCATCCTATGGAATTTTTGGAAATGCGTTTGAGTCCATGTGACCAACCGGGTATGAGGCACCCTTGGGCGGAACCCAGAACTGGGATGTTACAATGTTGTATCAGAGGAGTTTCTTTATAATTCTTCTTACTGTTTGGTTCCTTTAGATAGGTATTGGAAGGAAAAGGTAGTTGGTAATAATTTTTACCTGGGTGTAACCAACCCATGTATAGATAAAATCCAACTTATCTCAAATATTTCAATTTTTCTGGTTTTTCTAGAGTTACAGTTGATTTTATTTCACCATTGGGTGATGAACTTTTTTTGTTCAGTAATTGTTGAAGTTGTTGTGGTTTTATTTATATTTCAAATTGATTAGATGAGGGTATACCATCTCATGAATCATATAGGCACTTTCTATATATAACCGGTCATGTATTCTTGTCATTCTATTTAGTATGCATTAATAACAGCATGTTATTATGATATATGTTGTGCTAGATATGTATGTTGTCATGATAGATTCCTTGATAGAATACTGGCTATTTTGAGAGGGTTTAGGAATATCAAAATTTTCATTTGGATGGACACCAAACTTTGGTCCCTTAGGTGTTATGGGACCTCTTGGATCAAAATTTGGTGGATCATGTTTTAAATTTTGTTGAATTTTGTAAAGTTATTATGTGAATAATGAAATGAAGCTTTGTTGAACGGGAGTATGGGATCTCAAATGTCATAATTTTTTATTCCGATAACAAAATTCTATGTTTTCAATGGTTTTGAAGGAGTTTTAGATGCCTACTTTCTAGAAACCCATACAACATTGCGTGTGGTGTCCTGAACTCACACAGTGTGTTCTTCTGTTCTAGAAGAAATAACTTTTCTTAAGTACACACCGTGTGCTATATGGACACGCCTTGTAGTCTTTAACCGTGTGAATGAATATTTTATCAGAGACACGTGGTTGGGAAACATTGGTAGAACATGTCGTGTACTGGGAGTACATGTTATGCCATAGGGACCTTGTGTCTGACTATGTGACTAATGACACGGGTGGATAAAATATAGGTTGTACATGTCGTGTCTCATTCATACACACCGTGTAGAGTCGACCGTGTCACCGACCATGTGACAAATGATATGGGTGGTTATAACATAATTAGTACACACCGTGTTATGGGGGAACACATCATGTCGTATTACACTGGGAGAAAAATTGGGTGGTTTCAGCCATGTGGAGTAAAACTCGGGTTGTTGAGTTTTGTTGAGGACACGCCGTGTAGTTTATGTACACCCTGTGTTTTGTTTACCTAGGAAAAACCCGTGTGAGGTTGGGTATGGAGATGGAGTTGTCCGGGATGAAGTAATTGAGTTCATGTCATGTTTCGGGAAGGCATGTTGTGTAGCTATGATGTTTACACTCCTATTTAGGTGGGATACAAACCTATGTATAAGTGTTAGTGAACACGTTGTGTATGATTTCTACACACTGTGTATTCATCTTTTGTACCTTTTGCTGGTACGTTCCTTTTTTATCCTTGTATGTGATTTTTTGACCCATGAGTAGTCGTTTCGGAGTAGTTATTCCATGTAGATCATGATGGTGGAACATGTGGAGTGTTATGAGAACTCCTAATAGGTTTTTTGGGGATTATTTTATACATAGAGAGTTTCCTCCTATAGTTACCATTTGTAGTTGTGTCCTGTGAGTGATACCACTCTGTTAATGATCGGTTTGTTGTTTGGATCAACCTAGTTGAGGCCTTTGACCACAGATGAGATGTGAGCTATCTCTCGTGACGTATTTCTTTTGAAAAAGTTTTCCGCGTGACATGTGTCGTCTGGAATATGAGGCCATAAGACCTATTTCTTCTAGGGAGTCCATATTAGGATCCCTTGTGTGTGTATCTTTTTAGGGATCCATGTTCGAGGGATTCCTTTTCTGTTTATTGTTCAAAGATAACTTGTACGATTCTTTTACTTTCATTATTTGGATGGGGGTTTTAAAATAATGAACCTTTTATGTGTTCATGATTTGTTTGGTTAAACAACCACTATGGGTTCCCCTTTTGGGGACCTAGGTTTGTTTAACAAGATTCTGGTAGGTTTTCATGGTTGTTAAAAAGGATCTTACTTGCTAACTTGCATGTTTTACTTCAAGTAGTTGAGTTAAAGTAGTTTCTCTAGGGCTATTGAGACTAGTGAATCTATTTAGAATATCCTTGTAGTGGAAGTTGAGGTTTATACATAGTAAGATGCTAGCCGGTGGTTGGTATAACTCTTAGAGCTGGTTTCTTTTTTTATACTAAGAGCATTTGGTGATGGTGTGGTCCAGGTGCCGTTGTCCCAGGTAGGACATCTGGTAATAAATGAAATCCTTGTTCGGAGGGGTGGTCATTATGACTTGATTTTTCATGTGAGAACAAGCTTGAGGATTTCTTGGTTCTACTGGATAGACATGCCTTGGGCATTTTTTATTATTAAGAGGTTGTGTAAAACTCAGTTTTCTTTAGTGATAGAAAAATTGGTACGTCGTCACCTGAGTTAATGGTTGTGTAAATGATGTCCTTTAGAGAAAATTTTTCTTTGAGTCATCTGGTACGAGGATTCATAGGGTGGATAGCCTATGCATAGTACCCCATAATGTGTCATTGATCTTGTAAACTTCGGGTAGTGTATTTTGACATCTGCAATACTCTTCAAGTGTTAAATGTTTAAATGAGTCATTGAGATTGGTTACATAGTTGAGCTTTGAGATTTTCTGTATGATCTTGGGTTATCTCTAGTATAGAGTGACCAAAGCATTATGGAATAATTTTTATCCCACTGCTCAGGGAGACATTATGGGACACAAGTGTTTTGACACACCTATCATTTTATATTTTTGGATTCATTCCATGTGATGTGACGTAGTGATAATGGTTCATGGAATACATAAGTCTGTTTATGATACTTATAAACTAGCTTTTTGAGAGCAGCTAGTCCTTCTCGACATATAGGACACTCTTATATAGGGATCGTCGTGTCGGTTCTATTCCAAATGTGTTCTCTCCAAGTTGAAGGATCACAATAAGGGACCATTTGAGAATTATTGTTTTTTTACATGAATTGTTTTTTGGCTTGTGAGTCTTGTTTCATATTGGTGCTTTCTGGGTAGCACATTATTGTTTTGATCGGCTAAACGACGATGTGCCGACAAGTAAAGTCGAGTTTTTTTCAGGTGGTCGACTGGTAGTGTTTCTATTATCCTTTTATTGTAATATTTTAAGTCCCCTTAGTGTTATTTTTTTTAATAGGTGATCATGTCTCCTATCTTGACATTGTCCTGAGTGCAGTAATAGAGTGTCGGTTATAGGCCATGCTAAAACTAGATGTTTTTGGACTAGTTTGGGATTTCATTCCTTTTTGTGCACTAGATGGGTGATTTTCGTATAATCATTGTTAATCTAGAGTGACAAATGAGTTACTATGTAATAAAAACCCAGACAGATTCTTGATGCCTACTTCTTCATTGACATGACTCCCGGGATGGTGTTTTTCATGGTTCAGTCAGTTTTCTTATGTGGAATTTTTGGCCTCATACCAAAGTCCCACTTGTATGGGGAGTATGGACCACCTTAGTGAGTTTCTTAGACTCTAGGTTGATTAATCTTAGGTTATCTCAGATATTTAGTTGGGATCAGTTGTAATTCATAATGATTTAATGATTCTTGTGAGATGAATCTGGATTTACATTTTTTTTTTGTTTTTTGGAATGAACTTTTTAGTTATGAAGGGATGGTGTGACATAGGAGCGTCACTAAGAGAAAACTGTGGGATTTGGTTAAGGGGTTCATTGTGAGATTGTGGTGCCTTGGGAAATTATTATTTTTTATTACAATACATCGACCTTCTAATCCAGGAATTTCTAACACAATTCATTTGGTTATGGTTTGACTCATTATCATTCTTTTTCTGTGAGCATGGTTTTAGTGTTCCAGTTTGGGCAGCCCACCATTTAAGGGAGGGTGTGCTGAGGAAATTTGTAATGACTTTAGGGGAATGATTATGTGACCATTTATGTTGATGTCATTTTGGTTTTGAACTTCCCATACGATGAGGATGCAGTTACAACCTTTGTTGTGTCAGGGTTCGCACTGTTAGAGGAAAACAAGCATGTAGCATCATTGAAATTCTTAGAAGAGCGCTTTGTAGAGTTTTCAAATGGCTTAGGTATCATGGTAATGATAGCTTGGGAGTTAATATTGATAGGCTCGGGAATATTTCAAACCTCTTTCCGATTAAAGAAACCTACATTTTTATGATCTTGGATGGTTGTACATCCAAGAGATTGTACATTTTAATGGGGTTCCACACTCTATCATCTTAGACAGGGATTCATGTTTTACATCTCATGTCTCGAAGGGCCTACATAGGGCATTGGGTACATAGGTACATCTGAGTACAGCTTTCCATCCCTAGGTATATGGCCAAACCGAGCACACAATTCTGGTTTTGGTGGACATTAAACAAGCATGCATCTTAGATTTCGGGGGTTCTTGGGAGAGAAACTTAACTCTAGTGGAGGTTTCCTACAATAACAGTTCTCAGGTGATGATTCAGATGACACCTTATGAGACATTGTATGGTAGGCCATGCAGATTACCCCTATATTGGAGGGAGGTAGGAGTGACAACTATGTTGGGACATCATCTTGACTATGAGGCCAATGAGTAGGAGGAGTTGATTCAGATGAGGATGGATACCGCAATGACTGTGTAAAAATCTTATGCTAATCGATAGAGACAACCTTTGGAGTTCGAGGTTGGGGATCAGGTTTTATTACATGTCGCACCAAGGATGGGACACAGGTGGATTAAGAGACATGTAAGCTTTCAATGAAATACATCGGGGCATTTGAAGTTATAGAGAGATTCGGTCCAGCTGCCTATTAGTTGCAGTTACCTCAGAGGAATCGGGCTTTGCATGACGTCTTCCATGTCTCTCAGATACGACGTTACTTTTCAGAATCGACTCATAGTTTTCTACATGAGGAGGTTGATTTGTTGGTGGATGCATCCTTCAAGAAGAACCCTATTCAGATTGTGGATTTCAACAGGAACACTCTTTGTGGCCGGTCTGTTCCCCTAGTATGGGTGTTATGGCAGCATGGGAAATTATAGGTAGAGAATTGGGAGAGGGAGGCCGACGTTCAACCCCATTGACCAGAGTTTTTTGAAGTTTCTCCTTCACCTCCCATAGAAGGGAAATTTGGTTATGAAATACATTTATGGAGGATGTTTGTAAGAACCCATGTCATCATATTAGGTATAGATCTCAATTTCCGGTGTTTTGATGAAAAAAGAATAATTTTGGGTTTTTTTATGAAGATATCATGTACTCTTTAGTAAACACTATGAACCCAATTTCCATCCATAAATTTTTATTGGTTGTGTAATGGTCGAGTGCATGGTTGTGTATCTAATTTCCTCGACCACCTAATGTGGGGGCCAGTTGAGGTTAGTACACGGCGTTTACGTTAAATGAGCACAATATGTACTTTTATTTTTATTTGATTAATCTGAGCGGGGTCACATCTCATCTCTAGAATGTACTTCTTCATCCCATGTCTTGTACTCAAGAGTGACCTACAAATGAAGATCATTGATATCCTCTTGTTCCTCTGTCCAATCATTGATTGATAAACCACCATGTACATTGGATTCCCACCGATGAGTTCTCCCTTTCCCTAGAGCCTCTCTTCCTGATTTCGCCTATCTCACGAGTTGTGGAGGGTTGACCTTTTTTACCCTTTTTGTTGGTCTACATATTTCTAGACTGAATCAAGGGAAGGCGTTCATGAGTGTTCATCATACTACATTGGGGTAGGTGTTTTGGGCCTTTCATTGATAGTGTTTGGATTATATATTCTTAATGTGATGAATACCCATGTTTGGGGTATTGCAAGTTTTTGATTTTAGCCCTATTTTCTACCTTCCATGGTTTAATTGATTGAAAAGGGTGTGTATCATATGTTTAAGGTTTTATTCCTTGTTTACAAGACACCCCAAGGACTATTTATGGTCATATGGCCTAGGTTTCCTATGAGGCATACCTTGTTCTATTCCATGAATTTCTTAGGATAGAGTTGTTTGACTATATGAATTGCATGTGTTATGCTTGTGAATGTTAGCCATGTAGTAGTTATATATTACATGTGATGCATTGATATAATATGAATTTTGATCTTCTAATGGACTGTGAGAGCCTTGTACTTGGAAAACTATGGGGGTTTCCATGTCTATTTACATAAGACCATGAGAGCCATGCTGTATATTTTTACCCAGGGGGTATTGATCGTGATAGCTACCCAGAGGTCATTTAAAAATCATTGATTCTATGTAGTCAATGGGTATTGAATGTGAGAGATACCTAGAGGTTGTGTATAAATTATTAATGTTATGTAGACCAGGGGTATTGAACCTGAGAGCTTCCCAGGAGGTTCTTATCTTTACTCTATTTTATGTGGGACTATAGGGGTTAGAATGTGAGAGTTTTCCCAAAGGTTCAGTTGTTAATAAATTAATAATAATGACAAGTATGCCAATCCAAATCCCAAGCTTGGACTGGGTCTTACTTGGTTGTTTAGATGGTCTTCTTAAACAAATGTGGTTACTACTATATAAGGGGATACAGATCTTATGGTAGATCCCAAGGTTACATTATTCAACAGATTGAATAATTTAATATATGTAGATGAATTCCATTAAAAACTATAGGATGGTTTAATATTGTGTACTTCCTATATTATTGCTTCATTTCTTCATATTTTCTGTTATATACATTCAAAAACTGCTAAACATAAATCTTTTGGTGGTAACCTACATGGATTCATCTCACACATTGTTTGGGTAATGCATTTGGGACCAAACCGATTATATGGTTGCAGGTGTAGATAAAGGAAAACACCCTTCTTCATAAGGTACATGATTTTTATTAAAGCTAGAGGGCACATGACCAAGCTAAGTTTTTTGATTCTGTTGGAGTTTACATTTTTGGTACTTTATTTTAGTAATGTATCTCTAGAAATGTAACTTGTTTGGATTATTTCCTAGATACATGTTACATGCATCATTTGTTTATATATTTTGATTTTGTTTATACTATTATCCTTCCACTATTTATTTAGCTTGTATGGTATTACAGCTTCAACTACTATTTACTATTTTTTCTGTTGTGTTACTCTACAAACGAGTGAATAGTTTCCCCACTAGCACACCCAAGGACCTCACTACTATTTGTTAGCCTCAAGATTTTGGGGAAATTTTCTTGAGGCCATGTTCCCAACCGGGTATGGGGCACCCTTAGGCGGTACCCGGAACGGGGAGTTACAAAACTAAATGATGTTTTGTGGAAGGTTGTTTTTTCTAGTGTTGGTGTGTGAGGGAGTCCTCTTTGGTTTTCATATCTCACCCTAGCTATACAACCAATAATTTCTATGATTTATTGTGGCTTGTGGATGCATTTTTTCTGGCCTTGGATAAAGCAGTCTGTATTAGTGATTATATAATGATACTTGGTTTTCCAAAAGGCAAAGGTCGAGTACCATGTTCCGTGTAGTTTTTTGTTTCCCTTGGATGTCCCATAGTTGATGTGGGATGAAATATTGATGTATTTTTTCATAGGGTTACTCGGGGATCCGGGAGGCTATGATGTTATCTTACTAGTATTGGATCAACTAAAAAAGTTGGCTCACTTCTTATTGATCAGGAGTCGGGCAGAGTGGTTGTCTTAACCAAGAGTTATGTGGATGAGGTGGTTTTGTTTCAGGGAGTTATGATATCCATAGACTCAAATCGGGATGTACGGTTTACCTAACATGTTTGGGTGGGATTAAATCATGCTTTTGGAACCTAGTTGCACCACAACACTGCTTTCCACCCCCAGTCAGAATGCCAGAGAGAGTGGACTATCCAGATGTAGGAGGATAAGTTGTGAACATGTGTCTTACACATTGTAGGATCTCAGGTAAAACACCTTCCATTGGTAGATTTCACCTATAATAATATCTATCACTTTTCCATTGGCATGTCTCCATTTGAGGTGTTGTACAATAGATTGTGTCATTCGGTATTTTACTGGATGGAGGTTGGGGAAAAAGTTGTTCTTGGCCCCCATATAGTACATAACATAAAATAGAAGGTTCTTCTCATTCATGATAGCATGAAAGAGGCATAACAACAAAAAACATCTTATTTTTTTGCAAGAGGATGCCTACGGACTTCCAGTCTGTAGACCATGTGTTCTTGAAAGTTTCACTTCGGCGTGGGTATGAGAGGTTTGGCAGAGGGAGCAAGATTTCTCCCAAGTTTCTTTCACCCTTTGAGGTTTTGGAATGATTTGGTGAATTTGAATACCATTTCCTATTTCCACCATAGTTATAATGGATCCATGATGTTTTTCAAATCTACCAACTCCTTTGGTATCTTCACAATGACTCCCATGTCGTTGACTATGGAGAATTGGACAAAGACGATGATGTGACATATGTGGAGTAGCTAGTAAAGATCCAGGAGCATCTAGAGAAAGTGTTGTGTGGGAGGACCAATCCTTTGGTTTGTGTGTTGTGGATCCATGGTAGCCTCGAGGAGAGTCCATGGGATTGAGAAGTAACGATGTATTCCCTATAAAAATTTTTTTGTTTTTGATATTTTCCTTCTATTGTTTTAATTTATAATGTGATTATTGAACAGTTTTGTCTATAAGATGATTTTTTTAATTGTTCTATAAGGCATGAAAAAGTCCTGACATGTGAAAAGTGGAGAACTATTTATCTAATTGAGATTAATTAACTGCAGTGCGATTAAATCTGTGTGGGTGAGCTAGTACTTCCTAGAGCAGATATTATTAGGACAAGGAAAATGAAATTCTCTAATTTGTGTGTTCATGATGGAATGGTTGGTGTTCTTGTGTGGTGTGTATTCTAGTCTGTTGTGTTAACATATTTCGGGGGGGGGGTTCATGGATGTCAATGTTTCACATCATATTTCAAGAAACATAGGGTGGATTATCATTGAACCTTGTTGTTGGTAGTGGTGTTTCAATCATAGTGACATCCTTGAGAGGTATCTCATGGGGTGTTTGTTTAAACCCCTCTTTTCCTTTTGGGTATGTTTTTGAATTCTAAAAGGTGATAATATTTTGAGAGGTATCTGATGTAATGTCTCATACCTCTCTGTTCCATCACTTTTTTAAAAAATGGTAGTAGAAGTTTTATAGGAGGTCATGGTAACTTATTTCAACACTTTTCAAATTTTCCATTTTTTCAAATTCTACAAGGGTAGGTCCCTGATGGTATTTCTCGATGGTGAGTCACGATGGTGAGTTGCAATTGAGACTCATGATGGTGAGTCCAGATGGTGAGTTGGGATAACGATTCATAATGGTGAGTCGGGACGACGAGTCAAAATAGTGACTTGTGATGGTAAGTCGAGACGATGAACTGTGATGGTGACTCATGATGGTAGCTCTCCCAATGGTAGTTCACCCATCGATGAGTTTTCTAATTCTCATTCATCCAGTGGTGAGTCATCCAATTGATTCTCATCCAGTGGTGGGTCATCCAACAACGACTCATCCAATGGCAGGTCATTCCAATGGTGAATCTGGAATAGTGTTACCATCTTCCTATAGTTTTTTCCCTTTAAAGTTTTATTTGACGTAAAATGAGTTCAATGCCATATTTCATAGTTTTTTGAACCATTTCAAATCATAACTATTTCTTAAAAACTTGAATCATCCTTTAACTTCCAAAGTGCATGGTTTTGGTCATGATCTGTATTTAATGGCTATTAAAAACATTTTTGTCTTGTTGATTTAGGATTTTTTTCTTTCTAAAGATTATATCTTCTCTTCCTTACGTGTTTACCTTTATCTTGGTGTGAGATGCCCCGAACCTCACCCCTCCCCCCAGGAGTTATATAATTGTCTTTTAGCCTTTGGAATGTGTTTTCCCAAGAGTCTCTTCCTACTGCATTCACAACCCATACTTTAGTGATACTAGGAAGTGTCGATCATCTCTTCTTCTATGTAGGTTTCCTCCATCCCTCAAAATTGTGCATCATGCAGGGTGGGTGTATGAATATCTCATTGTGATTATAGTTGAATTCAAATTCATTAATGAAAACCAAACCAGTTTCAAATCAATAAACAATGTGTAGGTAAATTAATGTATGACCACACTATTTTATGGACATTTTGATCAAAATTGTGAATTGTATGGACATACTACCAACTGAAAATCATGTATGTTTGCGGGTTTTTTTGTTTGATGAATATTTTTTTGGTTACATGATGTGTTTTTTCTTATTGAACCCCTTTTATGAATAATTTTTTTTCCATTTCCAATCAAATAATAAATAGATGCCCAAGGATCAAACTGTTTCTGTGATAAAAATTGAATTAACAAGTGAAAATTTGGTGAGGAATGAATTGTTAAATTTTAATATTTACTAAAATAGTTCATGAGGTAGTGTTATGTGTGTGGGATTGTTCATACATGTATTGTAGTGGGGTTTTGGGAATTACTATGTGATTTGGTGTGGTTCTGGGGGTGAAATGTAATCTCAGGTTGCGAGAATTTTTAGTAGTGGAATGGATGAGAATTATTTTTCAACAGGGTTTTGATCTAGTTGTGTGGTGTTGTGTTATTGGTTGTGGATGTGATTTGACGTTTTTTTCTATTGATAGGATGTTTTTGGAAGGATAACATTGAAGAATTATTATAGAACTGGTTGGTGTGGGTGTTTAACAGTGTGGAATGTGAAGTGGGTTAATTTACCATGGTTCTTCTTCATGTCTGTGACTTTTAATGTGTGGATTATTTTTTGTTGCAAATAATAGTTGACATTGTATATATGAAATGAATAAATGATTTTTTTAATAAATAATGACAATTGGTTAAACAAATTGGTTGGGGGAAATATTTGAGTTTGCGGCTGGTTGTGTAATTGTTTATTTAGAGGTAGCGCAAAGGTAGTATTGTGAGATGGAGGTTTTTTTAGAAACCATAGGTTGGTTATAAGTGTTTGGTGTTATATATGTAAGTGTATTTTACTTTTTTATTGTTATATGAACCCCGCCCAAGTTGAGAACTACACTGTGAACACCCCCATCATCCTGAGGGAATGTTTCTTTCCCAAAATCTCATTATGAGGATGGATGGTTGGCCTCCAACTCATCTCCGATCCTACTTCTAGGTTTTGGTACACCAATAAGTTTTTGGTAGGTTGTGTTTTGTGGGGCCCAGGTGCATGTGGGTGTGTTTTTTCACAGGTGTCTTCAGGATGAGGAAATTTGTGTTTTTCTAGGGGTCTTCCGGAAAAGATTTGATGTAGCTAGTGGCCCATATGATAGGAATAGGTGTAGATTTTGGACCCAGGTGTCATCAAGCAAGATGTGATGTGGATCTCGACCTAGATGATGGGATGAGGTGTGTTTTTTAATCCCATGTGTGTGCTGTTGGGTTTGGATATTGTGTGTTCAGTGGAGGTGGGAGCACCATGACATTTGTCTTTACGGTGTGAGAGTTCCCAATCAGTGGTAAAGTGTATCAGGTACCCTTTTATCGATGTTCATTAAATTAATTTACTTTTTTTTGTTATTTTGTGATCATTCCTTGGTGATCTTGGGGTGGTTAGTATACCATCATAGGTGTTGTTTGGTTCTGTTGTTTTCTCACAAGGGAATTGGTATGCTTCTTTCACATGTGAATGATAGACTTTGTTTTTCCTGATGAGTATACATGTATTAACACAAACCATATATAGAATTTTTTTAGGTTTCTATTAGGGTTACAGGGATCATGATAGACCTTACTAGCTCAGACCTTCAGAAAGTATCTAGGTTTCTGTTTAGTTTTACATTGGGTACTTACATTAGAGTTTTATTACATTGTAAAAGTTTTATTTTAAACATGCATGTGGGATGTATTTTTTCATTCATTTATATATGTCATAGATGTATTTATGGTTTATAAATCATATCCCCTATATTTTTTTCAGAAAATGGATATGCTTCCCATTTTGTGAGACTGTATACCCTTAGTGTCGGGCGCCACCATAGGGACTACTGTTGGTAGGACTCATGGATCATTGTCTCCCTTTCCTCATTGCCAACCCATGTGGGGTATCTTTGGAGGGAGGGGTTGTTTCATTGCGAGTATTATAAATCATTCTTTAGATTAACCAATTTAATCATCATCATTTTTAATAAGCTTATTTATTTTACATTTCATAATAAATAAATGAGCGTTGGGAAATTATTTGGCGATTAATGTTTTTCTTAAACACATCTCATTACTGTGAGTTCCTCCTTATAAAGTTAATTTGGTATTTTGATGTTTTTTAGGTTTTTATTCATAACCTATGATAGAATATGTATTTATTTCTTTTGAACCACATCATATCATATTTGGTTACATGTTGGGACAGTCAATGTAATGTCTATCTTACTCTTTATTCACTCAATAATTCTTGATCCATTCATTCTCAAAAACCAAAATTGTAATCTTACGTAATAAAAAATAATAAGGTACGTAAATTAGATTAAAAATTGAAAATAATTTTGGAAATAAAAACTATGATGTATTACTTTATGAAACATTAATTTCAACATATGGTAATTTTTTGGACCTTGGATTCATAGGATTTCTTATCATATCCTTTTTAAACTAATTCACAAAAAAACTAAACCCCAAAATGATTCTATATGAGGTGGCTCAAAAATTATAAAGAAATATCTTACACCAATTCCCATAAATATACATTTCATCAAATTACTAAAAAAACATCGAACCCATAACATTAGTGTTCCGGAATAATAGATACATAATAATCTTATTAAAAAATAATACATCAACACCTCCAAGAAAATTCTCTATAAAAGATTCATAGATAAACATATTCTTTCATATAAGATCAATATGAAGTTGGTAATCCTAATGAAAAAGTGAGCTCAAATGCTTAGTATGTGACAACCCATATTAGTTGGTATTAGAGGACATATCGTTAGATAATAATCAGGTGATAATACATGAACATATGAAAAATAATGATTAAGGAATAGACATCATGATATCATAAATAGTGATCATAAGTAATTATAGAATATTCAAAAAAATATAGAATAGAAAATTGAACTATAAATTGATCATTTTGAATGAGAAGCATGAACCATATAATAAGAATGTGAAATAATAGTATTAATCATGAGACAATAAGTTATAACATTCATATAGGTAATAAGAATAAAAACTGAAAAGCATATCATGTATCAATGTTAAAATCCAAAGGATTCATATAATAGTGTACAAGTTTAACTAAAATTCTAATAACCTAGTATACATGGCCTAACCACCTTTGTTCCACAACATAGTGTACTTCAGAAAATAACTTATGTCCCATCATGATCTCATATGATATAAATCATTTATCATTACATTGTAGAGATATGTAATTTTGGTCACACCCATTACATAATGATAATCTATACATATATATTTCATATTATATCAATCATACCTCAATTCTTGATTAAACCATGGTTTGAAAGTGGGATTAAAATTTTTTCATAAGGTATCCCAAAATAAGAATTTAGAAAGTGTAAGTGATGATACTGAAATTTCAATAAATTTAAATAAATGTATTATATGTGTTCTTATAGGGTGACACATTAATAATAATTCCATATATGAAACACCATTTTGTGACTGAGTATGAAATTTAAGGACTATTCATAATAATATCTTTCGTAATATCTCGAAAACATTGTAATAAAAAACAATATGTCAGTATGAAAATGAATTTAAACATGGTAAAAAATAATTTTGGACATTTTTTATAGTAATTCCCTAACAAAAGAACATTTTTATTATGAATAAGGTAAATTTGGATAAATATTTACTAAAAGATACATAATTTACATAAGTTGATAAGAAATTCCTTTTAGTCCTTTCTCAATTAATTTTAGGAAACACACATCGATAATTTTTTTAAAAAATTATCAATATAGATAAAAAATTGAATATTTATTTTCAAAAATAATATAAGGATATTTTATGTAAGAATTAATATGTACATGAAAGATAAATTTAAAAATAATAGAAATGATGTTTTCATTTTTTATATTGTATCATTATAAAGAAAAAATAAATCAAAAAAGAATACTCTACTAATGAAATGTAATTTCCATAGAAAGAAATAAAAAAATAAAATAAGATAGATAATGGGTATAATATTTCAATAAAATAATAATATAGTGAAATAATAATAATTATAACTCAATGAATGAATATTGAGTTAAGAAAGATTTTCCAGTGATAGTAATGTTTTCCTAAAAAATGAAAGAGAAGCCACATAATATAATTTTAAATATAATGAATTAAATGAGAATTATGAAAAAATAATGTAACTCGTTCAATGAATTTATCATATAAACTAAAATAGATTTGTAAAATGAATCATGACTTAATTAATGGAATTTGAGATAAAAACCTTCATCTTGGATTCCTACTTGGTCAAACATGCTCTATACAAGGTATAATAAGTTTAGGGTTATTATAAACATTTCTTAGAACATTTATTATATTTAATTTACATAAATCCACATGTTTATGACTTTATAATTTCAATTTTTACTTGATTTTTTTAAATTAACCACAGGGTGTGAATTTTTATATTTGTTCCATGTATGCTTTGGTATGGCAATTCTGGTCATTATTCTTTGACCATGTGTTAACAATATCTATAATGTTTAAGGAGATTTTAAATTTTAGTTGATATATTTATAGAGTTCAAAGATTTCTTCATTGAAGTAATAGTGATGGTTCTTAATAAAATGATAGAAATTCTTATTTTTTGGATTTTTAAATAATGAAAAGGATTGATTTTATTTAATAATATACATTTATATGTTACCAAATGATAGTTTAAAATAAAATATAAATTCATTATTTATTTGAGACAATAAATAAATATAGTTTTTCTTAATCATTCATTAAGATACCTTAATAACATTATTCATGTAGGTGGTAAAATCTACCCAATCAATAATGAATTATAATGAATAAATGATTAAGAATATGAATTAATATGATTTTAAAATATTTTTCCTAAAATTTAATGATTTCAATAATACATCATTAGATTTTATAATATATTATATGAATAATAGATATTATGGGGTAAATGGAAAAGATAAATATGAACTTCCTACATACTTTCATTGAATTTCTCCTTTATGATATGAATTTATTTATAAAAAAAGGACTTAAGAATTATTTTTATGACCAATGAGAAACCAAAATGAGACTGAAATTTATGATAGGAAAAAAAATTATATATTCAAGAGAAAACTAAATAATACATGTCTTTTGGAGTATGTTGAAGATAGGTCTTTTTTAGGGGAAATGAGTGACATTTCTTTTGAAACATGAGTTTGGGGAATATTAAACATGGAGTCACACGAGAGTTAGGTTAGTTTTGTTCTGAAATATTTGTTGGAATTTAAATATTGACTCAAAATAATATACTTTTTCTTCTAGAAATGGAATATATGAATATAATTTTAAGAAAAAATCACATGATAATTAACCCATTTTTATCTCTTCTTAAATTAATTAATTATTTACCATGTTAATTATCAGAATATGAAATATATAATATGACCCCTATTAACTAATATCAAAATGAGTATTCAAAATTATTATTCCATTTAATAAAATTCAAATTATAAATAAGTAATATTTAACTGTTAAATTATATCATATAACATATCGAAAAACATTTTATTTTAAATTAAATTTTTCAAAACTAAATTTTTTCATTCCTATTTCATCAAAATTAAAAATTATTATATTCATTCTAATTTATTTAAATATATATTTATTTATTAAAATATTTCTTTAATAATTCTAAATTATATTTAATGTGATATAGATATAGAACACTTATATTATTATTTTTTTCACAAAATATCCTTGTTAACATTTAATGACTTTAAAAGTATTTCCATAAAATTAAAATGTTTATATTATAACCATTAATCTGTTTTTATCATTACATAGGTATTAAAATAACTCATTGTATATTATAAATAAGTTAAATTCGGACATTTAATGCAATAAATTGAATAAAATCAATTTTAATAAATATATTTTCTAAAATAATTTTTAGAATTTAATTTATAAAAATAGTTATTATTTATAAATTAATTAAATATAAAATATAATATTTATATCAAATTTATGTCTCAACTATTCCTATTATATAATATATATCGTATAATTATCAGATACATTTATACTTGATGAATCTGTATGAAAATTCCATATACCCTAAGATCATGTTACTAAAGCCCATCTAACATTTGGGTATATTATATTCCTATTTGTTACCTTTCCTAATAAACTAAAATAATAAATCCTATATCATTCTCTCTCAAAAAATATATCATACTTTTAACTTCTTGCCTCATTTCTAAAGATTTAATTATAGGTATGATCTCCAAGGAAAACCATGATGTTGGATACTTTAATTTCACCGTATTTCAATTTACATGTGACATTATTACTCTTATAATTTCCATAATTATGTTACCAATTTCATTCTCTTTATGTATTAGTTTTTCTCATGCAATATGATATTTTATCTTAATAAAATAAAATATTTTTTATACTTCATTGTTTCTTGTTAAATAAAGTATCCATCACAACATCATTATTTAAAGTAAATATCATACTAAACATTTGGGGTGTTATTTTCTACCCCATTAATAATTTCATCCTTGAAAATTATTTAATCATATGAAATTAGATGCGAGTAATTTTTTCTAATAAAACATTGGGTTTCCACATTTCTTCCAAAAGCGTATTATCTCTCAACATAACTAATACCGTATGAGTTTTCATGATTGATATTACTTTATCTCAATAATTCATAAAGTTTTTGATTTTCCATTATATGATTAATCATTATCTAGTTGTAAACCCTCTAGTATTTTGTGTATGTGATTGATATGGTGAGTACTTACAAAAAATTTATACCTGGAATATCTGTTTCTCTTGGTAGACATCTCTTAGTATCACTAGATCATACACTATAATACCGACATAATTCCGAATTTCAATGGGACTAAGGTTAATAGGGATCTTATTACATTTATTCATGACTCTCATAACACTATTCTATAGTGATATTTAGTGGAATAATTTTTCACCGACTCAATTTTCAGATCATATAAATGATTATATGAATATTTATTTTTTTACATTATACTAAATTGATATATTTTTGAATGGTTTGAAAACTATCAATTATTTATTAATAAAGATTAGACTCTAAAAGTTTTATACATCCAACATCATCCCAACACATTGGGGTTGTGCATTTTTTCATATATAAGGCCCCATATCATGCTATTTTACATATAAAGTGCTCTTTTTTCTATATTAGTTCTCAGATAGTGGAAAATAATTATTCTATCCCTCTTTAAAACCCATTTAGAAATATCTTATCATATTATCTAATGTTTTAATGATACTTTCAAAATGGCTATCTATTTATGGATGATATTTCATTATCATTTTCATATCAATATTTACATTTTATTGAATACTTATCCAAAATGATGATGTGAACCTTGTATCTTGATTATATATAATTGAAAGTGTCACTTAATGCATCCTTAAAACTTATATATATATATATTAAATTGAGTGATAAATCCACTCTAATGGAAATTAATTACACTAACATTATGAGTTAATCCACCACTACCAAGATGGAATTGTTCACTTTATAAATCATTAGAAGTTCACTGATGAATTATGTGGTTGTGATCTCCCTTTCTATATGGGAATAGGATATGAAAGCATCAACCCCGAAGAAATATTGTTTTTAATGTTCACTTTATGGATGACCAAATATTGAAGTATACACATCACAATCTCCCACTTCATATTGATCCAGTAGAACAGATCCTTATTATATCTAAAAATATTTATTATTCCATGGTTAATATAGAATTATCTTGTGTGTGAATTAGATAAACTATAATTATTTATCTATAGCTTGAATGGGACAAATATTTGGGTTCCAAACCTTATAACTCAATCATTGTAAAGTTTGAACATCAGAATATTTCCCAAATTATTTTGCAGCTCCATGCCATCTTCTTATAACTTTTTCTTCTTATCATAGTTACATGATTTAGAAATAATTTTTTAAGATTTTATTTCATCTTTACCCTACGGATTTTCATATCCATCATTTTCATCACAATAAACATTGGTTTTGTTTTAATAATTTTCATGAATAAGGTATCATGATCTTTCATACTCATATCATTATCCACTTCATTTGATATTTCAGGACGGTAATAAACAGAAGTTATAATCATTGAAAAATTATATCCATTTATTTTGGAATTTTTTTTGCAACATATGTGTGAATATATATACATTAATTTATTAGGTTTATTACACATTACACACTTAATTACATAAATATAATGCCTCTGGTATTTAATAAAAAAAACTATATTATCTCCCAATCATATATCGGGTAGTTTTTTCATGGGGATATATTTACATGAGGAATAATATATTGAATTATCATTTTATCAAAAGGAAACATCCTAATAAATTCTTTGAAGGATCATTGTATATACAAAACATTTCTCTACTACAAGGTATTGTGAGTATTATAGAAATGAAAAAATTATCCTTATTAACTTGGTTAGAGTATTTGATCACCACGAGGAATGTATCTCAAATCAAGTATAATATCCATTTCATACACGAATGATTTGAATATACATTATAGATGATGGGATATTTCATTCTTTAATGACATTTTTCCTTGAAGGCATTGGGAAAAAAATACCTCAAGGACGCATCCATGCATTTTTTTCATTGATTGTGTTTATTGACAGAGAGGTTTTGGCTCAAGTGTTCAAGAGGATTGGAAAGTTGTGTGAAAGAAATTGTTCAAGGACATTAAACTAAAATTAGGATAAGGATATATATTCTCACATGTTATGTTTTGGGGTGAAAGGTTAGTTTGTGTGAATGACACCTTTAGGAAAGAGACTTGATCACATGGAAAAAGTTTCACGACCTACGCATAAGGACATTAAAATGCCTATAAATAGGTGGATACCTCCTTCATTTTATCATTCTCAATAATTATAGAAACTTTGATCTATGGACCATTCACGTAGTGATTTACATGCATGTATGGAGTTTTCATGCATGTAAAAAGTTTCACTCAATAAGGGAGTTCAATACTTGTAAGGAGTTACACGTAAGAAAGTAGTTTTATGAAACTTCTAAGTGGAATGAAAGTGGTTTTTCCATGAAAAATAAAAAAATTTTGTGCAAGGGATTACAGTTTCACATAATTCATCCTAACGTTGTGTGAAAGTTTGATGTTTCCCAATATATCTATGGTAAAGCGGTATTAATCAATGGATGAAAGTGAGACATCAACTTAGAATCTACATACAATGAATGGTGAATTAATTAGTGATAATTATGGGACCTACAATTTCATAAATGTTTTGTGGATCCCTTCTAAGAGCATTGATAAAAGGAAGATAACAATGGTGATCATTTCAACAATTATTTATCCAAAGAAAGAGACATAGATATTGACCCATTGGAATCTAGTGAGAAGACCCAAAACATTGTAAAGGAAGCAAACATGGGAATATGTGTGACCTAGCCCGAACCTTGTAAATAAAAGTGAGATTTAGTGGTTTTAGTACATTGGAACATCTCCATTGCATGCTCCTTGGATGTATCCGAGTGAGGCTGAAGCAAAAAAATTGTTGACTCATGTTCATGATTTAATTTATGTTCATATATTTCTATGGGAGAAAGAGATAATTTTTTTAATGATGAATCAAGATCCAAAAGAGTGGAATTTTTAATATGTCATACCATGATTCAACCCCTCCCCCCAATCGTTGGGAATTTGACTTACTGAACCTAAGAGAAAGGTATATATATACCATCTCTTGTGTTTTACTAGAAAATAATAAGAATTTATGTAGCATAAATTTATACTTGAAAATTTTAGAATTCAATTTCTTTTTTTATGGTTTATACTATAAACTTAAAATACTATTTATGTTATTCATTAATTATTGAATACATTAGAATATCATTGATAAATTTTATCAAAAAAAAACTGATAATATCGAAAGTATTTTGATCCATGAATATTTCTTGCATCCTTGTATGTTTGAATGGAATCATATTGAATTCGTACTGTCTATATCATAAGCGTAAGGTTTTCATTGGTATATCTTCTCCCTTAAACCTCACCTAATGATATAATAATTGAAGATACACCATTGAGAATTATTTTTCTCTTCAAATTTTATTATTCACTTCATAAATACTGGGATGGGAAATCTTCTTCTTACGTATGATCTAGTTATTTTAATTATAGTAAATGAAACCATAAATTGATGCATATTTATTTTTTACAACAAATGTTGGATAAAACCATGCATAATAAATCATAATTATAAAAAATCCAAATCCACACTAAGTGCCATATTTAATTCAGTTAATTCAGTGTGGGTGGAATGGACTCTTTTATATATGCATTCAACCAGGTCAAGTTCCATTGAATTATCAACCTCATGATCTTGGGGATGATTATGAAATTATTCATAAAATACATCAAAATATTCCAATAAATTGGAACTTCTTCAATATTGGGTTCATCCCCAGCCATTATAGCTATATATCCATCATTATTATGTATCAGGAGTAGTAATAAGAAATTTATTTCTAATAGTTATTTATAATAAATCTTGCATCATTATTTTATCACAACATGATTTGGAATATGAAATGAGATTACCCTATCAAAAAAATCATATTATCCCATATATAGAGATCATATACATATCCAATATAACACCATATTCAACTAAGGGAATAATTACTACATTTATAGTAAGTATCTTCTTATATACCACATCAAGAGTTGATTAATATAAATAGGTTGAAATAATCTCCCTACATGGAGTTTTCTCAGATAGCTGAATATCCAATTCTTTAGGTCATAAATAAATAATCTTAGAAAACTAACTTGTTATAAAGGAATAATAAGAAAAAAAATAAAATAATAAATTTTCATTTCATGAATAGTTAATGAGTATTCTAATCAAAACATCATTATCTTCATCCACTTTAGTGGGAGTGATTAAATAGGATCTTCCATCCTCTCATGGTTTGTAAATATGTTGGAGTCATTCAACCTCATCAGCCCTTGGATTAGTGAAAAAATCTATATAGTTCAAAAATTATTTACATCTAAAAAATTGACTGCATATATGTTAAATAGGTGGAAATTTTTTTCTCTTCTACTTTTTTTGCAAGAATCATTATATATCATTTATTCTCATGCTTTTTGGCCGCATATTTTACAAATGAAACATTACATAATTCCATCGAAGTGATTTTGTGGGTTCTACTTTTCACATTTTTTTCATTTATGAAATTGAGTAATCTACCTTCCATGGACATTAATATTTGAATTTTTGTTAGCTAAAATCAATATGAATTATTTCTAGGATGTTTTTTTTTGACTAGTTGGATGGAGTATGATTTTAAATAAGTCAAATAATGGATTTCTGCATGTTTAGTGAACTAGGGATTCACTATGGCCAAGAAAACACATTGTACATTGGTTTTGGTGAAGGTCACTGATTTCTTGGGAGGTCCACTCATTTAGCCTTTGTAATTTTGTGAAGGAAGATACTCAAAAAATGATAAGAAGGAGGTACCATTCCCATGTTAGGGTCCTTGAGGCTAAATAATTGTATTCCGATAAAAAAATGGGATATACGGGTGACCAAATCCATTTTGGAGGTGTTTGTGGTTGATATGAAGACCTAAAACAAAAAACAATCAACCAATACTCACCATTCCATAGAGTGGAAATCGTGGTCAAGTCTTGTAGATGAATTAGGTGGAAACGGGTGAGACCACACCATTTAACATGGAATGGTGAAATTTTATTTTTCATTTATCTATGTGAATACAAACTATAGTCATTCTAGAAGATGGGTCTCGGAGAAATCATACATGTATGAAATATATTATAATGGTAGGTTATTCCCACAGTTCTAGGAAATTCATGGAAATATTCCTATATTCATTTCAATATAATATGGTAAACGAAATTTCGGTTTTCAAATATTTAATATGAAAAATGTATTGTAGTTCAATCTTTTTTTATGTATTTTGTAACCACAAATTAGTAGACTTTTTCAATTCATTTTTAAGGACATAAAACCATGCCTTCATGGGATGAATGAAGAACACGCAGACAACAAGGTATTGAAAATGGAAATAATCACCAAGGGTAGGAAAAATATATGTTACATGATTTGTAATATAATGATAGGATGAATAATATGATATTATTCTAGATCTGATCTTGAATATTAATGGATGAAGAATTTTTTTTACGAGTTCCATTCCTGCTATAATTATACATTGTATTCTGTGAAGAGAAACACAATTTTTGGTGTATTTTTACATCATATGGGTGTGGAGAAGAAAAAAATTAATAAGTAGAGTAGTAAATTACAAGATTAAAAAGGCCAGTGAGTTCTCATATAGCTCATGGTACTGGACTTCGAGGTTCAGTGAGATGTCCCCAAATTGTAATTGTAAAAGTGATATTTTAGTGAATTTGGATCACTTACACACCATCATGCTTCCTTGTTAGACATATCCAAGTGTTGGTGAACCATGTAAAATACATCATGAAATTTGGTTCTGTCATCACTCATTGAGGTGTAATTTATGTAGAAATTGAATTGTTCATAAAGGTGATGGATTGAGGTACCCATTCAATGATGAATTGCTCTAAACATCTATACCCTAATTCACCCACACCCATTCTAGGTGTAATACTCCATAATTATATATAAGAGTTATTAGAGGGGTTTTTATTTTATTTTTCTATTATAATAATAAATATTTATTTTAGCAAAAATTGATCATCGGAATTGAAGAAAGAAAGCTCAATTTATTGAAATGATAGATGTAACAGTATTTCAGATCTATTGCGTAGATGTTTCCAAGATGGCCATTTACAGAATCATTATTGAGATTAACAATAGATACATTATTGGAATAAATCATCAATAATTAGACATATATTTGGATGTTATACATTCATGGGTGGGTGAAATATCCAATTAAATTTTCATGAAGTTCATGTCGTACAAAACCTCGCATGTTATGTGGGAAATGATTTAAAATATTTTAAAAGGTATTACTAGGATTGAGTGGAAACATTTAGGCTATGGGGAACAAATATAAATATTTTATAATGAATTAAAATGAAAGTAACCCTACATTTTTCAGTCAATTAAATTTTATTGATAATGATATGTCGGGCCTCGGTGAGGATCTCTAAGAAGATCATATAATCAAGATTATCATGAGAGGAATCCATCATCATTTCATTGAAAAAGTTCATGTTCTAGAAGTAGATGATCTAAAATAGATTTAAATCTATATTTTCCATAAGAATAATGTGACTAATTATATAATAAACATTATAATGATTCGAGAACAATGAAAAGTACATAGTAGATGAACATTAATATAAAGGACTAAAACCTTCACTACTCGGTTTGGTGCTAAAATATAAAAGTTATATTTCTTGATTTGATACCAATAAATGTGACACAATTTTGGTCATTAAAAACCTACAATGTCAAAAAGAAAACACTAGTTCACTTACACGCACAATTAACTTTTAGAATTTGATTTTTAGATAATTAGAAAAAATATCTTAACATCATGGATTCATAAATAAACTAGTTTACAAAGGTTAGCATCATCTTCTACTAAAATATCCTCATCAAGTCACTGTATTTTGTATGACATACTTAAAATAATTATTCATAGCCTATATAAAATAAAAAATAAAAAGGATGACCTAAATTCTTAGTAAGGGAAAACAAGGGATATATTAATGATTATATCAGCATATCAGGATTTTTTTTTTGACAAAATGAGCTTAACTTTTGAAAATAATACCCTGCATATCATAGATCATAATTTTGAGTCTTTTCATAAATAATAGTTGTTCCGAAGACATGAATCATAAAGTAAATAAATGAAATGATCCATTACCAATAAATTGGCATAGAAAATTAACTTTTTCCATACCTATAAGCATAAAAAATTATTTTCTTATTAGTCAAGGATCTTTTTAAAAACCATCATAGTGGAATGGGTTAACTTACCCAACCATCATAGTATTCATGATCCACTTCCAATAATATCATATTGTACACCGTACCATTCATATATATGGTCACTCCCTATTCTATTACTATTACTCTCATAAGGTATCAATCTTTACCCAATGAATTGGAGGGAGATACATGTCCCACCCATCATTGGTTATAATGTAACCACTGTCCTTGATTATAACACAACCATAATCCTTGTTTATAATGTAACCACCATGCTTGGTTATAAATTCACAAATAACATATAACAAAAACCATAGATATTTTGTCCCCAAGAATATAAATAATTATTAAATTAGAACCCTTTAAGAGAAAAATCATCCATAAATATTTCAAAATTTCATCAAAGTATAACTAATGGAAAGGAAATAGGTTTTATAAACCCCATATCATTTCAAATATAATCTCTCCATATAATAAATTAGTATTATATCATTTGATAATGTAACCACTAAATATTAGATGAAATCCAATTATTGCATCTTATAGGGAAAATTATTTGGAAATATCACCAGAAAAAATCCTTGGGAAAAATAAATTTTCAATTTTGAAATTCGTTCCCTTTTAAAAAGTTGTTTAATTTTAAATGAAAAAATTTATTTGAAACTAAAATTTTAAACACATAATGTAATAATAAAATAATTTATTTATCATGATATTAATAGATTACACTCATTCTATTTATGTTAAAAAAATAATCATTTTATACTTTTTTAGAATAATTCATGAAGTACCATACATAGAAAATGATAGGAAGATTTCATTTAAATAATTTTATAAAAAGTAAATCATGGTTAAAATAAATTTAATAACACTTGATCATAGTGATTAAAACAATGAAAACAACATTAGATAATAATTTTATGTAAGATAAATATTATCTAATGGAGACATAAATATAAATAATCTCCAATGATGATGTGATTGTGGAATAAAATCATACCACTTTCATATCATTTGAATCAAAATCTCCATGAAAGAAATAAATATATATAGATATTTACATACCATAATTATTAAGATAAGAATAGAAAACATTCATAGTTTGTATATACATCACACAAAAGAATGATGTTATGATTAATGCATGTGTCCCAAAAAAAGTGAGACAAAAATAACAATCATTGAGTCTGACTCATCACATACATTCTTTATCATTTTGAATAAAAAAATTCTGTTAATTACATTATTTATTATGAAATTTTTCCATGTTTAATATTTTTTTATCTCACTTATTACTATTTTATAACAATTACTAAGTCATTTATGTTCACATCAGAGGTTTTAGAAATATTTGGTTCATACGTAAAACATAACCTCCTTATGTTGACTATGGTCAAAGAGTTCATTATTCCAGAATCTCCCTAATAATAATCAGGAAATAATTATTATTTTGATTCATAATTTATAATCTTAATTCCAACAATCAAATATTATTATGATAAATTAACAGCATTAAAATCATGGAGATGGTCATTCATACTTACATAAGAGAAATATTTCCATTTTACAGTGATAATTAAGAAAAATATGTACTATTAAAACATTACAAAATTATAATAGTTTCAAATATATCATATTAAATATTTAAAGATAGTTATATATATATACAATCCATGTGAATTGATTAGAAATGAATCACCTCACATCGTGTAGGTGGTAGTCCACACATATGCAAGAACGAAGTTATCATTTTTCAGTGCATATAATTATATGAAAATAAATGATCTATTGTCTTTTTAGAATGATTAATATATCATGAATAGAATATATAAAAATTTATTTCATAATTAAATCTATTTTTGAGAGATCGTGATGTAAAAATAATAATATTGGTTCACAGTGATGTTGTTTGTCGTTCACTCGAACTATAAATTCTTCTATCATTTTATAGATAAAGATGGATATATGATATTATTTTAACATAATGACATACAATTATATGGAGAACAATTTTTTAATTTTAGAATGGATATTGAATATTTTATGGATTTGGAAGATGAAAAAATATTAATAAAAAAGTGGATAAAAATTATGCCTCTTCTTTTGAACACCTCATTTGATTAAAGCCCTAGGATTTATAATATTGGTTTTTTCCTAATATATATACTATAGAATGATTATATGGGTTATATAAATTTATTTGGGTTGGCCTTTTCAAAAAAAAGGGGCTTTTGAAGTGTTAAGGACTAAGAACAAGATGTTAGCTTTAATAAAATAGGGGGGTGACTTTGAATTTTCCAAAATATTAACTTCAAAGTTAATTATTTTCCCTTAAAATGGATAAAAAGTTAAATAGTTTTATGATAATATAAATATGGCTCGAAATAACCTCCTATAATAATTATTATATATGTCTTTTCTATATTTATATCGTTATATTTAGATATTAACCGCTATTTAACCCCTTTAACTCTTACCGTGACAACGGGGATGTTTACTCATTAAGGATCAATATAATAACAATAAATGGAAAAAAAACCAAAAAATGGATCATCAATGATATTTTAAACCCTATCATAAACATTTTTCTCATTTTAATATTTTTTAGTAAATTTATAATATTTAATAACATATTATTTACTATAAAATAGCAATAATTTAAATTTTAAGAATGATTCATTACACTGACTTTAATAATATCGAGACAACATATGGAAGTCAAAAAATTATTTTATTGTATCTGTAACATATCATGGTAATATAAAAAATTCATTGATAATATTATTTATCTCAAATTATATATATTTTAATTTTTTTAATATAATTAATTTGATTTTTTTTCATTTTCTCAATAATTCTTATCTCAATATTGTGTGATAATTTAAGGTAAATATTTATTCACTAACTATTACAAATACATTACCATGATGAATATAAAACCATAAATTTAATATAACTATTTTTATTCAACCATTTCCACTTGATAACTCCATGTGGAAAATATTTTAGTTATCAAAAAACTAGAGGGTGACCAGATTGAATATTGTTTAAAAAAATATTATAATGGTAATAATCTCATCCAAAGGGCCCCAAAAGGTTATTCATTTTATGAATGGATGGTTATAGTAAACATACAGGTATTTAATAAGATTTATTCAAGTATTTGAGTCATGTAATGGTTCTTATACTTTTATTTGTAACCTAAATTACATGCTTTACTCTTTTCCATGATAATAATTATTATTAATGTTATTATTCAAATTTTACAAAATTAAAGGGGACATAATTATAAACATGTATCTCTTGATTATAAATATATAATTAATTTTTTAAAATTAAAATCATATAATTGATATAATTTAATTGAAAATTAAAATGAAAAAAAACAATGAAAAGTTGTTTTTCCATAAAATATGATTTTTAAATATAAATTGTTTTAATGTTATATTAAATTGCAAAATGAATTTAAAACCCATAATTTAAATAAAAAGCAAGTGATTAAATTTAAAAAATAATCCAAACATAATTTTACTCATTAAACACTATAAAATAAAATATATTTTTCAATAAACAAAATTTTGTTAAATATTCATTGAAAAATCAATCTTTTCAGATTCTCTTCAAAAATTCTTCCTAAGATAATTTTAAACTGAATATTTAAAAAATAAAGTTCATTTTATAAAATTATTTTTTAAAATTTTATATTAAATATTTTTTTTTCTCAATACGGGAAATAAAAATCATTATAAAATAAAATGTATTTCTTTTACATAACTAAAAATTGAGTACTTAGTTAGAAATAATTAATTAATAAATTATAAATTATAAGAAACTTTATATTTTTAATTAATAAACTAATATTATTTACACCCACAAATTTAACATCTAAAATATAATGGTCACATAATAGTATTTTGTTTGTTTATTTAAGCTCATTGTTGTGTATCTCATACGCTATCTATGGATATTAGATCCCCCACCCCTTAAAAAATGCATCCCCATAATTTGAACTTTGCCTTGATACCCATAGTCTAACTTTTACAGTTACCTATGTTGAAATTCCACGTTTTAAAAACTATTAATAAAGATTCCTCTTGAAAAGAGATAAAAGAAACTATAATGGATACCTCAGACAACAAATACAATGGATTTTAATAGGATAACATTATTGGTAAGTGAAAACTTGGATATGAAAGAAAAACATAACTACAATGTACATATAGAGAGATATAGATTACATGTCAACGATAATGTGAACGATCAAAAAACCATAAATACATAATGGTTTAAAGTCTACTGATTTTATAGAATGAAAATTAAAGGGATAATGATTTTATTTCAAGATACTTTTCCTAGAGTTTAGGGATTAATTTAATTCCTAGACTAATAATATGAAAAAATATACATTCTTGACTGTTATATTATTATTCTTTAGTAAATTTAAACCATAATATCAACTTTTTCTCTAAATGAATAGTTTTTAAGATGAATTTTATTCCTTCATGAAGAAGTAAAATCAACTAATATTGGATATCATAATAAAAAAACATTATTACCCATATCCTTAGTTAATAAAGAAACTAAAATGGTTAACTCATTATAAGATTATTCTCTAAAATAAAAAACATTCATACGTGGGAAATAACTTTAGTCCACAAAATTTAAAATTTAAACCCATTATTCAACATAGATCATTCAATAGATGATTGTCCTAAAAATTACTCAAAATATTAAAGTCTAACATTGATTCCCAAAATCATAAGTACTTTATCAAATTGACTTCTAAGAAAAATTTATTATTTATCTCCCAAAATTTACAAACACTAAACAAATAATATCTATGATATGATAACATTTTCCATCAATAAACTAAATCACCATGATTCAATAATAAAGTCATATATTCCACTAAAAGACAATTTAAACATTATTTCCTCAATAAAATTCTATAATATCTTGATTACCTTACTTATATTGGTTTCTAAAATTAGTGAACATATTCTGAAATAACATTAACTCGAAATCAATTTTCAGTCCCATTTTTATCTATATGATAAAACAAAAATTAACATCATTAACATTAATATTTATCATTAATATACTTAAAATAACGTAAAATAATTTATTAGAAACAAGTAAATCACTTTGGATAGTGGTAGGTGACACATACTTGTTGCTCATCTGTTATGGGTTTTTGCTTTGCAGCCTTCCTAAAAATGACAGGTTGTTTCTGAATCTTAAGTTTTTTAACTCAAATTATATTAATATAATCCTAGTAAATTTTTAATAAATTTGATCAAATTCCTCTTAAATAACATAGATATATTAAAAATTAAATAAATATTTTTAACAAAATGTTTTATCACATATTTTTCATTTTTCATCTAAAAAATATAATAATGCATACTTACCTCAAAATTGAAGATCATATAAGCTATGGTGTTTATAAATAACATTAAAACTAATTTATAAAAAATTCACACATTTTATTCCTCAAATTATACTACATTTGAAACCTAACGGTTATATAAACCTATCCCAAAATATCTTTAGCCTCCATATAATTCCATCAATTAAAACCATAACCGGGGTAACTGAGAGTCTGACTTTTAGTCAAACTCAAACTTAAATACCCATAATAGAATTAAACACTCTTAATAAAACATCTAATGAAAAATACTAATATAAAAATTATCTAAACCCAAATTTGATACAAATTGTAACAACCTAAAACATGTACTTCTAAATCTGGTGATAAAAAAATAAACCTTACATTTCTATATTTGATACAGCTAAACGTGACCCAACATTTTCTAATAAAAACATACAATGTCCAAAATAAATATTAGAACACTTTAACACCTTATGAATTTTTTTTATAGTTTTATATAATTAGTCCAAAATATTAATAACAAGGGTAAATGAACAAGAGGTTCATAAAGTCATTCATAAACTCCCACTAAAATCTTATCATTTAGTGACCCCATTAGGTTTAACATACTACAATTTTTTCATAGCTACATAGAGAAAATAAAAATTAGAAAAAGGTGAACTAAAATGATCATTAGAGGTAAATAAGTTATTTATAAATGTAAATAATACCATAATCATATATGAATTAAGGAAAATTATCAATGAATATAATATTAAAAAACACATGACAGTTTTTCATGCACATGAGACACACAAAAAAAATTTCCTCAAAAGATATAAATCTTTGTATAGACTGATATTGTGTAACGGGTTAACAAACCAAACCATCATAGTAGTCAAGGTTTAATCCCAATACAATAATAGTGGAAAATTTACCTAACTGAACTGGGTTCACAACCCATTACAACCCTATTTGTTAGGTGATATATCCATCTCTACAAAATTCATTGGATGTAGATATAGGTCCAACCTATCATTGGTTATAACATAATCAATGTATATTGTTTTATTGGAACCACAATTCTTAGTCATAAAATAGCCATCATTGCAAAATTAAAACCATAAATACGTGTGAAACAAGATTATAAATAAAAAATAATATCAAACCCCATGAAATGAAATAGGATTCATCAATATTTTGTCGTTTCCTCGAATTTTGACTAATGTAAAGGTAAAAAGTTTCATAATTACCATATCATTATCGAAATAAACCATCCATATAATTAAAAAGGATGGTATCCATGGATTATAATTCCATTATAGATTCATTAACATTATATTATCTCATCATAGATGGAAAATAGTTTTGAAATATCACTTTTAAAATTTCTTAAGGAAGACAACATTTACATTTTAAAATCACTGTTATTTTAACTAAATCCACAAATAAATAACAAAGAAAATATTTGAAAATGAACTTGTGAACTATAAATTAAGCATCAAGTCATTGAGGAATCATGATGACAAGAAAATATATTTATATCATATACGGAAAACAATTATTTTATAACATTTGTATGAAAATTAAAAATGTACATTGTCGATAAAAAGATAGGAATATTCCTTTTAATTTAAAAAATAATAAACAAATGATTAAATGAATATTAAATTTAATTATAAAAAAGATAAAAACTGAAATTTATTTTAGAAAACCTTGACATAGAAGTGAAATATCTCCAATGAAAACATAAAAATCAAAAGTTATTAATAAAGATGAGATTGAAAAAAAAACCCGTGCCAGTTTGGAATCATTTGAATAATATTCCCCAAGAATGAAATAAATTTTTTAAGAAATTTTTATACAATTATTATCACAATAGGATTCATAAAATTCATTTACAGAGAGTATGTACACCACCATAAAAACATGTTTTATATAAGTCATGTGTCAAAAGATTTAAAATTGAAACAAAAATACCATACCTTGAGTCCTACACATCACATACATTCTTTATCATTCTAAATAATAAAATTAGGATAATTATTTACTATAATAAGAACCATTTCTAATTTTATTATTCCTTTTATCTAACTTATTACCTTATTATAAAAATTACTTAAACATTATTTTAACTATGGATGATTTGGAGATATTTTGCTCATTATTCAAAAATTACTCTGATAGGTATACTATAATCATAGTGGTAATTATTACATCATCATAAGAATTTTAATAATTACATAATTATAGTTTTTAAAAATCAAATTCTCTTTTAAATCATGAAATTAAATCAGATTATGATAAATGAACTATTTAAAAATAATGGATATGGAGGTTCATATATACAAATGAGTAATGTTTTCATTTTTCAACGATTATTATGGAAATAAGTTAGGTATTATGTTATCTTTAAAAATGATAAAAATATCATATATTCATATTAAATATTTATATATAATTATATAACTGTATATCACCTATTTGGAAAACCTCCTTTGATTCACCACATTATTCATCTAATTTTCAGTTTCTTCCAAAAATATATACTATAGAATGAGAGTATTAATTATGGTAACATATTTTTTTAGATATTTACCTACAAAATTAGTTTTTATGTTTCATGGATTGAGAAGAGAAGGTTCCAAATATAAGAGAGGGGATAGGAACTCTTGGAATTTCTCAAAATATTAAATTTATATAAATTAATTTTTAACTAAAAATAGTTACAATGTAAATTATTTATAATATAATAAAATTTTGTGTATAAATCACCTCATCCAATAAAAAATGGTTTTGTTAAATCTATATTTCAATCCATAATATTTGGTATTAACCCCTATTTGACCACATTAAATCTTACCATGACCACATGGATTTTTACTCATTGACGGTAAATATAGACACTATAAATAGATAATATTACCATTAATGGAATAAATATGATATTATAAACCATATCATAATCAATTCTCAAAATATAAGAATTTATATGAAGTCTTTATCCTTTAATATAATATTATTTACTAAAAATTACCCATAATGTCAATTTTAGGAACTATTCATTACATTGACATTAAAAATATCAAGACGACATACAAAACATGAAAAAAAATTATATACCAAAAAATCATTTAAATATATAAAATACATTTATCACATTATTTATCCCAAAATATATGTATTTTAATATTTTTAATATCATTTATATTATTTATCCATTATTTATTTAATTAATTCATTTGCATTGTGAATGAATTTAATGTTAATATTTAGTAACTAAAAATGAAAAATAAATTAATATGATAAATATAAATCCTTTATATTTCAAGTGAGAATTTATAGTCAATAATATCTTCAATACAACCTCATTTTAAAAATATTTTTGTTATTAAAAATAAGACGGTGGCATGTTTGACTTTTCTTGAAATAAATTATTGTAAAGAAGAGAATCTCATAAAATTGGACCCAAAAGATCATTAATTATATACTTGGAGTATTATTAATGATATATTCTAATAAAATAATATTTATCAAAGTATTTGGGTCATTAAATGGTTCTTATCAATTTATTTATAACCTAAATTACACAATTTACGTTTTTCCATGCTAAAAACAAGTATTAAAGTTACAATTCATGTTTTACAAAATTAAAATTGTCTTATTTTATATATATAGACCTCGTGATTATAAATATTGAATCGATTTTTCTGAATTTAAATCAATAAATTGTTAGAATTTAATTAAATATTTAACCAAAAAACCACAACAAAAAAACAATTTTTTGAGAAATGGTTCTTTTAAATATCAAATGTATTTTTGCTAAATTCAGTTATAAATTAAATTTATATACCCATAAATTTAGAAAATTGATCTAATTTAATTGTAAAACTACTCAAAAATTTTTTTTATTATTATTAATAAATTAAAATAAAATACATTTTTCCATAAAAGTTTCTATATTTTTCTATATATTTAGAAAACAATATGTTCTGAAAATTATAAAAAATTAATGATAAGAGAATTTTGAAATTAATATATCACAAATTATGTTAATTTTTTTAAATAAATTTTCTAAAATCTTAATTATTTTTTTATATTATTTTCTAACAAAAAAGAAATTAAAAAAATAAGGAAAATATGTTTTTTGACATTAATAAAAATTGAGGGCTTATTTACTAAGAATTAATTAATATATTATAAATTTTTAGTACCATTATATATTTAATATCTAAAATAATCCTAATCATACCCACAAATTTGGTTGATAGGATATGACGGTCACGTAATAATATTTTTTTTAGTTTGTTATTGATCGGGGTTGAATATCTTGTATGCTCTCTCAGGATATTACATTTAATTCCATTACAAGGAGAATCAAAAAAATTATGAATTTAATTAGGTTCTATTATTCAACTTGTAAGATCTGGTCTCTTATAGGTACATAACTTTTTGGGTTATTCATTTGATCCTAGGTGGTCGAGTCTTTTTCGGAGATAGAGACCCTTTTCTCGAGGAAAATGACTTATAGTTTAGGGATATATGGTTATTCAAAATATTAGAGTCTAGTTATAAATTTTTTAAATGTTTTTATTTGTGTTTTCCACACTTTGGATGGAATTAGAGGTGATTCGGGTTCTTACCATGGGAAATAGGCTGAAGTCTATCTACAGTGCAATATACACACTGCAGAATAATGTTACACGACCTGTAACTATTTTCATTCACATACCTTGAGACAATTACATTATATTAAATGGATACAAGTATTAAAATTATTAAAAATTGTTTCATGCTAGGTAGTGTTAAAAATAACATGAGTAGATGTGTTTTTCAGCATATCCATCTACAAATTACTACATGACGTATAACTGAATTACATTCCTGAAATATTCTAATCAGTTTTTTAAATGAGTTACATGCCTAATATTGAACTCATTACCTTGCACGAGTCTCTCCCGTTTTAACCAAAGTGTATGTTAAAGCTGATTTTGAGTGCTTATCTTGATTATGTACAATCTGATCATGCATTTGATCCATGGTTAGTGGTTTTCCATCAGTTTTCACTTCTCTCCCTTTGTTCTCCAAGCATTGTGGCGTAATATATTAACCATTTAGTTTTTTGTTTTTGATAATTATTGGATCTTGATATCATCCACATTATCTTCCTCAAAGGAATATTTCATTGGAAGCATAGTTTGATCGTCGATTAATGGTATGGGGTCCAAACCCTAACCATTTGGCTTGTTTAATTTCAAGTATGTGAAATATTGTGATTGCACAAAATAGCCTGTTTTTTAATGAAATATATTATTTCTTGGAGTCTTTATGGATCCAATTGGTTATTAGACTTGATTTTTGATACCATTAAGGTGATTGAACACTTGACCATAATTGAATTGTATAATGACTTAAGGTGTGTTTAGCATGACATTGGATTTGGGTATATGATTGAAATCGATTCATCTTGTCTTGTTATAATTATAGAAATGATTTTTTTGTTGTTGTTTTATAACAAAAATTATAAATGAAATGTATAATTGAAAGATAATGGTAATTTTTATAATTTACTATTGAACATGATGATGTGATATTGTGGTATCCTTACTGATATAACATGTGATGTGATTTAAATGTTACATTGCATATATGAGGTGTTTTCCTAGTTTTCATGATAAAATTTTTATATATCATTCTATTTACTAGGACCTGATTAAATGATTTTGTAGTTATCCGGTGACACTTGATGAAATTCTTATATACTAGGCAACCCCCTAACACATCATAAAATTCATAATTCCTAAGCTCAGGCAAGAGATAATCTAAAATGCTTATAAAATAGGCTTGGAACTAATACATGTGTAAATGAATATACACTATACTCAACACTGATTTATTTCTGAAATTCTAATATTGTGGGCTCGAACGAAGATTTGTGTGATTTATACCACGATTATAAGCTTATGGTTAGCACGGTTGTGAGAAATGATCATTGACATTCTATTATGTTGATGAGGTTGGTTATGTTTTACCCTGTTTACATGGATATTATTGTCATGATTCTGAGACATTATCAATGATATTTTGTCCTGAGATCGAATAAAGTAGATTAAGTTTTAATTTAATTGTTTAATTTTCTAATACACTTGTTTATTTCAATATTGCATAAACTTATTATCATACTGGTTATGTTTATACATGGTGGAGTCGACCTACATATTTATACTCACACCCTATTTTGGATTTTGTTTAGTAATTGAGTAGATTGCATGGATGCGGGTTTGGATAATGGAAAAGGAAATTGTTATCGATTATTTCTTGTTGGATGTTCTGGAGTTTGTAGATTGGGCCCAAATGGGGTTTGTGATTACAGAATTTTGATATTTTCTTTGAGTCTACTAATATTTTATTTGTTTAAATTCTCACATGAACTTTAGTTACATTTCAGCATGAAATTACGTTATTCCTTTTTTATTTATTGGATTATTTACTTTGATTTTATAGTAGAAATTTACACTATATTGTATTGTTTCTATTATTTCTTCACACTGATATTTTTATTTATTATTTTTATATTATTATTTTGTTGTGTTATAAATCTAAAAATAAGGGGTATAGTCTCTCCAATATATATATCTCACTCTCACAGATAGTCAGTAGCCTCTAGAATACAGGGTGATGAGATCGATGTCTCATAACCAATAGGTTTCTACCACGTGGGAGATTGTTAGATTAGGGGATGTTACAAAGTGGTATTAGAGCAGAAAAGGTGACATTTTTATCTCGTTAGTATTTAGGAAAATTTTAAAGGATACAATGTTGTGTCCTGACATTGTAATAATCTTTTTCATTCGAGTACCTAACCCATGCATGTGGTAAAATCTGAATATCCATGGGTGGATAGTTTTTTACCGTATTTTTTTTACAGTTGTTGTTATTTCACCTAAAGTGATTCACGTGTTGTGTCAGGTAATTATTTCCTGATGTTGTTGGTTCATGAGATTTATACTCAATATAAGTAGTGGACATCCATATTAGGATTTTGTTTTGTTAAAATATTATATGTTTGGAAATACTGGAAGAAAATAGCCTTACTGTACATAACCTGTATTGGATTTTTGTTCTTCCGGCAGTTTGGGCCACGAATAGTGGTCTTGTAGTAGAATAAAGTAGAAGAGAAATGGAATGGTAATAGTACATGCACTATAGTCTTTTAAGGACTCAAATACTATTCTAAATATAAAATGTTAGTGGTCTATATAATGTTATGGTCAATAACATGGATTTGGTTCCCTTGTGTATGGACAACAGTACCGGGAAGTAGGGATAGCTCGGGGAAGTCAAGCTAGATTCCATGGTAGAGGATCCAGTTAGCTACATTTTAAGTAAAATACTTTTAAAATTGTGGATGAATTATCATCTACCATCTTAGATAAAATTCTTATACAATCTACCCATTCTTGTGTCTTGTTTTACATAGGAAAATCACAATCCTTTTATCCAATATTTTTTAAAATGTTTTGGGCTAGGATGTGGAAAATTTAGATAGTTTTTTTACCATAGATACACTACTAGAGTGCTCTCATATGATATCCAAAATTATTAAGAATTTTCTATAGAGGTTGGTGGTTACCATTTCTTTTGAGAACCTTTCATTTTGGAAAGACATGCATCATTTTAATTCTTTGAATTATTCATTCACTTACATACCTGGCTCATATAAACTATTACAATTAGAGAGTTTCTTTATAATCTCTACAATGGGGTATATATTCTCCTCATGTGGAGTGAGATATTGAAACCAGTCATACATGACCAATTCATTGAAGGTTTTATTGTCTCTTATCATAGATTTTTATTAATTCTCAAAATAAAGGTGGAATGTGGTAGGAATCATTCCCTCCAGTTGTAAGAATCTTTTCCTCCAGCGGTAGAAAATTTTCACAATGTTTTCCCTGATGATTAATAAAACTTACTTCTTAATAAATAGAATGAGTTATGATCAAATTAGTTTTGGGGGAAAATCCACATTCTATCTAGCCTTATATAATGGCACCAATAGTGCATCAAGAGTCAAAAATTTATTGGGATCATCTGGAAGCTAAAGGTTTCATATAGCCTAGTATGTATCCTATGGTTTCTCTAGTTCTATTAACTAAGAATGATTATGGTTCTTTGTGATTATGCATATATTATTGGATATTGAACCAGATTATGGTCAAGAACTGGTATCCTCTTCCATGCATTGTTGACCACTTCAATCAGCTAAAGAGGTGATAATATATTATCCAAGATTCATTTGAAATTAGGGTTCCATCAGTTTTGGGTGAGACTGTAAGAAATGCCTCAGACTACTATTAGGATATGGTATGGATTGTATGAGTTCATAATATTGTCTTTTTGTTTGACCAATGCACCAATGATAATGAGGGCATTGGAGAATCAAATATTTCAACCCTTTTTGCACAAAATATTGTTTCTTTTTTCCTCAATAAATATTACTATACTTCTATTTAGTAGATGATCATGCCCAACATCTTGAAATCACCCTAAGTACATTGAGTGATAATTGGATTTACGCCAATATAATAATATATATTTTCTATATTGATGAAGTGGAATTATTAGTCCATGTTATCTCAGAGGTTGGAGTTTCAATGGACCCATTAAATTTTTCATTCACGGTATCCTAAAACTAGTCTTAGAATGTCTTTGAGATTCAGATCATTTTGGGTTTATGAGGTTATTATCAAAAATTTATCAATGATTTATCCTATACAGAAAAACCAGTATCTGTAATGTCCTACAAAGAGGTGATGTTTTTTTTGGATTGATTTTTACGAGATATATTTTTAGGACTTGAAGATAAATTTGACCTCAGCACCAATCCTTACATTACCTATGTTGAAAAATCCAATACCTTATATTGTGACACAAGGAGAGTTAGACATAGGGATGTTTTGATTTAGGTGGATCAAGTGGTTTCTTATAGATCCAGATAACTAAAACCTCTTGGGATGAATTATCCAAATCGTGATTTGGAGACCGTAGTATAGAATCATCCTCTGAGATGTTGTATATTTTATCTTATGGGTGAGATGTTTTTGATATACACGGACCACAAGTGCCACGTGTACATGTTTTCTTATCTAGTCCAGAACATTTAGCAGAGGAGGTGGGTTGAGTATATGTAGTCATTATATGTCGATTTGGATTATACACAAGAAAAGGGAAAATCGTTTCTAAATAATTACATTGATAGATGTAAGAAGAGTATTTTGGGCAGTCTTATGATGAGTGGTGAATAATGGAACTCTTTTCAAACATGAATTTACATGATCAGACATCTCAGGGATGAGTATCTCTGAGTTCAATATCTATAATATATGTTATTTTGGATCTTATGAAGATTGATAAGTTATATAATCCATAGGCCTAGGTTTTTTGAGAAAGATTATATGGAGGGGAGACATCATAAAGATGGTCTCCCCATGGTAAAATTTCTCTTATTTTATAAAGGACAGGTATGAGTTTTTGTGGGATTGTTCAAGGAACTGATAAGAGATTTTCATCCTTCTAATTGAATGGTACATCCCAGTTTGAAGAAGATGTATCGTGATCTCTAAAGACAATAATGGTGGTCAGGAATAAATAAGTAAGTATGAGGATTTATGATCAGGGTAGACATTATGTGTGTGAGATTGTTTGGATGCATTTTTTCTGAGGATTATCATTTCTGTAAATGATTATCATTTCACATTGCGTCATTGGAAGAGTGTTCATATGGATTTGTGATTGTGGGTTTGTTTGAGTATGTCCTATCTTCCTTTGAATAACACTCAATATGAGAGGACTATTCAGGTTTTGGAACATATGCTATGATCCTTTTTTTATTTTTGAGGTCTATTTATTAGCATATCTCACTTGGGGAGTTTGAATAAAATAAAATGTTCCAGACATCAATCTAGATGGCACATTTCGATGCTTTGAATGGAAGTTCATGTTGTTTTCCTATTTATTGGTTGGAGGTATTGGATTCAGTACATGTTGGGCCTATTATTGTGCATGATATATTTGAGCACATTTGGTTAATTGGATATTGGTTGCTCACTGTATATAGTAGGTTGAAATATTATGTTGAAAATTGCAGATAACCTCTAGAGTTTGAGGTTGTTCATCATATTTTCATTCAGGTGTCTCCTTGGATGGGGAACCATTGTATAAGGAAACAGGGAAATCTGGCACCCTGGTTTGTCATGTTGTTTGAGATGGTGGATAGGGTTGGTCTATTGACATATCATTTAGAACATACATAGTACTATAGTTCCAAGAATGACGTGTTCCATGTGTTGCATCTTCAAAGATATTATTCATACCCTTCTCCTGTGATAGACATAACATACATCGAGATTAGTGTTAAAGAATCCTTTGAGGATAATCTGATATGGAATGGGGAACGTAATGAGAAGTATCTTTATGGTAGAATGATTATTTTGTGTCAAGTATGTTGGATCGGATTACACCAAATGTACACAAGAGGGGGGGGGAATTGTGTCTTCTCAAAAATCTTTACGAGATTGTGTTCTGCCTTTTAACTTTAATAAGATAAAAGAATGTAGCCAAAATTTAAATAGAAGAAACACAAGATGTATAGTGGTTCGGGGAACATAAGCCTCCTAGTCCACTCCACCAACACTCTACTCCACGAGCTTTGTGACTTTCACTATCTGGTCCTCATTTCAATAGACCGATTCAAAACTGAGTACAGGCAGTTGACACCTTTACAATCTAAGGAAAAAATAAATAATTTTGGTTCAAACACGAACCTACTCAGCTTAGTATGAGAATCTAGTCACTCAACAATAGAAAAGATAGATTTTCGTATTCTGAAAATACTTTCTAGATGTTCTTCACAATTGCAACAGCATGTAATTGACAGTAGATGGATCGTCGCCTTCAGAAATAATAATCTTCACATAAGAGATGTTCTGAGTCGATCTCGCTGCAGTAGATATAGAATTATAATTCACAACATCAGAAGTAGAAAATTCACAGTAGATCTTCATTGCAGAACAAGTGATTCTTCAATCGCGATCCTTCATTTTTAACAAACAGAGCATTGATGCTCTTTTTGAACCAGCAGATCGGTGTGTTTCAGGAGTCTCTGTTTTTCCTTTTTTTCAAATTAATCAAAAAATCACACAAGATCAATAATTAATAAATGGCATTTTAAAAAGCCCATATAAATAAAATAACTATAAGAAATTTTCCTTCAAAATTAGATCCACAATAGTAACCTTTTTACTCACAATATTAAAACATTTGAATTTATAGAGTAGGCGTAACTTCCCTGAAGACTCAGTATAAAACACTCCTTTTAATTCGATTATCTAATCATTGATTAAACGATTTTGAATCAGTCAAAATCGTACTTTAAAATCTTCTTTAAATATGGCTTGAAATCTGCCTAAAAATCAGCTTCTTGACCATTGCATAAAAATATTGACTTGAAATTCTCGGACACCAAACATAAGGTTAGGTTGAATTGTATGATTCCTCTAAATGTAAGGTTGATGACATATCATTCATATGTAAGGTTCACAACCTAAGGTTGATTCCATATGTAGGGTTGGTCATCCATACTTTTGTCTTCAACTTTCAAACATACGGTAAAAGATCCATACTTTTACTTGATCCATACATTTCCAAGAACATATGGTTGTTTACAAAAGTAAGGGTGATAAACCATACTTTTGAGAAACAAATGTAACGTTTAATATTTAAATACGGTTATACTTTCATACTCTTCTGATATTCCAAACGTAGGGTTCCTTCCTAATATAGGGTTATTCTACTATACTTTTCCGACAACATATGGTTGTTTAACCATACTTTTTCCTTATCTAAAAAATTATACATGGTTTTTATCCTTATGCTACGTTTATCCACATAGGGTATGAATAGTGTTTCCAGAACATGATCAAGAAGATTCTGAATAAGTAGCGCATGAAAAGTGTTTCCAGAACACGCTAAATACGAATAATTTAGTAATAAATTCCCGTAATTTCAAGAGTAAAATAAAATAATAAATTCCTGCAAAAATCTTAACAAATAAAATCATTAGAAAATAATTAAGGGTATTTGTGAGCATCAAAATTATCATAAAGAGATAGAGTAATAATATAAACTCCCACTTTAAATAACAATTTTATGTATTGTTGAAAACTAAACTTTCTCAACAATCTCCCCCTTTTTGATGATCACAAAACCCATAATAAATAATTAATGAAATTCAAATAACTTAAAATTAATTACATAAAGTTTTGATATTTAGAAAATATAAATACAATATTAATGTCTCCATTTAATTTATACATGTTTTAATTTTTCCTAATAAAATTAATTACTCCCCCAAACTAAAAGATGTTGTATTTATCCCAATTTCTCCCAGTAAAATAAAATGTTGTGTTTTTCAAAATTTCTCCCCCTTTTTGTTATATCAAAAAGAATGATAGAATATGGAATAGAACACAGATTAATGTAGCACTGAAATTAAGTAAAGAATATTATTAAATGTTTATCAATAATTATATCTGGAGTACAGGCATATCAAAATAAAGGAAGCAAACAAATAGAAATAAAGAAACATATTTTTCATTAAAAGTCAAAAATAAATACAATGAAGATAAACATAGGAATCAATGTTTTTTTGCAGTGAAGAGGTTGGTTTTATCGTCTCTGGACTGTAGACTTGATTTCGGCTAACAGTTCTTTCAACCTTTTCATTAATCCATCACCAATCTAAATAATAGGATTCCTGGCCTCTTGAGTCATATGAACATCTTCAATGATATTGACTCTGAATAAATCGGGAATCCTTTCTTCTTTCTCCATAAACAAAGACAGCTTCTCTTTCAATTTTTCTAAGATAGAGAGAATTCCTGGCTCACTGGATGTTAACTGATTAACTAAGAATTTTTTATTTTCGATAAGAAAAAATAATGGAGCACTGTTTCACTGAATATCATATAACCTATCATTCATGTTGCTCATTTCAGCTATGATAGCTTGGAATCTTCTGATTAAATCAGGTGAAGTAACTGATCCACTAGCAGCATTATATCCAACTGATGCAAATTGTGTCTCCAGAAACAACTTAAGATCTGAGAAATAAGACATCATAACCATTTCAGATTTCAATTTGGAAACAGCATTTAGCAGATCCTCTTTAAAAACATCATCTTCTTGTCTTGAAACGGTACTCTCTTTAAGCTTGCGAAATTTCAATTGTTCAAATACTAAGGTTATTCTTAGAGAATCATTATCACTTTGCAGTTGAGATAACTTTTTTTACAATTCTTCAACATCACTGTTCCTTGAATCAGAATCACCATGTGCTTGATTCGTATTCTCAGGCTCGGTGTGATGTAACAGTACTAAAGATAATAATTCAGCATCATATTTTTCTTTCACTTTGTCTTGAGTAGGTTGGTCCACATATTTTTCCTCAGAGTCGTTTCCGGACTCTTACATAGAAAAATCCTCTTGAAGAACTTATGTGTGAGATTCAGAAGAACGCTCATCATGAACATATGCAATTTGTTCATTTAATGGAATATCTAAAATGATATACTATGGAGTTTCTTGAGGTTTGCCCACATCCCCACCAGGATCTGCCTCCTTTTCTTATTGAATAACAACAGCAACATCATCTACATCCTGTTGTTCTGATCTTTCAACTACAATCCCTTCATGATCAGGATCTCTAATAGTGAAATTCTGTTATTGAAGTTGTTCAATAACCTTTTATCTGATAAATCTGTAAGAGAGTAAATCTCTTTTAGTTAAATCAGGGGATGTGAGTTCCTCATTCATAGGACTTTTCATTGGAGTTTGAAGTCCCTCCTGACTTCTTTGTTCCTCAATTTCTTCTAATTCAAATCCGTTCCTCCTTGCGACAATACTGATTCTTGATTCAGCTTGTCCCTCTTTGGACATTCAGATTGAGCTTGAGAACTCTCTGATTCATCAAATTCTCCTACTAGAAAAAGTTTTCCTTTGATAGTACTCTAGAAATATCCAATCATTCTTAAACTTCCATCATTAAACACATTACTATGATGACAGGGTACTCTAGCATCCACTAGTCTCACCATGTCCTTCTTAAGAAAAAGCGTTGAAATAAATCGACCATAAGGATAAAAGTTCATTCGGGAATCACTCTGACAACAATATCATAATTATATAACAATATACCGAGGAAAATCGAGTTTGAAATCACTATGAAAAAGATACATTATATACATATCGAGATATAATATCTTTTTCATCTCAAACATCATCGGTGTAATCCCTGTTTGCAAAAAGTTGACCAAAATTTTCTGATCAACCTCCAAATCCTTGATAATAATTATCTTTATAGTATTAATAACAAAGAGAAATGACATTATTTCCTATTATTTATACAAATAATCTCCAATATTTTTCATATCGAAATGAAAAACTCCCTCGTGAGGGAAGTTGAGAATCTGACCAATTTCTACTGATGAGATTAAGAAATCCCTATCATCTATCATCTATCATATTTTCCTCAGTAAACTGTACAGATTTTTAGAAGTATCTATGTTCTTCCTCATACATGAATTATTTATTTTTACTATTGAACATCTGTTCAAGGTTCTGAAATGACAGTTCTTGTTTCAATAGTAGATTTGTCTGAAATAACCAGCCGAAGTCTATTACCTTTCCCTGTAATATTTACCTTCCTTCAAGGCATTGTCTCTTGGAATTGCTTGTCTCAGCTTCCCTGGGTCTTTTAGTCCTTACCATCTCTGTGAGAATCTCTGAAGATTTGAAGGTCGGGATTTCATAGGTTCGAAGATTAGGGTTGATGAGCAGAGGTGCGGTTTGCGAGGTTTGAAAAGGTTTCGATAGAAATAAAACGGTTTAGAAGTCAAAAGGGTTTCTGACAACCTTGATTCTCGTGTTTTCGTATAATTAGTACATATATTTAAAAATAAATAAAATATATTACTCAGGGAAAAAAATCATATTATTTTTGAAGAACAAAATATCTTAATTATTTTAAGCATAATTAAAATAAAGAACTACTATAGTAAAATAAAACGTTATTTAAGATCAAATATACCTAGCTCCCCCTTAATAAAATCAAACCTTACAGTAGAAAGGGGATTAGAAAAAATATCAGCTAATTGAATTTTAGTACCTAAAAATTTCAAAGATATATCCTTTTTAAGAACATGATCTCTTAGAAAATGATGTCTGATATCAATATGCTCGGTTCTAGAATGATTAAAATGATTTTTTGAAATATTTATTGCACTACTATTATCACATAAAATATGCGTATTATTAAAATGTATTCCAAAGTCCATAAGAGTGTTTTTCATCCACAACACCTGTGCACAGAAACTACCAGCTGAAACGTACTCTGCCTCAACTATTGATAGGGCAACTGAATGTTGTTTCTTACTTGACCATGACACTAAATATTTTCCTAAAAAGTGAAAAGTTCCTGAAGTGCTTTTCCTATATAATATTCAACTCCCAATGTATGCATCTCAATTAGAAATCAAATTAAAATCAGATGTTTTGGGATAAAGAACAGATTGAAAAACAGTTCCTTTTAAATATCTAAAAATTATTTTAACATCAGTTAAATGAGATTCTTTAGGATTTGATTGAAATATTGCACAAAGACATACTGAATACATTATATCTGGCCTGCTATCAGTAAGATATAATAAACTACCAATCATACCTCTATATAATTTATTTTCAACTTAATTTCCAGTTTCATCCAAATCATGTTTTATATTAGTACAAATAAGAGTTGTATTTGTCTTGCTATTTTCAAGTCCAAATTTCATCAAAAATCAGTAATGTATTTTCTTTGATTCAAAACATTTCTAAAATCTTTTTGATAAATTTTAATTCCTAAAAAGAAATTTAGTTCTCCCATCAGAATCATTTCAAATTCTTTTTTCATTAACTTTGAAAACTCATGAAAACATTTTTATTTGTTTATCCAAAAATTACATCATCAACATAAATTTGAACCAACAAAATACTAGAATTCACAGTTTTCTTAAATAGTGTTGGACGTTCCATTCCAATAGTAAAATAATTTTCAAAAGAAAAGGGCTTAATCATTCATACGAAGCTTTATGTGCTTGTTTAAGTCTATAGAGAGCTTTAGTAAGGTTAAAAATAAAATCTGGTTTTTGATAATTTTCAAAACCAGGAGGTTTCCCAACCTAAACGTCCTCCATTAAATAACCATTTAAAAAGGTAGAATTAACATCCATCTGAAATAATTTAATGTTCATATGAGATGCATAGGCTAAGATGATTCTAATGGATTCTAGTCTAGATACAGGTGCAAAGGTCTCATCATAATCTATACCTTTTTCCTGATAATATCCTTTAGCTGCAAGTGTAGCTTTATTTATAGTTATTATTCCTTGATAATCTTTCTTATTTATAAAGACCCATTTGGTTCCTATCACTGGATAGTTCTATGGTCTTTCAACCAATTCCCAAACTTCATTTCTTTTGAACTGGTTTAATTCATCTTGCATTTGTATCATCCAACTTTCATCATCTAAATCTTCTTATATAGTCTTGGGTTCTAATTGGGATAGAAATCTAGAGAATTCTAGAATATTTCCTATATTTCTTCTAGTTTTTATTCCTGTATCTAATTCACCTATTATAGTTTATAAATGGTAATTATTTAGGGTTCTAGTCTGTCTAGGAAACACACATATAGGTTCTTCAGTATCATGTTCTTCTGAACTAGATGGAATTTTATTTATATATTTTTCATAATCTTTTTTCAATTCTCAAGCCTCATGCTATAATTAGAGTCAGATTCTTCCATTTGATCAGTCCTTTTCTCAAAGGGATCAGATTCATCAAATTTCACATGAACTGATTCTTCAATAATCCTTGACTTTATATTATAAATTCTATAAGCTTTAGAGGTAGGTGAATATCTTAAGAAAATTCCTTCATGAGATTTCAGATCGAACTTACCACGATTATCCTTGGTGTTTAAGATGTAAAATTTTCATCCAGAAACATTAAACTAGTTAACTTTAGGTTTTCTATTATTCCAAATTTCATAGTGTGTCTTTTTCAAAAGAGTTCTAATAAAAACTCTATTCATTATATAGCAGGCTGTGCTTACAGCTTCTGCCCAAAAGTAGGTAGTAAGGTTGTATTCATTTAGCATAGTCCTAGCCATTTCCTGAATAGTCCTATTTCTTCTTTCAACAATTCCATTTTGTTGAGGAGTTATAGGTGCAGAAAATGTGTGTTTAATACCCATATTTGAGCAGAAGGAATTAAAGTTCTGATTCTCAAATTCTCCACCATGATCACTTCTTAATGAAATTATTTTAAAACCTTTTTCATTTTGAACAGCTTTACAAAAACATTCAAATAAAGTAAATGCTTCATTTTTAAATTTCAAAAAGAAAATGCATGTAAATCTAGAATAGTCATCAACTAAAACATATATATATAATTTACCATCCAAGAATTCTACTCTTGAAGGTCCCAAAAAATCCTTATGAATAAGTTCTAGAGGTTTAGATGTAGCAATTTTGTTAACAGATTTGAAGGATGATTTTTGATGCTTGTCAAGTAGATATGCATCATTGAATCTATCATATTCCAATTTGAGACTAGGAAAATCAGAAAATAAATGTTTCTTAGATAAATTATTTAAAACATATACATTACAATGTCCAAGTCTCTTATGCTAGATCCAGGATTCATTTATTTTAGCAGTTAAGAAACTTACTTTTTTTTTACACAAGGAATTTAAATCCATGGTATACGCATTATCAGATCATGGTGCTCTAAATTTAAGCAATTTATTTTTGAAAACAAAACAAAAATTGTTAGAAAAATCAACAGCATAACCATCATCACATATTTGAGAGATAATTATCAGATTGTGTTTCTATCCATGTACATAAAGTACTTTATTAATAAAGACATCTTCTGGATCTCCAACATTCCCAATACCAATGATTTTTCCTTTGACATTATCACCAATAGTGACAAGTCCACCATCTTTTTGAGTGTGTGTAGAGATAGTCAATGAGTTTCTACTCATATGTCTTGAGCATCCACTATCCATATACCATATTTCCTTTTTTACTCTTCTGACCTGCTCCCTGCAATGAAATTTACACAGATTGCTTTGGTACACATATTTTGTTGGGTCCAGTAGTGTTAGCTATAAAAGATCTGGGAATCCATACTTGCTTTGTTTTTCTAATTTCACATGAGTCAAATAGTTCATTTGATACAAAATATTTCTTAATGCCACTTATTTGGGGTTGTCATAAGAATCAGTTTTTAGAAATATGACCCTTTATTCAATAGTAATTACAATTTAGTCTTTTTGCACTTGGAATAATGTAGTTTTTGTATAGCTTGGGTTTTTCACCTTTACTTCCAATTCCAAATCTCTCCATTTTAATGACATTTTTTCCAAGGATTTTATTTAAATTATTTTCTCCTATAGTAAAAAAGAAGGGCTGCAGTTTTATATGTTTCTACTTTAGTTTTCAGTGATTTGATTAATAATCTGTATTGTAAGAATTAATTGAATAAAATTTTTCAGTTAACTCATTATATTATGTCATCATTGTATCTCATTAATCAGAATCGTCCTTATGAATATTCTTTAAAGACTTATGCTTCTTAAATAGAGGTTCATATTTTTCTTCAAGCATATTGTAGTAGAATTCAAGTTTTTAATTAGAGTAATAAGATTCAGAACTAGAATCAGAAGAGTAGTAAGATTGTACGTCATCTATTTCTTTGATAAAACACATGTTGGATTTCAAATTGGATTCCTCCTTCTCTGAGTGTGATTGACAAGTACTACTGGAGTCTTCTGATACACTCCATGTAGCTGTCATGTCTTTCTTGCTTTTATGCTCATAGTCATTTCTTGTGAAAAATTTCATTCTTTTGTATTCTATTAGCTAAGGACATTCAGGTCTGATATGCCCCATTTTCTTGCATTCATAGCATCTGATTACCTTGTCATCCTTTTTGAAGGATTTTCTGAATCCCTTCATCTTTCTATAGAATTTTTGGAATATTCGGGCTAGCCGATCCAATTCCATATCAGAATTAGTTAAATCATAACTCTATGACTACTCTTTTACATTTTTCTTCATCTTTCTATTTTTTCTCTGTGATAATGCTTTCATGGAAGTATCATCTCTTTTGAAAATCACTTTATGTTCATTAGCTTAATCTTCCATCTCATCTTCATACATCATTAATGTTCCAATTAGTTCTCTCATGGCTAAATCTTTGGAAGGTGTCGACTGTCTGATTGCAGCAGAGATTTCATTCCATTTTGTTGGTAGTACTCTCAATACATTTAATGCTTGATCATATTGCATAATGGGATCTCCCAAGGCAGTTATGTTATTGATAATATCTGCCAATCTTCCATTCATTTGAGTAATACTCTCACCTTAAACCATTCTGAATGTATCAAATTTAAGCATAGTAGTTTCATATCTTATTTCCCTAATATTGTTAGTTCATTCATAAGGAACATCAATATTTTTCCACACTATATGTGTTGTTGGGAATTGAGATACTCTTTTACATTAATCAAGTCCTAGACCACATATAATTTCATTCATTGCCTTCAAGGTCATGTCATAATCTGCTTCAGTAGCTTCAATCCATGTTTCAGGTTTTTCTGGTATTTCATATGGAGTCAGAATCTTAGAATAGTCTTTGTATCCAAGATTTTTCAAATAGATAATCAATCGCAACTTCCAGAATCCATATTTTTCTCCATTAAAGTGTGGTGCTCTGACCATAGACATTCCCTCTCTTGTATCAGTCATCTTTCTCTGTGTATAATTACTTTCAGCTCATTAAAGCTTTATCAGAAATCTCAACCTCTAATACCAATTGATGGATCAGATTACACCAAATATACACAAGGGCGGTTGAATTGTGTATTTTCAAAAATATTTACGATATTTTGTTCTATCTTTTAACTTTAATCAGATAAAACGATGCAGAGGAAATTTAATTAGCAGAAACACAAGATGTATAGTGGTTCAGGGAACAGAAGGCCCCTAGTCAACTCCACCAATGCTCTACTCCACGAGCTTGGTTATTTTCACTATCTGATCCTCGTTTCAATAGACCGGTTTACAACTGAGTACATGCAGTTGACACCTTTACAATCTATGGAAAAAAAGCCTTATGGTTCAAACATGAACCTACTCAGCTTAGTACGAGAAGGTGGTCACTTATGAATAGAAAAGAAATATTTTCGTATTCTAAAAATACTTTCCATATGTTCTTCATAATTAAAAAAACATGAAATTGACAGTAGATGGATCATGGCCTTCAGAAATAATAATCTTCACATAAGAGACGTTCTGATTCAATCCCACTGTAGTAAATATAGAAATATAATTCACAACTTCAGTAGTAGCAAATTCACTATAGAACTTTATTGTAGAACAATTGAGTCTTCTATCAAAATCCTTCCTTTTTAACAAACAGAACATTGACGAACTTTTTGAACCAGCAGATCGGTGTGTTTCAGCAGTCTCTGTTCTTACTTTTTTTAGAATAATCAAAAAATCACACACGGTCAATAATTAATCAATTCATTTTCGAAAAGCCCATATAAATAAAATAACGATAAGAACTTTTCCTTCAATATCAGATCCACAAATGTCGCCTTTTTACTCGTGATATTCAAACATTTGAATTTACAAAGTAGTTATATCTTTCCTGAAGACTCGGCATAAAAAGATCCTTTTAATTCAATTATCAAATCATTGATGAAACAGTTTTGAATCAATCAAAATTGTACATTAAAATCTTCTTTAAATATGCCTTGAAATCCACCTAAAAATAAGTGTATTAACTGTTGCATAAAAATATCGACTTTAAATTCTCCAACGCCAAACGTAAGGTTAGGTTGAACTATATGCATCCTCTAAACTTAAGGTTGATGACATAGCCTTCAAACGTAAGGTTCACAATGTAACGTTGATTCCAAACTTAGGGTTGGTCATCCATACTTTTCCCTTCAACTTTCAAACATACAGAAAAACATCCATACTTTTACATGATCCATACTTTTCCAAGAACGTATGGTCATTTACAAAAGTAAGGTTGATGAACCATACTTTTGAGAAACAAATGTAACGTTTAATATTTATGTACGGTTCTCCTTCCATACTCCTTTGATAACCCAAATGTAGGGTTCCTTCCTAACATAGGGTTCTTCTTCCATACTTTGCCAACATAATATGGTTGTTTAACCATACTTTTTCCTTATCTCAAAAAGTATACACGATTTTTATCCTTACGCTATGTTTATCCACGTAGGGTATGAACCGTGTTTCCAGAACATGTTCAAGCAGATTCTGAATAAGTAGTGCATGAACAGTGATTTCATAACACGCTAAATACGAATATATTAGTAATAAATTCCCATAATTTCCAGGGTAAAATAAAATAATAAATTCCGTAAAAATGATTAACATATAAAATCATTAGAAAATAATTAAGGGTATTTGTGAGCATCATAATTATCATAACAAGATAGAGTAATAATATAAACTCCCCCTTTAAACAACAATATTATGTATTTTCCAAAACAATAGTTTCTCAAAAAAGTATAGTGGAATCATGCATGAGTTTTATAGGATACCTTAGAGGGGGAGTCAGATATGTGATAATTGTGGCTAAACATGTTCGATGAGACTGAACGGTGATTCTTGAAGCATATTAGGGATGTGTTGGTATATAGAGAGATGGTTGTAAGATCCCATATTTTCCAGGTATGGTTCTTTCTAAGTTTTTCATTTGATCCTTGGTGGACGAGTCTTTTTCATAAATGGAAGTCATTTTCATGGGAGGGGATGACCTATATTTTGGGGATATTTGGTTGTTTGAATTATTTGGGTCTAGGTATAAATTTGTTAAATGGGATTAAAATGGTTTTCCATTATTTGGATTCCATTAGGGAATTCAGGTTCATTCTTTGGGAAATAGGGTGAAGGATGTATGCAACAAAATCCAAGACGTATAATGAAGTTAAAAAATGTGTAACTATTTTCAGGAACATATCATGATCCTAGTTCATAATTTGAAATAGGCACATATCGTAAAACTATTACACATCATTTAATGTCTAGTAAGTTCAATCAGTTTCCTGAGACGATGTTTTTTCTGCACATCCAAAAAAATACACAATGTGCAACTAAATTAAACATCACGTAATTTCTCATGTAGTTTTTAAGGTTTTTATGTGTGAGATTGATCTTTTTCCCTCAAATTAATCTCTCTCTTCTTGACCCTAAGGAAATTAAATTAGAAATTTTAGTGCCTCTATTGATTCAAAACATCCTAATCATTCATCTAATCCATGGTAAGTGGTTTTTATTCATTTTCTCAATCTCTCCAATCATTATCTAATCATTTCAATACAATATTTTTACCATGGTATGTTTTGATTTTGCAATAGATTGGTTTTATCTAGGATCCTTTTGGAGCTTCCACACCTTCTTATGTATTGTCATCTTTTGTTGGAACCATTCTTTGATCTTCAGTTAAATATAGTGTGTCTAAAACGTAATCTTATGTCTTGTTTAATTTCAATTAAATGCAATATTCTGATTACGCCAACATATCTTATGGCTGAATTAACTAAATGATGAAATGGATTATTTACTGGAGTCCATTCTGATCCAATTAGATACTAACATGGATTTTGGCTACCATTTGGGTGACCAAACCCTTTATTACAAATTAATTTTTGGATGTCGTAAATTGAGTTCAGTATAACATGGGATTTCATTTTATACTTAATATATACTCACCTTATCTTAGCCTAATTATAGAACTGATTAGATTGTTGTTGGTTCATGACCAATGGAGAGATAAAATTTATAACAGAAAGATAATAGTAATTTTTGTAATTGACCATCGAGCTTCATGGTCTGGTATTGTGATATCCTTGATGCTAAAACATGTCTAATGATATAAATGTTGTAATTCCAATATGGGGTTTTTCCCAATTTACTTTTTGAAATTTTACATATCGCGTTATACCCAAATACATATTTTAATGCTTATATGGTGGGAAATACCCAATGAAGTATATATAAATGATTATATATCTAGCCTGGTCTTGAGATTAATGGAAATTACTATATATTAGGCTTATCCCTAAGACATTATGAAATTCATATCTTTCAGAATTGGTCTTAACACACTATGAGGTGCTTATATACTGGATTTGTTCCTAATTGATTTCTGAAATTCTTATATAGCATGTTTCGACTCATATTTTTGTGATTGATACAATGGTTATAAGGTTATGGTTACCATGATTGCGAGACATGTGAAGAGAGATTCTAGCATGGAAGTGATGAATGTTTTTTTTACAACGGTTATATTGTTATAGTTGTTATGGGGTTGAAATATGTTCATATATATTTTCCCATGGATCCGAAGAAGTTTAATGCAGTTTTAATTTAATAAATTAATTTATTAATACACTTGTTTATTTCAATATTTCGTTCAATTATTATTATATTGGTTATGTTTAAACATGGTGGTGTTTACGTAGGGATTTATACTCATGCCCTATCCAGACCATCAGTTGATACCCAATTAAATTTAATGGATGAAGGATTGGACAAGGTAAAAGGTCATTGCTATTTATTTTTGATTGTTGGATGGTTTGGAATATGGAAATGGGACCAACATGGGGTTCAGGACTGGGGAACTTTGAGTTACACTTTTTTTCTTCTATAATTTTATTTGTATAAATTCTATCATGAAACATAATTACATTACATCACAAAATTACATTATTCTTTTATTATTTATTGGATTATTCATTTTGATTTTATAGTTTTCTATTCATCTATATTGTATTATTTCAATTATCTCCACACTCTGATATTTTTATTTATTCTTTTTATTCGACTATTCGGAACTGCTGTAAATCTATAACAAGTGGGTATCGTAACTCCACTATATATATCACACAACAATGATAGTTAGTTACATCAAACATATGAGGAGGTATGCTCGATGTCTTTTAACCAATGTTTTTTCTTCATGTGGGGGAGTGCTAGATTGGGGGAAGTTACATAGGTCCTTATACCTCAATAGTGGAAGCGGATGTTTTAAGGTTAAAATTCCTCTGATATACTTCAAATGTAAAAATGTGGGACATATTGTAGAAACATATGCCAAATAATTTTATGAATATGAGTTTTAAGAAAAAACATCCCATGAAGATGAAAAAATAAGTAATAAATAATTTCCAATAGAGGTCTATAAAAAAGAAAAATTTCCTTCTAAATAAGAATATAGTTATATAGAAATGTAAGTAGAGGAATTTTGAAAATGTAAGGATAAATATTTACTAATTTCTATTGAAAATAATCTACGGGATGATGATAGTGATTATTTAAATAAATGGATCATAGGAAGGGTTAATATACAAGTTGAACATGAGGTATCAATGAAGAAATTAATTTTAACAGATAAAAGTATAAGAAGTACAATGTAGTGGTGTAAGATTTTATGATCTAAATGCAATAAATAAAATAATAAAATAAATAATTGAGATTTTAGATTGAAAAGAAATAATTGATAATTAGAGTAAATTTTCAAAAGTAAGTTGAACTAAAGTTTAAAGATGAAGAAAAATCATAAATAATTGATGGTTTGGATAAAATTTTCTATGATAGAGTTTAAATAATTGAAAATTGGGGATAAAAATTTAGGAATTGTAATAAAAAGTGTGAGGATCAACAATGATTATTGACACAGAATATGATGGTGGAGAATCTAAAGTCATCAACATAAATACAATTCAATGGTATTTATGGGGATGAATATATACTTATGCTTAAAATTCATTGGTTCAATGATAAAATAGAATATATGATGAGGTATGTCATAGAGAAAAGAATGTTTAGTGGTTTTTTTGAAAACCATATGGACTGACTCCCTTAAATAGGATTTCTCTTAAGGAAACTATAATAGAAATGTACCATGGGTCCAATAGACATCCTAATGTATCAATATTTAGTAGTTTTTTCTATGTATATTAGGTACACAAATACTATATTTTCTATATTTTCATGAGATCCTTCTAGGAGAAACACAAATATAAATAATAAAGAAGTATTTCTGATAATTATCATTCTTTTAATTGATTTAATTTTTATTGTGAATGATTTGGAAATATGGTAATCAATTCTGTTTCAAGGATATAAGAAATTTCATCAAGAATACCTTGAATTAAATGAAAGTAATTGTCCAACTTTCATCGAAAATAATTAAAACTAAAAAAATATTTTTTTTGAATGATTAAGAAGAATTGATGGAATAAGATATCAAGGAGTAACTATAATTAAAATCATGGGTGAAGAAATGGAATTAAGAAGAGGATGTGTATGTTGATATTTCCTCGATGGAAATGATAATTTCAAGTTCATGGGAATTATAAAGTTGATTAATGTCATCAATAATCCAAAAAAATCCTCAATATAAATTTCATGCACAACAAATATGATGTAGTTCATTTCATGAATGATGAGAGTCTTTAAAGGTTGTTGGTTCCATGAAGTACAATATTGGAAGGAAATATCTCGAGGGAACTAATATTCTATTTTTTGATATTTTAATTCATAATCTTATCAATTTCATCCAATTATATTAATATATACATGTGGTGGAGTTTAAGGAAATGTTATGTACAATTTTTTTGAAAATTTATGTTCAATTAAATATAAATATATTTCACTCACTCTAAATTGAACAATAACTAAGGGAAATTAATAGGTTTTCTAAGATGAAAATATTTTCATATTTTACAAAGAATAGGAGAGCATTCTATGATGAGGGTGACTTTGTAATTTTAGAAAAAACTGAATAGAGAGGATGGAAGAGAGTAATAAATCATGTGATTTCCCCTATCTCATTTATGATCACATTTACATATCTAATTTATGTAAAAAGATGAATATTGTTAGGATGACATAAAGTCCAATGAAGATAATGACATTAATGTTCCTTGATCATGTTCATGTGGATGTTTATGGCCCAATCACACCAAAAGATACGGGTGTAAAATGTTATTATTTGTTTCTTATTAATGATTTCATCAAAATGGAATGGATTACTCCTATCATTCCCAATACTATGGTGTATATATGTATCAATATATATAAAAAAGATATGAAAAGATTCATGGTATGAAGATTCAATAACATTTACTCGATAATGTGATAAAACATAAAAAACATCAATTTGACGAAAATTTGTAGAATCATTGAATTAAACATTTGGTTCCATTATTTAGAACATCCAAAAAATGGTGTAGCTGAAAGAACAAATCATATAATAAAAAATATGGCCTGGAAATTGATTAAATATAATTCACTCTATAATTATATAAGAAAGTTGATATTCTTACAGTAGTATACATATAAAATAGTTAATTGATTTGGGAAAATTAAGGGAGAAATTTCTACAAAATTTTATATGTAAATAAACTTATACTAATGAACATTCATGAATTTGGATGTAAATATAATATAATTATAAGGAAAAGATTAGAAAATTTCAATATAAACATGATGAAGGAATATTTCTTCCATACTCATCAAGGAGTAAATATTAATTTTTTTACAAAAAGTGACTTGAAAATAGGATTAAGATAAGTGGTATTGTGGTCATTAATAGGGGAAATGATAGTGGTAAATCTGACTATTTTTTCGTACTACCATCCAACTGTTGAATATGAAAGTGATAAAGAAACATAATTTTAAGTGAATGTTTCAAATAATAAATAGATATTAGGAAAAGAATAACATGGAAAATAAATTAAAAAATATATAACATGTTTAAGATGATAAATGAGTTGGGTTGGAATCACCAAAAGAACATTGTCAAAGAACAGACATACTCGGTTCCATACAAATGAATAATGGCACAGTAGTAGGTATATTTATTATCATTGGTCGAAGAAAACCCATTTAATGAAGCTTCTATTGGTGAAAATAGGGTCAATTATATTAATGATGAGCTTGAACAAATAGTGAAAAATGAGATTTTGGAATTTATTCCATGCCCATGTGAAAATAATTTCATTATAACAAAGTTGAATTTCCAAAGTAACCATAATGATTAAGAAATACTGATTTGTTAAAAAACACATCCTTTAGTAAATGGGTATTCTCAGACATAAGGAATTAATATTGATGAGGTGGTTGAACCAAAATCATGATTGGATATTATTTGTTTATTCTTATCCATGATTATACAAAGGGGTTTCAAAGTAATTTTAGATCTATATTATTTAATGGAATCATTGAGAATCTGAATGGTTTTCTCATTTATAAAATTGAAGGAAAATCTTATAAAATGAAGAAGGCATTTATCAATCAAACATAATCACCAAGAGCATGGTATTATAGGTTATATTAATTTATAATGAATATGGGTTTTTATAGAGGAGTATTTGATCACAACCTCTACATTAAGAGGTAGAATGAGAAGTGATTGATTGTGTTTCCCTAATTTAATGAAAAAATTTATAGTCTCAAATGATAATCAATAAAAGATGTCTTTAAAATTCATGAGGTGTAAATTAAGATGTATATAATTTGGTGAATTTTCATTTTCCCTTATAATTAACATTTCTAAAATATAGGATTAGATATTTATCCGAAAAACAAAATATTCCGTGGAGGTTTTAAGAATATTTTAGATGGAGAATTCAAGGACCATCAAAAATCTGATAGAGATAAGTCGATAATTATCAAATAATGAGTATAGAAACACATTCAATGTGATTACTTATAGATAAATCATTAATAATTTACTCTATTTGACTACCACTCAATAATTATTTTTATTTTTTACTTCTCAAGGTTCTCATCATCAAAGTGATCCTTAAGTAAGACACCTAAAATATGTGAAAGGAATACTTCAATATACCCATCATCTAATGGAATATTGGTTGTTCTATCCCAAAAAGTCACACCATATTTTTTTTAAATTTAATTAATTGAATTGGATTGGATTGGTATATATTTTAAAATCTAATTCATGTTTCGTTTTTTCCTTATGAAATCATTTATATCATGGAAAATCATGAAGCAGTATTGAATCTGTAATGACCATGACCCCATTATCCTAGAGCCAGTGGTTAATTTACTAATTTTGAATATTGTATGAGTGATAATATCTCAAAGGACCAATTAGTTTACCAGTCTTGGTAAAATAAATTTATACTTGAATCTAAAATTTAATTTGAAACCATGTAATATAATATAGGGAAAATAAAAAAACGGCATCCTTAAATTCACACAATGATTCATTCATTATATTCTAGGGAATGGAAACAAAATTAGGGTGAGCTGAGAAGCTAAGTGTGATATATTAATATTGGTAGATGTCATGAATCAATAAGGAATCAAGAATATTTAATTGTAAAAAATAGAAAATACATTTCATTTAATTAATAATATTAATAAGTATTTAAATATGGCATGACTAAATTATGATCAAATAATTCCATATAAGTAATCACATGATCGTGAAGCCAATTCATGGGTAATATCAATTAAATAATAGAAAAGAGAATAATAATGATATTTTCAAAGTTGTAAATGCTATGTATTGGATGTTGAGATCTCAGAAATCATGATATATATATTGTCAAGACCTTACACTAAGACAACTTAATAGAGAGGTGGGTCTACACGAAAAAAAAATTAATGTTGTCATAAAAAATTTCCTCTCGATAGATGTCGATGAATCAAGGGGATATATAATTCTATTCCCCACCCATCACTTCATGTCCAGTACATTCCTTATATATCAAATGATTGGTTTTATTCACGAACAATATAAATTATCAACAAATATGGATTATCATTAATTCCCAAATAAATCAAATAAATATAAAATTAAAATAATATATATATAAATTGTATAAGATTAAGAAATTAATCATATCCATTATAAAAATAATAATTATATTTAATGGAAATTTAATGTTCAATGATCACAAGAATGTGAATATTTCCATAGATAGTTAAGGAATAACAAATAAATTAAGAAAGTGATTTTCAAAATTTTAAATGGTCAAATTGATAATAAACAATCTAGAGATTGAATAAGGGTGGAGTTATTAGAACATAATTCTAGTGATGTATAAGTAAAATTAACGGTTTTTGTGGTTTATGTGTTGAAATACAATAAAAATATCATAGATATTTCTTAAGGGAAATACCCTTTTAACATTGTCAATCACTTCAAAAAACAAAAAAAAATCTAGAATATTGGGAAAAAAATTCAATGATAATAACCATATAAAACGTTAAAGTAATATTCATATAAATTATCATTCATGAGGGAGTTAAATTTTTATACATTCCTTGTACATTAAATCAAATATTTCTTACACATTATTGTTAAAAACTAAAAAAGTATCTTTTTAGAAATTTATTATAAGATTAGTTTTAAAACAATTTTTAATAATTAAAAAAATTTGTAAATATATATTTTAAAAATCATATGATATGAATAAATATATTTTTGAAAACATTTTTAGAAAACAACAATATGGATGGAAATAATTTTTTAATAAAAAGAAAAAATATTTGTTTTTTATAAAAACATTTTCTCATTAATTTTAATTACCAAAGAGAGAAAAATGGTACTATTACATAGATAATTCATGAATAAAAATAGGATTATAAAATTAGTGGGGTTTAGTAGAAAATTATAATTTAATATCTTTTATTGTAAATACAATAAAAAAATAATCCAGATTAAAATCATATTGGAGCATAAACCGTTACCACTATGGTAACATTTGAATCATAAACATCGTGAATTAAATAACTTCAAATTAAACATTAAATAAATTTAATATAAATATATTAATGACATATTAAATAAATGTGTAATTATATAAACCTCATTATAATTAATAGGTACGCAATACCAAATATATCTCATTGGAGTGTAAATTTAGACAAAATATCTTACAAAGATCAAACCATGGATGTGATAATTAAATAATGAATTTAATTAAAATAGGAAATGTAAGAAAACCTAAATTAATAGGAAATAAATTATAAAATAATTAAAACCCATTACACATATAATCTTAGAATATCAATGATAAGAATTGAGTAATATAATCTAGTGAAAAAAAGAGTTATAAAGAACTTTCCACCTTGTAACTATCCATCAAAATACTATAGTATAAATTAATATGAATTAAAACATGAAATAACATGAAATATTAATGATTAATTTTATAATATGTAAAAGGGTATTATATACACCATATAAATTAAATAGGTTCAAAATAATAAAAATATGCCTCAATGAAAGGAAAAATAGTTTGACTCTATTACCACATAATTACTTTAGTTGAAAGCTATTTAACCTTCTATAAAATCATTTTTACATGCTATTAATTTGTACCAAACCAATATTCATATTTATGATATCATAAATGATCCTATTATAATATCTTATCACATGTCCTTTAATAATAATTCAATTTTACCATTCTTTTTTGTGTAAACTACTATCTTTTCTCATGAATGATTTATAACTGAATTTCTAGTTATTTTTAATATGATATTGTTACATCATCAACATAATTATATAAATTTTCTAAATATCATATTTATTCAATATATTCATGCTTATAATTATAATTGAAATTTGAACATGGAGAATGATTTGCATATTTTCATGGAGATGATATTCCATACATACACACGATTGATGTTATCATTTCATTAATGTGTAAAAAGGTATGGATGAGTTGGATATATTAATTTAATAAAATCAGTATCAATTCTTAAGTATCACATATATTTATTATTTCCATAATTATGACTATATATGTCAGTTGGTGATGGAAAAAATTACATCAATTTGTGTGGTCTTTGTCCACCCTACACGCGAGGGACAACTTGTTTCCCATTTGATAGTGAAGTATATAAATAAATTTTATACCCTAAATATAATAAAATTACATTATAGTGAATATAATGGTGTTAATATATTGTAATTATTAATATACACTTAATGGTGGTAAAATAAGTAAAATAGAATTAGCTTGGTGAAGATGATTACTTTCACTTAGAAATACCTCATTTTAATATATTATTAAGGAACCTTTGGTTGGTGTTTTTAGACGAATTATAGCTCTATAATGCAGATAAGGATCTTTGGGAGACATTTTATGTGGTTTTTTGATATTAATGGTTTTATATGTGTGAATATGAAATTTTTGGGGTTCCCTTTTATAATACATGAAGGGTGGTATTATTATAAATACCCAAAACTATTGAATAATGGAAATTCACACTCAACCCAATTGCATAAAATTTTTATAAATATGGTATTGGAGGTAAGGAAATTGTAAGATAGAATTCTACCACACACAAAAAATGAAACATTTTTTAAACTTTTTCTTCCCTTTAATACCAATGTTACACACTTTTACCATTTTAGTTGCCACCATGGTAACTAGTTTCTTATACATAAGTAATTTATACATTAATACTATAATAAAATTATCCCTGCAAAAAAAATTGACCAAATTATTCTAAATAGTAAATACAATTTATCAAATAAAAGCTCTATTTTTGTGGAAAATTAAATTTAACACAAACATATGTAAGGTGACAAAACCATGTTTTAACCATAATGGTGATTATTATTATTATTTTACTAATAATTATGACAAAAAATTAAGTTTAATTTATTACCAAACATTAACTCCTCTAATTAAAAATATTTAATAAATTATATCACATTCAATCCATATAATTGGAAAATTTTATTTTAAAAATGAAATCGTAATTCTTGTCGTGATACGTTTTTCACGAAATCTATTTTCAAGAATTATATGGCCTTATATTAACCCTGTTAATAATAATCAGAATTTTATGAAATTAAATTAATATATAAATATAAACTTAATTTAAACAATTCCTCATTATATGTTATTTTAATTATTTTAATCGGACAAGAATTATTCATATAAAAAATGTTTTAGGAAATTTGTATTTTTAGAAATTTAAATTTTTATAACAAAATATGCTATAAATAAGAATAGAATGTAACTAATAAGATTTAATATAACAAAATAACACATATTTTAGTTTTAAATCAAATTAAAATCATTATTTGAGATTTAAATTACATTATCTATTTAAATAATAATAATTTTTTTCAAAAAAACAGTATATTTAACCATTCAAAGAAAAAGAATTCATTCGATAAAAAATCCCAAATTTTTATCAAGAGTTAATTTTGACAAGATGATTTAAAATGTGAAATTATTTTGGTATAATATAATTTCTAATTTTGGAATAAATTAACTATATTATATTCTCAAAAAAACAAATAAAAACATTTTTGTCGAAAAATTTATTTTTGAGATATGTAAGGACATGACATAAAAATGAGTCCTTCTTTATTAATATAGTTTCATCATATAAAATATTTATACCTAATTTCCCAAAATTGGATATTATTATTTATACATTCATTTTTAAACGTTGGGTCATAATAGTCACAGTAAAAATTGTATATATCAGTTCGTTTAGGCTCGGTGTTGGATGTTGTATATGCTCTCATACATAATTTTATTATTTCAATATCTATTGGTGTTACTTTCTCCCCACCTTCAATTAATTGCATCCTTGATATTTCAACTTGCACTCATATAAAAAGGGATTTCCATTAAAAATTCCCTTTTTCTTAAAATCCCATATCATGAAAAAGGAAAATAAATCTTCCTTTTGAAAAGAGGGAAAGGGGGAGTATGAAGTTCATATAGAACAACACGTGACATGGTTTTAAATTGTGAAAACATTAATGTTAAGTGAAAATAAGGACATTTAAGAAAAGTTTAACTCCCAAATAATGAAGTTGAGTGATAGAGATCATTAATCACAATAAATTGAATGATCATGAAAAATTTAACAACCACAAAGATATATCCTAATGATTTGTAAAAAGAGACCATTGATTCATTATAAAAAGGTAATAGGATAATGTTTTTGTTTCTAACAATTTTCCAATGGTTTAGGAATTCATTTATCCCATAAACTAAGAACATTATAAAATATACATACTTGATATATTTTTATTTTGTGGGCATAATTTCATCCTTTGGTTATGATTTGATCAATCTCCACTTCATGTATTACTATAAGGAATGAATATCCTATGTGAATTTTTCATACTAGGATCAAAAAATTAAATTTTGACAAATTATAAGATCCATAAATAATAATAATATATTCTTCCTAAAATCAATTATTAACAAAAACATAAAAGGCTACCAAAACGTACGATTATAATAAATAATTACAAAACCTTGATATGATGAAATAATACATTTTTCTTAACAATTACCACCAAAGGATTGAATTAGTTTATTTAAAAAATGAATAACTATATATCCCACTTAACCACAATATTCTCATCCATAAATAATTTTTTCACCTCAATGGTGATCTCATTCAATTAAACTTACATCCCCAAAATTTTAATTTTATTCTTCCAAAATATTTTATTATGTCAATTTAATTGATATGTATATCTAAAACCAATAAAAAATCTCCCAAAATATCATTAATAACATAAAATCAAAAATATTTTTCAATTTTTTTAACTAAAAAAATTCCATACTTATAGGATCATCGCATAGACTATTTATAGGAATCACACCATTGCCTTGTGATTATTGTAGATTCAAGCCTCATGACCATACAGGATTTGATATTTTGTGGACCAACATGTAGGTTTTTATATTTTAAAAAAATTTATTTATATCATTTATATAATTTTCCAAAATATATGATGGTCATCCTTAAGAAAAATATATTCATTAAATTAGTTTTTTGACCACTATGGATTTATATACAAATTATAATTTCACAAATTCTTACAATCATAATTAACTATAATTACATTATCATTAATAATCCTATTATCCCTAAATGTTTTCAATACCAGTAATCTTATGTCCAAAAAAATTAAATTTTCATTCCTCATATTAACATTTCATGAAAACACATACTAAATCCAAGGGTTGTATTATATGTAATGTTTTCCTAAAAAAATTAATCATATTATATTCCCATCACAAAAATTCTCAAAAGGGGTACATATAAATATAAACATTTGATCAAACATCAACATATCACATGAAAACACTTTATCCTTATCCCATATCACTTTAAAATATCATTGTCTTCTAAAGTTCCTATTATTTTATTCATCCTAATTTTTCATAGTAAAAATTTTAATTAACCAAAGAATATATAAGTGAATCTCACATTATATTTGAACGCATGAAATACAACACTGTTAAATTAAAATAATTATGTATCCTTAAATTCATTCAATTATTTCTTCTTTATATCATTTGTTAAAGAAATAAAATAATGGTGAGATCAAATTCCAATTATGATTTATGTAAATTATAATCTATCATGAATAAAAAATGGAACAGTTAGTATGGAAATGTAAATAATTTAAAATACTATCCATTTAATCAATAACATGAACAGATGGAATATTATAGTACTAATAAATGATTATAAAATAATTTCATATAAATAATCATATGACCTTTAAGATAAATCCTAGATAATATCAATATAGTAATCTAATAGATAATAATTAAGAAATCGTAATTGAAGTTAATGAATAGTACTGGACATCAGGATCTCAAACATCATGATATCTATTCATTCAAACATTACACTATGACAACTTAATCGATATGAAGGTATACACCATAACCCTATTTAATGTTAGATTACTAATTTTTTTCATGATACATGACAATTCGTTTAGGGGATGTAAAATTATAGGCCACACCCATCCGGTATTTCTATATCATTACTCATATATAGAATGATGAATTTATTTTGTAAACAATATGCCTCATAAATAAATATCTCTAGTTAGTAACGAATACATATTATCATTAATTCCTCTGTCAATAAAATAAAACTCATGTTAATATACACTATGTATATATTGTGTGTAGTTTTGTCTGTAATATCCTGGAATTTTTGTATATTTTTTTTAATTATATGGAATTATTTTGAGACTGCGAAATCTGGAAGCACGTGATACAGAGTCCTGGAGTGGCTGGAATGATCTGTAAAAGTTTTTTTTAAGCTTTAATTAGCATGTGTAAGAATATTTCCTGAAAAAGTGGAATAACTCTTAATCATTTTCCCTGATCATAAATCTGAGGGCACTGATGCATTTAGTATGGTGATTTTACACTAGTTGTGACTTAAGTTTAGTCGGCGCATGCCTCTTGTATGAAAACCTGAAAATGGAATAACCGCAAATAAAATAATTAAATGAAGTTATTGTATTTTTCAAATTCTTATAACTCTTGAATGGTGATTCAGATTAAAAATATGAGACCACTTATGAGCTTGTGAGGGTATTATTTCTTTAGGTACATACTAACATTGGTCGGCATAGGCCCACTATGGAAGTTAGTTTTTGGCCGTAAATAAGATAATTATGTAATAATTATTTTATTGTTAAATTCCATAACATCTAAACAGTAACTAAATTTGAAAATCCTTGAGTGTTGTTGAGTTTTTTGGGGTGTTTTCTACTTAGTTGGATACTTACTTTGATCATCATGGGTTGAGTGTGAATGATAATAATTTATTAAACTTATTTTAAGGTACGTTCAGTAAATGCGCGAGCGGAGTTTTCTAACTTTTGAACTGGTTGTTGGATTAAAAATTTGAGGAAATCATTGAATTTGTAGTGTATAGATTCTCTTAAGGGAGGCTTCACTTTGACCACTCTATATCTAGAGAAAAATTTAGGTTTTTGGACATTTAAAAGAATAATAAAAATAACGTTGTAAATTTTTATTTTCTATTTTATCTTTTTCCTCCAACGGACAAGCAGAGTGTGGGACTAGTGGTGTGTCAGGGCAATAAATGGAATGACCCTTCAATACTAAGTAAAGATGTCGTTGGGGATTTATGAAGGTCCATAATTAATGGGCCTCCATTAATTCCCAAATTCATTACTTATCCTCTCCCTCTCATATTTATATAGAGCAAGAGTAGAGGTGTCGGCATGGCTTCACCTAGCAGTGATGTGCTAACAAAGTACTGGGATGCCAAAACCATGGAGGACAGAGCCTGTTCCAGCAGGCGGTGACGAACGACACTAAAACCACGAACTATAGGTTGACGATCGAGCGACATAGTTGGAGGCTAGTTGTGGGGGACGGTGAACACTGACCCGCTTCCACAAATGTTCACTAACCATCGTTCATAAGGTATGGGTTCAATTTTGTTTATTTAAAGTGAATTCTTTAACCCTTAAAATCCTCCCTTATGATTACGAGCTAATGCAGAGGGTGAAGGCCTAAAAAACTGGGCCTGAAACCACTACTACTTTGCTACCCTTGCACCTCCGTGGAAGACTGTCGGCGCGGCTGTACCAACTGGATACGATGGATATGGTGCGCCGACACACGCGACAAGAGGAGTCTACAGCACTATGTTGCAGAAACCAATAGACCAGACATCATTGAATGGCCATGGGGGAGGAGTGGTGCGCTATCACGCACCGCCAGTGAGAAAGGGGGTTATGGTTCGTCAGCCATGGTAGTCGGAGAAGGTGGTCCGCACATCGGTCGGCCACAAAAGGGGCAGCGGTGTGACCAGCGCGCCACTGTCTAGTGGGGAGGAGGCGCAACCAAGGAGGCCACTGGGGAGCAGAGGGTTGCGGCCGAAGCCGCGGTCGAGGCCCAACCCGCGCCTACCTGGCGTGTTCCGTGGGGATTGGGCAGGGCCCAAGTGGTGCCACCGTTTCACGAAACCGAAGGGCCTCGAGGCCATTTGGGATACCGGGGGGAAAACACATCCCCCCTTGCCACCTTTGACGGACATTGGTCGGGATTCCCCCTTCCGGGTTGTGCCCTATACAGCTGGGTTTCCCCCTCATGGGCCACACCCGACCTGGTCGGGCCGCCCCCTTACCGGCCACCCTTTATGGGTCGCCAAATTGTCGGTCGGGCCAAGCCCACCGTGGCCCCTCCCAAACCCGGCTAGGCTGGGTCAGACCAAACCCAGGCCCAGAAACACTAAAAGGGCCATATCTTGAGAAATAGACATTCGTTTGATGAACCGTCTACTACATTGAGATCCTTGGATCGAGATGGTTTTTTTGGTATACTCGACTTGAATATAGTTGGAGTATGGCTAGGTTGGATAGAACCTGAATCCAACCAGGTCTTCATAACTAAAATGATTATAACTCTCAGACCAGGCGTCATATTAACACACAGTCTATCGTGCTGGAACCCTTATGAGATGGTGGCCCTTTGGGTTACTCCTTTGTGGAGATTAGTGGCAGTCTAGGTACGACCAATATCTATAGTGGGGGATTCTACGGAACTCGAGCACACCAGGTGCAAGGAATCCAATGCCTGGTTGTAACGTGAAGAATGAAAAATTATCATATGTGGGTTAGCATCTATCGATCCTATGTGGGTCAATATATATCAGATAATGTGTGGGTGAGTACTTAGAGATCTTATGTGGGTTAGAACATATTGATCCTATGTTGGCTATATCTTATGTGGGTTAGCGTTTATCAATCCTCTTTGGGTCAGCCCATACTGATCCTATGTGGGTCAGATCCTGTGTGGGTAAGTGGGGGTTAGTACCTATCGACCCTGTGTGGGGAAGATCCTGTGTGGGTTAGTGGGGGTTAGTACCTATTGATCATGTGTCGGTCAGCTGGAGTGCCTCCTAATAGAATAAGATTATCTAACATATGAATAATCGTCTGTAATTCTATACTTAAGTTATACCTTGTGTGAGCTAACTATTTTACCTTTGTGGTGTTATATATGTGTTAATTCTACCGTTGTGGTGTTATATTCATGGTGTTACTTTTGTGGTAGTTCTACCATTGTGGTGTTTTCTTTGTGGTGTTTCCTATACGATACATCTATCTATGTTTTTTTAACTGTGTGGTACTTCTAGCATCATAATGTTACCTATGTGGTACTTCAACCTTCAGGATTTTCTCATCATAGTGTTACATATATGTTACTTCTACCATCATGGTTTTGTCTTTGTGGAGTTACTTGTGTGGTTATTCTACCAACATGCTGTTATCTAAGATGTGTAATCTTTGTGGTGTTACATGTGTGGTACTTTTACCTTCGTGTTGTTCTCTTCGTGGTGTTACATGTGTTGAAAATCTATCTTTGTGGTGTTACCTATGTGGTTCTTCTATCTTCATGGTGTTACCTTTGTGATACTTGTACCTTCATGGTGTTCTCTTCATGGTGTTACATGTGTGGTACTTCTACCTCCGTGGTGTAGTCTTCGTGGTGTTACTTGTGTGGTACTTCTTCCTGTGTTGTATTTCTATCTTCATGGTGTTACTAGTGTGGTACTTATATCTTCTTGGTGCTACTGTTGTGGTACATCAATCTTAGTGGTGTTACCAGTGTGGTATTTCTACCCTCGTGGTGTTTCCATTGTGGTATTCTTCCCTCATGTATGAGATGAGTATATCTTGATTACTTAGGTATATGTATGGGCATATACCTAAGTAGAGTTGATGTATTCCTTTCTGTTTTTTCATTTTTGGAACTCTAGGAGAACTAAGGGGGTATAGGGGTCCCTACTGAGTATCATTATACTCACCTGTGTATGGGCTTCTCCTGCACCTTGTTGTGTCTTGTGTAGATGACGTATAACATTGATCGAGGCTGAGGGAGCTAGGACTGGATGGTGTTCGGAGGCGGGCCATTTGGGGTGACGTGTTGTAGGGGCTTCAGATTTTGAGATGTAAAAACAGGTCATGTAGGATCCTTGGTGGACAATCCAGGAGATTTTTTTTACTATTCAGTGGTAAGATTACTTTCAATTATACTTGTACTTTTACATTTGGGCTTGTATTCGAGCCACTTTACTTTCAGCACACATTTTACCACAGCAGTTTACTTAGTGGCTACTTCTTGTTGTGTTCTTGGAATGTGTGTCTTTATATGTTAAAAGGCAATTCCATCCCATTATAGTGATATGCCTTTTTGGTGCTAGCCACCATCCCCTGGCCTATAGAAGGTGGGCTTGGGGTAGTCATAGCACGGGCACTGAGGGACGGCTCATGATTATGTTTTATCAGAGGAGTTCAGTTCAACCGAAGAACTCTGACTCTGATCTTTTCTATGATGAAATAGTGTTCTGTGTTATGAGTGTCGTTTTCAGTTTGAGGAATACAGTGTTGGTGTAGTGGCCGACATATCCATACACTAGGACCCTAAATTCTGATTTCTGACTTAGCACACGAAAACATTGATTGCGTCTATTTTGGAAAGTTTTCTTTTTTATCAATTGTGTCAACCCACCTGGTATTACATAATAACCAAGTAACACCTATCTTATTTTAGGATTCCGCCACGTAGACAACCATCCAGGATTCCCGAGAGAGTACACAATGACGGCCCACTGAGCAATTAGGCCTCGGCGCAGCGCCCTCTTACAATGTTAGCACCTTTGGGTGGTGTACCAGCTATATCACTATCTATTGGTAAGAAGTTACAACCAGTGGTACCGGTAGAGGACACATGTAGGCTTAGTTCCATACACGTGTTTTAGCATTAGATTTTCCTTTGGTTCTGAAGAGAGACTGACTTACAAGCGGCTAAGTGCAGGCTTTAGGTGGTGACCGTGTTTCCAATTATACAGGGCACCATTCGATCAGATGGTGGTCCTAGTATAAAGCCTTTTATAAGGCTCAGTTGGATGATCATAGGGTTAGATTACCTTACTCTTGAGAAGATGTGGCTTTTCTGCAAACAAGCTTGAGATCCTTCCTCGAAGTAGGGGGCCAATTTCCATTAAAAGATAATGGGTGAGTGTTCCCGAGAGCTTCTATAGCTTCGTTAGGATGACATGTCTGTAGATTAGTATTCATCGATATGTACCGACTATCCCAAGTACTCAATTAATATTGGATGATTAGTACTTCTGGGATCACACCTCTAATCGAGGTGTGTTTAGGGACATCCAAGCTAGAAATTTTCATCTATGCATTCCAACATATGTTAGGGTTCTAGAGTGATCTTTTTGTGGTTGAATGTTCTTTGGATGAGTGAATACAGCCATTGAATGTTTGCAGTGTGAAAGCAGCAAACAGACGCCAGTCTCAAAGACTTGGGCATGAAAAATGTTTCAAAAAGATGCAGTGATAGGGACAGATGAATATTTAGGGCAATAGATATGGAATAATATCTAGGAGTTAAGCAATAGGTAGTACACATTTTGACATGTTACAACCACCACCCTAATGTGGTCCCCAAAAGGCTCAGGGAGCTGGAAGACAAGGGAAGTGAGTAGCTGCATGCGGTCAAGGAGTGTCACCCAAGGGCTCCAGGAATGATTCGAGGTATGTTCTATATCTACTACTGACATTATTATTAATTGACATAAGAACTAACCATTCCTTCATTCCACGATTCGTGTTCAAGACATAGAGCTTCCGATTAAACCATTGACTTGACTTGTACGTCTGGAGATACCGTTGGGTGGAGACATGATAATCATACTTATGTCGATGTTGTGGTCTGATCCTTGAGGTGAGAGTTTTAGTTGGATCCTCTTGGTTGAAGCATCGAGGCCTTAAAACATTGGTATGGGTATGGACCGGACATCCACAGTTCATACTTAGATTGATTGTATTAGGAAAAAATGTTATGCTTTATATAATATGTTGGAATTGGGTTTTCCTTTGTCAGCGAAAAAGGAAACCTAGGCAGCACAGGATACACTCATGCATAGGAGGTTGCAGCTGATCACTCTTGATTCGGAAAGACATACCCTCTTGGTAGCAAAAGTTTTCAGTTTTCAGTTTCCAACAAGAGTGGCAGATTGTGGGTATTTTGACTGCGAGTCTCAACATGCTCAGATATCCTCATGATAGGCACCTGATGGACTTTCTTAATTTGGGAAGCATGTCATCCTCTTTAAAATATGCACCATGGTTCCAATGTCACTTTGATAGGAGTTGTTTAGAGAGATCCATACATCCCCTTTGACGCTACATCTTGGAGTGGTGAAGATGTACCTGGACATTCGGTGTCAATACTGGTGGATAAGGATTAAGGAAGCAGTGGAAAAGTTTGTATCATGATGCCTCACTTGTTAGTAAGTGAAGAATTCAAAGAGCTGGAAATAGACTTATGTTGACAAGAGGTGGAGACCTTTACAGTTCCAGTAGGGGGACCATGTATTCTTGCGAGTCTCTCCTTCACGGGGACTTGGGATATTTTGCCGATGATGCAAGTTATCATCGAGGTATATTGGACCATTTCTAATAACACAGAGTATAGTTGAGGTGTAATAATGCTTAGCACTTCCACCATAGTTGGAGAGGGTGCTTGACGCCTTCCACATATCCTAGATGAGGGGATATGTGCATGACCCATCACACATCATCGACCATGGGAACCTAAACATTGATGAGGGGGAAATGTTTACAAAGGTTCCAGTAGAGATTGAGGATCCACAAGAGTGATTACTTAGTAGGCGGTCAATACCAATGATGCACATTCACTGGCAGCATGGGAACCTCCATGGGTGCACATGGGAGTGGGAGGCTCAGATTCGTGCTCAGTACCCCCAATTTTTCCCTTAGTCTATGTTGTGGATTTCGGAAATGTAAATCCGAAAGGTGGAGAGAATTTAATGTCCAGGAATATCCAAATAAAATTTAATTATATGGAATTATCTCAAGACCACAAAATTTGATGACCCATGATTCAGAGTCCCGGAGTTCCCGAAATGATCCGTAGAATTTTTGTTAAACATTAATTAGAACATGTAAGCAGTTTCCTAAAAAAGATGACTAACACTTAAGTGGCTTCCCAGATCATAAATCTGAGGGCACCGATGTGTTCAAGATGGCGAGGTTACCTTTGGCGTGACTTAATTTTAGTCAGCGCAGACCTCCTATGAGGAAACCTGAAAAGGTCATAACTGTTAATAAAAAAATTATATAAGGTTATTTTATTTTTCAAATTCTTATAAATCTAGAATGGTCACTCAGATTAAAAATATGAGACCACCACTGAGCTCATGAGGGTATGATTTCTTTAGGAAGATAGTAACATTGGTTGGTGCGGGCCAACAGTGGATTTAGTTTTTAGTCGTAAATACATAATTAAGTAATAATTATTTTATTATTAAAATCCATAACTTTTAAATGGTAAATCATTTTGAGAATTATACAGTACCGTTGAGTTCATTGTGGGCATGCTCTCATTAGGCGGAGCCTAACCTCAACCGGCGTAAGTCGAGGATGAACATTAATAATTTATTAAACAATTTTTATGGTATGTTCAGTAAACGCGTGAGCGGCATTTTTTATCTTTTGAACTAGTACTCAGATTAAAATTCTGAGGACACCATTGAATGCGTAGCTCCGGGATTAGATTAAGGGAGGCTTCACTTTGACCACAGTGGGTATGGAAAAAAATTTAGCTTTTCGGACTTTTAAAAGAATAATAAAAATAACTTTGTTAATTTTTATTTTCTCTTTTATATTTTTCCTCCAACGAACAAGAGGAGTGTGGGACCAGTGGTGTGTCAAGCCTATAAATCACTTGACTCTTTAATCTTAAGTAACGACGTCATTGGGGATTTTGGAAAGGTTCTTAATTAACGGGCATCCATTAATTCCCAATGTCATTACTTACCCTCTCCCTCTCCAATTTATATGAAGCGAGGGGAGAGGTGTCGGCACGGCTTCACCAAGAAGCTAAGTGCTAAAAAACTGTTGGGACGCAAAACCCTTGGAGGATTGAGCCTGTTCTAGCAGGCTGTAATGAATGACACTAAAACAGAATTCATCCGTATGTATGGCCTACCGTCTCAATGAACGGTGTATTTCATTTCATTTATCTATCTATAATATATATATATATAATATGACAAATAAATCATGATTTACATTCTAGAATTAAGTAAATCATGATATATGTAATAATTATATCAAGAACAATGAGTCCAAACACGTACGATAAATAAAATGATTTTACCCAAAATGCTTCTTTAAAATGGAATATACAAAACAACAGGTAATATAAAGTCATAAGTGAACCGTATATGATATGATAACAATGAATATGATTCTGTAATAAATTAGTTACTTTATTTAAATCATTATATAGTTGTTTCGGATACGTAGGACGCATATTGGACCTAAGGTAAGGGATAATTTGGAAAATCTCATTTTTATCCAAGATTGCTTATATTTAAGTATTTTTTGTGGTTATATTGTCAATCCATGACCATAAAAATGTTTCCATAGTGTTTAATATTATTTAATGTATTTTTAATGTCATTTTTACCCCTCTTGAAATTTTACATTGTGTTATGGGAGGAATTTTTCTCTTGATTACCATACATTATACTTTTTGACTTTTACGTTAAAATTACGAGGAGAATGTTTTTTTAACTTATACGGTGTGAATGGATTTTTACGGTTTCATTGCGACTTATTTCAATGAACCTTCATCTACCAAATTTCATGATTATTTCGAACAAAAAGCTTTTCATTTAAAATTTAATGACATTTTGAGAAAATAAAATGATTTTGAAGAAGAAAGGATATTTTCCTGAAGAATTCATTTCAAGTGTTTTATCAAAACCATTTTCCATCTTAGATGAAATTATTTCATATGTGTATGTTTCAAGTATAATGTTTCTATTATTTACATGGTTTCACTTTTCTTGTGATGAAATGATATCCATTTACATATATGGATTATGTTATGATAGAATGATGTGTATGAAACCCATTTTATTCGTTGGGTTATTATGAATGATGTACGTTTATTTTGTGGCACACGAAAGAATGATTTCATTATGAGATGGGTGGGACCTATATCTCCCTCCAATGCATTGGGTAAAGATTTATATCTCATGAGATAGACAATTCTGGAATGGTAAGTTAATCTAGTTCAGTGTTACAGGACTAGAACGAGGACTGAACTCGATCCAGAAAGGGACTTTGTCCACTAAAATGGTCTTGGAAAAAATGCCTTAGCTACTATGGAAATCATATCATGAGCTTAATAGTTTTACACAATTAAATGTTTTATTACCATATTATTTTATCATAATTTATGTTCCTTTATGACCTATTCCTTACGTACAGCCAAGATTTATTTCACAACTCAAGATTTTGATGTGTAAAATTTATGTTCATGTTTTGAAGTACAACTGTATATGGTTTGTTTTATTTTCACCACGCTTACCCTTACTAAGCATTTGAGCTCACCCCTTTTATGTTTTCTTTTCCCCAGGATATAAAGGAAGGTTTTAGGTATGAAAAAAAGGGAAGATATTTATGGGAGATGTTGAAGATCTTTCACCAATATTAGAATATTATGTTTCAGGTTTCCAAAGACACTAAACTATTACTGTCCTTTGGTGTCTGTTTTTGTTATGTATTAAGTATTCGGAAAAATTAATGCAATGTCCATGTTTGTAGGCTTTGGGTATCTACAGTTGGTATTAGAGGAAAGGTTTAGTTATCGTTTGCAAACTTGGATGTGAGAACTTTAGCGAGATCTCTAGAGATATTTATAAGGTATTTCTAGGGATGTCCCTAATGTTTAGTATAACTATGGGTTATATTACAAGAATTATTTTGACGATCATGAATAACCTAGGGTGAAACTAGGTTTCATGTATTAAAGAATGTGTGATAATTTATACATCCCATAAGTGACTTTTTATGATTATGTGGTTCCATTTTATTTTAACGGTTTCTTACACCATGGTTTTTGGTTTTAGTCAATGGAGGGAACCAGAAGGAATTGGGTCAACATAGAATACAATGGACAAATTCGTGACTATGAGCAACGAAATTGAGTAATTCCTAGAAAGTATTATTTTTTGATTATGCTGAATCAGTCATCATGACATATGATTAATAAGGTGAAATTTATTGGTATTCCTAATTCATCAAATAAGAGGAAGATGGAATTTTATGCATATTCACATGGTGAGGAGCATAGATAAAGGAATATTGAGATTTCTAAATTTGGGAAGAAGAACCTTGATGAATACATCAAATGGAGGGGAAGATGTTATCTGTGTGGAGAGAAGGATCATAGAGTGACAGACTGTTATGGAGTTCAATGTCTTATCTATGGAGAACATGGGCATTACCCAACTCAATGCTCTGACCAAAGAGGTTACTTCTAACTCAAGGAAGGATTCATTTAATGAAAATCATTGAAGTGAATGGATTGAAGTGTTTATGTATTGGTATTCAAGAATAATGTTATTGAGGTACATTAATGGTATATTGGAATATCTATGTATTGGTCCATTGTGGTTTTAAAAAATATTATATGGTACCGGTAACCATGAAAAGTGATTGAAATATTTTTGGAAAGAAGATGATATGCGCATAATGAAGGGATAAGGAGAAAATAATATGTTTGATAGTATTCATGATCTCTGGACTGATATAAGGAAAAAGTGATATCATGGTTTGAGTATATAGAAATTTTGGGATTTTGGTATGTGGAAAAAGTTGACTTTTGACAGCATTCATGTTTTCACTATGGTTCAATGGGTATTCATTTTTCAAGAGAATACATGATTAAGGTATTCACATGTTTGGAATGTGACAAACAAGATATATCGTATGATAAATGATGGAATTCACATGCTCGGTAGATGACATTTCCAGAAATCGGTTTCTTTATACTATGAGCTTGGACATAAGTATTTTGGATAAGCCTAAAGATTGGAATTGATTATGTTGGACATAAATTAGTATTTTTTATTGCTATAACTTTTTTTGATATTATTGATGGAATTTTATAATAATGTAGTTTTAGAAAAATGACAACTCATAGGACGAGTGACAACCCGTCGCGTCGGACAAGGCTGTGGGAATCGAACCCACAACTAAAGTGCGACAGGCCTTTATCACATACCATTGGACTACAGGAAGTCCCTAGTTAGTATAAATTATTTTAAATTTATTATGTGGTATGATATATGAAGTATAAGTCCATTTTAGAAACCATATACGATAAATCTCACTATAGATGGACTTATGTATATTTAACTACTTTTTCTAAAATTTTGTTAGAGACAGATGGAATGACCTATCATTCTATCACATGATCTTCTAACACTTCACAAAAGACAAATTCAACTTCATTTATTTAAGAGACTATGTAGAAATATTTCAAGGCACAAAAAATAGTGAGATTGTACCAAAATATATTCAGTGTATGATTTAATTCAACAATTCATCAACATTAGGGAAATGATCTTGAAAAAAAATGTTGTCCAAGTGTCCTTATTTCCGATGAATCATAAGGTACCTTAAATCATGACAAATTTATGGCTTTATGATTGTTGGCTTTTTTATAGCCATGTCATGTACCACTCTCCATCAGAACTTGATGGTTTGATTTTTCTTCCATATCCATATTTCCACCTATATTCTCTTCTGTGGAAACCCAGTGATGAGTTAATCTGGGTAACCATTACATTTCTTACTTTACTATTTAAAATTATGTTTTAGTATTCCTTTCACGATGTGGGTTTTTACGAACGTAACTTTCAAGTAGTAAATGATTTATAACCCCAACTAATTTCGAGGGTGAAATTCATTTTAAGGGGGGTAGAATGTAACACCCTTAGATTTTATGAGATATATTATTTTAAATTTCTTTGATGTCTTCTATTATACAGTACACCAAGATTATCTTGTACTATACACAACATCGTATTAGCTTGCAGTATACGCAACACTTTTCTTGGCTCGTGTTACACACAATTTCATGTTTGTTTTGTGGAAATAATTCTACGCAAAATTAAGTATAGATTTTGTTTAATGTATAAATGAAATATGTTTTGATTATGTTATGCAAAAAACCAAATGGAGCATTCACTACACGCATCCCTGCCTTGGATTACATTACACACAATCAAGTCCTTCCCTGATAGCATGTGTATTACGCAATATTGAGTTTCACTAAATGAGATATTATTATAATATTATTATGAACTAGCTGTTATGAATAGTAATACCCACTTTTTGAAATTTTATAAATTTTATCTTTTAAAATGGACTTCATTTCTGGATTCAGAATATCGAAATTAGCATAGGCTGAATTTTGGGTATTTTTCTGAAAACATTCATTTTTTGATGAATAGTGAAAAACACTTAGGTATAGTTTAAATTCCAATTTTTATAATTATTTATTTTATTTAATTTTATTTTAGTTTCAAAATGATACATAATACCTATATAAGTTAAATATAATTAATTTGAGTCATTTTATACTAAGTTTAGATATATTAAAAAAATTTAACTTTTTACCGTCTTTCACCCACCTCCTAGGAGAATTTGCAAATTAACATAAAACATAATTTTACCACTTCTGTGAGTGGAATTTAGAAAATCCAAGAGACAAGGTTAATATCAAGAAGTAAAATTTGGTTAAAAAATATAAAAATAATTTTTGGGGAATAGTTGTAACACCCGAGACTTTTATGAGAAATATTTTGTTTTTATGTTATATAAATCATCAAAGAAATCTTTCACTACACACAACACTAGCTTGGCTTTCTTTACACGCAATCGCGACCTTCCTCGATAGCTTATGTCGTACGCAATACCGAGTTTCACTGAACAACGATACGCTATTAAAATATTATTAAAACTATCTATTATGAATAGTAATACCCACTTTTTGAAATTATGTAAATTTTATTTTTCAAAATGTACTTCATTTTTGGATCGAAATATCCAAATTATCCTAGGGTGAATTTTTGGTATTTTTCTGAAAACTTTCTATTTTTGATGAATAGTGAAAACATTGGGTTACTATTTAAAAACCGAGTTTTTATTTAAATTTATTTTAGATAAAAATTGATACATAATACCTATATAAGTTTAATGCAATTTATTAGAGTCATTTTACAATAATTTTAGATATATAAAAATTTTATTGAACTTTTCACCGTCTTTTACCCACCTCCTAGAAGAGTTTCCAAATTCACATAAAACTTAATTTTACAGCTTCTGTGAGTTTAATTTCAAAAATCTGAGAGAAAATTTTAATATCAAGGACTAAAATGTGGTTCAATGATAATAAAATAATTTTTGGTAAATAGTAACTTTTAACTTTTTTTGACCACTGTTAAAAGTAAATAGGTTATTGAAGGGGAAAAATGATATTATTATTATCCTAACACATGTTCTAATTCTATTAGAGAAGTGTAATTTGACCAAAAACAACCTTAGGAATAAAATATGACCATTTAGGCCCACCTGGATTAGTTTAGGACATTTAATATTATTTTATTTAAAGAAGGGTAAAAATAGTTAATATCAATGTTTAATAAGTATATCATTTTTAATATAGGGTTATACATAAGATAAATTCAACTATAAATATTCATTATAAAGATAAAAATATTTCCTACATAATGGTATTTTATTTTTAATTTTTAGACATTAAATAATTTAATTTATTTATGACACATGATGATGGAGTAATTATATTATTAATGAAATATTGACATAATTGATGTTATAAATACCCAAATAAATGTAAATTTAGACTTTTTATGAATTGAAATAATTTTGTATGTTAATATGACATGTTAGTATTGATTTAATTAACTATATTTGAACTAATCCTTCTGTTATGATTTTAACAAAAATCAATTACCAAACAGTGTCAAAATTGACATAAAATAGATTTTAAAACAAATATTTTATTATTAATTGTTATTTTATTCTTAAAAATATAAGGTTCGGCCAAATGACTTAGATAAGGTTATATATATTAATAATAAACAAAATGGGGTTCGTTTGACTTGTTATTGTAAGTTTATTAACCTTATAGTGTAATAAAACAAGAAGACACGGTAAAAGTTAAATTATCTAACTTAAAGTTAAATCTAAATGATAAGGTTAAAATAGATACCTAAACTTGTATAAATTCTATTGGATGAGATTATTTCGACCCATCCCCACCTTAGCTTCGAAATAAATCAATTTTAGCTATTAAAAACCAAATATGCCTTTATAATAAAATAATATTTTTATTTTTTCCAAAGGTGCCCCTCTCCTCCCTTATAAAAGGGCACCTCCTCCCTCTCTTCCTCACACCACTATGAGCCTTCAAGATCGGCCAACCCCTGCCAAATTTTCTTCTCCACATCCCTAGAAACATCCTAGAGGTCTTGGTACTCTTCAAAGACCAATTTTAGTTCCATAAGAGGAGGTCTCAAAGAGGCGCTTCAAAGAAGAGGTTATGTCCATTACCGATTCTTTCAACTTTATTTCTTCTTCCACTTCATCTTCTTTAGTTATTTCATTATGAAGTAATTACATCAGTATAACTCATATTCTTATATGTTATTATATTTATAAAACAACCCTATTTCACCATCTATCCATCCTATGGAAAATGAAATCACCACGCGTGTGAACGTACGGAATACCGTCTCCACGCCGTGGTGTAATCTATTTTCCACAACCACCTTACATGGATGGGTATAATGGTGTAAATAATGACTATATATGATTATTTTAAATTTATATTGATTCTAAAATAGTATAAATACACTCCAATACAATTTCATGATCATGGGAATGATATCATCGCTCGTGCGTACGTACATAATACCGTCTCCACGATGTGATGCCACTCGTTCTAAATGATCTTCATTGTATAATGATTATATAAATGAATTTAATGAATAAATATGATATATATTACACTAATACCATTATTTAAATTAGTTATCTATAACCTAAAAATAAGAATGAGAATTTATTCGAAAAAACACGCATAAGAACAAAAAGTAATAAACACCCGAATAACAAGTAGCAATGAAATATTACTAATAAGAAGCTAAGAATATGACCATATATGATATCATAACAATTAGTATGATTCTGGAATAAGTCAATGACATTATTTAAATCATTATACAGGAGGTTTGGACACTTACAAAGCAAATCATACCTAAGGTAAATGAAAATCTCACAATCTCATTTTTATCCGAGATTGTTTATACATCATAATTTACTAGGGAATATTTATCATCCACATCCATCTTTCCTCAATATGTAATATTATTTCCATCTACCTAAAATTTTTTAAATCCAATTTTACCCATTGGTGAGTTTTTAGTAAAATATATGAAAGAAATATTTTGTCGTTTTTAGTATGAGGTACTTTTTGACTTTTCCGGCCAAAGTATGAGAAGAATGTTTTCTTAACATATACGGCTTGAATGGAATTTTATAACATTATTTACATGAAGCATCCTTTACATGTTTTCAAGTTTATTTTTAATGAACTTATTTTAGTTTAAAATTTTATGACATTTTAATAAAGGAAAAATGTTTTTGAAGTAGAAAGATATTTTCCTCAAGGATGGAGTTCAAGAATTTTATCAAAATTATTTTCCAACTAAGATAAAATAAGGTTCTATTTCTATACCTATTTTTACATTATTTTGATTATGTTATGATGAAATTATTTTTATGATGTCTTTATATCTTATATGGATTGTTTTATGATGGCATGATGTTTAAGAATCCCATTTTTATTACATGGGTTATGAAATGATGTATGATTTTTTTGATTCTGTCACACATAAGAATAGTATCATTATGAGATGGGTGGGAACTATAGCTCCCTCCAATGCATTGGGTAAAGATTTATATTTCATGAGATAGACATGGCTGGAATGGCAGGTTAATCTAGTTCAGTTAAACAGGACGGAAACGAGGAGTGAACTCAGTTCAGAAATGGACTTTGTCCACTAAGATAGTCTTGGCAATGAGTCCTGACTACTAAGAAATGATTCTCTATTATTATGTGTGTATGCCACAAAGTTTCATGTTTTATGTTATGATTCTTGGGATTACATTTTACTACTATGATTTTTCCCATGTTATGAAATTATGATCTCTTTTGCAGGTTAAGATTTTAAAAATGATATGTTCTTATTAATATGATGTGATTGATATTTTTTTCTTTACCCTTACTAAGAATTTGAGCTCACCCTATTGTATGTTTTCTTTTCACCAGGTCAGGAAGAAGGATATTAAGTAAGATATGCCAAAATGGACTCTAGATATGATAAAATAAAATGGAGATAGTGTAGAGGATTTATGAACCAGTTGTTTATGTTTCCCAGTTTCTAAAGACAATATACTTATACGGTCCTTTCCTGGTTTTGCTATATATTGTAATAATTGTGCTTCAATTCTTGTGTAATTACAATGTATGTAAAGTATGGGTCTTTATAGTTAGTATCAGAGGAAAGGTATAGTCAACCTTTGGAAACTAGGATGTGAAAGCCTTAGTAAGAACCCTTAGGATAAGTCTAAGCATAGAACACAATCTTAGTGTTTTAGAAATGGCCATGAATAACTTATTATAAGACCGTAAGTGTAAAATATTATTCTTTATTAAGTGGTTTTCCTATTATAATTAGTGTTTCTCGCACTATTCTTCTTGGTTTTAGTCAATGGCTGGAACCTGAAGGAACCATGTTAATGAGGAATGCGATGAGAAATTCAATGATTGTCCCCCTAAGCAACCAAAAGTTATGGGAGATGGAATGAAAAATCTTGTAGCTTTGCTCACACAACTTTCTCAAGCTATGAATCATGCAGGACTTCCAAACGAGTAAAGGAAGGAGCAACATTCTATTTAATCATTCATGAGGCAGCGTCCACCTTCATTCAGTGGGTCTTCGGATCCATTAGTGGCTGAACAATGGATCAGTACCACTGGAAAGATATTTTCAGTTCTTCAATGTTCTGAATATGATAATGTCGTCTTTGTAGTGTATCGTTTGGAAGGAGATGGTGATCAATGGTGAAATCATATAATAAATACGAGGCAAAGAGATGAAATTGAGTCCACGGAATGGGAGGAGTTCAAGAACTTATTTTTCAATAAGTACATCCCTTGTATTCTTCGAACAAAGATGGAGAAGGAGTTTCTTGAACTTAAGCAAAAGGATGATGAATCTTTTGGTACCTATGAAACAAATTTTACAAGACTTGTAAGGTACGCTTCTGGTATTATTATCCAACCTGAGAGTAAGATGGATCGATTCTTTAGTGGCTTAAAACCAAGTCTTTTAAAGGAATTAGCCATAAGGGACTTCAATAGCTATGAGAAAATTGTTCGATGTTCTCTCAAAGTTGAGATAGAGATTCGAGTAACCCATCAGTCATATATGTTTGATAAGAAGGGGAAAATGGAATTCAAAGAAAAATATAAAGAGCACACTGAAAAGAAGATGAGTTTTCCCTTATGCTCAAAGTTTGGAGAAAACATGGAGGGAGTTGTCTTAAAGGGGCAAGTAAATGTTTCAAATGTGTAAATGAAGGTCATCGGGCATTTGAATGCCGCAATGATGGGAAGAAGAAATCTAGTGATGCGAACAAAGAAAAGGCAACACAGAGTGCACCTCCTACACTTCAATGTTACAAGTGTAAGGAAATTGGGTATTATTCCAATCAATGCCCTAATCCAAGGGTTGTTGATGATGATCTACATCAACAAACTCTTAAGGATAAAGGCAAAGGAAAGTCACATGAAATTTCTATCAGCGATGTGGAGTATGATAACGAAGTGGTGAAAGGTACACTTACCATCCACTCTAAAGTAGCAAATGTTTTATTTTATTCTAGATCCACCCACTATTTTATTTTTGATGAATTTTCTAAGCGTATCAACGTATTTCCTCAACAATTAGATTTTTAGTTAGCTGTAACAACCCCTAATGGCACAACAGTCGCATCAAAAGTTTATAATTATTCTCCGATTGAAGTTTGTGGGAGAGTGCTTCCTGAAAATCTTGTGATCCTTCCTATAGTGGAATTTGATGTGATTCTTGGCATGGATTGGCTTTCTTTATATGGTATCATATCAATTTCCAATGAAGGGAAGTCACACTTCATATTCCAGATCAATCTATGATCGTCTATCGATGCAAGGATGAACATTACCTTCCAGTGGAAATTACTTCCATCTTATGGGTCTTGATTCCACTAAATGAAGGTTATTTATCTCAAATGGTTGGTGAGAAACTCACGATTAAGAATATTCCCATTGTACGGGAGTTTGATGATGTCTTTCTAGAGGAATTGTTGGGTCTTCCACCAAATCTTGAAGCTGAGTTTTCAATAGAACTCGTACCGGGTGCTTTACCTATTTCAAAGACACCTTATAGAATGGCCCCAATTGAGTTGTAGGAATTGAAGAAGCGACTCCAAGAGAATCTAGATAAAGGATCCATACGCCCTAGTGTGTCACCTTGGAGAGTACGTGTTTTATTTGTTAAGAAGAAAGATGGATCATTGAGACTCTGCATTTGCTATCGAGAACTTAACAAGATCACTATCAAGAAAAAATATCATCTCCCACGCATTGATGACTTATTTGACCAACTACGCGGAGCTCAATACATTCCCAAGATTGATCTTCGTTCAGGGTATCATCAATTAATGGTCAAAAGGGAGGATATATCAAAGGCGGCTTTCCGTACAAGGTATGGACACTATGAATTTATAGTGATGCCATTTGGTCTTACTAATTCCCCTGTTATCTTCATGGATATGATGAATAGAGTCTTTAGAACTTATCTTGATCAATTTGTGGTAATCTTTATAGACGATATTCTTGTATATTCAATGAGAAAAGAAGATCATGAAGATCACTTGAGAAATATATTGAAGACCCTGAGGAAGGAGAAGCTTTATTCCAAATTTACCAAGTGTGAATTTTGGCTTCAAAAAGTTGCATTTTTGGGTCACATAATCTCAAAAGAGGGGATATATGTGGATCCAGCAAAAACAGGGGTTATCGTAAGATGGTCGAGACAAACAACAGTAATTGAGATCCGAAGTTTTCTTGGTTTGGTTGGATATTATCGACGTTTTGTGAAAGATTTTTCACGATTATCTAATCCACTCACCAAGTTGACTCGGAAAGGAGTTAAGTTTGTTTGGATGGAGGAATGTGAAGAGAATTTCAAGGAGTTGAAAAGAAGGTTATACAGTGCACCTGTGCTCACACTGCCTTGTAGTGCAGAAAGGTTTGTGATCTACAGTGATGCATCCAAGAAGGGTCTGCGGTAATCTTTGCATTAAATATTTGGAGGCATTATCTTTATGGTGAAAGGTGTTATATTTATACTGATCATAAATGTTTAAAGTATATTTTCACACATAGGGAGCTGAATATGCGTCAAAGAATATGGTTGGAGTTGATTAAGGATTACGACTGCTCAATTCATTACCACCCTGGGAAAGCAAACAAGGTAGCAGACGCATTAAGTCAACAAGACCATGCTAGATTATCCATGATGAGGATCATAAAAGATCCAATATTTATGGATTTACAAAGGATGGGTCATGGAATTATAATGGAAGGGGAAAATATTATCTTTCTCAAATGAATGTTCAACCATCTATATAAGTGAAGATTAAAGGGGCACAGAAAGAAGATGTAGAGTTACAAAAGAAGGTGAGAAATGTTCCTAAATTCAACCTTGATTGTGATGGGATAATAATGTTTGGGAATCGGGTTTCTGTTCCTCCCATCCCAGAATTAAAGAAGGACCTACTGAATGAGGCTCATAGTTCTTCATTCTCTGTTCATCCTGGAAGCACGAAGATGTATAGAGACCTAAAATAGTACTTTTGGTGCGATGGCATGAAAAAAGAAGTTGTTGAATATGTTTCTCGATGCTTGGTTTGTCATCAAGTTAAAGCTGAGAGATAGAAGTATAAGGGGATGTTACAACCATTACCCATACCTGAATGGAAAGGGGAAAACATCACTATGGACTTTGTTACTGGACTTCCTAAAACATCCAAGGGTAATAATGCTATCTGGGTCATAGTTGATCGTCTTACAAAGTCGGCACACTTCATTGCTATTAGATAGGATTTCTCTCTTGATCAATTTGCTAGGATATATGTAAATGAAGTGGTATGATTTAATGGAGTACCAAATTTCTATTATATCTGATTGGGATCCGAGGTTTACCTCGAAGTTCGGGCGAAGTATTCAGCATACTCTAGATACAGAGATGAGTTTCAGCACTTCTTATCATCCTCAAACAGACTGTCAGTCTGAGAGGACAATTCAATCTATAGAAGACATGTTAAAATCTTTCTCTATGGATTTCAAAGGTTGCTGGGATCAACACCTACCTTTGGTGGAATTTTCGTATAATAATAGCTTTCACTCCAACATTCAGATGGCTTTTTATGAAGCTCTCTATGGAAATAAATATTGATCTCCAACTTTCTGGGATGAAGTTTGGGAAAGAAATCTATTAGGACATGATCTTGTTGATGAGATAGAAGAAAAGGTCAGATCTATTCAACAACACATAAGAGAAGCTCAAAGTGAACAAAAAAGTTATGCCGACAATTGAAGAAAATACCTAGAGTTTTAAGTGGGTGATAACGTTTTCTTACGAATATCTCATTGGAAGAGAGTAATGAGATTTGGAATGAAGGGAAAGTTGAGCCCTAGGTATATCGGTCCTTTAGAAATACTGGATCATGTTGGGAAGGTAGCATACCGATTGGTTCTTCCACTGAATCTCTCTCAAGTTCACGATGTGTTCCATGTATCTCTCCTAAGAAATTACATACCTGATCCTTCACATGTACTCAGCTCAGAAGTTTTACCACTAGAACAAGATCTTTCTTATGAAGAACAGTCGATAGAGATACTCGATCATAGTGAAAAAGTCCTATGGAACAAGACAACTCGCTTGGTGAATGTTTTATGGTGGAACCACCAATTAGAATAAGCTACATGGGAGCTTGAGGATATGATGAGGGAGAGGTAACCACATCTATTTGTTACAAAGTGACGAATTTCGAGGGCGAAATTCATTTTAAGTGGGGTAGAATGTAACACCTAAGACTTTTATGAGAAACATTTTGTTTTTATGTTATATAAATCATCGAAGGAATCTTTCACTACACACAACACTAGATTGGCTTGATTTACAGGCAATCGCGACCGTCCTTGATAGCTTGCATCGTAAGCTATATCGAGTTTCACTAAACAACGATATGCTATTAAAATATTATTAAAACAAACCGTTATGAATAGTAATACCAACTTTTTAAAATATTGTAAATTTTATTTTTCAAAATGGACTTCATTTTTGGATTCGGAATATCGAAATTATCCTAGGATTAAATTTTGGTATTTTTCTGAAAACCTTCAATTTTTGATGAATAGTGAAAACACTAGGTTACTATTTAAAAACGGACTTTTTATTTAAATAATTATTTATTTTATTTAAATTTATTTTAGGTAAAAATTGATACATAATACCTATATATGTTCAATGCAATTCATTAGAATCATTTTATAATCATTTTAGATATATAAAAATTTTATTGAACTTTTCACTGTCTTTTACCCACCTCTTAGGAGAATTTCCAAATTCACATAAAACATAATTTTACCACTTCTGTGAGTGGAATTTAGAAAATCCGAGAGACACGGTTAATATCAAGGACTAAAATGTGCTTCAATGAGATGAAAGTAATTTTTGGTGAATAGTAACTTTTAACTTTTTTTTACCACGGTTAAAAGTAAATAGGGTAATTAAGGCTAAACATGATATTATTATCACCCTAACACATGTCCTAATTCTTTTGGATAATTTTAATTCGACCAAAAGCCATCTTAGGAATAAAATATGATCATTTATGCCCACATGGATTATATTAGGACATTTAATATTTATTTATTTAAAAAGGGGTTAAAATAGTTAAAATCAATGTTTAATAAGTAAATCATTTTTAATATAGGGTTATAAATAAGCTAAATTCTTCTATAAATATTCATTATAAAGATAAAACGATTTCCTACATAATGGTATTTTATTTGTAATTTTTATACTTTAAATAATTTAATTTATTTATCACATAATGATGATGCAGTAATTATATTATTAATAAAATATTGACATAATTGATGTTATAAATACCCAAATAAATGTAATTTGAGACTTTTTATGAATTAAAATAATTTTCTATTTTAATATGACATGTTAGTATTGATTTACTTAACTTTTTTCGAACTAATATTTCTGTTATGATTTTTACAAAAATAAATTACCAAATAGTGTCTAAATTGACATAAAATAGTTTTTAAAATAAATATTATATTATTAATTGTTATTTTATTCCTAAAAATATAATGTTCGGAAAAATGACTTAGATACGGTTATATATATTAATTATAAGCAACTTGGGGTTCCTTTTTCTTGTTATAGTAAGTTTATTAAACTTATAGTGTAAGAAAACAAGAAGACATGGTAAAAGTTAAATTATCTAACATAAAATTAAAACAAAATGATAAGCTTAAAATAGATACCTAAACTTGTCTAAATTCTATTGGATGAGAGGATTTCAACCCATCCCCACCTTATCTTCGAAATAAATTAACTTGGAGCTATTAAAAAGAGAATATGACTTTATAATAAAATAATGTTTTTATTTTTTCCGAAGGTGCCCCTCTCCTCCCTTATAAAAGGGCACCTCCTCCCTCTCTTCCTCACACCACTTTGAGCCTTAAATCTCGGCCAAACCCTGAAAAATTCTCATCTCCACTTCCATATAAACATCCTAGAGGTTTTGGTCTTATTTAAAATCCAATTGTAGTGCCCTAAGAGGATGTCTCAAAGAGGCGCTTCAAAGAAGAGGTAATGTCCGTTACTGATTCTTTCAACTTTATTTCTTCTTCCTCTTCTTCTTCTTTAGTTATTTCATTATGAATTAATAACATCAGTATCATTCATATACTAATATTTTATTATAACTATGAAACAACCCTATTTCACCATCTATCCATCTTATGGAAAATGAAATCACCGCGCTTGCGTACGTACAGAATACCGTCTCTACGCTGTGGAGTAATCTAATATCCACCACCACCTTACTTGGATGGGTATAATGGTGTAAATAATGACTATATATGATTATTTTAAATTGATATTTATTCTTAAATAGTATACATACACTCCAATACAATTCCACGATCATGGGAATGATATCATCGCTCGTGCGTACGTACAGAATACTGTCTCCACAATGTGATGCGACTCGTTCTACATGATATTCATTGCATAATGATTATATAAATGAATTGAATGAATAAATATGATATATATTACACTAATACCATTCTGTAAATGAGTTATCTATAACCTAAAAATATGAATGAGAATTTATTCGACAAAACATCCATAAGGACAAAAAGTAATAAACACCCGAATAACAAGTAGCAATGAAATATTAATAATAAAAAGCTAAGAATATGACCATATTTGATATCATAACAATTAGTATGATTCTGGAATAAGTAAATGACATTATTTAAATCATTATACATGAGTTTCAGACACTTACAAAGCAAATCAGACCTAAGGTAAGGGAAAATCTCACAATCTCATTTTTATCCGAGATTGTTTATACTTCAGAATTTTTTGGGGAATATTTATCATCCACATACATGTTTCCCAAATATGTAATATTATTTCCATCAACCTACAATTTCTTAAATCCAATTTTACCCATTGGTGAGTTTTTAGAAAAAGATATGAAAGTAATCTTTTGTCGTTTTTAGTATGAGGTACTTTTTGACTTTTCCGGCCAAAGTAAGAGAAGAATGTTTTTTTAAACTTATACAGCCTCAATGGAATTTTAGAACATTATTTCCATGAAGCTTCCTTTACATGTTTTCATGTTTATTTTTAATCAACTTCTTTTAGACTAAAATTGTATGACATTCTAATAAAGGAAAAATGTTTTTGAAGTAGAAAGGATATTTTCCTCAAGAATGGAGTTCATGCATTTTATCAAAATTATTTTCCATCTAAGATAATATAGGGTTCTGTTTCTATCCCTATTTTTACATTGTTTTGATTATGTTATGATGAAATTATTTTTATTATGTCCTTCTATCTTATATGGATTGTGTTATGATGGCATGATGTTTAAGAATCCCATTTTTATTACATGGGTTATGCAATGATGTATGATTTTTTGATTTTGTGGCACACATAAGAATGGTATCATTATGATATGGTTGAGACCTATATCTCCCTCCAATGCATTGGGTAAAGATTTATATCTCGTGAGATAGACATGGATGGAACGGCAGGTTAATCTGGTTCAGTTAAACAGGACTGAAACGAGGAGTGAACTCGGTTCAAAAATGGACTTTGTCCGCTAAGATAGTCTCGGTAATGAGTCTTGACTACTAAGAAATGATTATCTATGATTATGTGTGTATTCCAAAAAGTTTCATGTTTTATGTTATGATTGTTGGGATTACAATTCACTACTATGATTTATCCCATGTTATGAAATTATGATCTCTTTTGCAGGTTAATATTTCCAAAATGATATGTTCTTATGAATATGATGTGATTGATATTTATTTTTTTTACCCTTACTTAGCATTTGTGCTCACACTTTTGTATGTTATCTTTTTCCCAAGTCATGAAGAAGGATATTATGTAAGATATGCCAAAAGGTACTCTAGATATGATAAAATAAATGGGATACAATGTACAAGATTTATGAACCAGTTGTTTATGTTTCACAGTTTCTGAAGACACTATGCATATACAGTCCTTTCCTAGTTTTGTAATATATTGTAATAAGTGTGCTTTAATTCTTATGTAATAACAATTTATGTAAAGTATGGGTCGTTATAACAGTATCTTTTTACTTTTATTTTCCACGGTTAAAAGTAAATAGGGTAATTAAGGGTAAAAATGATATTATTATTACACTAACACATGTCCCAATTCTATTAAATAAGTTTAATTCGACCAAAAACAACCTTAGGAATAAAATATTACCCTTTAGGTCCACTTGGATTAGATTAGGACAGTTATTATTATTTTATTTAAATAAGAGTTAAAAGAGTTAAAATCAAAGTTTAATAACTAAAACATTTTTAATATAGGGTTATACATAAGATAAATTCGACTGTCAATATTAATTTCAAATATAAAAATATTTACTACCTAATAGTATTTTTGTATAATTTTTATACATTAAATAATTTATTTTATTTATGACATAGTGATGATGCACTAATTACCTTATTAATGAAATATTAACTTAATTGATGTCATAAATACCCAAATAAATGTAATTTGAGACTATTTAAAAATTCCACTAATTTTATAAGTTACTCTGAAATGTTAGTATTGATTTAATTATCTTTTTTATAACTAATCATGCTATTATGATTTTCACAAAAATCAATTACCAAATAGTGTCAAAATGGACATAAAATAGTTTTTCAAACAAATTTTATATTATTAATTATTATACTATTCCTAAAATTATATGGATCAGAAAAATGACATAGATAAGGTTATATATATTAATAATGAACCACTTGGGGTTCTTTTGGCTCGTTATAGTATGTTTATTAACCTTATAGTGTAAGAAAACAAGAAGACATGGTAAAAGTTAAATTATTTAACTTAGAGTTAAATCTAAATGATAAGGATAAAATAGTAACCTAAACTTGTATAAAACCTATTGGTTGAAAGGATCTCGACATATACCAACTTTATCTTCGAAATAGGTCACTTTTCTTCCATTATAGACCGAATATGACTATATTATAAAATAATATTTTATGTTTTCCTAAGGTGCCCCTCTCCTCCCTTATAAAAGGGAACCTCCTCTCTATTCTCTTTTCACAATTTGGAGCTTTCAAGCTCGGCCAAACCCAGCACATTTCCCTTATAAACTTCCCTAGAAACATTATAGTGGTTCGGGTCTCCTCAAAAGACAAATTTTGGTGCCTTAAGAGGAATCTTAAAAGAGGTGCGTCGAAGAAGAGGTAATCTCTTCTACCGATTCTTCCAAGTTTCCTTTTTTCTTAAACTTATTCTTATTTAGTTTTTTTATTATAATGTAATAACATATGTATCACTAATATATTTATATGTTATTATAAATATGAAACAACCCCATTTCTCCTTATATCCATCCAACAGAAAATGAAATCACCGCGCATGCATACGTACGGAATACCGTCACCACGCCATGGTATAATATGTTTTCCACCACCACCTTACTTGGATGGGTATAATGGTGTAAATAATAACTATATATGATTATTATAACATCATACTAATTCTGATATATTATATCATCCACTCTAATTCAATTCAATAATTATGGGAGCGATATCATCGCTCGTGCGTACGTATGGATTACCGTCTCCACAATGCCATGAGATTCATTCTCCGTGTTAACCATTCACAAATGATTATAAAGAAAATATAACAAATAATACGGAAATATATTACATGATAAAGCTACTTTATTTATTTATATATATATATGTCATCTAATTACTTCCATTCAAGTTAATAAGGAAAGGAAAATAGCATTCATGTGTACGTACGGCCTACCGTCTCCATGAAGGGTGTATTTCATTTAATTTATCTATTTATTATATATATATATATACTGAATATATATGATATATAAATCTTGATTTAAATTATGGAATTAAATCAAGATATAAGTAGTAATAATAATATCAAGAACAACAAGTCCAAACACGTACGATAAATAAAATGATTTACCCAAAACGCTGCTTTAAAATGGAATTTACAAAAGAACGGGTAATATAAAGTCATAAGAGAACTAGATATCATAACAATGAATATGATTCTGTAATAAGTCAATGACATTATTTAAATCATTATATAGGAGGTTCGGATACGTATGAAGCATATCGGACCTAAGGTAAGGGATAATTTGGAAAATCTAATTTGTATATGAGATTGTTTATACATAAGTATTTACTAGGGTTATATTTTTCATCCCTGACCATAAAAATGTTTTTCATAATGTGTTTAATATTCTTTCATGTATGTTTAAAGTCCTTTTTACCCCTATTTGACTTTTACTTTGTGTTATGGAAGGAATCTTTCTTTTTTTTACCATACATGCTACTTTTTTACTTTTCCAATAAAAGTACGAGGAGAATATTTTTTTAACTTATATTGACTGAATGGATTTTTATGGTATCATAATGAATTCTTTAAATGATCCTTACTCTAAAAAATTTCATGATTATTTCCAAAAAAAATCCTTTTCTTTTAAAAGTTCATGGCATTTTGAGAAAATAAGATGATTTTGAAGAAGAAAGCTTATTTTCCTCAAGAATTCATTTCAAGTGTTTTATCAAAACCATTATCCATCTAAGATGACATTATTTCATATGTGTATGTTTCAATTATAATGTCCCTATGATTTACATGGTTTCACTTTTGTTATGATGAAATAATATCCATTTGTTTTATATGGATTATGTTATGATGGAATGATGTTTATGAAACCCATTTTTTCGTTGGCTTATTATGAATGATGTATGTTTATTATGTGGCACACGAAAGAATGATTTCATTATGAGATGGGTGGGACCTATATCTCCCTCCAATGCATTGGGTAAAGATTTATATCTAATGATATTGACATGGCTAGAATGGTATGTTAATCCAGTTCAATGTTACAAGACTGGAATGAGGAGTGAACTAATTTCACAAAGGGACATTGTCCACTAAGATGGTCTTGGAAGCAATGCCTTGGCTACTATGGAAATAATATCATGCGCTTAATGGGTTTCCACAATTAAATTTTTTATTCCCATGATATTTTATCATGATTTATGTTCTTTTATGACCTATTTCTTATGTACTGCCATGATTTATTTCACAACTCCAGATATTGATGTGTAAACTTTATGTTCATGTTTTGAAGTTCAAATGTATGTGGTTTGTTTTATTTTCTCCATTCTTACCCTTAATGAGCATTTGAGCTCATGATTTTTATGTTTTCTTTTCCCGAGGATATAAATAAAGGTTTTAGGTATGAAAAAAGGGAAGATATTTATGGGAGATGTTGAAGATCTTTCACCAATATTGGAAGATTATGTTCCATGTCTCCAAAGACACTAAACTATTACGGTCCTTTGGTGTCTGTTTTTGTTATGTATTAAGTATTACACAAAATTAATGTAATTTCCATGTATGTCAAGCATTGGGTCTCTACATTATTTAACCCTTAAAATCCACCCTCGTGATTACGAGCTGACACGGAGGGCACAGGCCTAACAAACCTGGCCTGAAACCTTCCCTACTTTTCTAACCTTGCACCTTCTTGGAAGACTGTCGGTGTGGCGGCACTGACTGGCTACAAAAGAGGTGGCACATCGACGCATGCCACAAGAGTAGGTTGTGGAACTCAGTCTTGACGGTCAATGGAGAGGCAGGCACTGGTCAACCTTCTAGGAGGTGCAGTGCGCCGTTGTGCACCATCGGCGAGCAAGGGGTCACGGCTCCTCACCTATGGTGGTTGGAGAAGGTGGATGACACATCAGTATTCTACAAAAGGGATGGAAGCATGACCAGTGTGCCGAAGGCGAGTAGATGGACGCGGTCGAAGCTGCATTAGTGTCTGAACCCCCACCTACCCAGCGGGTTCTACAGCGACCTGCTGGCACCAACCTGGCGCCGCCTTTTCACGATACCTAATGGCCTTCAGGCCAATTGGGATACTGGTGGGAACACGCCTCCACCTTCCTAGAATAGGGTGACAGTGGCCGGTCTGACCCCGTACATGTCGTGTCCTATGTGGTCGAGCTTCCCCCTTGGGGGTTGAGACCTCCCTGGTCCGGCTGCCCCTTGCATGCCTCCCCCTAGCCGGCCTCCCTTTGCAGGCTGCCCCCTTGTGGGCCGGGTCAGACTGAACTCAGGCCTCGAAAAAATAAAAGTTCCATATCATGAGAACTGAATGTCTTTTTGACGAACAGTCTATCTAGTTATAACCCTTACAACATGGTGTTCCTTTGGATTACTCTTTCATGGATCTTAATGGTGGTATAGGTATGACTGATATATCGAGGGGTAGATTTTACGAAACTCGAGCGCATAGGGTGTGAGAAATCCAATGGCTAGATATAAAGTGAAGAATGAACAACAATCTTTTGTGGGTCAGAATCTATCGATCTAGTGTGGGTCAGCATATATGAGATCCTATGTAGGTCACCGCTCAACGATCTTGTTTGAGTCAGCACATACCGATCATGTGTGGGTTAGATCATGTGTGGGTCAGCGTTCAGAAATCCTGTGTGGGTTCGCACATACCCATCCTGTGTGGGTCAGATCAGGTATGGGTCAGCTGGGGTTAGTACCAATCGACCTTGTGTGGGTCAGATCCTGTGTGGGTTAATAGGGTTAGTACTTATCGATCCTGTGTGGGTCATCAGCAGTGCCTCTTAACAGAATAAGATTATCATGATTGTGACTAATCATGTTTAATTCTATACTTGTGTTATACCTAGTGTGAGATGAGTCTTTTACCTTTGTGGTGGTACCTATGTTATACTACTACCTTCTTGGTGTTACTTTGGAGTTACTTCTACCTTTGTGGTGTTGTCTTTGTGGTGTTACATTTGTGGTACTTCAATCTTCGTGTTGTAACCTCTGTGGTGCTTTTGTCTTTGTGGTGTTACATGTGTGGTACTGCTACCTTTGTGGTGTTCTCTTCATGGTGTTACTTCTGTGGTAATTCTACCTTCGTGGTGTTGTCTTCATACTATTTCATGTGTGTTACTTCTACCTTTGTGGTGTTATATTCATGGTGTTATCTTCGTGGTTTTATCATTGTGGTGTTATCATCATTGTGTAACCTATGTTGTACTTCGATCATTGTGGTGTTCTCTTCGTGGTGTTACCTATATGGTACTTCTACCTTTGTGGTGTTGTCTTATTGGTGTTACCTCTATGGTATTTCTATCTTCGTGGTGTTACCTGTATGGTACTTCTTCCTACGTGGTGTTCTCTTTGTGGTGTTACATGTGTGGTACGTCAACCTTCATGTTTTTCTCTTCGTGGTGTTACCTTTGTTGTACTTCATCATACATGGTGTTATCTTCGTGGTGTTATTTTCATGGTGTTACCTATTTGGTAATTCTATATTTGTGGTGTTACTTGTGTGGTACCTCTACCTTCGTGGTGTTGTCTTAATGGTGTTACCTATGTGGTACTTCTATCTTCGTGGTTTTACCTTTTTGGTACTTCTATCTTCATGGTGTTACCTATATGGTATGTCTACCATCGTGGTGTTCTCTTCGTGGTGTTACATATGTGGTTCTTCTACCTTCGTGGTGTTACTTTTGTGGTACTTCTACCAATGTATTACTTCTATCTTTGTGGTGTTACCTATGTGTTACTTCTATCTTCGTGGTGCTACCTTTGTGGTACTTCAATCTCAGTGGTGTTACCTGTATTGTATTTTTACCTTCATGGTATTACCTTTTTGATATTCTTACATCATGTATGATATGAGTATATCTTGATAACATAGGTATATGTATGGGCATATACCTAAGTATAGTTGATTTCTTGCTTTGTGGTCATTTCTTTGTGGTACTCTAGTAGACCTAAGGGGTCTCGAGGATCCTAATGAGTATCGTTATACTCACCATTGCAAGGGATTTGTAACGACCCAAAGTTTCATTAATAGAAAAATCCCTCTTGGTCCAGTTAAATGTCTCTTTATGAAAAATGTTTTTATAAAATGTCAACTTCATTGGTATTATGATAAGAATCATGACTGTTACTTTTATACCCGTTGAACATTGATCACATGATTAGTATAAATATAAGTCTTTAAACATCCAATTTTACTCAGACAAAGGAAGCGATGGCCTCATCAAGTAGAATATCCCCATACGAAGCCCATTTTTAGAGCTCGGAAAAGAGGTGGCATCTTTGGGCTTCACCCTTGACTAAGCCCAATCTGAGCTTCATCATGCCAAGCTCGAATGTGACTGTCTACGGGAAAAGTTGAAGTTCATTGAAATTACCACTCAAGCGATGTTATCTGAGCCACCCCAAGAGTCTGTCACCATCGTACACCTTACACTTAGGTCTTATGCGGCTATTTTAAGGGGTTATGTAACAAATAAGTAGTATTATGTTCATGTGCATTATTATTTTATATAATAATGAATATAATTTCTTGTCATTTTTTATACATTGTAAATAGTTTTTAAAGTACAAATGGTGTTTTTAGTTATTATTTAATTAAGAAATCTATTTTATTAAATTAAGGGATTTTTGAATTAAATAATATTTTAATAAAATAATATTACTATTATTAAATTAATTTTTATTAAATATAAATGATCTTATAATTTTATGAATGAAATTAAATTTTTTATTATGGTTTGAATGCCATTTCTGTCAAAACCCGTGAATTTTCGGTAAATGTCGGTTTTTATTTTAAAAGTGAAAATTCACATATTTAGAAAATTATTTAGATAATATAAATGTTATTTTTGGAATCAGGACGTCGAAATTATCCAATGGTAAATTTTTCAAAATTTTCTGAGACAGTCAAATTTTCGGGTAAAAATTAAATACCGTTTAAATATATAATGTGTTTTATGACATCATAATGACCCAATAGTGATGTAATAAAATACTATAATCTTTATGTTCGGCCAATATATGTTTTAACAATAAAATAATGTGATTTTGGCTTTATTTTACTTTCTTTTCAAAGCATTAATGGACCCCTCAAGAATTATTCAACACTTTGCCTTTCTAAATTAATTTCGGTGGGAGTGTGACTCACCACCACATAAGAAACCTTATTATTTTAAGAAATTCGGAATTAGTCCATATAAAATATTTTTTTTCTCTTCCCTTTTCCTAAAACCTTGGGAAAAAACCATGTGATGGTTTGTGGTTTGGATTAATTTAATATAAGGGGTCCCAAACCTCAATAATAAAGAATTCCCTCACCTTTCCTATATAAACCCAACCAGGCTCCCACTTCCTCCTCACTCAAAGCCTTTGGAGTTCGTCTAACCTCTGCCCTACTCTTTCTAGAATCCTCCAAAGGTGCCCCAAGCTCCCAAGAATCCTCTCACATTCCTCTCTCTAGCCTTTGGAAGCACACTTCCAAGTAAGGGTTTTTTTCATCCTTTCACATTTTTGTCAATTTTCTTTAAATTGTATTGACCTATTAATTTCAATTATGAATGTTGGGGTATGGTTTCCCACCTCCCCCATACTTCCCCTTTATTTTTTGAATGATGGGAGACCCCTTTCTCTCTCATTAAATGCCTTCCATGTACACACGTTACTATGCCGAATTTCTGAAAGGAACTTCTCTCTCCTCTTTTACATTCAAGAAATACTCTTATATCATGAATATAAATTCAATTAAAATTGTTGGGAAATGTATCTATATGACCTCCTTACTATCCATTACATGTAAATATGGTGAGGAACACCTTTCTCTCTCATCAACCATTTTTATGAATTCTTATGTCACGTTGTTACGCTCCCGAAATCGCACTGATTTTATAAGCCAATGTCATTGTGTAGTGAATACCATGCCCATTTCTCCATCAAGGGTATTCACCTTTATGCACATTTACTTATTGATTGTAATGTTCCATGTATTAATTCCACATTCCTTTATCATGGAATAATTATTGTGTTTTATGAATCCATGTTTTATGATCCATGTGGCACACTTATTCATGAAATGAAATGTTTATTAAGTGTGAGCCCTTATAGCCCTCCAATGGATTGGGTAAAGTATAGTATCATGATACATCATGTGAAATGAGTGTTGAATCATTCTAATTCAAGTGCTATGAGGGGTTACTCGTGCTTTATGTGTAATAAGGATTTACTCATGCTCAATGTGCAATGAGCCTTGGCTCATGCTAATTCCATGTTAAGTGTTGTTGCCACATTTCCATGTTATGATTATAATGATTTATCATGCCTTTATGTTCATGCTTTTATTATGCTCTATTGATATTACTATTGTCTAACATGTATTGTACTCCTCATGTTATTCCATGTTTACTCCCTTACTGGTCTTTATATCTCACCATTTTCTTATGCATGTCCTCAGGTTATCCCATGTACTGCTAAGTACGAGGGAATGTAGTGGTCATGTAAAGGAAGTTTTCAATAAAGATGTTGTATTTCATGTTTTACATTTTAATGTAATGATCTTAAGCCCCAAATACACTAAACATATCAATCTTCTGTGTTGTATCAAGTGATGTTTTATTTAATAAATCATGTTTAAGTTGTAATAAAAAGAAGGGTTGTCATAGTCGGTATCAGAGGAGAGGTTTAGTAATTTTTGGGATTAGGAAACCCTAGTAAATCCTTAGATACAATACTAAGTATAATAAAAACATCCCTATGTTTTGGTAAGTACTGAGTAAGTGGTTTATCAAACAAATACATCCATGTCTCGATACGAGCAGGTAGAGGCGGCTCTGGCACATATGTATCCTAGGGGTAAGACCCGAAAACACCGCTTTGAGCTAGACTCAAATGGGAACTGGTGCACGAAAACAGGCCTTGCTGCACTCTTGGTTATGACACTCCCGGGGGATATGTTTTGATAAATTCAAAAGCTTAGTATGAACACTTATAAATGGAATTAAAAAATACCCGTATGAATATATGTTAGAAAGTAGATCATGAAAAGCCTAGATTGAAGCTTATAGACTCATGAGTTAAGGAAATGAATGTTTATTTATAAGTCATCATCTTTTGTCTTTTGATTACCCTTTATGTGTTACCCCTAACTTTCCTTTTATTCCAGCCAATGGCCGGTAATAGGAGGACTTGGGCTAACAACCGTTGTGAAGATCAGTGTGATGACTGTACTAATGAGATGCCAAATCCAATGGGAGCAGGAATCATGAACTTTGTCACGCTTCTCTCTCAGCTAACTCAATTTTGAATAGAAACACGGGTCAATAGGAATGTTCAACCCCCCCCCCCCCCCCGCTAAAAAAGAACAAGTCGCTATAGAGAGCTTCATGAGACAAATGCCTCCTAATTTTAGTGGATCATCTGATCCCACGATCGCTGAACCATGGATCAACTCCATTGAAAAGATATTCTCCATCCTCAAATGTTCTGATCAAGAGAAGGTTCTCCTAGAGGATTACTGTATGGAGGGTGAAGCTGATCAATGGTGGACGTTGATAAAAAATATGAAGCCTGAGGAGGAGATCGAGGCGTTGGAATGGAAGGATTTCCGGAAGATGTTTTTCGATAAATATTTTCCGTGCACCCTCCGGCTTAAGAGGGAAAGGGACTTCCTTTCCCTCAAGTAAAAAGATGAAGAATCTGTTGGAGCATATGAGGAAAACTTCACAAGGCTTGAACGATATGCTTCCGGTATTGTCGTTACCCCCGAATGCAAGGTTGACCGCTTCTTTGGTGGGCTGAAGCCTAGATTGGGGAAAGCATTAGCGATCTGTGACATCGACAGCTATGAAGAAATTGTCCGATGTGCCCTAAAGGTCGAAATGGAGATTGGGGAATCACAGGGGCATCATGAGGACAAGAAGAGTAAGGTTGACTTCAATGATGGTGGTCCGATGGATAAATCCAATGGTGCTAAGAAGATCCATCACCCCACTTGCCAAAAGTGTAGAAAGAAGCACCCTGGAAATTGCCTTAAGGGGACAAGAAAATGATTCAGTTGTGGAAGAGAAGGTCACCTAGCTGTTAACTGTCGGCAAGAAGGACCCGCAGCTGCGACAGAGGAGAGGAATGCTCCGTTTGAACCTCAACATGTTGTTCAATGCTACAAATACAAAGAACCGTGTCGTTTTTCAAATCAGTTCCCTAATCCAAGGGTTTTTTGAGGCAACCAACAACCTCCAAGACAGCAAGGAAGAGCTTTTTCCATCACTTCTGCTGAAGTGAACTCCGACAATGAAGTGGTTACAGGAACTCTAGTTATTCATTCAAGAATAGAGAACATACTTTTTGATTCAGGTTCTATGCATTCTTTTATATCTCGAAAGTTTAGTAGAACAATCCCAGCACCACCACAAATCATGGAAGTAAAGATGTCAGTTAGTACGGAAAATGGGGCAATCATTGCATCTCATGAATATAAGTCCTCCCCTGTTATAATATGTGGATTGAATTTCCCAGAAAACCTCGTCATACTCCCTCTAGTGGAATTTGATGCAATTCTTGGCATGGATTGGCTTTCCTTATATAGAGCCAATATAAATCGTCGGGAGAGGAAAATCACACTCCATATGGAGAATCGACCCCCGATTCTTTACAAGTGTCAGGAGGAAGATGAATCTCCTTTATCTCAATCATCTCAAGCATGGATATTACTGCCTTATGAGCATGCGTATCTGGCTCAGATGGTTGAGTCCAAGGAATAAACCATCCTTGAAATAAATGCCTATTGTGAGGGAATTCACTGAAGTGTTTCCCGAGGAACTGCCTGGTCTTCCTCCTAGAAGAGATGTTGAGTTCTCAATTGAACTTATACCTGGGGTACTACCAATATCCAAAACTCCATATAGAATGGTTTTTTTTGAGCTTGAAGAGCCGAAGAAACAACTACAAGAGAATCTGGATAAAGGGTTTATACGCCCAAGTGCTTCACCATGGGGTGCACCAGTCCACTTCATCAAGAAGAAGGATGGTTCAATGCGGCTTTGCATCGATTATTGTGAACATAAAAAAATCATGATAAAGAACAAGTATCCTCTCCCAAGAATCGATGACTTGTTGGATCAGCTGTGTGGAGAACAATACTTCTATAAGGTGGATTTGCGATCGGGATGTTATCAGGTAAAGGTGAAGAAGGAAGATGTCCCCAAGAATGCTTTTCATACAAGATACGGGCACTATGAATTCATAGTAATGCCTTTTGGACTCACCAATGCTCTAGAAATATTCACATAATTGATGAATAGAGTTTTTATAGATTACCTTGACAAATTTTTGGTAGTCTTTATAGATGATATTCTAATATAATCCAAAACCAAGGAGGATCATGAGGAGCATTTAAAAACTGTACTAGAGACTTTGTGCAAAGATAAGCTCTATGGAAAGTACAGAAATTATGAGTTCTAGTTGAAATAGGTCTCATTCATGGGACATATCTTCACAAGCAATGAGATATCTGTGGACCCCTCCAAAAAAGATGCAATTGAGGGATGGCTGAGGCCAACATCGATAACGGATATCCGTAGCTTCTTGGGGTTAGCTGGATATTATCAACGATTTGTGAGAAATTTATCACGATTGTATAACCCTCTTACCAAGCTAACTCGAAAGGTAGTAAATTTTGCTTGGAGTGATGAATGCGAAGAAGGCTTCAAGGAGTTGAAAAGGAGGCTTATCACTACACCTGTGCTCGCATTACCCACAATTGTGGAGCTTTTGTGGTATTCAGTGATGCTTCGAAGAAGAGCTTTGGATGTGTGCTGATGTAGAATGATAAAGTGATATCCTATGCCTCAAGGCAGTTGAAAATCCATGAGCGAAACTATCCAACGCATGATCTGGAGTTGGCAGCTGTGATCATTGCCTTGAAAATCTAGCTGCATTATCTATATGGAGAGAAATGTGAGATATATACTAACCACAAGAGTCTTAAATATATATTCACACAGAAAGAGCTTAATATGCACGAGAGAAGATGGATAGAGCTCATCAAGGATTATGAATGTTCAATACATTACCACCCTGGGAAAGAAAACAAGGTAGCAGATGCCCTAAGTAGAAAGAACCCAGCAATTCTATTAATGATGAGAATTGAGAAGGATCCAATCTTCTTAGACTTGATGATGATGGACGTGGGAATCATAAAGAAGGGAACATCATCAGTCCTTTCATAAATGATTTCTCAACCTTCTCTTTTGGAAAGGTTAAAGGATGCTCAAAAATATGATGTGGGAATTCATGAAAACGTGGAAGCTATTAAAAAGGGGAAATCCTTGGAGTTTAATGTTAATGAAGAAGGAATTGTGCAGTTTGGGAAAATACTATGTGTTTCATCAAGTCCGGAGCTGGAGAAGGAAATTTTAGATGACGCACATAGTTCAAATTTCTCTATTTACCCGGGGAGCACAAAGATGTATCGAGATATTCGAGAAAACATTTGGTGGGATAATATTAAGAAGGACATCGCTGAATATATATCAAATTTCTTGGTGTGTCAGCAAGTGAAGGCAGAGAGGAAAAAGTCTAAGGGGATGATGCAACCATTGCCCATACCAGAATGGAAATGGGAGAACATCACCATGGACTTTGTCACTGGACTTCCAAGGACATCCAAAGGCAACAATGCAATCTGGGTTGTTGTGTATCGTCTTATAAAGACTGCACACTTCATTGCAATTCAGGAGTATTTCTCTTTGGATCAACTAGCATGGATATATATCATGGAAGTGGTACGGTATCATGGAGTACCACTATCTATTGTGTCTGACTGAGATCCAAGATTCACCTCTATGTTTTGGAAGAGTCTTCAACATGCTCTTAATACTGAACTGAACTTCAGTACAGCCTATTATCCTCAAACTGATGGCCAATCTGAGTGGACTATACAAACACTCGAGGATATGTTGAGAGCATGCTCAATGGACTTTAAAGAAGGATGGGATCAACATATTCCTCTAGTTGAGTTCTCATATAATAATAGTTTCCACTCAAGCATCCAAATGGCACCATATGAAGCCCTGTATGGGAAAAGGTGCAGAACACCGGCATGTTGGGATGAGGTCGGTGAACATAAGTTGCTTGGACCAGAAATGGTCGAAGAAATGGTAGAGAAGGTGAAAACCATTCAGCAACATATCAAGGTAGCACAGAGTAGACAGAAGAGCTATGCAGCTAATCGTCGATGAGACCTTGAGTTTAAAGTTGGAGACATGGTGTTTCTACACATATCTCCGTGGAAAAAGGTCATGAGGTTTGGAAAGAAAGGGAAGTTAATTCCAAGGTACATCGACCCCTTAGAGATTCATGATCATGTTGTGGTTGTGGCCTATCGACTAGCACTTCCACCTACCATGGCCAAAGTGCATGATGTCTTTCATGTATCCCTCTTAAGGAAGTACATATCGGACCCTTCACATGTACTCTCTTCTGAGGTGGTATAATTGGAAGACGGTCATTCTTATGATGAGCAACCAGTGATGTTCTTATATCGTAGAGAAAAAGTTCTACGAAATAAGACAATGCCCCCTCATCAAGGTGTTGTGGAGAAACCACATGTTTGAAGAAGCAACTTGGGAATCAGAGGAAGTGATGAAGCTGAGTTACCCACAACTATTTTAGTGTGAGAAAAGGAAAATTTCAAGGGTGAAATTTCTTAAGGGGGGAATATTATAACGACCCAAAGTTTCATTAATTGAAAAATACCTCTTCATCCAGTTAAAAGTCTCTTTATAAAAAATGATTTCATAAAATGTCAACATCATTGGTTTTATGATAAGAATTGTGACCGTTACTTTTATAACCGTTGAATAGTGATAACATGATTAGTATAAATATAGGGCTTTAACACATCCAATTTTACTCAGACAAAGGAAGCGATGGCCTCATCCAGTAGAATTGCCCCATATGAATCCCATTTTATGGAGCTCAGAAAAGAGGTGGCATCTTTGAGCTTCACCCTTGACCAAGCCAAAGCTAATTTTCATCATGTCAAGCTCGAACCTGACCATCTATGGGAAAAGTGGAAGTTGATTGAAATTACCACTCGGGCGATGTTATCTGAGCCACCGTAAGAGTTTTTCACCATCACACACCTTACCCTTTGGTCTTATGCGGCTGTTTTAAGGTGTTATGTAACAAATAAGTAGTACTATGTCCATGTACATTATTTTTTTGTATATAATAAGGAATATAAATTCGGGTCATTTTTGATACATTGTATATAGTTTTTAAAGTACAAATGGTGTTTTTAGTTATTATTTAATTAATAAATCTATTTTATTAAATTAAGGTATTTTTGAATTAAATAATATTTTAAAAAAATAATAATATTATTATTAAATTAATTTTTATTAAATATAAATGATCTTATAATTTTATGAATGCAATTAAAATTTTTATTAAGGTTTGAAAGCCATTTCTGTCAAAACCCATGAATTTTCGATAAATGTCGGTTTTTATTTTAAAAGTAAAAAATCACATATTTATAAAATTATTTAGATAAAATAAATTTTATTTTTGGAATCAGGATGTCGAAATTGTCCAACGGTGAATTTTTCAAAATTTTCTGAGACAGTCAAATTTTTGGGTAAAAATTAAATACCATTTAAATATATAATGTGTTTTATGACATCATAATGACCCAATAGTGATGTAATAAAATACTCTAATATTTATTTTCGGCCAATATATGTTTTAACATTAAAATAATGTGATTTTGGGTTTGTTTTACTTACTTTTCAAAGCATTAATGGACCCCTCAAGACTTATTCAACACTTTGCATTTTTAAATTAATTTCCATTGGAGTGTGACTGACCTCCACATAAGCAACCTTATTATTTTAAGAAGTTTGGACTTTGTCCGTATAAAATATTTCTTTCCTATTACCTTTGCCTAAAACCATGGGAAAAAACCATGCGATGGTTTGTGGTTTAGATTATTTTAATATAAGGGGTCCCAAACCTAAATAATAAAGAATTCCCTCACCTTTCCTATATAAACCCACACAAGCTCCTACATCCTCCTCACTCAAAGCCTTTGGAAGTTTTCAAACCTCTGCCCTACTCTGTCTAGAATCCTCTCAAGGTGGACCAAGCTCCCAAAAAGCCTCTCACAATCCTCTCTCTAGCCTTTGGAAGATCACTTCCAAGTAAGGGTTTTTTTCTTCCTTTCTCTTTTTTGTCAATTTTCTTTAAATTGTATTTCCCTTTTAATTTCAATTATGAATGTTGGGGTATGGTTTCAATACTCCCCCATACTTCCCTATTATTGTTTGAATTATGGGAGACCCCTTTATCTCTCATTAAATTCCTCCCATGTACACCCGTTACTATGCAGAAATTCTGAAAGGAACTTCTCTCTCCTCTTTTACATTCAAGAAATACTTTTGTATCATGAATCTAAATTCCATTACAATTGTTTGGACATGTATCTATATGACCTCCTTACTTTCAAATACATGTAAATATGGTGAGGAACCCCTTTCTCTCCCATCAACCATTTTTATGAATTCTTATGTCACGCCGTTACGCTGCCGAAATCGCACCGATTTTATAAGCTAATGTCATTGTGTAGTGAATACCATGCCCATTTCACCATCAAGGGTATTCACATTTATGAACATTTACTTATTGATTGTAAAGTTCCTTGTATGAATTCTCCATTCCTTTGTCGTGGAATAAATTACTATGTTTTATGAATCCATGTTTTATTATCCATGTGGCACACTTATGCATGAAATGAAATGTTTAAGAAAGGTGCGCCCTTATAGCGCTCCAATGCATTGGGTAAAGTATAGTATCATGATATGTCATGTGCAATGAGTGTTCACTCATGCTAATTCAAGTGCAACTAGGGTTTAGTATTGCTTTATGTGCAATGAGGATTTACTCATGCTCCATGTGTAATGAGCCTTGGCTCATTCTAATTCCATGTTATGTGTTGTTTCCACATTTCCATGTTATGATTATCATGCTTTATCATGCCTTTATGTTCATGTTTTTCTTATGCTCTATTGATATGCCTATTTTCTAACATGTATTGTACTCCTCATATTATTCCACGTTTACTCCCTTACTCAGCTTTATAGCTCACCCTTTTCTAATTCATGTCCTCAAGTTATCCCATGCAATGCTAAGTACGCGGGAATGTACTGGTCATGTAAAGGAAGTTTTAAATAAAGATGTTGTATTTCATGTTTCAAGTTTTTATGTAATGATCCTAAGCCCCAAAGACACTAAACTTCAGGATCTTCTTTGTTCTATCAAGTGAAGTTTTATGTAATAAATCATGTTTAAGATGGAATAAAAAGTAGGGTTGTCATAGGATTCTCCTGCACCTTGTTGTGTCTTGGGTAAATAACGTACAACACTGATTGAGGCTGAGAGAGCTAGGACTGGAGGGTGCTCATAGTCAGACCAATTGGCATGATGTGATATAGGGACTACTGATCGTGAGTTGTACCTACCCTTCAGGTAGGATCCTTGGTGGATGATGCTTGTAACACCCCGAGATTTTATGAAAAATATTCTTTTTAATTTCATTAATTTCTTTTGTTGTACGCTACACCAAAAGGAGCTTCAAAAACCCGCATCCTTGACTTGCCTTGCATTACATGCAATCGCGACCTTCCTCAATAGCGTGTGTAGTACGCAATACTGAGTTTCACTAAACAACGATATGCTATTAAAATATTATTAAAACTAGCCGTTATGAATAGTAATAACCACCTTTTAAAATTATATAAATTTTATCTCTCAAAATTGACTTCATTTTTGGATTCAGAGTATCGAATTTATCCTAAGGTGAAATTTTGGTACTTTTCGGATAACTTTCATATTCTGATAAATAGTGAAAACTACTAGATTTTAATTAAAAACAACTTTTTTAATTGAAATACTTAATAGTGATAAATTATTAATTTGACGACGGGAATTAATTTTTAAATTAGTTAATGTAACTAATATGTTTTGAATTTGATAAAATAGACATCATTTTTTAATTCATAATATCAAATATAGCTTAGGCCTAATTTTTGGTATTTTTCTGGAAACATTCATTTTTTGATGAATAGTGAAACCACAAAGTGGTAGTTAAAAAAACAGAACTTTTCATAAAACATAATTTTACCGCTTATGTGAGTGGAATTTTGAAAATCCGAGAGACACGGTTAATATCAAGGGCTAAAATGTGGTTCAATGAGATGAAAATAATTTTTGCTGAACAGTAACTTTTTACTTTTTTTACCACGGTTAAAAGTAAATAGGGTAATTAAGGGTAAAAGTGTTATTATTATTACCCTAACACATTTCTTAATTCTATTGGATAAGTGTAATTCAACCAAAAACAACCTTAGGAATTAAATATGACCATTTAGTCCCACTTGGATTAGATTAGGACATTTATTATCAATTTATTTAAAGAAGGGTTAAAATAGTTAAAATCAAGGTTTAATAACTAAATAATTTTTAATATAGGGTTATACATAAGATAAATTAGACAATAAATATTCATTAGAAAGCTAAAAATATTTTCAACATAATGGTATTTTATTTGTAATTTTTAGACTTAAAATAATTTAATTTATTTATGATACAATGATGATGCTGTAATTATCCTATTAATGAAATATTGACATAAGTGATGTTATAAATGCCCAAATAAATGTAATTTGAGACTTTTTATGAATTCCTTTATCTTATATGAGTAGTTTTATGATGTCACAATGTGTAAGATTCCCATTTTTATTACATGGGTTATGCTATGATGTATGGTTTATGATTTTGTGGCACACATAAGAATGGTATCATTATGAGATGGGTGGGACCTATATCTCCCTCTATTGCATTGGGTAAAGATTTTATATCTCATGAGATAGACATGGCTGGAACGGAAGGTTAAACCGGTTCAGGGAAACAGGACTGAAACGAGGAATGAACTCGGTTCATAAATGGACTTTGTCTACTAATATAGTCGTGGCAATGAGTCTTGACTAATAAGAAATGATTCTCTATGATTATGTGTGTACGCCACAAAGTTTCATGTTTTAAGTTATGATTATTGGGATTACATTTCACTAATATGATTTATCTCATGTTATGATATTATGATCTCTTTTACAGGTTTAGATTTCCAAAAAGTTATGTTCTTATGAATATGATGTGATTGAAATTTCATTTGTTTACCCTTACTGATCATTTGAGCTCACCCTTTTATGTTTTCTTTTCCCCAGGATATAAATAATGGTTTTAGGTAAGAAAAAAAGGGGGGGAGATCTTTATGGGAGATGTTGAAGATCTTTCACCGTGATTAGAAGATTATGTTCCGAGTTTCCAAAGACACTAAACTATTAAGGTCCTTGTGTGTGTGTTTTTGTTATGTACTATGTATTCCGTAAAAGTAATGTAATGTCCATGTACATTGGGCTTAGGGTCTCTACAGTTGGTATCAGAGGAAAGGTTTTGTCAACCATTGGAAACTAGGATGTGAGATCTTTAGTGAGATCCCTAGAGATATTTCTAAGGTATGTCTAGGGATGTCCCTAATGTTAAGTATAAGTAGAGTTTATAGTCCTATAATTACGGTAGAGGTCTTAGAATTAAACCTAAGATGTTAGATATTGAAGGTACTCCTCCTTTATTGTGTTGTTTTCCCTAGCATGATTTTTTCCTCCCGCACTATTCTTTTTGGGTTTTAGATGATGGATGGAACCCGAAGGAACCATGTTGATCAATGTAATGGAAAATGCAATGATTTTCCTCCTAAACAAACAAATGTTATGGGAGATGGAGTGCAAAATCTTATTGCTATACTTACACAAGCTATGAATAATTCTGGACTTCCAAATGAGCAGAGAAGGGAACAATATTCTATTGAGTCCTTCATGAGGCAACGTCCACCTTCTTTCAGTGGGTCTTCTGATCCACTTGTTTCTGAAAAATGGATCATTACCACTGAAATGATATTTTCAGTTATTCAATATTCTGAACGTGATAAAGTCCTCTTAGCAGTATATCGTTTGGAAGGTGAAGCTGATCAATAGTGGAATCTTATCAAGAATACGAGGCCAAGAGATGAAATTGAGTCCATGGAATGGGACGAGTTCAAGAACATATTTTTCAATAAGTACTTCCCTCGTATTCTTCGAACAAATATGGATAAGGAGTTTCTTGAACTAAAGAAAAAGGATGATGAATCTGTTGGTATATACGAAGCGAATTTTACAAGGCTTGCAAGGTATGCATATGGATTTATCATCCAACCTGAAAGTAAAGTTGATCGATTCTTCAGTGGCTTAAAACCAAATCTTCGAAGGGAATTAGCTATAAGAGACTTCAGTAGCTATGAAGAAATTGTGTATTGTGCTATCAAGGTAGAAATGGAAGTAGGTATTACTTATCCATCTCATAGTTTTGACAAGAAACGAAAGATGGAGTTCGTGGATAAATCTCAGAATAATGGTGAAAAGAAGATGAATGTTTCCTTATGATCAAAGTGTGGAAAGAAGCATTGTGGATATTGTCTTAAAGAGACTAGAAAATGTTTTAAGTGTGGAAAAGAAGGTCATCGAGCAGCTGAGTGTCGAAGTAATGGAAAAAGGGTTTCTAATGATGTGAATAAAGAAAAGACTGCAGAGAACGCACCACCAACACTTCAATGCTTAAAGTGCAAGGAAATGGGGCATTAAGCTAATAAAGGACCTAATCCAAGGGTTAGTGATGATTGACATGATCAACCACTTAAGGCAAAGGACAAAGGGAAGTCACATGCGATCACCATTGGCGATGTTGAATATGACAACGATGTGGTGGAATGATTAAGTGTTTATGTAATGGGATTCCAAAATAATTTTGTATATGGTATCGTGGAATATTGGAATATTTATGTATTGGTCTATTGTGGTTTTCAATAATTTTATGGTACCGGTAACCATGGAAAGTGATTGAGATATTTTTGGAAAAAAGATGATATGTCCATAATGATGGGATAAGTAAAAAATGAAATGTTTGACAGTATTCATGAGCTCATGATTGATAAAAGTACTAAGTGATATAATGGTTTGAGTATATAGAATTTTTAGGCTTTTGGTATGTGGAAAGAGTTAACTTTTAACATCATTCATGTTTTCAATAAGGTTCAATGGGTATTCATTTTTTTTCAAGAGAATACATGATTAAGGACTTTGAATGTTTGGAATGTGACCAACAAGACATATCTCATGATATATGGGGAACAAAAATTGTATTAACATGCTAGTTGTATGAACTCTTTGGTAATCGTTTTCACTATAATATGAGATTAGACATCATTATTTTGGATAAGACTAATGATTGGAATGGATTATGTTGGACATAAGTTAGTATTGTTTAAGGATAGATGTTTTTTCGAAATTATTTATGGGATGTTATTGTAATGTAGTTTTAGAAAAATGACAACCTACAGGATGGGTGATAGGCCATCGCGTCGGACAAGGCTGTGGGAATTGAACCCACAACCAAAGTGCGACTGGCCTGTATCTCCTAGTACTGGCCTACAGGAAGTCCCTGTTTTGTAGAAACTAGTTTTATTATATTAAGAAGTATGATATATGAAGTATAAGTCCATTTTAGGAACCATATATGATTAATCTCACTATAGATGGACTTATGTATTTTTTGATAACTTTTCTAACATTTTTTTGAGACAAATGGAATGACCCATCAGTCTATCACATGATCTGCTAACACATCACGAATGACAAATTCAACTTCATTTATTTACGATATGAAGTAGAAATTGTCCAAATAATGACCAACGGTGAGACTATACCAGAATCATGAAAGTATTTCTTCTAATTCCAATTTCATCAACTTTAGGGAAATGATCTTAAAAACCATAAATGTTGTCCTAGTGCTATTATATCTGATGAATCAGATGGTACCTTAGATCGTCACAAATTTATGGCTTTGTGATTGCTGGCTTTTCCATAGCCATGTGCTCTACCACTCTCCATCAGAACATGATGGTTAGATTTCTCTTCCATATCCATATTTTCACCTATGTGGAAACCCAGTGATTAGTTTATTTGGGTAACTGTTACGTTTCATACTTTTGTTTATAAAGATTGGTTTTGGTATTCCTTTTTACGATGTGGGTTTCTATTAAAGAAACTTTCGAATAGTAAACCATTTATAACCCCGATGAATTTCGAGGGTGAAATTCATTTTAAGGGGGGTAGAATGTAACACCCTGAGATTTTATGAAAAATATTATTTTTAATTTTATTAATGTCTTCTGTTGTACGCTACACCAAAATTAGCTTGCACAACACGCATCCTTGACTAGCCTTGCATTACACGCAATCGTGACCTTCCTCGATAGCATGTGTAGTATGCAATACCGAGTTTCACTAAACAACGATATGCTATTAAAATATTATTAAAACTAGCCTTTATGATTAGTAATAACCACCTTTTAAAATTTTAGAAATTTTATCTCTCAAAATGGACTTCATTTTTTGATTCGGAGTATTGAATTTAGCATAAGGTGAAAATTTGGTACTTTTCGGAAAACATTCATATTCTGATGAATAGTGAAAACTACTAAATTTAAATTAAAAACAACTTTTTTAATCGAAATAATTAATAGTGATAAATTATTAATTTGAGTGCTTTTAAAGTATATTTTGAATATATTTTTACAATTTAATACAATGTTGGTCATTGTATGTAATTTCACATTTAAACCAGTTATAAACAACTGTCAATCTTTTGATAGTTATTATCTCTTAAAAACAGGCTATTTGTTTTGACGACGGGAATTAATTTTTAAATTAGATAATGTAACTGATATGTTTTGAATTTGATAAAATAGACATAATTTTTGAATTCATAATATCAAATATAGCTTAGGGCTAATTTTTGAAATTTTTCTGGAAACTTTCATTTTTTGATGAATAGTGAAACCACTAAGTGGTAGTTAAAAAAACTAAATTTTTTATAAAACTTAATTTTACCGCTTCTGTGAGTCGAATTTAGAAAATCCGAGAGACACGGTTAATATCAAGGACTAAAATGTGGTTCAATGATATCAAATTAATATTTGGTGAACGGTAACTTTTTACTTTTATTTACCACGGTTAAATGTAAATAGGGTAATTAAGGGTAAAAGTTTTATTATTATTACCCTAACACATGTCCTAATTCTATTGGATAAGTGTAATTTGACCAAAAACAACATTAGGAATAATATATGACCATTTAGGCCCACTTGGATTAGATTAGGACATTTATTATCAATTTATTTAAAGAAGGGTTAAAATAGTTAAAATCAATGTTTAATAACTAAATAATTTTTAATATAGGGTTATACATAAGATAAATTAGACTATTAATATTCATTAGAAAGATAAAAATATTTCCAACATAATGGTATTTTATTTGTAATTTTTAGACTTAAAATATTTTAATTTATTTATGATACAATGATGATGTTGTAATTATTATATTAATGAAATATTGACATAATTGATGTTATAAATACCCAAATAAATGTAATTTGAGACTTTTTATGAATTCCTTTATCTTATATGAGTTGTTTTATGATGTCACAATGTTTAAGATTCCCATTTTTATTACATGGGTTATGCTATGATGTATGGTTTATGATTTTGTGGCACACATAAGAATGGTATCATTATGAGATGGGTGGGACCTATATCTCCCTCCAATGCATTGGGTAAAGATTTTATATCTCATGAGATAGACATAGATGGAACGGCAGGTTAAACCGGTTCAGGGAAACAGGACTTAAACGAGGAATGAACTCGGTTGAGAAATGGACTTTGTCCACTAAGATAGTCTTTGCAATGAGTCTTGACTAATAAGAAATGATTCTCTATGATTATGTGTGCATGGCACAAAGTTTCATGTTTTAAGTTATGATTATTGGGATTACATAGTGGTTGTTTCTTGTTTTGTTCTTGGACTTTGTGTATATTCATGTTAAAAGGAGATACCTTCCCATTATAGGGATACATCTTTCTGGTTCTAATCATCATCCCATGGCCTATTGAAGGTGGGATTGGGCTGGTCATGGCCCGGGCCCCGAGAGACAGGTCGTGACATTTTCAATAATCATATTTATGATACAAATAATGTGGATATTTAAGAAAATTTTATCATTAAGTAACCATAAGGAAGTGAATATTTAAAGAGAAATTTAATGAATAATGTGGATATTTAAGAAAATTTTATCATAATACATCTATAAAAACAATAATAATGTTTTTATTACATCCTATCCCTAGTGGATTAAAACTAAAACAAAGGGTTAATATTTTAGAGGAAACGAAATACAATAAAATATCATAAAAAAATTCTTGAGGAAAACAAATTTTTTACTATGAGAATCAATTTTTAAAATTAAAAATATCTAGAATATTACAAAAAATATTTTATTTGAAAACAAACATGTAAACAATTAATGGAATCATCAAATTAATGAGTGTTTGTAATAGTGGAAAAATCTCCTATATTCCGAGTACATTGAAACAAAGATTCCATTTACATTTTTTTATCAAATTTATAAAATTAAATTATTCAGAAAAAGGAAAGAAGATCACTTATAAATAATGTTTTCAATATTAAAACATGATTAAAATGAATTTAAAAAGTCATTGGACATGATTAAAAATATTCTTGAAAATATCTTTAGAAAAAATGAAAATGGAAGAGGAAACAACTTCAACCAATAATAGATATAATGTTTTCTATCCTAATACAGATTTTATTAATGATTTTAAGTACCAATGGGGGGAAATGGTATTATTATTTAAAAATCATTAGTAACTATAGGAAGATAAAATGAATGTTTTTTATTATAAAATTATCATGGAATTTCTTTCAATTGATATTCAAGCATAAACAATCTTGATTAAATTGAGATCAAAGCATAAACCCTTAGTGCTTAGGTAACATATGAATCATAACTCCATGAAAGAAATAACTTAAAATGAGGCATAAATTACCATGAATATAATTATATTCATGATATATCATATTAAAGTGCACAAATATAAACCTCATAAATTAAAATCGGTTCAAAATACAAAAAATATCTCATTATAGTGAAAATTTAAATGGGGTATCGCACTTATATAAAGCCACTGAAATGATAATAATCATTAAATTTAACATGTGTATCAAAGTTAAATCCACCTAAAACAAGTGCAAATACAAACTAAAATAATCAAAATTCATTAAATACTTAATCTTAGAATATCAAATACAATGAATATGTAAGATAACCTAATGAAAAAAGTTTAATTTTTATGAACTTTCTCCTTGGTAACATTCATGTAAAATCATATTGGGAGAAGTAATATAAATTAAATCATAAAATATCATGATTTTTGAAGGATTAAAGATATAACATTTAAAAAGGAATCATAGTTACCTTATATAAGTAATTGTTTCATAACCTAAAAACATACCACAATGAAGGGTGATTGGGACAGAATACCATACCTCATGTTTCTTATAAGTGAAATGTACATTAACCTCTGGTACAATGGTTATAAAAAGGATAATTACTAATAACATAACCATATTAATATTTATAATATCATATTTTACCTTCTTATGACACCTTATCACCAGTTCATTAATAATATTTCATTATTACCATTGTTTTTTGGGTGTTAACTACTTTTTTTTCTCATAAATGTTTTGTCACGAAAGTTCAGTTCTTGTTAATGTGATATAGTTACATATTACAAAGAATTATATTGAAGTTATAAATATTATATGCATTCATTATATGTATTTTATAAACATTATTAAAATTTTAATATAGATAACGAATCTCATCACTTTGCAAAGATGATAGGTCATACCTATGCACGTGATATGTTGTCACTTCATTAATGGGTGAAATGGTAAGGAAATGGATTATATATTAATTTTATATAATCAATATCATTTAATAAGTATAATTTAAATTAATTATTTCTATAATTTTAATTATCCATGTGATTCAATGATGGAAACCAAATTGCATCGGTTCGTGATGCTGTAATCCATCATATACATGAGTGATGGATTTTTCCCCATTGGATGGAGGAGGAGATGGATTAATAATTTTTCATAAACATAATCAAATGTAATTATGTTTTATGTAATTGGGTTGTTCTAATTTAATTATTAATACATAATTTAAGTTAGTAAAAAAGAAGTAAAATGTTATTGGAGAAGAAAATGAACATATATTAGAAAAACACCCTTTAGATATAATATTTGGGACCCAATGGTTGGTATTTTAGGTAGAATAAAATCTATGGAATGTGGAAAAGGATTTTTTGGGATATTTTCATAGTCTTTTGGGATAAATTTTGACGTCCTAGCCTAAATCATTGGGTAAGAATAATCGAATCGGCTGACCACATGGCCCCAAGCGCGCCACCCCATATGCCAGAGACTTCCAACCATCAGTGATCTTATAAGGTGGTAGGGTGGGGAGACTATACCATCATAAAAATATTGTATCACAATGGTAAATTAATTATAATAAATAATGAAATAAATATATGAAATAAAATTGAATAAGTAAGTGGAACATGTATAAAGATCTAAACCATGTACAAAATTAATGTCATGTCTCTACAAAAAGAATTTAACATACATGGAAGTGGGTAGATAAAAATGATTCAAAATGTCAAACCAACATCCAATAATCCTAATAATTTTCTCTATCATCTTCTACCATGTTCCCATCGTAATATATAAATTCATGCATCCATAATTGGAGGCTTCCCCTTTTCCACAACTGCAATCGTATAATTTGTCTGAGTACAATCAGTGGCCCGAATAGGGTGTGAGATCAACTTAGTAGTCCACTACCAACAACATTTATACCAATATAGGCTATGAATATAAATTATAACAATGTGCAGGTATATCAAAGTAAAATATTAAATAAATAAATCCCATGCTGAGCTCAAGTTCCCCTTGGTACACATGGCTGATGGTACCTACTTCTACATCTGCTAGAAGTGTCTGATAACATGTTTTGTAAATTGATTAGTCAATAGAATTGAAATATAGTACTAGTGACCATGGAGTGGTAATGATCATAATATTTTATGATGATCTAGGAGTAACCAAGGCATCTATAACAATAGAACGTTATTCTAGATCATGATACGCATCTGTTAATCATATAAATAAGGAGATAATTGTAACCCAAGGGGTACTCTCAAATAATTACATTAGAAATATTTATATCCAAGTATATGGATAAAGACCAAGGTAAATCTCAAACTAAGAATTACTAGAGCCCAGTGAGAATAATCTAATGATTTATATGTCTTGACCCATCATGATGAATCCAAGGATCTTATCCAAAGAATAATAATTTCTTAGAGTATGATATGGTATCATACGGAGCCACCCCATCATCCACGGATAGATAGGTACTATGTTCCACGGTGGGTACCTCCCTTGGAAATAAGTTCATTGAATTAAAATTTAATCCTCTTATTTTTTAAGTAATTCCTTCGATAATCATAGGCGAGATCAATTATGACCACTCATATAAATATAAAATTTCCATATGAAATAGAAAGATTATACATTCATATATATATAATCGTAAATCATCATATTCCATGTAATAAACATGCCAACTAGAATTTATATTGGTTCATTCCAAAACCTATTCATTTTAATGAAAACGATTATAGAGTTACAAGAAACCATATCATTTCAATTATAAATTATTGGGAAGAAGTGATTTAAACTTTCTAGTTAATGATTTAAGATTCATTTACTTAAATAAATCACTTATAATAGAAAATACTTGGACAACCACACCCAATTGTGTTCCCTAGAGTCAAGGAAACGGTCATTATATGGGAAAACATGGAAGGAACCCAAATTGAGCAGTTTTCATTAAGGTATAAGTATCCAACAATTTAAATTGATCTCTTTCAGATTTATATTACAATTTAAATTATTTAATTAAAATAATATGAATTTGTGTCGAAACACATGGTTGAATTTTCATTTTTTACAGTGAAAAAAATCATAAATGGTCATACTTATAGGGAAAATTAATATACCACCTAACTTATGATTTTAATATATTCCACATCCATCATTGCCCCTTTGATTTGTATGAATATATATATAATAGAATAATGGAAAAATTCCCTGAAGATAATGGTTATAAAATGGAATTGAAAAATAATTGAATTTGGAGAGATAAATCGAGAAAGTAAGTGTATTAAAGCACTTACCGATGGTGATCCTATTCAATGAATGATGCTAAATTGTGTGGTTATATGGAGAAGGGATATCAAATACTATCCTAGGAAAAAGGATAGACCATCACATGGGAGGAGTTGTCTTGTGTGGATGAGGAAAGAGAAAGTGGTTGGTGAGTTATAATGAAATAGGAAGAAAATTATAAATTCACCCTTTAAAAAGGGGTTTCAAGGTTTTTGATGAAAAATTAGGAAAACAATTCCCCAACCATGTGACAAGAAATATTCCAAGACATCCTCTAAGGGATAGGAATGAGGTTAGACTACCCGTTAGAAACACCTTTGCAATGATATCTATAGAATTCACATGGCCAAGAGGTTAAGTCTGCATGGTTAATTAGAATTGTGTGGACCCTAATATTCACTGGAAAATCCCTCATGGTTATACAAAATTGTAAAGATTGGGATTCAAGGTTTATTATAAATATGAGGACCACTTATTTCCTCCACAATATGGGTTCGAGATCTAAATAGGCTTTATACACCCTCATAACTTTCATGACCTCTTTAGGAATTACAAGAAGGGTAAAACTAAATAATTACACTGAACATTAAAGGTTCTATACTTAATTGAAAATCTAGTAACATACAATCTTCAACTATTAAAGAAATTTTTCCCCATGTTGACCTACCATGGGTGCTACGTCTTTTTTGAGAATGACTTGGGCCACTAAGCATGCATGTTAGACTCTCTCAATGAAGTTTCATCTTTTGAACAGTTGTGCTTCCATAGCACCCGTACTAAAGAGACAATTGTATCCCAAAGAAACTTAATTCTTCAAGAGATAATAAGAATATGATACTCTTCAATAGAACCATTTTCCTCTTTCTCAATATCACCAGAATCAAACTTTTGAGAAGGTTCCCCACGATATCCGAGAATCTATGATATATGGAAGACATCATGCATGGATCAGTACCTCTAAGGATGATGTATCTGATAGGATAGAATCTTGAATCTCTCCAATATATATAAAAATCAGATTAATGTACGAGTTGACTTTACTTCCCTCTGTATCTATGTATGTCCTATTCTAGGGGATACATGTCCGAAAACCTGATTCCCCACCTTGAACTCTAGAGCATATCTACAATGATTAACATAATATTTCTATCTATATCGAGTGGTAATAATTAATGATATTTTGAAGTTAATACAATGTATATTAGATGAACTGAGGTTTTAGTATCATGTCCTCTCCAAACTCTAGCCATCATGTAGATGATTAACACAACCTACCGTATAAGGCCTCATGTAGAGACATCTGTATGGTCTATTGATAACAATTATTTTAAGAGAACACAACAAGAGGAGTATATTTCTACCAAGAACCTTCAAAAACAAGGACACATTCTTGAACCATGACCTATTTCACATGTATTGTCCATTATCATAGGTCTTCGGTGTATAGGTGGTAAGTTTTACTTAGAAGTACCACTGTACCTATTGCCTTCTAGAACCTCTTCCAGAACCTCAATGAGCAATAAGCATCCAAATCAGAAATGATTGTCTGGTGGACCCCATGTAGGTGTATAATCTCATATACATATAGACCCCCCAACTCATCCAAAGAGAAGGTATCACAAATAGAATATTTGTGGGATACCTCAGTTATCCTATCCATGATTACCCAAATGGCATTTCTACCTCATGGTGACATTGGTAAACCGATCAAAAAAACCATCATGACATAATTCCTTTTATATTTCGGGAAAAGTAAGGGTTGTGACAATATAGTGAACCACTTGTGCTCAAACTTCACCTTAATATAGGTGGAACACCTAGTCATAAACCCTGAATCTGGAATTTCAACCGAGACCACCAGTACCAGCGCTGCATGTCACGATACATCTTATAAATTCGTCTGTGCACCGCCCATTGCAAATCATGGGATTACAACATTTATTGAACTTGAATTTATGGAGGAACCTATATATCCCAATGTATCAGAAGTATTTTTTCTATATCGAACAAATTTTTTTGTTATGTGTCTTTACTGGAAATACACTCCCTTTGTACTAAGCCTTTATACTCGTAGAACTACCTTATCTTCACACTATCGAGAAGAGATGAGGCTCCTTCCTAAGTCATGGGAAAAGAATTCTAAACTCTTATAATATTGAAATTTCTTCTCAAAAAGAGATCCATCAACATTTATTCATCAGTAGCTTCCTAAATAGCCTGTATCCAAGTCTTCCATCTCAAAGCTTCAGCAACTTCATGTCCCTTTTCATTAATATAAGTGTTCTTGAATTTGAATGAATAAAGTTATTTGACCCATATCTATTGAATAATGTTAAATTCACTATGTGTGATGGTATACATGTGGATTTTTTGTTTTTTATACACCATAAAGCACTCTCTTACAATATACTATCTCGATAAACATAAGGCTTAGACAACCTTTTCTCACTCGAGATCTGTCATTGGGTAAATATTCTCATGGGAACTCAAATACCATGACTTGTACGCAATAACATGATCCTCTCACATCTGAACTACATCCTTCCTAATTCTTAAGGAATCATAAAACATTGATTAACCTCTTCGTGGAAAAATCTGGATTAGGATCAAGTTTTAGGTATGTATTGTTCATTTAATCAGTTTCTTTATGGATTTTTCCTTCCTTTATGTTTTGAAAATTGAAAACACATTTTATATATGAAAATTAACTTTCTCAAAGTAACATTATCTTAAGGAAAGTTTTCTTTGTATAAAAATGTATTTGTCTTTACCCCTGGTTTTCAATGTTTTATTCTGTGTTTTATTAAACCAATTATTACCATCTCTATTTTATGTATGAAATCAGATGCTTCTATAACCCAGAACCTTACTATTTATTAGAATCTGATTTCTCCATAATTGTGACTCTAATTTCATAAAAAATCACAAATTGATTTCTTTTGAAATGAGACTCTGATTTCATATAAAATCTAACATTGATTTCTGTTGAAATCAGACTTCGATTTATCTGAAAATCAGACTCTGACTTTATCTAACATCAGACACTGATTACTTCTGAAATCAGAGTATGATTTCTTCTGAAATGAGACTCATATTTCTTATGAAGTCATAATCTGATTTCATCTTAAATAAAAATACCATTTTTATGGAAATTAGACATTTATTTCTTCTAAAATAAGACTCCAATTTATTTGGAAATCAGATTCTGAATTCGACATAACTCAGACTCTGATCATCACATTCTTAAGAATCCGATTAAATTATTTTCTTATAGTTACCTCATTTTCATAAAGTAACATTTCATTTTATCAGATCCTAAATTTTTTTTCTTAATCATGTTAATGTTTCTTAATCATTTTAATTCTTCATAATCATTATAATTTTTCCCACAGTTTCAATCTTGAAATGATACTGTACAATCTGTTTTTAACAAACTGTTGGATAAGTGACACCTGTCCAGGTGCTTCATAAATTTATGGAAAAATATGAATGTTAGATGAGTGAGTCAACCATTGGTATTTTCACCAGTAAATATCTATCAATTTGAAAAACTCAGAGAAAGTATTTTCAATGAGTGTTGTCTCTTTCTAAAATAAATTGGCACTTTGTGAGAACTCTACTCAGACATGCCATGTGTTAATGATGTGAACAAATTGTTCAAGATGTGGATATCTTGTTCAGCTTTATTAGTGTGATTCCGATTGTTTATAATCAGTCGATGGCTTCAAGATATAGAAAAATGCTTGGCCAATTGCCTTTGATTTTTATGGATTGTGGGGATAGTAATATATACTACATTCTTCATATCGAGGTCATACCCTAGTGTGGGTAAAACAGACTTTTTTGAAAGTATAAATCAAGATTTCTTTATCTGAAGTGGGTGGAAAGCCTTCTCTTTTGGTTAGAATATTTCGTAAACTTGACTTTTTTTGTTTCAATATTTATTTCCATTGCATTTCTTTAAATAAATTATAACTTTTATATAATTTCTTATACTTTTATTGTCTGATATTAAAAACATTATATACATTTTATGTTAGAATCTATCCCTAAGTAAACTAGTCTTATGTTTCCTTATAGGATCCATTATTCAAATCCAAATAAAGTATGTTTAGTTAGTGTAGAACAACATAGGGCTTGTGAATACATCTTTTTTGACATTGGTAAACATATATTTTTATACAGATAAAAATGAATGTTTTTAAACCTAACATTCAGCCCTATTGTAATTGATAAATATACATCTACATTTCGATCATACAATTAGAATCAAAAAAGGTTTCTGAAATACTTACATTTTCATATATGTTTTCATGATCAATTTTTTTTATATAGATTTTTTTATAAACTCATTGTTCATAAACTTTTAAGAAAAACTTATTTTTTGGAAAAGATCTTTTTTATTTTCTTATTGAATAGAATGAAGGAACATTGGTTCTATAGACAATATAACTCCTACCAGACAACCAATTTTTTATGGAAAAGACTATGAATATAGGTTATATGGGATGATGAATTTCATTATTATTACCAATGTTGATAATTTTGTTATGCATACAGTAGACTACAAGATTCTTGAAAACGAAATCGGGCAATTCACCAATCTAGAAAAGTAAGAGTGTCATTTTAATTTTTTAGTACACAATAATTTATTATGTTCTGTACCCAAGAATATATATAGTCAAATTTCATCATATGAAGATTCTAATAGTATACAGAATAAATAATATGTTAAACATTTGGGCACATTCAATGTTATTGAAAAAAGAAGAGCTATGCTTAGAGCTAAATATCATGGATTTATGTTTACTTATGGAGAACCTATTTGCATGGTTCAAGTATGGTTTATGACTATCATCAATGAACTTCAGTCTATGGGTGAAAATTGACTTGATGATGTGATTATTGTGGATATGATAATAAATATCATTCCCAATGAGTGTGAATCCAAAAGCACAGTGATTGATGAGAATAGGAAAGTTTCAAGCATCACTCATGAAAAGTTATTTTGGGATAGTCCTACAGCATAAAAATAGAATGAGGAGAGATGAATAGATCAGTAAAGAAAATAATCGTAATGGCAGTGTTTCCTTCACTACTACCTCAAATTATATGAAATACAAGACTCCTGAAAGAGTTACTAGATCAAAAGCTAGCAAATCTAATTTTATATCTGAATCAAGTGAGAGTGATCATCTTGATAATGAACATACCAATCTTGATAGATGAATGATAAAATTGTGGGAAATATATATTTATAATATAGATACAAGAAGAAAGACAAAAAGGATAATAAATATTCAAGGGTAACTTGTTTTAAATGTAAGACGGAAGGCCATTTCAGACCAGACAGTCCTATGCTAAAATGGAAAGAAACAAAGGATAGGAATACATAAAAAACCAAGATTAAGTACTACAAATATATGTTTAAGAAAGTAATAAAATCTAATGACACCCATAGTGCAAGTGGTGGTCATTATTTGGATGAATATTCAGATATTGAATCTTCTGGATAACAGAAAAATTGACTTATAGCCATAATTAATACTGAAAGTCGATATTTCCTGGCTAAGGAACACAATACTGAATCTTTAAATAATATTTCTTTAAGAGATAATTACCATGATCAAGAGATTTATGAGTCTTCAGATGAATAATCGTCCACATTAGAAGATAATTCATTATCTTTTTGGGAATAAGAATCTAGTTTTCCATGTTACATGAGGTTAAAATAGTGCGATGAATAAAAAATTGATAGAGAAAATTATGGAATATCTATTTTAACAAAATAAGTGTTAGATATATCAAAATATCTTGATCAGAAAACCCATGATTTTGAAAATGTTTCCAAAAACCATAAAGAAGTCAATTCTGAAAAGGAAAAACAATCTAAGGATATTAAAATTGTTATTTCTAGGAAATATGTTTCATAAAATAACTCATGTTTTAAGACTAATGACAACGATGATAAAAATTTATTCATCAGACTAAACTTTTAAATATTTCCCTTTAAAAAACATTTTCAAACTTTACTCATGGAAATGAATGTTTTTAAAAAAAATATTCATTAATTTATCCTCTTAGAAATTGTTCTGGATTTGGTTATTCAAATTCAAAACCAATTTTTAGTCACTATTATTTTTTCCCCAAAGTGCTCCTTTTTGTACTAAGTGTCAATGTGGTGTACATTGGGAGAAAATTATTCTTTAAATAAAACCCAATTATTATGTTTTAATATGGCATATTTTTCTAAGAAAATGTAAGAACCTAATATTATTCTTTCTAACATTTACATGTCCATGAAATTTTAGATTCCAAAAGTCTATCCTTTTTATTTTTAAGAAAACAAAGTATGTTCAAACAAAAATACTTGATACATGGATAGCGGATCTTCCTAGCACATGACTGGTGAAAAAACAGTATTTCAAAAGATATTCAAGATGAAAGGGTGAAAATTATATTTTGGAGACAATTATCAAGGAAAAATTGTTGGTATATGTAATGTTGATCTTCATGGAAAAGCATAAATTTCAAATGTTTTATTTTTTAATGGTCTTAAGAATAACCTTATAATTACAATACAATTATGTGATGAAGGATAGCTTGTGAATTTTAGGAATGATAAATTCTTAGTACACAATTTCAAGGAATATTTTATTCTCTCTTCCCATAGGCATGAGAATGTTTATACACTAAATGAAGAAGTCCTCGGGAGTCAAGATTAACCTTGACTTAGTGAAATGGAAGATCAATCTTGGTTATGGAATAGAAGACTAGGACCCTATAAACATAGAGACTTATGGGAACTATCAATTAAAATACTTGGTATGGACATACCTGATCTTAGATTTGACTCTTCAATAGTTTTTTATCCCTGTAAATACAGAAAGAAACGTAATTCAAGCTTTAAATCAATTATTGAAGTCTACAACTTTTAACATTTTGCTTCCTAGCATGAGGATTTATTTTTTTAAACCCATGTAATTTATCATTTAAGACTAAAATAATATAATACATATTATATATTTTGAACACACTAATTATCAATTTTGAATCTAGATTATCAAAAAAAATCAATGTCTGTGGAAAATTATTTTTAACAAAAGTTCATCTAACGCGCAAAAACACATTTTAATCGTAACCATACAAAATTAATTTCTACTTTTTACTATTAATATTGATTAATAATTAATTTGATCATATTATCTAATATATATTAAGAGGATTAAAAATATTTAAACAATTTTATAAATTTCAATTGAAATAATTTTATAAATATAATTTGAAATTGAACCTTTACAATGTGTCAGGGAATTGTTTGTGAGGAAATGTACTTCTCAAGCATAAGATAATATCATGTTAACTACATGAGAGGTAATGATAATTATATATAGTTAAATTCATATATATAGATATATAATATAAATTTAATTAAATTATTCCTCATTATGTATTATTTTATTCAATTAAAATAGAGAATCATTATAAACTAAAAAAATTTCAAAAAATTATGTTTTTATACTGGAAATTGTCATATACCAAAATATGGTATAAACATAAAAAAATTAATTAATTAGAAGAAATTCAGATAAATAATTGTTATTTTACTTTGAAATAAAATTTAAATTAAAAAATTTATTAAAAACAGAATAGGGTATAACATTGATTCATTTTTTAACTATTTACTAATAAAAATATCCAAGATGACCACAAATATTAACCCCATGCTAATTTTCAAATTATTATTAGAGAAATGATTTTCATTCTGTACAATAAAATTTCTATAATTAGAATACTTGTATTATATTATTTTCTCACAATATGTAAAAAAATAATTTAATAAAAATATATTTTCAAAGAATGAAAAGAATTCACTAAAAATGATTCCTTATTTAAAATTATATCTTATTCCTCTGAAATATATAAAAATAATTCTAATAATTTTTTTTCATTCTCATACTTCAAATTTTAACGGTTATGTCAAAACGGTCACATTTAAATTGTATATTGTGGTTCTTTTTGGCCCAGTGTTGTTTCTTTATGCACATTCAAACCTATTGTTATTATATTAAAATCTAATGGGGTTACAACATATCTTTTAGAAATATAAAGTCTAATTACATTTTTGATACTCAATCATGCACTTAATTTTCAGGCATAAAACAACAACTTGATGATGTGGGTGTCGAATCAATTCATACTATTTCAATAATGTATGTCAATTAAAGTGTGATCAGTCTTAGAAAAAATAATATTAATAATTATAGGACAATGAAAATCAAGATAAAATTCCAAAATTGTGGATAATGGAATTGTGATTTTTTAGTATGTGATACCTCATGATCAAGTATATGATATCTTGAAAAATTCCATACCAAAATATTTGTTTGAGAAGTTTCGGTTAGCTCTTCATGTTCACTTGTATCCATCCACTCAATATACTTTGGGATAGAACCACCACTCCCCACAGTTTCATAAATGAGAATGGTATGGATTCATGACATTAATTATTGGATTTATAGCCACATCATATGATTTTTTTTTATTTTATATTATTATGTTCATAGTCAAAGGGGGAGAAATATATCTGTGTTCTTGAAAGGAAGATAATTTATGAACAATAGTGGAGACTAAGTCAATGAGAAATCATGATTAGGGTCGTTTTTGTTGGAAGGATTCAAAAGTAAAGAAGTTTTGAAGGGGGTCTTAAATATATTTTCACTTGATATTTTTTTCCCACATTGAATAGGCTCACAATGCCGTAGAATTCGTATTTACTATCCCATCAAAACAAATTTTTAATGTGGTGTTTTTAAATGTGGATGAATCATCTCTTGGTGTGTTTAGAGTATTCTCAACAAACCCAAAGGGGGTTTTTTTTGGAAAAAAATATCTCAAGTGTATTTTTGGGTTGTACTTGTGGAAAAGTTGGATAAATGGTTGTTTAAAGGATGAAAAATGAAGGTGGTTACCATATTTAGTGAACATGGATTCAACATGGCTAGGAAAATACTATTTTCAAACACTACTACAAAATTGGAATTTAACAGCATTGGTAAATATCAGTGCTATAAAAATCATTGATAAATGGAATCCTTATCAGTGCTAAAGAAAACACTGATATATTTTTCTATTTATCAATGGATTTTTTAATTTGGATAAAATGAACCTTTTTCAACACTATTTTTAGCACTAACAAGTGGAATACTTAATCAACACATTTTTTTGTTAGAAATGATAATGTGTACCCATTATCAGCACTTTATGTTTAGCACTCATAAAGATACATTTTATCAGTACATTTTTCGCATTGATAAGGTTCTGAATAAATAAAATTATATAATTAAATAAATAAAAAATGAGCTTATTAAAAATAATATTACAAATTTTAGTAATTAAATAAATATTGATAAAAATTAATATTTTAATGATACATTATTATATATTAAACATTTTATTAAATAGATAATTATGATAATTAATTTTAATAAATTTTTATAGATTAATTATGAATACAGATATATATATATATAGTAGTGTATATAAATATGATTTATAAATTACTATATATTTAAGTGCTTTACGTGAAATAGTCATATATTTAGTGAATAAGTTTTTATAATAAAAATTAATATGAACTAAAAATACTAACTATTACATAGTGTAATGGAAATATATTAAAATGTGTCATTTTATTTCTAAATTTAACATAGAAAAAATGTGTGTTATATTGATTTCACAAATACATAATTAATACATTTTTATATACAATGTACCCACACTAAACATATCCATTTTTTAAATATTTTTAAATTGTTATTATTTTCAATTTATTGAATTTCATGGATTTTTAATATATATTCATATTCATGAAGATAAAATTTTGTATAAATATTATTTTTGAAAAATGATACTATAATTAATTTTAATGAATTAAAAAATTATAATAAATATATTTAGAAATGAAGATATTTACTGTATTTATATTTATATTTATTTATAAATCATATATATATTCACTTTTTTATAATTATTATTTTAAAATTTTTAAGAGGGCTTAAGAAATAAGCACTGAAAGTGGTTCATTTTCAGAACTTTTTCTACACAAATAAAATTATTCTTTATCACTACTAAAAAATTGATGAATAAAGTGTTCCAATCTACTTATTAGTCCTGATAAGTAAGCATCCCGATAAATTTATTAGCCCTAATAAAGATCTACTTTTATCAGTGCTTGCAAATAAGTACAGATAAAATTTTCCTGATATATTTGAGAAACCCTACCCATTGGTGAACCCATCATGATATTAGAAGATTTTCATAAGAGCAACCCACTACTGGTTCTACTCCTTGGTTAATCGAAGCCTAAATCACACCACTATACTACCTCCAGTTTCTGAAACATCATTAGATATATTTTTCTATTGCGGCTAGGGTTTCTGTAATGTATTTTTATTAACTTAGAATGGTAGGCCTGGATATTTTCTTTACTTTGTTTCATTTTTTTGTGATTTATAACTCAAATATGTCATTAATTATTTGTGTTTAGGTCCTTGTATAAAATTTTACTTTTAGATTATGAGAATAATTATTTTTTTCTGATCTGTTGTTTGATTGAGTAATAATTTGATTATCCTATTTTAGTATTTTTAAATTGTTGTATTGAATCAATTTTTATAAATTTTAATATCCGTAACCCTGCTTGCTCTATAAGTTTAATTACTAGTTTTTAATTTATATTGATCATTGGTTGATAATAAATCAAATATTTCCTTATCTATTTATATATAGTGATCTTGGTTATTTATCCATATTCAATAATTTATCCTCTTATTAATACTTTTGGAATAATAATTATTGTTTCATTTTGATTTAATATTTTCCATGTTCATTCCATGGAGGTTTTTGGTATGGTTCCCATAATAGAATATATAACATTCTTATTTTAGTTATTTTTTAAAAAGAAAATATATTTTATTAAGAATGGATTAAATTTTCATGTATGCTTTATAGAACCATAAATGAAAATCATTTCATTATAAATATCAAATAAAAACATAATTATTAATTCATAAAAATACATGAAATAATTTTATATCATCCCTCATGTTGGTGGTAAAATTGACCAAAAAAATAAAATGTAATAATCATTGGATGAGAATTAATATGATGTAAATTTTATTGTAATATATTTATTACAGAAGTATAGTTGTTTTATTTGGATTTTATTGAAGTGGTAAATTAGAGTTAGAAATTGGTATTTGAGGAAGCTAAATGGAAAAATAAATATAATAAATTTTCAATTACTTAAATAAAATCATATATTCTATTGAAATATTTTTTTGTATTGAATAATTTTGGACATCCAATTGAGACTAGGACCAATAAAAAGCGTAATTGAAGAAGATTATAAATATTAATTATAGATTATATTGAGGGATCATAAATTTAGTTAGTTTTTTGAAAGAATAGTGGTGGGGTTCCTATGTACCTTCAAGTCCAATTAGAAGCGATGATTCTGACTACTTATTAAATAAAGAAAAAAAGTACAGAAGAGAAGGGTGGGGTCAAACAAAGGGGCTTTACCTCATTTGTATTAACAGAAACTTAAAAATCATAATAATACATATCATTCATAGAAGCATAGTCCTCAGCAGTTTCCCATTTAGAGTGGGACTTACCAGGATTGAGAATCATAAGAATATCAGAATTAAACATGCCCGACAACATAGAATATAGAGTACACACAGTGTGAGGTGTATTCGAGTAGACCTTCCTCGGCCTTCACCTAGAGGGAGTAGGAGTGTATTAAACCTCCCATTTTACAGAAATGAGTGCATCTTTGAAAAAATATTTTCTCTCTATAAAAGGATCTCATGTTTTCACTGGCCCCTCGAATATATGCATGAATGATATTATTGGTGCATGTTTTCAATGTGATTAGAATGTTGAGATGAAATTTAACACTAAGGGGTCCTCAACAGGTTTATTTTCCTCAGTAGATCTAGAATCCCTTGAGAAATAGGTTTTTTTCTAAAATACCCATTCTTTAATGTGTGATAATTAAAAATATACAACTCATGTGGACCCAATGTAAAGAAATAAAAAATATATTTTGTGAATGACCTATAAATATTAAGGGTGGGTATGCATTATGGAAAATTAAATGAAGATGAGTTATCTATAAATTTTTACTTTGAATGAACTAACTGAATAACACCACCCATAGTGGTGTAACTCTTTTCTTAAATCCAACTGCCCATTTTCTTGAATATATTGAAATTATTTGAATCAATAAAATGTTTAGTTATCCATATTATAGTTGTATATAACATTATCCTTTGATAATGAATATATTATGTGTATTTATTTATTTATTTAACCAAATTAACATTTTATGATCCCAATTGGATGGATATTAATTGTAAATGGATGTACACTAATCGTTTGACAAATGAGTATGATGGTAGAGTTATTGAGTTTATCATGTATGAAACAGATCATGTAGACGACCCTTCTAAAATCCTTTAACCATGTTTATAATGTTTTTATTTGAGAAAATTAGTCCAAAGCAGATCGATGGACATTTGATTTTTCACGGAATAGATGAAATCTATAACTGTTGGACAAAACATGGGGAAAACTGAATGTAGACACTGATTGGGTTTATATTTTGGTTTATGAATAATTTTACATAAATAACATTGTAAATGATAATGGAGGTCAAAAGCAAGAAATTATAATGAAAATAGAAGATGACCTTCATGATTGTAAAAAGTTGTTTGAGGAGTTAAATAGTTGTTCCAAGAATACATTGTATTCTAGTTATACTAAATACACAACATTATCATCTTCATTGAAGTTATATAATTTTAAAGATCGTAGCGGATAGAGTTACACCATCTTTATAGAAATAATTTGTATCCTAAATGATATGATACCACAAGAAAAGGATCTACCATGTTGAACATATGACAATAAATGAATGTTATGTTTAATGGGAATGGACAGTACAAAATACACTTATTTCTAAATAATTTCATATTGTTTCACAAGGACCATGAATCACTAGTTAATTTCCCTAAGTGTGGCATGGATGGATACTAGAAAAATTAATCATGTCCTTCAATTTATGTATAGTTCATTCCTGAAAATCCATGGTTTAGAAGACTATATGGATTTCAGGAAACCATGAGATAATTAACATGGCATGAAGATAAAATAATTAAAGATTGGAACATATATCATCTAGAAAATTATCCTCAATGAATGAAATTTTCTTATAAGCTTCTGGAATTTGGAAATTAGTAGAGAAACATGCTTCATGCATTATCTATAGATGGAATAAAAAAATTTTGTTTACAGTGCAGTACTCGTAGTACATGTCCCAGTATATTGGAAAATTATAATATTCCACCATTTTTATTCATGAAGTACAAAGACATTATGTTGTCTATTCTTAAATCTAGAACGAAGAAACCCGATAATTATATAAATTCCTATTTGTCTCTATTAATCGAAGATCTGAAATTTTTGTGGGGTCTAGGTGTAACAATTTATAATGTTCTTAGAATTTAATAATTTACATTGAGGTCCACTTTGTATGGAATGATAAATAACTTCCATGATTATAAAAATTTAGCAGGCTGTAACATTAAAGGAATGTTTGGGTGTCCCATTTTTTAAAAGTTCACATACATAGTTCTATTGAAATAGTTCTCAAAGACTTTGTTTTTAGGAAATCGAAAAATTTTACCTCAATGAGATAATTTAATATCATGGATGACAACATACAATGGGAATATCGAACAAGGTTCAACACTATCTCATGTAATGGGCGATCAAATATATAATAAAGCAAAAAATTTTGAAACTATTCTTAGCAAACCATTTTTTTAAAAACATACAAAATTAGCATGGTATAATAGATCAATTTTCATTAAATTACTATTTTGGAATTGTTTGTATGTCAGACATTTTCTTGATGACATGTATGTTGAAAAAAATGTATTTTATACTTTTATTACACATTACAAAATTTTACTCGAAAAAAATAAGGAATCAAGGTTGGGTTGGACTTGATTGAAATGTTGATAAGGGAATAGTTAGAACCATTGAAGGGTAACAGGTGGAATTTTCTTTCTCTATCAGCTTACACTCTATCCAGAGAGGAAAAATTCCAATTTTTCCTTTTCCTTACTATTGTAAATTTCCCACATGGGTATTCATCAAATATCAAGAATATCGTTTTAATGAATAATTTGATGTTATGAGGACTAAAATCACAGGAGTTTCATGTTTTGATTCATGTTTTAGTGCATATTTCCTCTTTATTCATTCTTCCTCAAAATGTACTATATACATTAATCAAACCCTTATTCTATTTCATATACATTTTTAGTAAATTTTTAGACATCATAAAGTTTCCATTCGTGAATAATAAGATTGAATTCATATTATGTGAATTATAGATTCCCTTACCACAATAATTCATTGATATAATGGTCCACCAGATGGTTTACTTAGATAGAGAGGTTCAATTATGTGGTCCATTACATTATAGATGGGTGTACCTAAATTAATGGCCTAAGATTAATTTGAAACGGTATTTCATGATAAGAAGTCATCCAAGAGGTTGTATTACAGAAAAATATATTTTTAAAGAAGATATTGAATTTTGTACTGATTACCTTTCAGATGCCAAAAGAATCGGTCTCCCAAAGTCTAATCACAATGAAATCCTTCTAGGAAAAAGGATTTCTAGAAGATATGTTGAAATAATTTCCTTGATAGAGTTGGATAAACTGAACGTTTAAATATTACATAATAGTGAATATGTTGATCCATACATTGAATCCCACAAAAAGTTATTATAGATTTGAATCCTTCAAAGGCTGAAGTATGGTATCAAATACACAAAATCAATAGTTTAGAAGATAGTTTAGAGATCAAATTTATAAAGAGTTATATAAAAAATCTGACTTCAAATTCTCAATGACTTCAATGGCTGGCCAGAGGACCAGATGAAAATGATATTTCTTACACTAGTTTTCAAAATAATGGTAATATATTATATACAAAAAAACAATAAATTTAGTATGATGAAAAACAATGGTGTTATTCATGTGGTTGAAAGAATAATCATTTCTGGTTCCATGGATTGTGAAGTGCATTGTGTTGCATTTGTTGTCAATGAGGCATGAAGTTGTCTTGAAATGAATGGATGTCAAGGTGTCAAGATGTGAATGCCAAAGGTTGTGATGGTGTTGGTGATGAAGAGAGAATGGCCATAGTACTAAGATGCATGTCACTTAGGAGATTCACTAAGTGACATAGGAGATGTGGTTGAAACATTCTCTAGTAAATTAGACGATTGTTGAGCTGCTCTATAAGTTCATAGAACTTGTATCCTGATGATACAAATTCACAACATGATTAGAAGACCATGCATTGTAGTGACAATGCATGAGGAGTTGAAAGGAGTTCCATCCACAACTACTAAGTGGATGATGTGCATTAATGAAGTCCATGCACTATCACTTAGTGCATGTGAATTTGAAGTTGATCCAATTGATCTCTGATTAGATCAATGAATCACATTGAAGAATTTAAGTGATTCAGGAGCTCAGTTGAAGATGAAGACCCTTCGTGAATTCCATTACAAAGTGATGAATAAATGTTGAAGAAGAATGAAGGAATTCTAATGAAGAAGAAATAATTGATCAAGTGATTCGGCTGATGAAGAACCTTCTACAAATGTCTCATAAGTCTAGAATACATGATTGAAAGGAGTTGAGGATGTTTGTGGAAGAAGGATGAAGAAGAAATGGAAAGAACGGCTTAGAAGAGGAGGAGGAGGCATTTGGCATTTAGAATTGGTATTTTTCATGGAGGACTTTGTTTTTGACAAAGTCCTATTTGTTACTTTGCCAAAAAATATGGCCAGCCCGTGAGCACCTTGTGGGTTCAACCCCAAGGCTCATGTGGGCCTAAGGCGCCACGCCCAAGGGGGAACCCGTGGGGCGAGCTCAGGGCGGCAGGGGCGCACCCGCAGACACGCATGGGCGCCTAGGGCACGCCCGGAGGAGCGCAGGGGGCCGTGTATAAGCCCCCGAGGGCACGCGGTGGTGAAACCCGCGCGCCGGAGGAGCATAGTGGGCGCTAGGAGCGCGCCCGCAGGGAGCAAGAGTGGGCGCAGAGCGCGCCCGCAGGGAGAACACGGTGCGGGGCGGCACCGTGGAGGGAGGAGTTTCAACTGGCCGTTCAAGGGAGCGGCTGGGTAATAAGCCGCGAGAAAACTGGGCGGCGTTTCGATGTGGGACGCGGGATTTTCCCGCGGAAGAGATCATGGCCGTCCGTCTCATCGCGCGCTTGATCTGCGCCGCATGATCCATCCGCGGCGCCGCGATCTAATCCAGGCCGTCAGATGTATTTTGATCACCCGATCCAACGGCTCCCGGATCATCTCCTTCGTCGAGCTCGAGCCGAAGCCTCCCGCGTACCTCCTTTGAACCAGAGGCCTCCCGAAGATGGATTTCGAGCTCCCGGCCACCGCTGATCGAAGTAAAGCCACCCTCATGCTCGTCTGGCCATAACGAACCGAACCATGCATAAAAATATACATGCATGCAATGTATGGAGAATTTCGAATGAGGCCGAGGCAAACGGAGTTGCCGAGGCATCGGGGTATTCGTGTTTTGCATGGGATGGCCAAAACCGAAGGTTGTGCATGCGTTATGAATCGCATGCACGAGGAGAAACAGAAAGAAAAAGAACCCGCGTTGAAACAGAGGAAAGAAAACAAGATTTCACCAAATCTTGAAAACCCGAAAACTTCGGGAATTTGAGTTATTTTCATGCGGATAATCTGAGGCAGCCTCTGCCTATAAAAATGAGGTCGAGCCCTCTGTGAAGTCGGCTGATGCTCTGAATTTTTGAAGTACCGTGAGCGCATCTCTCTGCCTCGCGAAGTTGAAGCCCCGCGCAAGTAAACTTGCGTGGCTGAGTTCCTTGCGCGTAACATCTTTGCGCGACAAGAAGAAGGAGGAGGAGGAGTCCCCTGTGCGCTATCCTTTGCGCGACAGGAAGGAGTTTGGGCAGCACAAAGTTGTGCGCCCCCTCTGTGCACCGTGCCCCCTGCGCGGTAGCACTTGCGCGCCCGCGGTGCCTTGCACCCGAGGCTTGCGCGCCCTAGAGGCCTTGTGCACTTGCAAGCTGCCTTGTGCACCAAGTGTGCCTTGTGCTTTGTTGAAGAAGAGGAGGCCGCGGCTCATCATGCACTTGCGCGCCTACTTTGAAGGTGGAAGACCCGAGCCTTTGTGCTTGTGTGCCAAGTGAGGAGAACACCCTATGCGATGATTGAATTTGGGCAGTGTGTGTGCTAAGTGGAGAAGAAGTACCCGAGGCACTTTGTGTGCAATTTGAAGAAGAAGGTCGTAGCCCTTGTTGGGTGTGCACACTTGAAGATTAAAAGAGAAAGAACAAATTGTGTGTGCAAAGGAAGTGAAAGGCCGTAGCCTTGAGTGGGTGAAGTGAAGACCACACCTTAGTGTGTGTGTGCTAAATTGAAGAACCACCTATGGGTTAAGTGTGTGCAACAACAATAAGAACACACTTTAAGTGTGTGCATTTGAAGAGGCCGAGGGCTGTGACCTTGTGTGTGCATACCTTGAAGAACAAACTAAAAGAACACTAAAGTGAGTGTGTGCAACAAGAAGAGGAGAATAGGCCAAGTCTAAAGTGTGTGCAAAGTGAAGAATTTGTGTGTGCAAATTAAATAAGTGGCCGAACCTAATGTGTGCACTAAAAGTGTATACACATTAGAAGAAGAAGAAGGAGTTGACCCACACTAAAGTATAACACACTTTTAGTGTGTGAACAATTTGAATATAGTGTGTGAATATTGTGGAGAAGGTGTGTGTTATAATTGATTACACCCTTTGTGGGTCTACTGCACCAAGAAGAGGAAAGGAGGAGTGCATGCATGCATGCATGCACATGCACACGTGAACAAAGCCAAATCTGGTTGTGTGCATTTGAGTTGACCAAGACCAGAGGATCTTGAAGAATTTGAGAAGGCCATGCGCTCAGTGCATGAAGTGAAGTTGATGTGAGACTGGACCAGACTGAAGTTAGAGATATCAGTTGTCTGAGCATTCAGTAGTTGAAGAGAGAAGCCAGGTCATCCAGAAGAAGGAGATAAAGCCTGAGCTAGACGAGAAGCCCTGATCAACCACAAGTGATCAGAAGAGAAGAGCAAGTCCAGCAGCCTTTATCCCAGGCTTCTGAAGTTACTTGAAGAACTTAAAGTGAAGAAGAGCTACTCGTGTGACTCGAGGAGCCAGGAGAAGGCCCTGTGGGACTCAGGGAGAAGAAGTCTTCAGTGGGATTCTGGAGCAGGCCAGTGGGACTCTGGTAACACTGTGGGACGCAGTATAAAGACCCTCCTGTGGGACTCAGGAGAGATACGGTGGGAAGCTGTATCGACCATTGTAATACTAACAGATTATAATGGGAGAATCCATGCTGGGAGAGCATGGCAAGGATGTAGGCCTTTGGTGTCGAACCTTGTAAATCCTTGTGTCCTGTGCCTTTTCATTACTGCATTATCCGGGAAAGGTTGAGAGATACAAGAAGAGTGGATCGAGGCTTTAATCAGCCATAGAGGTTTAATTGATAAAGAATCAATTATTAAAAAGTTTTAAGGGATCACTGATTCACCCCCTCCCCCTCTCAGTGATTCACACTGATCTGGGCACTTCAATTGGTATCAAAGGCAGGTTACCTCTAAAAGATCCAAGGGAGTCTTTATGGAGTGCAGATTTGAGGAAATGAGTGACCAGCCTCAAATGGAGATATCTGCCAAGACTCAGAAAAATAGAAAGAAGAAACAGGAAAAGAAGATGAGGAAGAAGGTTGTAGCAATCAGAGAAACTCCTTCTATGGAAAGAAATGTGAATGTCACATCATATGACAATTGCTTTTATCATTCTTCTGATGAAGCCTGCTCTAGCTGTGATGAAGATGGAAGAAACAATGATCTTCTAAATGCAATTAAATATCTTCAGAAGAGAGTCCCCAAGAAAGTTGCAATGTGTATAGCTACAGGCCTCCTTGATCTTCAAGAAGAAAAATTACAGCTAGAAGATGAAGCCAATTCTCTGGAAGTCCAATTGGCTAAAAGGGTTGGCATAACCAACACTCTCAGAAAGCTGGTAAATGCCAAAGATGAAACAGTATCTCTTTGCAATGAAAGATATGAAGACACTGCTGAAGAATTGCAAAGAAGCCTTTCTGAGAAAGAAATCTTTAAAGTTATAATCAAAGATGTTTACCATGCACTGGAGAAGAGACATAGAGTATCAATGGTTGTTAAAGATGCTCAACTTGAAGACAAAGTAAAATTGGTGAAGGAGCTGAACAATTCATTGCAAGAATTAAAGAAGGTGCATGAAGACCAGATGAAACAACTGGTGGAGAATTGGGAAGGAAGGCTAAGAACTGTTGAGGATGAGAAGAACTCCCTTAACATGAAATGCTTAGAACTAGAGGTGATATTGACAAATCAGCAATCACCTAAAGCCAAAGCCTCCCAGTCAACTGAATGAAGAAATGTTGCTACTCAAGTGAGCTTTGAGAAGGATGATTCTAAAAGCAAGACATCCTCTAGTGAAAGTGCAACAACTTCTAGAAAGAAGGTACCATCCATACCATCTTGTACTCATGCTTCTAAAAGTGTTTCTACTAAAAGTGCAGAATGGAAGAATGAATCCAAACAAGTATGGATGAAGACAGTAAAGAAAGAGAGCTCTCCTGAAACAGCACAACAGGTCAAGAAAAGTACCCTACAATCAGAAGGACTGAAAAGGTCAAGATTCGTGGGACAATGCTGGTGTTGTAACAAGAATGGGCATTGTGCAAAGGATTGTTGGTACAATCCACTGAATGCCAAAGCACAGAGGAAGCCCATGCCAAGGGGGAGCAAGCCAGAAGAAAAGAAGCAGCATCCACAGGTCCAGAGACATCTGTTTACTGCAAATAGATTTGGATTACTTGACAACATCTGGGATGATTGCAAAAGTGGTCAAAAAGATACATGTCAATATCCAACTGTATCCAGAGCTCAAAAGAAGAAAAGATCACAGAACCTGGCTCAAAAAGATTCTTTGGGAAGCAAGAAGAAAGTAGAAAATGCTCCCAAGAAGTGCTTGAGAAATAAAGAGAAGTCCTTGGAGTCTAAGTCCAAGAAGGGTGATGCATCCAGTAGGACCACCAAGAAATGCTTCTACTGTGGAAAGAAAGGGAATATCATGGATCTTTGTAAAGAAGCCATGAAATTCAATAGAGGCAGACTGAACTCAAACAGACAATCAATCCAGAAGAAGCAGAAGGGATTGATTGAAAACAAGTTGCCTAAGAAAGGTAGCTTGACAGCATCTAAGGAACCATGTGAAACTTCCAGAACTGGGGCCACTCTTCCAAATGATATACTTGTCATATGGCCAAATCAGTTGCAACTTGCCAAAGATCTACAAAGAGATGAAGATGAAGTTCTGGAAATTGCTAAGGCAAAAGGGAAGAAGAAGATTTCACATGAAGATGTATTGAGATCCACACCAGCACAAACATCATTGAAGATCAAATGTGCAAGTGTGAAGAATGGTGAAAATGGGGCATCTCGGTTGAGAGAATCTTCTCAACCTTGTTGTTCACGTTGATGAACCAAGGAGGTTCCATCTTATTCCCTTATACATTGGTATATACATGTGCTAACAATGCAGGGAATTGAAGATGATGATCATTCTCAACTGGAGGATGGTTTGGAAAGAATCTTGTGCACCCCTTGAGGGGGGAGCCAATCTGGAGAAGATGATATTTTGGGATTTAATATCATCTTGAGAAAAGTGAAGGTAATCCAATCATACTTTCATCCCTTGTTTCTTAATTGAGTTTATCTTGTCAATTAAGGGGGAGTATGAATTGAAGGCAAATAGATGAAAGGGGGAGCTTTATCTTTGCACTGAACTTTCTAATAAGTTTTGTGAAGTGTGTGCAGGATTTAGCAATTCATTGATATATCTGAAAAATTTCAAACCCCTGAAGCATGATCTCACATGTACAGTGAATTTTGGACAGCTTTGAATTCCTTTGTCATATCACTCTTGTTTTCTACACCGGGTTAGCCCAAGTAGACTTAGAGCTGATTTACTAAAGGTTCTTTGCTAAAGAAGAACATGTGACATCATCCCTCTCTCAGTGTTTTTCAAGAAAATACTTTTCAAAGGGAGGAAGAGATTTTTGAAAGTGAACCACACCACACCTTTGCATTTGATTGCCAATAAGGGGGAGAAAATATTGGCACACATATTGACCCATTCATATGTGCTAAAGGAGTGTATTGACAACAAATACAAAGGGGGAGATTGAAGTGCATTGTGTTGCATTTGTTGTCAATGAGGCATGAAGTTGTCTTGAAATGAATGGATGTCAAGGTGTCAAGATGTGAATGCCAAAGTTTGTGATGGTGTTGGTGATGAAGAGATAATGGCCATAGTACTAAGATGCATGTCACTTAGGAGATTCACTAAGTGACATAGGAGATGTGGTTGAAACATTCTCTAGTAAATTAGACGATTGTTGAGCTGCTCTATAAGTTCATAGAACTTGTATCCTGATGATACAAAGTCACAACATGATTAGAAGACCATGCATTGTAGTGACAATGCATGAGGAGTTGAATGGAGTTCCATCCACAACTACTAAGTGGATGATGTGCATTAATGAAGTCCATGCACTATCACTTAGTGCATGTGAATTTGAAGTTGATCCAATTGATCTCTGATTAGATTAATGAAGCACATTGAAGAATTTAAGTGATTCAGGAGCTCAGTTGAAGATGAAGACCCTTCGTGAATTCCATTACAAAGTGATGAATAAATGTTGAAGAAGAATGAAGGAATTCTAATGAAGAAGAAATAATTGATCAAGTGATTCGGCTGATGAAGAACCTTCTACAAATGTCTCATAAGTCTAGAATACATGATTGAAAGGAGTTGAGGATGTTTGTGGAAGAAGGATGAAGAAGAAATGGAAAGAATGGCTTAGAAGAAGAGGAGGAGGCATTTGGCATTTAGAATTGGTATTTTTCATGGAGGACTTTGTTTTTGACAATGTCCTATTTGTTACTTTGCCAAAAAATATGGCCAGCCCGTGAGCACCTTGTGGGTTCAACCCCAAGGCTCATGTGGGCCTAAGGCGCCATGCCCAAGGGGGAACCCGTGGGGCGAGCTCAGGGCGGCAGGGGCGCACCCGCAGACACGCATGGGCGCCTAGGGCACGCCCGGAGGAGCGCAGGGGGCCGTGTATAAGCCCCCGAGGGCACGCGGTGGTGAAACCCGCGCGCCGGAGGAGCATAGTGGGCGCTAGGAGCGCGCCCGCAGGGAGCAAGAGTGGGCGCAGAGCGCGCCCGCAGGGAGAACACGGTGCGGGGCGGCACCGTGGAGGGAGGAGTTTCAACTGGCCGTTCAAGGGAGCGGCTGGGTAATAAGCCGCGAGAAAACTGGGCGGCGTTTCGATGTGGGACGCGGGATTTTCCCGCGGAAGAGATCCTGGCCGTCCGTCTCATCGCGCGCTTGATCTGCGCCGCACGATCCATCCGCGGTGCCGCGATCTAATCCAGGCCGTCAGATGTATTTTGATCGCCCGATCCAACGGCTCCCAGATCATCTCCTTCGTCGAGCTCGAGCCGAAGCCTCCCGCGTACCTCCTTCGAACCAGAGGCCTCCCGAAGATGGATTTCGAGCTCCCGGCCACCGCTGATCGAAGTAAAGCCACCCTCATGCTCGTCTGGCCATAACGAATCGAACCATGCTTAAAAATATACATGCATGCAATGTATGGAGAATTTCGAATGAGGCCGAGGCAAACGGAGTTGTCGAGGCATCAGGGTATTCGTGTTTTGCATGGGATGGCCAAAACCGAAGGCTGTGCATGCGTTATGAATCGCATGCACGAGGAGAAACAGAAAGAAAAAGAACCCGCGTTGAAAGAGAGGAAAGAAAACAAGATTTCACCGAATCTTGAAAACCCGAAAACTTCGGGAATTTGAGTTATTTGCACGCGGATAATCTGAGGCAGCCTCTGCCTATAAAAATGAGGCCGAGCCCTCTGTGAAGTCGGCTGATGCTCTGAATTTTTGAAGTCCCGTGAGCGCATCTCTCTGCCTCGCGAAGTTGAAGCCTCGCGCAAGTAAACTTGCGTGGCTGAGTTCCTTGCGCGTAACATCTTTGCGCGACAAGAAGAAGGAGGAGGAGGAGTCCCATGTGCGCTATCCTTTGCGCGACAGGAAGGAGTTTGGGCAGCACAAAGTTGTGCGCCCCCTCTGTGCACCGTGCCCCCTGCGCGGTAGCACTTGCGCGCCCGCGGTGCCTTGCACCCGAGGCTTGCGCGCCCTAGAGGCCTTGTGCACTTGCAAGCTGCCTTGTGCACCAAGTGTGCCTTGTGCTTTGTTGATGAAGAGGAGGCCGCGGCTCATCATGCACTTGCGCGCCTACTTTGAAGGTGGAAGACCCGAGCCTTTGTGCTTGTGTGCCAAGTGAGGAGAACACCCTATGGGATGATTGAATTTGGGCAGTGTGTGTGCTAAGTGGAGAAGAAGTACCCGAGGCACTTTGTGTGAAATTTAAAGAAGAAGGCCGTAGCCCTTGTTGGGTGTGCACACTTGAAGATTAAAAGAGAAAGAACAAATTGTGTGTGCAAAGGAAGTGAAAGGCCGTAGCCTTGAGTGGGTGAAGTGAAGACCACACCTTAGTGTGTGTGTGCTAAATTGAAGAACCACCTATGGGTTAAGTGTGTGCAACAACAATAAGAACACACTTTAAGTGTGTGCATTTGAAGAGGCCGAGGGCTGTGACCTTGTGTGTGCATACCATGAAGAACAAACTAAAAGAACACTAAAGTGAGTGTGTGCAACAAGAAGATGAGAATAGGCCAAGTCTAAAGTGTGTGCAAAGTGAAGAATTTGTGTGTGCAAATTAAAGAAGTGGCCGAACCTAATGTGTGCACTAAAAGTGTATACACATTAGAAGAAGAAGAAGGAGTTGACCCACACTAAAGTATAACACACTTTTAGTGTGTGAACAATTTGAATATAGTGTGTGAAGATTGTGGAGAAGGTGTGTGCTATAATTTATTACACCCTTTGTGGGTCTACTGCACCAAGAAGAGGAAAGGAGGAGTGCATGCATGCATGCATGCATGCACATGCACACGTGAACAAAGCCAAATCTGGTTGTGTGCATTTGAGTTGACCAAGACCAGAGGATCTTGAAGAATTTGAGAAGGCCATGCGCTCAGTGCATGAAGTGAAGTTGATGTGAGACTGGACCAGACTGAAGTTAGAGATATCAGTTGTCTGAGCATTCAGTAGTTGAAGAGAGAAGCCAGGTCATCCAGAAGAAGGAGATAAAGCCTGAGCTAGACGAGAAGCCCTGATCAACAACAAGTGATCAGAAGAGAAGAGCAAGGCCAACAGCCTTTATCCCAGGCTGCTGAAGTTACTTGAAGAACTTAAAGTGAAGAAGAGCTACTCGTGTGACTCGAGGAGCCAGGAGAAGGCCCTGTGGGACTCAGGGAGAAGAAGTCTTCAGTGGGATTCTGGAGCAGGCCAGTGGGACTCTGGTAACACTGTGGGACGCAGTATAAATACCCTCCTGTGGGACTCAGGAGAGATACGGTGGGAAGCTGTATCGACCATTGTAATACTAACAGATTATAATGGGAGAATCCATGCTGGGAGAGCATGGCAAGGATGTAGGCCTTTGGTGCCGAACCTTGTAAATCCTTGTGTCCTGTGCCTTTTCATTACTGCATTATCCGGGAAAGGTTGAGAGATACAAGAAGAGTGGATCGAGGCTTTAATCAGCCATAGAGGTTTAATTGATAAAGAATCAATTAGTAAAAAGTTTTAAGGGATCACTGATTCACCCCCTCCCCCTCTCAATGATTCACACTGATCTGGGCACTTCAGATTGAAATCCAATTTATTCAAATATGTCATATTTTGGCATTATCTAATAGATATACAAGTTGTATTATACAACATTTCAAGTGTTTCTTTTCCATTTCAAATGGGTAGAAAATATCAATGTACTGAAATATGGGTAAATGGGATTTATGAAGGTGAATTTCAGTGTGGAAGGGGAAAAATATCTAATCATAATGTAATCACATGAAATACAAGTATTTTATGTCTCTAATACAATAAGCAATAATTGTCCGATTTCCCTTCTAGAGACGAAAACAAATGTTGAGTCAAATGAAATTTCAATGGATTATGACCCTTTCATTGGGACATCACAATATGTTCATGTCAGTACCAATGTAAAAATTGTCTTATATATAATATGAGACTATAAATAGGGGATTTGGATTCTTGATATAGGAATAAAATTATTGAAACCATTAAAAAAATAAAGAAGCTTCAAGGAGAAGGTAAAAGTGGTTTTTAATATATCATTTTTTTATCATAATATTATATGTTCTCTACTACATTAATATAATATAAATAAAAAGTTTGACTACACATGGGGACAATGTCTTATACACATGATGATGTTACCAATCCCTCAGAAGAACAAACAATAATAAGGAAATATGTAAATGTAATGTAATGATTTAATTTCTCTATTTTACTGAAAAATTGTATAATGAAATGAAGATTTAATTTTCATTAATCCATGAATAATTCATTTGTTTCAGAAGATTTGTATCCATTTGTCATGAATTTTAAATAAGAGAAATGAATCTTTCACAACTCAATCTCAATGTTAATTTTGATGTTTACACTGTAAAATCATTGGACATAAAATTAATGTATTGTTTCATATTTATTTTTAATTTTTATCTTTTTAGTATTACTCACATAACAATAGTTTTTTTATATAGGTAGACTATTTTTTTCTAGTTTGAGTGGTTTTCCTATCCATTATGCCTATCCTCACCAAAACATCCACATACTTCATCTCCCTCAAAACCTTTTCACCCCGGTAGTGTTTCGTTTATCACTTTATTTTAAGTTCTCTCTACTACCTTTTTAGGAATAAAAATGATGATGCCTCTACTCAATTACAGAGGTAATTTTGATGTTTTAATAGTAAAATAATTGTCCATAGAATTAATGTATTGTGTCATATTTATATTTAATTTAATTATTTTTACCATTACTCAGATAATAATTGTTTCCTAATATAGTGGATTCTTTTGTTCGAATTGGGGTGGTATATCCATATTTTATGTATTTCAACACTAAAACATCTGTATAAATGTTCTACCTCAAATCATTTTCACCCCTACATGTTTCATATCACTTTCTTTCCAGTTCTCTCCACTTCCATTGCAGGAAGAGAAACGATGTTGCCTCTACTCAATTACATAGTTAATCATGATGTGTGCACAAGAAAATCAATTTTATAGAATTAATTTATTAATTCATATTTATTAATTCATATTTATGTTAAATTTATTCACTTTAAATATTATACATATAATAATTTTTTTATTATACTGCTGGATTATTTTTATCGAATTGGGGTGATCTATCCATCTTTCATGCATTTCTGCACCAGAACATCCATAGACTTCTTCACCCACAAAATCATTCACCCATGCAGTGTTGACATTAATAACATTTCTTCAGGTTCCCTCCACTAATCAATCATTGAGTTAATCTTTATATTTTCACAGTAAAATTGTTTTTGATATAATCGATGTATTATTACATATATATTTTTAATTTTTTTTCTTTTCAATATTACTCAAAAGAATTGTTTTCTTAGACAAGGGGGGTCTTTTTTCTGTTTTTGTGGTTTGTTCAAATAATCTCATGTAGTGTTGGTAGTTTGAAAAAGTATTTAAATATAAATCACGGTAACATTGATATTTAGGATTGTTTTGAGACATTGGTACATGTAGGAATCAACCACAGCATAATCCGACAAACGATGTGACCTGTATGACCCCAAGTACCTCTTTCTATTTAAAATTGAAATTAATTTTGATAAAAAATTGACATACTAAAAATGAGAAAAAAATATTCAGATTTGTGTATTAATTTTAAAAAGAAATTTTGGTAAAAAAAAGACAGGTGATGAAATGAAAACCATGAAAAATAAATTCAAATTGTTTTGATACTTAAGGACTACAGTCCATAATTGATTTTAATATGTATGAATTAGCCACACCTCAATCTGATGCACGGTGTGACTGATATGACTCTAATTGCATCTTTATTTAAAATTGGCATCAATTTTAGAATGAAAAAAATTGACCTACTCAAAACAAAACAAACACATTCATATTTTTTAGACAATTTAGTAAAATGATACATATGTGATTTGAGATGTGTTTGAATCATCTTCATATCAATATGATTCATGTTGAGACCGATATAACTCTAACTGTGTGTTTATATTATAATTGACATCAATTTTAATAAAAAGGGCAACTGTCCTACTCAAAACTCAGAAAACACATTCAAATTGTTTCAATAATTTAATAAAATTATCCATAAATTACTTTTTATGTGTAATAATTAACATCACCTCAATCTCATACACAATGTGATCGGTTAGAGTCAAATTTATGTTTCAATCTTAAAATTACATTTTAGTAAAAAGGATGAGTGATGTACTCAAAACTAAGAAAACACATTCATATTATTTAAATAATTTAATAATTTGATCCATATGTCATTTTGGATGTGTAGGAATTAGTCTCACCTCCATCTTACACACAATGTGACTAATATGACTAAATTTCATCTTTTTATTTATGATTGGAATTAAGTTTAGTAAAATGGACAACTATCCTTCTGAAAATAGAGAAAACTCATTCATATTATTTTGATACATTTCAAGATTTATCCTTATGTCATTTTTGATGTATAGGAATCATATGTACCTTAATCTAATACATGATGTGCCACGAATCACACAAAGGGTATGTTATTAGTTTTAAATAGTTATTTTAGTTCAAAAGGTGTCACTAAATGAAAATTGATCAAACATGCTCTTATTTTCTTGATAATTAAATATAATGATTCAAAAGTAATTTTGAAATGTAAGAAATCATTTCACATTTAACTGATAAACACTGTGATCCAATTGAGTCAAAATTGTGTATTTCCTATTTAAAATGTCATTTTAGAAAAAAAGACATTTGAATTACTCAAAAGTGAGAAAAAACATGATTTTTTTATAATTTATGAAATTGATCCATATGTCATTGGAGAAATGTAGGAATTTGTAGCACCATAATCTAACACATTGTGTTACCAGTATGACTCAATGCGAGTCTTTTTAATTACAATTGTTATCAATTTTTGTGAAATGGACAACTACCATAATCAAAACTGAACTAACACATTTGGAGTGTTTTGATACTATATAAAAATGATCTATAAGTAATTTTTCACATATAGGATTCATCAACACCACAATCGGATACATGTTGTAACTCGTATGACTCAAAGTTTCTATTATAAATTTAAAATTGACATATTAGTTTAAAACATTCCACTCAAAGAAAACAAATCAAACGCGCTCGGATTTTCATTATAATTTTGGACAATAGTTTATAATTAATTATTGATTTTTTGGAATCTATTTCACATTGATTTGATACATGATGTGATTCTAATTAGTCAAAAGTGTGTGTTTCTAGTTTAAAATATCATTTCAGTAAAAAAAAGTCAAATGACATACTAAAAACCAAGAAAACACATTCATAGTGTGTTGATAATTTATAAAAAGAGTCCATATGTCATTTGGGTCGAGTAGGAATCAACCACACCTCAATCTGACACTGGGTGTGACTACTATGACACAAAGTGTGTCTTTTTATATAAAATTCTCATCAATTTTAGTAAAATGGACAACTGCCCTACTCAAAACCAAGAAAATACATTTTTTTGATACATTATAAAAACAATAAATAGGTAATTCTTTATGTCTAGGAATAAACCACATCCTAATTTGATACATGATGGGCCTATAATGACTCAAAGTCTCTTTTATCATTTTAAAATCATCATTTTAGTTCAAAAAGTGTGACTCACTAAAAACCGATCAAACATGCTCATATATTCGTGATAATTTAGGTCAAATATTCCTATGTAATTTTTGACATGTAGGAATATATTTCATGTAAAAACAATACACAATGTGATCAAGAATTAGTCAAATTTTTTTGTTTCCAGTTTAAAATGAAATTTTATAAAAAATACAATCGATGTTCTCAAAACTGAGAAAACACATTTAGATTATTTCAATATTTAAGGACAATGATCCACAACTCAATTAATATGTGTTGGAATCATATGAACTACAATCCATTTCACAGTTTTACTGGTATGACACCAAGTACATCATTTTATTTTAAATTGATATCAATTTTATTAAAATTAACACTTTCTGTAAATTTATTTATTTCTATTATTACTAACATAATAATTATTTTCTTATACATGTGCATTATTTTTCTCAATAAAAGGTGGTTTGTTAAGTAATAGCTTGATTCCGGCCATGATTAAAATAAAAATGAACATTTATGTATTTTAATTTATGTAATAATTTTAATTTATGTAATTTTATGAACCGATATTTGTAACATCTATAATATAATGTTTTTTCTTATTTTTTGTGTTGTAAATTTATCCTCATTTAAATCCTATATTGAGAATTTCTTTTATTGACATTATGTGTGTTTCCAGTGCTATGGTGTGCTATTTTAACACAATATAGCGGTGCTACAGTGTGTAATTATAGAAAACTACAGTATGGCCCTTTACCAGTTCTTTTAAAAGTGCTGATAAGGTACACATTTATTAGCACTGGTAAAATGAACTGATAAAAGTATACATTATCATCTCTTCTATATTTGATTCTAAATTGTCCTTTATATGTTCTAAAAAAGTACCCTTTATCAGTGCTTGTAACAGCCCATTATTTCACGGTACGTTTCCCTTTGAATAATGCAATGACGTGCATTGTACGCAACTTCGAGATTCTAACAAACCACAACCAATCAAACTAGCCGTTATGAATAGTAATACCTACTTTTTAAAATTTTAGAAATTTTATCTCTCAAAATGGACTTCATTTTTGGATTTGGAGTATCGAATTTAGCGTAAGGTGAAATTTTGGTACTTTTCGGATAACTTTAATATTTTGATGAATAGTGAAAATTACTAAATTTTAATTAAAAACAACTTTTTTAATCAAAATAATTAATAGTGATAAATTATGAATTTTAGTGGTTTTAAAGTATAATTAGAATATTTTTTTATTTTTTTATCCAATGGTATTCATTAGAATTAATTTCACTTTGAAATTGGACATAATCAATTGTCAATCTTTTGATATATATTGTTTTTTAAAAACACGCTATTTGTTGTGACAGCGGGAATTAATTATAAAATTAATTAATGCAACTTTTATGTTTGGAATTTTGTAAAATAGACAGAATTTTTGAATTCGTAATATCAATTATAGCTTAGGGTGAAATTGTGGCATTGTTCAGAAAAACTTCAATTTTTTATGAATTGTGAAACTACTAAGTGGTAGTTAAAAAACTGAATTTTTCATAAAACTTAATTTTACCACTTCTGTGATTGGAATTTCGAAAATCCGAAAGACACGGTTAATATCAAGAAGTAAAATGTGGTTCAATGAGATGAAAATAATTTTTGGTGAATAGTAACTTTTTACTTTTATTTACCACGGTTAAAAGTAAATAGGGTAATTAAGGGTAAAAATGATATTAATATTACCCTAAAACATGTCCTAATTCTGTTGGACAAGTGTATCTCAACCAAAAACAACCTTAGGAATAAAATATTATCATTTAGGTCAACTTGGATTAGATTAGGACATTTATTATTATTTAATTCAAAGAAGAGTTAAAAGAGTAAAAATCAAAGTTTATTTACTAAAACATTTTTAATATAGGGTTATACATAAGATAAATTCTATTAGAAAGATAATAAGATTTCCTACATGGTGATATTTTATTTATAATTTTTAGACATTAAATAATTTAATATATTTATGGCACAATGATGACGCAGTAATTACCATAATAGTAAAAAATTAAAATAATTGATATTATAAATACCCAAATAAATATAATTTAAGACTTTTAATGAATTAAACTAATTTTCTAGGATAATATGACATATTAGGATTGATTTAATTGACTTTGTTCGAAGTAATCATTCTGTTATGAGTTTCACAAAAATCAACTATTGAATAGTGTCAAAATTGACATAAAAGAGTTTTTAAAACAAATATTATATTATTAATTGATATTAAATTCCTAAAAATATAAGGTTCGGTCAAGAGACTTATATAATGATAGGTATATCATTAATGGACCACTTCAGGGTCGCTTGGATGTATATAGTATGTTTATTTACTATATAATATAAAAATCAAAGTGACATGGTAAATGTCAAAATAATTAACAAAGAGTTAAAACTAAAAGATAAGGTTAATATAGTGACCCAAACCTGCCTAAATTCTTTTGGTTGAATGTTTTTCGACCTATCCCCACCTTAAACTTTGAATAATCAACATTGTATCCATTATAAACCGAATATGAATTTATTATAAATTAATATTTTTAGCTTTTCCAAAGGTGCCCCTCACCACTCTTATAAAAGGGCACTCCTCATTCTCATTTCTTCACACCTTCAAAGCCTTTTGGTTCGGCCAACCCCTGCCCAAATACTCTATCAACTTCCCTCACTACAACCTATAGGCCTTAGTTTGATCAGAAAGCAAACCTAAGGAGCCATTTTGATCAAATCAGAAGGAAGAACCCGAAGAAGAGGTAATGTTTTCACCACCCCTTTTCAAGTTCCTTTCTTCTTCCACTTCTTCTTTATTTGTTATTACCATTCTAAAATAATAACTACAGTATATTATATATACTGTAATGTTATTATAAATATGGTACAACCATATTCAGTATTCTATCCACCCTTTGAATAACATGTCACCATACGTGCGTACGTACGGATTACCATCTCCACGTCGTGGTGTAATTGTTATTCAATATATTATTTTTTGGGTGGGTATAATAATGATGTGTAACTCATTTAAATAATAAATATATCATGATAATGATTCTTTATATATTATATACCATCCAATTATATATTATTTTAATATCAAAATAATGATATTGTCGCTCGTGCGTACGTACAGACTACCGTCTCCACGAACGCGATGAGATTCATTCTCCATCATATCCATTCAAGTATAATTATCAATTGATGATTTAAAAATAATGTTTAAGAACTTTATATCATTCTGGATATGAATAAGATACAACCTTTCCATGACAAACATGGCTTACGTAACAAAACATATAAAAGAAAATGAGTAAGTTAACACCCGAAACGATGATAATTTTAAGATATTATTAACAAAGCAATGTTAAAAGATCATATATGATATCATATTAATGTATATGATTCATGAATAATTTAATAAAAATTATTTCAACATTATACAGGAGGTTAACCTACCCCCAACCAAAGAAAATTATAGGTAAGGGATTTTCTTATCTCACTTTCAATTCCGTGAGATTTCCATTGTTCACCACTAATTTATTGAATGTGGTATATTGTGTACTGACATTTGATATATATTATCATTATTCTCATTATATTCATGTTATTCTATAAATCATTTGGTGGTTATTAACTTTTGGTCATACGACTCAGTTGATTACAACGTGGTAAGGGGTTTCTTAACTCACTCTTAATTTCGTGAGAATTCCATTGTTCACCTCTTAATTATTGCATGTGGTGTATGTGTACTGCACATGATTGTATTAATTATGTAATATACTTTAATTTATGGGTATTTACATCATCATTGTATGATCCTTCTTTCATGGGTGTATGTTTCGTATGTTACCGAATCGATAAGGTATTTTGAAATTTCAATTACCATTTATTCGTCTTTACGCAAACTTCATTGATTATTTTACTACGAGATTATGTGTAGAATAACTATTCATTTGCTTATGTCAAAACTTCCACTCACCTTTTCTGTGGATATACTTTTGATACACATAATCACTCAATTGATAATTTCTCAAGTCATCGATATGAATTTGATAAGTGTAATTTTAACTCATTCTTGATTTGTTGAGTTAAACATCCAATTCATTGGTGTTGTTTTTACAAGATTATGTGTGAATATCATTTGATTGTTTTACACTGAATATCCAATCATATTTAGTGTATTTATATTTTTCACACATAACTATGTCATTGATTTATCATTAACCTAAGGATACAGCCTTTATGAGAGATTTCATCTCAACTTAAATTCCATTGAGACTTCTTTGTTGTTATACACCAAATCACTTTTATGTGGTGTATATAAAGTACTTTGACATAGTATATCATGAATCCCTTTATTCTCATGATATTGCAATGTTTTGATTACCTCAATTATTTGTATTCAAGTGTCTCTCTTTTGGTTAGAATCTCTAACTAAAATACCATTTTTAAATGTTTTAAAGAATTATTCATCTAAATCTTTCTCATTAATGTCCATGTTTTAAAAATGGTTTTAAGGATTTATTTATATGAAAATTAAAGTTTTAAAATTAAAACTAATTTTAAAAATTTTCAAAGTGGTGTGGGACACTTTGATTCAAAAATCTATTTTTAAATGGCTTCTTGACAAATAGTGTGACTTTTAAATGATTTCATGAAAAAGGGTGATATTTCTCTCAAATAGTTTTGATAATTATTTTCATCTATGTCAAAATCCTTAATTATTCTTGATTGAGGATAATGTGATACAATACAATCTTCCATATTGTATCGAATGAGTTATGTTTGACTGTGGATGTGCTATTTTCATACCATTCATGGTTTGTGGTGAAAGTATTGACATTTCGTATGTTAGTTTTAATACGAATGTTTATGTTATGTTTAAACCTGTTCATATGAGGAATGCATTGGACATAATAAACGACGGGTGGAGCCCGCTATAGCTCCTCGATGCATCAGCAGGTCTCATGAGACAAACTAGTGTCTTGGCACAAGGCCTTGGCAAAATCTTATTTATAGTCTTGGCACGAGGCCTTGGATATGTGGTTATGATAGTCTGGCATTATGCATTTCATCATTATGAAAGTGGTTATTGATATTGCATGTGATTATTCGATTAGTAGAATATCCATGCGAATAAGTATATGGAATTATTTCATTTTATTTTTTCCATACTATGTTGAAGTTCAAGTTTAAAAAGGCTTTTGTTTTAGTTATACATTTCCTTAAATGTTTATTCTTATTTATGAAAGTTTACGCTATATTGTTATCCTTACTGAGCATTTGAGCTCACCCCTTTTCAATGTTTTATTTTTCCCAGGATGTGAAGAAGTAAATTATAAATGACCTGCAGGGATATTATGAGGGGACAATAGTGTGGACTATGGAGACAATATGTTGTTTTAGTAGTTTTTCACCTTATGATGTAATATAAACCTTATTAATGTACCTAGTGTTTCCAAGGCTACTAAACGAATCGGTCTTTCGAGACTTGATCTTCTGCTGATCATGCCAATGTTATGTAATAATGCACCGACTCTGGATAACTAGGGTCGGGGCGTTACAGTTGGTATCAAAGGAAGTTTAGTACAAACCTTGGGAGCTATATTTATATAAACTCTGATTAGAGCATGTAGACCTAAGATGAACTTTGAGGATTAGTATATAATAACTTCCTAGAATTTTGGTATTGTAGAGATTTTGTGAGTTTTCCGAGAAATACATCCCTGTCTGGATACGAGCAGGTAGAGGCGGCTCTGGCACAGATGTACCTAGGGGTAAAACCTGAAAACACCGCTTTGAGCTAGACTCGAATGGGAACTGGTGCACGACAACGGGTCTTGCCGCACTCTTGGTTATGACACTCCCGGGGGATATGCTTAGGATAATTTAAATTTTATTTACAAACCAATTTAAGGTATTATATATATAAGATGAGATTAAATGACCTCAGTTAATCCTAATGTGTATCAAATTTAGAATATGGTGACATGTTAATCTCTAAATGATTTTATGACTACTATTACCCACACAATGCTTTCTGGTTTTAGTCAATGGCTGGATTCCAAGGAAGTCATAGTGACTTTGAGAATGATTTACAAGGTGGGAACGGTGGTGGAAATGAGCAACAAAATAGAATGGTGATAGGCGTAAAAGACATCGTCTTTATGCCAAATCAATTTTCCAAAAATATGATCAACAATATATATATTAACCAATTCCCGGACTCAACAAAGAAAATAAAGGTGATGAATGATAAGGGCTCCAGCAGTGGAGACCATGGAGAAAGGAATCCTCAATTTCCACCATGCAAGAAATGTGGAAGGAGACACCCAGGAAAGTGTCTCAATGGGACAAGGAAATGCTTTATGTGCGGGAAGGAAGGACATAATGTGAAGAATTGCCGAAGAAAAATGAAGAGTAATATGGAAGAAGATAAAAATGGTCCTAAGAATCCATTTACAGTCATTTACTGTAAATGTAGGGGACATGGCCATTACCCGAGTGAATGTCCTATTCTATAGGATATTTTCTTGGTCAGAGAAAGGCTATGTGGAAATAAATGGTTGGATAAATGTTTAAAAATTATTAGTGATCCTTGTTGAAGGGTTTACTTTGGAATAATTTTCTCTTGTATTTGTAACCCTAAAGTTTTCCATGTGAGAATGATATTTATGGAAGATTTATCTTTTCGCTTGTGGATATAGTTATAAAAAACCATTTGGTTTTATATGATCATTGGGTTTGAGGCAATTACAAATTATTATAATTTGGGATGAAAATGCAAGGTATGAGATAACATTTGTGGTTAAATTATGTTATGTTTATTTTGAGGAATTTATCTCATTTTGGTAATGTTATAAAATATAGTTTTTGAAAAAGGACAACACGTAGACCATGTGACAATCCGTCGCGTCGGACAAAGCTGTGGGAATTGAACCCACAACCAAAGTGCGATTGGGATTTATCGCCTACCACTGGACTACATGAAGTCCCTGGTTAGTGTGACTATTATTTTTAGTTAAATGACTTTATTAATAAATAATAATTTGATTTGGGATCCTATGTCTTATCAAATGAATACCCTTAGTATAGGAAAATGATTTGGTGATTAAGTGATAAATGTTATTTTGGAAGTTGTTCGCTTTGGTGTGAACACTATATGTCCAAGGAAAATAGAATAGTATTGGATTTAATTTGAGGAGTAATGGTGGATTTTTATCTATGTTTTTATTGTGGATTTATAATGATTTGGGTTATATACGGAAATGATTAGGTTAATTACTTTTAAGTATGTGACTCTAAGAGTAATTAATGTCGTTTGGAGATACAATTTAACATGGAAGACTAAATTCTTAATAAGTTTTGGTTTTAAATATTAGTTTTGATTATATTGAAGGATTTTAAGGACAATTTATTATTGAATGGTATTTATTTAACTTTGGGGTATTGTTGGTTTAATTTTGGAAATTAAGATTAGTGTTTATTTCTCTAAAGGAATATCCTTTTTGGGGATCATTAGAACTTTTACTAACCATTTTGGTTTTGATTAATCTCTAAAGACAATGTAAATATATTGTTCATCCTGCATGGATCATGTGATTCTATAGAAGTTTATTCTAGCTCTTCCAGTGTGACCAAGTCTTCTTGAATACTCATCGTTTAAAAAAATGAGTTAGTGGTGGAAATTTATTAAAGAATGAAACTCTACTTAAAATGTAAGTATATATCTTTATATTCTTATTCAATATCATAAATGAACTCCTCATCTTTATGTAATGTAACTTAAAACAAAAAAAATGTTGTCTGTTTACTTTCCTACTAGGAGACTAATGGTCGTTTGTCCCAACACAAGTTTGTGGTTTTCTTGTTGTTAACTTTCTCCTGATCATGATTTCTATCCCTCTCGATCCGAACATGACACTTAGTTTATCATCCATATCCAGGTTTTCCTACATTGAATCCGAGTATGGGTTATCTTGGTTGACCATTATACCGCTCTTTCTTTCTTTTAAAGTGATAGCTTTATTGACTCTTTTTCTGATGTGGGACTTTCCATTATATTCCCAAGCACAATTTTAAAAATTTCAAGGACGCAATTGATTGAAGGAGGGGAGAATGTAACACCCCATGCTTCCACGGTACGTTTCCCTTTGAATAATGCAATGACGTGCATTGTACGCAACTTCGAGATTCTTAGACACCACAACCAATCAAACTAGCCGTTATGAATAGTAATACCTACTTTTTAAAATATTAGAAATTTTATCTCTCAAAATGGACTTCATTTTTGGATTTGGAGTATCAAATTTAGCCTAAGGTGAAATTTTTGTACTTTTCGGATAAATTTAATATTTTGATGAATAGTGAAAATTACTAAATTTTAATTAAAAACAACTTTTTTAATCAAAATAATTAATAGTGATAAATTATGAATTGGAGTGGTTTTAAAGTATAATTAGAATTTATTTTTACCTTTTTATCCAATGGTGTTCATTAGAAAAAATTTCACTTTGAAATTGGACATAAACAATTGTCAATCTTTTGATATATATTGTTTCTTAAAAACATGATATTTTTTGTGACAGTGGGAATTAATTATAAAATTAATTAATTCAACTTTTATGTTTGGAATTTTGTAAAATAGACATCATTTTTGAATTCATAATATCAATTATAGCCTAGGGTGAAATTGTGGCATTGTTCTAAAAAACTTCAATTTTTGATGAATAGTGAAACTACTAAGTGGTAGTTAAAAACTAAATTTTTCAAAAAACTTCATTTTACCGCTTCTGTGATTGTAATTTCGAAAATCCAAGAGACACGGTTAATATCAAGAAGTAAAATGTGGTTCAATGAGATGAAAATAATTTTTGATGAATAGTAACTTTTTACTTTTATTTACCACGGTTAAAAGTAAATAGGGTAATTAAAGGTAAAAATGATATTAATATTACCCTAACACATGTCCTAATTCTATTGGACAAGTGTATCTCGACCAAAAACAACCTTAGAAATAAAATATTATCATTTAGGTCCACTTGGATTAGATTAGGACATTTATTATTATTTAATTCAAAGAAGAGTTAAAAGAGTTAAAATCAATGTTTATTTACTAAAACATTTTTAATATAGGGTTATACATAAGATAAATTCAATTAGAAAGATAATAAGATTTCCTAAATAATTATATTTTATTTATAATTTTTAGACATTAAATAATTTAATATATTTATGACACAATGATGATGCAGTAATTACCATAATAGTGAAAAATTAAAATAATTGATATTATAAATACCCAAATAAATATAATTTAAGACTTTTAATGAATTACACTAATTTAATAGGATAATATGACATATTAGGATTGATTTAATTGACTTTGATCGAAGTAATCATTCTGTTATGAGTTTCTCAAAAATCAACTATTGAAAAGTGTCAAAATTGACATAAAAGAGTTTTTAAAACAAATATTATATTATTAATTGATATTAAATTCCTAAAAATCTAAGGTTCGGCCAAGAGACTTATATCATAATAGGTATATCATTCATGGACCACTTGGGGGTTTCTTCGATTTATATAGTATGTTTATTAACTATATAATATAAAAATACAAAGTGACATGGTAAATGTCAAACTAATTAACTAAGAGTTAAAACTAATGATAAGGTTAATATAGTGACCCAAACCTATCTAAATTCTATTGGTTGAATGTTTTTCAACCTATCCCCACCTTAAAATTTGAATAATCAACTTTGTAGCCATTATAAACCGAATATGAATTTATTATAAATTAATATTTTTAGCTTTTCCAAAGGTTCCCCTCACCCATCTTATAAAAGGGCACTCGTCCTTCTCATTTCTTCACACCTTAAAAGCCTTTTGGTTTGGCCAACCCCTGCACAAATACTCTCTCAACTTCCCTCACTACAACCTAGAGGCCTTAGTTTGAACAGAAAGCCAACCTAAGGAGCCCTTTTGATCAAATCAAAAGGAAGAACCTGAAGAAGAGGTAATGTTTTCACCACCCCTTTTCATGTTCCTTTCTTCTTCCACTTCTTCTTTCTTTGTTATTACCATTCTAAAATAATAAATCCAGTATATTATATATACTGTGATGTTATTATAAATATGGTACAATCATATTCAGTATTCTATCCACCCTTTGAATAACCCGTCACCATACGTGCGTACGTACAGATTACCGTCTCCACGTTGTGGTGTAATTGTTATTCAATATATTATTATTTGGGTGGGTATAATAATGTTATGTAACTAATTTAAATAATAAATATAACATTATTATTATTCTGTATATATGATATACCATCCAATTATATATTATTTTAATATCAAAAGAATGATATTGTCGCTCATGCGTACGTACGGACAACCGTCTCCATGAACGCGATGAGATTCATTCTCCATCATATCCATTCAAGTATAACTATAATTTTATGATTTAAAAATAATTTTTAAGAACATTATATCATTCTGGATATGAGTAAGATACAACATATCCATGACAAACATGTCTTACGTAACAAAACATATATAAAAAATGAGTAAGTTAACACCGGAAACGACAATAATTCTAAGATATTATTAACAAAGCAATGTTAAAAGATCATATATGATATCATAGTAAGGTATATGACTCATGAATAATTTAATAACAATTATTTAAACATTATACAGGAGGTTAACCTACCCCCAACCAAGGAAAAGTACAAGGTAAGGGATTTTCTTATCTCACTTTCAATTCCGTGAGATTTCCATTATTCGCCACTAATTTATTGAATGTGGTATATTGTGTACTTCCATTTGATATATATTATCATTATTCTCTTTATATTCATGTTATTCTGTAAATTATTTTGTGGTTATTAACTTTCGTTCATACGACTCAGTTGATTACAATGTGTTAAGGGGTTTCTTAACTCACTCTTAATTTTGTGAGAATTCCATTGTTCACCACTTAATTATTTCATGTGGTGTATGTGTACTTCCCATGATTGTATTCATTGTGTAATATACTTTATGTTATGGGTATTTACATCATCATTGTATGATCCTTCTTTCATGGGTGTATGTTTCGAATGTTACCGAATCGATAAGGGAATTCGAAATTTCCATTTCCATTTATTCAGCTTTACGCAAACTTCATTGATTATTTTACTCTGAGATTATGTGTGGAATAACTATTCATTTGCTTATGTCAAAATTTCCACTCCCCTTTTCTGTGGATATACTTTTGATACACATATTCACTCCATTGATAATTTCTCAAGTCATCGATATGAATTTGATAAGTGTAATTTTATCTCGTTCTCCATTTCTTAAGTTAAACATCCAATTCATTGGTGTTGTTTTTAAAAGATTATGTGTAAATATCCTTTGATTGTTTTACACTGAATATCCAATCATATTTAGTGTATTTATATTTTTATACCATTCATGGTTTGTGGTTAATGTATTGACATTTCGTATGCTAGTTTTAATACGAATGTTTATGTTATGTTTAAACCTGTTCATATGAGGAATGCATTGGACATAATAAGCGATGGGTGGAGCCCGCTATAGCTCCTCGATGCACCGGTAGGTCTCATGAGACAAACTAGTGTCTTCCCACAAGGCCTTGGCAAAATCTTATTTGTAGTCTTGGTACGAGGCCTTAGCTATGTGGTTATGATAGTCTGGAATTATGCATTCCATCATTATGAAAGTGGTTATTGATATTGCATGTGATTATTCGATTAGTAGAATATCCATGCGAATAAGTATATGGCATTATTTCATTTTATTTTTTCCATACTATGTTTAAGTTCAAGTTTAAAAGGCTTTTGTTTTAGTTATACATTTCCTTAAATGTTTATTATTTTTTATGAAAGTTTCCGTTATATTGTTTTCCTTACTGTGAATTTGAGCTCACCCCTTTTCTATGTTTTATTTTTCCCAGGATGTGAAGAAGTAAATTATAAATGACCTGTAGGGAAATTATGAGGGGACAATAGTGTGGACTATGGAGACAATATGTTTTTGTAGTAGTTTTTCATGTTTTGATGTAATGTAAACCTTATTAATATATCTAGTGTTTCCAAGGCTACTAAACTAATCGGCCTTTCGAGACTTGACCTTCTTTTGATCATGCCAATTTTATGTAATAATGCACCGACTCTGGGTAACTGGTGTCAGGGCGTTACAGTGCTTCTATAAGTGATGATAAAAGAAGCTTTATCACTACTTTTATTAGTGCTGATAAATATATCATTTATCAATACTTTTTTGTGATGGTAAAAGACCAGAGATTTTAACCCCACTCAAGTAGTCTACACTATTCTAGTAATGATAAAGGCCATTTTTAGCACTGTCAAAGGACTATTTTTTTGTACTGAGGGTGTGGTGAAGATGGAGGATGTATTAAGAGGATCACACCCCTATCCCTGTGTATCTTGTGAAGGAATCTACTCAAAATGGTAAAATAATGAGGAACCATAATAGTAGTGGTCCATAAGGTGGAATCATTGTGTTCCTATTCAAAATGGGCTATGCAGGAGACCATGAACAATTTTTAGGTGGTTGTGGTAAGTAGGATGTCCTTGTGTAGATACCCAAAGCCTGACGTACATAGTCTTTACATTACTTTTTCAGAATACTTATTACATAACAAAAACACACACACAAGGACCGTAATAGTTAAGTGTCTTTGGAAACTCGGAACGTAATCATCTAATCATGGTGAAAGATATTCAACATCTCCCATAAAGATCTCCTTTTTTTTACCTAAAACCTTTATTTATATCCTGGGGAAATGAAAACATAAAAGGGTGATATCAAAATCTCAGCAAGGGTAAACAAAATAAATATCAATCACATCATATTCATAAGCACATAACTTTTGGAAATCTTAACCTGCAAAAGAGATCATAATTTCATAACCTGGGATAACTCATGGAAGTGAAATGTAATCACAATAATCATAACTTAAAACATTAAACTTTGTGGCATACACACATAATCATAGAGAATCATTTCTTGTTAGTCAAGACTCATTGCCAAGACTATCTTAGTGGACAAAGTCCCTTTCTGAACCGAGTCACCCTCGTTTCAGTCCTGTTTCACTGAACCGGTATAACCTACCATTCCAGCCATGTCTATCTCATGAGATATAAAATCTTTACACAATACATTGGAGGGAGATATAGGTCCCACCCATCTCATAATGATACCATTCTTATGTGGGCCACAAAATCATAAATCATACATCATTGCATAAACCATGTAATACAAATGGGAATCTTAAACATCATGAGGTCATAAAACAATTCATATAAGATAAAGGAATTCATAAAAATAATTCCATCACAACATAATCAAATCAATGTAATAATAGGGATAAAAACAGAACCCTTTATTATCATATATGGAAAATAATTTTGATAAAACACTTGAACTCCATTCTTGAGGAAAATATCCTTTCTTCTTCAAAAACATTTTTCCTTTCTAACATGTCATACAATTTTAAACTAAAAGAAGTTGATTAAAAATAAAGTTGAAAACTTGTAAAGGAATCTTTTTGTAAATAATGTTTTAAAAATCCATTCATGCCGTATAAGTTAAAAAAACATTCTTCTCCTTCTTTTGTCGGAAAACTCAAAAAGTACCTCGTACGAAAAACGACAAAATATTCCTTTCATATCTATTACAAAAAACCCATCGAAGGGGAAAATTGGATATAAACTATTGTAGAAGGATGGAAATAATATTACATATTGAGGGAACATGGATGTGGACGATAAAATACACCCCAGTAATTACTAAAGTATAAACAATCTCGGATAAAAATGAGATTGTGATATTTTCCCTTACCTTAGGTCTGATTTTCATCGTAAGTGTCCGAACCTCCTGTATAATGATTTAAATAATGTCATTGACTTATTACAGAATCATATTAATTGTTATTATATCATATATGGTTCACTTATGACTTTATATTACCCGTTCTTTTGTAAATTCATGTTAAAGTAGCGTTTTGGAAAAAATCGTCTCATTTGTCGTTCGTGTTTTAACTTGTAATTATTCATATGATTACTTAGATCATTATTACTTAATTATAGAATATAAAACATGATTTATATATAATATATATTCAGAATATACATATATATAATGGATCGATAAATGGAAAGAAATACACCGTTCATGGAGACGGTAGGTCGTACGTACGCATGAACGCTGTTTTCGTTTCCTTATTGAATTGAGTGGAATTAAGTAGATGACATACATATATATACACATAAATCCAGTAGCTTTATAATTTCATATATTTCATTATAATTGCTTATATATACTTTATAATCATTCTTAAATGGTTAACATGGAGAATGAATCTCATCGCGTCGTGGAGACGGTAGTCCGTACGTACGCACGAGCGATTATATCATTTCCATAATTATTGAATTGAATTGGAGTGGATGATACAATATATCAGAATCATTATGATGTTATAATAACTATGTATAGTTATTCTTTACACCATTATACCCATCCATGTAAGGTGGTGGTGGAAAATAGATTACACCATGGTGTGGAGACGGTATTCCGTACGTACGCACGCGCGGTGATTTCTTTTTCCGTAGGATGGATAGATGGTGAAATAGGGTTGTTTCATACTTATAATAACATATCAGTATATGAGTGATACTGATGTTGTTACTTCATAATGAAACAACCTAAGAAGAAGAAGTGGAAGAAGAAATAAAGGTGAAAGAATTGGTAACGGAAATTACCTCTTCTTTGAAGCGCCTCTTTGAGATCTCCTTTTAGGGCACTAAAATTGGACTTTGAGGAAGACCGGAACCTCTAGGATGTTTCTAGGGAAGTGGAGAAGAGAATTTGGCAGGGGTTGTCCGATCTTGATGGCTCAAAGTTGTGTGAGGAAGAGAGGGAGGAGGTTCCCTTTTATACGGGAGGAGAGGGGCACCTTTGAAATTCTTAAAAATATTAATTTATAATAAATCTAAGCCCACTTAAAAACCACCAAAAATGACTCATATTCTAAGATTAGATGATATAGGGTTGTAATCTCATCAACCAATCAAATTTAGACATGTTTGAATCTTATTTTATACCTTATCATTTTGATTTATCCTTATTTAATCTATTTAAGTTTATTTGTGGTAATAAAATTCTAAATTTTAACTCATAACAAATAATTACTTATTTGTTGTGAATTTTCCATAATTGTTTACTTTATAAAATTATAGACCACATAAATTTAAATTTATAATTTTTAAATATTTTTGTGATTTTTAAACAATTTTATAATATGTTATTTTTATAAAATAACAATAGTGTCAGTTTTGACACTATTCATTTATTTGAATTTAAATAAAATATATACAGAAGATATGTTCAAAATAAAAGCTTTAATATATAAATAAAAGGTCATATGTACCTATAAAATTAGTGTATCACATTAAATAGTTCATATAATATTTATTTTATTATTTTTAAAACCATTTATTTGGTTTATCTCTTAATAAAAAAATTACTACATCATATTTTTATAATTATTTAATATACTTATTTGTTGCATAAAAATTTAAAATAAAATCCTATGATGAAGATAAATATATTAACTTTCACAATAAAAAATTTACTCTAATTTATCATCTTAAAATCACAATATTTAAATTGTTATATTTATTAAATTATGAAGGTGACAACTTTGGCATCATTTAAAATAAAATAATATAAGTGTCATAATTGCTTGTATAAGACTCCAAATGGACAAATATTCGACCATTGGATGATTATAGTTTCAATTTACATGACCAATAAGTTTTGGCCAGGTTTTTGTGCCTTTTATGGTCACTATTTGTTTAATAAATACTATATTCTTGATTTTTCACTAGATAAATAATTTCTGCATCACTATTGTGTCACAATTAATGATAACTATTGAATCCCAAAAAATTCTAAATAAATTCTCATGATGTATATAATTTTTTTATCTTTCTGGATACTATTCATGTTCGAAGTTTTATGATGTTCATCACTAAGTTAAAATTATTATACTTATAAGATTTAAGAAAGTGACATGTTGTCAATTTCTTTGGTTTTAATAATAATTAAATTATTTTCATGGTCCAAAGTCCATAAAATGAATCTAATCCGACCCTTAGTTGATATGGGTTTACTTTTAGCCATCAAATAAAATTTTGTCATGTGTTTGGGTAATTTTATAATATTATATTTACCCTTAATTACCCGATTTACCTTTAACTATGGTAAATAAAATTTACCGTAGTTACTATTCATAATTCCCAAAAATAAAATGTAGCCTATTAACAAAATTTGAACCCAATGATTCCAAATATGGAATCCAATTTTTAAAATTCAATACACATAAGTTGCAGAAATTAAATTAAAATTAATCCCGTTGTCGAATAAAAATGGGTTTTTCTTTAAAACATTGCAAAAGATTGAATTGATTTAACCTACGAATTCAAGGTAAAATCAATGCTAATGACATACATTATATTAAATGGTAACAATATATTCTATTTATACTTTAAAACCATTAAATATTATAATTTAACCACATAAGATATTACGATGAAAAAAGTTGTTTTTAATTAAAATATAGCGTGTTTTTACTATTCATTAAAATATGAAAGTTATCGGAAAAATATCAAAACTTTATATAATATAAATTTTTACATCTTGATTCAAAATAAGAATTTTATTTTGTCAAATTGAACATATAAACATGTCAAAAACTATATTTAAAGTGGGTGCGCCATCAAAAGGCGGCAAAACTGCATTTTTTGAAAAATACTTATTTTACCCGAAAAATTTATTTTGTTCTTATACCATGTTCTAGAAATTGTGTAAGATGAATAATAATGTTATAAAATTCAAAATTTAGTTAATACTATTCATAACGGCTAGTTCATGACAATATTATAATAATATATCATTGTTTATTAAAACCCGGTATTGCGTACAACACATGCTATCGAGGAAGGTCGTGATTGCGTGTAATGCAAGCCAAGTCAGGGTTGCGTGTTGTGAAAGAATCCTTCGTTGTTTCATATAACAGAATCCAACCATATTTCATTTATACATTTAATATATATATATATACTCAATGTTGCGTAGAATAACTATTATCAAAATTGTGTGTAACACGGTCCAAGAATAGTGTTGCGTATACTGCAAGCTAATACGGTGTTGCGTATAGCGCAAGGTAATCTTGGTGTAGAATACAACACAAGACATTAATGAAATTAAAATAATATTTTTCATAAAATATCGGGGTGTTACACCTTGAATGTAAAAAAAACCAACACATATACTATATGTCATGGAGATATAGTCATGGTTGAGTCCTATAGTTAATGTTGGTGGACACAAGAGAGACCACACCATTTTACATGGCATGGTGTAGATTACCTCATCCTATGAGCCATAGGAATCCACACTATTGTTTTTTATATGTAATGGATTAGAGTATGGATACCTAAGTGAAAAAAATTGTAACTAGAGGCTAAACCTTTGGGGTTTGGTATTTTAAGAAAAAATAGTAAGATTCTTCACAATAGGTTGTGGTCTGTGTCCTTTCAGTGTTTAAATTTACAGATCCCAATGAATATTTACAAGTGACTCTTTATTTTTATGTCAGTTGTAACCACCACTTGGTGGATAGTTTCAAGTGTGTTTTTTAACACCTTTAATCCATGTATTCTTGGGATGAAATAAGAAATAAAATTCCGGATTGGATTTAAAGGAAAATAAGATTGGAGGCTATGAAAAAATATATTCTATATGATTTGGATGATAGTAAAAGGAAAAATAATATGGTATTATTTTAGATTTCATCTGGATGGTTGATGATCGTGGAAGGTTGTTTTTAGAATTTCCATTATCATAAGAATAATAAATTATATGTGCTGAATAGAAACACCATTATTGGTTTATGTTTGCATCATCTTCATGAGGACATGAAAAATATTCACAAGTAGATAAATATGTTCCTCATTAAAGTAAGGTGGTGATGTAAGAACCCATATCTCCATTTCATGTATGGATCTTTATTTCTTGTGTTTTTGAGAAAAAGGGTATAATTGGGAAAATTTATGAGAACAACTCGTGTAACTAGGAGTACACACCATGTACCAGGTTGCCACGGGTAGTCGTGTGATGGCCTTGTAACGGTCAAGTACATGGTCATGTAAGGTTACATGGAGACTGCCTAAAGCGGGGTCTCATTTAGGCATATACACGACATGTACATTAAATGAACACAACATGTAAGTTTTTTATTTGTTTAATCTTACCAAGGTCACTTCTAGTCCCAAGAATCTTCTTCTTCTAAACCAGTATCATCCATGAGTGACTGAGGTGACCATTCTACTCTGATCCACCGATCCTTCATCCATTCTCTGAATCAAACACCGTCAATTGGGTTGGAATTTCCTCGGTGGGTTCTTCCATCCTCTAAAGCCTCTCCACTTGATTTCCCTTCTTTCTAGAGTTATCCAATGTTTAGTGTTTTTTTCATATCAATGATGTTCTAGGTAGATTCCAAAGATGAGGTTCAACTCTATTGATCATACAATGTTTAGGTAGGTGGTTTGTTCCTTTCTGTAGTTGTCTTGGGATTATATGTGAAAAAGGTTCTGAATACCCTTGTTTTGGGTATTGTATGTTTTAGAAATTTAACCATGTTTGATGCCTTATGTGGTTTGTTTTCATGAGAAATAGTTTTGTTTATGAATAAGGTTTATTACCTTGCTTAAGGATGTGTTTTCCTATTTTTTTGATATTGGCCATTTGGTCTAGAACTTCCTGTTAGGATTTTTTTCATTCCTAGTGTTGTTAGGATGGAGTTGATATTATTTGAGATGTATGTGTTATTCATTGTAGGTACTTAGACTTGAAGTAGTTGAGTTTAATTTGGCTGGTAAATATCATTTGGGAACAATTTTATTACACAGGGTTGTGAGAACCTGGTGTAGTTAGACTATAGTGGCAATTGATGTTGAGGGCTTCCCTAGAGTTTCTGTTCTACTTTTCACGTAGCGAGGCCATAGGGGGAATTGACAGTGAGTGCTCCCTTATAGTGTATATAGTATACCGTTTTGAGACCATAGGGGGAATTGACATTGAGTACTTCCTCATAGAGTCTATAGTTTACCTTTAAAATACCGCAGAATGAATTGACAGTGAGTGCTTCCTCAGAGTGTCTTTGTAAATTAGAGACCAAGGGGTTAGACCATGTGAGATTTCCCATAGGGTCATTATATATATATTAAAGTAATGATAAGTTGAACTAGAGGGGTTAGAATATGAGAACCTTCCTAGAGGGTTTCCTGTGAATGATTGGTTGAATAATTAATAAATGTAAAAGAATGTCGTTTAAAACTGTAGGTTTGTTCACATTTGAGTAATTCCTTGTCAATTACTTAATTTTTCATATTGCCTTATATATATATTCATTGATAGTTAGGCATAGATATTTTGGTGGTTTCCTAATGGGATTCATCTCACACCCTATATGGGTCTTCCATTTGGGCCCAAACAGATTATATGATTGCAGGTATAGATAATGGAAAGCGCCCTTCGTCATTAGGTACTTGATAGTCATGGAGTTGGAGAGCATGGGACCAATCTAAGGCTTCCAATGCTACTGGAGTTTAATTTTTTTCTTTTTTACTATGGTTTATTACTATATTTCCAGAAATGTGACATGTTTGGATGCTTTCCTAAACATATGTGATGTGCATCATTTATATATGTCCTCCAGTTGTTATTTACTTTCAGTCTTCCACTGTTTACTTGTTGTATGGTATTTTTGCTTCCAAAATTGTATATTGTTGTCATTCCTCTATGTTACTCTGCCTATAAGGGCATATTTTCCCCATTATCACACCCATGGACCTCACCGTAGTTGGAATCCTCTGGTGTTTGGGGAAATGCGCTTGAGGCCATGTGACCAACCGGGTACGGGGCACCTCTGGGCAGCAACTAAAACCAGGACGTTAAAAAATTTTATCAGAGGGATTCATTTCATCTTTGACATAATGTTTGGAGCCTATAAACATGGATAGTAAGAAATGTGTAGTTTGTAATAAGTTGTGCCTGGGACAAGCTAACTTGTGTACATGTAAAAGCCAATATGTCTCGAATATTGCAATTTTTCTGGTTGATCAATTATTACTGTTGATTGTACATCAGTGTTGGCTGAATCACATGTTTTTGTTATTATCATTGATATTATTGGGGTTATATTTATATTTTAACCTGATGTGATGTGGGTATTCTGTCTCATTCATTATATAGGGACTTTCTAGATATCGCATGACATGCATTCTTGTCATGCCATTTAGGGTGCATTCTAGATTTTAGGTTGTTGTGATAGATGTTGTCCTAGATATGCATGTTGTTTTGATAGATGCATTGATAGAATACCTACTATTTTATAGGGTATTGGGAACATTAAAATTTCATTTGAATGGGTGCCGAAATTTGTTCTCTGAGGTGTTATGGGCCCTCATGGATCAAAATTTTTTCAATCATATGATTAATTTCCCTGTTATACTTTTTGATATACATGAATATGGTGCTAAACATTGAGTTGCAAGAGTTTAGACCCCCACAGATCGGAATTTGGAACTTTGATGTTTGTTTCAGTGTTTTTATGGGTTTCTAGAGTAGTTTCTATGGATCATTGTCCAGAAAAACTCAAAATACATGGTGTGTGATGATAAATACACACCATGTGTCCTTCTGTTCGGGAAGATAATGATTTTCTTAATTACACACCGTGTAGTCCTTGACCATGTGATTGACTATGTAGGCAGAGGCACGTGGTTTGGGAACTTGGGTATAACAAACTATGTACTGGGAGTACACACCATGTCAAAGAGGCCATGTATCGAGTCATGTGACTAATGACACGGGTGGAAAAAACATAGGTTTTAGATGTTGTGTCCCATTGTTACACGCCGTGTACAGTCGACCATGTCTCCAACCATGTGACTAATGACATTGGCGATTGGAATATAATTAGTACATTTTGTGTTTAGGTTGAACACGCAGTGTGGTTTTGTTCTGAGAGAACCATGTGGTTTATCCGTGTAGAGGAACTCGAGAAGGGGATGATCCAAGTACATTTCATGCCAAAGATAACATGAAATTTGTATGGGGTATTACATGACCCATGTTGGAAAATGTAGACGCCCATGTAAAGGATTAAGGGAACACATTGTGTAGGTGTCATAAACGCTGTGTATCCATGTTTCAAAAAACATGAATTTTTCCTTTCACTAGTTCCTTTCTTGAACTTCTATGTTTAATTCCTTCATATTATTAAACTGAGGTGTGTGCTTGACCTTGTAGAGTCATTCCACCGAGATGTCCGCTGGTTGTATGCCTGATATAGGGAAACGATCAGACACAAGATATGTTATATTAGGGACTTCTAGCATATCCTCCTATTGTTTGCTTCTTAGAACCAATTATAATTCCAGATACAGGTGCCGATGCACAGTTCTGAGAAGGCTTCATGAGATTTATGCAGACCTTCTAGGGAGCACTGCATCCTGCCACGTTTATGGCTGAGGTGACGTGGGTTTTTCAGCAGCAGCATCCTCCCACTTCCTCTAGGGATGAAGTACCTCAAGACATAGAGTAATGGTTAGAAACCATTATGTCTCTCTCCATGCACCTCGATATGCCTCCATATAACAGAGTGAAGCTCTCTACGTACATTCTTGGGGATTCCACCACGATATGGCGGGATTTGATATCACATGTGTGAGGCCAGTGAGTTATGGATTGGGATGAGTTCTATCATACCTTCTATGAATACTTTTACCCATAGACTTCAAGGGATGAAAAAGTCCAAGAGTTCATGAGTTTCGAGTAGGGTACACTCTCAGTAATGGATTATTTTTCCATCTTCATAGAGTTCCAATGCTTTACACCCATTCTTGGAGGGTGATGAGTTATTTATGGTACAAAGTTTGAGGAAGGTATCAGGCATGAGATCTGATCTCAGGTGAACATATTCATGATGACTTTAATATATTTTATATTCAACCTAGAACTGATCACCAAGTGCAACTTGAGGGATTCTAGAGCTGTGAGACAGTGTGGTTTAGCATTCAGAGTTGGTACCCTTCTGACTGACAATTGGATGTGATGCAGGGAGTCTACACATAGAGATCTAAGTAGGTAGGATTTTCCTTAAACTAGATAGGTTTTGTGATAACAGTGTGGGAAGGGTGAACATAAGAAACCTTAGTGGCCGAGAGACCCAGTTTAGTGCCGATATTTCAGAAATATTGGACATCTTCAGAATTTCTCCAACACCCTCCTTCAAGCAGCTAGTGAGGTTGGATCTGTTTCGACTCCTCATACCGGATTAGGAAAACCAGTTCCACATCAGACTGGGGGCTGGAGTTCTTCGGTCCATTCAGGCTGAGATAGTGGTCATGGAAATAGTAATTAGACACTGGGTTTTAGATAGTTGAAAGGTAGAGCAGCTCAGGGATTACACACAGCTTCACAGGGCCACGGTGTAGGTTATGATTTTTCACTAGAGCAGATCTATAAGGATGAGGGTCTCAGACACTCAATGCTTAGAGGTACGATTTTGGTTTCCTTTGTTTTAGCTTCTGCTCTATGCGATGCAAGGGATTCTCATAGCTTTCTATTTCTGCCTTTTGTGGAGGGAATTGGGATCTGTATCTTTAGTTATATTGATATCATGACACTGGACACTATGTTCGGGACTAGAACTTCTAGTGTATATTAGTTCAAGGAGTTCCCTCTTGACGTTGGTGGATGTCACTTCTTCTGGGACCTTAATGTCTTAGAGATGAGGGGCTATGATGTCATTCTTAGAATGGACTGTTTAGTTCCCTTCCAGGCTACTGTCGATTTTTATCATTATAGGGTGAGTTTTACATCACAAGAGGGAAGCTTTTTTCTACATAATAATGAATGGAATGTCTAGGAAATAATAGCAGGACCAAATAATCATGGTTTATGAGGAGTTATAGCCAAGAATTCTAGTTTATATCTGGATAAACAAGGGACTTCACAGATGGACTTTCCTCCAATGGTGGATCATTTCACGAATGTCTTTCCAGACTACTTTTCTGGTTTACCTCCGAAGTGGGCGTAGATTTCCTTATTGAGGTTATACCTAGAGCGGCACTAATTCCACTCCTCCTTATAGGATGGATACACTCGAGTTACAGTAGCTGATGAAAAAGTTAGAGGAGTTATAGAAAAAGTGTTTCATCTGACCCAATAATCTCCTTGGGGTTTGACTATATTGTTTGAGAAGAATGTGGACGGTACCCTCAGACATTGTGTGGATTATCTAAAACTGAACCAGTTGACGGTCAAGAACCAATATCCCTTTTTAAGAATTGATGTTCTCATTAATCAGCTTCGAGGGGCGTGGAAGTTCTCGAATATTGACTTCAGATTTGGTTATTATTGGGTGCGCATTAGACCATTATATATACATGATAAAGCCTTTCAGAGAAGGTTTTCTCTATACTATTGTGTAGTTGTACTATTTGGTCACACAGATGCGCCTTCAGTTTTTATAGAACTGATAAAATGAATGTTCCATCCATAATTGGACTACTATTTGGTGGCTTCCGTAGATGATATCTTGGGGCACTCTCGCACTCGACATGACCTTGCTACTCATCTTGAGATCATTTTTATTACACTGAGAGAGAATCAGTTATATGTTAAGCTCTCAAAATACCACTTTTGGATGGACCAGATTCACTTATTGGGTCATGTTATATCAGATATGGGAGTATCAGTAGACCGAGAGAAAGTGATAGTAGTAGTTTCCTAGGAGTAGTCGAAGAACATCTTTGAGGTATGGATTTGTCTAGTAGTGGTTGGTTACTATATATGTTTTATACATGACTTTTCACTCTCAGCAGTGCCACTGATGGGCCTGCATAACAAATGTGTGATGTACTTGTGGATATATTCTTACGATTCAGACATTTAAGATATGAAAGAGTGGTTGGCTTCAGCATCGATAATAGTTCTGAAAGAGTTGGGAAAGATTTATAATGTTTTTTATGATTTATTAGGTATCAGTCTCAGAGCATTGATCAAGCAGAGGGAAGGATTCATTGCATACGGGTCTCAGCAGTTGAGGACACCTTAAAAGAATTACCTGGAAAACGATCTCAAGTTGGTGGCAGTGGTTCTTGCCTTATGTTGTAGGAGAAATTATTTTCTAGGATAGCCTTTTGTGGTGTAAACTGAAAAAAAAGTATCAAGTACATATTTACCCATCATGAATTGAATTTAAGATAGAGAAGGTGGGATGAGTACCTTCAGTCCGTTGAATTTGAGCTTTCATACATGCCTGGTAAAATCAACACAGTAGCTGATGCATTGAGTAGGAGGACTCAGGTATAGGCAATTCTGGAGTCCCATAGTGATTGGTAGCTTATGGATCTATTCACTAAGATGCATTTGGAGTTTCATGATAGACAGGGGTAGAAATTTCATTCTTCTATAGTTGTTTCCTATACTCTACTTGATCGAGTAAGAATGAGGTAGCTATCAGTTCATAAAAGCCTAGTTCTATGGGAGAGTGTGTCAGGAGATGACCATATTCCTAGATGGACCGTAGGCAATGATGAGATCTTACATTTTCATTGGCGTTCTTGGGTGTCAGCAGGCATACGTGAGGATATTTTGAGGGATTTTAAATCCTAAGTTTGGGAAGTTCATCCTGGTGTCCCCAAGATGTATCTAGATATACACTGATAGTATTGGTGGCCCGTTATGAAGAGATATGTTGCTGGTTTTTTCATTATATGTTCCAGCTATCGGCAGGTGAAGGCGGAGCATCAGGGACCAGTAAGGATTTTACAGCAGTTACCCATTCCCCAGTAGAAGTTGATGATATTGTGATGGATTTTGTAATGGGGTACATGAGGTCCCCTCGATGGAATGATGTAATTTGGGTTTTCATTGACAGAATCATGAAGGATTCACACTTCTTACAGATCAAGGAGACCATTAGTGTTGAGGAACTTGAAAAGATGTACATCTGAGAGACTATATGTTTACATGGGGTTCCACACTCCATTTTTTCAGATAGGGATGCACGTTTTACATCTCGGTCTGGAAAGGACTACAGACAGCTTTGGGTATTCATGTACTTCTGAGTACAACTGACCATCCCCAGACAAATGGCTAGTCTGAGCACATGATTCCAGTGCTATAGGACATGCTCCGAGTATGCGTCCTCGATTTTGGAGGATCTTGGGAGAATCACATACCACTGGTGGAGCCTTCCAACAAAAATAGTTTTTAGGAAACTATTCAGATGGCACCTTATGAGGCTTAGTACGGTAGGCCATGTCGATCACCCTATGTTGGCTAGAAGCAGGAGAGCCAGCTTTGCTGGGACCTCATATTGTCCAAGAGAACACAGAGTAGGTGGAGTTGATTTGGAAGGGGATGGCTACAGGAGAGTCACGGTAGAAGACTTATGTTGATCGATGGAGACATCCTATGGAGTTTGAGGACGTAGATCATGTTTTCCTCTATGTCACCCCAATGTTGGGACATAGGAGGATTACCATATAGGGAAGGCTTTCAACAAGATACGTCAGGGCCATTTCTAATTATTGAGAGAATAGGTCTAGTTGCCTGTCGATTGTAGTTACCTTAGATGAATCAGTCTATACATGATGTCTTCAATGTTTCTCAGCTACGACATTACATCTCAGACTTATCTCATGTTTTTTAACCCAAGGACGTTGAGTTAGGGGTGGATGCATCGTTTGGGAAGCATCCTATTTGGATTATTGATCGTAGTGCCTAGGTTCTCTATGGAGGGTTTGTTTTGCTGGTTTGAGTGTTGTGGCAGCATTGGTGACTATTGGACGAGACTTGGGAGAGGGAGACCGATGTGCGATCACAATGGCCGGAGCTGTTTGATGATTCTTCTTTTCCACCTTGTTAGGGAAATTCAGGGATGAATTTATTTAAGGGGGGTGTTTGTTAGAACACATATCTTCATTTCAGGTATGGATATTGATTTATGGTATTTTTGAGAAAAAGATAAGAATTTTAAAAATTTATGGGTACATATCGTGTACTTAGGTGTAAACGCCCCGTACCCCATTTATACGGGTATCTATGAACTTTCCATGTATCAGCCGAGTACATGGCCTTATGACGTGACCTAGAGACTGCCTAAAGCGGGTTCCGGTTAAGGCATGTTCATAGTTTTTACATTAAATATACATTCCATGTATTTTTATTTTTATTTTTTTAGTTGGATCAGGGACACGTCTAATCACCAGAACCGTCTTTCTTCTAACACCAACTCATCCGGGAGTGACGGAGGGAGACGATTCTTCTCTAAGCCACCAATCGGTCGCACGATCTCAGAATCAAACACCTTTGATTGTGTTGGAATCACCTTGATGGGTTTTTCCTTCTTCTAGAGCATCTTCTATTTATTTCTTTTCTTTCATGAGTTATATAAGGTTGATCATTTTTGATGTTTTTGTAGATCTATGAAGTTCTAGGTCGATTCAAAGGCTTGGGGTCAATGATATCAATCATACAATGTTGTGGTAGGTGGTTTGTGTCATTCCATAGTTTTATATGGATTATATATGGAAAAGGAGTTGAATAACCATGTTTAGGGTATTACATGTTTAAGAAATTTAACCATGTTTGATGCCTGCTATGGTTTGTTTTCTTGAGATAGGGTTTTTTTATGAATAAGGTTTATTACCTAGCATATGGATATGTTTTCCCATCATTGTTTGATATTGGACGTTGGGTCTAGAACTTCCTATTAGGCTGTTTCCATTTCCATTTCTACAGCTATTTCGATGGAGTTGATATTATATGAGATCCATGATTATTCATTGTAGATTCTTAGCATATAGTAGTTGAGATTAAATTGGTGGAGGAATATCATTTGTGAACAATTTTACTACACTGGGTTTTGAGAACCTAGTGTAGTTATACCATAGGGGGAATTAAAGTTGGGGTCTTCCCCAAAGTGTCTATAATACCTTTCACGTTGTGAGACCATAAGGGGGATTGATAATTAGTACACCCTCAGAGTGTCTGTAGTATACTATTACGAGACCACAGGGGTAATTGACATTGATTGCTTCCTCATAGATTGTATTTTCTACCATTAAAATACCATTGGAGGAATTTATGGTGATTTCTTCCTCAGAGTGTCTATGTCTTTGTGATGCCAAGGGGTTAGACAGTGTATGATTTCTCGTAGTGGCTTTATTTCTTTAATTACGTAATGATATGTTAAACCATAGGGGTTACACTATGAGAAATTTCCAAGAGGGGTTCTTGTGAATTATTGGTTTAATAATTAATAAATGTAAATGAATATGATTTAAAACTGTTATATTGTTTACCTTTAAATACTTCCTTGCTTATTAATTCATTTTTCATATTGTCAGCTATATATATTCACTGATAGTTTGGCATAGATTTTTTGGTGATTGACTATTGGGATTCATCTCACATCGTGTTTGGGTCAAGTTTTTTGTCACAAAAATATTATATTCTTGAAGTTAAATATAATAGAAAGTGTTATTCGTCATTAGGTACTTGATAGACGTGGAGATAGTTATCATGGGGCCAAGTTGAGGCTGGAAATTCTACAGGAGATTACTTTTTTTCTTTTGTACTTTTGTTTAGTACTGTATTTCATGCATTGGGACTTGTTTGGATTCTCTCCTAGACATATTTTACATGAATCATTTGTATATGGGCTCCATCTATTATTTACTTTCAGTATTCTTATATTTACATATTGTATGGTTTTACTACTTCCTTTTTTGTATAATATTGTCATTCCACAGTGTTACTCTTATAATGGGGGAATAGTTTCCCCATTATCACACCGAAGGCCCTCACTACTAGTTTGAAGCCTCTGGAATTTATGGAAATTAACTTGAGGCCATGTGACCAATAGGGTATAGGGAACCTCTGAGTGGAACCCGGAACTAGGAAATTATAAATGAGTACACCAATTGTTCAAGATAGGGAAACAAGAATTTCAATTAGACCTATGTAAATTACAGTAGAAAATCAGTGATATTTTAGTGAATTCGGTGCATGAAAACACTCTCATTCATTCTCCTGGGATATATCCTAGTGAAGATGAACAAAGTTAAATCCCTCATGTATATTTATGGTTCTATCACTCATTTAGAAGAATGGTTGAGAGAAATTTGAATGGAAATGATGGTGAGAGAATAATATCATCATTCATGGAAGAGTTTTTATATTCTAATATAACTTGATTCACCCCCTTGTCTAGTGTATCAACCTCTATAATGATCTAAAAACTTCCAAAAATGAAATTTTCCTTTTATTTTTCCCAAAAACATGAGAATAGTGAAATTATCCATTTTACCTTTCCACCATTAAAAAACATTGAAAATTTTCTTCATAGATTTAAAATCACTTGTGGTTAATGCCATTTGAAAACTTGGTTTTAATCCATTAATGAAATGAATGACTCTTTCCTGCATCAATAAAACCAAACAAATTTTAGGCAATTATTTTTAAATATTCATCGTACAAACCAATTTTTTTTCACCATTTTCCTTAGTCTCAAGAATTCATCACACCATCTAAATAGGAATATGTTAAGTAAAATATTTATTAAAGAATTTTTTCTTAAACATATCCCATTCCATAGATTTAATCTCTTATTTCCTCCCCATGTACTGGAACAAATTACACTATTGACCTGATTCACTATTAAAATGATAAATAACTAAAATTTTCTTTTATTTATGCAAGCATTACAAATGAGAAAATATTTTTAGGCCATATTGATACATTTATATATAATTAATGGATTTGAATATCAAAAAAGGATTGTTGGAATTGTCTCATCAAGGACATGATAGTGAGTTTCTCCTAATTTTTCATGTTTGTGAGCTTTGTATAATTTATGTGATTACTCATACCCTATGATAGCATAACCATGCTGGTATTTTCAAATTCACCAATAACATTTAGTTTCTCATTGGGAAAATAAACACATATTCCATTGCACAAACTGTTCACTTTATTTCCCTTAGTTCCACCCATATTCCTAAACCAAAATGGTTAAAATGAGTACTAATAAATAATATCTTAATAAAATATGGGTAAACTATCATGTGAATAATAAAAATCAAACCTATATTTTCTTAATTAATGGAAGATTCATTTAAACCTATTGTATTTTTGGTTTAATCTATATTTCATTAATTTTGGTTCTCCTATACTACTTAGTATAATACATTAATATAACTAAAACATACTTTGATACTGACTAATGTTAAAAGTGGAAGGAAAATATAGATATCAAATCATTTACCATAATTATACATTATAAATAACACATAAAACACACTACTAGAATAGGAAGTTTTAGAGATTTAAGATTTTATCCACATAACCATATTATTATATAATAATTCTTCAACATCTCCAACAAAATTCACGAATAAGATTCCCAAATGAACATACATTTATAGATAATTTCTTGGGGAAATGGGGAAACATAATAAAGGAGTGAGACCAAATTCCAAGTAAGGTAAAATTCATACCAATGAGTCAAGAGGAACATTTAATTACATCATAAACATTTTATACCACATGAACATAGGATAAATCAATGATTAAGGTAAATAAGATCAAGGAATCACCGTGAGTTATTGTAAGGCATGATAGAATATTCTTATATCATAGAATTGAAACATTGAACCATAAATTTATTATTATAAAAGTATAATATTACCTATGTAATAATAATGTGAAATAATAATCATCATCATATATCAGGGTGATAAATCATAGTAATGTCATCCAAGAATATGCAATGAAAATCATAACATATAACAAGGTTAACCACCCGGACATTCATGTTATAGTTTACTAGAATAAGCACTTCTCCAATTATATAGTGTACATAGGCTAATCACATGATTCATATTAAATATTGGACTTTGGATAACCACTTATGTCCTATCAAGATCTCATGAGATATAAATCATTAATCAATGTATTGGAAGAAATTATTTTACCTCATTACTCCCTGATAGGGGGTTGAATCAAAGAGTAACAAAATTATAAAAATTTCCATTTAGCCCTCTATTTTGGTTTTGTTCCCTTGTTATAATGAATAATCTTTTAACTTATATCTTCCATCAATAAATTCACATAAAACATCATGCTAATGTACATATAACAAAATGGATGAAAAAATTATTTAATTGGTTCACACATACGATGATGCATCACCTGATCGTATACTTATCATTATATCAAAGTATAAATAATGTACTATAACTCACACTTTATGTGGATACTGGTTTTAGGTAAGGTATCTTCTCACCAAAGCTCACTCCTCATAAAAATTAATGTAAAATTGGATTGCCTTCACATCTCAGTGCCTATAGAATATTTTACTCGTAGGTTATTGTTTCTCAAGGCTTACTACCTATTCTTATCCCCTATACACTACTTCGGTGAAGGCATTAGTTTATATAATTATAGTCATATTATCAGTTTAATAACATCATGGTAACTAATTCCAAATCACGAATTTCTAAAGTCTTAAAATAAATTAATTCATGATGTTGATAATCCAATGAATTCCTTATGTCACTCATAATATCGAGTTAATATATTATCAAATCCTTATTAAATTATTTAACATAGTGTAATCTAACAATGTATCCAACAGCACCAATACTGGTATAATAATTCAATAATGGTAACTCTTTACTTCTTCATCTTCATTGATTTTCATTACAATAGTACTCTTCCAAAACTTATCTTCAAAAATATTCATAGCATTTTATCTTAGTAAAGCCGGATACTTAATGAAATTTAAACCCGTATATACTGTACTCTTTTCCAATTCATATCTTCAATGAAGACCATGTTTTTTTCACATCCTCATAGAAACATTAATTAAATATTTTATAATTTACTATATTATTCTCTATTTTGTTCATTGTATATTTGGAAAATAATTTTCTTTTATGTTTATTCTAGTTGAATACCTTCATTTATATTTCATATATTTTAATTTCAAATTTAAAATCAATCACATAACTAACTTGAATTTTCAATAATTCATTCTCATCACACAGAATATCTTTAAGAAAATATTCACAAATAAAAAATATTAGGTCACTAAAAATTGATCAGTAACTTTCAATTAGTTTTAAGAGCACTAGATCCATAAAATTAGACACAACCTTCAGTTTTAAAAATTATCTAGAATGAATCCATCTCAAAACTCGTGTTTTAGCATCTGTATTGGAATGAACATATTATTTTTCTCTAAATTGAAAATAATAGAGTGGTTTTTTAAAAAAGCTACCTTTAGTATGCCAGGTTGTATAATCAACTTCCCATGTTGGTTCACCTCTAGGAAACCTAATACTAAAAATGGTCTCTTTCATTACATAATGTTTCCCCCAATAATATTTCACTTAGAAACATTATAATCTCAAAATAGCATCCATTGCACCTCTTCTAACCCTCCCCATTTTTTATTGATATTTTTTAATCCCAAAACATCCAATTTTGGCATGGTTTACATAAATTAAATGTTTTGTAATAAACTTCATCCACCATGGTATTCAAAATTCCCAATTAAATAGATTAAATTTCAATTCTATGTTTCTAGGACATCTGTGAAATTTTATTCTTCAACATAACTAAAATATTGACTTCCATGGTGTACGACCTCATTGTTACCCACATATAGACTTATAAAACAAAAAATTTCTACCATAGTGTGTTTTTACTATACATTTCTCATCAAAATACTCCAAATAAGAAATAGTATCCCATGTACCCATAGATTCATCGTTAAGTACATTTTATATCAACTAAAACATATACATATTAAATATGGTATGGTTCTTGTCATGATGGGGATTTCCCTCCTGAAACTAATTATATGAGACACTAGAAAAATCATTGTAATCTCCTATTATTTCTTAGATTTGAATATTCCTAAGAATGAAAATTAACCATCATAAACTCTAGTGATTCACATTTCAAGTTCCACACAGGTGATTTTCTTCCATCAAACCATTCAGAATTTGTGCACCAAAACCTACTATATTAATAAAATACACAATTTTCCATGAACATTCTCATATCTCTGAAAACATTTCTTAAACACGTCCAACATCTATTGTCAATAAATCCAACATACAACTTATTCGATGTAACATTATCCCACATCGGATTATTTTTAATATCAATCCACAAAATACAATGATAATTATATATAAATATAATCACTCAATATTTTAATCATAATATCATACTTTAATAAAATATATTTATAGATGTTTTCTCTATTACCATTTTAAATATAAAATGAAAATGGTAAAAAAAATATAGAGACATAATTCCTTCTTCTCCCTTACTTTCTACCCCCCTCATTATTAATAAAATACATAAGTTTCCTATTATATATTTTTTTTCTTCTCAATTATATCCCTCATTCCCAAATAATTCTATAGGGATTATTTCATAACTCTAATCCCACTTTCCATAGAATTTCATAGTAGAATATGAACCACTTATATAAACAAATATTTCTTGAAAATGATTTTTTCAATCAATACATTATTTTTTTTAAAAACTCAATTATACTTTCCTTAAATATTTCAGTGAGTGACTTCATCACATGGTATTAAGAAATAAATAATAATTCTAATATTTTTGATTTATAACTCAATATAGACAAAACACATAATTTTTAATAACATCAATGATGTCCATATCACTATATAATTCCTATTAAATCACTTCATGGTTGAGAAATTAAATTCCCTCTATAATAAATTATTTGTGATATTAATCACACTCACATAAAATTTCTAGCACGTAAGAAATAAATCACAATACTGTGATAAATACCACATTAGACAATAATTAATATAACATGTTTAGCATGAACCAATGATACCACATGATTCTGGTTGTCTTCCTTTTTCTATATGTCTTCTCCATTATTAGACGATTCATAACATACATTAAGTATTAATAATCAAATTCAAACTTCTTTTTGGTCATAATAACATTAAAACCACTTGAAATTATTCATTAATTAGTGAATCATATGATTTATCAAAATATAATCTTTAAATATCTCAACCCACTTGATTTCTGAACCACTGATTTTTATGATATCTCGTGAATAAATATGTTTATGCTTTGACATATAAAACCCCTTGTAATACTATTATATTCACTTAATGGAATGGTTTTATATTTTTCTTATTCAAAAATAGTGCATACACATCATCTATCAATTAAAATATAGTGTTTGGTCTTATTTTATCAATTCACACATAGTTCATATTCTTCTTCCATCTGTGCACACATAGTGTAAGCTCTTCCATCAACCCGCACATAGCGCATGTCCTCTGTTGACCTTATCTACCTTTTAATCCTATATTACTCCAATAATCGAGTATATAAATAGATATATATGGGGAGGGGTATCTCCAAACATCCTTAAGATGTGGGATGTTTTTTGTCTAGGTCATGTCAAACCTTTACATCTAAATAGATTCCATGTCTTCCTCTGAAAATCTCCACTTATGAAAACTTCACCTCAAATTATTTGCTCTGAATTATTCATCTACTGTAGATTAGTTATTATATTTTTGTTTTAATATTCTCACCTGTATTAGTTTACTTCTTTTATGAAGAATATTTCCATTAATTAACATGATTCACTCTCTATTAAAGGGTTAATCCACTATTTTTCTTCTCCGACTTCATAGTGGTATGGAAGAAACCACATAATCATTCCTCTTGTTTGTATTACGGGAATTCCATTAAACCCATCTTAGATTTATTTATCCTTTAGGGCCTCTTACTTACACATCCAGTCACTTTATGGTTTCTAAAATCATTATTATTCTTCATATAAATTGATTGTATTTCTTTCAAATCTTATTTGATTCTAATAATATAATCATATTCATTTTTTTGTCTCCATGATTTCTTATTTACATACTAATAAGGGATATATGAATAATCTATTAATAATATCTTCTAGACACCTTATTTTCTATCAATATTTAAAATCAATTAACACTGTTTTTTTAGTGAAATAGATTTTTCTCTTTTTATTCATGACTTCATGTTATCATAAAAGTATTAGATCTTATATTTTCATTTGTATTACTTTTTTAAACGCACTACCTCACCAGATGACCAAGGATAATAAAAATACAACAGCCCTGATGATATAAAAATACAAAATAGACATATTTTGAAAAAATTTATCTATAGATATCGTATAATTTCATATAAGGAATTTACATCTAGATACATTTATTGTGTTTCCAATTATCGCATAGAAATTGTACATCTTTAAAATTGTAATGATCAATTTTTTCTTGAAAAATATTTGGTTCTTGATCATATTCATTATAGAATCAAAATCATTACAATTTTACACGAATAGAAGTCTTCGTTTGATAATAATTATTATTCAACTTATTCCTAATTGTCAAAAACTTTCCCTGATGATTTTTAGTACAAAATACATCTATATTTGATGGCCTTTCTGAATATCAATGAGATAATTATTTTCATTACATACAGATTTCACTTGGTCTTTTAGGATATACATTATGACTTCATGGAATTTTTAATCTGCAATGATTAACCCCAACACATTAATAATTTATAGATTGCATAACATTTTTCCTTCATTTTCATATCAATTCTTAAAATCGTCTCATATAAATTCATTTCTTCTTTCATTAGCCTTCTATTATCTTCCTCCAATTATACTATGTATTCTGGGTTCTTTTCACCAATGAAAATCATGAATTATATATCACTCCTCAAGTCTTGAATAATATAATGTTTACTTTATATATAATATATATATTTACCATATTATCTGGTTAACTCTTTTTTACCATCATCATTCATCAATTGAGATAATACATAACCCGAATCAATATATTTTTAAGAAAAATAGATTATATAGTTAAATTAAATTTTATACAAGGAATATAATAGGTAAAACTCCTTATGAAATCCAATTTATTTTCCACATTATTTTTATTCTTCTTCTCCTCACTTATATAAAAATTATATTCCTCATAAAGAGAGTTAATATCAAAATTTTCAATTAGATCATAATCTATACATGTAGAGGTGAGAACATTTTCTCTATTCTAGTAATATCCATCATTTAAGAACTCTCCATAATTTATACCCATATCCATTGCTGTCTTCCATTGGGATATAAATAAACCCAAGCATAATATTTATAAATATTTCATCATTCTAGATAAATATTCAATACATTTCATAATAACACGTGTTTGAGAATCATAAAGGTTTATTTTATTTGGAGACTACATACATAAAAATTTTATTTCCTTAATGATCCCCAATATCTCCAATTAATATCTTCAAACATAGTAACCTTCTTGTACATACCCAACATATAACCTTTTCTATAGCCATGGGAATGGAAACAAAATAAAGGGTGAGCTCAAATGCTCAGTAAGGGTAAACAGGGGAGATATTAATCTTAATATTGTATAGTGAATATAATAGTGTGCTGACAAATTCAAGTGAATATTATCAGAATAAAATATTCATAAAAAATATATCATAATCTTTGAAATCAATTCACATCTGGAAGCAAGATTAATAAGTGTGTCAAAATAGTCATCACTATCCAAGAGTCCTGATATAGTCATGTGGCATCTTAATCATTAGAAATCATAATATTATCAACATAGCTAAATGAAATCATTTCCATGCATAATTATGTAAACAAAGCTACCCAAAATCATATTTATTCTTGTCATCAACATCTAATGAGATATTAATATCATTTACCTAATGAATTGATGTGATATAATAGACCCATCCATTATATAAACATAATTCAATCTAATAAATGTCATTGTATCATAAAACATTTATAACATCATCATACCATAAACTGTGGAAAATTAAAATGTATTGTAAAGATCTAAACATCATATCTGTAGACCATACAGAGAAATAATAAGGGTGATATCATTGTAACATATCACTTTTAAAACATAACTAACATCAAATGATGTTATCATAGATTAAAATTACCTTTAAAATATCCCCAGATTATTTATTTTGAAAAATACCCTTTTAATTTTGAAATCACATAATTAAAATAAAAGATTTTTAAAAAAAGGAAATATGATATTTGAAAATAGAATTAAAAACGATTAAAATAATCATTGAAGCATTGTGTGGTCATGAGGGTGAAAAATTCTCTTCCAGCTGTGTTTGTTAAAAAAACATTTCATTCAAACTTTTTTATGAATTCAAAAATAGGACTTATTCTGAAAAAATAGGAATATTCCTTTGAAAAAATTTAATATAATGAAAAAATGGGAAAAAATATTCTTAAATAATTATAGGATAATATTAAAAAAAAATTAACAACAAATTTTGGACTATACACAGATATATAAGAAAATGTATAATGATCGAATAGAGTAATAAATTTGGTTTCTCAATATATAATTAAATTATAAGTAAATTTTGGAGTTTATTTATATGTAGAGCATAATATTTCATCTTCATAACATAAAGATAAAAAATCACTATAAATGTTGATATTGTAATAAAAAAAACTCTTACCACTTTAGTAACTATAGAATCATAACAGTCATGAAAGAGTAAAATCAAATAAAAACTAAAATATCTTGAAAATAATTTGATTAATGATAAAACATAAAAAAGAGGAATTATATACACCAAGGAAAACAAATTTGTGGTGAATATAAAATATGTATTGCATAAATAAAAGAGAGAATAGAAATCCCATTCCTCAAGTTTTACTTTATTTGAGGGTGATAAAAACTAATTTATAATAAATTTAAATTTATTATAAATATATATAAAAAATAATTTATATATTTATAAAATCATATATGTTCAAATTATAACATTTTATGAAACATGTATAAATATCTTCTTCTTAAAGTTGTCTTTTTCAGGTGTTAACTTAATCATTTTTCCTGAGAATTTTAATTTGGTGGTTATCATCTATATATATTGATTTTGGTTCCATAATATACATAATTTATATCACTTTATAACTATTGTAGATGTTATTTATATATATTTAATTTCATCCATAAAGGAAAGACAAATAAAATTAATTACACTGTTCATGGAGACAGTTGGATGTACGTACACAGGATGTTTTTTTTACTTTTTGACAGATAAAAATAAAGGATGGTAAATAAAATTTCACCAATAAAGAATAATTATTATATCATATATATCATATAGATTTATTATAACAATCCGTATTTCCATCCAAGTAAAAAATAAATAAATAATGAATCACACCGCTTTACGGTGCTGGAAGTCCACTTGTGCGTATGAGAAATATTGTCATATTCCAAAGTATTGGAAACTAAGAAGTTATATATGATATTATAATTCCAAAAATAAAAAAAATTCATAAATATTATATATAAATAATAATCCCATCATAATTACCATCCCTGAAATGTGGGGATGGAATGGATTTTTATGTGGAGGTGTTAAGCCATATATGCACCTAAACAATACGTTCACTTCCCATTTGATAGAAAAGAGGGTGAATAAAAGTGGTTTCATAATCATAATAAATTTTAATTATACTTAGGATATATATGTTAATATATTAGGAATAAAATCATGGATTTATATAAATTATACAAGGAATCATATTGAATTTGTTCTAGTAGGATGAAAACCTATTCTTATGTTGGCCTCCCTTACATCCCTTCTTGAGGACCCTTGGAGTCATATTTCAAGAAGAATATAACATCTATTTATTTAATGGGGAATTTAATAATATAATTTTCAAAGTATTATTCATGATATATTTCTCGATATGGTGTATAGAGAAGAAAGGTTATCTTCCTTTTATATATGAGTGGAGGGAAACAAATGGAATTAATGAAATTATTAAAATATAATAAATTAAATCTAAAAATAATAGCTTCAAAATGGACTTATATTTCAAGATAATGAAGGATCTAGTAGACATACTATAAAAAAGAGAAATCTGGATAGATTTATGTGGTTTTTTTTTACTGTATCTTTTAGTTTAACCCCTTTGTTTACATGTTTTAACCTTAACTGCAGTAATGCCTTTTTCACTAATAAAAGATTATAATTTTACATATAATTTATAAATTGGAAAAAAAGTACAATGGAAGATAATTTCAAATATATATTATCCATCTTGTCCTATTTCATTATTATTATTATTATTATTATTAATTAATCTAATAAAATATTTTATTCATGATATATTATAATTTCATATTTCACACTTTTCATTCAGATTGACTTTAATGAAATCAATATAGATAAATAATTATAATATATTCCTATAAAAATCAATAATATGTTATATTTTTTTTGTAAAATTTATGGAATTCAATAAATCACTTAAATTATAATATTTTAATTATTTTTAAATTCATTAATTTTATTTTATTTTGTTAATTGATTAAACAATTTGATGGTGTTGTTCAAGCATTTAGGTATATTATTCAAAAAAGATAACATAAAATAATTTATAAATCCAATTAATATGATTAAAATATAACAAATATTACTTGTTTTAACCCTAATGATAAAATATTAGAGGTATTAAAGTCAACATACTGAATTTTTTTTAGTCTTTCCATTTGTTAATAAATGTTAAAAATCAAAAAAATATGGAAACAAGTTTCCATAAATTCATGAAGTGGATGTAAATAGCCAAAATACACTTATCAACGAGGATAAGTCCAAATATTGGAGAAATTATTAATCCATATGCCAAAGTTATAGCTTAATCAAAAATAAAAGTAAATATATAAAATATTTTTCAAGAACCTGGTCCTAAATTTAAATTTCTCTTTTACAATCAAGATAGAGTACACGATAAAATATACTTACTTGATATCTTTCCATTTCATAAGAAAAATTTATTACTTTAGTTTTTCTTCAATTAATTTCTTCTTCAACTCTTATTCTAAGAAATTATAACGAATGTTTCATGCCTAATGTAGGGAAATTAATATTTAACAGATCATAATATTCACATGTCATTCCTCCTATATCTAGATATTTACAGAAACCGAAATTATTAGTACAGGTTATCCAATATGATTAATCATATTTAAACGTAAAAAAATAATACCCAATGATCAACCTCATCCCTTCCATTAGTAGTTAACCTTAAAACCCATCCAAATTACGTATCAAAAATTTAAAGATAAAAAAATTAAAATTAAGGTTCACTAAACATCCACAATTGACTTCAAATTTATCCCCCAAATAACATAATGTAACTCTTATTTTTTCAGGAGAAAAATGTGAATACATTGGCAATATATTCTCATGAAACATGGTAAAAAATTTAATCAACATAATAATTCAATGAATACATAAATGCTTCTGAAAATTAACTCATTATTTATTCCTTAATAACAAAAATAATATATTTTATAAAATTTTCTATAAATCTAATTCATTTCATAAATCTAACAAATATAACATAAAACACGATTTCATCAAATCTATAATAAGATCCAAATACATCAATATTGTCCAATTTACTATACACATATCAATTTATCAAAACTAAACATTACAACTCAACATCAATAACATATTAAAGGTTATCTTTCAGTCAATAATATGTTTTTCAAAATTTATCTTTTGACTCCTAAATTACTTTTTTGGATATTGGTCCCAATAAAAATATTCTTAAATCCATTATGAAAAACTCCTACAAAACATTCCTTCTTTGTTTCATGATTCTTATAACCATGATACAATGTATATACCTAATTTTTGATTACCATTAAATTAACACATAAATAAATCAACTTTCTTCTCAAAACATTAACTAGGATTCTTCTTCTTATTCCTTAATACTTCCATCCCATAATATGTCATTTATAGTCTCTTTGTCATCAATAGAAAAAACTATACTCATAGAACCTTGTTGATCCTCTCCATGATCCTTCTCAATAGGAAATTTATTTTTACAATTATTGAACCTTCAATATTTAAATCATTATACCATTGATGGTACTTTTCGGAAATAATTATTTTCATCTGAAATTTTCATTTTTATTCTCAAAAATAACTTCCTCAATGTTCTTTTTCACACCCAAAACATGTTACCCATATTTTCATAAATTTCTTTCAGTAATTTTTCTGACATTATTATCATGTCAGAAGATGAATCTCATTTTCCACATGGTCTTTATAAATCTCCATTTTTCCCATATTAGGTGTATCAAGAATCTCATCCACATTGAGGTTGTGAACTATATGGCAGGATAGTTAATTAGTCATAATCCCAATATTTCTCATTATAGCCCTAATTTAATTTGGTCTCTCATTAGTAAAATCATTCAATTTTCCATTTCATTCATTGTTAGAAGGAATCCTCCATGTTATATGCATTTTATAAAACCACAACAATGGTGTGAGAATTAATAATTATTGTAGTAAACTGAATTATTTTAAAAAATAATTTAAAATATGTATATATCATGAAACATTATTTCCTATCAATGGCATCTTAGGATTAACATATGAAACCTTTTATCATCATCTTCTCAAATAATTTAAGATGGATTATAATGAAAATGTGAATTAAACCATTAATAATAACCTAGAGTGTAAAATTGGGTGTTTAGTGAAGGCACCATAACTATGAACCAGAATGATGATCAATATATACTCAAACAACTCTTTCCATGGTCATTAAACCTAAATGAATCTATGTCAAAACCATTCCCACATGTAGAATCTTGAAAGGGATATATTGCAAAGAAAACGACATAATATATTCCTTGAGAAAACTCTATGTTAATTTTATATTCATATAAGTATCCCAAGGGTTTTATATAAAGTATTCATATCCTAGTAACTAACGATTGGTGCAACATATCCTTTGATAACAACAAAAGTGACCCAAAAACAACATATATATATATATATTATATCTTTTAATATTATTATTCAATATATTTCATAATATATCATTCTTAAAGACTATAAAAGTTTAGTTTCTTTAGAGGAAAGATACATAATATTATTATTTCAATAAATGTGTTCAATATATCCCACAAATATTTTCTAAAAATACTTCCCTTCTTATACATACCATGAATTGAACATTGATTTATAACCTAGGGAATGAAATCATAACATAGTGTGATATTATATTCTCAGGATGGGTAAAAATGAGGAATACCAATCATTAGTGGATAATATAATCATATGGGTATGAATAAATATTCATTTTCATGTTATCACATTAAAATACTCATACCAAAAAAACATAAATCTTGATCTTTGAGATGAATCCATATCTATAATCATGATCCATAAGGGTGTGAAATAATAATAAACACTCAAGATTCATAATATAGGATAGTGTCATCATAAGAATAATAAATCATAATCTTCAAAACATAGCTAAATAAAATAATATTCATGTATAATCTCTTTATAATTGCTTAAATGTGATCATACTCTTGTATCAAAGTGTGAAAAAATCTACCCACAATCAATTCCAGGCATTTTATAATGATCATAACTATAAATATATCATACTCACTAATCAATATGTAAATAAACAAATTATAAATATTTTTTATGCTAATAATAATCTCTTAATGATAAATTAATATCATTTAACAAATAAATATGAGGAATATAAGGGACCCAACTATCATATAATCCTAATTTAATCAAATAAATGTCACTAGATCATAAACCATGTATTATATCATCATAACATAAAATTTGTAAAATAAAATGGCCTTTCCAACATCTCATCATCATAATAACAGACTATCCAAAAAAATAATAAGAATTATATCATTGGAACACATCCCTTATAAAATATAAGTAACATTAAAGGATATTATTGTATATAAAAACTTCTATTAAAATAACATATGAATATTTTTTGATGAAAAAACCATTTCCTTTTAAAATCGCTTACTTAAAATATAAAAACTACTCAAATATTAAGGATAACATTTTTTTTGTAAAATAACTTTGAAAACCGTTAATTTATGATTCAAATAACAAACCGACTATAAAGGAGGAAAATTTCATGGAGGGTGTAGAAATGAAAAGAAAATATTTCATTCAGCCTTTTTAAAATGGTCATAAAAGTACCTCATTCACGCACAAAAACAAGAAGATTCATTCAAAAAATTTTGATAGAAAAAAAACATGTGTAAAATTGACTATAAATAATTATAGGATAATAATAAAATAATTTTTTAAATCATTTTAGAGAAAACATGGACATGAAAAAAAAATTATTTTGACTAAAGTGAGAAAAATGTAGTTTTTCATTAAAAACATTATTTCTCTCTATTGAGTATTTAAAGAGAAGAAAATGAAGTGAAAACATTTGATCAACAAATATATCCAAAGTAAAATAAAATTAATTACTTTTTATGTTATAGTATAATAAAGAAACTCTTTCCACATTGATTACTTATGAATTGTATACCACAAGAAATAATAGCATCAAATTAAATATAAAATATAATTATTATATTTAGATTCATGATATAATATGTCAATGTTGAAATATATAAACCATACAAAAGAAATGATTGGTAAATATGGTACATTACTCCCAAAAATAAATGTGGGAATAAATATCCCTTGTATCCAGTTAGACATGTTTTGAAGGCACTATAAAATAATGTTTAATAAATTGAAAATTTTTAAAATTATATAACATAAAAATTTAAATACATATAATATCACATATGTTCGACTTATCAAATTTCAACTCCCATTTATAAATAATTACTTTTTAAAATCATTGTTTTCAGGTGTTAACTATTTCATTTTTCAAGAGAATTTCAGTTTGGTTATTCCAGTATTTCTAAATTTATCATGGTTCTAATAACTGTTGAATTTTAATCATGGTTTATGTATCATATATATTCATTGTATATAAATTTAGTTTAATCAATAAAGTATATATATTGAAAAATTAATTACTCCATTCATGGAGATGGTAAGTGATACGTATGCATGAACGTTGTTTTCACTCTTTTACGTGTGGAATGAAAGAAAACTAACAATTAACCTTTCTTGGATTGTTATTATATTATATATATCATATATATTTATTAAATTTATCCTTATCACCATCCAATTAAAATATAAATTAAACACAAATCAGACCTATTCATGTAGGTTATAGTCCACACATACACAAGAGAGATGTTATCAGTTTCCAATATATTGTAATGTAATGAGGTATAAATTAGATTATAATTATAGAATAATAATTATATAATAAATTTCATATATAATCATTAAACCATTATATTAACCATCCATCAAAGATAGTGATGGAAAATGTAAGTCGTACGTACACACAAGCGATACTTTCACTTCCCATTTGAAGGAAAAGTTGGTGACTAATATTGGTTTCATAATAATAATCATATCAATTCAGTGTACTTAGGAAAATAAATATATTATTATATGAATAATATTATATATTTAGAAAAATTATACAAATAATCGAATTAATAGTTGTCTAGTAATATGATTACCACTTCTTTGGTAGGGTCATTTTAATCCCTTCCTAAAGATACATGGAATGTTCTTTTAAGATGGCCATAATATATACATCATGTATGAAGATTTTTATAAGATAATTTTGTAGGGTGTGTACATTTATATTTTTCAACGTGATGTATAAATGAAAACATAGAAGCTCCTTTTTATAACTGAGAGAAGGGGCACTCTTGGAATTTCTTATATGAATAAAATATAATAAGGTTATTATCGATACAAATTATTTAAAATGGTGAGATGTTCAAGGATAAGGTATGATTTGTTAAAATAAAATTGTCCATTTAAAATTTGGTGGGGTTTATGTGGTTTTTAAACCTTATCTTTTTTAACCCTTTAGTTAACCTACTATAGACATAACTGCAGTAACACATTTTTCACGCACAAAGGGTTATAGATTTACTTATAAGGTAAAAATTGACACAAAATGTAAAATTAATGATATATTAGTCCATATATTATATCAATTTTTCTATTTAAATATTTTATTTATTTTTAAATAAATTAAAAAAAATATTATATTCATAAAATATAGCTAAGTTAATTTTTGACACTATTCAGTTAATTTGACTTTAACATTTTTTAAAACCTTTTGTTTTATATTATTGAATAAATATTGTATCATCATTTTTTAAGAATTTAGGGTAATTATTCAACTAAAATTTTGAAAAACAAGCATGATAAATAACATTGATTTATCATGAGATTAATCTCTTAGAACCAGGTATAACCTCTTTTTACCATCATGATGAAATATTAGAGACCCTAAATTCAATTGAGGTGTACTTCGTTTTTATTATTTCCTTAAATTAATAAAAACTTTCTAATCAAAAAAATATCATTCTAAGATTAAATATATTCAATTAATGTATGGAAATGGAAATAACCTTATACCCAATATTTTAATATAATTTTGGTGATAAATTTTGAATACATTTCCCCAAAGATTTTACCCTATTTTAGTAGTTTTAACTTCATTGGGGTGATAAATATTTATGATTATTACTATTCATATTAATATAAAATAAATGGGATCTAAATACAAAATTGGAGACTAAAAATTTAAATATTGAATCCATTTTTCATGATTTAATCTCTAGACATTATAGAAATAAATTTAAAATAAAAAAACAAAATGCATTAAAATAATATTTTTTAGAAAAATGCCTTTTTAAGTATAAAAATGTTTTCAAACCAAATTCAATCATTAAATTTATTCAAATGAAAATAATTTTATTTTTATTCATATAAGATAAATAATTCTAGTTTTAAACTATTTCAAAAAATGGAAGTTTGTAAAATATTTTGAACCAAAAAAACAATTTTCTATTTAAATCCATCTTTTTCACCATTCAAAATAAAATAAATCCTTTCAAAAAACAACTCAAACTTTACCCCTAGGATAATGTTGATATGTTGATTTTGAAAATGATGATAATTTTATCATATAGGTTTTCAAAAATTGGAGAAAAATATAATACTTTCTCACAAAAATAAATGAAAAAAAAATTAGATAGAGAGGTATATTTTAATCATAGTATACCTTTACTAAAAAATAAATAAATTATTCCTAAGCATTAATCAATATATTTTTCATCAGTACATACATTATATATCATTATTTGGTTTTTTATATTCATACGTAACAAATCATTGGAAATATTATAGTGGTTATATTTGAGTAATAATATTTCAAAGTTCTTTTATGCTTTGTGTTTCATGTCATATAAATTATTGATTAAAATATCATTATTTTATAATATCAGGGTATTTCAAGATATATATTTGATTAAAAATTCTTACAGATTAATTTTAATTCCCACTTAACAAAAGGTTTAATCACTATATTTCTTTTATCTATATCAAAAACTATTCCATACTGACTTCACAGAAAAAAAACCAATAAATAATTAATTTTGAGTTATTCCAAAATGTATTTCAAGATGGGATATAAAGGGGTATTTTCAAATATAAAAAATATATTAAAATAAATTAAAGAAACATTCACTATTGGATTCATATCATCAAATAATTTCAATATTTATGAGATGAGTATATCAAGTTTTACATTCAATATGATATATTTGCTATGATACCACGTGGTGTACCTCATAACCCGTTAAGAAGATGGGTGAATCATGGTGAAGGTATATTTGAGCTTCTTCTCCATAGACCATTTATTTCATATAATATTACCTTGTTATAAGGTTATATTATTCAACTTTCCTCTTAAATTCATACATATCAAAAATTATACTCATTTATAGAATATTAAATATAGATGTACATTGGTTTCCCTAGGTTCACTCATTCTGGGACACATCCATGGTGTATACACTCAAAAATGTTTAAACATACCAATAATATTATGTAACAGACTATTTTTGTCCTTCCATGAGATTTATTTATGGTTACTACTCACCATGGATCTTAGCCTTTAAAGGTTAAAGAAATTCTCAATGTCATCCATGTCTCACAGCATATAAAATAGTTTTTTGATAGCCCATTGCATCCCAAGGATGACTACTATCACAAACCAGCTCGAGTAACCTGGTAACCTGATAACCGAGCCGAACCTAACATATCTTGAATTGTGTTCCCAACCCCCATGGGTATGTTACTAGCACATAGTATCATAAAAAATGCATGTATGATCAAATTTTCCATATAATTTATAGAAATCAAGACAAGCAAGTAAATATGAATTCAAAAGAAACTCCACTAGGAGTAATGCACCAAAAGGAAGAAAGGCATTAAAGCACAATGTACTATAACCCAAATACCAAAATAGGGGAAAACCCCAAGTCCCTAAGGACACAACTCCCTGGGTCGAAGGTTCAACAGCTGGATCCTCCTCTACAAGATCATTTTCCCATGCTCTAACCTAGAATAAGATAATCAAAAAAAACCCAAACGCACAAGTAGGGAGTGATCTAAAAATACCAGTAGGGTCTTAACAAGGATTCCATAAAAGATTCCAATAATAGATTTACCAAAGTAATCTTTACAATTTTTAAAATAATAGGCTTGGAATTTAATATCATATTTATACAAATCATGTTATACAGAACATATAATGGAAAATACAATATGAAAATTCTTTACAAGTGATGTAATATTTCAACAACAATGGATTAAATAAAATAGTTACATAAAAAGATAAGTAAATTTAGACGGCATGTAAATTAGTTAAAAAACATTCACATTCATTTATATCTAAAATATAATAGAGGAGTAAGCAACATGGTAATATTCTAAATAGTTATGAATGGTTCATGTTATAGGAATCCACACTCTCTAATTTATCATGGAAATATCTGTATTCAAGAATCCCTCTGACACTGGCCACGGGTGACTCGTCACTATCCCCACAGGGATATGGAATACTGCATTTATGTTTTAGAACATTGTAGCAGCTTATAGTGTGTAAAAATATATCACCAACTTCCAAAGGATTTCATGTGATATTATATGATCAATGATGGGAAATTAATTTTAAGAATTTTAAAGTACAATTAAATATCATTCTTCGATTTCAATTACATTTTTCTATTTAAAACCAAAATTGGTCTTAATAAAAAAACATTCCTATTTCAAAGATAAAAGCACTCGGATTCTATCAAAACATTTTTCATCCATTTACATGAGTTTTAAATAAATTAAAAACAAATTCCATCATTTCAAAATAAAACAATTCCATCCATTTTTCAAACACACCCCAACTCAAAGGAATTGGAGGTTTTTTTCAAATTCTTTCCAAACCCATTTTAAAAATCCCAATTGACTAGGATTGGCTTTTCACTGAAATCAAATGAAATAAATTTAGGGAATTTGAATTTAAATCCAAAATTTAAATAAATAAAACAATTCAAGCTTAACCAATTTAGCCAAACATATTGAAATCACCTACCTGATTTTCTGAAACTCGACACTCGTGATAGCACCCGTATACAAGAACAAAGATCCAGAAGACCTAAAAACACAACCTATAGATGAGATCCAACATCATAGAGCATATATCCATTCATTTCTGGATGATATATTCAAATTCCAAAGTATGATAAAGAGAGAAATATGACGAATGAGGGAGAAAGATAAATCGATTCTGACAATACCAACACAACGATGATTGAACACTAAATAATAGGATCTGTAAGGGTAGGAGAGCTTCATGATATCCTAGGGAAGGATTTGGGACAAGAGGAGTGAAATTGGAGAGGATCAAAAAAGTATATATCGGTTGTGATTCCTATTTTAAAACTGCACTCTTGGTATCTCATGATGTGTAATCCCGATACCCATCATGAAACTGTTAATTTATGTAACTGAAAAAACATGTGTCTCTTCAAATTAACAACCAAAACTCAAAATTAAAAAGAGATTTTTAATTCACCCAAGATGTGTAAAGGCTCGTCACTTCATTTAATTTTTATAGAGTAATGTCTTTGACAACTTTCATCCACCAACTATTACATAACCTGTAACCTAGTTACATTCCATGTCACCCTCCTGCAACCTAAAAAATAGGTAATTAAAGTTATGAGTCCAAAAAATATTTATCTTCACCACTTGTGGTATTCTCCTAATTCATTATCAACCCTACCTGATTAGTGAAATATAAAATCCATGACAAGGTTAAAGATGAATCTATCAGATCAGTAGGCGGATGTTATAACCTCCCCATCATAAAATCTTTTTCTCCGTATAATTATTATGATGAAAATAAAATACAAAAATGATGAGGCCACTGATCTCTCATTAGTACCTTTAATTAACACAACTTTTTATTACCATAACCATGTGGACATAGCACCCAAACCAAAGGTATCACCCTCCCATGAAGTACCTTGTTCTTAGAATCATTTATCCTAACTGGCTGCTCGAAGAAAGATAAATCAGGTTCAATCTCAAGGTCATTCTAGCACAAAACAAGAGATGGATGAGAGAGATACATTGTTATCTTAAATACATGGGACACATATCTATATTGATTTCATCTAAATTGTATGTAATAAATATTATTAAAATTTCCAAATCTTCTCAACAACCATGAATGGTACCCCAAAATGAGGAGCAAGTTTCCATTTCTTCCCAAACCATCGATGACCCAACCAGGGGGGAAATTCATGAAAACATGTTCACCAACTGAGAAAACCAAAGATCTATGGTGGTGATCAGTATAATAATTATATCATCTCTTTTAAATCATCATTTCAAATGAGTTAACTAAATCTTTGATGTCTTCTCTTGCACCAAGCTTGGTCCAACTAAGGATCTTTCTCCAATATATGACTAATATAATAGATATTTTCAAAGCGAACCATAGAAGGCCTCAATAGGAGTCATTATGATCACAGGTTGGTAACAATTGTTACAAGAACACTCCACCAACCCCAAGTGTTCATCCCAATCCCCAACGAAGTCAAGAACATGTGGGTGAATAATATCCTCAAGAATCTATATAGCTCTTTATGTCTAGACATTCTACTGTAAATGGTAGGTCATTCTCAAATAGACCAGATATCCCAGTACTCTTGAAGGCCTCTACAAAAGAGATAATTGAACCAAGGATCCCTATCAGAGACTATATAATATGAATCGTCATGAAAGAAAATAATCTCTTTCACGTATAGATTTCACATCTCCTCAACATTAGTTGTATCACGAATGGGTATGAAGTGATCCAATTTGGTCAGACTAATGATAAAAACCAATATTGCATTATTCTTTCTCTAGGTATGAGTTAACCCAACCACAAATTCCGGAGTGATTTCATCCCACTTCCAAGTTGGGATTGGGAGTGGATGAAGTAAAACTGAATGTTTCTGATGCTCATCCTTAACCAGATTTCTTGTAATATAATGAGTAATGAACCCATCAATGTCTCATCTTATACCTAGATACCAAAACTATCCTTGAATGTCATAGATAATCATAGTGGTTTTTGGTTTCATAGCCCACTGGGAATTATTAAACTCCCCTATCACATATTTTCCTACTAGTTTTGTCATGATTAATTGATCTCAATAACATAAAACACCCTATTTAGAGAAACACCACTAGCCAATTCTCTCCCCATCATAAATAGAGTCTCTAATAATATAGAATTCAATATCTTGTTGTTGATCTTGAAGAATCATCTCAAGAAGAGCAGTTGATTACTAAATTTTGGTTTAATAAACCTCAACTCCTAATTTATGGACTCCAATATGCAATTTTGAAAGGAGAGACATCAAATCCAACTCTTATGATGATTCTTTCATGGCCTGGGTTAGAATTTTATTGTCCAACGTATTTGCAACAAAATTCCCTTTCTGTGGGGTGTAGGCAATGTCAAATTCGAAATATTATAGGTACCCCCAACAAACACCTTTGGTAATGATTCAAATATTTTTTTTGAGAAGATATAACTAATGTTTTTGTGGTCTGAATAAATTATAAACCATTCTCTAAAAATGTATTGTCAGCATCTCTATGTGCATACACCACAGGTGGAAGTTAATGTTCATGTGTAAGATAATTTTTACCATGAGTCCTAAGTTGACGGGATCCATAGGTGAATCAATGATTACCATTCATAAGAATACAACCTAAACCTGATCCTAATGCACTACAAAATACAACATATCCCTTTCGAGCCTCTAGAAGAGTAAACACTTGCATTGTTTTCAAAAGACATTTCATATCAACAATATAACTCTGATATTTATCATTCCAATAAAACTTCATGCCCTTTCAAGTTAGATAATTCATAAGAGAATAAAACTACAATAATTCCTTCATGAACCATAAATAATATATGGATAATCCCCTAAATATCTAAATATTGAAGATATTTGAGGGGTGATCTCAAATTATAACAACCTTCATCTTATCAAGATCAAAAAATATACAATGTTCAGACACCACAAGTCCCAAGAATTTCACTTATTAAATCTATAAATCACACTTTTAAAGAATGGAATAAATTATGTGATTTCTCAGTAGACTTAGATCTATCCCCATATTATTTACAAGAACCTCCTTGGACATCGAGTAGATGGGGATATTTTCCACAAAGACTACCAAAAAGGTATCCAAATACTCATAGAAAATCTTGTTCATCAAATTCATGAAAATTTTAGGATTATTTATTATACCAAATGGAATAAAAAGGTTCTCTTAATTTCTATACATGATTTGAAGGGATTTTTTCTGAATGTTATATTCTTTTATCCGCAATTAATGGTAAAAAGATCAAAGGTCGGTCATTGGAAACCACATATCACCTTTCAGCTGATCCAACGGATCACTAATACATGGAAACATATACTTTTTATTCTCCATAACAAGATTGATATTATTATAATACACACATAAGAGAAGAGAACCATAATCTTTCGTAGTGAATAGAACTTGGGCCGCCCAAGGTGACACACTCGGGTGTATAAATCCTTTCTCAATAAGATCATCCAACTAGGACTTTGTCTCTTTCATTTCTTTTGTATCCACGTAGTAAGAGGGAATAGAAACTACTTGAGTGGAAGACATTAAGTCAATAGAATATTAGACCTCCCATACCAGTGGAAAACATGAGAATTCATAAGAATAAATTTCAGGAAAGTCAACAACAATTGGAGGGAGGTCATTTCTCAAAAATTTCCATTCGAGATCAAAATAAAACACTAATATTACACTTCTTATCTCTAGATAAAAAGGTCCTGATATTCTCGACTGTAGGTCTCATTATCCTTGAAAGAAAAGAGACACACCACTGGGTGTAGTAAGGTTGACCAGCTAAATATACCAATCAATATAGTCTTTGTTTTTAATTATAAGATCCATAATGAAAATGATGTTAATAGGTTTCATGCCAAGGACCTGAAAACTCTAAGCCGACATGACATCTGACAGAGAAAAAAACAGAAGTGAGACTATAGAGACCCTGCTCTCTCTTATTCCAGGGGGTGTAGTAATATCCATTTAACAAGATAAAACCTACATAAGAAGATTTATTATATCAACAATACAGTTAGAGATAAATCAAATAAATTCCCCAGTATCAAATAGAGTAGTTACCAATGATTAAGCTACAATAATGGTACATCTAATTATTGTTGGACTCGTGTCTGCTACAAATAGAGATTTTTCCATTGTGAGAAGAAGCTTTCTTTTGGATGCCTATGGTTGTTTTCCTTTTATACATAAAACATTTGTTTACCCTATAGTTTTAGGAGGATATGATGATCTTATTCCACTTCGTGGAGTTGAAGAGATATGATATAATTTGTATAAGTTTCTTTAATATCCACAGGAGCTACAGTTCTTAGGTTCATCAATGATAAGCCCCCTATAATTTCCTTTATTACCACACTGGTTGAAAATCAATGGACATCCTCCTGGTGTTATTGGAGTTATAGAATGAAATTTCCATCAATAATGGTTAGGTGAATCTTCATTCTTATATTTTCAATTGAAGGAACTTATAGTACCACAGGGTTAAAAAGGGACTCCCGTCAACCCTCACATTCCTGACAGGACCATCTCAACCATCATCTTCTTATCAAGCACATCAGAATAAGTGGGAACATTTAGAAATAAAACTATACAATAGATATTTGATAGAAGTCCCAACTTGAACCATCGAGTCTTAACCCTCCCATTAGATACATTCTCAATCACAAACTACACTATCTCAAAAAAGAGATTTGAATACACATTTATGGCTCTTTCATCCTAATCAAGCTATAAAAACTCCACATACATGGCCAACACCATTGAATATATATAGATTTAATCAATTAAATGAACATTAATGTCTTTCCACTCTAAGACCTCATGCCCCTTTTTTCACCATTGCATCCTAGAATCTCCTTATTGTTCCTACCAACGTGAATGTAGAACGCTACACCTTGATCTTGTCCAGTGTCTCTAGGAACTCAAACAAACATTCAATCATGCCCAAACATTCCTCATCATGTTGAAGATAACTGGATCCATCAAAAATTTCCCAATTCTGGAGAAGGAATTCTAGAGAATGATTTTTAAGAACATCCCCCTAGGGATCCATAGTTGTAACCTAAATGGGATCTGGATGTGGTGCATGTCCCAAAGCTTGGATAGTGTGCACAATCACCTCAACTTGATTTTGGTCCACTAGAGGATTTCATTATTGTGGTTTAGTAGAAATATCCTCCAAGGTCTAATTTTCAAGTCTTCTTGGAGGCATGTAGCTAGAGAAAATTACCAGATAACAAGGAAGACATCATATTATCACTCAAACTGATCAAGAAGGGAAGTTATTCCCAATAGATGGAATAACTATATTTTGATTCCACTCTATCCAAATCAAAATGGGGAAAATTGTAGAAAAATACACAAGATGTCTTTCCCTAACCATCCATGGTGACTTACGTTTCATTGTGGTGAGAGCTAGACATCAAATCAATTTCAACTACCTCAAAACTCTATAAAATATTTAAAAAATGCATGCTAACATCAAGACAAATGCTCAACAATCACCATATGATACCACTTTGTCACGAAACGGCCTGGGTGCCTTGGTAACTTGATAACCAAGATATCCTTGACATAGCCCTAAAGGAAATTATTGATCTCCATGATTCAGATACTAGCAACTGAAATCATACAACATGCTTGTGGGAATGATTTTTCAAAAAATATAGTGTAAGAATGAGAATCAAGTCAACATACACATAAAAGAAACTCTACTGTGAGTAATGTACCAGAAGTCAGCAAGGAATTAATTCCCTAAATACTACAACCCATATAAAAAACTAGTAAAAAACTCATGTCCCTAAGGACACAACTCAACACATCCATGGTTCAATAGTCAAGTCCAACTATATAAGATCTTTTTCCCCTGCTTGAGCATGGAAAGAGATAGTCTTCAAACACCTAAAGGCACAAGTAGGGTGTGTTCTAAAAATCCAAGTAGGGTTTCCCCAATTATCCCATAATGATTCAAATAATAGATTAACAAAAGTAATTAATCCAATTTTAAAATTAACATGTTTGGCATCTTAATTCATATTTAAAAAATCATGATATACAGTTCAGATGATGGAAAATACATTAAGGAAAAGATTTATTAGTGATTTAATACTTCAAAAACAATGGGTTAAATAATACAGTTAAATAAAATAGTTTTTGTAAATTAAGAAGGCATGAAATGTAGTAGAGACAACATTTCTATACAATTATACCTCAAATATAAATAACAGGCAAGGAACATAGCCATCTACCAAATAGCTATTAATGTTTCAGGCTACAGGACTTCTCACTATCTAAGTGATCATGGAAATGTGCATATACACACATCCCTCTTACACTATCCAATGGAGACTCATAAACATCTCATTGGGGATGTGACCTACTGAATTTATGTTTTAGAATGTTATACTAACATAGGGTGTGAGAAAATAATTCACCAACTACCTAAGGCTTTCATTTACACTTACATAATCAATGATGTGAAATTTATTTTAGGATTGAAAAAAACAAAATTAAATCTCATTCTTCCATTTCAATGATAATTTTCCATTTAAATCCAAAATATATTTTACTCAAATACATACTTATTTCCAAGATAAAACCACTGGATTTCTATGAAAAAAATTAACCCATTTCCATGAGTTTGAAATCAATTCAAAAAAAAATCCATTATCTCACAATCAAACATTTCCATCCATTTTTCAAACACATCGCAACTCAATCAAATTTTGTGTTTTTCCCATATTCATTCCAAAACCATTTCAAAACCTCATATTCACATGAATTGGGTATTCACCAGAACCTAATGAATGAAATTTTGAGAAATTGAATATAAATAAACAATTTAAAGAAATTAATAAATTCAAGGTTAGATAATTTAGATAGACAAGATGTAATCACCAACCTTTTTCTGAAACTATACACTGAAAATTGCACCTGACTATGAGATCAAAGGTGTAGAAGACCTCAAAAGACAAATTGGAGATGAGATCCAACTTCACAAAGAACTGATCCATCAATTCAAGGATGATCTATAGAAAACCCAATGAAGGAGAAAGAGATGAAGACAAATAATGTGGGAGAAAGCTTACCCATGAATCATACCACTAATGTAAAGGTGATAAAATATCGAACAAGATGATATGGAATGGTTGGAGAGCTTCAAGATCACCTAGGGAAGGATTTTGGTTAAGAGCATTAAAATTGGAGAGGATCCAAAAAGGAGATATTACATATTCATTTTATATTAAAACCATATTCAGGGAATTACTTGATATGTAATCCCAATACATGTCGTTAAACAATTGATCTATTTAACCGCCAAAAAACACATAACCTAGAATTAAAAACTAACGCTCTGAATTAAATACCAATATTTAATTCACTCCCAATGTGTAAAGGCTCATCACTCTGTGTACACTTCATAGCATAATGCATCTCAGGACTGGCATCTCGTAACACTAACAGATGGTTCAACCTAGTTATGCAGCATGTAATCCTCCTATAGTGTCAAAAATATCCAGTTAAAGGTAAGAGTACAATAAATATCAGACTTCACCATTATAGGAATCCTCCCAATTCATTCTCAACCATACACAATCGATGAAGAGTAAAAACCACAACATGTTTAAAGAAGTACTTGTGATATCAGTAATGGGATAATATAACTACTTCTTCTACTCCTTCACACACATCTTTAGTTAATATATTAGTCAATTGACTTCTAGGTATCCTATTTGTTTAATGATATGAAGGTCACTCTACCTTTATCCTATCATTCTAAAGTAAATGAAATCATAAATTCTTGATGTTGATGGTCTATTAAATTCTATATGATACTCCCAATTAAAGTTTCATATATGATCAGCTTGTTCTTATAATATTTTCTATAGCCACTTTAAAAAAATACTATATACCGAAGAAACACTCTTCATATAATAAATCAAGAATGGGAATTATTCAAATGATGTAATTTAGTGATTTTCATAGAAAATGTAATCTTCCAAATTGGATCTTCAATGATATTTACAATATTTATTATTTTTGGAACCATATCATCATGTGAATTAATTTAATGCAAATTTAATCTCTTCTAATACAGATCATAAAAAATTTCCATTTTTTCACCTTATACCTATGAACATAGGGTTCCTCTACTCTAATTTTTTCTATTATTTTTATTGTTTCTCATTCTATATTTATATAGAAAAATTCTTCTAATTTTATTCCAATAGACTCCTTCCATTTTTAGTTTAGAGATTTGAAATTTAAATTAAAAATTAAGAACAATACTACATAAATTTCCACTAATCCAATCTCCTCACATAGTCCAAAATCATGTAAATCATCACTATTGAAATAAATTTGTCTCATTGAAACTTGACCTATGATCGACAAAATCAATTATATGAGGATCAAATAAGTATAACTACATATAATAACTAATTAATTAAAATATATGGAATGACTCATTTTAAAAATGAATGTGTTGATCTATATATAAGACCAACCATGTCTTGTTACACCATATATGATTGGGATGAGAAGTTTCAAGGAAATCCACTATTATATATGCCAATATCCACACTCACCTTCCCATATTGGATCACCTCCAAGGAGTCTAATACTCCAAACAGTTTCCATTAGAACGTAGAGCTTCTAAAGGGTCCTTTTTCATAGGAATTCAGTAAACTAAAAATCTATTACACTACACCTTTTTTAGGCCTCCATATTTTCCAAAAAATATATATTCCCAAAACAACAACTTCTTCAATTTTTTTTATAACAATTCAAATTTTCATAATAAACATCATTCACTATATTCTTCAAAATGATTGGTGAAATGAATTTCATTCCATTTCATAACCTTTAGGCCTTTTATGACACTTTATTCTACATATCCATTGAAATTCTTACTTTATTTGTGTGTATTATCTCATTGTTTCTTAAATATAGACTTATCAAACGAAATTTTTTCTAACATAGTATAATTGTTGTCAATAATTCTTACCAAAATACTTCAATTTTGGAATTTCATTACTCTATAAATTTACTATCAACTAAACCATATCTTGATTCTTTATAGTTTTGTTCATTTCATGGTGAATATAAACTTCACCAATATACTTTTATGAAACTCCAGATAACTCATTTTATGTTCTAATTCATTCCAAGTCTTGTATATTATTGAGCGATAATTTTAATCATTATAAAATTATAGTCACTACAATTTCACATTACACATTAGTGTTTTTATTTTATAAATCCATTAATTAATATAGAGAGAACCCCCTTTTCCTAAAAATCAGTGTGATATTCCATGAGAATTCTCATATTAGAACCATCATCTCTTTAAAACGTACAACTTGTATTGTCAACAAATATAACATGAAACATTGTTATAGTAGCACCTTATATTTCTATTCCCACCCATCATGTAATAATATACCTAACATGTGTCTTCCACATGGAATAAATAATACTTTAAAGCCAGACTAATCTATAGAAAGAAAATGGGTTCAAAACAATTTTAGATATATCGCACAAGAATTCATTAGATAGCATATTGAATGATACTCGAACCTAAACCACAAAAAATAACTATATAATATGAGAACATAATGGGTGAAACATGAATTATAATTAGATTGATGAATTATCATTTAGAAAAAAGATAAAAATGGAAGATAAATAATAATGATATTTTTCTTAAAAGTTTAGCATAGTTTTCTAGAAACAAAGTTATATGTCACATTCAAAATAATTTTCAAAAGGTGAAAAAATAATTTTGAAAAATATTTTTAAAATTAATATCTTGGTAAATGAACCATAAAAATATCATGAATATAGAATTATTATATGTATGTATATGAACTTAATAAATGTACAGAAGTTGATATAAATACCATCTTTAATAATTTATAGATGTTTTAAAGAAACCAGCATCGATAAAAATAGTTATCGAATTTACATTTGAAATAGACAAATAGAAATATTAAAGGTAGTAAAGAGAATAAATATTTAATATTTGAAACATGAAATTAATGGATTGTGTTAATAAATAATATGAACATGGAAGAGAAATAGAAATTAAAGAGGGTGGAGGCCTTCCTTTTTAATAACTTATCTATATGAAGAGAGAATCAATAAGAAGGCTCAAATTGAAAAATAAATGTAATTTATGAAAAAAGGAATGGTAAAATACCTTAATAGGTATAAAATAGGTTTATTATTTTATTATTATAAAAACATATAAAAATATGAAAAAGAATATTTGAATGAAAGATAATTGGGTCAAGAAAACCATTTTTACAATGTTTATGTATGACTCAAATGAAAATGAAACATATACAACGAAAAATAATTGAGAATCCCTTCATTAAAAAATCTAAATGTGATAAAAATAATTTTATGGGGGTATTATACAGTCCATATAATGAAAAATGTATGCATAATATGAAATAGTAAACAATGAAAGGAAATTTAGATAAATAATCTTATCTTGGATTCGTGCTTTGTCAAAATTTCACCAACATCGTGTATGATCAATTTAGGGTTAATATGAATCTATATAATAGCCTTATTTATGTTTCCTTTACTTAATAAAATTTATTTATAATCCATTACTACCTATTTATTACTTAGTCATTGTTAAAAGTAATTTATATGTGTTAATTGTTCTATTTATTCCATATTTTCATTAGTATTGACGTCCTAGTCCATGGTCCTTTCTAATTTTTTTATCTGATATATAATTTTCATATAGATATTTTATACATATTTGATAGAGTTCCATATTTCTAATATTTTTTCATTGAAGCTACAGGGAAGATTCACAACAAAATTCCTGAAATTCACCATTTTGTGGATTTTAAATTAATGGAAAAGATTAATTTTATAAATTATTATAATCACATATATTACCATTATAAAATTAAAAAAAATTATTAAAATTCAATATTAATATCATTTATTTCAAAGTTTTGTGTTTTTTTAGTTCTTCATGATGAAAATTTTACAACATCATTTATGTGGGTATTAAAATTGAACCAAACAAGAACTAGTTATACTGAATGAATGGGTATTAATATCATTTTATATGGTTATGTTATTTTTTTAATAAGAATATTTGTGATAATAATATATAATTATAGTATATTATATGGTTTAATTTGATTATAGTTGATAAGATAAATGGAAATGATTAAGAAGAACTTGTCACTTACTTTGATAGAATCTCACCTTGGCATACAAATATCCTTAATAATTGAGGAATTAGGACCCCTTACTACGACAAATCTCTACCCAATATGAGAGTAGCATTTTTCATAAGACATTCGGGTAGGTATTCAGAAAAAAATTATAGTATAGTAGTTGTATTGAGAGGGTGGAGGAGATGTCATTTTATAAGGGGAATGGTGGATATTTCTATGGAAACATGAGTTAAGTAAAAGGAAAACATGGAATCAAATGGGATTTATGTAAGTTAGGTTAAGATATATTAGATATAATTGTATGATTGACTCCGAAATATAAATATTGTTTTATAGAAAAAATTCTCCTTTTTAATTATAAAAAAATTATTTCATATCTTTTTACCATATTTACCTGATTTATCTTTATTTAATTATTTACCATGATAATTATTTGTCTAACAAAAATATAATATATTCCACACTGTAACATCCCAACCTGGAAGCCAATAAATCGGTGCTCTGAGCCGGTTCACCACAAGGGCACAAACGTGCCTCCCCAAATGCCAGAGGCTGCTGACTAGCATCGAGGGCCGAGGGGGTGATAATTAGGAGACTATCTCATCATATTAGATTAATAAAATAGCATAAATAACTAAGTATCATATATAGCATAAATTAAATAGAGTTTAGAAGCAGTAAACAACTAAAATGGAACAAGCTGTAATAGTAAAATGATGTAAAATACTGAACAGTAATGCAATACAATACAACATTGGTCACCCACTCGGTCGACCATATAGATACAAGTATAAAAAATGAATGTAAAATTACAGGGCTCAAAAACAAACTTAATGCCAACCCACGTACCTGATCTCCAAAAACTATCGAACTACACCAGCCCAATCAGTAGAACCACTCAAGCATCTTTGCTCAATCATAAAACATTGGGCCTCAGCCCTATCCACCATTCATCTCGTGCTCAACCTGAAAAGTAGACATATGGTTTAAACAAACACCATGGTTTGTGTGTCGGGGTGATAAATAATCTCAGTAGGGAACCCTGACAAGAAACCTATAAATATGCTGCCAAAAGTGTATGCAACAACAATGTTCTCATCCTACCCAAAACACAACAAAAGGAAGAAAATCAATCATGAAACCACAGTAGAACCCAGGTTCTGTAATCCCAATCAACTGGGTGAGTTCCACCGTGGATTCCCATATACATATTCGTATACATGTATAGTCCCATTCCTATACACATATACATAAATATGAATATTCATGAGTATGTGAATAAAATAACAAAAAACCACATCAGTAGTCGATCCTTGGGTCCATAATACCAATCGTTGATACATCCTTTGCAAGGGCATTAAGCCAGAAATTGTTCCACTCAAGGCATGTATCGTTATGTAGATATTTGGGTCTGTAATCTCAAAGACATGTACCTGCTTCAGCTAATGCCAGAATTATGTCTCTGAGAATGCTATGCCAGCACAAGGGGAAACTGGTCCTACACACGGGTTCAATCGTAATCAACTCCAATCACAACTAGATTTCCATATAACGGCAGTGAACCCTATAAATAAGGATTATGTATATCGATAATAAATCCTATAATGATCTAGAAGAGCATAATTATTACAATCATATAACATTCAGCCTATGAGCCCATCCAAGGAATTCCTACATGGGAATCCAAATATCACTCAAGGAGTAGGATGAATCAACCCACTATGTCTGTACAAGGCATCCCTCAACTGGATCCAAGTATCGATTAGGGTACATAAGTCCATTACCCAATGAGCCCGTCCAAGGCATCCATCAACTAGATCCTTGTAACACTTAGAGTATAACCATATCTTACTAATGAGCATGTTCATGGAATCCCTCAACTTGATCCATGAATCACTCAAGGTTTAATTACATTAAAAATTCCACTGAGCTCGTCCAAGGAATTCCTACAACGGGAATCCATATATCACTCAGGCTACATAAATAAACATCCCAATGAGTTCGTACAAGGAATTACTACAATAGTAATCCATGTATCCCTAAGGGTACGTAAATGATAGCCCAATGGGTCCATCCGAGGCATTCCTAAAACAGGAATCCATATATCACTTAGGGAATACAAGTCATCACATTAGGGTCAAAAGCTATATACCAGGAAACACCTCTGTACATTCCAACAAAATATATATTACATTATATATATACATTCAGGCTCAACAGCCAAGTCCCAGGTAATACCTCTAGTACTTGTAAAATATCAGAAATAACAATTCTCAGAAGCCAGATCCCAAGAGAGCATGTCTGGGCATCCCAAAAAACAAGAAATACACCACATGCCAGGCTCAACTGACACAACCCTGGAATAACCTATGGTGAACATCACTGCTTTATTAACAATCATTTTAAAAATAACAAAGAGTGAGGATGGCCCAAACGCCCAACCCAAGACTACAACTACAACCCCATGGGATTACTAGTTTGGCACAGGTTCTAAGTGACACTCCAACATCAACACTACAAAAACCAAACATAACAGCTTTGGGTTTGTCAAAACTCGGGCACCCGCTGGGTCCCTCAAGTAAAACACTCAGGAGGCATCCTACTCAGAATCTTCTAGGTAAACACGAGCGAAGGCATCCTACATAGGATCCTTACTGAATAGTATGGGAGGAATCTTACAAAGGATCCTCGAATGAAGAAAAATAGAGGCATCCTATAACAAGGATCCTTTCAAAGGAAAATAGGATATAGATCCTACAAGTAACTCCCTTGGTCAACACATAAGTAAAGGAATCCCTCAGGGGATCCTTGGAAACGTCCAGTCTCACGGATTTATATGCCATAAGGTCACATCTCACAAGGTAAATGTGATAAAAAGAAAATGTTACAAGTGATAGCTCACAGCTCATCTCAGAATAATGGTCTCAACAAAGATTTTCAGAACAACCAACCTATCATCCTCAGCAAGAATCACTCTCACGTGAATATTGAACTCGATAACTAGAGGAAGAGCCTCTCTATTTATATAGAAACTCACAAAAAACCATTTATATTACCTTTAAAGGTAAATATCATTACCCCATTGGGATATATATTGGAAAATTATCATAATGGACTACTCACACACCCAATTCTGACTTTCATGGCACAAAATACCCCAAACTACTAAATTGGAAATGTACATGGAAAAAACACATGTGGTCTTCATGTGTAGTAGTACACAGTGTGTACATTGGAGTACATGGAGTATACTCTAATCCGTACCCTAGATATGTACATATACCTGGCCAAAACACATGATGTCTACCTGTGTATAAGTAAACAGTGTGTACTTCAAAGTACACGGCGTGTACTGCTACAATACCGAAAACCTGTGTAATTTATCACACGGTTAGACACAAGGCCATGCCCCCACACAACATGTACTCAGAGTACATGGAGTTTATATAAGAAGACATGTTCATCCTTGAATGGGAAGAACACACTCCTTGTTCTCCTAGAACACACACTATGTAACCTGGGTTTTTGATGAAAAACCCCTCAAAACGTCTGAAACACCCGTTTTCACCCCCAAAACAACAGATCAGGACTTAAGAGGCCACAAGAAAGCACAAATAGGATTTATAAACATAAAAGAGCATTTTTAATGGGGATATATGGTGAAAACATAAACACCCCTACCTTTGGGCGGAAACTACCAATGCTTTGGTTGATTTCTCCGTCAATGGATGCCATACGCTGACTCTACGCATCTAGGGCTTTGCAATGGTACCAATATTACCTCCCATATATCTCTCATTAACAATCCCCATTTTCTCTAATTGGAGACGTCTAAGGAGGATTCAATCATGGAGAATTAGCAAGAATGAGGATGAAGGAAGAGAAAAAAAAAAGAGAAAAGAAGAAAAGAAATGTAAGAAAACAGGGCTCCGGTCGGCCCCGACACGCGACACGAGTTTATACCTCACCTAGGATAGACACACCATTATGGAATCAATGACACAGAAGAAATAACAATCTGATTCTTTGTTTAAAATTTATTTCCAAAAAATCCAGCACGAACAATTTAATATATAATTTACCAATATTTAATATTTAATATTCTATTAAAATTAAAAAAACATAGATTTCTACCAAACTCTAGTTCTACGGCAAAAACCTTGTTATGGTACCAAAAAAGTAGTCAGAAAAATTATTTGAGGTCATTTAGTTGGGTAAAAATACCATTTTACCCCTCATGAGCATCCAATAACAAAAACTCAAATTTCTGCTCAAATTTACAGTCCGTAGAAACACAATTCCTTACACATACTAACTAGTTTTGATGTGTGGGTACCAAAATTTAGACTCCATTTAATCAAATTAAAATTATAAACAACATAAATATTACTTTTAAATAATAACATAAAATGAATAAGAAAACTATTTTACATAAAGATAACTCTTTAACAACTAAATGATTAAATTCACAATTTTTACCAATCTGTATTCATTATCAAAACTTTTATTTAAATTTATTATATATATAAAAAACATTTTTAATTAAAAAATTATTTAAAATTAAAAAAAGTTATTTAGTAATATTAAAATAAAAATCAGTTATACGGAACTTTTAAAAAAATATAGCTTTTAACATCAAATGATTTTAGTCATATTTCATTAAAATTAAATATTTTTATTCTAAAAAATCATGGAATTTTATAAATACATTATTATGATAGACATATATGTAATTTTATAAAAAAATAATTATTTAATTATAATAAATTTAATAAATGAAAATTATTTAAATTATATTTTCAAATAAATTTTCATTTTTTAATTTATTCTAATATATATTTTATCTGTTAATTTGATAACAACTAAAATATTTATATAAAATTTATATCTTATAAATTTCATTTAAAAAATCCTCAATATACCTATCTAATACATTTATACTCAATGGATATATATGAAATGAAAATATAACAAAAAACTTTTTCACTAATGACTATATAATCGTAAGAGTTGATATATTTTATTAAAGAGTGAGGTGGAATCCCTAAGAAAATCAGGGTGGTCAAATGTGGTTGATCAAAAGGGAATCCCCAATAAAAATTATTTTTCAATCTGGGAAAAGAGATCCATTTTTTTCAAAAATATTAATGGTTTTTTTTACATCACCTATGGAATCTATGCAATTTTCACCACGTTACCATCCTGCTTGGTGTGAAAAAATATCAACATTTGGATTTAAAAGGATATTATGTCTTTATTATGTTAGTTATAGTCTAGTGAATGGTGGATAACCTGATAGAAATTTAACCACAAGTATTTATTCTAATTAAACTAAGGATAGGTATATTCTATTGATTTGTAAAATGGACATATCACTAAATATAACCAAGAACTCTTTGATAAGTGATATGTCGTCTCTATTTTTGGAACTAAATTCTATAACAACATATCCCCTATCATAATCAATGATCACCCCACGATATGTGAAACCATTATAATAAGACCCATTAATTTTGAAATTTTGTATCATGAAAGCAGTGTTATATCACACCCAGTACCCCTGCTCGGCTTTGCTTCCCCCGTCTCACATCTGGTGAATCTGCAATTTTAGATTCTAAAATATCCAGAATTATTCAATCACGTAAAATAGTTATCAATAGTATTTTATTACGATTATAATCATAAAATTTATTATATTATTGTTTTTTTATGTTCTAAGATGTTTTCCTTCATTTCATGACTATTAAATGACCTGATACACTATGAAAAAAACCACCCTAGGAGCCTAACCATTAGTGGAAGAGAACAAAATTCCATAAAAAAAGGCTAACATGAGTAGATTAAGGTAGGAAATATAAATATTTATACCCATACATACCACCAAATATAATCCATTTGAATGTGTCCCACTCCCCTTCCATTCGTAGAATATCCTCACATTCTATATTAGGTTCCCTATAATATTGACATTTTTTATCTGTCTTGATACCTTTTTATTGGACCACATCATTATTATAGATAGCCCGGTTCTATAAATTCCACACTAGATCATATATATTGTCGGGATGCCTTTTATCCATAGCTATTTAGCCCAATTACATGAGTATTGTGGTACCTGGAAGTTATTTTAAAGAATACATGTACGGAATAGGCTTCAACCTACAAGTGCGAAGGTGCACGGTTCAGGTTTGACCAATGAAGAGATGTTTCAAAAGTGGTAAATTTTTATCACCATCAAGGATACTATTGGTGAGGTCATGGATATCCTTTGACTAAAAAAACTCTAGTAAGGGGTTTACCACACTGAAAAGTAGAATATATTCTCAAAGAAATTATTATCCCAAAAAAAGAAGTCTCCTTGTTCGATGATCTTATAGGAATGGTCTATAAGAGTATGAAGCGCCCCATAGAGGATAATCCAATGATGTAAAGCTAGAGATCTCATATTATGTGATGCCATATATTCCATTCCTAATTTAGGAAAGAGAAATATGACCAATGGTAACAGTCCTACAAGTTCCTCCCTTGCTATCTTGGTTTTAATCATTTTCATAGACCCATCAAGCCTCATTAAATCGACGATTCCATCATCGAGTGGTTTTTTGAGTCATTTTTAACTCACCGTATGGAATTTTCCCTATTTAAGGGAATCTCATAGAAATCCATTTATTGTGATATAAATGTTATTAATATGTAATTTAAGGTAACTAGTGAGAAAAAATAGAAGCCTAGGAATTGATGATAGATTATTGATAATGATGGTAATCCTACCTCCAAAAAATATAGATGATCATTTATATGTAGTGATTTGTTAGTTGATTAATTTCCCTAACACATCCAAAATGTTAATTTAACTTCTCCCTATAACCAATGGAGTTCTGTACTAGTTTATATGGAAGTGTCCCCATGATAATCCAATTGTTCATTGAATTATTTGAGATCTATTAGCTATCTATATACTATACATATACATGATTATTTCAGAAACATTAATGATTTATCCACTCCACATGCTATATTTTCATATAATACTTTTAAATATTTGGATAGTGTTATGGTTTATATTATAAAAATATATATAATCAGCATCGAATAGATTATAGATACATAGGGAACCATATCCACCACTAAAATATCCCACCTCACCATTAGAGATGACTTTATTTTGGGGGCATATTGAGTAATTACTTTTCAGAATGAAAATTCATAAAGAAAGAGGATCATATTCTCTAAGACTACGTATTGGCCTAAAGAAACATCAAATCCATCCCATAAGTGATTCTTACAACCATAGGGAGGAATTTCAGTGAAATAATAGGTTACAAACCCACTCTAATAATCCATGAAAAAACATGACCTTTAGAATAAAATTTCACTCCAATTAGTGAAATACATTCTCCATAAATAATTTTAACATGATTGTAGTACCAAGCACATTCCAATCAATATCACACATCATCTATTATTCTAATTCAATATTAGCATGAATTTTCCTTCATTTAATAAATCCAGATTTTTCATCTAATATAATATTATTGACCATATGGTTGACTCTATCATTCTATATTTTGTCCAATACTTTGTAGGAGAAGTTGAACAAGCTGGCGGGATGGTACTGGTTAAATGATCATGGGTGCCTCACCTTTGATATTAAAACATGGTAGGTTTCAAATTAAACACTAGGATGAATTCAACCAATAATATGGTCTTTCACTACATAAATTATATCATATTCGATTATTTATCGTGCTATAAAAAATTTAAATATAGTAATCCATCAAGATACAATGTACTATTTAGAAAATATTCTCCCTCTTAAAAATCTCACATTTTATGTAGATGAAAAATATTTAATCTATGCTAAAGGATTATCTCGCCACAATAATTATATCCAAAGGGTATGAGTTTATTTGTGTCTCTTTTGGATTGTTTTTTCCAAAAATTTAGATATGTTTATTAGAAGGGATATCATGAATATAATTACTCACATTTAATTTAGCCACAAACTCTTAAATACTGGACACCATGGGATAGGGTTAATGAAAAAAACAATAGAACTTCGAATATGTATAAATTTAGTATAATGAAATTCAAAATTATCCTATGATCCAAGTTCCCAAGAATTCTATGTAATTTTGTTAACAAAAAGAATGTTGTTGTGGGATCCCTAGAAGATATGTGATATGATATTTGGGAGGATGGTATAAATCTATCTGTATCGTAAGAGAAACTAGATAAAATAATCATTCCATTGTAGAATAAGCCGATAGATAACTTCCATTAAAGTTCACATTAAGAAGATGTGTTTGGGACCTATTATCATAGTGAATCCATCTCCATGAGAAGGTGAGGTGTGGAGACATATTATGGTCCATACATATTTGATATATGTTTCACTATTGAATTTATATAAGATAAGGTAGAACTAATTTTACTAGGGATGTGTAGAGTGGCACATCCTATAATTAAAAAACATAGCACATGTATCTATAAGGGAGATATTTTTCAAGGTCATAGGGTACACCAAGAGGGTACCACAACCTCCTTCAATATTTCAATCTTTTTTAGAAGATGAGGGACTTATAATGGACAACTTTAGGAATATAATTCCTAGGGTTTATACATGAGGATATTCCTATATTATTAATATCAACTGCATGGGTTGGGTCATTCCAACAGGGATTAGCCTCCGAAAGAGTTGACTCAATGGAAATAGAACTACTCGTGAACTTAACTATATGGGAGGAGGTTCGGGGATGTTCAGTCTCAAAGGATATGGATTTCCTCAACATTAGATCTAAGTCCTCTTGAGGTAGGCATGACATGGGCTTGGTATAGGAGATAAGTCCCACCATATGAGTTTCCATTAATGAATACCTGGATTATTTTTTCACCTCAACCTTAGATCTATAGTTTCATCTTCTATAGGTTACATAACTGTGATCTTAAAAATAAAACTCACTAGAGAATCCAACTTTGGTGACAAAGGGGAGTCTTTTACAAAAGAAAATATGGGAGGCCAAATGAAGAAATTTATTAGACAGCGGGATATGATAGATCTATATCTTTTATAATTCAGTTATTCAAGGTATGATTCCTCATTATGGTACCCACATTCACATAAAAGAAGTATTTAAATGAATCATTGATGACATTTATGAAAATTAGATTGAGTAATGGTAAGGGAAACCCTAATATATAAATAAAAATATCCTATGAAGGGTGTTATACTTAAGAGTATATAAACAGCTACAAGAGGGGGTGAATTATAATTTAAAAAATAAACAATCTAAAACCCAAAACTTCCTAAAATTTATTTATTGGATACATTTAAAGTCTAATGATCATAGTTTCTATATTGGACATACAGTATGTATAGAAAATTTGAGTTTATAAAAACATAATAAAATAAATTTTCTATAAAAATACATAGTGAAAATTAATAACTTATTAAAAAAAATTAAAATTTATCATAGAAAAAAAGTAATAAAGAGTCAAAAAAATATTTATAAATGATTTATACTCTTTAATATTGACTGTCAAGGAGTCAAAAACCCTAAAATTGGGTATCCTTAGTATTCAACCTAACCATAAAGTGTGTCATTCTATAGTAACAAATCCATCCATCAAAAAGATCGGAATCAAATCTATTTTTCTATTCTAATAATCTATTGATCATACGAATCAAAATAAAGAATCATTATATCCTTGGAATCACATGATCTAAACCAATATCAGACATAATGTAAACATATGTAGAATGATCTATGAAATTTACACTCCTCACATGTATTATATAGAAAAATATCTCTAAATATTTAAATGTTCTAAGCAGTAATATATTACAGTAGGGAGAAATTTAGATGTGTTGAGTTATAAAACAATCATCTCCCAACTCCTCAAATGCACCTCTATTTATAGTCACACCTCTAATGGTCATTTTTTTATATTCTCAAAGTTATTTAAAGTACCCTTATATGATCTCCAACATCAATGCTCATCAAATTTCACATTTCCACATCAGACATCTTTTTCATATAATCATCATAATTATGAAGAAAGAAAAATTGTTTAGCATAAATTATTCTGACCATCCAACTATAAAACTTATTATTCTGATGGAATAAATTATGTTTAGTCTAACGGGTCAAAAACATTATTCGTCTGATATACTAGAATGGGTTGGTTGAATGGACTAATCTTTGTCATTAAAATTGGCTAAACTCAGACAATATGATAGGCCAGAATTGGTTAATCCGATCGACTAAACTCATTCAATCTAATGGACCAGACTCAGTCTGGCTAATAGACTAGACATAGTCATGCTAACAGACTAGACATAGTCTATAAATTTTATAAATATTTATATGAACAATAGAATAAAAGAATTTATAGAAAATTTTTCTAAAAAACCTAGTAAATATAATGTCAGTAAAACTTGGTAGTAAGAAATAATATTCAAATTTTAAAAACTATGGATATAAAATGTAGAAAATGTACCTTTGGAATAAAAAATCTCCCACTTTTTTGAAAAGTAAAAAAAACACCTGGATAAATAAAATAATAACTTTGAAAAATATACAATAAATTTATATGTTTAATAAATCATACATTTATTCTGTATTAAAACAATTATCCACCTTCCATTCTTATCACCACTGAATTTTTAACTTCCTTTTTGTTCAATAAAATTAATCTAAAATATTTATTAAAACACAGATAATATACAAACTTCCGAAATTATTTCCAATAAAAACCCTTCCAATAAATTCTCCCCCATTGTGATTTTTAAAATGAATAAGGGATGTAGAAATTAAAAAAAATATATTAGAAAACCAAAACTAAAAAACGTCGTTTAAATAAAAATTCATCCCAAAATATAGAAAGAACATTAAACCAAATATTTTTGAATAAAAAATCAATATAAAATATATGGAGAATGATTTATTAAAACAAATATTCATTATAAAGTTTTATTATTACCAACTTAGGTGTTCATAGAATCATTCTTGTATAATTGCTTTACAATAACATTCATCTTCAAAAATTAATCTTCATTCTTCTCTAACTCCATTGTCGATGATACCATATCAAAAAATGACTCTTATATAACATCAACCATTTTAACTTTTTACAATAAATTGATAGCCTCTTCTTCATGAACCTATATTTTTATATTATATTCTTTCAACGTCGCAAATTCTTCTAATTTAGAAACATTATTTTTCATTAGTTATGAGATTTTTTGAACTTGAGATTCCCAAATGTCATTCAACTAATGAAAAGGATAAAAATTATAAAAAACATTGTACAAAAACAATCTAAAAGAATTAAAAATATCTAAAGATGTACTCTTACCATATTCAATCTGATAATCATGAAACTTTAATTCTTTTTTGATTAGTTTTAGCCATTTAATGATATCTCCTCCAATTTTTTCCTTCTAAGAATTAACATTGATGGATTTGATATCAACTTCATTTTTGAAGAATTTTTTAGCAAACTGATTCAAATAATCTAAATTTTCTAAAAAATTCATAATTCATTGAATATATTTTCAATGATATTCAATAATAGGAAAAACATAATTTCTTCAACAATATTTTTGAATGAATAATTAAAATATTTAAATCTATCTTTAACACTTTGGTCATATTGACTTACTCGAGAAAAAGATAAATTTAAGGAGAAATCAGTAACATGACATCTATAAGGGCCAATATATACAATTTCTTTCTCTTACTCTTTAACATTCACATTATTTTATACTTCAAAAACATCATCATTCTTATCATATTCACCCTTTTTAGATAACATTTAATGTAACACCCCAGGTAAATAAAGAATATGAAATTTTCATATTTATCCATATTTGTGAATAAATAATATTAATATTACTTTAAAGGGGACGCTATGCTCGATGGCGTACCCAACACGCAACAACGAGTTTCTTGGGAATCTTATGTTGCACTCTAATAATAAAATAATATTATTTTAAATGGTAGTTAACATGTAGCCGTTGTATTGGCGGTAATGGACAGAAATAAATAAAATATGATTATATATGTTTTTAAATGTTTTTACATTTATCCAATAAAAGATAAAGGCTTAAAATACGAAAAGAATTCAATTTTAGGCGTATATGCCCTAGTTTTCACTAAAGGTTCACTTATCGCCTTTTGATGGCGAACCGTCATTAAATATAGTTTTGTTCACTCTTTTACATTCTATTGGACCAAATAAAACTCTTCTTAAGAATTGGGACATCAAAATTTACATTGTGTAAATTTTTGGTATCTTTCCGATAAAGTTCATTTTTTTAATGAATAGTGTACAATGTTGTATTTTAATTAAAAACCTCTTTTTAATCTAATTTATATATATGATTATATTATCTTTTGAATTGGTTTTAATGTTAAATTAAAATATATTTTTACCATTAAATCCAATAGTGGTCGTTGGAATTAATTTCACTTTGAAATCAGACATAAACTAGTGTCAATCTTTTGATACTTATTTTTTCATAAAAACACGCTATTTGCTCTGAAAAACTTCAATTTTTGATGAATAGTGAAACCACTAAGTGGTACTTATAAAAACTGATTTTTCCGTTTAAATGAAATTTTTCCATCTTTGTGTTTTGAATTTCAAAAATCCAACATAAATGGTTGTCATTAAGAAGTAAAATGTGGTTCAATGGGATAAAAATAATTTTTTGGTGAATAGTAACTTATTAAGTTCTTAATCGCGATTAGAGGTAATTATTGTAGTTTATGGTAAGAATAATGTTTTAATAAAATGAAATGACCTAGACACATGTCCTACCCTCCTTGGATTTGTCATGGCCGACCAAGACAATCCATGGGTCAACTTGGGGACCCCATGGAGCCACTTTGGTTGGAAAATGACATAAATATCTTTTTATTTAATGTTAAAGTAAAAATGACACAAACATGAGATGTTTTACTAAAACAATTTTTACATTGGGTTATACAAGTAATATTTTTAACTATAAATTTTTATTGGAAAGCTAAAAAGATTTCCTACATTATAGTAATTTTTTTACAAATTTTAGACATTAAATAAATTAAATTATTTATGACATCATGATGATGCAGTGATGACCTCATTATTTAACAATTTAAATAAAATGGAAAGATAATGTAATATCTAAGACCTAAACATGTCCAAAACCTATTGGATGAGTCGATTTAGAACCCTTATCACCTTATCCTAGAAATACATCAATGTGGGACCTTTAAAATCTGATACAGTTTTCAAAATAAATTAACATTTTGTAACTTTACAAGAGTGCCCCTCCTCTGCTCTTATAAAAGGCCCCCACCTCTACCTCCATACCCACACTCCCAAAGCCTTTATCTCGGCCAACCCCTGCCCATTTTGTCTCTCGACTTCCCTCTATTACTCCTTGAAGCCTCGATTTGGGAAGAAGTCTTCCCAAGGAAGCCTTTGAGCTCAAACCAAAGGGAGTTACCCGATTTTAAGGTAATGTCTTCACTTGTGACCTTTTGTTTTATTTTGCTTCTCCAACCCCCTAAACTCTTTTTATTCATTTATTTTGTAACAAATACAGTATCTTAAATATACTAGGATGTTTTTATAAGAAGGATTAGAGCTAAACTTACAAACACCAACATCTAATGGTTAAAGAACATATTGTTTCCGTGGATGGAGAATTTCTGCCTCCTGAAACGATGATTGTTCAACATTCTTATAACACCTTCAAAGGTGGCCATTAAGATGAAACTATATTTATATATGATATCTAATATGATTATGTTTTACTTAATCTTCTATATTTTTCATTTATTTCGTACCTATATGGTTTCCATTATGGGTAAATGCGATATCTTCGTTTAAGGAAGTGCGGACTACCGCCCCCTCAAAGTGATTTGATTCGTTAATACCATATGTGGTACGTATAAAGGATATATTTAATGATATTATATTTGATACCATACTAGAATTAAAATACTATTATGTATCATTAGGTTTTAATTCCATTAAATATGAAATATAAATGGAAGTAGCGTTCATGCGTACGTACGGCTTACCGTCTCCATGAACGGTACATTTCATTTCTTTTCTCAAAAATTTATGTAATATTATAAGTACATATATATAATGGATATATAAGGAATATATTAAATGTAAATTATGGATATCATTCTGGTATTATAACATATATATATCTCTCTCATTTTGTTTTAATTCCATTAATATGACAAAAAATGAAAGTAGCGTTCATGCGTACGTACGGCCTACCGTCTCCATGAACGGTGCTTTTCGTTTTTTACCTCCAAATGATATGGAATAGTATAAAATGAATATTTTCTGGATATATATGATATTTTAATCATTAATACTATTATGGAAATTATTTCATTATAAATACATGGGCAATCTTTTTTCAAACAAGTTCATTTATGACTCATGTACCAAATATCGGCAAAAACATCTGATATGAACTAACATTATTAAACAATTATTATAACATTATAATATGTTATATGAACTGAATAATAATATCTAAAGGAGTTACATAGAAAATTATTAATTGACCAATGTTTATTATTCAGGAATATAAAGAAATGAATAAGACAAGTTGGACTTGAGGTAAGGGATCCTACTACTCTCTTTCTTTTTAAGTACACTCTTTTTTGTCATTCCTTTTAAAGCTCATCTTTCTTGTTATTGGGATGTTATTTTATATTCCTCTTACTGTAATTTTTATGTTAATATGATGGGAGACCCTATTTTCTCTCATCAATCCATTTTGGAAGTTTTAAGTGGCGCCGTTAGGCTGCCGAGTTTTCGTAAGGGATTTTTCATCTCACTTTTATTCCCGTGAGATTTATGATACATTTGCCACAATTTCCTTTGAGTGGTATATGTACTGCCCATTATTCTAGTGTTTGTGTAATATACTTTTTTTATGAGTATTTACATCAATGTTGTAGTGTCCTTCTTTCATGGGGTGTATGTTTCGAAAGATACCCAAGTCGGTAAGGGAACCTTTCACCCTCCTCTTTTTAAAAGACTTCTTTTGTTGGGTCTTTTAATTTACATATTTTAATGTTGGGATATGTTCTTATATATCCTTATTGATGTAAATTTTATGTACAAGTGATGAGATACCCTTTATCTCTCTCATCAACTCTTTTTGTAAAATTTTATGTGACGTCGTTAGGCTGTCGAATTTTACCAAGGGAACTTCTTAACCCAATTTCGATTTCTTTAGGTTCAACATGTAGTTATTGAATATGTCATCCTTTGAATATGTGTGAATGACCTTTGATTGTTTTACACCCAATATCCACTTATATTGGGTGCATTTATATTTGTCACACATAATTATGAGATTGATGTATCCTTGATTTAAGGATACCTTCTTTATTATGGATTTCATCTCATTTTACATTTCTATTGAGACTTTATTGTTTTTATGCAACAGTTCACTCTTATATGGTGTATATACTGTCCTTTGTAATATTACATCATGAATTCCTTTATTCTCATGATATTATAAAGTTCTGATTAAATTTTATTCCTCAATTATTGTATTCAAGTGTCTCTCATTTTGTTAAAAACACTTTAAATAAAAATCATTTTAAATGTTTTAATGATTTATTCTTATAAATGGTTCCTGTTAATATCCATGTTTTCAAAATGTTTTTAAGGATTTATTTATATGGATATTAATGGTTTAAAATGTTAAAAGATTCAAAGTGGTATGGGACACTTTGATTCTAAAAATCTATTTATTAAATGTTTTAAATGGTTTTATAAATGGTTTTTAGAATGGATTCAGTATTTCAATATCTTAAAATTTTATATTGTTATTACAATGTGGGAATGTTATGTTTCTTTTATGCTTAAGTTATGTTCTATGATTATGTTATGGTTCTTGGGCATTGTTTATGAATACGGGTGGTTTCATGATAAACTAAGGGCGGGTGAGCCCGATATAGCTCTCCAATGCATTGGGTAACGCGAAGGAGTGAAACGTTAAGGTTTCTCCGAAGATATTTAGGGAATATACAGTGGTGGGTATTCCAAACGTAACCAAGAGGGTTACTCCCTACATAAGAATGTTATGAATGCCTCAAGTTACCTTTTATGTCTTATGATTTATATGATTTTTTCATGATTGATGATGTATGTTAAAGTGCCTATGTTTTATGGGTAAAGTATGATTTCATTCTTATGTATATATGAACTCATGTTTTTTTCCATATTTTTATAACCCTTACTGAGATTTTTATGCTCATCCCAAGTTTTTGAAATGTTTTTCACAAGTCAAGGGAAAGGTACATGATGTGATGATAGTGTCAAGGATGTGTCAAGAAAGAATCCATGTTTTATTTTAAATATGTTTCCGTTGATGGGAAGAATGAATACTGCCATTTTTGTAACCACTTTGTTTGAATGTGGAATGTAATGCAAGTTTCATGATCTAATTCTCTAAAACTCTAAACCTGAAAAGATCCTCAATGTGTAATCTTGTCATAACTCAAGATTAAGTATGGTTTAAGGTTGGGGCCTTATAGTTGGTATCAAAGGTCGGTTTAGATAACTTTATAGGTTAGGGTATACTTTAAGCATAAGTGGCGTTACCATAATGGTTAGGACTTCAGAAAGAGTCCTAGTTTTAGATAAAGTGAATGAGTAAGTATATCTTAGTGTTTATCTTTTTCATTAGTACATGATGGTTTTTTTTGATATACTCACACAGACCTTTTTGGTTTTAGTAAATGGATGGATCTAACATGCACCAAAGTAACTGTGAATGTGAAGGAAACTGTGACAGTTTTTTGAGCAAGCAACTGAATGATATGGGAGCTGCAATGAGAACTCTTGTGATTATCCTCAACCAACTATCTGTAATCATGATTGACCACCTAAACCTTGGTGATTTCTCTAAGGCATCATATATGCGAGAAACAAATCCCTATGGAAGTACAGGCAATAATCATAAAGTTAAGTGTGTTCAAAAACCTAGGTGTCAAATATGTGGAAAGAAACACCTAGGAAAATGTTTCAATGTTATAGAAATATGCTATAGATGTGGAAATGAAGGTCATAAAGCAAGAACATGCCATGGAAAAAGGAAGCATCCAGTTGACTCGAGGAAAGGGAAAGACGTTCTTTCTGAGGGATCAATTGAATGTTTTAAATGTGGTGTGAATGTTCATTATGCAAACACATTTCCTATGAAGAAGTTTCATGAATGGGATCACCAAGAGAGTACAAATGTTCATTTACCAATACCTAATTCCTTTCCGATTGAGGATGAAGAAACTGACAATGACCAATCAAAGGTATGTATTATTTCATGACTATTGTTTTCCTATTTTGGAATCTTAGGATATGATTCATGATTTTGATTGTAGGAAAGAGGTATTTTGGAATAAGTTGGAAAGGAATGGTTAATGGATCATGAAGAATGTTGAATGAGTAAGATGTCAACATATAATGGATTCAAGAGTTATGGTGAAATTCTTAAGAGTATTAATTCTCTTTTGATGATGGGGTTACATTAGAAGACTTTTTATATTATGTGTAAACCTGATGTTTATTATATGCAAATTTTATTCAAGGAATAGTTTTCTTTTCTTTTGTGGACATAGTTATAAAGAACCATTTGGGTTTATATGATCCTTACTTTTGAGGTAATTATGGGTTACTATATGTTATGATTGAAGTGAAAGGCATGAGATAAAATTGAGGTTAAATTATCTTATGGTTATTTTCGATGATTTTATCCCTTTTTGGGGAATGATTTGAGAATTATATAGTTTTGGAAAAAGGACAACACGCAGACCGTGTGACTACCTGTCACGTCGGACAAAGCTGCTCGAATCGAACCCACAACCAAAGTGTGACTGGTATTTATCGCCTACCACTGGACTACATGAAGTCCCTGGTTAGTTTGACTGATTCTTTTTAGTTATATGATTTTATGATTTAAGAGTAAGTTTATTTTGGGTTATTTATGAAAATTATTAACATATCATGGAGGATATGTGATTAGGTTAATTACTTTTCAATATGAGACTTTATGAGCAACTGATGTTGTTTGGAGATAAATGTTACGATTTAACTTGGAAGACAATGTGACTAAATCCTTCAAATATTTGGGTTTCAATATTACATTGGTTTACTTTGAAGAATTTTATGGACAAATTGTTTATCGGATGTTCCTCGTTGAACTTTTGGTTTTTTTGGACAAATTTTGGAGATTAAGCATAGATTTTCTTTTTCAAGGGTTATCCTTTTCTGGATTATCTGACCTTGTACTAACCTTTTTGGTTTTGGTTTTGGTTAAAGCCTAAAGACATGGGAAGTATATAGTTCTCTTTGGTGGATTAGGTGATTCTATAGAAGTTGATTATAGTACTCTTAATGCGAACAAGTCTCCCTAAATACTCATCTTTTGGGAAAAAAATATGAGTTTGATTAAGGAATCCAGTAAAAGTTGAAAGTCAACATGATAAGTGATTATGTGTCCTTATGAATAAATTCCTCAAAAAAAGTAACTTAAAACAAAAATGTTGTCTATTGACTTTTCCTACTGGGAAATCGAATACCGTTTAAGCCATCACAAGTTTGTGATTTTCTTATGGTTAACTTTATCCTCGACATGTTTACTATCACTCTCCCTCAAGAACATGACCCTTTGCTTTTTCTTCCATTTCCATGTTTTTCTACAAGGAATCCTAGTATGGGTTAACTCGGGTGACCTCTGTACTTATCTTCCTTTATTTTAAAGTAATTGTTTTACCGACTCTTGTTCGGATGTGGGACTTTCAAGGATGTTTCCAAGCTCAATTTTAAAAATTGTGAGGACGCAATTCCCAAAAGGGGGAAGGATTTAACACCCCAGGTAAATAAAGAATATGAAATTTTCATATTTATCCATATTTATGAATAAAAAATATTAATATGAATTTAAAGGGGACACTATGCTCGATGGCGTACGCAACACGCAACAACGTGTTTCTTGAGAATCTTACGTTGCACTCTAATAATAAAATAATATTATTTTAAATGGTAGTTAACATGTAGCCGTTTTATTGGTGGGAATGGATATAAATAACTAAAATATGATTATATATGTTTTTAAATGTTTTTACATTTATCCAATAAAAGATAAAGGCTTAAAATACGGAAAGAATTCAATTTTAGGCGTATATGCCCTAGTTTTCACTAAAGGTTCACTTATCACCTTTTGATGGCAAACCTTCATTAAATATAGTTTTGTACACTCTTATACATTATATTGGACCAAATAAAACTCTTCTTAAGAATTGGGACATCAAAATTTAATTTGTGTAAATTTTTGGTATCTTTCCGAAAAAGTTCATTTTTTAATGAATAGTGTAAAATGTTGTATTTTAATTCAAACCCTCTTTTTAATCTAATTTATTTATATTATTAGATTATCTTTTGAATTGGTTTTAAAGTGAAATTAGAATATATTTTTACCATTAAATCCAATATTGGTCTTTGGAATTAATTTCACTTTGAAATCAGACTTAAACTAGTGTCAATCTTTTGATACTTATTGTTTCATAAAAACACGCTATTTGCTCTGACAGCGGGAATTATTTATTAAATTAATTAATGTGACTTATAGGTTTTGAATTTTGTAAAATAGACTTCATTTTTTAATTCGGAATATCAAATATAGCTTAGGGTGAATTTTTTGGATTTTTTTGAAAAACTTCAATTTTTGATCAATAGTGAAACCACTAAGTTGTACTTATAAAAACTGGTTTTTCCGTTTAAATGAAATTTTTTCATCTTTGTGTTTTGAATTTCAAAAATCCAACATACATGGTTTTCATTAAGAAGTAAAATGTGGTTCAATGGGATAAAAATAATTTTTTGGTGAATAGTAACTTATTATGTTATTAATCGCGATTAGAGGTAATTAGTGTAGTTTATGGTAAGAATAATGTTTTAATAAAATTAAATGACCTAGACACATGTCCTACCCCCATTTGATGTGTCATGGCCGACCAAGACAATCCATGGGTCAACTTGGGGACCCCATGGAGCCACTTTGTTTGGAAAATGACATAAATATCTTTTTATTTAATGTTAAAGTAAAAATGACACAAACATGATATGTCTTACTAAAACAATTTTTACATGGTGTTATACAAGTCGTATGTTTTACTATAAATAGTAATTGGTAAGCTTAAAATATTTCCTACATCATAGTATTTTTTTTATAATTTTTAGACATTAAATAAATTAAATTATTTATGACATCATGATGATGCAGCGATGACCTCTTTATTTAACGATTGAAATAAAATGGAAAGATAATGTAATATCTAAGACCTACACATGACCAAAACCTATTGTATGAGTGGATTTCAAACCCTTACCACCTTACCCTAGAAATACATCAATGTGGGACCTTTAAAATCAGAAACTCTTTTTCAAATAAAGTAACATTTTTTAACTTTACAAGAGTGCCCCTCCTCTCCTCTTATAAAAGGCCCCCACCTCTACCTCCTTACCCACACTCCCAAAGCCATTGGCTCGGCCAACCCCTGCCCATTTTTTTTCTCCACTTCCCTATCTTACTCCTTGAATCCTCAGATTGGGCATAAGTCTTCCCAAGGAATCCTTTGAGCTCAAACCAAATGAAGTTACCCGATTTTAAGGTAATGTCTTCACTTGTGTCCTTTTGTTTTATTTTTCTTCTCCAACCCCCTAAACTCTTTTTATTCATTTATTTTGTAACAAATATAGTATCTTCAATATAATAGTATGTTTTTATAAGAAGTATTCGAGCTACACTTACACACACCTACATCTAATGGTTAAAAAACATACTGTTTCCGTGGATGGTGAATTTCTACCTCCCGAAACGATGATTGTTCAACATTCTTCTAACACCTTCAAAGGTGGCCATTAAGATGACACTATATTTATATATGATATCTAATATGATTATGTTTTACTTAAGCTTCTGTATTTTTCATTTATTTCATACCTTTATGGTTTCCATTATGGGTAAACGCGATATCTTCATTTAAGGAAGTGCGGACTACCGCCCCCTCAAAGTGATTTGATTCATTAATACCATATGTGGTACGTATAAAGGATATATTTAATGATATTTTATATTATACCATACTGGAATTAAAATACTATTATGTTTCATTATGTTTTAATTCCATTAAATATGAAATAGAAATGGAAGTAGCGTTCATGCGTACGTACGGCTTACCGTCTCTATGAACGGTACATTTCATTTCTTATCTCAAAATGTTATGTAATATTATAAGTACATATACATAATGGATATATATGTAATATATTACATCTAAATTATGGATATAATTCTGGAATTATAACATATATATATCTCTCTCATTTTTTTTAATTCCATTAATATGACAAAAAATGAAAGTAGCGTTCATGCGTACGTACGGCCTACCGTCTCCATGAACGGTGATTTTTGTTTTTTATCTCTAAATGATATGGAATAGTATAAAATGAATATTTAATGGATATATATATGATATTTTAATCATTAATAATATTATGGAAATTATTTACTTATAAATACATGGGCAATCTTTTTCAAACAAGTTCATTTATGACTCATGTACCAAACATCGGCAAAAATGTCTAATATGAACTAACATTATTAAACAATTATTATAACATTATAATATGTTATATGATCTAAATAATAATCTCTAAAGGAGGTAATTAGGCAATTATTAATTGACCAAAGTTTATTATTCAGGAATATAAAGAAACGAACAAGACAAGTTGGACTTGAGGTAAGGGATCCTACTCCTCTCTTTCTTTTTAAGTACACTCTTTTATGTCATTCCTTTTAAAGCTCATCTTTCTTGTTATTGGGATGTTATTTTATATTCCTCTTACTGAAATTTTTATTTTAATATTATGAGAGATCCTATTTTCTCTCATCAATCCATTTTGGAAGTTTTATGTGGCGTCGTTAGGCTGCCGAGTTTTCGTAAGGGATTTTTCATCTCACTTTTATTCCCGTGAGATTTATGCTACATTTGCCACAGTTTCCTTTGAGTGGTATATGTACTGCCCATTATTCTACTATTTGTGTAATATAATTTCGTTTATAAGTACTTACATCAATGTTGTATTGTCATTCATTCATGGGGTGTATGTTTCGAAAGATACCCAAGTCGGCAAGGGAACCTTTCACCCTCCTCTTTTTAAAAGACTTTTTTTGTTGGGTCTTTTAATTTACATATTTTAATATTGGGATATGTTCTTATATATCCTTATTGATGTAAATTTTATGTCCAAGTTATGAGATACCCTTTATCTCTCTCATCAACTCTTTTTCTAAAATTTTATGTGATGTCGTTAGGCTGTCGAATTTTAACAAGGGAACTTCTTAACCCAATTTTGATTTCTTTGGGTTAAACATGTAGTTATTGAATATGTCATCCTATGAATATTTGTGAATGACCTTTGATTGTTTTACACTCAATATCCACTTATATTGGGTGTATTTATATTTTTCACACATAATTATGAGATTTATTTATCCTTGATTTAAGGATACCTTCTTTATTATGGATTTCATCACATTTTACATTTCTATTGAGACTTCATGGTTTTTATGCACCAGTTCACTCTTATATGGTGTATATACTGTCCTTTGGAATATTATATCATGAATTACTGTATTCTCATGATATTATAATGTTCTGATTAAATGTTATTCCTCAATTATTGTATTCAAGTGTCTCTCATTTTTTTATAAACACTTTAAATAAAATATCATTTTAAATGATTTAATGATTTATTCTTATAAATGGTTGCCATTAATATCCATGTTTTCAAAATGGTTTTAAGGATTTATTTTTATGGATATTAATGGTTTAAAATGTTAAAAGATTCAAAGTGGTATGGGACACTTTGATTCATAAAATCTCTTTTTTAAATGTTTTAAATGGTTTTAAAAATGGTTTTTAGAATGGATTCATTATTTCAATATCTTAAAATGTTATATTGTTATTAAAATTTGGGAATGTTATGTTTCTTTTATGATTAAGTTATGTTCTATGATTATGTTATGGTTCTTGGGCATTGTTTATGAAGACGGGTGGTTCCGTGATAAACTAAGGGCGGGTGAGCCCGATATAGCTCTCCAATGCATTGGGTAACGCGAAGGAGTGAAACGTTAAGGTTTCTCCGAAGAGATTTTGGGAATATACTGTGGTGGGTATTCCAAACGTAACCAAGAGGGTTACTCCCTATGTAAGAATGTTATGAATGCCTCAAGTTACCTTTTATGTCTTATGATTTCTATGATTTATTCATGATTTATGAGGTATGTTAAAGTGATTATGTTTTATGGGTAAATTATGATTTCATTCTTATCTATATATAAACTCATGTTTCCTTTCCTTATTTTTATAACCCTTACTGAGCTTTTTATGCTCATCCCAAGTTTTTGAAATGTTTTTCACAGGTCAAGGGAAAGGTACATGATGTGATGATAGTGTCAAGGATGTGTCAAGAAAGAATCCATGTTTTATTTTAAATATGTTTCCGTTGATGGGAATAATGAATATTGTCTTTTATGTAACCACTTTGTTTAAATGTGGAATGTAATGCAAGTTTCATGATCTAATTCTCTAAAACTCTAAACCTGAAAATATCCTCAATGTGTAATATTGTAATAACTCAAGATTAAGTAAGGTTTAAGGCTGGGGCCTTATATTTAATGGGATTGTTCATTGTCGGGTTCCTTATATGATCAATATTATTCTTTAGAAACTTCTTACTAATCATATTTTTCGGATTGGGTTGTGAAATTTGAGGTCCTAGATGCAAATTTTTCTCCTTATTATTCTTCTTGTTCTTATTATTTTTGTTATTTTTCTTCTTCCTCTTCTAAATATTCTTTTGACTCTTATTATAACACCTTTTCAAATTATTTTTCTAACATATCATAGCTTATAAAATCTAAATTTCATGATTTCTTCACACTTTCTTGAAATTAATGTTAAACCTGAACCAAAATATATTTTTCAACATCAATTACATTACATTTACCTTTCAAAAAAATATTGGAAGTTTTGAAGTTCAAACTTTTTCTGGTTCTGATGGAATTTGTTAAGAAACATCAAATGATGGTAGAATTGATTCCATAACTGACACAATATGAATTTACTGGACAATTGATAAAGGATACACTGAAAGATATCCATCTAGGTTAGCAAAATAAAATTCTCCACGAAAATTCTCTAAGGCATTCATTATAATTTCAAAAATGTTTTATTCAATAAACTTTTCTTTTTCTTCTTATTTTTCACTTCAGTCATTAAAACTTTATAATTTTTCTCCTTCAAGGAAGATTCCATAGCCTTATTAAGAACAAATATTGGGTATCTAGATTTCTTTTCAGTTTTTTTATTCATCAACTCTCTATAATCCTTATCGTACAATTCTTTTGATTTTTTTTAAGCACTTTGTGGATAAGAACAATCATTTATTTCTCCTTGAACATTCTTCTTTACCTGAATAATTTTTTCATTGAAAGAAACTTTTCATGATTTGTCTATAAATATTTTAATCTCCGACACATAAAACAATTTTATTCTCGAAACAGTTTCTTCATTAATCAATGAAATTTTCTCTCTATTATGAACTAATTAATTATTCATATTCATCACTATCATCAAATTTATTAAAAAAAATTGATGACACATGAAAACAAAAAAATATAATCAAATTCATCGAAATTTTCTTAATAACTTCAATAAAAAAAATAAACATCACTAAATAGATCTTTCTAATATTCCCTATGAAATCCAGAACAAATATTTCCAAAAAAACATCAATGTATCTCTATCACCTTTTCTTCGAATAAAAAAATAATTTAATCCATTGAGTTACAACTCATGAATATAGTTTTAAATGAAACAATTTCATTATCTTCTCAAAATATATATAAAAAATCACATTCTTAGACTTCTCAAACCTACCAATATTGGTTGGAAGATTGTGGGAGAAAACACATGCCACTAATTCAACAAAACTTCTGGAAAATTATCTATTTGATTAATATTAATCATAAAACACTTCAAATAAAATTGAATGTAATTATCTCCAAATAATCTTCAATACTAAAAAAATTAAAGAATAAAACTCCTTCACTATCAATGGATAGTGAAGATAAAAATATTCTTTTTCAATTCATAACTTTTCATCACTTCCTAATTTAAAATTTATTTATCAAAAAAATATTAAATGTTTGAGGAACATTATTTAATAGATAAGGAGTGACAATTTAATGGATTCCAAATGATCAGACGCATGAGATATTTGAGCGTTGAGAGCCGAGATCAATCTGAGAGTTTGACGTGGAATGTGTTGACCCTCAATTTCTTATATACCCTCAGAGGTGACCTTACAACATTCAAAAAATTAACAAATAATGATTAATCACATAATTGATATTATGGTTTATATTTATCCTTGATAGATTTAAATATAAATTCGAAATTGTTAATGGGTTTTTAAGGAATTTATTTTTCTTCATAATTGCCAAATGATTTTTGGTTGACATAACAAAATTTAGTATAACAGAACGTCTTTTTTAAAAAAATATTTCAAAAACAAATTATAAAATATATAGTTTTTTGACATACTAGTGTTTTAAAAATACTAAAAAATTAGAAAAACTCATTATTTTAGGAAAATGAGAAATTATAGAAAAACTAAAGGATCGATACATGTAATCCCACATTCAAAAGTAATTATTTACTATAAGGATTTGGAAAAATAAGAATTAGGTATGAATGATTATATATTATTCACCATTTCAAGATTCTTTTTAATATATTAAATCCTATAAAAATTATGCGGTTAATTAAATATCCTAGTATTTTTTTCTTACATTCCAATGAATTATAAAAGGATACCTTCTTTTTTTTAGGTTCTAATGAAAATTATGCCTTATATAATTTTCCTCATATTGAGAGTGGTGTAAAAAAATTCTCAAAGTTATATAAATTGTGTTATTACAAAAAAATGGAGTTTTATAAAAATACTATCCAATGTTATAGAGCTTTTCTTCAATCCGCAACAAATGAGAACAAAAACATCCATCTTCCACATGTTATTATTAAGTAATGGAATGTGATTCATAATGTAGTTACTTGTAAGACCAAGAAACAAAATATTCTAATACAAAATAAAAATATCAAGGTATACTTTTTTATACATTTTATATTCACGAAAGTCGATATCTGAAAAAAAAAAACTATGTTCAAAAACAGTTTTAAAATAGTAAAATAAGACTACATCCATAGTTCCCTTAAGATAATTAAAAAATAGTTTTACAGAGTTAATTTGGGAAACCATTGGATTAGATTTATAAATTTTATACAATTTTGTAGAAAACAATAAATCTTGATGAATATTTTTTTTGTATAATAGACTATTGTTCTAGAAATATTTTGATCAATTAGTTTCCCAAATTTATCAATATATAAATTATTTGATGTCACAATGGGAGTAAAAATAGTTTTAATATTATATTATCCTAATTTTTTAAGAATATCATAGATAAACTTATTTTGAGAAATAAAATTTACTTCTAGTTTAATTAAAATTTAAAAACCTATAATGAATGTGAGTTCAACCATCATGATCGCCTAAAAATCAGGTTACATCAGATCCAAAATGGAACCTCTAGTTGATTTTTGAGTTGATAAAAATATAATGCTATAAATATAAATTTGAACAATGATAGTGTTCATAGAAACCTTTTAAATAAAACGTTTTGGGTCTGCATCTCCCTTAACAAAATATTTTACCAACAAAATCTAATTAATTTTTCATACTAGAATTTAGGGGATTTTTTTACTCCATAATGTGTCTTAGTATGTCTAAATTCATGGTTTAGAGATTTTTTTTTCAAAACCAGTGGGTTATTCTACATAAAATTCCTCTTTTACATATCCATTAAGAAAAGGAAACTTCTCATCCATTATAAAAAATACGAAATTAAGAAAATAATGTGTATGTTAGATGAATATGGATTGGTTCAAGTATAGTTTTGGGATTATAATTTTCTTCATACGTTATTCCCTATTATTTATTATAATACCTTGAAACATGACTTTATTTATTTCTAAATAAAGTGGAATTTTCATCAAATCTATTTCAAAAAAAAACCATATTACTCCAATTACATATGTATCTTTTGATCATTCAACCTAAGAAAAAACTTTATTCCTTCTTTAATTTATTAACATTATCTTTCATGGGTTTTATGTCATATTCATCGCCTAAATCTTCATCATGAGCCTTAGGTTTCAATTGTGAAAAAATTCACTATATGAAATTTTATTTCTTAAGGAACGTCTAGTTCTAACTAGTTTATATATATCACCAATGATATTATAACTAGGATGATTCCTCATAATAACCTAATTACCTAGGTTTCTAAAACTCTATTAGTCATAAATATTTTAAAATTAATATTGAGGTACAACATTAGAAAAATTATATTTGATTTTTCTCTCATAAGAAGAAGATTCCATCTAGGGTTGAAAATTACTTTTTGAGATAATTATCAAAGATGTGAATTGTGGTCATTTTAAAATAAAAGGATATTTTCAATCAAATTTAACATCCAAAATTTCCTCAATAGTTATTTTGTATTAATTAATGACTCCATAGACCTTACTATTTGTAGAATATACTATAAATATTCATTTATCCGATTTTGGAGCAAATTTATGTTAATCATATTTACTATTAAATATGACCACTTTGCATCAAAAAAATTAAAGTAAGAATGGTTTTGATTTATTTCAATTTACATATCATAAGTAGTTTTATTAATAAAAATTTCTTATTAAAACTCAAAATATAGTATATCAAGCAATAATAAATGCATTATCCCAAAAAATTATAAAATAAGAATTCCCTTAGCATGGTTCTTGTAATATCAAAAAGAATTATATTTCTTCTTTTAACAACATAATTTTTTTATGGAGTTATAGGTGCTGGAATATTTTTTAATTTACCCATTTTAATAAAAAAAGTTTCAACATAATAATTTAAAAACTCTACACCATGATCACGAAAAATATTTATAAAGGATAGATTTTTCACATTTTTAACATTGGCTAAAATTCTTTGAAAATAACAAATGTCTTATGACATTTTGATAGAAAATAGACCCTTGTATATATAGTGTAATCATCAGCTTAAATATATACATTATATTTTACACTAATAATTATTGTTAGTTTTGGAATAAATAAATCCTTGTGAAATAAACATAAAGAATAAAAATTAGAGACATCACTAATAGATTTAAATCTTGACTTATGTTTCCTTCCAAATTGATAAGGCTCAAAACCATTAGAAGAATCAATCATTAGATCGGGTAGATATTTAACTAGTTCTTTTATATAGAGTTAATATAATCTTTTAAAAATAATTATTCCTAATATTCTCTCCCATAACCATGAATTTTCCTCCATTGTACTAATTTAAAAAATATCTAGGATCCAAATATATTTTAAGTTAAATTTCTATTCATTCACATATATGTTGAAAGAAAGAATAAATTTATCTTCTGAACTATTAATAATCCCTTTATCATTCCCGAAGATTATAAGATAACCCTTATTAAATAATTAAGATATGCTAATATGGATGTGACCAACCATAAAAAAAAATAAAACATTTGAAATCATATATTTACCAAGAAAAACAATGTTACCTATTTTGATAATTTCTTCTTGGGAATTATCATCAAATGTAAATTATCAACCTTTAATTTTAATAATATTATTGATGAAATTTTATTTTCCAGTATTATTCCAAGAACACCCACTATCCATCAAGAAAAAATTATTGTTGGTTAGTAGACTTCATATTTGCCAAAAATTAATATGGTTAGTATTTTGGTTCCTAAACCGGTTTTGGTCCATCGTTATTATAAAATAATATTTTTACCGCATATTTTAAACTTTACTATGTTGAGAAGATTACCATTATTAAGAAAATTAATATTTTTACAAGCTTAAATATTTTACTTTATTTAAAAAACATGAATTCTTCCAATTTCCTCCACTTTAAAATTCAAATAGAATGGGGAACTAAATTGAATAAAATAGTTATCTTTTAAATTTGGGTTTTTATTATTAAATTCACTCTAAAAATATCCCTATGAGGTTTTCTATATCTATAAATATTATAAAAAATTTCAATTCTAGTATTAAAATTTTATTGTATTTTTTTAGAAAAAAAGTTTTTGATTTCATTCCACAAAGAAATTTTTATCCTCAATAGTATTTTCACTATAATGAATATTTTCTTCCTCATTTGAAAATTTTCTTTTATATGGATTAGATTTTTATAACCCTTTTGAAAAATTAGTTTTTCCAATTTTAGATTTTTTTAACTCCATTGAAATATTAAAAAATTTAGTATTAATCATATATATTCTTTAACTATATTTGGAATTTTTTGTCTTAATAGTATTATGTTTTTAGAAACGTTTCAATTTTGGTATTTTAAATTTTAGAAAACCGTAGAACTTCTTCATATCTATGTAAATTAGTATTCTCTTCAATTGAAGTAGATTCCTAATCTAATGATATAGAATTATCTTAAATTTTCGAATCCATATAAATAGCATTCAAAGTATGATTATTTAGGTTTAAAAAGATATCTTATCCATAAAAAAATTTTATTACATGGAATTATATCAAGGAAACCGATATTATTTTGAGCATCACATTCATCATCTGATGATTTATTTGAAGAACTCTCACCTACACTCTCACTCTAAGTGTCTGATTCTTTTAATCTTTTTGTAACCTTATTCTTATAGAAATTATTTCAATTCTAGACTAAATTTCAATCCTTCTTAGCTTTTCACTTAATATTGGGAAATTTTTGACATATATGACTGGGTTTTCTACATTAAAAACATATCATTTATAAAAAATCATTATTCTCACTTTTATCTATTAAATTATTCGTATACATATATCTAAAAACTTTCTTCTTAACAATATTTTTCTTTCTCTAAGCGAGATCGGATAACTCATTCTAATACTAATTAGAATAAATTATCCCTATTTCATTTTCAACATTATTTTTCTTTAAAGACATATAAATATTCTTTGAAGATCTCACTTGCTTAGAAATATAAATGTAGAATAAATAAATACTTAATTTCTCATCTACTATTTATCATAATTTCTTTTTTTTATACCTTTGTACTATATAAGAGAACTAATCCAAACATCTAAACTCAACATAAAAATATTGTTTGAATCATAAAGATTTGGTCTATTGGATTCCAATTCTCCTGGCACGATTTTAATCATATTTTCAACTAAAATATCATAATTAATATCAATATCACAAATAGATTGTATAATATTAACAATTTTTATGAACCTATTATACATGATAAAAATATATTCTCTCGGTAAAAAAATATAATTCTTGATAATGTTCTTTATGAATTACTCTTCACATTTATATAATTTTAGATGGACAAAAATGAGTTTTCTCCAAGTACTTCTAACATATTTCCCATATTCCAAATTATATATTTTTCTATATACTTTTACATTCATAGAAAAAAAAGTATTCTTTTCACAATAACTAAACTGATATTCGATATTTTCTTTATTCGTAAATGTTCATGTTCCTTTCTTACCTATTTTATAATTCCCAATAATCATAATAAATTTATCTACTCTAATTTTAATAAAAAATGTTTTTATTCTATATATCCGATATTTATAGTCACCTCCATTGAAAATCAGTGGTAAACTAGGATTATGATTCTCAAGATGTTAAACATTTAATCATGTTAACTTTAGAAACAAGAACAATACAGATTCTACAAAAAACACTTTATTGTAAAAGAGTTTATAAAAAATATTTAAAACATTTGTAAATTTCTAAAAAACTATATATTTTCAAGTTAAGTAGTAGAACCTTATCTGATACTAATTTTAGGATAAAAGAATATATAATTGTCTCTAAGAGGGGGTGAGTTAATGTTTAATAACTTAAACAAATTAAAAGCTAATAACTGATAAAATTGATTTATCAGACATAGGAATCATCTATTGATTACAATTTCTATATCAAACACAATGAATGTCTAGAAAATCAGAGTTTAGAAAATTTTATAAAAATAATCTTTCTATAAAAGATCATAGTGGAAAATAATTACTTATCAAAATAAACAATAATAAATATATATTAAAAAAAATAATAATATTTACAAAAATATTTATAAAATATTTATACACTATAAACATAAGAGTTAATCTACTTACAAACACGTACATAGGAAATCCTTGGCCTACATCCTATTTGTATGAATAGTCTTTATATAGAAATAAGTCCCTTAATCACCTAGATTATAATAAGATATTTCTTCTTATTCTTAGAAACCCTCGATTAGCCTCATCATAATCAGTAGTCTTTCTATCCCTAGAATCCCTAGTTTTAAACCAAGATTTGACACAAAAAATATAAATGCAAATTTTTCTATGTAATTTACAATCCCCAGATTGATTCTATAAAAAATATTTTATAATTTAAAAAGTTTAAGCAGCATGATGTTATAAGAGTGAAAACATTGGATAGGTTGAGTCACAAAAAGCATCATCTCCCATTTCTGTGACTTCACCACTATTTATAAGCACTCCTCAAATTTTCATATTCTATGATTCATAGAGTTTTTAATAGCCTCATATTATCTCCAACTTGATAAGTGAGAATGGTATTTATATCTTCATCCAATGTCATTTTTCTTTCATTATAATAATACTGGAAAAAAATTCTTTTTGGTAAAAATAATTCTGACCATATGATTATAAACATTATTAATCTGATGGAATAAATCATGTTTGATTCAATAGATCAAGAAAATAATTTTTCTAATTTACAATACTAGGATTGTTTTATAGTCTAAAATAATTAATTTAGATAAACTATACTACATAATTCTAATAGTACAAACTTAATCACATTGAAAGACTAATATTAGTTAGTCATATTGACCAGACATAATCAGTTTGATGGACTAGACTTAGTCAGTTTGATGTACCATAAATAGTAAGTCTGATGGACTAAAATTATGGTACAAGTTTAATATTATTTGGTTTATAAATATTTATTTCAGGTATAATAAAATATTTTCTACATAATAAAATTCTAAAATACATCGAAAATATAATTTATTAAAACTATGTTTTAACAAAGTGTGTTGTGATTTTCAAAACTAAGGATATAATATATTGAAATTGTTACTTTCAAATAAAAAATATGGGTAACTACTAGAATAAATCTCCATAAACTATTTAAATAAGAGAAAACTCTATATATCACAAAATATGGCTTCATGATCCCAATATATAGAAAAACACTTTTTAGTATGGATCTTTTTTAAATTATCATATAACCAATAAACATATTACATTCCTATCTATAACATTTCCTATCGTACTAAAATTTTTCATTATATTAATTTAGCTCTCAAAATGTTTTTTCATTATATTAATCAGTTTGATGTATAAGATTTCAATATATTGACAATATACAATTATACACTTCTAATTTCACTCACGTATATATCAAATAGTTTTTTAAGGAAATTGATATGAATATTATAGGTTGTGTAATGTTTTACTTCAGTTTCGTTTAAAATAAAAAAAATAAAAATAAAAAATAAACAAAACAAAAAATATGATATTATTGTAGGGTACAATGTTTTATGGCTACTAGTTTTGGTGTTTATATGAACAAAAAAGTTTATTATATATAAGAATTCTAAAAAAATATATTCTTTATTATGACTGACACATGAATATTTATTATTAATTTTTCTTTGTTTGAATGAGAAAATTTTAATTTTAATCTTAAGATATCTTCGTTTAATATTATTAAATAATTAAAAACTCATGATTATGATTTCATGAAATGAGAAAAAATTAATTTATAATTGATAATCATTTACATTCATGTGATATAGTTTTTCTACCAACACTAAATTAATTTTAAAAAAATTTATTGAGGAGTTTACTTGGACTTAAGCCAAAGCTCAATTATTGATTTATCAAAGTGACTAAATTTTTTGAATTTTTTAACTGGTAATTAAGTTATATTTTAGAAATATTATAAACGTATATTTAAAAAAATTGAAATATTTAATGTTTTTTCTAGAAAATGAGATAAAATGATTTGGTATTTTCATTCTCTACCCATAGAAACTATATTGTGAATTCATTGATAAAATTCGACTGATAAAAGAAATTGATATGAAATTTTGTGTGTAGGATCAAATTTTATTATGATTCATTTATTTCATGTTTACTAAGTGATCAATCAATCCTTTAAAAATATGATTTGTGGCCTTTAATATTATCTTTCTATTGAGAAAACTGGTTTTGATCTCGTTGTATAGTTCGAGCCATAACATAGGTTGTAAAAAAAATTAGATGTACTTTGAGTTTTCATAGAAATATTATTTCAATACCAGGTAAAATTAAGTAAAATATTCATTAATTGGATAAATTAATATTTCATTGGATGAATATAAATGCATTTAGTCATGAAAACTCACATACCCTTGGGATTCCAATAATATATTCTTATCTAGTGTTATCTATTTGAAATGATTTTAAAATATAATAAATTTTATTGAAAATTTGGGGCTAAACCCTAGAAATATAGTGAGGATTTATGTTATATATAATAGGAGGTTGAATGAAGTGGTATAATATAACATATCTGGAATAAGTAGCTCATATATAGATGATTATGAACCTTTACTGAAGAAATAGTTTGAGTTTATTGTATAAACCATTCAACACCACTGAAAATTATTTATCTCCAGCATTTTTAATGATTTTGTTATTATCATATATCTACCTTATTATAATTGCAGTTTATCATGGTCAGGTAAACATAATCGGGGAAAAGTGGGAAGTGTACTGATAATTTTCTCCTGATGTTTTTATTTCATTATGTGTAAACTGTTAATTTATTTTTCATTAAAAGTAATACTATATGTTTTTACAGTGTTATAAATTACATTAGGTATTTTTGGAAAGAATGGTAGGATAAAAACTCTATATTCACTAGGAATCTGAATAAAAAGCCTCAAAATGGTATTTTTATTGAACATTGGGACAACACATAACCATTGGGAGATTCAATTTATATAATGAAACATTTTGTATTACATGAACTAGGTTTAATTTATTATAATTTTTGTATTAATAACCATATTTTTTTAAAATAATTTTATTTTTATACAAAAAAGTATGAAATTAAAATAACAAGATTATAGTGTTCATGGAAAATCACTTGATTCCCCCAAATTCATAGTCAATTGATTTCGTATGATTTTATAGGGTCTTCTAAATTATTAAATGCTAAAATGAAATTATGAAATAAATTTTATTATATTTGAAATTTATTTTTTATTTCAGAAATAAATGAAACATATAGATACATACCTCTCATGAGAACAGTCTGCCACAACATGCTACTTAGTTTGTAAATAGAATTATGTGCATCATGTGATGGGAATGACTAAGTGCTAGATTTATATTTTCATTCATATTTGATTTCTTAGATTAAAATAATAGGATCCATGTGCTTATTTTGTGATTATATATTAAAATGAAAAACATATTTAGGTTATTTTCATGCCATTCAACTCCCACTACATGTTCATTGTCTTCATTTCTAGAAGATTCGACCATAAATCCTTTATGTTATGTTGACACATTATCCAAAAAGTGTAGGATATTGATCTCAATTCATCTAGAGTTGGAATAAATAATCTAGATCTCTTCAATATCCTTATATTAATCATATATGAATCTATTTATTTAACTCTAGATCTTTAGATTATTAAGGTAGGGATCGCAATCTATGCCAATAGTGAATGATAACAACTTAATGCTAAACCTATTTGACACTTATTAAATGAAATAATATATATGCTGTTAAAAAATAAAAATTATAAATATGAATTATTTTAATGTTTCAAAATAGAATTTTTAAAATTTAAATGATCACATATGATTGGATTTTATGTAGTTTAAAAAAAATTATAGAAATCAATAAGCTTTGTTAGACTGATTTTGAGGCTTCGTAAGTGAGGTTATATTTTTTTATTTCGACACAAAAGGTTGAAGGATCAGACGTTTGGTTATGTATGTGAGAACCATATTATTTTATCCATATAAGTTATGAATCCATGCAATATTTTTTATCTAAATTATAAATGAAATCACAAATGGAAATTTGAGAAACACATGAGGATTCAACTGGATACTTTTTCATTACTAATGTGGAATTAAATCCATGTAAGTGGGATCTAAATTTTACAAAGATCATATAAATAGGGGATTGATGTTGTGATATAGATTTTATTTTATGTAATATTGCAAAAGGATTTCCAAAGCTCATGTAAGTGAGACATAGAGGTGTTGAGCTATATATGTATAGAATAATTTCAATCATGGGAAATAATTCAATAATTTTTGTCTTCTTTTTCATTAAAAAAATAGTTAATATTTTAAGGAATTTATTAATTCAATAAAAGTTATTTTTATATGTTTAAATATAAGTTTCAATGACATGATATTCAAATATATTATACTTCTAATCAAAATCAAAATAGAAAATATGTGTTGATTTTATGTAAATTCTATTTCCATATATTTTCCTATTATCTAATTTGAAAAAATTAAGGATTTCATTAATAGGGAAAAAACTTGATATATATATATATATAGATAGAGAGAGAGATAAGAATAACTAAATCGGTTGATATGTGAATATATTTGATACATATGGTCTCAAAAAAAATATAGAGGAATTGTGTTCCATAAATAAGTTTGGAAAAAGAATAGAAAATGGTTAGTATTAAAGAATAAATATTGACTAGAAGACTATATTTACTTAGTTAATGTTTCAAGAAATATTAATGTTTTTTTAGATTTAGAAAAACATTAAATTACCTCAAATACATGTAGTTTTCAATATGGCATATAAATAAGGATGATGGTTTGGGATCGTAATAATAATAAGAATTTTATTAGAGTTATTTGAATAAGGTTCTTGAAGAAAAGGGTAGAAAAGTGGAATTAAATGATGTACTATGTCTAGAGTTGTAGTGAAGAAGATACCAGTGGTTTTATATTTATCTGAAAGAGGCCTTAAATTTAATAATTTTTAATGGAAATCTACAAATAAAAGAGTATATAGTGGGGAATATGGAGTTATTATTATTGTAACAAACCCAAATCAATTAACCAATAGCCTATATTTACATTATTACATTGGTATAAGAGATATGGATCAAATCACAGAGGATCAAGAGGTTCAGTAATAATTTTAGATTTTGAATATATACATGGTTTTCATATTACATTGAAAACATAAATAATTGCATGTAAACTTACTAAAACGTTCATGTTTTATTTATTACATCCTTGAAATCATTTTAAGATACCTCATAAGTACCCTAGGGATAGGAAACCATAATATAGGGTGAAATTAGATTCCTAGTAAGTGTTTTATAAAATGAAAGACATCATTCATACATAAGGAATAAAATATAGATAATTAAATAACTACTAAACATTTAATATATTCAAAAACCTTAGAAAGAAATATTTTCCTCTATATAAAAAATTCATGGGAAACAATAAATAATTTCGTAATTATGTAACGCATAACATTGGACATCTTAATTCTCAGGATAAGAAATAAAAATCTTATAGTCAAAGCATCATGCTAATATATCATGAACTTACCATCAAAGGGTGAGTGTTATCTCTTCATACATAGTTTTATGTCCACTCAACCAAAAAATATTACAAATCATAAATTCCTTTAAACCAAGCCATCTTACAGACCATTAAGGCCTCGGAACAAAAAAATTATCATTTTAATGGATGGTAGACACTTTGGTACACCCATTACAGTTTGTCTCATGAGATATACCAATGCATCCAGGTGCTATGATGAACCCCACCTATCACTTAAAAAAATTACGATGTATTCCTCGTATATTGAATTTATAATACAATTCATCATGAATATGACTTAACAATTAATAAATATCTCAATTGACTCAAGTAATAAGTAATGTCATTATTCCCCAATCATTGCTATATCTTTCATATAATGATTAATTAAATCCAGAAAATATATAAAAATCATTATACAGTTTATTAAACATTTAAATTATTCTTAATATATCAATTATATAAAATAACGTGGATACAAAGGATAAAAATAATGTCAATAAATGATGGAGAGTAATAGTGAACATTACTTCAAAGATGTTATTGATTTAGGAATATATTATCATATTCCAAAACACATCATAAACAATAAACTTGTAAGGGGTTAAAAGAGTCTATCAATTCCTCATAAAAAATAGTTTTTTTAGTAAATTCCCTTTTTTTAAAATTGGGTAGGAAAATTAAAGTGAAACATTAAAAAATATCTTCTTATAAACTTTTTTAACTTTGATTTAAAAATAAATTTATAAATCACATCTATATCCAAAATCTTGAATTTTCAATGATGATTTTAAAAAATTATTTGTAAAAAAATTACAGTAATATAATATTCAAAATAAACCATTTTGATGTTAGAAAATGTGGAGTGTAAGAGATAAGTATATAGAAGAGAAATGAAGTTCATTTCAAAACAAGTAATAAAATAAAATCGTTTCATTTTAATCTAAAAAAAATTCTCAGCATAATCTGAAAATATATTTATTTGGAAAAATAAAGACATATGGAAATAAATATTAGCTATTAGGAATGGTCCTAACAGTGGAAAAATATTTTCACACAGAAAACAATAAAAAATATTTATCACACACTTTTATGAAGAAAGATAAAATTAAATTATACAAAAAAATAATGAGATTCATTTTAAAATTTTGAAAATAATGTCAACAGTTTAAAAATAATTACCATTTTGAATCATTTAATTATATAAAATAATACTCTTGAGGTAAACTAAATAATATGAGTATGGAAGAAAAATATTATTAGTCTTAAAATAAAAATATGGTCGGGTTTTCTTATAAACATTCTTTCCAAGGTTCTGAGTTCTCAAGAGGGGTAAATGGAAAAAATACTTGAAACCCCAAGAAATATACATAATATAAGAAAATATTTTAGTTCTACATATAAATATAATATAATTTCCCTAATGTAAATTTGAACATGAACAATCTTAAATAAAAATGAAATTGTAAAAAATTACTCTTACAATGGATATATCTCATTTGAAAGACTTGTTTCAAACCTATATATAATGAATTTATAATGATTCTTCATCTATATTAGATATATATTAAAATATATCTTATTAGATATAATTTATTGATAAATTATTTCTACGGATTTACTAATGATTCTTTGTTAAAATCAATTATATGTTTATTAATTGTTCTCTTTCCCTTGCAAGTTTTGATTTGGAGATTCTGGTCCTTCCACATTGTTTATAGATTAATCACCTAATTAATGTTAATAATATCCTATATTAAATATTTATAAATCAAATACACTTAAATGACTATTCTTGTAACATGATTATGAAAAATGATATACGTCGTTCATGGAAATAGTTATCTACCCATACGCATGGGTGAAGTTTTCATTTTTCAATAGATGGGATGGAAAAAAGAATTCATATTTTGTATTTAATTAATTATAATTATGTCTTAAATATCATATATATTCATTAAATCCATTTATATAACTATAAAAGTGAGGAAGTTATGAAAAATTAAATACTTCTCTTCGTGAATATGATAGTCTCCAGAAACTAGTAACATTCTTATTTACCATTGGATGGATAGGAGATAGAAATTCGGTGTACCAAGAAAATAAAAATACTATATATATTAAATATATCAATTTAATTATATTATTTATATTATAATAGATCTGATGGTTGTGGAAGGAAAAGGAAACTTGAAAGAACTTGGCTATGACCAATATCGCTTCCTTGGATATCCTCCTTTTCCTTACAATATAAGCCTTCTTAGTTTGGTATTTTAGTGAGACGAGGAACTATAAGATGTGGGGAGGATATTTAGTTATTTATTTGGGTAGATATTAGAGGATATATGGTGATATTTTTGTCTACATGATTTAGAAGAGAAGGTTCCCTTTTATAAGTGAGGGGAGTAGAAACCTTGTAAATACCATTAACATTAAAATAATATAATGTAATTTTCATGTAGAAATGAAACAAAATATTAAAAAATATAAAAAATGATAAGTGTTGTTAATATTAAACTCATTTGATCATATTTATAAAAATTATATTCATATTTGGTTCCTTATCTCTTCGTATAACCCCCTTGTTAATTCTTTAAACTCATATCGTGGTGACAAACTTTTTACAATAGTGAATATTCATTATATATATAAATAAAATGGTCTTAATTACATAATTTAAATATGATAAATCCAAATATTTAATTAATTTTAAAATATTCAATTATTCGAGGTGGTAAATATAAGTTTAAATATAATAACACAAAAATTCAATGAGGAACAATTTTTAATAAAAATTTATTTTTAAGGATCAAAATGAATTTACACCAACACCATGTATATAATTTATTATCTTGAAATTTAATAGTTTATAAATAAAATCTGGTGTTATGTGACACTAAAACCAATTTAAAACCCAATTGATTATTGTAATAAATTAATTAAAAATGGATAAAAAATAATTACATTATTACAAAAAATAAGAACTTAGGTTTTAAAATGTCAAATATATGTTTTTGAATTCAACATAATGTAATTTTAATTTTTTTTTTACTAATTAATTATATATTATTCATACTAAAAAGTTTATAAAGGATTCAATCCATTCTTATAAAAATATGATGTCTTCAAATTGATAATATGTATAAAAACAATATTTTTCAAAATTAACCCAAAAAAACATTTCAAAATCATAAAAATTAACCTATACATAATTTTAACATGATGAGTTTAAAAATGAAATTAATTTTAACAAATTAAAATAATAAAATATATTATGTTTTTATTTAAATAGAAAAATTAAATATAAATAAAAATATATTCTATAGAAAAATTGCATTTTTAAACTTCAAGTGTTGTTACTCTTATTACTTATAAATTTGTAACTAATTGTTTTTTGTTTATTAGTTAATACATTTTTGTATTTTAAAAAACACAACAAAAAATTTCATTAAAAAATACATCCCTTTAATATTGAGTTATTTTAATCATATGAAATTAAAAATTTAATTTCTAATAATTAAATTTAGTCAATAAAAACAATTTAATATAATATATTTGTCATTATTCATTACAAAAATTCTATTTACTAATGTTTTAATCTTCATTTTATTTTAATATATCATGACACATATGATTTCTAAATTTTTATGTTGTAATATATTAAATATAAGTTCTTTTAAATTAATATTCAAACTAAATCCTTGGGGTGTTATATTATCCCCCCTAAATGAATTGAATCCCTGTAATTATATTTTTTTCGTCACATAGTTAATTTATATTGATGTATATATAATTTTAGATGTTGATTTTACACTGCTATGTAATTCCTATGTTACTATTATGAATATTTTTGTTACATAATTAAATAATTAAAAATTCTTGTGTGTTCCATTATAAGACACATATGTGCAAAGGTTTTTCTATAGGCATACCATGACAGTAGAGAGATATTTCAAAAAAAACTGATAAGTTTATATTTCTATTTTTGGAATATGTGGAATCATTTTTTCCACTAAGATAGAGAATATGAGAAAATATACTTACTTCATTTATTTCCACTCTCTATGAATTTTTCATATTTTTATTGTATTTCAATCATTTTTTATCTTTTCTCAAGATCATATTCTAAATGGAAAATAAACATGATTATTTGTTCATGCATTGGGCTTAAAAATTAACTTTCAATGAATCATAAAATCTATAAAATCATGATACATTATTCCTCCTATTTTTATCCACTACTGAAAAAATATGACTGTTGTTAAAAACGACATTTAAATAAATGATAATCATAAAATACATTTTTATCATCAATACTTATTATTAATCATAAATTATTTAAATTTATTTACTAGGTCCCCAATCCTTAAAATTAATTAATCCCCAAAAATAAGGATTATATCATGGTCAATAATAGATATAAAATTCATATTGAAACTAGGTTACAATTGCTAATTTAACCTAATATATTTTCATTGTAACCAGATTCCCATTGTGTCTCTTAATTGAAAACTTGTTACTAAATTTTTCAAGGGATCATTAAATAACTACAAAAAATATAACAGTTTGTATATATACAATCAAATAGAAAATGAAATTATTATCAAATTTCTTGTTACAATAACTTAACGGACATTAACTTTAGTTATATTAATTTTATATGAAGTTCCTTAATCTCTCATCCTCTTTAAGGTAAATTCGCTTGATGATTGTGGAAATTTTTTAACAGTACCTCATCTACTAATAGCTAGTACACTAGTTATCTTTTGGCTTCATTATTTCTATTTCATTCATGAGATATATTCCCCATTTCTATTCACTTGTAACAAACTCTCATTCCATTTAGTAAAATATCAAGTTGTTTCTTTCCATAATTATTAAATTATGTAAGTTTAATACTTCCCCAATTATCCATTACATTCTTTATTTTTCCTTGCTACATAATTATCCTTATGATCTCTTTATTTACATTGAAAATATAATACTTGTATAATTACCTCTATCCTAATGTCATGTGATACCATATCATATTATAATTGGAATATTTTAGATACTATTTTCTATTAGAAGATTGTATTAATCCTACTAAAGAAATTAGTAATAATATATTCTATATTATGTAAAAATTCTGTATCATGCTTTTATAATCTTGTAATTTTTTCCTTATAGTCAACAACATTTTCATCTGCCTTATTTCTTAAATAAATGAATTTCATTTCCATATCATCTCATTTCTATGACGTAAAATATTTCCTATATAATATCTGCTTAAAATTACTCAATTCCATTACATCTATCCCCACCTCCTCCTTTATATCTTGAATCAATTTCAACCATTGATCAGTATCATCCTTTCAATAATACACTTCCAGAATAACCTTTTCCCATTCATTACTTCTTAAATATAGAAATATCATTTCAAGGGACATTATACATTACTTAGATATCAATGGATTAGTAGTTCAATTAATTTATAGAGGTCTCTATAACATGAATTGGTCTAACATCAATTAATAATTCTATAAAGTAGCAGGTTGTTTTATTCATGAATGATTATTGGTCATAACTACATTCAAGTACCCTAATATAATCATAATCTAATCAACCCAAAAAAATGACCATGTTAAATTTCACAAGATAGGAATTCCTACATTTATTATGGTTTTGGATATGTTTTATAATTTATTTTCTATTAGATGACTCTGTGTAATTTAATAATCTTAATTATATCAAATAATTTTAAATATTGATCAACAATATACAAAATCATTGAAGGTTTCTTGAAAATTCATAGACATTATCATAATGATTGTGTTATCAATGTTCATTAAAAATATGGATTCCCATGTTCATAATAAACTTGAGTTGATACCAACAGTATCAATCCCATATCTAGTAACATAAAGGTGATGTTTTCATTATTACATGATTACATGATACAACAGATCACATTTCAAAGGATTGAGCGTTTTATCAGATTTAAAAGATTATATAGATACATGATTTCCATATTATATTCGAAACAAAATCATAGATTGTAAAATTCATAAAAATTTATTATTCCCCATATTAAATCCATTACATTATTAAGATATCCCTTATTAGTACCCTATGGAAAGGGAAATATAATAATGGGTGATCTCAAATACCCTGCAAGAGTAGCATGGAATGAAAGCTATCCTGAATATATATGGAATAAACAATTTGAAAAAGATAATAATCAATACACATGCCACATATTATGATGAAAGATGAAACTATCCTTATTGAATACTTTTAATATGATGATTCTAAATATGGTTTCCATTTCTAATTATTCAATTCCTATAGGTGGTAAATATTTTTTGTAATATAAGTATGAAATGTGTAATGAAAAATATTATTTCTAGAGAGTGTCTTTTTAAGTGTAAAAATGAAATTATACAAATATCATGGTCAAAATTGATAACCATGAAATTTATTGATTTATAAATAATCATAACTGATTTATGTGACTATATAACTAAATTAAATTGGTATGTAAAATTAATATTATTTAATTAAAATAGGATAAAAAATAGTTCTTTTTATTAGAATAAAACTTCACTTTGGTTTTAAAATGCCAAACATAGGATAAAAAAATTATATTTTAAAATTCATTATTTTACTTATTAAGTATATAATTGGTCTATTAATTTTTTTTACAAACTTTCAAGTCATTGTTATATCCTAATGATGTCTTTAAATGGGTTATATTTATTAAAATAGTATTTTTAATATTCACCTAAAAATCAACCATTTTAGAAAAATCTCAAAAATTTACCCAAAGATAATTTTTAAATATTGAATTAAAATATTTATATAATTTCATAAATTTTAAATTATAAAATTAAATAAATTTAGTTATTAAAATAAAAATATGTAATTTAATGAATTATTTTTCTGATGCAATGATCCATTTAAACTTCATGTGATTTTAATATTATTGCTTATATAAATAATTAAATACAAATTAATTTATTTGTCAATAGATTTATGTATTTTACCAAACAATTTAATTTTTTTAAAATATATTCTTTTTAACATTGAATGATTTTAATAATATAAAATTATTTAATTATTTTCTAATCATTAAATAGAAACAATAAAAACAAAATAATACAATGTAATTATCATAATTTGTTACAATATTCTTATTTAATAAAGGTTTATTGAACATTTGATAGTAATATTTCATGACTCATTTTAATTTAGTCTTTAATATATTAGAGGCTATTCAAAGAAGTATTTATTTAAAAGAAAATACACAATAAAATTTGGAGGTGTTATATTTGGATAACAGTAAGTGATCCATAAATCATTATATTAATAAGGATCCTTAGTGGGAAGTGATTTATATATTTTCTTACAAGTAATCATAATATATCACTTATAATATTAATATAAACTCTCTAAAAATGAACATGGTATTTAAAGTATAATGTTTTAAATTATTTGGAAGCAGAGTAAGTGTAAATATAATTAATACACAAGATATGGGTTTGTGTTATGGTGATTGTTAGAATATCATGAATTTTTTTTTAACATATGTAATAAATATGCAATTTTCTCACTATTTTGAAGATATACTTTCCTCTTTTATGTTATTTTTAAGAGATGTACATTAGATTAAGGTAATTAATGACTATTTCTATTTTTTGGATTAGCTATAACTTGGTTTAAAGGATCATCACTCATTTTTACATTTGAGATTCATTGGTCTTACTTGATATATCATGGGACCTTTTAGGGATATCCCATATCAAATATGGAAGGGTATAGTGTAAAATATATGTTTTAGGAAGCCTCTGACATCAAAAGTTGATTTTTGGAGTGAGAATGTCCAAAAACACCACTAACTGGCAACAAAACCAAAGAAATAAACACTCCACATAATTATCTACATATGAAGATCAAAAATAAAGACCCAATGAAAATACAAAATTTAAAGTGGTATCATTCAATTTTTTACCACTCGAATGGATTTTACTGATGATAATGAACCCCACGTGATTCCTCCTTTTCAAAATTTAGTGATTGTTACTTCGATTATGCCTCCTTACTCCTCAGTGTTAGGGGTTCCTTCAGCTTCCCTGCTCAATCCATTGGAGAGTTTTATGTCTTTTGTTTGTGGTATGCTCCCTTTCTCTCCATCTATAGTACTACTTCTAGGTCGTTCATTTAAATAAATCCTCTTCATCCAATGTCATTTTTCTTTCATTATAATAATACAATAAAAAATTCCTTTTGGTAAAAATAATTCTGACCATATGATTATAAACATTATTAATCTGATGGAATAAATCGTGTTTGATTCAATGGATCAAGAACATAATTTGTCTAATTTACTATACTAGGGTTGTTTTATAGACTAAAATCATTAATTTAGATAAACTATACTACATCATTATAATAGTACAATCTTAATCATTTTGAAAGACTAAAATTAGTTAGTCATATTGACCAGACATAATCAGTTTGACGGACTAGACTTAGTCAGTTTGATGTACCATAAATAGTAAGTCTGATGGACTAAAATTATGGTACAAGTTTAATATTCTTTGGTTTATAAATATTTATTTCAGGTATAATAAAATATTTTCTACAAAATAAAATTCTAAAATACATGGAAAATATAATTTTAGTAAAACTATGTTTTAACAAAGTGTGTTGTGATTTTCAAAACTAAAGATAGAATATATTGAAATTATTACTTTCAAATAAAAAAAGATGGGTAACTACTAGAATAAATCTCCATAAACTATTTAAACAAGAGAAATCTCTATATATCACAATATATGGCTTCATGATCCCAATATATAGAAAACCACTTTTTAGTATGGATCTTTTTTCAATTATCATATAACCAATAAACATATTACATTCCTATCTATAACATTTCCTACCGTACTAAAATTTTTCATTATATTATTTTTTTCTCTCAAAATGTTTTTTCATTATATTAATCAGTTAGATGTATAAGATTTCAATGTATTGACAATAGAAAATTATACACTTCTAATTTCACTTATTTATATATCAAATAGTTTTTTAAGGAAATTATTATAAATATTATAGGTTGTGTTATGTTTTACTTCAATTTCATTTAGAAAAAATAAAAATAAAAATAAAAAAAACAAAAAATATGATATTATTGTAGGGTACAATGTTTTATGGCTACTAGTTTTGGTGTTTATATGAACAAAAAAGGTATTATATATAATAATTCTAAAAAAATATATTCTTTATTATTACTGACACATGAATATTTATTATTAATTTTTCTTTGTTTGAATGAGAGAATTTTAATTTTAATCTTGAAATATCTTAGTTTAATATTATTAAATAATTAAAAAATCAGGACTATGATTTCATGAAATGGGAAAAAATTAATTTATAATTGATAATCATTTATATTCATGTGATATAGTTTTTCTACCAACACTAAATGAATTTTCAAACAACTTATTGAGGGGTTTACTTGGCCTTAAGCCAAAGCTCAATTATTGGTTAATCAAAGTGACTAAATTTTTTGAATTTTTTAACTGGTAATTAAGTTATATTTTAGAAATATTATAAATATATATTTAAAAAAATTGAAATATTTAATGTTTTTTCTAGAAAATGAGAAAAAATGATTTGGTATTATCATTCTCTCCCCATAGAAACCATATTGTGAATTCATTGATAAAATTCCACTGATAAAAGAAATTGATATGAAATTTTGTGTGTAGGATCAAATTTTATTAATATTCATTTATTTCAAGTTTACTAAGTGATTAATAAATTCTTTAAAAATATGATTTGTGGCCTTTAATATTATCTTTCTATTGAGAAAATTGGTTTTGATCTCGTTGTAGAGTTCGACCCATAACATAGGTTGTAAAAAAAATTAGATTTACTTTGAGTATTCAAAGAAATTTTATTTCAATACCAGGTAAAATTAAGTAAAATATTCATTAATTGGATAAATTAATATTTCATTGGATGAATATAAATGAATTTAGTCATGAAAACTCACATACCCTTGGGATTCCACTAATATCTACTTATCTAGTGTTATCTATTTGAAATGATTTTAAAATATAATAATTTTTATTGAAAATTTGGGGCTAAACCCTAGAAATATAAGGAGGATTTATGTTATATATAATAGGAGGTTGAATGAAGTGGTATATTAAAACATATCTGGAATAAGTATATCATATATAGATGATTATGAACCTTTACTGAATAAAGTGTTTGAGTTTATTGTATAAACCATTCAACACCACCGAAAATTGTTTATCTCCAGCATTTTTAATGATTTTGTTTTTATCATGTATATACCTTATTATAATTGCAGTTTTAGCATGATCAGGTAAACATAATAGGGGTAAAGTTGGATGTGTCCTGATAATTTTCTCCTAATGTTTTTATTTCATTATACGTAAACTATTAATTTATTTTTCATTAAAAATAATACTCTATGTTTTAACAGTATTATAAATAACATTAGGTATTTTTGGAAGGAATGGTTGGATAAAAACTCCATATTCACTAGGAATCTGAATAAAAAGCCTCAAAATGGTATTTCTATTGAACTTTGAGACAACACTTAACCATTGGGAGCATCAATTTATATAATGAAACATTTTTTATTACATGAACTAGGTTTAATTTATTATAATTTTTGTATTAATAACCATATTTTTTTAAAATATTTTTATTTTTATACAAAAAAGTATGAAATTAAAATAACAAGATTATAGTGTTCATGGAAAATCACTTGATTCCCCCAAATTCATAGTCAATTGATTTCATATGATTTTATAGGGTCTTCTAAATTATTAAATGCTAAAAGGAAATTATAAAATAAATTTTATTATATCTGTAATTTTTTTTATTTCAGAAATAAATGAAACATATAGATACATACCTCTCATGAGAACTGTCTGCCACAACATTATACTTAGTTTGTAAAGAAAATTATGTGCATCATGTGATGGGCATGACTAAGTAATAGATTTAGATTTTCATTCATATTTGGTTTCCTAGATTAAAATAATAGGATCCCTGTGCTTATTTTTTGATTATATATTAAAATGAAAAACATATTTAGGTTATTTTCATGTCATTCAACTCCCACTACATGTTCATTGTCTTCATTTCTAGAAGATTCGACCATAAATCCTTTAAGTTATGTTGACACATTATCCACAAAGTGTAGGATGTTGATCTCAATTCATCTAGAGTTGGAATAAATAATCTATATCTCTTCAATATCCTTATATTAATCATATATGAATATATTTATCTAACTCTAGATCTTTAGATTATTAAGGTAGGGATCACAATCTATGCAAATAGTGAATGATAGAAACTTGATACTAAACCTATTTGACACTTATTAAATGAAATAATATATATGCTGTTAAAAAATAAAAATTATAAATATGAATTATTTTAATGTTTCAAAAGAGAAGTTTTAAAATTTAGATGATCACATATGATTGGATTTTATGTAGTTTAAAAAAATTATAGAAATCAATAATCTTTGTTAGACTGATTATGAGGCTTCGTTAGTGAGGTTATATTTTTTTATTTTGACACAAAAGGTTGAAGGATCAGACGTTTGGTAATGTATGTGAGAACCATATTATTTTATCCATATAAGTTATGAATCCATGCAATATTTTTCATGTAAATTATAAATGAAATCACAAATGGAAATTTGAGAAACACATGAGGATTCAACTGGATACTTTTTCATTACTGATGTGGAATTAAATCCATGTAAGTGGGATCTAAATTTTTTGAAGATCATATAAATAGGGGATTAATGTTGTGATATAGATTTTATTTTATGTAATATTTCAAAAGGATTTCCAAAGCTCATGTAAGTGAGATATAGAGGTGTTGAGCTATATATGTATAGAACAATTTCAATCATGGGAAATAATTAAAGAATTGTTTTCTTTTTTTCATTAAAAAAATATTTAATATTTTAAGGAATTTATTAATTCAATAAAAGTTATTTTTATATGATTAAATATAAGTTTCAATGAAATGATATTAAAATATATGATACTTCTAATCGAAATAAAAATATAAAATATGTGTTGATTTTATGTAAATTCTATTTCTATATATTTTCCTATTATCTAATGGGAAAAAATTTAGGATTTCATTAAGAGGGAAAAAATTGATATATATATATATATATAGAGAGAGAGAGAGAGAGATAATAATAACTAAATTTGTTGATATGTGAATATCATTGATACATATGGTCTCAAAAAAGAAAAATAAATAGAGAGGAAGTGTGTTCCATAAATAAGCCTGGAAAAAGAATAGAAAATGGTTAGTATTAAAGAATCAATGTTGACTAGAAAACTATATTTACTTAGTTAATGTTTCAAGAAATATTGATGTTTTTTTAGATTTAGAAAAACATTCAATTGCCTCAAATACATGCAGTTTTCAATATGGCATATAAATAAGGATGATGTTTGGGGATGGTAATAATAATAAGAATTTTATTAGAGTTATTTGAATAAGGTTCTTGAAGAAAAAGGTAGAAAAGTGGAATTAAATGATGTACTATGTCTAGAGTTTTAGTGAAGAAGATACGAGTGGTTTTATATTTATATCAAATAGGCCTTAAAATTTAATAATTTTTAATGGAAATAGACAAATAAATGAGTATATAGTGGGGAATATGGAGTTATTGTTATTGTAACAAACCCAACTCAATTAACCAATAGCCTATATTTACATTATTACATTGCTAGAGGAGATATGGATCAAATCACAGAGGATCAAGAGGTTCAGTAATCATTTTAGATTTTGTATATATACATGGTTTTCATATTATATTGAAAACATAAATAATTTCTTGTAAACTTCCTAAAATGTTCATGTTTTATTTATTACATCCTTGAAATCATTTTAAGATACCTCATAAGTACCCTAGGGATAGGATACCATAATATAGGGTGAAATTAGATTCCTAGTAAGTGTTTTATAAAATGAAAGATATCATTCATACATAAGGCATACAAATATAGATAATTAAACAACTACTAAACATTTAATATATTCAAAAACCTTAGAAATAAATATTTTCATCTATATAAAAAATTCATGGGAAACAATAAATAATTTCCTAATTATGTAACGCATAACATTGGACATCGTAATTCTCATGATAAGAAATAAAAATATTATAGTCAAGGGATCATGCTAATATATCATGACCTTACCATCAAAGGGTGAGTGTTATCTCTTATTACATATTTTTATGGCCACTCAACCACAAAATATTACAAATCATAAATTCCTCTCAACCAAGACATCTTACAGACCATTAAGGCCTCAGAACTAAAAAATTATAATTTTAATGGATGACATACACTATGGTACACCCATTACAGTTTGTCTCAAGAGATATACCAATCCATCCAGGTGCTATGATGAACCCCACCTATCACTTAAAAAAATTACGATGTATTCCTCATATATTGAATTTATAATACAATTCATCATGAATATGACTTAACAATTAATAAATTTCTCAATTGATTCAAGTAATAAGTAATGTCATTATTCCCCAATCATTGCTATATCTTTCATAGAATGATTAATTAAATCCAGAAAATATATAAAAATCATTATATAGTTTATTAAACATTTAAATTATTCTCAATATATCCATTATATAAAATAACGTGGATACAAAGGATAAAAATAATGTCAATAAATGATGGAGAGTAATAGTGAACATTACTTCAAAGATGTTATTGATTTAGGAATATATTATCATATTCCAAAACACATCATAAACAATAAACTTGTAAGGGGTTAAAGGAGTCTATCAATTCCTCATAAAAAATATTTTTTTCAGTAAATTCCTTTATTTTATGAAATTGGGTAGGAAAATTAAAGTGAAACATTAAAAAAGATCTTCTTATAAACTTTTTTTAACTTTGATTTAAAAATAAAGTTATAAATCACATCTATATCCAAAATCTTGAATTTTCAAAGCTGATTTTAACAAATTATTTGTACACAAATTTCATTTATATAATATTAAAAATAAACCATTTTGATGTGAGAAAATGTGGAGTGTAAGAGATATGTATATAGAAGAGAAACTAATTTCATTTCAAAACATGTAATAAAATAATATCGTTTCATTTTAATCTTAAAAAAAATTCTCAGCATAATCCGAAAATATATTAATTTGTAAAAATAAAGATAGATGGAAATAAATATTAGCTATTAGGAATGGTCCTAACATTGGAAAAATATTTTCACACAGAAAACAATAAAAAATATTTATTAAACACTTTTATGAAGAAAGATAGAAATAAATTATACAGAAAAATAATGAGATCCATTTTAAAATTTTGAAAATAATGTCAACAGTTTAAAAATAATTACCATTGTGAATCATTTAATTATATAAAATAATACTCTTGAGGTAAACTAAATAATATGAGTATGGAAGAAAAATATTCTTAGTCTTATAATAAAAATATGGTCGGGTTTTCTTATAAACATTCATTCTAAGGTTCTGAGTTCTCTAGAAGGGTAAAATGGAAAAAATACTTGAAATCCCAAGAAATCTACATAATATAATAAAATATTTTAGTTCTATATATAAATATAATATAATTTCCCTAATATAAATTTGAACATGAACAATCCTAAATAGAAATGAAATTGTAAAAAATTACTCTTACCATGGATATATCTCATTTGAAAGACTTGTTTCAAACCCATATATAATGAATTTATAATGATTATTGATCTATATTAGATATATATTTAAATATATCTTATTAGATATAATTTATTGATAAATTATTTATACGGATTTAATAATGATTCTTTGTTAAAATCAATTATATGTTTATTAATTGTTCTCTTTCTCTTGCAAGTTTTGATTTGGAGATTCTGGTCCTTCCACATTGTTTATAGATTAATCACCTAATTAATGTTAATAATATCCTATATTAATCAAATACACTTAAATGACTATTCTTGTAACATGATTATGAAAAATGATATACGTCGTCCATGGAAATAGTTATCTGCCCGTACGCATGGGTGAAGTTTTCATTTTTCAATAGATGGGAGGGAAAAAAGAATTCATATTTTGTATTTAATTAATTATAATTATTTCTTAAATATCATATATATTCATTAAATCTATTTATATAACTATAAAAGTGAGGCAGTGATGAAAAATTAAATACTTCTCTTCATGAATATGATAGTCTCCAGAAACTAGTAACATTCTTATTTACCATTGGATAGATATGAGATAGAAAATCGTTGTACCAAGAAAATAAAAATACTATATATATTAAATATATCAGTTTCATTATATTATTTATATTATAATAGATCTGATGGTTGTGGAAGGATAAGTAAACTTGAAAGAACTTGGCTATGACCTATATCGCTTCCTTGGATGTCCTCCTTTTCCTTACAACATAAGCCTTCTTAGTGTTGTATTTTAGTGAGATGAGGAACTATAAGATGTGGGGAGGATATTTAGGAATTTATTTGGGTAGATATTAGAGGATATATGGTGATATTTTTTTCTACATGATTTAGAAGAGAAGTTTCCCTTTTATAAGTGAGGGGAGTAGAAACCTTGTAAATACCATTAACATTAAAATAATATAATGTAATTTTCATGTAGAAATGAAACAAAATATTAAAAAATATAAAAAAAGGATAAGGGTTTTTAAAAATAAACTCATTTGATTATATTTATAAAAATTATATTCATATTTGGTTCCTTATCTCTTCGTATAACCCCCTTGTTAATTCTTTAAACTCATATCGTGGTGACAAACTTTTTACAATAGTGAATATTCATTATATATATAAATAAAATGGTCTTAATTACATAATTTAAATATGATAAATCCAAATATTTAATTAATTTTAAAATATTCAATTCTTGGATGTGGTAAATAAAAGTTTAAATATAATTACACAAAAATTCAATGAGAAACAATTTTCAATAAAAATTTATTTTTAAGGATCAAAATGAATTTACACCAACACCATGTATATAATTTATTATCTTGAAATTTATTAGTTTATAAATAAAATCAGGAGTTATGTGACACTAAAACCAATTTAAAACCCAAATTATTATTGTAATAAAATAATTAAAAATGGATAAAATATAATTACATTATTACAAAAAATATTAACTTAGGTTTTAAAATGTCAAATATATGTTTTTGAATTCAACATAATGTAATTTAATAATTGTTTTACTAATTAATTATATATTATTCATACTAAACGGTTTAGAAAGGATTCAATCCATTCTTATAAAAATATGATGTCTTCAAATTGACAATATGTATAAAAACAATATTTTTCAAAATTAACCCAAAAAATCATTTCAAAATCATAAAAATTAACCTATACATAATTTTGACATGATGAATTTAAAAATGAAATTAATTTTAACAAATTAAAATAATAAAATATATTATTTTTTTATTTAAATAGAAAAATTAAATATAAATAAAAATATCTTCTATAGAAAAATTGCATTTTTAAACTTCAAGTGTTGTTACTCTTATTACTTATAAATTTGTAACTAATTGTTTTTGGTTTATTTGTTCATACATTTATGTATTTTAAAAAACACACCAAAAAATTTCATTAAAAAATACATCCCTTTAATATTGAATTATTTTAATCATATGACATTAATAATTTAATTTCTAATAATTAAATTTAATCAATAAAAACAATTTACTATAATATATTTATCATAATTCATTACAGAAATTCTATTTACTAATGTTTTAATCTTCATTTTATTTTAATATATCATGACACATATGATCTCTAAATTTTTATGTTGTAATATATTCAATATAAGTTCTTTTAATTTAATATTCAAACTAAAACCTTGGTGTGTTATATTATCCCCCCTAAATGAATTGAATACTTGTAATTATATTTTTTTTCTTCACATAGTTAATTTATATTGATGTGTATATAATATTAGAAGTTGATTTTACACTGCAATGTAATTCCTATGTTACTATTATGAATATTTTTGTTACATAATTAAATAATTAAAAATTCTTCTGTGTTCCATTATAAGACACATATGTGCAAAGGTTTTTCTATAGGCATACCATGACAGTAGAGAGATATTTCAAAAAAAATTGATAAGTTTATATTTCTATTGTTGGAATATGTGGAATCATTTTCCCACTAAGATAGAGAATATGAGAAAATATACTTACTTCATTTATTTCCACTCTCTATGAATATTTCATATTTTTATTGTATTTCAATCATTTTTTATCTTTTCTCAAGATCATATTCTAAATGGAAAATAAACATGATTATTTGTTCATGCATTGGGCTTAAAAATTAACTTTCAATTGATCATAAAATCTATAAAATCATGATACATAATTTCTCCTATTTTTATCCACTTCTGAAAAAATATGAGTGTTTTTAAAAACAATATTTAAATAAATGATAATCATAAAATACATTTTTATCATTAATACCTATTATTAATCATAAATTATTTAAATTTATCTACTAGTTCCCCAATCCTTAAAATTAATTAATCCCAAAAAAATATGGATTATATCATGGTGAATAATAGATATAAAATTCATATTGAAACTAGGTTACAGTTGCTAATTTAACCTAATATATTTTCATTGTAACCAGATTCCCATTATGTGTCTTAATTGAAAACTCGTTACTAAATTTTTCAAGGGATCAGTAAATAACTACAAAAAATATAACAGTTTGTATATATACAATCAAATAGAAAATGTAATTATTATCAAATTTCTTGTTACAATAACTTAACGGACCTTAACTTTAGTTATATTAATTTTATATGAAGTTCCTTAATCTCTCATCCTCTTTAAGGTAAATTAGCTTGATGATTGGGGAAATTTTGTAATAGTACCTCATCTACTTATAGCTAGTTTACTAGTTATCTTTTGGCTTCATTATTTCCATTTCATTCATGAGATATATTCCCCATTTCTATTCACTTGTAAGAAACTCTAATTCCCATTAGTAAAATACCAAGTTGTTTCTTTCTAGAATTATTAAATTATGTAAGTTTAATACTTCCCCAATTATCCATTTCATCCTTTATTTTTCCTTGGTACATAACTATCCTTATGATCTCTTTATTTACATTGAAAATATAATACTTGTATAATTCCCTCAATCCTAATGGCATGTGATACTATATCATATTATGATTGAAATATTTTAGATACTATTTTCTATTAGAAGCTTGTATTAATCCAACTAAAGAAATTAGTAATAATATTTTCTATATTATGTACAAATTTTGTATCATGCCTTTATAATCTTGTAAATTTTTCCTTATTGTCAACAACATTTTCATCTGCCTTCTTTCTTAAATAAATGAATTTCATTTCCATATCATCTCATTTCTCTGATGTAAAATATTTCTTATATAATATCTCTTTAAAAATACTCAATTCCATTACATATATCCCCACCTCCTCCTTTATATCTTGAATCAATTTCCACCATTGATCAGTATCATCCTTTCAATAATACACTTCCAGAATAACCTTTTCCCATTCTGTACTTCTTAAATATAGAAATATCATTTCAAAGGACATTATCCATTACTTAGATATCAATGGATTAGTAGTTCAATTAATTTATAGAGGTCTCTATAACATGAATTGGTCTAACATCAATTAATAATTCTATAAAGCAGCAGGTTGTTTTATTCATGAATGATTATTGGTCATAACTACATTCAAGTACCCTAATATAATCATAATCTAATCAACCCCAAAAAATTACCATGTTAAATTTCACAAGATAGGAATTCTTACATTGATTATGGTTTTGGATATGTTTTATAATTTCTTTTCTATTAGATGACTCTAAGTAATTTAATAATCTTAATTATCTCAAATAATTATAAATATTGATCAAAAATATACAAAATCGCTGAATGTTTCTTGAAAATTCATAGACATTATCATAATGATTGTGGTATCTATGTTCATTAAAAATATGGATTCCCATGTTCATAATAAACTTCAGTTGATACCAATAGTATCAATCCCATATCTAGTAACATAAAGGTGATGTTTTCATTATTACATGAGTACATTATACAATAGATCACATTTCAAAGGATCGAGCATTTTATCAGAATTAAAAGACTATATAGATACATGATTTCCATATTATATTCGAAACATAAATCATAGATTGTAAATTTCATAAAAATTTATTATTCCCCATATTAAATCCATTAAATTATTAAGATATCCCTTATTAGTACCCTATGGAAAGGGAAATATAATAATGGGTGATCTCAAATACACTGCAAGAGTAGCATGGAATGAAAGATATCCTGAATATATAAGGAATAAACAATTTGAAAAAGTGAATGATTAATACACATGCCACATATTCAATAATTTGAGGGTGAAATGTATCATTGATATAAAAATATCACATGGAATAAAATAACTATTTCATAATTATGGACTTCTTGATGCAAGCTCCTTAATTATCTAACCAAGGCATCATGATTTAACCATCAAGGACTTGGGCCAAGAAATAATTATCATACCATAAAACTCCACATGATAATTCATATTACATGAGTTCATGGAATCTCAACCAATATATATTACATATCATATTTTCTTCTCCACCAAGATATCTTACATACCATCAAATCCTCTCAACCAATACATTATCATTGTATGGACTAGAATACAGAAAGTGATGCCCATTCACGATTATCTCATGGAATATATTGACGCACCAAGGGTCTATAATAGACCCTACCCATCAATAAAACTTTTAAAATTCATACCTCATATATTGAATGAACAAAACAATTCAACATCCACATGCGATAAAAAACAATAAATATTCATATTGAATCAAGTGATATTGAATGTCAATATTTCTTAAGTTAATGGATTATATTTCTTATTAATATTACTTCAATAAATTCCATATATAGCAATGGGTATATGTTTTATTTTAAATTTAAATAATTCTAAATATATTCACCGTTTAAAAGAACATGTATATGGAGGATAAAAATAATTTCAAAAAATGATGGGGAGTAATATAGAACATAACATAACAGAAGTATATGAAGTTAGAATAAATTATGATTCTACAAAAAAGAAATATACCATAAACAATAATGGGTTAAAATAAGGGCATAAATTTATCAAAAATAGGTGGTTTTTAGAAAATTCATGTATTTTGAAAAATTGAGAGGAAAATTGACGCAGAAAATTAAAAATATGTTTCCTGAAACTTTTGTGAATATGTTGTGAAAATGAGTTTACATATCAATTTCATAACTCATTAAATTTTATATCAATCATATCATTAAAAGTTTATTTAAAAATAAAATATCAACAATCAAAATATTAAAAATTAATAATGACTGAGTTGCAAAATATGGAGTGGCGTATAAAATTTACATAAGTTAAATGAAATCCTTTTAATACTTTTAAGTAAATATTTTACATTTATATTAAATTAAAAATAAACAAAACTAGAATATTTTGAAGATATATTACTATAAAATCCCATTAACAAGTGGTAGGTTGGTTAAAAAAATAGTAATGGTCACAAAAGTGGAAAATTTTGATCATGCAGAACGTTTTAAAAATATTATTTTCATGCTTTCTTAGTGAAATTCAAAATTGAATAATTTGAGAAACCTTGAGAGTATTCCTTCTTTGTTTCTGAAAATCAGTTCAATTCATAAATAAACTATCTTTTAGAAATAATTTATTTATATAAAATAAAATTATTTCATTAAATTAAATAATTAGAATGTTAAGGAAATTAATTCCCACCCAAAAAAGAAAAACAATGTGGGATTTTCTTATAAACATTATATTAGCAATTTTTAGTGAAATTGAGGGGGGAAATGTAATTAATACTTTAAAACTACATAGATAAAGAGATGAAAAAAATATATCAGGTTTAGGGGAAGAGTATAATATAATTTCTATGAAGGAAATTTGAATATAAACACTCTCAAATTAAAATGTGATTATAAAATTATATCTTACCTTGGAATCTCATTTGCCTATACATATTCTAACCTCTGGTATAATGAGTGTATAATTATAATTAATCTATAATATATCCATATTTATATCAATCATTAAATATATCATTTATTCATAATTTTTTTACCCATTTTCTTATAATTATTTTTGAATAATCAATTATTTGTTTGTTAAATGTTTTATTTCTCATGCATGCTTTGATTTGATGGTCCTAGTCATTACACCTTGGTAATGGTTTAACAAACTATAGAATTTTAATCATTTCATATATGTCATATTTATATATTAAACACACTTTTATAGCCCTTAATGTAAGGAAGTTATGAAAAAATTAATATGTCGTTCATTGAGACGACAGTTCGCAAGAACACATAGGTGATGTTTTATATTTTCAACAGAAGGGAGGGAATGAAATTAAACAATTTTCTATATTTAAAAAAAATTAACACATAGATTTTATATTAATTAATTAAATCCTTATATATATATATCCATACAATTGATGCATTAATGAAAAATTAAATGTGTAGCTTCATAGAGGTTGCAGTCCACACATACAAGTAACATTTTTATTATCCATTGGATGTAGAGGAGTAAAAAATGGTTGTACCATCAAAATAAAATAAATTTTAGTATTAAATATAACAATGTAATCATATTATTTTTGTTATAATTTATTCTATATATTTGGAATAAGAAAGAAACTTAAAATAACTCGATTAAGATCATCACATAATCCTTGGATATCCTCCTTTAACTTACACCTTAATCCTTCTTAGTGGGGTATTTTGGAAATTCCAGCACCTATAAGATGTGGTTAGGAGTGTTTTTAATTTATTTTTTTGGATATTGGTCAATACATGGTGATAAAAGTACATAAAAAGTTAATTAAAGTAGATTCTCTTTTATAAGTTATGGGAATGGAACCCTTGTAAATAACATTAACGTTAAAATAATATAAAGTCATTTTCCTTGGAATGTTGAACCATGTAGTTAATTATTCAGAAATATGATTAGTTAGGGTCCGAATACACCCATAAAAATATATTTAATATGTATTTAATGATATTTCAAGACCTATCTCCTATTTTATAAACCCTCACTAACCCTTTTAACCATTTTCATGGGGAAAAATTCTTACCAAGGTAACTAATCATTATGATGAAAGATGAAACTGTCCTTATTTTATACTTTTAATATGATGATTCTAAATATGGTTTACATTTTTAATTTTTCAATTCCTATAGGTGGTAAATAGTTTTTGTAATATAAGTATGAAATGTGTAATGAAAAATATTATTTCTAGAGAGTGTCTTCTTAATTGTTAAAATGAAATTATACAAATATCATGGTCAAAATTGATAATCATGAAATTTATCGATTTATAAATAATCATAGGTGATTTATGTGACTATATAACCAAATTAAATTGGTATGTAAAATTTTAATTATTTAATTAAAATAGGATAAAAAATAGTTCATTTTTTTAGAATAAAACATCACTTTGGTTTTAAAATGCCAAACATGGGATAAAAAAATTATATTTTAAAATTCATTATTTTACTTATTAAATATATAATTGGTCTATTAAATTTTTTTACAAACTTTCAAGTCATTGTTATATCCTAATGATGTCTCAAAATGGGTGATATTTATTAAAATGGTATTTTCAATATTCACCTAAAAATCAACCATTTTAGAAAAATCTCAAAAATTTATCCAAATATAATTTTTAAATATTGAAATAAAATATTTATTTAATTTCATAAATTTCAAATTATAAAATGAAATAAATTTAGTTTTTAAAATAAACATATTTACTATAATGAAATTTTTTTCTGATGCAATGATCCATTTAAACTTCATGTGTTTTTAATATTATTTTGTTTTATATATAATTAAATAAAAATTATTTTATTTGTCAATAGATTTATGTATTTTACAAAACAATTTAATTTTTTTTAAACTTATTCTTTTTAACATTGAATGATTTTAATAGTATAAAATTATTTAATTATTTTCTAATCATTAAATAGAAAGAATAAAAACAAAATAATACAATGTAATTATCATAATTTGTTACAATATTCTTATTTAATAAAGGTTTATTGAACATTTGATAGTAATATTTCATGACTCATATTAATTTAGTCTTTAATTTATTAGAGGTTATTCAAAGAAGTATTTATTTAAAGGAAAATACACAATAAAATTTGGAGGTGTTATATTTGGATTACAGTAAGTGATCCATAAATCATAGTATTAATAAATATCCTTAGAAGGAAGTGATTTATATATTTTTTTCAAGTAATGATAATATATCACTTATAATATTCATATAAACTCTCTAAAAATGAACATGGTATTTAAATTATAATGTTTTAAATTATTTGGAAGTAGAGTAAGTGTAAATATAATTAATACACAAGATATGGGTTTGTGTTATGGTGATTATTAGAATATCATGAAAATTTTTATTAACATATGTAATGAATCTCCAATTTTCTCACTATTTTGAAGATATCCTTTCCTCTTATATGTTATTTGTAAGAGATGTACATTAGATTAAGGTAATTAATCACTATTTCTATTTTCTGGATTAGTTATAACTTGGTTTAAAGGATCATCACTCATTTTTACATTTGAGATTCATTGGTCTTACTTGATATATCATGGGACCTTGTTAGGGATATCCCATATCAAATATGGAAGGGTGTAGTGTAAAATATATGTTTTAGGAAGCCTCTAACATCAAAAGTTGATTTTTTGGAGTGAGAATGTCCAAAAACACCTCTAAGTGGCATCAAAACCAAATAAATAAACACTCTACATAATTATCTACATACGAAGATCCAAAATAGAGACCCAATGAAAATAAAAAATTTAAAGTTGTATAATTCAATATGTTACCACTCGAATGGATTTTACTGATGATAATGCACCCCACGTGCTTCCTCCTTTTCAGAATTTAGTGATTGTTACTTCGATTATGCCTCCTTACTCCTCAGTGTTAGGGGTTCCTTTAGCTTCCGTGATCAATCCATTAGAGAGTTTTATGTCTTCTGTTTGTGGTATTCTCCCTTTCTCTCCATCTATAGTACTACTTCTAGGTCATTCATTTAAATACATCCTCTTCTAACCTAATTTTTCATCATTTTATTCATTTTTCCATTCTCCTAGATTTCCATATATAATTTTTACATGAATATGGTTGAGGATTCCACTATGATTTTCTTCACTGTCAATTAATTCTCAGAAGCCTCATCCATGATTCAATGGAATATCCTGAATAGATTCTTGTAAGATGCGCCACCTCTTCAGGTGTTCCAATATTTTATGGTGTAGAGACCCAAGGATTGACGTAAATGGACATTACATTACTTTAGCGGAATACTTAATACATAACAAAAACAGACACACAAGGACCGTAATAGTTAGTGTCTTTGGAAACATAGAACGTAATATTCTAATCGTGGTGAAAGATCTTCAACATCTCCCATAAAGATCTTCCGCCTTTTTTTCTTACCTAAAACCTTTCTTTATATCCTGGGGAAAGAAAACATAAAAATGGTGAGCTCAAATATTCAGTAAGGGTAAGCATGGATAAAATAAAACATACCATATACATTTGAACTTAAAAACATGAACATAATGTTTAAACATCAAAAGCTTGAGCAATGACATAAAACACGAAAGTACGTAAGGCATAGAGTATAAAGAAACATTAAGAATGATAAAATAGCATGGGAATAAAACATTTAATTGTGGCAACCATTAAGCACATGATATGATTTCCATAGTAGCCAAGGCATTGCTTCCAAGACCATCTTAGTGGACAAAGTCCCTTTCTGAATCGTGTCCACTCCTCGTTCCAGTCCTGTATTACTGAACCGGTTTAACTTTCCGTTCAAGCCATGTCTATCTCATGAAATATAAATCTTTACCTAATGCATTGGAGGGAGATATAGGTCCCACCCATCTCATAGAGAAATCATTCTTACTTGTGCCACAAAATAAACATGCATCATCCATCGTAACCCAAAGAATAAAAATGGGTTTCATGAACTTCATCCCATTATCACATAATCCATATAAAAGTAATGGATATAATTTCATAATAATAAAAGTGAATCCATGTAAATCATAGAGACATTATACTTGAAACATACACATATGAAATAATGTCATCTTAGATGGAAAAATGGTTTTGATAAAACGTTTAAATGAATTCTTGAGGAAAATATCCTTTCTTCTTCAAAATCATTTTCTTATCACAAAACACCATGAAATTTTAAAAGAAAATGTTTTTGTTGAAAATAATCATGAAATCATGTAAATTAATCTTCTTGAAAATAAGGCGTTATGAAACCAAAAAAATCCGTTCGTGCCGTATAAGTTAAAAAAACAGTCTTCTCGTACTTTTACAGGAAAAGTCCATAATTACCACATAAAATAATGATTCATTACATAACATGTAGTAAATATAAAAATTGGGTAAAAATAACTTTAAACATACATTAAAACTTTTTTAGAAAACATGGGCTTGGATGATAAAGATAACCCCAGTAAATACTTACGAATAAACAACCTCGGATAAAAATGAGACTGATAAATTATCCCTTACCTTAGGTCTGATATGCTTCGTACATATTTGAATCTCCTGTATAATGATTTAAATAATGTCATTGACTTATTACAGAATCATTTTAATATATATGGTTCACTTATGACTTTATATAACCCGTTCTTTTCTAAATTAATGTTAAAGTAGCGTTTTGGGTAAAATCGTCTCATTTTTCGTTCGTGTTTTAACTTGTAATTATTCATATGATTACATAGAACATGATCAATTAAATCCAGAATGTAAAACATGATTTATATATAATATATATTCATAATATACATATATATAATGGATCGATAAATGTAAATAAATACACCGTTCATGGAGACAGTAGGTCGTACGTACGCATGAACGCTGTTTTCGTTTCCTTATTGAATTGAATGGAATTAAGTAGATGACATAAATATATATATACATAAATATCGTAGCATTATTATGTCATATATTTCATGATTATTATTTTATATACCTTATAATCAGTCTTAAATGGCTATCATGGAGAGTGAATCCCATCGCGTCGTGGAGACGGTATTCCGTACATACGCAGGAGCGATGATATCATTCCCATGATAGTGGAATTGTATTAAAGTGTATGTATAATATTAAAGAATCAATATCACTTTACAATAATCATATATATTCATTACATTCACCATTATACCCATACATGTAAGGTGGTGGTGGAAAATAGATTACACCACGGCGTGGAGACGGTATTCCGTACGTACGCGCGCACGGTGATTTCATTTTCTATAGGATGGATAGATGGTGAAGTAGAGTTGTTCCATAATTATGATAACATATCAGTATATGAGTGATACTGATGTTATTACTTCATAATGAAACAACCTATTAAGAAGAAGTGGAAGAAGAAATAAATTTGAAAGAATCGGTAACGGACATTACCTCTTCTTTGAAGCGACTCTTTGAAACCTCCACTTAGGGCACTAAAATTGGTCTTTGAAAAATACTAGGACCTCTAGGATGTTTCTAGGGAAGTGGAGAAGATAATTTGGTAGGGTTTGGACGAGCTTGAAGGCTCAAATTGGTGTGAGGAATGGAGGGAGGATGTGCCCTTTTATAAGGGAGGAGAGAGGCACCTTTGGAAATCCAAAAAATATTAATTTATAATAAATGTAACCCCACCTAAAAAACTCAAAAAATGACTCATATTCGAATATTAGATAAGATAAGGTTTTAATCTCATAAACTAATAGAATTTATACATGTTAGGAATTTATTTTAAACATTATCAACTTGATTTATCCTTATTTAATCAATTTAATTTTCTTTGTGGTAATAAAATTCTAAATTTTAAATTACAACAAATAATTACTTATATTTTGTGAATTTTCCATAATTGGATACTTAATAACATTTTAGACCATATAAATATAAATTTAAAATTTTTAAATATTTTTGTGATTTTTAAACAATTTTATAATATGTTATTTTTATAAAATAACAATAGTGTCAATTTTGACACTATACATTTATTTGAATTTAAATAAACAAAATACAGAATATATGTTCGAAATAAAAGCTTTAATAGATTTACAAAATGTCATATGTGTCTAGAAAATTAGTGGATCACATTAAATAGTTCATATAATATTTATTTTATTATTTTTTAAACCATTTATTTGGTTTATCTCTTAATAAAGTAAATACTACAAACTTTTACTCGAATTTATCATCTTAAAATCACAATATTTAAATTGTTATATTTATTAAATTATGAAGGTGACAACTTTGGAATCATTAAAAATAATATAATCTAAGTGTCATAATCACTTTTATAAGACTCCAAACGGTTATATATTAGGTCATTGGATTATTATGGTATAGATATATACCACAAATAAGTTTTGGTCAGGTTTTTGGGCCTTTTAATGGGTATTATTATTTCAATAAAAACTATATTATTAATTTTTCACTTAATAAATAATTTTTGCATCATTAATGTATCACCATTAATGACAATTATTTAATCCCTAAAAATTCTAAATAAATTATCCTGATGTAGAAATTTTTTTTTCTTTCTGGAGAATATTCATGTTCGAAGGTTTATGATGTTTATCACTAAATTAAAATTATTATACTTGTAATATTTAAGAGAGTGACATGTTGTCACTTTCTTTGGTTTTAAAAATAATTAAGTTATTTTCGTGGAAAAAAGTCCATTAAGTGATTCTAATCCTGCCCTTAGGTGATATGGGTAGACTTTTAGTCATCCAATAGTATTTTGGCAGGTGTTAGGGTAATTTTATAATCTTATATTTACCATTAATTACCCGATTTACCTTTAACTATGGTAAATAAAATTTACTGTAGTTACTATTCATAATGCCCAAAAATATAAAATAGCCTATTAATATAATTTTGACCCACTGATTCCAAATATGGAATCCATTTTTCCAAATTCAGTACTCAGATGTTTCAGAAATTAAATTAAAATTAATCCCGTTGTCGAAAGAAAGCGGGTTTTTGTTTAAAACATTGCAAAAGATTGAATTTATTTAACCTACGAATTCAATGTAAAATAAAGGCTAATGAAATAAATTATATTAAATGGTAAAAATATATTCTATTTATACTTTAAAACCATTCAATATTATAATTTAACCACATTAGTTATTCTGATGAAAAAAGTTGTTTTTAATTAAAATATAGCATGTTTTTACTATTCATTAAAATATGAAAGTTATCAGAATAATACGAAAAATTTATACAAGGTAAAATTTTATGTCCTGGTTCCAAATTGTATTTTTATTTTGTAAAATTGAACTTATAAACATTTCAAAAACTAGATTTAAAGTGGGTGCGCCATCAAAAGGCGGCAAAACTGCATTTTTTGAAAAATACTTATTTTACCTGAAAAAAATTTGTTTTGTTCTTATACCATGTTCTTGAAAATGTGTAAGATAAATAATAATGTTATAAAATTCAAATTTCAGTTAATACTATTCATAACAGCTAGTTCATAATAATATTATAATAATAAATCATTGTTTAGTAAAACCTGGTATTGCGTACAACACACGCTATCGAGGAAGGTCGCGATTGTGTGTAATGCAAGCCAAGTCAGGGTGGTGTGTAGTGCAAGAATCCTTTTTTGTTTCGTTATAATAGAATCCAACCATTTTTCATTTATACATTGAATATATATATATACACTCAATGTTGCGTAGAATAACTTCTATCAAATGAACTTGAAATTGCGTATACTGCAAGCTAATACGGTGTTGTGTATAGCACAAGATAATCTTGTTGTAGCATACAACAGAATATATGAAATAAATTAAAATGAATATATCTTATAAAATCTCGGTTTGTTACATTCTACCACCCTTGAAATGAGTTTCTCCCTTGAAATTTGTCGGGGTTATAAATCGTTTACTATTCATAGAAACCCACATCGTAAAAAGGAATACCAAAACATGGCTTTAAAAACTAAAGTATGAAATGTAATGGTTACCCAAATTAACTCATCACTGGGTTTCCACGTAGGAGAATATAGGTGAAAATATGGATATGGAAGAAAAATCTAACCATCAAGTTCTGATGGAGAGTGGTAGAGAACATGGCTATGAAAAAGCCATCAATCACAAATCCATAGATTTGTGATGATCTAAGGTATCATCTGATTCATCAGATATAAGGGCACTAGGACAACATTTTTGGTTTTCAATATCATTTCCCTAAAGTTTATAAATTGTAAATAGAAGAAATACTTTTAGGATTTTGGTACAGTCTCACCGTTGTTCGTTCTTTGGACAATTTCCACTTCATCTCTTAAAGAAATGAAGTTGAATTTGTCATTCGTGAAGTGTTAGCAGCTCATGTGATAGAATGATGGGTCATTCCATCTGTATCAAACAAAAGGTTATAAAAGTTATCAAAAATACATAATTCCATCTATAGTGAGATTAATCATATATGGTACCTAAAATGGACTTATACTTCATATATCATACTACTTAATATAATAAAACTAGTTTCTACTAAACATGGACTTCCTGTAGGCCAGTGGTAGGCGATAAAGGCCAGTCGCACTTCGGTTGTGGGTTCGATTCCCACAGCCTTGTCCGACGCGATGGGTTGTCGCCCGTCCTGTAGGTTGTCCTTTTTCTAAAACTACAATACTATAACATCTCATCAATAATATCAAAAAAAGTTCTATCCTTAAACAATACTAACTTATGTCCAACATAATCCATTCCAATCTTTAGGCTTATCTAAAATACAATGGTCCAAGCTCATAGTATAAAGAAAACGATTACTTGAAATGTCATCAACCAAGCATGTGAATACCATCATTTATCCCCCATATATCTTGTTGGTCACATTCCAATAATGTGATTACCTTAATCATGTATTCTATTGAAAAATGAATACCCATTAAACCTAAGTGAAAACATGAATGCTGTCAAAAGTTAACTCTTTCCACATACCAAAATCCAAAAATTCTATATACTCAAACCATGATATAACCTTCTCCTTATATCAGTCATGAGATCATGAATACTATCAAACATTTAATTTTCTCCTTATCCCTTCATTATGCGCATATCATCTACATTCCAAAAAAATCTGAATAACCTTTCATCGATACTGGTATCATTAATCATACACTTTCAAAACTCAAGGAAAAACAACAGTGTAACAATCCTTAGATGTCTCTTTATTCCATAGTACCATGAGATTACTTATACAACATTACACTTGATAAACATGTAATCATTCTACAACCTTCTTAAACCATTGATCGAGCTTCAACAATTATTCCAACTCATATATCATTTGTATTCTCTTCATCATCATCAACATAAATACTACCCATACAACCATACTGATTCTCTTCATTAGACTTTCACTTAGGGAATTGGTTTGCCTAATGCCCGTACATTCCACATTTAAAACATTTAACCATTGTTGATGTCATAGAAATACCATTATCCTCATCCCTGGTGTTAACTGAACCTTTTCCTTTGCCCTTACTGGCTTTGTGTCCTTCTTTTTCACACCCAAAGCATCTTCCAGTTCCTTTGAAACATTCTCCTTGATTCCTCTTCCCACATGATTTACATAGGGGAAATCGAACTTTCTTTCCTCTATGATCATCATGAAACTCTATATTTCTCTTATTAGCCGAGTCAGGAAAATTACAAAATTTGAGTTTATTGATCATATTTTGAGATTGTTGATTCGACATAATAATGATGTTTGGACTTCCAAATAACATTTCATTTGGTTTCTCAGGAATAATATCATTCCATTGTCTATCATATCCTCCATTATCGTGAATCATCTTGTTTCCATCTATTTTATAAAATCCAAAAAGAATAATGTGAGAGGCAAAAAATCATAATAAAGGGGGAGTAACTTCAATATCTAACATCTTATGTTTAATCTATTATCGTTACCATAATTCTAGGACTATAACCTATACTTATACTTAACCTTAGGGACATCCCTAGACATACCTTAGAAATATCTATAGGGATCTCACTAAAGTTCTCGCATCCTAGTTTCTAAAGGTTGACTAAACCTTTCCTCTGATATCAACTGTAGAGACCCAAGGCTTGACGTACATGGACATTACATTACTTTAGCGGAATACTTAATACATAACAAAAACATACTCACAAGGACCGTAATAGTTTAGTGTCTTTGGAAACATGGAACGTAATCTTCTAATCATGGTGAAAGATCTTCAACATCTCCCATAAAGATCTACCCCATTTTTTCTTACCTAAAACCATTCTTTATATCCTGGGGAAAAGAAAAAATAAAAAGGGTGAGCTCAAATACTCAGTAAGGGTAAGCATGGATAAAATAAAACATACCATATACATTTTAACTTAAAAACATGAACATGATGTTTAAACATCAAAAGCTTGATCAATGACATAAAACATGGAAGTACGTAAGGAATAGAGCATAACGAAACATTAAGAATGATAAAATAGAATGGGAATAAAACATGTAATTGTGGCAACCATTAAGCACATGATATGATTTCCATAGTAGCCAAGGCATTGCTGGCAAGACCATCTTAGTGGACAAAGTCCCTTTCTGAATCGAGTTCACTCCTCATTCCAGTCCTATATTACCGAACCGGTTTAACTTTCCATTCCATCCATGTCTATCTCATGAGATATAAATCATTACCCAATGCATTGGAGGGAGATATAGGTCCCACCCATCTCATAGATAAATCATTCTTACTTGTGCCACAAAATAAACATACATCATTCATCGTAACCCAAAGAATAAAAATGGGTTTCATAAACTTCATCCCATTATCACATAATCCTTATAAAAGTAATGGATATCATTTTATAATAATAAAAGTGAAAGCATGTAAATCATAGAGACATTATACTTGAAACATACACATATGAAATAATGTCATCTTTGATGGAAAATGGTTTTGATAAAACGATTGAAATGAATTCTTGAGGAAAATATCCTTTCTTCTTCAAAATGATTTTCTATTCCAAAAATACCATGAAATATAAAAATAAAAGTATTTTGTTGAAAATAATCATGAAATCATGTAAATTAAGCTTCTTGAAAATAAGGCATTATGAAACCATAAAAATCCATTTGTGCCGTATAAGTTAAAAAACATTCTTCTCGTACTTTTGCCGGAAAAGTCAAAAAGTACCACGTAAAAGAAAGATTATTTACATAACATGTAGTAAAAGTAAAAAATGGGTAAAAATAACTTTAAACATACATGAAAATATTTTTAGAAAACATGGGCTTGGATGATAAAGATAAACCCAGTTAATACTTACGAATAAACAACCTCGGATAAAAATGAAATTGATAAATTATCCCTTACCTTAGGTCTGATATGCTTCGTACGTATCCGAAACTCCTGTATAATGATTTAAATAATGTCATTGACTTATTACAGAATCATATGAATATATATGGTTCACTTATGACTTTATATAACCCGTTCTTTTGTAAATTCATGTTAAAGTAGCGTTTTGGGTAAAATCGTGTCATTTGTCGTTCGCGTTTTAACTTGTAATTATAAATATGATTACATAGATAATGATTACTTAAATACAGAATTTAAAACATGATTTATATATAATATATATTCAGAAAATACATATATATAATGGATCGATAAATGGAAATAAATACACCGTTAATGGAGACGGTAGGCCGTACGTACGCATGTACGTTGTTTTCGTTTCCTTATTGAATTGAATGGAATTAAGTAGATGACATAAATATATATATAAATAAATCCAGTAGCATTATTATGCCATATATTTCATGATTACTTATTATATATACATTATAATCATTCTTGAATGATTATCATGGATAGTGAATCTCATCGCATCGTGGAGACGGTATTCCGTACGTACGCACGAGCGATGATATCATTCCCATGATCGTGGAATTGTATTAAAGTGTATCTATAATATTAAAGAATCAATATCACTTTACAATAATCATATATATTCATTACTTTCACCATTATACCCATACATGTAAGGTGGTGGTGGAAAATAGATTACACCACGGCGTGGAGACGGTATTCCGTACGTAAGCACGCACGGTGATTTCGTTTTCCATAGGATAGATAGATGGTGAAATAGGGTTGTTTCATAAATATAATAACTTATCAGTATATGAGTGATACTTATGTTATTACTTAATAATTAAAAAACCTAAGAAGAAGAAGTGGAAGAAGAAATAAAGTTGAATGAATCGGTAACGGACATTACCTCTTCTTTGAAGCGCCTCTTTGAGACCTCCACTTAGGGCACTAAAATTTGTCTTTGAAGAAGACCAGGACCTCTAGGATGTTTCTAAGGAATTGGAGAAGAGAATCTGTCAGGGTTTGGCCGAGCTTGAAGGCTCAAATTGATGTGAGGAAGGGAGGGAGGAGATGCCCTTTTATAAGGGAAGAGAGGGGCACCTTTGGAAATCTTAAAAATATTAATTTATAATAAATCTAACCCCACTTAAAAACCTCAAAAAATGACTCATATTCAAATATTAGATAATATAAGGTTGTAATATCATCAACCAATAGAATTTATACATGTCAGGAACTTATTCTAAACATTATCAACTTGATTTATCCTTATTTAATCAATTTAATTTTATTTGTGGTAATAACATTATAAATTTTAAATTATAAAAAATAATTACTTATTTTTTGTGAATTTTCTATAATTGGATTCTTAATAACATTTTAGACCATATAAATTTAAATTTATAATTTTTATATATTTTTGTGATTTTTAAACAATTTTATAAGATGTTATTTTTATAAAATAACAATAGTGTCAATTTGGACACTATTCATTTATTTGAATTTAAATAAAATAAATACAGAATATATGTTCGAACTAAATGCTTTAATAGATTCATAAAATGTCATATGTATCTAGAAAATTATTGGAGCACATTAAATAGTTCATATAATATTTATATTATTATTTTTAAAACCATTTATTTGGTTTATCTCTTAATAAAATAAATACTACAACATTTTTGTATAATTATTTAATATACTTATTTGTTGCATAAAAATTAAAAATAAATCCTATGATGAAAATAAATCTATTAACGTTCACAATAATACTTTTACTCGAATTTATCATCTTAAAATCACAATATTTAAATTGTTATATTTAATAAATTATGAAGGTGACAACTTTGGCATCATTTAAAATAAAATAATATAAGTGTCATAATCACATTTATAAGACTCCAAAGGGTTATATATTGGTTCATTGGATTATTATGGTATAGATATATACTACCAATAAGTTTTGGTCAGGTTTTTGGGCCTTTAAATGGGTATTATTATTTCAATAAAAACTATATTACTGATTTTTCACTTAATAAATAATTTCTGCATCATTAATGTATCACCATTGATGACAATTATTTAATCCCTAAAAATTATAAATAAATTGTCATGATGTAGATAATTTTATTATCTTTTTGGAGACTATTCATGTTCGAAGTTTTATGATGTTTATCACTAAATTAAATTATTATACTTGTACGATTTAAGAGAGTGACATGTTGTCACTTTCATTGGTTTTAAAAATAATTAAGTAATTTTCATGGAACAAAGTCCATTAAATGATTCTAATCCTACCCTTAGGTGATATGGGTCGACCTTTAGTCATCCAATAAGATTTTTGCAGGTTCTAGGGTAATTTTATAATCTTATATTTACCCTTAATTACCCGATTTACCTTTAACTATGGTAAATAAAATTTACCGTAGTTACTATTCATAATGCCCAAAAATGAAAAGTAGCCTATTAATATAATATTTACCCACTGATTACAAATATGGAATCCATTTTTTCAAATTCATTACACATAAGTTTCAGAAATTAAATTTAAATTAATTCTGTTGTCGAAAGAATACGGGTTTTTGTTTAAAACATTGCAAAAGATTGAATTTATTTAACCTACGAATTCAATGTAAAATCAAGGCTAATGACATACATTATATTAAATGGTAAAAATATATTATATTTATACTTTAAAACCATTCAATATTATAATTTAACCACATAAGTTATCACGATGAAAAAAGTTGTTTTTAATTAAAATATAGCGTGTTTTTACTATTCATTAAAATATGAAAGTTTTCAGAATAATACGAAAAATTTATCCAAGGTAAAATTTTATATCCTGGTTCCAAATAATAATTTTTTTTGTAAAATTGAACTTACAAACATGTCAAAAATTAGATTTAAAGTGGGTGCGCCATCAAAAGGTGGCAAAACTACATTTTTTGAAAAATACTTATTTTACGCAAAAACAATTATTTTGTTCTTAAACCATGTTCTAGAAAATCTGTAAGATGAATAATAATGAAATAAAATTCCAAATTTAGTTAATACTATTCATAACGGCTAGTTCATAATAATATTATAATAATATATCATTGTTTAGTAAAACTAAGTATTGCGTACAACACATGCTATCGAGAAAGGTCGCGATTGTGTGTAATGTAAGCCATGTCATGGTTGCGTATAGTACAAGACTCCTTTGTTGTTTCGTTATAATAGAATCCAACCATTTTTCATTTATACATTGAATATATATATGTATACACATAATGTTGTGTAGAATAACTTCTATCAAATGAACTTGAAATTGTGTATAACAAGATCCAAGAATTGTGTTGCGTATACTGCAAGCTAATACGGTGTTGCGTATAACACAAGATAGTATTGGTGTAGCATACAACAGAAGATATGAAAGAAATTAAAACGAATATATCTTATAAAATCTCGGGTTGTTACATATGGGGTCGTGGTATCTGGATCTTGGCATCATTTTTTTCATAAATAACACCACAACAACCCTCCTTTGTCAAAGAGGGAAAGGAGGTGGTAGGTGGTGGGTAGCCAAACCCCACCAAACCAACCAGCATGAGAAAGCAGTAAGACGGTTGAGTAGGGCTAGAATCAAGCTAAAAATGGGGATCCCCTCAACATGTTTCATCATCACCATCACCGACAATCTCATTAATAGTTTTCCTATTTGTGTGGTATATGTGAGGTAATTTCCCCATTATTAATGAAAGATTTTATTAGTGTTTTCTCCTTGTAATTGTGAGTGCATTTTTACCAACTTTTACTTTTAGATATTCTTCTATTTTCTTGTGGTTTTTTAACAAATTAAATTTTTGGGTTTTCCACATTACATCAGGTGTCATTTATTTCTACATTTTTTCACTTCATTTTTTATCATGATTATTATTGCACCAATGGGAAAATCATTTACGGTCCCAAAAATTTGTATTATAGGGTAGGTTCTGGCATGGTGCTTTTCACATTTTCGAGTATTAATGATTCTCATAAATTTAATTATGTTGTGTGATTGCAGATCTAAATGATCCTTCATATCAGAAAAATTTTATTGAGATTCTTAAATGATCCATTGTGAAATAGATAAGGTTCTAGACTGATGGCATGTCCATATGGCAGTGAAATTAGGGATCGAATAATTCAACAGGAATAATTTTCCATTATTGAAAATGAATGTATAGGAAGTGTTGTGGAAGGATAATTGTCTACTGAAAATAGACGAATCACCAGTGGGTGTGATGTAGGATAAATGAAATGAGATGGATGGGAATGATATTTCCAACATCCATTTGGCATTAGAAGATGGGTTACTGTCGAGGATTGCAGAGAAAAATATGGAATAAGAAACATGGGATACCTTAATGAAGTAATAGGAGAGAAAGTCACTACACAACAAAATTTTCCTGACTTGTAAACTATTCTAATTGTGAATTAATCATCAGTGAATGGCGACATCAACTACCTCAATACCCTATTCTCTCAGCTCACAATTTTGGGATATAAAATTTTGGATGTTAAATGTGTGGGGATTCTGCTGGAGATTTTTCCAGATTCGTATGACCAACTCATCATCTACCTCACCAACAATATCCCGATAGATATGCTATAATTAAATGATGTTGCATTCGTGGTTCATTAATAACAATGCCATTGAATGAATATGGTGGATAGAGAGACAACTACGCCCCAATCAAAGGCCCTATCAACGTATAGAGGAAGGATGATGGAGGGTGGTTCCAGTGGGATCCAAAATACTGGAAGGTGAAAATCAAGGAATAAAAAGAAGAATGTAACATGATCCAATTGTTAAAGAAGGGGATTGTTCATAAGGAGTGTTGGAACAAGAAGACTAGTTAAAAGAGCTCTCAGGGAAATGTGGTGAGTACTTCTGGAAGTTGAGATATAGTAGTAAGTGATGTTGCAATGACTACTAGAAGCAGGAAGCTTCTCAATGATGCATGGATTATCAAATTAGGAGCAACATGGAACACAAAATCTTGATGGGAATGATTTAACTGATATGAAACTATCCTAGATGTGCTTTTGTACATGGGGAATTATCACACCTTGAATATCATTAGAGTCAGTACTATCAAATTGAAGATGCATGATGGTATTGTTCAAACCATCCAAGGAGTACGTCATGTGAAGGTCCTGGTAAAGAATATATTGTCTTTGTGAAAATTTGATGACATCGGATGATAGACAATAAATGAGAATGGATTGGTAAGAATTGTGATGGGAGTTCATATGGTAATGATGGTTGAGAAGATCTCAAAGAACTTGTATGAGATTATGGGTGAAATATACAAGGAGGTGGACATAGCTATCACATTAACTACCTCTATGGAGGAATTGAAGACGTTATGGAATTGGTAGCCTAGCCATATGTCAGAATGAGGTCTGAAGATTCTTACAGATCAAAATTTGATGTTAGGGATAACAAAGGTATCCTTAACATTTTGTGAGCATTGTGTTTTTAGCAAGCAATGTAGGTTAATGTTTGAGACATCAACATCAAGAAGTAATTAGTTCTAAGATTTGATCCACTCTGATGTTTGTAAATCACCACCTATATCCCTGGGAAGAGAAAGGTATATTTTATCATTCATTGATGATTATTCCTAGAGATTTTGGGTGTACCCAAGCATGATAAAATTAGATGTTTTTGAAGTCTTCAACACATTCAAAGCACAAAAGGGGCATAAATATGGAAAGAAGGTCATGTGTCTAAGGACTAATTTTTTTTAGAATATATAAGAGAGGTGTTTGAAACTTTTTTTCAATAGTAAGGAATCAAGAGAAAATTCAAGGTGGCATACACTCCTCACTAGAATTGGGTTCCATAGTTGATGAACATAACCCTATTACATAGAACAGGGGGAATATTGAAGATTTCAGGAATTTACAAATCATTTTGGGAAGAAGTGGTCAATAACACCAGTTATGTGATCAATAGATCTCATTTACTAGTGATTAATCTAATGACATTGATGAAGATGTGGACTGGTAAAGCTGCTTGCTCTTCCTGGTAACATAATTTTGGAAGTCATGTATATGCATTGTTTAATGAGTAAAAAATAATAAAGTTGAATTATAGATCCTGGGAATGTATGTTCTTGGGGTATGTTGAAGGTGTGAAGGGTATCATTTGTGCGATCCCACTGACCGAAAACTTATCATCAGCAGAGATTTCATTTTTTTAGAAAATATGGTGAAAATTACAATTGATGGAGACATGGAGAAGGTGAATACATAAACTAAATTAGTTTAAGTAGAGGAAAAATAAAAGGAAGAACCAATTACTTCTAAGTCGTTACCAGAGCACAAAGATCAAGTACTGGTTGAGTTTGGACCACGATTATCAACTTGGGTGAAAAGAGAACCAGTATGGAACTCATATTATGTCACTAAAAGCAATATTTCTTATTTCTTATTAATTACGGATGAATAACCATATTCTTTTGTGGAGGTTACCCATAGTACATATATATTCTCATGGATGGTGGTGATTTAGGAGGAACTTGATGCCCTACACAAGAACAAGACTTCGGATTTTGTTCCATTACCTCATGGAAGGAAGGATATCAGAAACAAATGGTTATTTAAGATCAAGCAGGATGGAAAGGACCAGGTGGAAAGATATCGTGCATGATTGGTCGCCAAAGGATATGCTTAGAAGGAAGATATTGATTTCAATGAAATATTTTCTCATATTTTTAAACTAACAACTGTTCAGGTAGTTCTCGGGAAGTGTCCAACATATAGCTTACATCTAGAGTAGCTATATGTGAAGTCTAATTTTCTCCAGAGTGATCTTGATGAAGATATCTATATGCTCCAACAAAAAGGTTTTTCAGAAGAAGTAAAGGATAACATGGTTTACAGGTAGAAAAAATATATGTACAGTCTCAAGTAGGCACCGAGGTGTTGGAATACGATATTTTATTCCCATATCATGAGCCTCGGATATAGAAGACTTCATTCTGGTGCTTGTGGATATTTTAGGGGTTATAATGGTAATTATTTCATCATTATTATATTTTATGTGGATGAGATGTTGGTTTTGGGAAGCAAAAAATATAATATCGAGGATATGCAGGAACAGTTTTCTAGGGAGTTTTATGTGAAGGTATTGGGACCAGCAATCAAGATTCTTTGGATGTAGATTTATTGAGATATAAATGATTGGATGATTTTGATATCATAGAATAATTACATACATAGATTCTTGAAATGATTCCACATGAAAGACTATATTTCACTCTGTATACCTCTTCCCATTAGTTTCAAGTTATCCTCAATGATGTTTCCTAGAAATGGTGTAGAGAGGATGAAAATATCTCTAGTATTATATGCATCAGTAGTGGGAATTCTAAGTTCTAATATGGTTTTTAATAGACAATACATTACACATGTAGTGGGATTTTTTCTTCTGTACATGGAGAATACAGGAAGGGAGAATTGAAGCATAGTGAAGAGGATCCTGAGATACATCAAGGAGACCTCAAATTCTTCATTATGTCATAGAGGATATGATTTCACTATCACAGGCTATGTTGATTCACATTTTTTAGGTGATTCTATCAAATGAAAATACACTACGGGTTATGTTTTTACTCTTGTTGGATGATTTTTTAAAAAGATTTCAAATTTATAGTTTGTTGTGGCTTTATCCACAACCTAGGCGGACTACGTGGAACTTACAGAGGCTTTCAAATAAGAAATATGGATGAGATTTTTTTTTGAGGAGACTAGGCACAGACAGGATAAGATTCTACTATTTTGTGATTTTTATGGAACCTTGCACATTGCAATAAATCCATATTTTCATTCCATGATAGAAGACATTGGGTTACAATATCACATTTTCTGAGATGTGGTGGAGGAAGGAAGTGTGAATATAAAGAAAATTCCTAATAAATAAAATCTTTTAGATTTATTGACAGAGGTTATTGACTTGGATATGTTCAAATAGTGATGATCCTCGAACGGCCTCATAGAGATGCGAGTATCATGGTTTTGCATATAGAAAGAATGTGGATATGTGATTTTTTCTCAATTAAATACCAATGTGGGAGTTGTTATGGAAATTTTTTTTTCATGGATGGAAATGTCACACCTCCTTTGTCAAATAGGGGAAGATAGTGGTGGGTGGTGGGTGGAAAAACCCCACCATACCCACCTGTGGGAGAAGTTAGTAAGAGGGCTAAGCAAGGTTGGTAGTCCCCTATAAAATGGGGTCTTTCCGAACAAGTTTCATTATCACCTTCAGTGGAAATATCATCACTAGTTATCCTATTTTTCTGTATTTTTGAGGTCATTTTTTCCATTATTCAAGAGGGTTTTAATGATGGTTTTCTCCTTGTATTAGTGAGGGAATGTGTACCCATATTTACTCATAGTGATCCTTTTATTTTCTTGTGGGGTTTTACCCCATTCATTTTGTGGGGTCTTCCACATTACATTTAGTGTCCTATATTTCAACATTTTTTCACCTTATATTATCTCGTGATTATTATTACACTAGTGGGCCAATCATTTTGGTCCCAACACTGTCTTTATTGGATCGGGTCTCCATTCTCAATTGGAATTTTTTTCTTTGGTTCTCTATTCAATGGATAACATTATGAAAGTGTGGTATTCATTCCCTAGAGCATATGGGAATGGACGTTTAATCTATTCGAGTGGTGTATGGATTTTCATTCTAGTTGTGATATTTTCTCATCTATAGTCTAGATATTTTTTATCTCTATATCCCCTTACACAATTCTATGTTCCCACAAAATATTGATGAATTTATTAGTTTGTTTTTGTGTGTGGATGATCAAACCCAGTAGACACTTGGGGCTTCAGTGGTAAATATTTGAGTGGAGGTGGATCTTTCCAAAACAATTCCAGAGCATATATTCCTTCAGGTTGGTGACTTTATCACTTGGGGGAAGAAGATATTCTACCTGAATCTTATCCATTTTTTTATCATGCTTTCAGCTTTAGGGTCACTGATCCAATAATAGTATAAATAATCACGTTTAATCTCACTTTGTTGGTGATTCACATTCCCATCACCATTATCCCCATCGGAAGGTTTTCCCTTAGACATGTTCCTTGAATCTCACAAGTCCACCTTCTCTGGTGGCATACTACTCTCATCATACCACACCTAATGAATTTCTTCCTTCCAGCCATCTTTTATATTGTTATGTCATCCTCTTTTCTAGCCTTCTCCCTTCCCTTTCCATGAAGCTTCCTTCTATTTCTTAGATATGGTTGTTTTTATCCCATTGGTTCTGTTTGACTCTATTCAGTTGGATAGGTTAAATATTCTATCTCTTAATGGCATTGGGGAAGCTATTTCTTCTTCAATGCTTCAACCCTTTCTACATATGAATATGTATTCATCATTCAGACTGCCTATATTCTTGTACAATGGTTTTGAATTTGTTTATCCCCCCTTGAGATATAAGCATCGGTTTAAGGTCTTATCTCCCCCACCTTTGTCCTCATCCTTTGGATATCACTCTATATCTTGGCTAAAGTGTGATATGAATTATGGAAAAAATTTATAATATGATTCTATGGTGCATGATGCCAATTCTATATGGGTTCTCATTGTATGATATGTTCTCATTTTAGAATAATTGGGACTTGGGTGCTCGTGTTAAGATCGATTTTATATCTAGTGAGTTTCACAACATAAAATTCATTCTAATAGTATTTCTTGAAACTAAATACACCTTTATCGAATTTATATCTTTATTCGTAGGGATGGAATTCGTGATTATATGCACGGTTATCTAGTTAAGCATCATATTTGGGTCTTATAGAATTTCAATATTAGAGTTGAAAAGATAATTTCTTCATATAAGTTTATGACCACTATTGTCAGTAACGGAGTGTTCAACTGCATTATCTCTTTTTTCTATTCCAAATTTGATGTAATGGAGTGTGAAACTCATTAGAAAGATCTTAGATACTTTAAACAAGGTGACTCTGAATGGATTTTAGGAGGAGAATTTAATTCTGTATATATAGTTTAGAAAATATAAGAGGGGAACTTTACCTAGGAATGCAAGATAAGATTTAACATCATTTTTTATCAAAGATTGGTCTTTTGGATATGGTATTTGTGTGAGATAGGTTCACATGGTGTAATAATTAGAAAGGTGATGGTCTCATTTTGTGTCATCTTAATTGCTCTTTGGATAATCTTTAGGTTATCTCTACTTTTCCTAAAGTCATGGTGACTTGTCTTGTGTGTGTTGGTTTAGACCATTCCCCCATCTTTGTGTCCTTGGTGAGTGATAGAGAAAGAAGTGGTAATTTCTTATTCTCATGATGTTCCACTATTTAACCTGATTTTTAACATGTTGTTTATTCATCTTGGACCAATACAATCAATGATTGTGGTTGGTTAACCCTTCATAATCAACATAAGTGGATCAATGTCGACATGCATTCCTGGATCAATTAGCTTGCTCAATACCTTAATGGCTTCCCAAATATTAAATTTGAAACTTATTAAATTGAATATTTTAAAGAAGTGGCCAAGGAAGAAGATCTCTTCTCCACTCTAGTCCTCAAAATAATCATACTATAAGAGATGCTTCTGAAAAAAAGATACAATATCCTATGATGCCTCCAATGGTTCAACGAAGTTGAACGAAACACTTACTATATCTATTCATGTATCAAATAGAAGAAGATATTATCTCATCCAAATGTTATTACATGGGATGGTACTATCAAAAATTTCGTCGAAGTACTTAGATGTATGGATGAAAATATCGTTAAATCTATCCTTGTGAATCCTAACACCCAGAGGCAGGATGGGTATCCAAGGGGATGTTTGGACCACATCATGCATAACCCTGATGTTGTTATGCATCATAATAAATTTATATTTAGTTTTATACATGAGGAGGATGGTATTTTTGAAGCAGTTCACACTCTCAATGAGGCTAGTTCTCTTGGCTCGAACTGATTTCTGGGATCCTTTTATTTGTATTAATGGGATGAAGTTAATTCATACCTGGTTAAAGATGTGTAGTAATTCTTCCATGGTGGAATTATTACACATGTGTCGAATTCCACCACCATTTCTCTTATTTTGAATGTTAATAATCATACCTCACTCAATTAATTCAAGCTGATAACCATGTGCAACTTCTCTTACAAGTTACTCATCAGTTTCATTAATATAATATTTAAACTCAATCTTTAATCATGGATTTCAAAAGATAATTGGATTTTATTCAATAAAATATCCATTCAAAACACCATCATCATTGACCAAGAAGTGAACATCGACATTAATAAAAAAAATATTTAGGTTCAAACATAGAAATTAAACTTGACATGTATAAAAAATTTGATAGTTTGTAATGAAATTTTATTCTGAGGGAAATGCGGTGTGTGGGATTATCTACATGTACATTATAATTATTATTCATATGTTATAATTATCCATGGATTTCCCTCTCTTTCATGGGAAGGATGTATGTTTTATTTAAATATATTTTGGGCCTTCACCATTGATATCTATTGTTGCCAATATGGTTAATAATTTCTCAAGATTCTCTTAGTAGGATAATTAACAATTATGGAGAGGACGGAATTGTTATTCCATTCAATTTCAGGACTCAATCCATGGTGTTTCTCATCATATGATTTGAGGTGATAAGATATTATTCAAGAATAAAAAATGAAGATACCTAGGTGGAAAAAAGGTTGTTGATGAGCATTGTATGATGGGTGGATATGTAATTAATCATGATACCTGTAGTTTATTTACTTCAATGTAGTGAGGGAACAGGAGGTCCAATGCTATTGAGCCTATCCTAGGCATCCAATTAAGGAATTTCACTACGGATTATCCAGGTGCTCTTATTACCTCCTGAAGATTTTGTATCAATCAGTTTGATATAGTGGTGGATATACTTTTTGTCCTAGTAAACAATTCGTAGAACCATATTCCATGGTTTTGGGGGAGGACTACACAAGTGAACAATGACCTTTCCTATATTTTGAATCACATTCTCACTATACACAAGGTGATTTGGTCTATTTTTAAGGATATGGAATCACTGATGTTATCTTCGTTTGGGATGCACACTCAGATCGGAAGTGAAACTAGGCATCTTGGTTGATGTTAAATGGACCATTTAACAAAGGTGACGTCAACGTGATGGACCTTATTGAAGTCATGATCAGTCTATAAACAAATTTGGTGTGGGGAGAATTAGATAGTCCCACACTCTTGGATAATTTTTGTACACTCGGAAAAGGAGAAACCTCGAGTCTATGAATAAGAAAGCTTCACACATGTGGTGATATATCCAAAACCACATCCAGATGATTCAAATTCATGAACATTTTGGTCTTGCAGATATCAACATATATATTTAAAACTATCGTGACCCTATTTTTTCTTACTTGAATATTACACCATTTTAAAGATAAACAACATAATAGAGTAACAAAACTAGGATCAATGAAAGGGCTGAGCTAAATTCCCACAAAGAAGATATATAAGGTCACGAAAAATATAACATAGGTGAGAATAAACATCATCATTGTAACATAATAATAGAATCATCATCATAATAATTATTGGTAACATTAGATAAATTCATGGAATGTGGAAATGCATAAAAATGAAATATCATTTCATAGTGTTCAAATACAACACAATGTTGTGGGAAAAGATAGCTTCATGTTCACACATAACATATGGGAATAATCATAAAATCAACATCATGAAAATACATTTATAGCATCCTTTTCAATAATATTCAACATTATCTCATGATAAGCATTATATTACCTAATGCATTGGAGCACTACATAATTCCGGGTGCACCCATCACATCATAACATTTACATAATCATGAATGCCACATAGAACATATATCAATCAATGTCATGAAGTAACCCATATAACAAAATCAGTTACATAAGGATTTCATTAGACATGAATAAACTTGGGTACCTGAATGAAAAGGGAAAAACGTCTTTGGTATAAGTTTTTTAATTATTGAGCAGTGAAAAGTGAACTAAAAAATAGTCAAAATGTGTTTGGGAAAGAAGAGTTCTGTTGTAAAATAATTGAATTTGTCATAAAATCATACTAAAAACAGTTATATCCTAGAAAGGAAAATGTAAGGACAATGAAATTATATTTTAGGAATATTAAAATAACATCCACACTAAAATTGTGCATGAAAGACGAATAACCACATGAAAAGTAGTTGGTTCCTAGAATCCCCTTACCTTATGTCAGAATGTTATATTCATTTTAATATCATAGATAATAAAATTAGATTAATTATTTAAACAATAAATAAACACTTTTAAATGTAATATATTTTTATTAAGTTCACTTATATCCATTTTTTATGAGTTATAATGTTCTATTTAATCATTCTGGGAGTGTTTCATTTCTTGGTTTTCCATATCAGTACACTTGTATAAAAGTATATAAGTTCATTTAAAATGGGAATAATTCACTATAATTGAAATTATATGTATTTAAAGAAATAAATAAGTTTTAATGGACGTATATATCATTTTGTTTAATTATATAACTTTCAGCCATTAGAAAAAACATTTATTAAAATGATTTAGTTTATTTTGGAGATTATTATAACAATCATGAAATTGCATAATTTATTTAATATTATGTCTATATTTTGGTTCCAAAACATCAGATAAATTAAAATATATATATTAAAATCTAATTTAACTATAATAATGATCTTATGACTAGACGTGAAAGTGGTAATGGAAAATAAAAATTCATCATCCATGAAGGTGTGAATTGAAAAATTATGGACGATGTTTTCATTTTTATAATAAATGAAGATGAGAAAACATTTGATGAAAAATATTCCATTAAAACAATAAAATTTTATTATATATAATATACTAGTGTTATCTTGAAACTTTGGGATATATGGGTTAGTAGAGGATAAGAAAAGATAAGAAATTGAAGAAGAATGATTGAGGATTTTATCACATGAATTTTGTCTCCATGAGAACCTCCTTAAAAAAACTTCAATTTGATCTTTTATTGAGAGAAAAATATTATAGAAATTAGAGAGAGAATTGGGCCGATAAATTGTTATTATTTTAACAAATTTCAAGTCTTAATGGTGTGAGGATAAGAGTTGGTGGGGGTGGTATTTATAGGGGAGCATATTGGAGTTTTTTATTTTTTTTCATTAGTATATTATTTTGGCTCAAGACAATCAATAGTGTTGATTATTATTACTATTTATTGTAACTAAGGAATGTGATTTATAAATAATGGTTGATTACATTATAAATTACTCCTAAATTCATGTATTTGGCAAAAAATGTTAAATGCTATAAATTACCAAATTTCACTATTCACCAAAAATTCATCTATTTCAAAAAAATCCATAAAATTTATCCTAAAAATTTTTCGGTGTGTAAAATTAAAAAAAGGACTTCATTTTATGAAATTAATTTTATAAATATGATATTTTTTAAATCATAATTTATTCTAAAATTATTGAATTTAATGTTATAACTAATTTTATGACACTTTGAAAATTTAATTAAGTTCTCATAAAATTTTATTATAATTATAAAACATTATAATATTTATTTATGAACATATTTTATGAAAATAATCTTGTTTAAATAATTATATTAATTAAAAATTTCAAAATAAATATTTACGTTTCACAAAAATACCGATAATTAAATTATATTTTTTAAAATATTTATTTACTTATGATATGATGTAATTATATTATATTTTCATTTATAAGAAGCATAAATTTTATTGATTCATAAATAGGAGAGTTTACTAATATATATGTCAGATTAATTTCCCTAATGGTCATTTTACTATTTTAATAGTCTTGATACTATTACATCGGTATAGGTTGTTTAATTTCTATAAATAACAGTTTTTAAATTATTCATTCTTGAGAATAATTTTTTTACTCGGATCTCTATGTGATGTATGTGTTTCATAACATGTAACATAATTATAGGATGAGGAATTCCACTGATAAAAGTTCTGGTCATTACCCCAACTAGATTAGTATAAAACACGGGTTCTCGGGATTTTTTATCACTGAATATTCAGTTCAAGAAAGAATGAAATCATATTGTGTCCATAAATTCAATCCTCAGTAATTATTATAGATATTTTTTAACCTTATTTGAATTTACTCTGATCGAGGTCATCTCATCATCATGGGAACCTCTTGCAAGATTTTTTGGCTAAGGTGAGCTGATGGATAATGTATCTCTCTAGCACCTATAACATCTGGGGTGACTATCTTTGGTGCAAGAATATTATCGTGATATTTTAATTATTTACATAGAGAGTTCAAAATCACTCTTAACCCAAAGATGATGCAGTTCAGTGGAAGTTCATCCATTTAACATCCATTTATTTTTTACAAAAATCTTAAAAATCAAATACTAACCCATTCATTCTTCAAATGATAATGGCCCTTTTCTATTTTATGTTTAGTAGGTTTTTTTAATAGAGAATAACATATGAATCATAGGTAATTTCCTTTATCTATGTATCCATGTAACTAATAAGAAATCCCCGGAGGCTAAGGAAAGGGATATATTACTAGCTGATAAGTGTTTGTGTATTTAGACTTTAAGAAATAAAGCATGTATTGGTGATTGAAGGTTACCAATTAATAACATGGTTTCTTGAATGATAATCTATGATTTTGAATTATAAAATCTACCCATAAATTGGGATCCAACTCCATACCTTAGGACCATCATTGTGAATAGGCCCCCCTCTATAAACACTCATAAAATCCTTCCTAGGTAAAGTGGATATACTAGAGACCCCCTACCTCTAGCTTCAGTATTAATGTGGATGGCTCTTGCAGTTCAAGTGATATGCATGGAGGTGGTATTTTTTTGCAACAATAGAGGCTAGTCATCTCAAACTTCAATTCTTTTTTTGAGATAGGTGATTCCCCCATGGAAGAGTCTTATGCAATGATTAAAGGTATGGAAATATATAGATCGAGTAATGTTGAGTTGGAAGCTATTGAAACTAGCTCCAAGTCTAACTATGATTCCATTATTTGGGAGATATCCAATCCTAGGCCCATTACCTACCATGCCAAAAAATACATATCCTACATCTCTTACCGGATATAGATTCTTCACACATGGTTCAAGGGTACTCAAGGTGCATATTTTCTCACATATAGAGATACTTATGATATCTTGATTAATTGATACATTAGTTGGGGTTACCGTTTCCAAGAGTGTGTGTATATTTTCATCGGGAATTCTCCGAGGCTTCATTCCATCATACCCACATGATTTACCTTGTTCCTTCATTGTTATTTTCTCTACTTATAATTCATTTTCAATATTATAATTAAAACATTGAGGGGGAGATTGTGAATAATTTCATGAGACATGTCTATTCTCCAATATATTAAAAGAAAATTAAAAATCAACCCACAAGATATGTGTGGAGAGGAATTTAATAAATGAAATAAAATACCTAATAAAAAGTATTTCTCATTATCCAGAATAAATTATTTACAATGGTGTGTTCAATTGAGAACCCTCAAAGGTAATCATTAGCTACCTGTCTTCAAAGGTATCCACTATCCAAAACATAATATACAATTAATTTAATGATACACCATTTCTAAAAGTCATTATATAACCTTTTCATAAGAGCCAAATTAAAGTAATCTACCTAGGGAGGCCAATGCATCTTTTAGAGAATAAACTTTAATCTATCCATGGAGATCTTTTTGGAGTTGTATTATAGAAGGTATCACTTCACCATTTCAACCCTGTGATTGAAAAATGAGTGATAGATGGTTTTTTTAATTACCTAAATACAATTGTGGAGATAATTTCAGTGGTAACCAAGGGAAGATCGCATATTCCACAAATAGAAATCTCCATATTTAATTCCTTTTTTTCAGAAGTATATTCCCCAGTTTGAAGAGGCATATAAATAAAAGGAAAAACCCCATGTATTATTAGATCAAAACACCATCAAACATTATATCATTTATGCAAGAACCATAGAAATAATCTTTATTCCTAGTGTGGGTATATTCTACTTAAATCATCTACCCCTAGGAATGATCCTATTTTGAAATTAAATATATAGTTTTACCATTAGAGGTACTCTATGAATGATATTCACATGTCAACTTTAAGAAGGGTTGTAATCTCCGTGTAATAGTTGGTGACCTTTATGTTAATCATAATAGATGAGGAGTTTTAAGTAGTTTCATATACTTTTTCATTTATTTCTAAATAACTAAATCAAAAGATGGATATGAGATGGTTGATTCATATATTTCCTTTTAATAAATACTTCAAGACACCCATGAACCAAAAATATAGGATTCAGTTAAAAAATCATAGCTTAGTACTCATCTTGAAGAGCATTCCATATTGGATCTAGAGGGTGGATACATTATATCTACTAAAAATGTGAGGAACAAATTTGAGATAAAGAGACAAGAAGATCCAGTATTTGGTTGTATGATATATTACTCATTTTTAAACATCATTATAGATTGGGATTCTATAATTTTGGAATCTCTATATATTAAATAATATATATTTTTAAAAAAAATATATTCTAGATGGTGTCGCCCAATAGAAAAAAATTTAGAGTCTGAAGTCTATAAGCAAAAAAGTTATAATGAACAAAAAATTTGGTTTCTCCATAAATATTCAACAATTAGGTTCACATGTAATTATTCTTTTCTCATATGAGATCATTTCACAGTCATTCATCACTATATTAACTAATATTTTTTACTATCATGTAGTTTTGAAACTCTAATATGGAAATAGGATCTTTTAAAAGGGAATAGTCCTACAAATCTTGTTGCCTTTACATAAGGAAATATTTCCCACCCAAAGAATCTATTTGGAGTTTTGTGATTAATGGGAAGATCATGATAGACCTTTTTCCATAAAGATAATGTCTTAGTGTCGATAATGTAGCTAAAATGATCCATATGGTGCCCATGATTATTTTTCTTGAATTAATACCATAGAGAATCACTAAATTCAAATTCCCATTGTAATATGGGTTGTATAGATAGAATTTTGTCTATTATACTTTCAATAATAATAAATCCTTCATCCAGATGATAACAATTTCAAGATAGTTGGTTGAAAGATGAACCATATCATTGGAGGGTGAATGGGATGTTTTCTATCTCTCTTAAGCCTTCTATATTATCTTTATGTGTCGTAGTTTCTTGGATTGGAGGAGATGTTTCAGCTCCACCATCGTTCTATTTTCTCTTCTTCATCCCCCTACTTTAGTTTATAGTTAGTGTAATCATTTTAAACTCTTGTGATAGTTCTCATCATCCTCCTATTGGTGATGAAGGTCTTCAGAAAGAATCATTTTCTTAAATCCCTTTCTTCTCCCCCTTTACTTATTTTGGATTATTTGGTCTCATTAAATTCTGGGGTTCTCTCTCAATTTTTCCAAAATCATGGGGCCAATCCTCACCAAGTGTTTATATTGTTGTAGATTTCAACAATATAGTGGTTGATCATTTACCTTTTCAACTTAGAATCCATTTTGATTGTTATCTATATCTTTTATGGTGAATATTCCAACACATAGAATCATTTCTCTAATATTTTTGACATTAAAATTTTAAATTTATTTGTGATGGTGCCCCGATGTTTCATCGGTTTCAGATATTTTTTTGGTCAATTTTGTGCTTCAGCCATGCAAATTCACCTTTATCCCCCATTAGTAACTACTAGTTCTTAATTAGTTCTATTATTCCACATCCTTTTATTATTTCCCATATCTTCCAAGGAGTTTTTTATTCTTCTTATATTTCTATTCTAGGTTCTTTATGGTTTTTTATATTAGGTTTTTTCAATCTTTATTGTGAAGGAGTGGTCATTCTTAGTACCTTTAAGATATTCCTTTGGTTGGATCCCATAGTAGATCTTACAGAAAGACTCCTAACCCTTTAGGGAAATTTTTGAATATTCATTGATATTATGGTTGAATGGGTTAAGGATGTTTATTGGTCTTCACTATATGTTAAATTCAGTAGGGGTAGTGGTCCTTATCTCTATCATTTATGATATTTTGTGATATTTATCTCATTATTCTCCATAGGTCAAATATATTTCAATAGGTGTTATAATTTTTTTAATAGGTGTTTTTTATTAATGGTGGTTTTTCCAATTATGGTGATATTGATTGTAAAGGAACCTAAAGTTATAGTGGAAAATTTATGATAGCTTCTATGTGATGAGTGGAATCTAAGTCAACTGTTTTAGGGTATTGTTCTTCTAATTTTTTTTGCCTTTATCCATGTGGTCAATTTATAATGGGTTTTTTATTTTATTGATTTTTATTATTTTATGCCTCTTAGGATCATCGTTTCCATTTCCTATGATTACTACTTGTCCTTTTAAAAATGGTTATCTTTAAAAATGAATAGTTGGTTTATAAGGTATCCATTATCAATTAGCATGAAGACCATGATATAGTATCAATAACCATAACATAACACTATCCATAGTGTGGTCAGACTCACAATTTTGTGGTTTCTATTTAAGTGTATATTTAAAAAAATCACCCATTTTTTCTAAATTTCATTTTAATCTATAAAAAATTTAAATCTATTTGTGAATCCATCCAAACACCTTTGTGTGTGATTATCATATAAAATCCCTCAAATTTTAGAGAATCATTTTATAACAAAATTGATCCTTATTCAATGCCCTACTTTTAGAACCTATAGACCATTATATCATTAAAAATAGTTTAAAATTTCCCATTCTATCATCTTAATCTAAGTTCAACCTCTAGTAAAATATAATTTATACTCCTGTTACAATGGAGTTTGGTGTGGTCTTGATTAGGAACACTCATATCTCAATATGATTATGTTCACAACATGATATACTTTTTACATAGTATTAATGATTATGAAATCCCTTTTTTCAATGCTTCGAGTGACCCCTATTCTTATAAAATGTCAATCTAGTAAATGAAATCTCACACATTCTAAATTTTCCAAAAAAAAATTGGTATATTGAATGAATACAAAAAAAATCATAAATCTAAATAGTTATGAAAATATCATGTCTCTTAATTAAGCATGGAAATGAATATCCTAATTATAATTCAATCAAGGGACCAAATGAAATACTTTTCATTTTGGAAGAATGATATAATCTTACGTAAATTCAACTGAATACATGATCCACAACAAACCCAACCACCCCAAAAATTAGATCAAACTCATAAAATGAATATGAGATACAAATAAGTATCTGGATTCACATGCTATATTTCATTCCAAACTTTAGTAATGGATGTTTTTGCAAATAAAACACCCATAAGTATATCAATGACCATATGATATTCAATGCGGTATTTTTTGGTGGGTTAATCCATTTAGATTATCTTTACTATCTCATGAGTATACTTTGTATCATATATGATAATGTAATCTTATTATTCATAACAAATCATCACAACCAAAAATACTCCATAATGATCATCTATTATTGATAACTCAAATTCATACATTAAGAGGTTTGTACATTCCATTAATCAATTAATATACATAACATACATTAAAAAATGATAAATAAATATTTTCTTTACTATTAAACCATCATGCATTTACCTTGATAGAAACCATTAAACCCAGTCTCATATATATCTAATAACAAACAAAATATCATGATTCTTATGGTTTTGTTGCATTAATGGATTTAGTGATTTATTCATAACATTATTCAAAATATCCATATGATATACCTTTAAATAAACACTCTAAATGATTTCTAGAATAATATGGCATTTTAAATGTGTGTGTTTTGACTTTTGTTGTTACTGGGGTTCATTGGATATATAAATAGCTCCTCTATTATCAAATTAAAGATCAATTTCTCAAAAAATACTAGGAACCAACCAAAATTCAATAATAAAAATATTGATCTCAATTTATCCATTCATATTACCTAATGTATAATGTACACTTCCACAATTTCTGAGCTCTCTATAGTGGTTTATTTGGAACTTTCAATTGATAACACAATTTTTCAAGGACAAACATAATAGAATATTAAGATCTAATATAATACATTTTTTTAGATATAATAATCAATTTAACCCATTATAATAATCCCATCCTAACCTACAAATAATAATAATAAACACTTATTAATTTGTAAATATTCATATATATTCATCACATAAATCAAGTATCTCTTATTTGTTCATTTGGGATCTTTTAGTTATATTCGAATCAAAATGTACAGTAAAACAAGTACAAAAAATGCTATAAATAAAAAATATTATGGTGGATATATAATGAATCTTATATATTTTATTATTTTAACTCTTTAAAATGATATTGATTCTTTTTAGGACTCATTCAATAAACACTAGTGTATACTAATTCTTAGAGTACTCCATGCTTATCATTCTTAGCACTTTACCAATATATGTGTTCTAAATTGGTTCAAGAAACCTCTTTGACATATAAATTATGAAAAATTATGTAGGATTATTATCTCATGTCCTACATTGAAAATCATTCACCCAATAATATCATTATAGAATGTAATGTTTCAGTATCATTTTTGATAGGTTTTTTTCTTCAATGTACAACCCCAAAAATAATAAAACACTCATAGTAACCTACTTATATACTCAAAGATAATTAAGTTTCTTGATAAAGGAAAACTCATTGATTTAATTATCATAATGTATGTTCTAACTCCAAGAATATTTCTTTAATCCATAAATGGGTTATCCAAACTTTCAAATCGTAACACCCCCATTTAGAACTTCAAACAAAATTGGGTTGTGTTATTTAAACATCCTAAAATAAATTCCCATTAAAAAAATAGATTTTGACATAGATTTGACATATCTAACCGTCATAATTTATAATTATGAAAATAAATTTCTCAATATACCATATCATCAACACTATTGAAAAGGGTTATTCATAGACAATACCATTAGTTTATTTATTTCCTTTTACCACCAAGGGAGATTTATATGTATAATTCTATCCTACAAGTAAGTTTTTTATAGAAAACCTCTTTAATCCTATGGGCCTAACCCCTTCTGGTGTATCCATTAAGTTATAAACATGGTTAGTGTGCATGGAGTCAATTTTAGATCTCGTGGCCTACAACCATTTCATAGAATTATAAGCCTTAATTGACTCTCGGCATGTTGCAGGTTAATCATATATAATCATTAATTATTAATCACTTTAAAAAATAAATCTATATCTCTTAGGATCCTCATATATCTTACCCAACCATTTCTATTTTTGTAAAAATAATGTTAGTATTATTTCTACAACCTTTTATGGAACCAACTCAATTTTTATCCCAAGAAACATTCATATTTATTGGTTTTCAACTTCATCAGTTTCAATTTTCCTCTTACTAACTCCAAGATTTTTATTTTCAATCACAAGGAATGTACCAAATTAGCCCATAATATTTTTTTGTTCAATTAGAATATAGAAATAATATCCCATAATATCCCAGGAATAACTAATAAAAATGAATTTTTCTGCTTTAAGGAATTTTTTTCAAAATAAAAATTCTATATGTCTGATTCACAACCCCAAATCCTCATAAAACACGTTCTTGGACACCTCCAGGTCCATAAGTCATATGTTGTCTTTATAACTACCACAAATGGAACATGGTATATTATGAATATTTCTACTTCCAGACTATATCCCTAGGATGATAAAATAATATCACAATAGTTAATCATCTAACAAACCACGTTCAATATGATAATCTTCCTTCTCTCAAACAAATAATTTCATAATAGTGTTTTTGGAGGAGTTCGTACTGAAAAAATTCCACTATCTCACGATTTATTAGAAAATTTATAACTCAAGTATTTATCCTCAAATTTTATTAGCTATTTTTAATATTATATTCTACACGACTCTAAAGTTAAGTTTTATAATGCCTTTAACTTTAGTAATATTTCATATTTCGGCCTCATAATAAACACATAACCATATCGATTTAGGTCATCAGTGAAGGTTATAATGTACGTATACCAGACACTTTCTTGATTACTCTTTTTTTAATATACATCATTATAAATAAGATCCAATATTTTATTATCCCCTACACATTTTCCATTATAATAAACATAGATAATTTTTTTAATAAATAGTATACTCATTTATGAAATGATTTATAATTGAATGATATCAAAAATTTATCTTAATAGAGTCTATTAATGTGTTTCTCATTTATATTTCCAAGGTCACAATATCAAAGATACACTTTAGAGAATAAAATACATTGAACAACTTATTTTGAATGTTGTAGACAAGATTATCTATATATGTAAATTATATAAACCACACAGCATACTCTCAAAGTAATAAATTTTCTCACTCATTAATAGATAATAACTCTCAATGATAATCATGAACAAAACTATCCTCTTATCTAAATAAGATATTGACATAAAATTTCTATTTATGTTTGGAACTTAGTAATAGTTTTCTATGTTTATACCTAATCTACTATGCAGATAGAGATCATAAGGAGTGACTTATAAAGAGAAAACTCTTTCCCTATTTCCAATATTGAGATTTAAATCTTCTTTCATAAATTCTATCATATTTATGATTTTATGTTTTGGGAAAAAAATTGTGATTCACACTCAGTGTCTAAAACCCATGAGTTAGAAGTGTGGAATTTTATTTCAATAACATTCAAATCTGTATGCACAAAATGTTTCTACATGTGAACTCTTTTCAAATATAGATAAAAATAAATTAAATTATAGTCTAACCTAAAATATGTATCAAGGTATAATTCATGATTCATTCTTTAATCTATAATAAGACATGTCTTTTGGTGGGTATCTTGTTTTATTTCAATTCAATAAGGAATTATGTTTGAATATTATCCCATTCAAAGTTTTTCCCCATATATCATTGTTTTTTAGTGAGGTACGATCAACATTTCAATGTGTTTTAAGTCCACCATAGTGTTCCAAAAAATAATTTTCAATTTATATATGTTATAATTCCAATAATATCACATGTCATTTTTTGGATCGTTGATTGGAAACCCCTTTGACAAAAATCATATATTTGGTTCAACTAAACTAAATAATTATGTTATCCTAACTATTAGGGTTTACAAACTATTTTTAAGTCAAATATAAAAATGTGAAATAGTGTCCTCACTTTTAGTTCTATCATTATCCCTTATGGATTACCAAATATATTCCATGGGCATTTTACTGTAAGTATTACCCATACTGAATGACCCAGTTCCAAAAGGGATTTGTTTTGTATGGAATATAACATATAGTATATCTATGGTTTTCTGTGTATCATTATTTCTATATTAATCCAATACAAATCATATGTTACTATTTCATCTCTTTTAATTTCTAAATCTCATATAATCTAAATATATATGCATGCATCCAGTGATTTAGTTTTGAATTTTTTTTTCATTCAAATTGATATATTCCAAACATATTAAAGTTTAACACGTTATAAAAATCTATATTTTTATTACATACCTAATAAATAAATCAGATTATATTCACACAAATTAAATTTTTTCTCATGAATAAGCTACAAAAACAACTTTTATTTAAAGAAATATAAATATATCAAATTAAAATCACCATAAGAGGAAGTATGTTGTAACAATTAGTTAACCCCAGTTTCAGTAAATTATGTCCAATCTCCCATTATACTGTGAAATCCAAACCAAATTTTCATTATACATAGATAAATACTCAATAGAGATTTAAATTCCAATACGATGATAACATCAAATATGTATAAAATAATTCCAGCATTTATTATTTAATTAAAACATAAAATAATAAAACATACTTTCATTAAAAATATAAATATGTATATCATACTTAGAATGATAATCTTATATGTATGGCATAAAAGTTATAAAAATAGTTTCAAAAATTAAATTAAAGCCTGCTGACATTTTAGGTATAAAAACATTATATACAAGAACATAAAATTAAAATTTTACAAATAAATTAAAATTTTAAATATTTTACATTATATATAATAAATTCATATAATTTTAATGATATAATATATTTTTTATATTATTTAAATTCACTTAGAGTCCATACACTGAAGGTTTTTGAGAAATCCATATTTTGAGTTTTTAATAAAATATCCCGATTAATAATGATGTTTTTCTATACATAATACATATTAAATGGATATTTTTTCAAATCAACTTCCCTAAACCAGGGTGTCATTTTATATATAATCCATTTTTACTCAAATTCTATACTTTGAATGATGTATTTTCACTATTTTTCTTGTTTAAGTGTTTTCTTAAGAAAATATAATTTCTATAAAGCATGACCATTTTGGAAAAAATCATGACACAAAAATATTTGTTTTATAATAACCTATTTTTTATAAGAAAAAACATAATTTTTTTTTCAAAACCACATCATTTCAAAAAAATCAAAAACCAAGACAAGGTTACATAAATTATTTTCTTAATTCAAATAAACACCATCCAAGTTTTAGTTTTATTATCTTTATTTTATTAATTTTTTTACAAAACTATATCTCATACCACTAAAGGGTTTAATGGGACATATATATTGAAAAATAAAATTAAAAAATTAAAAAAAACATACATAATATTTTTTTCAGTATAAAAATAATAAAATAAAATGTAAAAAATATAAATAATGTCTCTCTTTCCAAGTTGAATCCATTAGAACAGTGATTTTAATTGAGATATCTTTTTATTGGTCAATATATTCATACCTTAAAATTTTTCCAAAAACTATAATTGAATCAATAAATGTTTTTGTACTTCCCATTATACTTCATTGTATTTCTTTCACCTCCTCTATAATGGAAAATAAAGTTAAAATCATGTCGAAGCATTTCATTTAGAGAGTGATATCCATTGTCCTAAAAAAGTGGTCTACGAACATAATTAGGAGGAACTCTTTTATTGTCCAATGGATGATTTTTATGTTTATAAATTTCACACATTAGGATTTAATCTATTAAATATATTCTTAATCATGATATTTATAGAGACTGTAAAATTATGTAATGTGGTTTTAAACTCATTTAATAATTAATATCCCATTTTTAGAATCATCACATGATGTTTCACAAGAAGAAATACAAAAATAATCATTATAGAATAGTTATTTGAAATATATATCACATCATTCACCATGAATACCATGATTTATTATTATGAACCATGACATAAAAAAACCATGATACCATAATAATAAAATCATCATGCTTTACGCATTGGTGTATATTTAAAATATATTTTTGGGATACCCTACATTGAAATTTATAAGATAAAGAGTTATATATACAATTATGAGGGAAACTCATGCCTCATAAGTGATATCATGGTATCTAAAGGACAAATACCACCAAGTAGTGGTATGAGAAACCAAGTTAAAAAAATTACAAAAATATATACAATGGTATATCCAATTTTTGGAGATACTAAACATCTATTGATATGTGATGGGAGAATTTTGGGTCATCCTACATGAAAATGTGGAAGGTTAAATCCATAAAAAAGTGTGAGTGAAACCCTCATCTAATAAGATAAATTTTGTATAGGAATTTCCAATAACACCTATATGTGGTAGAATATCATAGGTTATAAAAAAATAAACATTGATATATAGAAAGGCCGGTCTAAAATAGAGACCCAACATATGGTTCTATGTGTGAGGTATGATGACGTGTGTGACCTATTTTTTGAATCATGAACTATTTATAGAGAGTTAGTGGTTTTAGAAAGATAATTTGCATAGAAAACATAATGGTGACTTGTAGTATCTATAAAATCATGACTGATAAATGTTTTTGTTGGGGATAAATACCTAATTAATAGAAAGATGCAATTTGGATATGAACATTCACCGACCACAATATCGATATGTGAGTTGTTGTAACTAGGTTGTATAATAATAAGTGATAAATGAATATTTCATTGAAGTTCTAAATTATTTTTATATAGAGGTTTCAAAATTTTCCTATAATTAGGTGGTTATCATGGGATTATAGGACAATGTAGTTTATTAACATTCGTTTTAAGTAGTTTTACTCACTTATAACAGGAGAGTTTCTCTTTCTAGTCCCTTAATTGATTTTAAGTGGGTTTTTATGGACATTGATAATTTCTTGAACCATATTAAATTTTTTTATGTGAGTATAGTGTGTTTAGGATTTTTTATTATTCTCATTACATTAATTAATTTATTTCTATTGTTACCATTTTTAAGAAATAATGTACATGTAATTTTTCTCAGATACACCATTATTTGGAAGCTTTTAGATAATCGATCATTATATTATATTTAATGTTTATAGGGAAATAATTTTATTTTAACAATCATTATTTGAATTTTATCGTAGAATAACCTCTTAAGGGAATAACAATTGGTATAATTGATATTCATAACAAAGATTATATTCATATTACATGAGAAGTAAATTGATCTGATAAGGGTTCGTGTTTTGTATTTTATGTAAGAATTAATTTTAAGAGTGTTATTTTTAGAGACTATGGAATTTTCAGAATGAAAAATAAGCATTGACAGCTTTTATTGGTTGATTTTTTGTTTTTTCAATAGATATATCGAGTGGATTGTCTATATTAGAGACATATTAATCTAAAATTAATGGGTGTTTACTCAAATATAATGGAAAAATTTGAATAAGTGAGTATTGAAAAAATAAACTTTGCTTTTTATAGATAATGTTATAAAGGAAGGATTATTTCAATATTATGGCGAAGATCAGTTTTATTTTGTTGATATCAATACTCATGAACATAAAATAGAAGGCTACTGTAATGAATATTGTGTTTATGATATAGAGAATATTTAATCTAATGATTATTGAAAAAATTTGGTAGTCGATCTTGTGAATTAAGTCATTGTAATCAAATGTTAGTTTCATTTAGTTGAAATAAACTTTAGGTACATAGAAGGGACATTGATCTTGTTATAATCATTTCTAGAGTCATTTCATGTCGTCGTAAATGATATGAGTATCTAATGTGGTAAAATGTGAAGTCTTAGAAAGAGATAAGAGGATTAGAGGAATGGAGAAAAGTTAAATTAGTTGGACCGGGTCTTATATACTGGTGGTGGGGGAATAAAGAACATCGAAATAAATATTTCAAATTCTGAAAGGTAAAATCTAGATGATCATCTACAAATATGTTTTCTAGAAAGGTGATTATTTATTGGGGTTTAGTATAAATATTTTATTTGGTTTATGGATCATTGACTCCTAAGAATCATTTCAGTTTGTATTAGGAAAAGGATACATAGTAATTATATTATCGACAGGTTCGGTAAGGTTATCAATAAAAGGTGATATAGATGCTTGTACAAAGAATGAATGCTTTATGGATTTTAAAGGGGTTAAAAACATACCATGTTTAAGGATGAATTTTATATTGGTACGTTGGTTAGGATGTACATAGTTTTTAAAACATTTTTAGATGGGTTGTGGAAGATGACTATGGGTGACGTAGTGGTGAAAAAAATTGTGAAAGAAAAAATATTTTATTTAAGAAGAATATCATATAGGATAATGGTTGTTGGTACATATAAAAGATATTCCAAAATATAGTATTACCAACTTGGTAACATGAGTGGGGAGGGGATGATTATAGTCCCTATTAAAGTAATGTTGAATCTTAAGCATGTAGTGTATCGAACATATAAAGAGTATATCCTCGTACAGTAGAAATGAGTTCTTTATTCTATGTGATAAACGATACCCAAGTCTCTAAATATCAATCTTGTGTGTATACGTATATAGAAAAAACTTCAGTATATTCTCTATATTCATTAACTATACTATATTACATTCATCAATGATTCCATAAGGAAATTTAGGGTGTACTTTCTAAATCATAAGAAAGAAGTGTTTACAACATTAATCGGGAGATTTATTTAAAGTGAAAATGTTTGTGTTCAGACAATGGTGGTGTGTGTATTACAAAAGACTTCAGAAAATTAAATTAGAATAGGGTAATTTGGTTTTATATGATATAAATTGATATTCCAAAATATAATGGTGTGGTGGAATAAATGAAAATGATGTTTTATGAGAGATTTTATAATTTTTTGTAATATTTATCTGTTTTAAGAGTCTACAGAAGAGTAAATTAATGTCATGACAAATACCACCAATAGCAGTTCACTTGTACTTACGAGGAGTGATATTTTTGAGGAACCTCCCTTGAATATATTTGGAAGTGTCATTTATCTTCATGTTGAATCCAAGGTAAGGTAAAAACTTTAATCCAAGTCAAAGTTAGATTACTTTATAGGGGTTTACAATGACGACACTAAATTTCTACTTTAACATAATGATAAAGATAACTATTATGAAAACACATTTATCACTAAAAAATATGATTTCATAATAAGATTAAATGGGAGAAAAATAAATAATATGAATATGAATAAAAAACTATGATTTACAAGGATAAATTATAGTCATTATGTCCATGAATAGGTTGATTGATTTCACTATTTTTGGGAGAAAATTAAAAGGAACGCACACAATTTCAAAAAACCAAAAATTGGAATGAGATAATAAATGAAAAAAGTATTATAGTGACCTAGGTTACTATGGTTCCAAGATTTATACTCTATTACATGATGTTATAGAACCATATGAATATGTTACATACTACTATAGTACCTGTTATCCATGACCCTAATCATTTTTTATAAAATACCCAATTTCAGTTTCACCTGTCATCTCAACATTATTATGAGCTGCTTGCACAAGGCCTAACTATATCCAATAGATCATACACCACCATTTCAATAATATACCTCTTGGATAATATTCAAACAAATGAACTCCTTATATAGATCCATAGTAAATAACTTTTTAAATTTATTTTCGTTATTTTCTTAACTCTGAAATTGGTTATTTTCCTTTATTTATTAAAATTTTAGATCATAATTCATGAAATAAAAACTTCTCTCCCTTCCATATTCCACCTCTCAACCATTATTCATCAATAATGACCAAAAAAGGCACATGGGTTCCCAAAATCTAAATAACCACCACCATCATCAATGTCTCTTCTATATTATCCACTCCATGAATCTTCTACAATTTCAATATAATATCCAATATTAATCATATAATAATTTTTAACTTCAACTTAATATGTTTCACCCTAGAACAAAATATTGGGTTTCTTATCGTCTTTTATTACACTCTATCTATCATTGGGAGTTTCCTTTTCCTCTCTCTTAAAATATATACACACTAATAATATTAATGGCTAAACTATATCTTCAATGATTTATGTTATAAAAATTTATTATACCACTATTATGGATAGATCCACAAACTTTCATAGCAAAGATATCCAACATACAGAAATTCACCCATAAGTATACGTATAAACTAAAATTCTCATTATACGATATTCATAACCTCTAAGGTCATCATCCATGTATTACTATAATGAATTTTATGTCTCAAATAATAGAGATACTTATTTACATACCTTAAAATATCTTATTATATACTTAATGGCTTCCTAATATTATTTTTTTGGGCTATCTATGAACCTTCTCACAACTCCCACTGCAAAAAGAATTTCCGGTCAGCTACAAACCAAGGAAATCATCAATATTACAATAGATTATACATAATGAACCTTAACTATATACACAACATTTTCCTATAAAACTGGTGGAAACTCCATCGATAACATAAATTTACTTCCAAGGGGAATAGAAACTAAAATTTCTTCTAATATACTAAACCTTCTAAAAGCTTTATTGTGTAGTGGACATGAGATAAAATCATGGTTCCTCTTTCATGGATTCTCTTTATCGTTATCCTCATGATATTTATATATTATCTGAGGTCCTTCATCTCAAACTCTTTAGCCAACTACATTTTTATCTCGTTAATCCTTTGTATGTGTGATCCTATAATGATCATTTCATCCATATATAAAAGGAATATAATATATCCATCACCAACTAAATTAAAATAAAAACATTGGACCATATTGCACCATTTCAATGAGTTTTTAGTTTTAAGGAATCAAACATCTTATTTCAATACCTAGGTTCCTTATTCATTAAATATTAACTACTCATGACATTGTACACTATGTATCTCTTTCCAGACTCAACAAATCATGTTGGTTTCACCATATAGATGTATTTATAAATATCTACATATATCTTATTAGTCAAAATGTTAAAATTATCATGATATAAATCCATTAGGGAAATAATATTAAAAACCACATTGATGGTGGTCAACATAACTATAGGTGATAAAATTTCAATAAAATTCACACCTTATTTCAGTTAAAATCCTTTCATATCCAACCATTAATTGTATCTCCTCTCACCATCATGTTCTCCCTTGACTTGATATATTCATATAATTTTTAATTATTTTTTCCTTGTGTAACTAGAGTCGTCTTAAAAATATTCTTAGTATGTAAACAGTAAATCGTATCTTTTATATCTAGAACACACTAGTTCAACTCCTTCAAATTTATTATTCCTTTAAAGAATTATCATGATCCACCATCAGTTTATAAAAAATAGTTTAAGTATGATTAATACATATGCATAGGTCATCTCTCCCTATTTTATCCCCTAAACTCTATATCAGTAGTAGGATCCATTAGTTTTGGTGTTATATTTTTCAGTACACCTTCAAACACAACTAGCTCTCCATAGCCAAATTCTTCAATACCACATTAAATTTTTATTAAATCAAACTCCTTATAAATTAAAACTTCATTAAATATAACACTCTAACATACAATGATCTTCATATTCTCATCATCAGAGACATGATATCCAAACTCTTCAACGCTATAACCAATAAAGAATCCTAATTTAGACATAGAAACCAGATTATTCCTCACATTAGTATATACATGTACATACTGAAAACAACCAAAGACTCCTAAATGAGAGAGTGTAACCTATTTTAAAGGGAAAATATCAATGTGTAGATGTTTTCCAATTTATATAGACTCACTCCCATTGATAAGATATATTTTCACCTTAACTAACTCTACCAAGAATATATTAGGTAACCCTTAGACACCCTCATACTTTTAATGTGTATAATCATTGATTTATTTATCTAATAATATACACCATTATATTATTGTGTACATGGAATAATCTTACCCGATTAAAATGAATTTTTAGTACAAAAGTCCTTGAAAACAAAATTATGAGACTATTAACCATTATTGGACATTAATCATTTCATCTTTGATACTAAATAATTCACCACAATATTATTCCATTTTTTTACCTCATTAAACACATCATACATATTTTTTAGAATATAAACTCCTAAATTCCATGTGGATTCATCATTATATTCCATATAATGTAGTGGAACTCCATGAGAATGTAATGGTACTAGTACCCAAACATTATTGTGAACCATATCCATATTTCTGTACATCATTGTTCTTCAACCTTTTTTAAAAGACACCTTAATTTTCTATCCAAATTTATAATATATATATAGGTAACTTTTTACCAAAACATATTTAATAAAATTATTTTGGTTGTTAGCACCATTACCCCCTTATCAATTAGGTGGCCTAACATTAAATACTACAACATTGAATCCCTAATAAAATTTATTATTAAAAACAATATCATGAAATTTTCTATCAAATTTTATAGTGTTCCATTCCTTTATCCACGAGATATAACTATATCCCCAAGGGTAATTTTCCATGAAAAACTACTAAAAGTGGTTTCAAATCATGCATAAATAAGGTGGCTAACAGAAATAATAATTATTCTAAACCCAAGAATCTAGCATATATTATTGAGATATACAAAACTCTTATGGTTATTTTTGATCCATGAATCACCCATTCCCATAATTTAAAATGGTTCATTACTATTAAGATAAACCTTTCCAAAATTTCAAAAATAATAATTATTTTGGAAAACCTTATTTTATGTAGAATAGATAGATCATCTGAATTATAAAATAAACGATTCCATGGGAATATCAATACTTTAAAGAAAAACATAATTAGTTTCTTATGTTATTTTGTTTTCTGAATTAGTTCAATGTGCCTTCCATTTATTCCTATCCATTCATTATTAATGTGACCTTTCTTCCCAGAAATCTAGAAGGTATGAAAGGGCTACTCCACCTTATCTCAATACTTTCCTCTTTACTTAATTCATCCAATGTCAATTTCCTAGTACATAAAATCTTATATAACATCAATATAAATAATAGAGAAATAGAATATAATTGATTCCCTTATTTGAGTAACCCTACTAAGGATTACGTCATACACATCATTAAACTTCATTTTTATATTCCTCAAAGAAGCACTCAGAATAGTCATAGCATATTCCGAACTATTAGACAATAAAAACAATAAAACTAGTGCACATACCACACCATATAGTGTACTTCACATGGATTTGAACTAACTTCAAATGGTTTTTAATTTTTAAATATTATAAATAATTGTATTTACGTAAATAATATTCCAATAGAACAATCGTCATATCAATTACATTTTCCGATGTGGAAGGATTCTCATACAAAGTTGTGATTTTTTTCATCAACACAGCCATCGTAGTCTCGATCATGATGTTGAATGTCATATTCATTTGCAATATAAGATGTGAAACTTGTAACACCCCGAGATTTTATGAAAAATATTCTTTTTAATTTCATTAATGTCTTGTGTTGTACGCTACACCAAAAGGAGCTTTCACAACACGCATCCTTGACTTGCCTTTCATTACACGCAATCACGACCTTCCTTGATAGCGTGTGTAGTACGCAATACCGAGTTTTACTAAACAACAATATGCTATTAAAATATTATTAAAACTAGCCGTTATGAATAGTAATAACCACTTTTTGAAATTTTGTATATTCTAATTTTTCAAAATGGACTTCATTTTTGGATTCGGAATATCGAAATTAGCTTAGGGTGAAATTTTGGTACATTTTGGATAAATTTCATATTCTGATGAATAGTGAAAATTACTAAATTTTAATTAAAAACAAATTTTTTTAATAGAATTAATTAATAGTGACAAATTATTAATTTGAGTGGTTTTAAAGTATATTTTGAATATTTTTTTACAATTTAATACAATTTTGGTCATTGGATGTAATTTCACATTTAAACCAGTTATAAACTAGTGTCAATCTTTTGATAGTTATTATCTCTTAAAAACACGCTATTTGTTTTGACGATGAAAATTAATTTTTAAATTAGTTAATGCAACTGATATGTTATTAATTTGGTAAAATAGACATCATTTTTGAGTTCATAATATCAAATATATCTTAGGCCTAATTTTTGGTATTTTTCTGAAAACTTTCAATTTTCGATGAATAGTGAAACCACTAAGTGGTAGTTAAAAAAAACTGAATTGTGCATAAAACTTAATTTTGCCGCTTCTGTGAGTGGAATTTCGAAAATCTGAGAGACACGGTTAATATCAAGGACTAAAATGTGGTTCAATGTGATGAAAATAATTTTTGGTGAATAGTAACTTTTTAGTTTTATTTACCACGGTTAAAAGTAAATAGGGTAATTCAGGGTAGAAATGATATTATTATTACCCTAACACATGTCCTAATTCTATTGGACAAGTGTAATTCGACCAAAAACAATCTTAGGAATAAATTATGACCATTTAGGCCCACTTGGATTAGATTAGGACATTTATTATTAATTTATTTAAAGAAGGGTTAAAAGAGTTAAAACCAAAGTATATTTACTAAAACATTTTTAATATGGGGTTATACATAAGATAAATTAGACTATAAATATTAATTAGAAAGGTAAAATGATTTCCTACATAATGGTATTTTATTTGTAATTTTTAGACATTAAATAATTTAATTTATTTATGACACAATGATGATGCAGTAATTATCTTATTAATGAAATATTGACATAATTGATGTTATAAATACCAAAATAAATGTAATTTAAGACTTTTTATGAATTCCACTTATTTTCTAGGTTAATATGATATATTATTGTTGATTTAATCAACTTGTTTCGAACATATAATTCTGTTATGACTTTATCAAAAATCATATATCAAATAGTGTCAAAATTGACACAAAATAGTTTTTAAATAAAATATTATATTATGAATTGTTATTTTATTCCTAAAAATCAAAGGTTCGGCCAAATGACTTAGATAAGGATATATATATTAATAATAAACAATTTGGGGTTCGTTTGGCATGTTATAGTAAGTGTATTAACCATATAGTGTAAGAAAACAAAAAGACACGTTAAAAGTTAAATTATTTAACATAGAGTTAAATATAATTTATAAGGTTAAAATAAAACCTAACCTTTTCTAAATCCTATTGGTTGATAGTATTTAGACCCATCCCCACTTTAGCTTCGAAATAAGACCCTTTGGAACCATTATAAACTGATTTTGACTTTAATATAAAATAATATTTTGAGATATTCCTAAGGTGCCCCTCTCCTCCCTTATAAAAGGACACCTCCTCCCCCTCCTCCTCACACCAATTTGAGAACTCAAGCTCGGCCAACCCCTGCCAAAATCCCGTCTCCACTTCCCTAGAATAATCCTAGAGGTCCTGGTCTTCTTCAAAGACCAATCTTAGTTCCCTAAGTGGAGGATTCAAAGAGGCGTTTCAAAGAAGAGGTAATATCCATTTCCGATCTTTTCAATTTCTTTCTTCTTCAACTTCTTCTTTAGTTGTTTCATGACAAAGTAATAACATCAGTATTACTTACATACTGATATGTTATTATAAATATGAAACAACCCTAATTCACCTTCTATCCATCCTACGGAAAAATGAAATCACCGCGCGTGCGTACGTACGGAATACCGTCTCCACGCCGTGGTGTAATCTATTTTCCACCACCACCTTAATAGGATGGGTATAATGGTGTAATGAGTAACTATATATGATTATTATGAAGTGATATTGATACTGAAATAGTCTACATACACTTCAACACAATTCCACGACCATGGGAACGATATCATCACTCGTGCGTACGTACGGACTACCGTCTCCACGACGCGATGAGATTCATTCTCAATGATTAACCATTCATGAATGATTATAAAGAATATATAATAAGTACTAATGAAATATATGACATAATAATGATACTGGATTTATGTAAATTTATATGTATGTCATCTACTTAATTCCATTCACTTCAATAAGGAAACGAAAACAGCGTTCATGCGTACGTACGGACTACCGTCTCCATGAACGGTGTATTTCATTCCATTTATCGATATTATATATATATATATATATTCTGAATATATATTATATATAAATCATGTTTTACATTCTGGATATAAGTAATCATGATCCAAGTAATCATATTAATAATTACAAGTTAAAAACACAAACGACAAATGAGACGATTTTACCCAAAACGCTACTTTAACATAAATTTACAAAAGAACAGGTAATATAAAGTCATAAGTGGACCATATATGATATAATAACAATGAATATGATTATGGAATAAGTCAATAACATGATTTAAATCATTATACAGGAGGTTCGGACACTTACAAAGCAAGTCGGACCTAAGGTAAGGGAAATATCACAATCTCACTTTTATCCGAGATTGTTTTTACTTTGGTAATTACTGGGGTGTATTTTATTATCCACATCCATGTTCCCTCAATGTGTAATATTATTTCCACCCTTCTACAATATTTTATATCCAATTTTACCCTTCAGTAAGTTTTTTGTAAAAGTTATGAAAGGAATCTTTTGTCGTTTTTCGTACGAGGTACTTTTTTGACTTTTCCGAAAAAAGTACGAAAAGAATGTTTTTTTAACTTATACGGCATGTATGGATTTTTAAAAAATTATTTCCAAGAATCTTCCTTTATAAGTTTTCAAGTTTATTTTTAATCAAATGCTTTTAGTTTATAATTTTATGACATGTTAAGAAAAGAAAAGTGTTTTTGAAGTAGAAAGGATATTTTCCTCAAGAATAGAGTTCAAATGTTTTATCAAAATTATTTTCCATCTATGATAATATAGGGTTCTGTTTTTATCCCTATTATTACATTGATTTGATTATGTTTTGAAGGAATTATTTTTATGAAGTCATTTACCTTATATGATTTGTTTTATGATGTCATGATGTTTCAAGAATCCCATTTTTGTTACATGGGTTATGCTATGATGTATGATTTATGATTTTGTGGCACACATAAGAATGGTATCATTATGAGATGGGTGGGACCTATATATCCCTCCAATTCATTGGGTAAAGATTTTATATCTCATTAGATAGACATGGCTGGAATGGTAGGTTATACCAGTTCAGTGAAACAGGACTGAAACGAGGGTGACTCGTTTCAGAAAGGGACTTTGTCCACTAAGATAGTCTTGGAAATGAGTCTTGACTAACAAGAAATGATTCTCTATGATTATGTGTGAATGCCACAAAGTTTCATGTTTTAATTTATGATTATTGTGATTACTTTTCACTTCCATGATTTACCCCATGTTATGAAATTATTCTCTCTTTTGCAGGTTAAGATTTCCAAAAGTTATGTTCTTATGAATATGATGTGATTGATTTTTCTTTTTTTTACCCTTACTGAGCATTTGAGCTCACCCTTTTATGTTTTCTCTTCCCCAGGATATAAAGAAAGGTTTTAGGTAAAAAAAGGAAGATCTTTATGGGAGATATTGAATATCTTTCACCACGATTAGAAGATTACGTTCCGAGTTTCCAAAGACACTAAACTTTTACGATCCTTGTGTGTGTGTTTTTTGTAATGTACTAAGTATTCCTAAAAAGTAATGTAATGTCAATGTACGTCAGGCTTCGGGTCTCTACAGTTGGTATCAGAGGAAAGGTTTAGTCAACCTTTGGAAACTAGGATGCGAGAACTTTAGTGAGATCCCTAGAGATATTTATAAGGTATGTCTAGGGAGGTCCCTAAGGATAAGTATACGTATAGGATACAGTTCTAGAACTACAGTAAAGATCATAGAATTTAACCTAAGATGTTAGATATTGAAGGTACTCCCCCTTTATTATGTTGTTTTCCCTAGCATGATTTTTTCCTCTCACACTATTCTTTTTGGGTTTTAGATGATGGCTGGAACCCGAAGGAACCGTGTTGATCAATGCAATGGACAATGCAAAGATTTCCCTCCTGAAAAAACAAATGTTAGGGGAGATGGAGTGAAAAATCTTATTGCTATACTTACACAAGCTATGAATCATTCTGGACTTCCAAATGAACAGAGAAGGGAACAATATTCTATTGAGTCCTTCATAAGGCAACGTCCACCTTCTTTCAATGGGTCTTCCGATCCACTTGTTGCTGAACGATGGATCAGTACCACTGAAATGATATTTTCAGTTCTTCAATGTTCTGAACATGATAAAGTCATCTTAGCAGTATATCGTTTGGACGGTGAAGCTGATCAATGGTGAAATCTTATCAAGAATATGAGGCCAAGAGATGAAATTGAGTCCATGGAATGGGACGAGTTCAAGAACATGTTTTTCAGTAAGTACTTCCCTCGTATTCTTTGAACAAAGATGGAAAAGGAGTTTCTTGAGCTGAAGCAGAAGGATGATGAATCTATTGGTATATACGAAGCGAATTTTACAAGACTTGCAAGGTATTCATCTGGCATTATCATCCAACCTGAAAGTAAAGTTGATCGATTTTTCAGTGGCTTAAAACCATGTCTTCGAAGGGCATTAGCTATAAGATACTTCAGTAGCTATGATGAAATTGTGCATTGTGCTATCAAGGTAGAAATGGAAGTTGGTGTTACATATCCATCTCATGGTTTTGACAAGAAACGAAAAATGGAGTTCAAGGAGAAATCTCAGAATAATGGTGAAAATAAGATGAATGTTTCCTTATGCACAAAGTGTGGAAAGAAGCATGGTGGAGATTGTCTTAAAGGGACTAGAAAATGTTTTAAGTGTGGAAAAGAAGGTCATCGAGCAGCTGAGTGTCGAAGTAATGGAAAAAGGGTTTCTAATGATGTGAATAAAGCAAACACTGTAGAAAACGCACCACCAACACTTCAATGCTTCAAGTGCAAGGAAATGGGGCATTATGCTAATAAATTCCCTAATCCAAGGGTTAGTGATGATCGACATGAGCAACCGCTTAAGGCAAAGGATAAAGGGAAGTCACATGCGATCACTATTGGCGATGTTGAATATGACAACGATGTGGTGGAATGATTAAGTGTTTATGTAATGGGATTCCAAAATAATGTAGTATCATGGAGTATTGGAATATTTATTAGTCTAATGTGGTATTCAAAGTGATTGAGATATTTTTGGAAATAAGACGATATGCGCATAATGAAGGGAAAATGAGAAAATGAAATGTTTAACATTATTCATGAGCTCATGATTGATATAAGGACTAAGTGATATCATGGTTTGATTATAAAGAGTTTTGAGGATTTTGGTATGTGGAAAGTGTTAACGTTTAACTGCATTTATGTTTTCACTAAGGTTCAATGGGTATTCAAGAGAATACATGATTAAGGACTTTGAATGTTTGGAATGTGACCAACAAAACATATCTTATGATATATGGGGATCAACGATGGTATTAAATCTCTGGTAATCATTTTCACTATGTTATGAGAGTGAACTGCAGTATTATGGATAAGCCTAAAGATTGGAATGGATTATGTTGGAAATAAGTTAGTATTGTTTAAGAATAGAAGTTTTTTCGATATTATTGATGGGATTTTATAGTAATATAGTTTTAGAAAAAGGAAAACCTGCAGGATGGGTGACAACCCATCGCTTCGGACAAGTCTGTGGTAATCGAACCCACAACCGAAGTGCGACTGGCCTTTATCGCCTACCACTGACCTACAGGAAGTCCCTGTTTAGTAGAAACTAGTTTTATTATATTAAGCAGTATGATATATGAAGTATATGTCCATTTTTGGAACCATATATGATTAATCTCACTATAGATCGACTTATGTATATAATTTTTGCTAACCTTTTGTTTGAGACAGATGGAATGACCCGTCATTCTCTCACATGATCTGCTAACACTTCACGAATAACAAATTCAACTTCATTTATTTAAGAGATGAAGTGGAAATTGTTCAAGTCACGAACAATAGTGAGATTGTACCAAAATAAAGTAAGTATTTATTCTAATTCAAATTTTCAACATTAGGGAAACGATCTTGAAAACCAAAAATGTCGTCCTAGTGCTCTTATATCTGATTAATCAGATGGTACCTTAGATCGTCACAAATTTATGGATTTGTGATTGTTGGATTTTCCATAGCCATGTTCTCTACAACTCTCCATCAGAACATGATGGTTAGATTTTTCTTCTATATCCATATTTTCATCTATGTGGAAACCCAGTGATTAGATAATTTGGGTAATCGTTACATTTCATACATTAGTTTTTAAAGCCATGTTTTGGTATTCCTTCTTACGATGTGGGTTTCTATCAAAGAAAATTTGGAATAGTAAACCATTTATAACCCCGACTAATTTCGAGGGTGAAATTTATTTTAAGGGGGGTAGAATGTAACACCCTGAGATTTTATGAAAAATATTCTTTTTAATTTCATTAATGTCTTGTGTTGTACGCTACACCAAAAGAGGCTTGCACAACACGCATCCTTGACTTGCCTTTCATTACACGCAATCACGGCCTTCCTTGATAGCGTGTGTAGTACGGAATACCGAGTTTTACTAAACAACGATATGCTATTAAAATATTATTAAAACTAGCCGTTATGAATAGTATTAACCACTCTTTGAAATTTTGTAAATTCTATTTTTTCAAAATGGACTTCATTTTTGTATTCGGAATATCGAAATTATCTTAGGGTGAAATTTTGGTACTTTTTGGATAACTTTCATATTCTGATGAATAGTGAAAATTACTAAATTTTAATTAAAAACAACTTTTTTTAATAGAATTAATTAATAGTGATAAATTATTAATTTGAGTGGTTTTAAAGTATATTTAGAATATATTTTTACAATTTAATACAATGTTGGTCATTGGATGTAATTTCACATTTAAACCAGTTATAAACTAGTGTCAATCTTTTGATAGTTATTATCTCTTAAAAACACGCTATTTGTTTTGAAGACGAGAATTAATTTTTAAATTAGTTAATGCAACTGATATGTTTTTAATTTGGTAAAATAGACATCATTTTTGTGTTCATAATATCAAATATATCTTAGGCCTAATTTTTGATATTTTTCTGGAAACTTTCAATTTTCGATGAATAGTGAAACCACTAAGTGGTAGTTAAAAAAACTGTATTGTTCATAAAACATAATTTTAACGCTTCTGTGAGTGGAATTTCGAAAATCCGATAGACACGGTTAATATCAAGGACTAAAATGTGGTTCAATGAGATGAAAATAATTTTTGGTGAATAGTAACTTTTTAGTTTTATTTACCACGGTTAAAAGTAAATAGGGTAATTAAGGGTAGAAATGATATTATTATTACCCTAACATATGTCCTAATTCTATTGGACAAGTTTAATTCGACCAAAAACAAACTTAGGAATAAAATATGACCATTTAGGCCCACTTGGATTAGATTAGGACATTTATTATTAATTTATTTAAAGAAGGGTTAAAAGAGTTAAAACCAAAGTTTATTTACTAAAACATTTTTTATATGGGGTTATACATAAGATAAATTCGACTATAAATATTCATTAGAAAGATAAAATGATTTCCTACATAATGGTATTTTATTTGTAATTTTTAGACATTAAATAATTTAATTTATTTATGACACAATGATGATGCAGTAATTATCTTATTAATGAAATATTGACATAATTGATGTTATAAACACCAAAATAAAAGTAATTTGAGACTTTTTATGAATTCCACTAATTTTATAGGTAACTATGATATATTAGTGTTGATTTAATCAACTTGGTTCGAACATATAATTCTGTTATGACTTTCACAAAAATCATATATCAAATAGTGTCAAAATTGACACAAAATAGTTTTTAAATCAAATATTATATTATTAATTGTTATTTTATTCCTAAAAATCTAAGGTTCGGCCAAATGACTTAGATAAGGATATATATATTAATAATAAACAATTTGGGGTTCGTTTGGCATGTTATAGTAAGTGTATTAACCATATAGTGTAAGAAAACAAAAAGACACGGTAAAAGTTAAATTATTTAACTTAGAGTTAAATCTAATTGATAAGGTTAAAATAATAACCTAAACTTGTCTAAATCCTATTGGTTGATAGGATTTCGACCCATCTGAACTTTATCTTCGAAATAAGACCCTTTGGAACCATTATAAACCGATTTTGACTTTAATATAAAATAATATTTTGAGATATTCCTAAGGTGCCCCTCTCCTCCCTTATAAAAGGACACCTCCTCCCCCTCCTCCTCCCACCAATTTGAGCACTCAAGCTCGGCCAACCCCTGCCAAAATCCCTTCTCCACTTCCCTAGAATAATCCTAGAGGTCCTGGTCTTCTTCAAAGACCAATATTAGTTCCCTAAGTGGAGGATTCAAAGAGGTGTTTCAAAGAAGAGGTAATATCCATTTCCGATCTTTTCAATTTCTTTCTTCTTCAACTTCTTCTTTAGTTGTTTCATGAAAAAGTAATAACATCAGTATTACTTAAATACTGATATGTTATTATAAATATGAAACAGCCCTAATTCACCTTCTATCCATCCTACGGAAAAATGAAATCACCGCGCGTGCGTACGTACGGAATACCGTCTCCACGCCGTGGTGTAATCTATTTTCCACCACCACCTTAATAGGATGGGTATAATGGTGTAATGAGTAACTATATATGATTATTATAAAGTGATATTGATACTGAAATATTCTACATACACTTCAACACAATTCCACGACCATGGGAACGATATCATCGCTCGTGCGTACGTACGGACTACCGTCTCCACGACGCGATGAGATTCGTTCTCAATGATTAACCATTCATGAATGATTATAAAGTATATATAATAAGTACTAATGAAATATATGACATAATAATGATACTGGATTTATGTAAATTTATATGTATGTCATCTACTTAATTCCATTCACTTCAATAAGGAAACGAAAACAGCGTTCATGCGTACGTACGGACTACCGTCTCCATGAACGGTGTATTTCATTCCATTTATTGATATTATATATATATATGTATTCTGAATATATATTATATATAAATCATGTTTTACATTCTGGATATAAGTAATCATGATCCAGGTAATCATATTAATAATTACAAGTTAAAAACACGAACGACAAATGAGACGATTTTACCCAAAACGCTACTTTAACATAAATTTACAGAAGAACAGGTAATATAAAGTCATAAGTGGACCATATATGATATAATAACAATGAATATGATTCTGGAATAAGTCAATAACATGATTTAAATCATTATACAGGAGGTTCGGACACTTACAAAGCAAGTCGGACCTAAGGTAAGGGAAATATCACAATCTCACTTTTATCCGAGATTGTTTTTAATTTGGTAATTACTGGGGTGTATTTTATTATCCACATCCATGTTCCCTCAATGTGTAATATTATTTCCTTCCTTATACAATAGTTTATATCCAATTTTACCCTTCGGTAAGTTTTTTGTAAAAGTTATGAAAGGAATCTTTTGTCGTTTTTCGTACGAGGTACTTTTTTGACTTTTCCGACAAAAGTACGAAAAGAATGTTTTTTTAACTTATACGGCATGTATGGATTTTTAAAACATTATTTCCAAGAATCTTCCTTTATAAGTTTTCAAGTTTATTTTTAATCAACTGCTTTTAGTTTATAATTGTATGACATGTTAAGAAAAGAAAATTGTTTTTGAAGTAGAAAGGATATTTTCCTCAAGAATGGAGTTCAAATGTTTTATCAAAATTATTTTCCATATATGATAATTTTAGGGTTCTGTTTTTATCCCTATTATTACATTGATTTGATTATGTTTCGAGGGAATTATTTTTATGAAGTCATTTACCTTATATGATTTTTTTTATGATGTCGTGATGTTTCAAGAATCCCATTTTTGTTACATGGGTTATGCTATGATTTATGATTTATGATTTTGTGGCACACATAAGAATGGTATCATTATGAGATGGGTGGGACCTATATCTCCCTCCAATGCATTGGGTAAAGATTTTATATCTTATGAGATAGACATGCATGGAATGGTAGGTTATACCAGTTCAGTGAAACAGGACTGAAATGAGGGTGACTCGTTTTAGAAAGGGACTTTGTCCACTAAGATAGTCTTGGCAATGAGTCCTGACTAACAAGTAATGATTCTCTATGATAATGTGTGAATGCCACAAAGTTTCATGTTTTAATTTATGATTATTGTGATTACATTTCACTGCCATGATTTACCCCATGTTATGAAATTATGCTCTCTTTTGCAGGTTAAGATTTCCAAAAGTTATTTTCTTATGAATATGATGTGATTGATTTTTCTTTTGTTTACCCTTACTGAGCATTTGAGCTCACCCTTTTATGTTTTCTTTTTCCCAGGATATAAAGAAAGGTTTTAGGTATAAAAAAAGGGAAGATCTTTATGGGAGATATTGAAGATCTTTCACCACGATTAGAAGATTACGTTCCGAGTTTCCAAAGATACTAAACTTTTACGATCCTTGTGTGTGTGTTTTTTGTTATGTACTAAGTATTACGCAAAAGTAATGTAATGTCAATGTACGTCAGGATTCGGGTCTCTACAGTTGGTATCAGAGGAAAGTTTTAGTCAACCTTTGGAAACTAGGATGTGATAACTTTAGTGAGATCCCTAGAGATATTTATAAGGTATGTCTAGGGATGTCCCTAAGGATAAGTATACGTATAGGATACAGTCCTAGAACTACGGTAAAGATCATAGAATTTAACCTAAGATGTTAGATATTGAAGGTACTCCCCCTTTATTATGTTGTTTTCCCTAGCATGATTTTTGCCTCTCACACTATTCTTTCTGGGTTTTAGACGATGGCTGGAACCCGAAGGAACCGTGTTGATCAATGCAATGGACAATGAAATGATTGCCCTCCTGAACAAACAAATGTTATGGGAGATGGAGTGCAAAATCTTGTTGCTATAATTACACAAGCTATGAATCATTCTGGACTTCCAAATGAACAGAGAAGGGAACAATATTCTATTGAGTCCTTCATAAGGAAACGTCCACCTTCTTTCAATGGGTCTTCCGATCCACTTGTTGCTGAACAATGGATCAGTACCACTGAAAAGATATTTTCAGTTCTTCAATGTTCTGAACATGATAAAGTCATCTTAGCAGTATATCGTTTGGACGGTGAAGCTGATCAATGGTGGAATCTTATCAAGAATATGAGGCCAAGAGATGAAATTGAGTCCATGGAATGGGACGAGTTCAAGAACTTGTTTTTCAGTAAGTACTTCCCTCGTATTCTTCGAACGAAGATGGAAAAGGAGTTTCTTGAGCTGAAGAAGAAGGATGATGAATCTGTTGGTATATACGAAGCGAATTTTACAAGACTTGCAAGGTATGCATCTGGCATTATCATCCAAACTGAAAGTAAAGTTGGTCGATTTTTCAGTGGCTTAAAACCATGTCTTCGAAGGGCATTAGCTATAAGTGACTTCAGTAGCTATGAAGAAATTGTGCGTTGTGATATCAAGGTAGAAATGGAAGTTGGTGTTACATATCCATCTCATGGTTTTGACAAGAAACGAAAGATGGAGTTCAAGGAGAAATCTCAGAATAATGGTGAAAATAAGATGAATGTTTCCTTATGCACAAAGTGTGGAAAGAAGCATGGTGGAGATTGTCTTAAAGGGACTAGAAAATGTTTTAAGTGTGGAAAAGAAGGTCATCGAGCAGTTGAGTGTTGAAGTAATGGAAAAAGGGTTTCTAATGATGTGAATAAAGAAAACACTGCAGAGAACGCACCACCAACACTTCAATGCTTCAAGTGCAAGGAAATGGGGCATTATGCTAATAAATTCCCTAATCCAAGGGTTAGTGATGATCGACATGAGAAACCTCTTAAGGAAAAGGATAAAGGGAAGTCACATGCGATCACTATTGGCGATGTTGAATATGACAACGATGTGGTGGAATGATTAAGTGTTTATGTAATGGGATTCCAAAATAATGTTGTATCATGGAGTATTGGAATATTTATTGGTCTAATGTGGTATTCAAAGTGATTGAGATATTTTTGGAAATAAGACGATATGCGCATAATGAAGGGAAAATGAGAAAATGAAATTTTTAACAGTATTCATGAGCTCATGATTGATATAAGGACTAAGTGATATCATGGTTTGATTATAAAGAATTTTGAGAATTTTGGTATGTGGAAAGTGTTAACTTTTAACTGCATTCATGTTTTCACTAAGGTTCAATGGGTATTCAAGAGAATACATGATTAAGGACTTTGAATGTTTGGAATGTGACCAACAAAACATATCTTATGATATATGGGGATCAACGATGGTATTAAATCTCTGGTAATCGTTTTCACTATGTTATGAGAGTGAACTGCAGTATTATGGATAAGCCTAAAGTTCGGAATGGATTATGTTGGACATATGTTATTATTGTTTAAGAATAGAAGTTTTTTCGATATTATTGATGGGATTTTATAGTAATATAGTTTTAGAAAAAGGACAACCTGCAGGACGGGCGACAGCCCATCGCCTCGGACAAGGCTGTGGGAATCGAACCCACAACTGAAGTGCGACTGGCCTTTATCGCCTACAACTGGCCTACAGGAAGTCCCTGTTTAGTATAAACTAGTTTTATTATATTAAGCAGTATGATATATGAAGTATAAGTACATTTTAGAAACCATATATGATTAATCTCACTATAGATCGACTTATGTATATAATTTTTGCTAATCTTTTGTTTGAGACAGATGGAATGACCCGTCATTCTATCACATGATCTGCTAACACTTCACGAATAACAAATTCAACTTCATTTATTTAAGAGATGAAGTGGAAATTGTTCAAGGCACGAACAATAGTGAGATTCTACCAAAATAAAGAAAGTATTTATTCTAATTCAAATTTTCAACTTTAGGGAAACGATCTTGAAACCCAAAAATGTCGTCCTAGTGCTCTTATATATGATTAATCAGATGGTACCTTAGATCGTCACAAATTTATGGATTTGTGATTATTGGATTTTCCATAGCCATGTTCTCTACCACTCTACATCAGAACATGATGGTTAGATTTTTCTTCTATATCCATATTTTCACCTATGTGGAAACCCAGTGATTAGTTTATTTGGGTAATCGTTACATTTCATACTTTAGTTTTTAAAGCCATGTTTTGGTATTCCTTCTTACGATGTGGGTTTCTATCAAAGAAAATTTCGAATAGTAAACCATTTATAACCCCGACGAATTTCGAGGGCGAAATTCATTTTAAGGGGGGTAGAATGTAACACCCCGAGATTTTATGAAAAATATTCTTTTTAATTTCATTAATGTCTTGTGTTGTACGCTACACCAAAAGGAGCTTGCACAACACGCATCCTTGACTTGCCTTTCATTACACGCAATCACGACCTTCCTTGATAGCGTGTGTAGTACGCAATACCGAGTTTTACTAAACAACGATATGCTATTAAAATATCATTAAAACTAGCCGTTATGAATAGTAATAACCACTTTTTGAAATTTTGTATATTCTAATTTTTCAAAATGGACTTCATTTTTGGATTCGGAATATCGAAATTATCTTAGGGTGAAATTTTGGTAAATTTTGGATAACTTTCATATTCTGATGAATAGTGAAAATTACTAAATTTTAATTAAAAACAAATTTTTTTCAATAGAATTAATTAATAGTGATAAATTATTAATTTTAGTGGTTTTAAAGTATATTTAGATTATATTTTTACAATTTAATACAATGTTGGCCATTGGATCTAATTTCACATTTAAACCAATTATAAACTAGTGTCAATCTTTTGATAGTTATTATCTCTTAAAAACACGCTATTTGTTTTGACGACGAGAATTAATTTTTAAATTATTTAATGCAACTGATATTTTTTTAATTTGGTAAAATAGACATCATTTTTGTGTTCATAATATCAAATATATCTTAGGCCTAATTTTTGGTATTTTTCTGAAAACTTTCAATTTTCGATGAATAGTGAAACCACTAAGTGGTAGATAAAAAAACCGAATTGTTCATAAAACGTAATTTTACCGCATCTGTGAGTGGAATTTCAAAAATTCGAGAGACACGGTTAATATCAAGGACTAAAATGTGGTTCAATGAGATGAAAATAATTTTTGGTGAATAGTAACTTTTTAGTTTTATTTACCACGGTTAAAATTAAATACGGTAATTAAGGGTAGAAATGATATTATTATTACCCTAACACATGTCCTAATTCTATTGGACAAGTGTAATTCGACCAAAAAAAAACTTAGGAATAAAATATGACCATTTAGGCCCACTTGGATTAGATTTGGACATTTATTATTAATTTATTTAATGAAGGGTTAAAAGAGTTAAAACCAAAGTTTATTTACTAAAACATTTTTAATATGGGGTTATACATAAGATAAATTCTACTATAAATATTCATTAAAAAGATAAAATTATTTCCTACATAATGGTATTTTATTTGTAATTTTTAGACATTAAATAATTTAATTTATTTATTACACAATGATGATGCAGTAATTATCTTATTAATGAAATATTGACATAATTGATGTTATAAACACCAAAATAAATGTAATTTGAGACTTTTTATGAATTCCACTAATTTTCTAGGTTACTATGATATATTAGTGTTGATTTAATCAACTTGGTTCGAACATATAATTCTTTTATGACTTTCACAAAAATCATATATCAAATAGTGTCAAAATTGACACAAAATAGTTTTTAAATCAAATATTATATTATTAATTGTTATTTTATTCCTAAAAATCTAAGGATCGGCCAAATGACTTAGATAAGGATATATATATATTAATAATAAACAATTTGGGGTTCGTTTGGCATGTTATAGTAAATGTATTAACCATATAGTGTAAGAAAACAAAAAGACACGGTAAAAGATAAATTATTTATCTTAGAGTTAAATCTAATTGACAAGGTTAAAATAATAACCTAAACTTGTCTAAATCCTTTTGGTTGATATTATTTCGACCCATCCCCACTTTAGCTTCGAAATAAGACCCTTTGGAACCATTATAAACCGATTTTGACTTTAATATAAAATAATATTTTGAGATATTCCTAAGGTGCCCCTCTCCTCCCTTATAAAAGGACACCTCCTCCCCCTCCTCCTCACACAAATTTGAGAACTCAAGATCGGCCAACCCCTGCCAAAATCCCTTCTCCACTTCCCTAGAATAATCCTAGAGGTCCTGGTCTTCTTCAAAGACCAATCTTAGTTCCCTAAGTGGAGGATTCAAAGAGGCGTTTCAAAGAAGAGGTAATATCCATTTCTGATCTTTTCAATTTCTTTCTTCTTCAACTTCTTCTTTAGTTGTTTCATGAAAAAGTAATAACATCAGTATTACTTACATACTGATATGTTATTATAAATATGAAACAACCCTAATTCACCTTCTATCCATCCTACGGAAAAATGAAATCACCGCGCGTGCGTACGTACGGAATACCGTCTCCACGCCGTGGTGTAATCTATTTTCCACCACCACCTTAATAGGATGGGTATAATGGTGTAATGAGTAACTATATATGATTATTATAAAGTGATATTGATACTGAAATAGTCTACATACACTTCAACACAATTCCACAACCATGGGAACGATATCATCGCTCATGCGTAGGTACGGACTACCGTCTCCACGACGCGATGAGATTCATTCTCAATGATTAACCATTCATGAATGATTATAAAGTATATATAATAAGTACTAATGAAATATATGACATAATAATGATACTGGATTTATGTAAATTTATATGTATGTCATCTACTTAATTCCATTCACTTCAATAAGGAAACGAAAACAGCGTTCATGCGTACGTACGGACTACCGTCTCCGTGAACGGTGTATTTCATTCCATTTATCGATATTATATATATATATATATATTCTGAATATATATTATATATAAATCATGTTTTACATTCTGGATATAAGTAATCATGATCCAAGTAATCATATTAATAATTACAAGTTAAAAACACGAACGACAAATGAGACAATTTTACCCAAAACGCTACTTTAACATAAATTTACAAAAGAACAGGTAATATAAAGTCATAAGTGGACCATATATGATATAATAACAATTAATATGATTCTGGAATAAGTCAATAACATGATTTAAATCATTATACAGGAGGTTCGGACACTTACAAAGCAAGTCGGACCTAAGGTAAGGGAAATATCACAATCTCACTTTTATCCGAGATTGTTTTTACTTTGGTAATTACTGGGGTGTATTTTATTATACACATCCATGTTACCTCAATTTGTAATATTATTTCCATCCTTCTACAATAGTTTATATCCAATTTTACCCTTCGGTAAGTTTTTTGTAAAAGTTATGAAAGGAATCTTTTGTCGTTTTTCATACGAGGTACTTTTTTTAATTTTCCGACAGAAGTACGAAAAGAATGTTTTTTAACTTATACAGAATGTATGGATTTTTAAAACATTATTTCCAAGAATCTTCCTTTATAATTTTTCAAGTTTATTTTTAATCAACTTCTTTTAGTTTATAATTGTATGACATGTTAAGAAAAGAAAAGTGTTTTTGAAGTACAAAGGATATTTTCCTCAAGAATGGAGTTTAAATGTTTTATCAAAATTATTTTCCATCTAAGATAATATAGGGTTCTGTTTTTATCCCTATTATTACATTGATTTGATTATGTTTTGAGGGAATTATTTTTATGAAGTCATTTACCTTATATAATTTGTTTTATGATGTCATGATGTTTCAAGAATCCCATTTTTGTTACATGGGTTATGCTATGATGTATGATTTATGATTTTGTGGCATACATAAGAATGGTATCATTATGAGATGGGTGGGACCTATATCTCCCTCCAATGCATTGGGTAAAGATTTTATATCTCATGAGATAGACATGGCTGGAATGGTAGGTTATACCAGTTTAGTGAAACAGGACTGAAACGAGGGTGACTCGTTTCAGAAAGGGACTTTGTCCACTAAGATAGTCTTGGCAATGAGTCTTGACTAACAAGAAATGATTCTCTATGATTATGTGTGAATTCCACAAAGTTTCATGTTTTAATTTATGATTATTTTGATTACATTTCACTGCCATGATTTACCCCATGTTATGAAATTATGCTCTCTTTTGCAGGTTAAGATTTCCAAAAGTTATGTTCTTATGAATATGATGTGATTGATTTTTCTTTTGTTTACCCTTACTGAGCTTTTGAGCTCACCCTTTTATGTTTTCTTTTCCCCAGGATATAAAGAAAGGTTTTAGGTAAAAAAAATGGAAGATCTTTATGGGAGATATTGAAGATCTTTCACCTCGATTAGAAGATTACGTTCCGAGTTTCCAAAGACACTAAACTTTTACGATCCTTGTGTGTGTGTTTTTTGTTATGTACTAAGTATTCCTCAAAAGTAATGTAATGTCAATGTACGTCGGGCTTCGGGTCTCTACAAAACTCCTAGAACATTATGATCCAGAAACTCCATCATAACCATAACCATAATTATTAGTTTAACACCAATAATTTAAAAGTCCATATTTCATAGATAAGAAATGTCTTTAATCTGCATCTTCCAAAAACTGATGTAAAGTCATTCATATTGATCAATATTCACCTTACATTCTTCCATAAAAATTAAATAACATTGGAAGTGGGATCTAAATCAATTAAAATCAATATCTAATATCAAATATTAAGAAAAATTATGTATCATGAAAAGTAAATTATTATATAAAAAAGAGTAATCAAGAGAAAAAGTAAAATGGAGAATAATAAGAATCCAAGGATTTACATTATTTAGAAAGAATCACTACTTTCACAGAGTGGTGGAATAATTTAATTATTTTTGGGAGAATATTTCAAGGTAGACACAAGCTATCTAAATATCCTAGCTCTATATGTTCTTATAAAGAAACAAAGTTCCACATTAACTTCTGTTTCTATAGTACTCATATTTTCACAATATTCCACAATGATATAGTTTGAGGTTTGTAAGGTTCCCATTTTTACAATATATATTGTTGGTATTATCGATCATCTCTACAATAGTTCACACTATATGGATCGCCAGTTAAATCTAATTCAGTATGAGCCTCTAACTCCTATTACAACTTTATTTGATGGACCAAACATCACCATTCCAGAAAGATGGTCATTAAATATATAAATATCTTCATCAAATAACTAATATTTCAAAATTATTAACACTTTATGGATTATATTATTGATAAAAAAATTAATTTTGCATGAGAAAGGTGAACTGAGTGGAAGTCCATAAATACCTATTAGTTGAGGAAGTACTAAATGTCCAGGGGTACCATGAGCTAGTAAATAATGGAACATGTTCATGTTTTAGTGCTACCAAGAATGACAAATGTACTTAAATGTTAAAATATTACTAAGTTGTATATGGGAGTTCTAAAATGAATATCTTATTCCTAGGTTTAATTGAGGTGGTCAATCAGGTTCATAAGACCAATTACAAGGATTGACTCAAACTAAAAATATTCTCTACTAATATATGGTTAAGAACCTCAAATAAAAAATATGAAGCAGGTCTAACAGACAAAAAATAGTGAGTTTTATCTATAAAGAAAGATATGTATTCCTTGTATATGAACGGTACATAAGAGTTAATGGATATATGGATAAGTAATAAATAACTTTAGAAAAAATGGGTTTATTTTAATGATATTTTCTTCCAATAATGAAACACAGATCTATTTAGACACTTCTCAAAATGGTTTCATCATGGGGTCTATAAATTGAGTAATTAAATTATAAGATAGAATTTTTTCGTTTTTATTTAGATTAGGTAATTTTAATAGAGAAACATGAATGGTTTAAAGTAAATGTAATGGATGATATGATGTGCATGATCAAAGTGAAGTTTGTGTGTGATAAAATAGACACTTAGACAATAGAACAAGAGATTTTATATCTTCATGAAATATAAAGAATTAAAATAATTAAATAATGATCATTAATCTCAAAAAGGGTATTGTATGATATAATGATCACTATACTTCTCTTATATATAGATGATACGCACATGGTAGACGAGATGGTTATATAAAATTATAACTAAAGTGAGAGACAAAAAATCCAATATGACGTATCATAGAGTGGTAAAAATTATTTTTTGGATGGGAATTAGCATACACCAGAATACATGAATTGTGATGTTGTCTTATTCTAAGTACATCTGAAAGGTTTGATAATTGAGTGGAATTTCTAATTCGAATAAAATTTTAACTCATTTGACTAGTCAATTCAATCTATTCAAATAGAAGGATCTAAGAATGGATGATGATAAAAATTAAATTAAAATGGTTTTACAAGATATAATAGTGGGAATATTGATGTATTACATAGTTTGTACTAAGCCACAAATTGTATTTTTAGTGAGAGATGTCAGCATATTCATCATGAATCCAAGGAAGTAACAGTGGGATTTTTTGAATTGGAAAATCTGGAATCTAAAGGGGAGGAATAAATTTTCTCTATGTCTATGATAGATGATATATTATAGTGATATAGTGATAAAATATTTAGATTATTTATGTAAATTTGAAGAAGTATTAAAAAATATTTATTACTTATGAATGAATAAAACATTATTAGATGTCTTGACTAAAACATGGGGTTCCATTGTCAACCATGGAAGTGTATTATATAGTTGAAAAAAATTCTAGGATGGATTTGATATAAAAAAAAGTTGTTCTTGGGGAAAATATAAAGGGATCATAAGGATAAAATATCATTCTATAGCATTATGAATGCAATTCAACTTTCGAAAAATATGGTATTTAATTTTAGAAAAAATATAAATCAACTCAAATTTTAGTTTATTAAGAGTATTCTTTAATAAATTCAATATATTATATGGAAACTTAATATAATGTAAAATAAAGATGATATGTTAAAGAGATATCATAGTCTAGGAAAATAGGGTGCAGTGTCGTGCCTTAGTTGGTCTTGAATGATGTATGTTGACTAGAATATCACTACGTTAGTAGAATGTGATATATATATATATATATATATATTCAGAATATATAAAAAATAATCCTTAAAATATTAATCACATGGGAGATAGATAATTAGTGAAACCTATTTCTGGACTTGATAACTTTTCGTAGTGTTTTTATATGTTCAATTGGTAAAATGAAAGAGAAGTATATATTGAAACATATAGCAACTAGAAGATTAATCAATGTGTACTGTTAGGCAGAGGACAATGATTTAGTTTATGAACAAATTAATCTAGATATTATAATTTATGTGACCAAAAAATGATCTGGTGTGCCTGGGTTGAATGGTAACCAATGACTGAAAAATATTCATATAATATTTAGTCAATGTGTGGAACTGTGATTAGGTAGAGGTCCTGGGGTTTACCTATAAATAGGTTGTTCCAATAGTATTTTGGTATAATCTAGCCAATTATATTTTTTTCAAGTAATAATTATCACTTATAACTCATTTTTTCATCTCTCATATCCCCATTAGAAAAAATTTTATGTTACTCCATGGATACTGGTAATTTTCTGAATAATGTTGAATTTATTGTGTGTTGATGTTTTGTGTATGAGATCTTTATTATACTCTTTCCATTTGTGTTTGTTAGAGTCTTACATAATTTAGTCAATTCAGTGTGTATTATGTTTCTATGATACACCATTATTAGGTACCTTTTAGATATCCAGTATTTTTTATATTATAATTCCATAAGGTGATATGGTAATTTACTTTCTCATATTTCTTCTTTTATATTGGCCTTGGATCCATAAGTTTTAAAATAGATAGTTACTTTTGAGTTATCCTACATCAAAAATTGGAATTGAAAAGAGTTAAATTTAAATGTGGGGGAATCACTAACATTATAAGATAGCTTTTGGGGATGATAATTTCTAGTAAATTATACAAATGATATCAGAGCTTAGGTTGAAAAACCACCACCCAGAAATTCACAATCTAGAATGTTCTAAATTCCTTTATTTGTTATTTATTTTTGGATAATTCTATTTCTAACTAGGTTGATAGTGATCCCATACTTTACTCGTAGGCCTAGAGGAATAAGGCATAGTACATGATTTGAAGTACCAGAGGCACAAGGACTAATAAATGATTTAAAGTCCAATCCAAAATATACTAGAACTACCCCTCCTTAGAATATACATCATTGAAGGTTCCTAGCTCCCAACCTCTCATTTATAATTGGATAAGATTTCCCCTTGCATAGTTACCTGGTACCTAGTACAGATGGAGATTTCTATACCCTCTCATTCCTCAAATTGAGTTAGCTCTCATATGGTGGCTTCTACTTGCTCTCAATCATCTTCTGATACTGACTTTGTGTGGTCTTCATGGGATGATATGTGGTCTATGTGGACCGAAATCCCATGGCTGAAGGCCTTAGCTTGCCCGAAGGCCTTGGGTGGCCCGAAGGTCTTGTGGCCCATAGGAAAAAACTGGTGGCCCAAAGTTCGAAATGAATGAATAATTCTAACTACTAAAATACCACTTTAGAACATTCTAGATTACTGCTATAGTATCTTATAAATATTCCTCTACTATGATTTGATCCCAAGTTTCGTGTAGTATTAAAGGGTTTATTAACCACTTAGATACCACCCAAAAAATAACATGGCTACATCCATTTGATAAAGATCCAATGAATGAATCGGCATGTTAGGGGGATATTTGCGGGTTCTACCACATTGAAATATGGAAGTGGAAGGATGTAAATTATATTTTGGACAAAAACCCTCAACTCTCAATCCCTAATTTTTGGGTAAGAAGGACTAATATCACATCCAGGTTTAATACTTCACATGAAAATTTAAAAAAAATCTTTAGTGGTTGTCTTGATTTCTTATATAATATATTTATGTAATATAAATGACCTTAAATGATATGATCGACAATAAATAATAAAAAAATATATTTATTACCATATAGATTAATTTTTTGAGATAAAAAATTCCATTCTTTGATATATATATATATATATATATATATATATCTTTTTTTATGATACAAATGAGAATGTATGACTAACTTATGTATGTAAGGGAATTATATGTGGTAGACCAAGGTAAGAGAAGACAACCATAGAGAGGGGGTGTGTAGAGACCCCAATCCTGACAAACACAACATTACATTACTTTTGAGGAATACTTAATACATAACAAAAATAGACACACAAGGACGATAATAGTTTAGTGTCTTTGGAAACCCAAAATATAATCTTCTAATCATGGTGAAAGATCTTCAACATCTCCCATAAAGATCTTCCCCTTTTGTTTTCTTACCTAAAACCTTTCTTTAAATCCTAGGGAAAAGAAAACATATAAAGGGTGAGCTCAAATGCTCAGTAAGGGTAAGCATGGAGAAAATAAAACAAATCATATACATTTGAACTAAAAAACATGAACATAACGTTTAAACATCAAAATCATGAGCAATGACATAAAACATGGCAGTACGTAAGGCATAGATCTTAATGAAACATTCATCATGATAAAATTTCATGGTAATAAAACATGTAATTGTGGCATCCATTAAGAACATGTTATGATTTCCATAGTAGCCAAGGCATTGCTGCCAAGACCATCTTAGTAGACAGAGTCCCTTTCTGAATCGTGTTCACCCCTCATTCCAGTCCTGTAACATTGAACTGGATTAACTTACAGTTATAGCCATGTATATCTCATGAGATATAAATCTTTACCCAATGCATTGGATGGAGATATAGGTCACACCCATCTCATAATTAAATCATTCTCACTTGTTCCAAAAAATAAACATAAATTATTCATCATAACTAAAAGAATAAAATGGGTTTCATAAACATCATCCCATCATAAAATAATCCATATAAAACAAATGGATATCATTTCATCATAAGAAAATTGAAAACATGTAAATCATAGAGACATTATACTTGAAACATACACATAAGAGAATAATGTCATCTTATAGGGAAAATGGTTTCGATAAAACACTTGAAATGAATTCTTGAGAAAAATATCCTTTCTTCTTCCAAATCATTTTCCTTTCACAAAATGTCATGCAATTTTAAAAGAAAATGATTTTTTAAAAAATAGTCTTGAAATCTTGTAGGGTAGTTTTCATGAATATTAGGCGTTATGAAACCGTAAAAATCGTGTTCATTCCTTATAAATTAAAAAAAACATTCTTCTCGTACTTTTGTTGGAAAAGTCAAAAAATACCTCGTTTGGTAAACAAAAAAAAGAATTCCTTACATACCATGTAGTAAAAGTCCCAAATGGGTAAAAAGGACATTAAAAATACATGAAAAAAATTAGAAAATAGGGACATGGATGATAAATATAACCCTAGTAAATACTTACGAATAAACAATCTCGGATAAAAACAAGATTGGAATAGTTATCCCTTACCTTAGGTCCGATATGCTTTGTACGTATCCGAACCTCCTGTATGATGATTTAAATAATGTCATTGACTTATTACAGAATCATATTCATTGTTATGATATCATATATGGTTCACTTATGACTTTATATTACCCGTTCTTTTGTAAATTCCATGTTAAAGTAGTGTTTTGGGTAAAATCGTTTCATTTATCGTACGTGATTCGACATGTTGTTCTTGATATTATTACTTATATCATGATTTAATTAATTCCAGAATGTAAAAAATTATTTATATTTAATATATATTAAGTATATAAATATATATGATAGATAGATAAATGGAATGAAATACACCGTTCATGGAGACGGTAGGTCGTGCATACACATGAACGTTGTTTTCATTTCCTTATTGAATTAAATGGAATTAAGTAAATGAAAAATATAAGTACATTAATCCAGTATAATTATTATGTAATATAATTCATTATTAGTTATTTTATATAATTTATATTCATACTTGAATGGTTAATCATGGAAAATGAATCTCATCGCTTTTGTGGAGACGTTAGTCCGTACGTACGCACGATCGATGATATCATTCCCATTATCGTGGAATTGTATTTAAGTGTATGTATAATATTTTAGAATCAATATATCATTAAAATAATCATATATGGTTATTTATTTACACCATTATACCCATCAAAGTAAGGTGGTGGTGGAAAACAGATTACACCATGGCGAGGAGACGATATTCCGTAAGTATGCACGTGTAGAGATTTCGTTTCCCGTAGGATGGATGGAAGATGAAATTGGGATGTTTAATATTTATAATAACAACTAATTATATTATTTATACTTGTTTTATTAATTTATGATGAAACAAATAAACAAGAATAATTATAAGAATAAATAAATTGGAAAGAATCGGTAAAGGATATTACCTCTTCTTTGACGCGCCTCTTCTTAACCTCCTCTTCAGGCACTAGGGTTGGTCTTTTGAGGATACCAGAACCTATATAATTTTTCTAATAAAGATGAGAAGTTAAATGGGCAGGTTTTCTCCAAGATTCAAGGCTCAAATGTGTGTGAAGAGAAGAGGGAAGGGGTGCCCTTTTTTTAAGGGAGGAGAGGGGCACCTTTGGAAGAACTTTAAATATTATTTTATAATAAAGTCATATTCGGTTTATAATAGCTCCAAATTGATTTATTTCGAAGATAAAGTGGGGATGGGTAAAAATCCTCTCAAAAAATAGGTTTTATACAAGTTTAGGTTGCTATTTTAACCTTATCATTTAGATTTAAATCTACGTTAAAAAATTTAACTTTTACCGTGTCTTCTTGTTTTCTTACACTATGTGGTTAATAATGTTACTATAACAAGCCAAACGAACCCCAAGTGGTTCATTATTAATATATATAACCATATATAAGTCATTTTTCCTAACTGTAGATTTTTAATAATATAATAACAATTAATAATATAATATTTGTTTTAAAAACTATTTTACGTCAAATTTGGCACTATTTGGTAATTGATTTTTGTGAAACTCATAACATGATTAGTTCTAAAAAAGTTAATTTAATCATTCCTAACATGTAAAATTAAAATATAAATTAGTTAAATTCATAAAAAGTCTCAAATTACATTTATTTGGGTATTTATAAAATCAATTGTGTTAATATTTTATTAATAAGGTAATTACTGCATCATCATTGTGTCATTAATAAATTAAATTATTTAGTTTTAAAAAATTATAAATAAAATATAATTATGTTGGAAATATTTTTAGCTTTCTAATGAATATTTATAGTTGAATTTATCTTATGTATAACCCTATATTAAAAATGTTTTAGTTATTAAACTTTGATTTTAACTATTTTAACTCTTCTTTAAATAAAATAATAATAAATGTCCTAATCTAATCCAAGTGGAACTAAAGGGAAATATTTTATTCCTAAGGTTTTATTTGGTCAAATTAAACTTATCCAATAGAATTATGACATGTTTTGTGGTAATAATAATATCATTTTTACCCTTAATTGCCCTATTTACTTTTAACTATGGTAAATAAAAGTAAAAAGTTACTATTCACAAAAAATTATTTTTATCATATTGAACCACATTTTACTCCTTGATATTAACCGTGTCTCTCAGATTTTCGAAATTCCACTCACATAAGTGGTAAAATTATGTTTTATGTGAGTTTTCAAAAAGCTCCTAGGAGGTAGGTAAAAGACGGTGAAAAGTTCAATAAAATTTTTATATATCTAAAATTATTATAAGATGAATCCAATGAATTACATTGAACTTATATAGTTATTATGTATCAATTTTTACCAAAAATAAATTTAAATAAAATAAGTAATTATTTAAATAAAAAGTCTGTTTTTTAAATAATAACCTATTGTTTTCACTATTTATTAAAAATTGAAAGTTTTCCGAAAAATACCAAAAATTCACCCTATGCTAATTTCGATATTCCGAATCCAAAAATGAAGTCCATTTTGAATGATAAAATTTATATAATTTCAAAAAGTGGGTATTAAAATTCATAACAGCTAGTTCATAATAATATTATAATAATATCTCTTTTAGTGAAACCTGGTATTGCGTACTACACACACTATTGAAGAAGGTCTTGATTGTGTGTAATGCAAGCCAAGTCAAGGCTTCGTGTAGTGAAAGCTCTGTTTGGGGTTGCGTATAACATAATCAAAACTTATTTCATTAATACATTAAACAAATTCTATACTTAATGTTGCGTAAAATAATTTCCACAAAACGAACATGAAATTGTGTGTAACACGAGCCAAGAATAGTGTTGCGTATACTACAAGGTAATATGGTGTTGCATATAGTACAAGCTAATCTTGGTGTAGTGTATAATAGAAGACATCAAAGAAATTAGAAATAATATATCTCATAAAATCTTAGGGTGTTACATTCTACCACCCTTAAAATGAATTTCACCCTCAAAATTCGTCGGGGTTATAAATCATTTACTACTTGAAAGTTTCATTCATAGAAACCCACATCGTAAAAAGGAATAAAGAATCATCATTTTAAAAAGGAATGTTAGAAACAAAACGGATACCCAAAGTAACTCATCACATGGGTTCCCACATAGAATTATATAGGTTAAACTATGGATATTGAAGTGAAATGTAACCGTCAAGTTCTTATGGAGAGTGGTAGATAACATGGCTATGAAAAAACCAACAATCGTAAAGCTGTAAATTTATAATGATCTAAGGTACCATATGATTCATCAGATATGAGAGTACTTGGACAAAATTTTATGTTTCCCAGATCATTTCCCTAACATTAATGAGCTTTTACATAAGGAGAAATACTTACTTGATTTCAGTGTAATATCATCTTTGGTCATTCCCTGAACACCTTCTACTTCATCTCTATTTAATGAAATGAAGCTGAATTTTTCATTCATGAAGTGTTAGCAGATCATGTGATGGAATGATAAGTCATCCCATCTGTTTCTATCACAAAAGGGTTAGCATAAGTTATTAAATATATGTAAGTCTATCTATGGTGAGATTAATCGTATATGATTCCAATAATGGACTTATACTTCATCTATCATACTGCTTAATAAAATAAAACTAGTTCCTAATAACCAGGGACTTACTGTAGGCCAGTGGTCGGCGATAATGGCCTGTCGCACATTGGTTGTGGGTTCGATTCCCACAGTATTGTCTGACGTGATGGGTTTTCGCCCATCCTGCAGGTTGTCCTTTTTTTAAAACTACATTATTATAATATCCCATCAATAATATCAGGAAAAAAAATCTATTCTTAAAAAATACTAACTTATGTACAACATAATCCATTCCAATCATTAAGATTATCTAAAATACTTTTGTCCAAACTTATAGTATAAAGAGAATGATTACTAGAAATGTCGTCAAACAAGCATGTGAATACCGAATTTATCCCCCATATATCATACAATATATCTTTTTGGTCACATTACAAACATGTGAATACCATAATCATGTATTCTATTGAAAAATGATTACCCATTGAACCATAGTGAAAACATGAATGTCGTCAAAAGTTAACTCTTTCCACATACCAAAATCCCAAAATTTCTATATACTCAAACCATGATATCAGTCATGAGATCATTAAATTTTATCTTTATCCCTTCATTATGCGCATATCATCTTCATTCCAAAAAATATTTCGATCACTTTTCATGGTTACCGGTACCATATAATTATTTAAAACCAATACATAGATATTCCAAAATTCCATGATACCATAAATGAGATTCCATGATACTATTTTGAAATCCAATTACATAAACACTTAATCATTACACAACATCATTTTCATACTTAACATCACAAATAGTGATCGCATGTGACTTCCCTTTATCCTTTTCCATAAGAGATTTCTCAGATTGATCATCATTAACCCTTGGATTAGGGCATTGATTATCATAATGCTCCCATTTCCTAGCACTTGTAGCAATGAAGTGTTGGTGGTGTGTTCTTAACAGTCTTTTCATTATTTACATCACTATAACCCCTTTTCCATTACTTCGACACTCAGCTGCTCGATGACCTCCTTTTCCACACTTAAAACATTTTCTTGTACCTTCTACACAATCTCCACCATGCTTCTTTCCACACTTTGAGCATAAAGAAATAGTCATCTTCTTTTCACCATTATTCTGAGATTTCTCCTCGAAATCCATCTTTCGTTTCTTGTCAAAACCATGATATGGATATGTTACACCAACTTCAAGTTCTACCTTGATAGATCAAAGCACAATTTCTTCATAGCTACTGAAGTCTCTTATAGCTAATTCCCTTAGAAGACTTGGATTTAAGCCACTGGAGAATTGATAAACATTACATTCAGGTTGGATGATAAAGCCTAATGCATACCTTGCAAGTCTTGTAAAATTTGCTTTTTATATACCAACAGATTCATCATCCTTCTACTTAAGCTCATGGAACTCCTTTTCCATCTTTGTTTAAAGAATATGAGGGAAGTACTTACTGAAAAAAAAGTTCTTGAACTCATCCCATTCCATGGATTTAATTTCATCTTGGGGCCTTGTATTCTTAATTAGATTCCACCATTGATCTGGTTCACCATATAAATAGTAAATAGCCTTAATAACTTTTTCATGTTATGAATAGAAAATTAAGGAAAATATCTTTTTAATGGTACTGATCCATTGTTCAGCAACAAGTGGATCAGAAGACCCACTGAAAGAAGGTGGACGTTGCCTCACGAAGGACTCAATAGAATATTGTTCCCTTCTCTGCTTATTTGGAATTAGAGAATGACTCATAGCTTGTGTAATTATAACAATAAGATTTTTCACTCCATCTCCCATGACATTGGTTTGTTCAGGAGGACAATCATTTCATTGTGCATTACATTGATCAACCCGGTTCCTTCGGGTTCCAACGATCGTCTAAAACCCAAAAAGTATAGTGTGAGAGGCAAAAATCATGCTAGGGAAAACAACATAATAAAGGGGGAGCACCTTCAATATCTAACATCTTAGGTTTAATTCTAGGATTGTTACCATAATTCAAGGACTATATCCTATACTTATACTTAACCTTAGGGACATGCCGAGACATGCCTTAGAAATATCTCTAGGGATCTCACTAAAGTTGTCACATCCTAGTTTCCAAAGGTTAACTAAACCTTCCTCTGATACCATCTGTAGAGACCCCAAACCTGACGTACATAAACATTACCTTACTTTTGCAGAATACTTAATACATAACAAAAACAGACACACAAGGACCGTAATAGTTTAGTGTCTTTGGAAACTCGGAATATAATATCCTAATCGTGGTGAAAGATCTTCAACATCTCCCACAAAGATCTTCCCCTTTTGTTTTCTTACCTAAAACCTTTATTTAAATCTTGGGGAAAAGAAAATATATAAAGGGTGATCTCAAATGCTCATTAAGGGTAAGCATGGATAAAATAAAACAAATCATATATATTTGAACTAAAAAAACATGAACATAATGTTTAAACATCAAAATCTTGAGCAATGACATAAAACATGGAAGTACGTAAGGAATTGGTCATAATGAAACATTAATCATGATAAAATAGAATGGGAATAAAACATGTAATTATTGCATCCATTAAGAACATGTTATGATTTCCATAGTAGCCAACTCATTGCTTCCAAAACCATCTTAGTGGACAAAGTCCCTTTCTGAATTGAGTTCACTCCTCGTTCTAGTCCTGTAACACTGAACCAGATTAACTTACTCTTCCAGCCATGTCTATCTCATGAGATATAAATCTTTACCCAATGCATTTGAGGGAGATATAGGTCCCACCCATCTTATAATGAAATCATTCTTACTTGTGCCCCAAAATAAACATAAATCATTCATCATAACCCAAAGAATAAAATGGTTTTCATAAACATCATCCCATCATAACATAATCCATAAAAAAAATGGATATTGTTTCATCATAAGAAAAGTGAAACCATGTAAATCATAGAGACAGTATACTTGAAACATACACATATTGGAATAATGTCATCTTAGTGGGAAAATGGTTTTGATAAAACACTTGAAATGCATTCTTGAGGAAAATATCCTTCCTTATTCAAAATAATTTTCTTTTCCCAAAATGTCATGAAATTTTAAAAGAAAAGGATTTTGTTGAAAATAGTCATGAAATCTTGTAGAGTAATATTCATGAAAATTACGTGTTATGAAACCATAAAAATTTTGTTCATTCCGTATAAGTTAAAAAACATTCTTCTCATACTTTTTCCAGAAAAGTCAAAAAGTACCTCGTATGGTAAAAAAAGAAAGATTCCTTACATACCATGTAGTAAAAGTCACAAATGGGTAAAAAGGACTTTAAACATACATGAAAAAAATTATAAAACAGGGACATGGATGATAAATATAACCCCAGTAAATACTTACGAATAAACAATCTCGGATAAAAACGAGATTGTAATAGTTATCCCTTACCTTAGGTCTGATATGCTTCGTATGTATCTGAACCACCTATTTAATGATTTAAATAATTTCATTGACTTATTACAAAATAATATTCATTGTTATGATATCATATATGGTTCACTTATGACTTTATATTACCTGTTCTTTTGTAAATTCCATGTTAAAGCAGTGTTTTGGGTAAAATCGTTTCATTTATCATATGTGTTTCGACATGTTGTTCTTGATATTATTACTTATATCCTGATTTACTTAATTCCATAATGTAAAAAATAATTTATATATAATATATATTTAGTATATAAATATATATGATAGATATATAAATGGAATGAAATACACCGTTCATGGAGACAGTAGGTCGTGCATACGCATAAACGCTATTTTCATTTTCTTAATGAATTAAACGGAATTAAGTAAATGAAACATATATGTACATAAATACAGTATCATTATTATGTAATATATTTCATGATTATTTATTATATATACTTTATAATCATACTTGAATGGTTAATCATGGAAAATGAATCTCATTGCATTTGTGGAGACGGTAGTCCATACGTATGCACGAGCGATGATATAATTCCCATGATCATGGAATTGTATTGAAGTGTATGTATAATATTTCATAATAAATATCACTTTACAATAATCATATATAATTATTTATTTACACCATTATACCCATCCATGTAAGGTGGTGGTGGAAAACAGATTACACCATGGCATGGAGACGGTATTCTGTACGTACGCGCGTGCGGTGATTTCGTTTTCCGTAGGATGGATAGAAGATGAAATTGGGTTGTTTCATATTTATAATAACATATAAGTATATGAGTGATACTAATGTTATTAATTTATTATTAAACAAATAAAGAATAATAAGTAGAAGAAAAAATAAATTGGAAAGAATCGGTAAAGGATATTACCTCTTCTTTGACGCGCATCTTCTTAACCTCCTCTTAAGGTACTAGGGATTTTTAGGAGACCAGAACCTCTAAAATGATTCTACTGAAGATGATAAGTAAAATGGACAGGGTTTGGCCGCACTTCAAGGCTCAAAAGGGTGTGAAGAGAAGATGGAAGGGGTGCCCTTTTTATAAGGGAGGAGAGGGGCACCTTTGAAAAAAATTAAAATCTTATTATATAATAATGTCATATTCTGTTTATAATAGCTCAAAATTGATTTATTTCGAAGCTAAAGTGGGTATGGGTAGAAATACATTCAAAAAATAGGTTTTAGATTGGTTTAGGTTATTATTTTAACCTCATCATTTAGATTTAACTCATAGTTAAATAATTTATCTTTTATCGTGTCTTCTTGTTTTCTTACACTATATGGTTAATAAACTTACTATAACAAGCCCAAAAAACCCAAGTGGTTCATTATTAATATATATAACCTTATCTACGTAATTTGGATGAACCTTTGATTTTTAATAATATAATAACTATTAATAATATAATATTTGTTTTAAAAACTATTTTATGTCAATTTTGACAGTATTTGGTAATTTATTTTTGTAAAACTCATAACAGCATTATTAGTTCTACAAACATTAATTGAATCAATACTAACATTTCATATTAACATATAAAATTTTAATAATTCATAAAAAGTCTCAAATTACATTTATTATGATATTTATAACATTAGTTATGTTAATATTTCATTAATAAGGTAATTACTGCATCATCATTGTGTCATAAATAAATAAAATTTTTTAATGTATAAAAATTATAAATAAAATACCATTATGTATGAAATATTTTTATATTTCTAATGAATATTTATAGTCGATTTTATCTTATGTATAACCGTATATTAAAAATATTTATTTATTAAACTTTGATTTTAACTATTTTAACTCTTCTTTAAATAAAATAATAATAAGTGTCGTAATCTAATCCATGTGGACCTAAAGGGTATTATTTTTTTCATAAGGTTGTTTTTGGTCGAATTACACTTATATAATAGAATTAGGACATGTTTTAGGGTAATAATAATATCATTTTTACCCTTAATTACCCAATTTACTTTTAACTGTGGTTAATAAAAGTAAAAAGTTACTATTCACAAAAAATTATTTTTATCTTATTGAACCACATTTTACACCTTGATATTAACAGTATATCCAATATTTTCAAAATTCCACTCACAGAAGAGGTAAAATTAAGTTTTATGTATATTTTCAAATTTTCTGAGGTGGTGGGTAAAAGACGGTGAAAAGTTCAATAAAATTTTTATATATCGAAAATTATTATAAAATGAATCAAATGAATTACATTGAACTTATATAGGTATTATGTATCAATTTTGAACAAAAATTAATTCAAATAAAATAAATAATTATTTAAATAAAAAGTCGGTTTTTAAATAGTAACCTAGTGTTTTCACTATTCAACAAAAATTGAATGTTTTCAAAAAAATACCAAAAATTAACCCTAGGCTAATTTTGATATTCCAAATCCAAAAATGAAGTCCATTTTGAATGATAAAATTTATAAAATTTCAAAAAGTGGGTATTACTATTCATAACGGCTAGTTCATAATAATATCTCATTTATAGAAACATGGAATTGCGTACTACACACGCTATCGAAGAAGGTCTTGATTGCGAGTAATGAAAGCTAAGTCAGGGCTACGTGTAGTGAATTCTCCGTTTGGTGTTGCGTATAACATAATCAAAACTTATTTCATTCATACATTAAACAAAATATATACTTAAGGTTGCGTAAAATAATATCCACAAAACGAACATGAAATTGTGTGTAACACGAGACAAGAATAGTGTTGCGTATACTGCAAGCTAATACAATGTTGAGTATATAACAAGCTAATCTTCATGTAGTGTATAGTAGAAGACATAAAATAAATTAAAAATAATATATCTCATAAAATCTTGGGGTGTTACAGGGTGACTCAGTGGTTTCCAAAACACCAACATTATAACTCATTTTTTATTCACTATTTAGTGAAACTATATCTAAATAAAATGATGTGATTATGAGAGATAAAGTGATAAAGAAAACACATAACATTAAGAATTTTTCAAATTTCACTCACTCTTATTATTGGGTGGATAATCCTTAGTGAACAATAGTTGTGATCCCTCAACACACATTATTAAATTGTTATAAAAAAGATCAAAGAATGGAGTAGGAAAATATTCTTGAAATCTAAGAATAAGAAGAAACATTGTGACAACAATTTGATGGATCTTTTCTTCCCAACCACATGTTAATACTAAATATAGATCATGTGTACACTCTTTTGTTTCCCCTTCAACCCAATCCAAATCACCCATGAATAGTCTATGTATGGGTGTCTTGTTATCGAATTGTTTCATCACAAATTTTTTTGGATTATACTACTCATCCTTATGGATTCTACATGTATCATAGTGTAGTGATTTTCATTGCGATGAGATGTGAAAATATCAACGATATTTATTATAGATCTATTAAAATCACTCATCGGTTGTTATATGGGATTATGTATTATACTATGGTAATTTCAATTAAACATGTCTATAGAATATGTATTGTGTAGTTACAACATGCCTTGTGGTTCGAGAGGTATATTTTCCATGATAGAACCAATAAAAATTTCACAAAGCCTAATTATCTACGGCATGATACCCTTAGATGTGGTGTGACATAAAAAAATATTACATTGAAACTTTATATGTAATAAATATCTCTTCACTAAGTATTCATATCTCTTCATTACATCATGTGCATATCCCTACATATTCTAAAAGTGAAACCATCATAGAAAAACACGAGGGGTTGTGGTTATACCCCCTTCATGGTAATTATACACTTATTTTGAATCATCCAATTCACAACCCAATATAATGGTCGCGACATTGTGGGTTTGTATTAGTGTAAACCCTTTTATATTTACTCTATTATGGAGTGATACAAACCTTTCACATATTTATTTTTTCAACTCAAAATTAGTTAATTTCTTTTATTCTAGTCATCTCCAATTGGCTTCCAAATATTTAGTGATCTTGTTTTCAATAAACATAACATGAAAGTGCCTTTAAAACTTGTGAATGAATTTTATAAATTAATATGACATAGCATGATCTCAATATTACAATTTCCTAAATTCCACATTATAGGATATAATAGTGTTTTGGGAATTCTCCAACTCTCGATGTAATGATAATTTATATATTGACCATGTATCAACATATATCAACTCACAACTCCCCCTTTATCAATTTACTTCATGAGAGCTCTTCCAAGACTCAAAAATCTCCCCCAATCACCATGGGATAATCAATAAACCCTTAATAGATTTTAATACCCATCTTGGGATTCATTGGAAATTTTTTAAAAAATACAAGAGCTCTTCATACTACAAGATTTATCTACTCACACATTATGTCACCCTTACAAGGAAACCTATTCTTTGTTATATCCCCATGACCATTACCATTAAAAATAAATATGGTTTCACCCCATATATAAAATAATAGTTATTTATTATCCCTATTTTTTTATAGAATATTAAATAATTAAATTGGGAAAATAAACCAGAGAACATTCTGGGATATTAGGAGAGAATGTGCTCCAAACAACACTGGAAAGTGTTTGAAGGCATCCTTCACTAAGATATTTTTTAAATCAACCACAATTTTATCCTTTTTTAAAACATTATCTCATGTATCTTCTCCAAATTCAAACTTACCATTGATTAATTGGTACTTTATATCAATATGATTCATTCAGGAATATTATACCAAAATCATTGACAATTTCATTATACTTTGATTATCAATCCCAATAATCAATGAGTATAAAGCATTATACCACTTGTATTCAATATATAAATTAATACACATCATTTAAGTTGTGTTTTTCAATGCAAAAATATATATATCTTCATAATAAGGGGACTAATTCTGTTTCTTAGATTCCCAAAAAACAAGGATTCCAATAAAAATGTTTGAACCTTTAGATATTAACTTTCAATCACAAACATTACATACACAATTTGTGCCTGAATAACCATATAGATGACAAGATCGTTTATTTTCATACTTTAATAAACAATCGAGAATTATTTGATAAAGTACAATATCATCTTCCTTTTCATAATATTTGGCTCATTTGGATTTATTTGGAATCTTTCACAAATGATAACATCAAACCCAACATTTATCCTAGAAATTTTCAAGACAATTATGATTCAAATTAAGATTTATAAATTATTTTGATCTGTGCTCATTCCATATTTATTGAAGGATAACTTGGCTACATGTTAAGTAAGAGTTCTGACCACTCTTGATTCATCCTTCCCAAACTACTTAATAAACTCAAATGAATAAATTTTATTTCAAAGAAAGTTGTAACATATTGAATTAATAACATGGAAGACCAAATATAATGTCATTTAACCAATCATTGAAATTTAATAAATATTTTTCATTTGGGATGAAAAACCCAAAGAAATGCTTTTCCTTATTTTTGGAAAAAATAATTTCATTGAAAAAAACAATCATAATGAGAGAATTTGTATTATCACTATAATGTCATGGCCCTCTCTGGTCCATTCCTTTCTGAAAATCAGGTTCATGAGGTGTTTCAGGAGGTCAAGGTGACTTATCCTCAACAGATTTCCTATTTTATCCATTTCTATGAACAGTGCCTTTAGTAATCATAAGTGAACAGTTCCAATGATAGAAAGTTGTGAACAGTGCAATGGTGAGGTCCAATAGTAACCTCCCTTTCCTTTCCCAAGTTTCCAATTATATGAATAGTTCCATTAGTGAACAGTTCAACCGGTGAGGTTCCAACGGTGCCCTATTTCTTTTGCCAAATTTCCAATTTTATGAACAGTTCCATCGGCGAACAGTTTCATCAGTGAGGTTCCAACAGTGACCTCTTTCCTTTTCCGAATTTCAAATTCTATGAATAGTTCCATTAGTGAACAGTCAATTGGTGATGTTCCATTGGTGACCTATTTCCATTTACAAATTTCATGTTTATGAATACTGTTTCCAGTATACTGAGGGTCCAATGGTGAGGTTCATGAACAGTGTTTCCAAAACAGTCAGGTTCCAATAGTGTGGTTCCAACAGTGAAGTTCCAATGGTGAGGTTCAGGAATAGTGTTTTTCCTTTGCCCAATTTCGAGTTTGTGAACAGTGTTTCTTACTTCCTACAGTTTCTCCCCTTTGACGTTTCCTTTGACGTAAAATGAATTTAAAGCCTTATTTTAAGGACTCTATGGATTTCTCAAAGGCCATAACTCCAATATTAATTTTTCATAAGTCTCAGGATGTTTTTAATTGATCAAACTGTGTGGTTTAATGCAATCTTCTTTTAATGGAAAATCTAGTGTATCTTAAATTGTCGCCCCATTAAATCTACTAAAGGGACGGGATATATTCCTCCCTAATTCTTTCTCCATATTCTCAACTGTGAGATTATTGAACCTTTCATTCTGTCCTATAATAGTTTCAGTATCAAACTTTCCTCCTCAGATTGGTTCTACTCTATTTTGATGCAACCAAGAAGTATCTATCTATGATATAAGGTATGATCTATCGTCATTATTTTGAGTTCATCTCCTTCTATTTCTTCTCACCTTTTTATGGAATTTTACCACAATTTTCTTAATGGTATTTTCTTGTGTGTTGACCAGTGTGGTGGTGCCTCTGCATCCTCAGGTGGATACAGTTTTCATGGGGGGAGGATATCATAACCAGCTGTGTGGCTCATTCTCAAAAAAAGAATTTCAAGAACTATTTGAGGTAGGGGATGCATAGCTTCTCTTTTCTTTTACATGGAACTGTATAGTTAGCATGTTTTATTGCACTGGATCGCAATGTAATTGACATAATGAATATTTGAACCAGATAAATAAATTGATATCGCTCGTATGTAATTGTCTATTTTTTTTTAGATAGTTTGATATCTATGCTTTCTGTGTTTAGAATTTCATTCTTGATGGAAATTGGTAAATAATTTAAAGCCGGAATTAATTGATAATTTTTTTTCAAAAGATAAAGAGGCTTGTAAATGAATATGGTTCTTCTTGTTGTAATTTTATGTTAATCAAATTGGTGTAGTAATCATGTTTAGTTATTCTTTATATCTTACAGTTTAGGTTTCACGATGTTGGATCCTATGAATAATAAATCAGTTAATCCAGGATGGATTAAAGAATGGGTTGTTTGATAAAATATAATTCATTATAGGGTTTTGAGTTACCCTCTTTCTTGTTTAAGCACCAAGATCCCATTTTATTCTATGGTTGTTTTCGTGCTGCATGTGTTGTCATGTGAGCCTGGATGGCTGTTGTGATATGTGGGGCATGGAGGCCCATTGGTTTTGGCACAAGATGACGCCTAGAGGGGGAGATGCATTGGTTTATGCATGTGTGTGTCAAGAAGGACACCAGGGATGATGAAATGGGTTAGATGTGAATGTTTGGATGCTTTCTAATTCTTATTGGTTGTCTATCTACTTTACCTTTCCCCACTACTCAAGGCATTTGGTCTTGCTTACTATTCTTCCAAAAGAGGCGAAGACAAGCGGGGTATGCCATGTGATTTCTGTGTTTAGCTTCTCAAGGGAGGATGGGTCTATGCTCTTGTTATCGATGGAAAAGACGCGACGGGTATTTCATCTACTCACCATGTTCAGCCCCATTGTGTTTAGTAGCATTGAATGTTTTTCTAGAATACCTGGAAATATGGGAAAGTAATGCTATATTGAATAATTGAATAAATTATGTTAACCAATGGGGTTGGAGATTCCTAGGACGTAATGATGAGGTTGTAATTTGAAGGGGTAGTAAAATTTGGGTGTGATGTTAATGAAATATAATGTGGAATTTTTAATGGTTAATTAATGTTTAAATAATTAATTAACCTAAACTGTAACTGATAAAAAGAGAATGAAGTAAGCAATAAAGCTTTTTAAATTGTTGTGTGCTTATAGGATATTGAGTCTTAGAAGTGGCAGTCGGGAGTCCGAGTGATGTTAGCTATTGTTGGGTCTAAGACTAGGTCATGCTTATATTGTGGTTGTGAGCTATAGTATATTCTGTACTTTTTGTGTTTATATACACAACTCCACCTCGTCATTAAGGGATACTGACACCCCAGAGAATCTGAGCCCTAGGGGTGTTTTCACCAACATTCCAGTGGGAGGATGGATGGTTGACAAACACCATTGGCCCCAATCTCTTCTCTTGGTAGTAACTTATGCTGGAAGGAAATGTTTTTAGTTTTCCACATATATGTGTGTAGTGGGCAGTAATGGATTTTGGTAATTCACAGACATATATTCTAGATATAGTATCCTATGTACTACTATAGGTGTAACGTGTAGAGGCTGTGATGGCTTGAGGATCCTTACTCGGTGTATGGGATGTAAAGTCTTGAGGTATAATACCTGACGTAAGATACATGTTGTATGAGCTTTGGTGGCACCCAAAAACTACCTGGTTAATTTCTTGCATGGATGTGGTGGTTTTGTTGCATTAGGTGCATATTGCGGTGATTCGCTCAGGTGTCTGCGGGCAATCCTTTATGGCGGGAGATTCATAGGATGTGCGACATTGGGAAAAGTGGAAAACTAGTGGGGAAGTAGTAGTGGGGTAACCTTATTATTATTTATTATATTATATACTCTTGTAAGCGTTACTTAGTGAGAGTATCCATGGTAAGGCTAGGAACTTAGTATACATGTTTAGGTGATGACTTAGATTCACTTGTTGTTTACTATGATTCAGCATGCTCTCTTTACTTTTGCACGAGAGGCTTCCGGGAGGATCCTACTGAGTATACTGTAATACTCATCCTATGTATATATAAATAGTTTTTCATGTCACTTGGAGTAGGTTTGAGATCATGCTGGTTTCTTCTAACATGGGGTTGCAAGAGCTGTTTGGGCTTGTGGTTGCTGCTGTTTTTAATTTCTATTGGGCACTTGCAGGTTTCCCCTTTCTGTTGTAGTATTTTTTCATTACATTACATACATGTACTTGGGATTTCATTTATATTGCTGTCTGAGTTTGATTTGGTTGGTTTCTATCTTATCTCTCTATTCTGCATGTTTTCACTTCGAGGGTAATGCCTCCTATTTGTGTGTTTACTATACCCTCGGTGCTAGTCTCCAACCTGGGGCCTACTGGAGGTAGGACTCGGGGGTCATTATCTCCCTTCTCACATTTCCGACCCAGGAAGGATACACTTTGTGGGGAGGGGTTGTGACAATCTCCCTTTACATGTATATTATTATCAACCTCAAAATTCTTAAGTTTCATTCACCGTATGTTTTTTGTTCAGATTTGAATACTATACTTAGGGAGTTTGTTTAATCCCAAAAAAAGTTATTTCTTCAGTTTTAAAATCTTTCGAACCATCAAAATATTGGATAAATCCTTCCAAATATTATATGTAAACCTTTTACATTATTTATAAATTAAGTAATTCTGGATTCAAATCTATTTCAGAAACATTATAATTTCATTGAGTAAATATAACAAGAAATATCTAAAATATTTCAAGTATCATTACTAGAGAAAATGTCTTATCAAAATTTATATTCCCAATTTTAAGTTTCCTTAGAATAATATATGTTCCTTATTTCATTCTACCTCTCCCATATTATTGAGATTACTTAAGAAAAACCCACTTTTCCGCAATCACATTCTTTTCTTTGTCATATGTCATAAATCACAAAGAGTTATTCCTCTCAACCATATTTGGATTCTCTTCCACTTGTTTAATACAATACAATTATTGTAATTCCTCTTCATTAAATTTCAATTCACCTTATGAAATCAATCTAGTGTCATTGTAAATTTTCATATTTTACTAGGTTTACACACCCTTTCGAGTTTTTCAAATAATTTATTCAAGATCAGTATATTTTCTAAGACATTAGGACCTTGATCCCCCATTTTTGGGCCTTCCATATCACTAGAAATTATGAAATCATTTTTATAACCTTTAAAATATAATACAACACTAAAGTATTCCCCATTTTGTCTAATGATTTCTCATTGAGCTTCATCTATCTCATCAATAACTGGTAATGGTGTTTTTAAGTAATTTCGACTTTCCAAAAAAATAAAATCAATTATATCAATGTTCTAATTTGGATTTATACTAGAACACCATAAAATACTTCCACCAGATATATATTAATGGGATAAAATATCATCAGATCTATTTTGTTCTTGCATAGACATGTTCTCATTTTAAGCAGATGTGGTCTTTCTTTGCAAAGGAAAGAAGCCGCTGAGGATTTTACCAGTGAAAATTTGTGTGCTTATTGGTCAATAGAAAGGAAGTTCAGGATTATATCACCATATTTGGGAAATATTTTCCAACACCATCATTATCTTAAATGATTAATATATGTTCATGAATTCTTCGCAAATCCAAGTTCGATAATAGTTACCCATATTACAGTGACAGATAAAAACAACATATCAAAATAAATTTTTTAATTTATCAATGGTAATCCATATTTCCTTTACGTAGTTGATTATAATATTTTTTAAAACTACGTAGATGGGTTATCTAGATTTTTTCACTATCCAGGGTGTTGGTGGGTGTTCTTGAGTTGGGATCAGTCCCATGAAAGGGGTTTCTTACATATCCATATGAAGATAATCATAACTCATGTAGAATGGTGAAACTTGTATGAAACATTTTATCTTTTAACATCTTTTGATAAGGACTAGTGTGTTGAATTTTAAAATAAACCAACAATGACCAACTAAATCTCCTTTTATGGTTAGGTATCTATGACCATGTATTGTTTTGTAAAGTTTTCCATCTAGAATATTTTTGTGTTGGGATTGAACTTCAGGAAGGCTTCCTATGTATCCTAATTAATATACACCAGACCCCATATAGTTTGGATTGTATAGTTTAAGGTCATGTGTCAAAAAAATCCCATGTTATTTAACATCATGTAGTAAGGATGTTACACTATACATTTTAAAGTCATATAGCTAGAATATCTATGTTAATGTGTCAATGAAATGGTTGGTGTGGGACTTAAACATAAATTCTCCATTATGGTTTATACTATTTATTTGTAACTAAAAAATAGATATAGAGTGTGTGTGTATAGATTAAATATAGGGAATATGGGTCCCTGGGAAGAGAATATCTCACAAGGAATATATCCCATTGATAAAGGTTGTCTCATAAAAAATATAACCCATTGAGGATTGATTGGATCATTGAGAATATTTCCCAATTTGGAGTAATGGGTACACATAAAATATAATCCTTTTAAGAATGATGTATTAGTGGGAATATATCCCCTTTAAGCGTAATGGTTTATTATGAACATCTTCCTTTGATGAAGGATGGCTCATATGAAAAATATCCCTTTTAGGAAGGATGTATTGCATAGAATGTGGCCCATTGAGGAATGATAGCTTGTAGGAAATATGGATCTTTGAGTAATGATGCATCATAGGGAGTATTTCTCATTGAGGAATGATGTATCAAGGGAAATATAACCCCTTGATGAATTATGATAAATATATAATATATATCATTGAGTAATGATCACTCATGGTGAATATGATCCCTTGAAGAAGGGTGAACTGTAGAAAATGTGTCACTTTAAATAAGGATAGATCATAAGAAATATGTCAATTTGAGGAAGGATGTACCATAAGGAATATGGATCATTGTGTAATAATTGATCATTTATAATATTTCCTATTAAGGAATGATAGATCCTAGGGAATATGACCCTTTCTAGAATGATGGCCCACAATGAATATAGCCCCTTGAGGAGTGATGGATCTTACGAAATACTACCCATGGAGATTGGTTTCAGATTTGACATATCCCTGTAAGGATGAGTTGGGAATTGTACATGGGTGTCTTGGTCTACATCTACTTATCGCTAATTAATATTCAGAAAAGGAAGGAAGATTGGATGCAAGGGAGATATGGCCTCATTTTAAAGAGACTGGGTCTTGTGCATGCACTTCCATACCTATGTTTGATACAAATAGGCTTTTATACTAAAACATATGACAAACATGTTAGGAGAATTGGTTGATGGTAGTATTTAGAGTCATACAACTACTTGAGTACGATGGGATATAACCAGATCATTGATTGAAAAAAGTGTTCTATTGGGTTTATGGTTTCACTAAATGTTGTATATAGGTTATCCAAGGTTTGAAGCATGAGCCAGTGGCAGTTTTAGTAGTATCGTCACAATAGAGACCATTTTTATCAAGGTAATACATGATTTTAATTAAAATTAGAGCACAATTTGTTAGGGATAAAAAATATATGGAGGTATTATATAGAGTTAATACATGATTGTAGAGGTACACACTAATGTGAATAACAAAGTCATACATTTTGTTAGGTTATGGTGGAGGCCTAAGTAGGTAGGAACCAAGGTAAGGAACATAGGTGATGGTGATGCCCAAGTAAATTTATTGTGGGATGATACACACATGTATGATAATTTTAAAAGGGGTTCCCATATGTTAAGTCCTAGGAAAATTAGAAATAGGAAAGAGTACCTAGGTGAAAAGATGGCCTAGTGGTGTACCTAGTTGAATTCATATCCTAGTGGTATTTCCAAGTCAATTGGATCACTACTGGGTTACATGGGAAAATTAGCACCCGAGTGTGGTACTTTATCAATTTGGAACTTTAGTGGTGTGCCTAGTTGTATTGGAACCTAAATTGGACATCATGAAGAATTGGATCCCATGTGTGATAGATAAGAATATTGGAACCTTGTTATAGATCATACAGTATTTTTTTCTCCCTAGTTATATTGTAGGATGAGTCTAGCACTCTATTAATCGGACAACATGTAGTCTCGCCCCAAAAAAAGGTATGGAAAATTTTCCCCCCAAATATAGTGAAGGATTAATTGGTTTCCCTAGTTGGATACTTGGTTAGGGAATCTTTTTAATGAGGAGACATGGTCAAGGTGAGAACCTGGTGAGGAAACTTGGGTGGGGTCCTTTTCCCTAACCTTTGAGGACTTTGGAATGAGAAACTCATCTTCTCTTGGTCATATACCTCTTTATTTTCCTATGTATGTGTCTCTATCCAACTTACCAACATGGATACCCAGGTAGTCTATTTTTATAAAACTTTGGGGATTAGGGAGAACATGGGCTAGTAAGGGAAGTAATGTGTATAATTTTTATCCTGGTAAATGATTACATGATGGATAGTGGTGCTCTGATGCACACAAATATGTGTATTGTGGGAATGAGGTTGGTTTACCTATACAATCAGAAAAGTGTACTCAGGTGTATTCATTTATAAATTTTTGGAGACTAGAGAAAACTAGAATAGGATCATGCCTAAGGGCCTTGGTGTAGTTACAACGGCTGATATACATCTGAACATATATAGTTATGGGAGGATTTTTCATGTGAGACTGGGGTGCATAAGCGGATGCTACATTATCATGAACCCGAAATTTCATAAAACTCGCTCAAACATCAAACAAACATAAATTTTGATCCAAGGGTCTATTTTAAATACAAATGTAGTAAAAGACAATCCTATAAAATAAACTATGTCCATGTATACCATATTTCCCCATAAAATTTTTCTTCTAAGTCCAAATAAATTCTAGAAGACCCTAAAAATTGGTTCTATGGTTTTGAAACTCCATTTCATTAGAAAAAAGTATGAAATACTTTCACTAGTCTCAGAGGGAGGTTCTCACCACCACATCAACAGACTGGTAAAAATGATTTGATGAATCTTCGTCCCTCAGTTTGAGAAATACTTTGGCATATGAAAATCCCATTTGTGGCTTCTCCAAGTAGAAATATACTTTTATTTCAACACTTTAATTCTCTCTTCTGAATTAGGTCTATATCAAAGAATCAAAAAAAAAGTGTATGAAACTCATTTTTCAGTTCTAAAAAATAAACCACCCCCAGAGAATTATATTCATTGTAAATGAAAATACTCTAATTCTTGGATAGTATAAATAACATTATCACGTTACATATACAATTATTAGGCTTCACGATCTATCTCCCCAATAAGAGTATGTTCAGGAAGACGATAATCTTGACTCATGGTTTTCTAATTACATAGACATGTCAATTTATAATAATCTAAAAAACACATAGTAATATCTTGAAAATCACATACACTTAAATATTTAATGGTTATGGGTAAATTCTATCAAAATCCCTAATATATTTATTAAATGATAAAATATGTATTCATCCATTATCCATAAAACATTTACCCTTGAATTTACATATGGTGGTAAGATATAGAGGTGTGTATACCATCACCATAAGTTGGCATTTTTCTCATGAGATAAAGGATCAATAAGTTTAGTTTCTTCCTTGGGGTGTATGTTTATATGTATATATGTGGTTCCGATATAGTAATTTATACATCATCATTGTAATATATGGTTAGATAAATTGAATATGAACTATTGTTTCCTTATGGTAAGGTTCTCTCGGACAAGTATAGGTGGGAAAATAGTGTGACATATTAACTATCACAACACCAGATTTAGTTCATTCCGATATGATATATGAGTGACTCAACACTATGAAAATAATGAAGTGGGATCATAGAATGAATATTAAAATGATAAATATGGATTCAATAGATTGATATTGAACCATTATTCATTTCAAATGGATTATATGAATAGATGTATTCGGGTTGGAAGTGTGCTCTAAAATTTTCCAATCTCGAGGGACACAGTTAGCATGGAATATATTTTTTAGGGTCTTATATAGGACAATTCAAGAATTATTTATTTTCCTTTTTCCCTAAATTTTCTCTAATACTTTCATGGGGGATTAGTAGGTCGGAATATAGATTTTACACAGGAAACTATTTTGGTATTTTTAACCTAATAAGTATTTGTAGGGTCCTAAAAAATTCACAAAGGAGAATGAGAATCCCTTATAACACAAGGGAGATTATACCCAATTTCCCCCCAAATAATTGGGGAAAACTGTGGAGAATACTCAAAGGATGGCACAAGACGAACCGGTATGTAGAATTGTCCAATGATAACGGTACGCGGCCGGTTCTGCAATGCACCCCCCTCTATGGACCGCTATCGTTCGCGGAATGGAGGCGGGAATCCTCCGCGGGCGCGAAGAAGGATGGGATGAACCGCCCCAGCCCCGAACCCCATCAACCGGACAGGACCGCATCCGTTTTCATTAGCAGAACGAAGATGGGGGCCTTCGTGGCTGCGAAGCACTCCCCGAGCTAGTTTTGTTCATGGGGGAGGTGCGTTCAATGAACCCTGTGAGTTGAGGATTGACCAAGTCATCCGTCAACTGAGTTTCCGGTCATGGGCCTCCAAAAAAGGTGTCTCATGACCACAGATACATCTCCTTCCCCAATCTCTATGAAAGGATATCGAAGGGAGGAAGGATGAGGAGGGAAGGAGGAGATCGATCAGATTCAGGTGGAAGGATTTCGAAGTAAGGAGCCTAGGTTTTGCAAACAGCGAAGTTCCATTTCGCGAACAAGAACAGGTATGAAGCTGGAAGTGATTTAATAAGGTACCAAAAATGTGTAACAACTTGGTGAACCAAGAACTTAAAATAAAAAATAAAAGAAGACCACAAACCATGGCCCCTCTGCGGATGCACTTCCCACGGACCAGGGAGTTTATATCCTTTTTTCGATCTGTCGCACCGAGTAGCACCCTCCTACGCAGGTGAAGCCCCGAACGACGAACCCCTGACCAGAATTGAAATCGGACTCCACTAATCGCATGAACCCTTCCACGTACTAACCTGGTACGTGGGCCGAACCCGAAGCCATGGACCACTCTGGTTTACAGGATGCCCACTAGTCCATCGACAACCATGGTTCGCGAGATTCCCACTAGTCCACGGACCACCCTAGTTTGCGGGATGCCCAGTAGTCTGCGGACCACCATGGTTCATAGACGGCCTCTCCAACCGAGTAGCACCTCGCTACGCGAAGGTTTCCACTACTCATACACCTGTGTGGCCTGCCAGACCATTCAGAGTTCTCATTCCCTGAGCCAGATAAAATCTTTCCAATCCAGCCTGATCCTCTACAACCCCTCATTGGCCCATTCATCGGCCCTGAGCCGAGGCCTCCACCAGAGCCACCAAACCTGTATGATGTAACCTTCAGGTGAATCAGTGCACCGTTTTGAGTTCACATACCCACGATAAGTGAAGGAGAAGGGATTTCTCCGGCCCTTGAGTGGACTACCAAAGCATTCATGGGTTCACATTCCCATTTTAATGCGGAATTTGAGCCCGAGAGTCCCCATTCGTCCCTCCACTTGTCATGACTGGGGCACTTCTCCCCTCCCCGGAGAGTGGCAGACTACCCATCATAAGGAAGCCACCATGTACCTTCGTATTTCCCCATAGCCATGGCCAAGGAAGGACGTACTGGGGAAGGATGCTGCTCTGTTCCCATTTGGGGCCAAGTCCCTCTCCCACTGCGCTTTGTCACCCTGGGCATCCGTCTCGGAGTAAGCCCCAACTCTCTGGGCCACCCCCACGTGTAAGCCCCATCGCACTTCCCATGGACGCACCTTTCGCAATGTGATCGTCTGGTCCATGCTGCCTCTATTTTCTCACACCAAGCATGACTCATGTGGGCTTAGAGTAAGCATCGACCATGGCATCCTCTTATGGGCCTCCTCAGAGTGTGAAACCCAATCCATTACCCTGCGCCTCCTCAGTGTGTCAGCCCCAATCCATTACCCTGGGCCTCCTCAGAGTGTAAGCCCCAATCAATTACCCAGGGCCTCCTCAGTGTGTAACCCCAATCCATTACACTGGGCCTCCTCAGAGTGCATGCCTCATGCCAATGCGAACTAAGGGGACTTTGATCCATGTCAAATCAAGGTACATACGAAGCATCCATGAGGTTCAAGCCCACTACCCATCGAACCCCCTATCCATCCTTACGTCGGTTCTCCAAAACCCTCTAATGTGAACTACGTGGACTTTGATTCCCCACCACAGGGATACGTAGGATGTCTCCAAGATGTTCAAGGCCGATCACCATCAGACCCCCGGGTCCACATTCACATTAGTTCTCCGACACCCCCATTCGAACTACATGGACTTTGATCCTTGTCTCCTAGGTAGGGTACGTAGGAAGCCTCCCCGAGGTTCATGCCCAACGTCTGATCGATCTGACCATCTTCATGTCGGTTTACCACACCAACCCTGGGTAGCCAAGAGCGTAATCCCCATACCAAACCAAACTATTTGGATTATGATTCCTCTTGAAAGGATACGTAGGAGGCTCGTACCATGGGTTTGATCAAAATTCCCAAGTTGTTATCTCTCCCCCCCTGGATGACAAAAAACTCCAGAGTGCCTGGTTATCAGGCGTTAAACCAGTGTCATCTCAGTGAGTCTAGACTCCTTGGGATCATTAATCCAACGAGAGATGGTAAACCTCTGGACTAAATGATTCTTAACCCCTATGTCCAGATGACCATTTCCAACCAGAAGAAATTTGTGGATACTATTCTTGCGTATAAAACAAATATTCGAGAACATATGAATACATCTTAAATCTATAAGGGTGTCGCAGAACAGGCAATAATTCCCCCCAAAAGGTTACGATGATCCCAAATTCCCATCCTCTCGACCAATGTGAGTTCTTAAGCATCGCTGGTCAAACCACCCAGCGAACACCTACCTTTGGAAATCAGGTACATGTATTAGAGGATATAGAATCGTTGGGATATTCGAGGAGAAACAGTGCACCGGATATGAGTGATTAAATAGAACCCAATCTTCTCTAATCAACTGTCGGGCAGTGCATGTTTCTCCCCCACGATCACGTCGTGTGCCGCGAGCCCAAAAATGGCAAACCCAACATGAATCTTCAACCAAGCATGACAGATTTAACTTAATCCCACCTTGTTCTCCCTTTATACTCACAAGGAGGACCATGAAAGGACATTAATTATGCATGGGGTCATGAGATACTGCTTTGACGGGTTCTCTGTTTTTATTTGTTAAAATGTTTTACAGGTACCACTTAAAACTCCCTTTGATCTAATGGCATCACGAAGGAACTCACAGGCATGTGCTTCCAACAATGCAATGACTGGACTTCCTCACCAATAGAGGACCCTGTCACCTACCAAGAGTCTTCAAAGCTGGTTCTCTGATGTGTTGATCTGAGAGTACCACGTGAACGGTACTCTTCCGGCGATGGAGGTGGCCATGCATGCCCTCCAATCAGCTAGGACCCGCTGGTCGCCCGCCCAGCAGCGGCTGAGAAGGAACATCCAAATGGCCCATGTTGCCGTCTCAACCCGTTTCGGGAGTCTATCCCCGAAACAAGATAACTCGTATCTCCCTTTTCTTAGGGAGGCGGATGAGGTCGACGCTGAGGACTTAATCCCCACTGAATGGGGTTCCGCTCCAAGGCCCCCACCGGAAGACATCATCGCGGTCACACTGCAACTCAACATCCTCATAGTAAAGAGGATTTCACCCTAGGATCTAGGCCCACGCTCCACGAGCTCTGGCCTCTCAGACCACCCGAAGAGGGCGGAAAATGTAAATCCAGGGACCGACCATCAACCTTGTCCCATAGGATGAGCTCTACTTCCCAGTCACAGAGACGTATCACGAATGGGCACATACACATGTTTTCTCCTCCAAAGCCCGCCGTCCAAACATGGCGACATTATACAAGCAGGCGCGCATCCCCGACTGGATCTATAAAGCCCATTTCTCACACAATACTGCCCCTACCTGGCAGGAACCTCTCCCTGCCCAAGGTCGTGAGGCCCACCAACCAGACGTGGTGGTGACCCAGCGCCTACAGGACTAGATCCTAGAAAATGATCTTGAATCCTACTATCCTGGAATGGTGGCAATCAACAAATCCCTCCATCCAGATATGGTGACAATTAATAGGCGAGCACATCTCCCTGTCAAAAAAGGCCACTGACTCAATACGGTGGGGAACCAACATATGCAGGGCCAGCTCCCTACAGATGCATGTAAATTACACCAGCCTGATGTGGCAGAAAATTGAGAGATAAACCCACATATCCTGACCCATCGGCAGATTCGTTCACCTGCCCCGACACAAGATAAATGGCAGTACCCACTGACCACCGGAGGGCTGGAGCAGGATATTCCTTCTTTGATACCGGAATGGGCCTTCATACCCGTTCTAGACAAAGATGTCTCTCTGCATATCCTGGCGATGATGGAGGAGCAGGTATCGATCCCAGATCATATCTTGCAGACTTTCCAGAATGTAATTACATCAGCGGAAATATCAAGGACTCGGACCCGTGAGACCATCTCCCCAATTGACGTGACTCATTTAATAGAAGAGATAGCCGACGTGGAGCAGATCTGCATCCCTAATTCCGCCCAGGAGGGTCGCCGACTATATTCCACAAAGCAAGGGAAACCAGATCAAGCAGCTTCACTCATTCCAACTGGGGGACACCCGTCCATCACGGTGGATGCTCCAGAGTAGGAATATATTCCTGCTAAAAGTAAAGATGTTTGTCGGCATATCCTGGCAACATCATGGGACCCAATTAGAAAGGGACCCAAAGGTGAAGGCCATTGTCAAAAGAAGACGGTCCTATCTGCCCACAAGAAACCGCCCAGAACGCACCGAAGGCAGCCGGAAAATATAGAGCGGGTTCAGGACTCTGCTCTGCTGTAATCTGGGGTTCCCGATGCCACTAAGTGCATATCAAAGGCTCAGAACCCTTCCCACCCATTACTATATTAGGGGAGTGGTTGTAGCATTTGCAAAGGTCCTCCCCGCAATGTCGCTGCCAGCAGCTCTGAAGGTCCTCCCCAGAGCACCCGCGGGGGCCTACCCTTTGGGCATTTAATGATCGATCGCGAGAACTACTCTTTTGATGCAAGTCACGGAAACCCTCCATGTGACCAGAAGATCGAGCAGCAAGAAGGCCATCCACTTGCTTCAGTCCACCCTGAAGGTCCTCCCCAGGGTATATGCTGCAAGCACTCTCCATGCAGTGGGACCACAGATTATGATAGTTGTCCTCGCTATCATAGTCACAACTGCAGAGGCCCTCCCTGCAGTGACGTCTCATCACGACAAGAAGGCCCTCCCCTTGTCATGGCCTTCCCTAAAGGTCCTCCCCAGGTGTTAAGTTGCAATGACACTCCGCGCAGCCGAGCATCAGATCATGGTGGTATTCCTCACCACCCTGATAACAGAGGTCCTCGCCGTATAGATGTCAAGCAACGAGAAGGCCCTCCCCTCATTGCGGTACATTTTGAAGGCCCTCCCCAGGGTGTACTCCACATATATTCTCCCTGCGGCAGCTGCAATGGTAGTCCTCACCACCACTGTCTCTATTGAGAAGGTCCTCCCCGCAGTGGCCCCAAGCAACAAGAAGGTCCTCCCCTTGTCGCAGTGTGTCTTGAAGGTCCTCCCTAGGATGCACATCGAACTTCAAACCATGATGGTCATCCTCACCATGATAGGAGTTTTTTAGAAGGCCCTCCCCAAAACAACGCTACGAAGCCAAAAGGTCTTCCCTTGTTGCGACACACCTTGGAGGTCCTCGCTAGGGTATGCACTGCAAAAGTCCTCTATGAAGTGAGGCGTCAAGAAGTAATGGTATTCCTTGCCATTGTAGCCTCCATTGCGAAAGTCCTCCCTGCAATGACATATCATATCGACTGGAAGGTCCTCCCCCTACCGAATCAATCATGGAAAATACCTCATATGTCGAGGCACTCAAAAGGATGGGATCAATCATGTCATATTCCCAGATAGTCACCAATGATACCCTTCTTTAATCGGGATATGTTCTGGGGCCACGTTCATCTTCAGAACCGCACAGGAACCATCCACCTGAAAATTCAATACCTACAAGTCCCACTACCTCTGACCATGCTATCGGTGAGCAACTCAGTTGGGCTGACCAGGTAGAGGAATCGCTAGTGGAGGAGTATGCCAACATGTTGCACCTGAGGAAATGACTGTCCAGGGATGATATACCAGTTATGTTTTGGCCCACAGCCACCTCTCAATTTGACATACCAAGAAATTTATCAGAAGAATGCATGAATGAAATCTTCTACAACACATGGACAACCCTCCGCCGGATGAAATCATGCTTCCTGCCCCACAATGGGTATGTAGACCATGTCAAGACAATAGGAGACCTCCTGCATCGCATCGACCTAGAAGCTCTTCCTTCAGCGCGGCAACCGCGACCAGAGAGGTGTAAAGGGAACCCTGAGTTAGCCTGCCTCCATGCACAGCACCAGTTTCATCACCTTATTGGGGTTTCCCTGACGGGATTCCCTACCAGAGGATGGAGAGAACATGGAGCTCTGCATTTCACTCTGCTCCCCGCCCAAAAGAACTTGTTTGGCATGGTATCCTGCAACTCCATCACATCAAGATGGAAAACAATTTGGGTCCCTACTCAGGTGAGACAACACACCCAACAGAGAGAGGACTTGAGTAATTCCCAGAAGCGTCAGGCCCGATAGGGAACAAGCTATCCAAGAACTCCTTAATCAGGCCACCGAGATCATACAATAGGCCTCTCACCTTAGAGAGGCCAATCAGAAGTCACTGTCGGCCTCCCCACAAGGGATTGATTCACAGAAGAACTTGGAACCAAACCCAGTTCACCCCCAAATGGGGGCACGCAAGATCAAGAAGTTAGCGATAGAAGAATCCACTACCTCAATCTTAGGACAACCCCAGCCTACAGGGCTGGGGGCATGTTTTTTCAAAAAATTCCCCCGTAAGACCAATAATAATGGGAAGAAACTCAACGACCAAGGAATGGAGCCAACCCCAGCCCTTAGGGCTGGGAGCATATTTACCTCCACAACAACAACCTCCCCCATGAGAACCAGTATTCTCTCATCTAGGGTGGACAGTCAGAAGAGGAAATTCCTGCCCTATCATGTCCTTTGAATCATCATACCCTTCAAGAGGAAGGCGTACCGTATGGTCACATCAAAGAACCCTCTATGTCACCCATCTTCAAGGATCCTGAAAGCAATCCCGGTATAGAAGAGGGAAGACCAGTAAAAGACGCAGGAGATCCTCTTCTTCTTGGGAAGATAACATCTTATTCTCCCCACGGTATGCATCCATCAAATCCAAAGCAGTTAACCCCATGGGTGACACTGGAGATGATGCAAATCCAAATGGATTGAGAGATGATGGTTCCGATCAGGTTGTGACTCACAATGAACCACCATGTGTCCACACCCGGAACCAGAGGACCACCCTAAATATGGCTTTTCCTTCAGCTATACTTCCTTTGCTCACCCTGCGAGCTCACAATAAGGATAAGAATAAAGGACAGGTTACCATCAACCCACCACCTTCTCTTGATAAAAACAAGCCGCTCATGCTAGAAGAGAGATTCGCTCGACATGAAGAGGAAATGATAGAATTGAGGTGGCTTTAACACCGAGCTACTCCATAGGAACCATCTTATTGAAAGCGTGTCCCAAGAGGAGGCACATAATGCACTCCCAGTAAGTGCACCTCAAAGACCAAGGTTTTCACTCTAAAATGAAGCATGGTCAGCACTCCCGCCCAACGAGGAGCATGGCCCGTCCAACTACCTAAATGTGGATCCGGATGAATACCAAGACTTCCCACCACTCAGGAAGCAACCGGAGAGAGTACGTCTGAACCCTCCTAAGGTGTCACAAATGGCACATGTGCCCCTGGTGCCAACTGAGTTGGATCCTCAAGCCATGACTCGGGCTACACCTTCCCAGGACCGAGCCCAAAAGGATGTAAACTAGGGTCTCACTAACACCATCGAGGCACTGACAGCTCGATAGGAAGCGATGGAAGGTCGATGTGCTCCGATACAGCTGGATTGGAAGCCCTACCTGGATTGGGTGAACAACACGCCACCGCTGCCCAATTTTGGGAGCCCTGTATTCCCTATCATCGATGGATCAGGCGATCCGGAAAAGAACTTGATGCACTACGTGTCTTATTGTGACCCTATGATGGGAACTCCGGAACAACAAGAAGCAGTGAAACTCAGATGCCTCGTTTAGACCTTGTAAGGATCTTCCTTCGTCTAGTATATGAGTCTGCTAGCCCAGTCAATAAAAAGCATGGAAGACCTTCAGAAGTAGTTCCTGTTCCACTTTCTCTCAATGCTGCCTAAAACAATAGTCAGTGACCTCATGAACTGCAAGTAGAGGGAGAACAATAAGGTCTCAGATGTCATCGCTATATGGAAGGGTCTGACCTACTCTCTGAACAGGTCAATGACTCAAGATGAGTTTCTTGCCATATGCATCGATAATCTTCGATATGAGCTACAAACACCACTCATACTAGTGGAGTGCACCACTGGCTTCTGCTATCTCTCGGCCATTGCCCAGAGAATTAAGGAATCTCTACAGAAGACTAATCTGAAGTTCCAAATAGCCTAATAGTCTCCTGCCAAGAGAGAAGCAAGAGCTAAAGCATCCTCTGTCATGCTCAAACTAGCCTCTGCGCCTACTCCACCACTCAGGCCTCTAACAAATCGTCAAGGGCCCACTGTATATCAGTGGCCTCCTCCACCTAAGCGGGATGATCATAGGGGATCGAAGAAGAACCAGTTTGAGGAATGAAGACACAAAGTATACTCGTTCTGAGAGGACCAAGTTTGCGGCTGCTTCATCGCTGCCATGAATTGCAACTTGCTCCACCTCCTGGAGCTAAGGAAACCCAAAGAAGTCAGTCGCGATGACAAGCCAGATTACAATCCTTACCATCGAATGTTGGGTCACAATATTCGGGACTACTTCGTATTCAAAGACCTTCGGCAAAGGATGGTAGACTCCTGGCAGGTCGATATGGGACCACACCCAACACATGTGACATATATTTCTACCACTGACTCTAACAAAGGGGAGGGGTTGCAGGAATTCACCAGCAAAATGGGGCAGATATTTGAAAACCGGATGACTCAAAAGACTATCAATCGATCCTAGGGCATACTCCAAGCTCAACTACAGCAGCCAGTGTTGTCACCAACAGTCCCTGATGCTGTATAGCCGATAATATCGGCCTCACAACCCTCCATGATCTGGAAATCCAGGAATAATTGAGAACGGAGGAGACAAGCGCAAGTGGATCAATCTGTAACGAGGCCAATGATAGCCCTGACACTATTGGATTTTAAGCCCCCAAACATGGCGCCACGGGTACCGACCCACCAAACGACAACATCAAGGACAACCGACCGGGTTGACTTATCAAAGGATGAAGAGCCAATATTTGGTTCCATAAACGTCATCCATCTTATGGAATAATTCCCTGATGAAGGGTATGGTTATGGCCTATGTTCCTGGCACAAGGAGCCGGGATGAGGAATTGCAGAGGCAGGGGATACCAAGGGAGGTGCAGTCACAGCCGAAACTAACCCTACGGTTGGACCTCGGCCCAAAACATCAATATCGCGGAAAGCTGTGGAAGATCCCTTCAATGGACTCCGCAAGAGAAAGAATATCCTTCCACCTCCACAAGCTCCCACTCTGGACCTGTTATTCTGCGGTACCCATCAGAGGAGGAACATGCATTGATCCACCTATTGCACACAAACAGACCATTCAGGCCGAGTCCCCAGAACGTGGGGACATCATCAGCATCTGACCCCACAGCTAGTCCCTCCTTGTCACGTATTCAGACTCCCAAGCTGCCCGCTAAAACTCTCCCACCAATGGAGAAGCGTCGGCCACTGAAACAGAAATACAACATCTTCAATAAGTTTGCATCAGTGCCAGCCAAACTATCAATCCGGGATGCCTTGAGTTTATCAGAAGACCTCAGGGAGGCACTTATAGAAGCCTTACTCATCCCCTAGGAGTTTCAAGTCGAGGTAGCTGCCACCGAGATTTATCGAATAGAGACTGGCACGGCTGAATGCAATGCGGTGATTTCCTTCACCGATCAAGATGAAGATGTCATCATGCAAGGACAAATCAAATCAATATATGTGTCTGGAACACTAAATGATGTTGAGATCCATAAAGTCATTATTGACAATGGCTCTGGAGTTAACCTCCTCCCCCTATAAATAGTCTGAAAGTTTGGCTACAATGAGAATGACCTAGTACCCTCATCTACAACTCTATTAAGTTACGAAAAGATTGAACAGAAGCCAATGGGACAAATCAAGATAAAGACCCATTTTGGAAACATTGTGGCCTATTCCGAATTCCTGGTGGTCCAGCAGAACACATCATTCAAAGCCCTGCTGGGAAGGCCATGGTTCAATAATCACATGGTCGTTCCTTCATCCTACCACCAGTGTATCAATTATTGTGTCAACGGGAAATGTGCGACATTGCATGCTGACAAGGCCCCTTTCGAGCTCTCTGAGTCACACTACATTGACATCGGGTTCTATGAGCAAAAGAAAAATAATCCTTCGCTCGATGGTGTCGATTGGATCCTCGCTCCAAATGGCTTGGAAATTGTTCCTGATGACCCCCTTAGGTAGCTTCGTAGAGACTACATACTACCCATCAACCATATTGAGAGTCGGGGTTCATGTCTGGACACACACACAGTTGTCCTCAAGAATTTAGCCATAATGTCCATGCGTGACAATGCGGGAATGTCCGCTGACCCTCAATTTGGGGGCGAATACTTGAGAGAGGACACCCACAATGCCTCATATCTGGGCTCCCAGGAGTTCGAGTCAAGAGATCTCCCCTCACTGAATGAAAAAGATGAGGATTTGGGAGAAGAGGAGGAGGATGATCTCAGGGATGCACCTCCCTCATTTAATGAAGGTATCTCCACCACTGTGGACAAGCTCAGGGAAATAAACCTGGGTACCAAGGAAGACCTGAGGCCCATTCTCATTATTGCAGCCATGTCCCTCGAGGAGCATGTGGTAAATACCTCCTTCCTAAGGTAAAACTAGGATGTCTATGCCTGTAATTACACAGAAATGTCAAGACTTGATCCAGAAGTGCAAAGGCATCGCTTAGGTCTTCCAGAAGACCACCGGGGCTATAAACAAGCCACTAGAAGGACACACCCCTCACATGCTGAAAAAATAGAGGCTAAAGTCGATAAGCTCATTAAATAAGGCTTCATTCGGGAGGTCCAGTACCCCCATCTAGTTTTCTAACATTTTCCTCATCATGAAAACGAATGGAAAAATCCTTGTCTGTATTGATTTTAGAGATCTCAATCGGCATTTCCCGAATGGTGATTTCCCAGTCCCAATCACCGAGTTTTTAATCAACGTGATGGCCGGGTGTGAGGCTCTCCCCTTTATGGAAGGTTATTCTTGGTATAATCAAATTAGGATGGCCCAAGAAGACAAAAAATCCACTTTATTCAGAGCCCCTCAAAGAATATTATGTTACATAGTTATGCCCTTTGGTCTCAAGAACGCCGGCGCTACATATCAACGCGCAATGCAGCATATCTTTAAACCATTCCTTGAGAGATTCATTGAATGATGCGTAGATGACTTGGTGGTTAAGTCCAGACAGCGCTCAGATCACTTGTCAGACCTTGAGACCATCTTCAACAAACTTCGACAACATAGTCTGAAGATGAATCCCTTGAAATGTGCCTTCGGGGTTACTTTAGGGAAATTCCTAGGCTTCTTCATACGCCATCATGGCATGGAAGTCGACACTGAAAAGACAATGGTTATCCTTGACCTACCACATCCCTATAATCTCACCTAGTTCATGGAATTCCAAGGACACCTGGACTATATCATTCGGTTCATAGCCAACCTAGCAGGAAATGTTTTCCCTTTACCAGGTTAATGAATAAGGGAGTCACGTACCAATGGACTGATGATTTCAAAGAGGTATTTGACAGCCTGAAGAGGTACCTCTTAAGCCCACCGGTGATCATGCCCCTGTTTGAAGGAATACCTCTCATCCTATACGTGAAGGCCCTAGAGCGGTCATTGGGAGCCTTCCTCATGCAGAAAAATGACACCGGTAGTGAAAAGTGTCTCTATTACCTCAGCCGAACCATGATCGATGTTGAGACTCGATACTCGAACATCGAGAAGAGTTATTTGGCCTTGGTCTTTGATTTTCAAAAGTTACAACATTATCTGCAGCATCATGATGTCCATTTGGTCTCGTGGAGTAACCTGCTCAAGTACATCATCAGCCACCCGATGCTGACCGAGCACCTATCCCGATGGGTAGTCATCCAGCAACAGTTTGGCATCTAGTTTGTGCCTCAGAAGGACATCAAAGGCCAGTCATTAGTAGATTTTCTGGTAGAGCACCACTCAACAGGGACTAATTCATTGGACACCGAGCTACCTAATGAATACTTCTTCTCGATTCAAGAGGAGTTCCCAGTATGGGAAATGTACTTCGTTGGCGCATCTCGAAGCCCGACCGAGAAGAGGATGGAAGATCCCAAATTTAATAAGGTGGGTTTAGGGATAATACTCATGACCCCTAAAAATTCAGTATTTCCATATTCCTTCCTCCTATCATATGGGTGTACGAACAATGAAGTGGAGTATCAGGATCTCATTGCAAGTCCGGAGCTCTCACTCCAGGCACAAGTATAGCACCTTAAGGTAAATGGTGACTCAGAACTGGTCATCAAGCAAGTCAATGGTGACTATGCTATTAAAAAGGAGTAGATGATTCCTCTGTTTGACAATGTCTAAGGGTTAATGGCAGAATATTCCACAGAACCAACATTGACCTATAGTCCCCGGTCTCAGAATGCTCTGGACGACAAATTAGCTAATGCGGCAACAGCCCTAGGTGACCCAAACTGGGATGAAACAGTTATCATCATTTCTCATCGTCAAATGGTCATGCAATTTTTCCAGATTAAGATGGAAGAAATCCACAAAGTAAGTCTTTTCCCTAAACCATATGCTCCTACAACCATCTGGATGACGCCCATTCCAAACTACCTTCAACGGGGAGAACTTCCAACAGAGAGGGTTGAACGAGAGAAAATACGGAGAAGGAAAATCAACTTTTTCCTATATGGAGGCATGGGCTAGAAAGAGGTCCTCTACAAATGAGGCCTCGATGGAATCCTCTTTAGATTCATTGATGGATAAGAAAGCATTGTCTTCATGACTGAAGTGCGTGCTAGGGTATGTAGAGCACACCAGCAAGGGTCTAAGCTTTCCCATCCGGTCTGAAGGCTTGGGTACTATTGGCCCACAGTGGAACGAGATTGCGAGTGCTTTACCGCAAAATGCCAATAATGCCAAATTCATGCCAACTTCATACACCAACCCCCGGAGTTACTTCATCAGGACAAGTACACCTGGCCATTTTCCGTCTGGGGAATGGATGCCGTGGGACCATATCCTCCCACCACATCCAAGAAGCTGAAGTATATCCTCATGGAAATCGACTTCTTTTCCAAATGGAAGAAGATGTACCCCTTGAGGAATTTGGGTAAAGAAACATTCTCGGCTTTTTGAAAACCAATATAATCACCATATTTGGTGTCCCTTATAAAATACTGACGGATAACGGCACCAACTTCTGCTCTTCTAAATTGGGAAAACTATACCAAGAATATGGTATCAAGGATAACCACTCATCCTGCTACCACACAGCGGCAAACGGATAGATAGAGGCTTTGAACAAGACCATTTCCAAAATTCTCCAAAAAATGGTGGACAAAGATAAGAAGTCATGGGCCGATAAACTCCTCCATGCATTGTGGGCCTATCGAACCGCAATCTGCACCGCTACCCAGGCCACTCTGTACTCATTAGTATACGGAACAAAAGCGGTCTAGACCATTGAGCTCCTATTACCCTCACTCTGCTTTTCCGTATCTGATCAGTTATCCAACTATGAGAAATCAGAAAAGTGTCTAGGTGAATTGGAACAGTTGGACGAGAAGCAGTTGCACACTTTGCACCATCTTGAAGTATATCAGAACCGGATCGCACAAATCTTCAATAAAAAGGTTTCTCTTCTGTCTTTCTTGGAAAGAGAATTGGTATTGGTCCTCTGGACCCCAATGATACCCGAAAAGAAACCTCCAAAGAAGGACCCCAAGTGGGAGGGACCATATGTTATACACAAGGTCTACTCCAACGGAGCATATTCCCTGATCTCCATGGACTGGAAACTCACCACCGCTCCAACAAATGCGAGATTCCTGATGAAGTATTTCACGTAGAAACAAAAGGCAGTTATCGTCCAAGTTGCAGGACGTTAAACTTCCAATCACCCAACGGTCCAAAATCTATGACCCTAAACTGGGAATATTTCATCCTCACCGCACGATGTTAAACTGAACAGATTTCAGATAACTACGTATGGCTTGATTTCTGCCTTCGTAGGATATGTATCGATGCCAAGGTTCCCCATCCTAGCCCAGCCACCCCTGAAAAAAATGCCCTTCTCCCCCCATGTACAGACCATCCCAGAATGGTGTGTATCCTTCGTCATTACAGCATGACGTTAAACTGTACAGATTTCAGAAGATTTAAAAATGCCCCATTCCCCCGTGTATAGACCAGACCTGAATGGGGTGTACTCCAAAGAGAACTATGTGAGGCTTGATTTTTTCCCTCGCAGGATACATAGAGACACCAAGATCCCCATCCTAACCCAGCCACTCCCAAATAGAATAAAATTAAAAAAATGTCACCTTCCCCCGTGCACAGACCACCCCTGCACAGGGTGTACTTCTTTCAGAGAACTACGTACGGCTTGATTCCTGCCTTCGCAGGATACATAGCAACACCAGGGTTCCCCATCCTGGCCCAGCTACCCCCAAATAAAAGTTAAAAATTCCCTCTCTTCCATGTATGGACCAGCCCTGCATGGGGTGTATTCCTCGTCCTTACCACACAAAGTTAAATAGCACAGATATGGATAAAAGAATACCCTTCTCCCCCGTGTACAGACTAAACATGCATGGGGAATATTGTCTTTTAGAGAACTACATGAGGCTTGATTCCCACCCTCGCAGGATACGTAGTGATTCCAGAAATCCACACCCTGGCCCAGCCACCTCAAATGAAGCCAAAAATACCCCCTTCCACCATACAGACCAGACCCATACAGGGTGTATTTCCCAAAATAACTATAAGAGGCTTGATTCCTGCCCTCACAGGATACGTAGTGACCCAGGGCTCCCTATCCTGGCCCAACCATTCAAAAAATATGCTCCCCCCCATGTACGGACCAGACCTGCACAGGGTGTATTTTCCGTCCTCACCGCACGGCGTTAAACTGCACCGACTTCAGAGAACTACATAGGGACTGATTCCTACCCTTGTAGGATACATAGTGACGCCAGGGTCCCTCACCCTGGCTCAGCTGTCCCCAAATGAAATTCAAAAATTTCCTTTCCCCTATGTATGGACTAACCCTGCGCGGGGTGTACCTCCTTCAGAGAACTAAGTGTGGCTTGATTTCTATCGTTGCAAGACGCATAGTGATGTCATGGTTTCCCATCCTAGCCCAACCATTCCTGAATGGATATTTTAAAGTAAGAAAAAAACGAAAAATTCCCTCTTCCCCTGTGTATGGACCAGAACTGCACGTGGTGTATTCTTCGTCTTTATCGCATGACGTTAAACTGCACGGACCTCGTCCTTACCACACGACATTAAATTGCATGGACTTCATCGCAACCCACCCAAGATATATGGAGAAACGATATGTAAATACATCTTGCGAATTTGGATGCATCCTCTCCATACATCAGACTCCACGACTAGGATAATTATGGATCTTAATAACCATTCACAACCATCAGAACTAAAAATTCATTGACCTGGGGACACCTTTGCATGAATATGCATACCATACCCTCAGCGGCTCTGCATATTGATAGCCCCTAGCCTGTCTACCAAAGGAAAAATTTCCTCAGGCGGTACTCTTCCTAGATCTGTACTCTTACTGGCCTCAGAGCCCCATATCATATCTCCCGATCCATAAATTTATGGCGTAGTGGTTTACAAGTTCAACCCCCTTTTCACATCCTAATGTTTCCAGGGTATCCCTACCTGGTTAGCCTATGTGTTCGCCAGTGATTAGCACGACGACATGCATCTATGAACATCATGCCAGGTTTAGGCTACTTTGACTCAACGGACAGTTGCAGTGAAGATGCTTCTTGTATACTCAAACACCATTATCCTCGCATGCCGAACTGTGTAATGTGAGCAATCTTGGGTTTTCATTATCATTCATGGCCATCGAAAGTCGAAATTCATCGACCCGGGGACACCTTTTCATGACTATGCATACCATGCCCTCAGCGGCTCTGCCTATTGATATCCCCTGGCCCGTCTACCAAATGTAGGATTTCCTCAGGCGGTACTCTTCCTAGCTTCGTACGCTTACCAGCCTCAGAGCCCCCACACCACATATCTTGATCCGAGAAACCTCAGAGTTATAGTTTACAACCTTTATCCCCTCACCCTATTCAATGTATATCAGAGCATGGTAACTCAGTTATCCTTCGAGTGACTGCAGCAATAGTTACCCAATGATCCAAGCTCTTTGAACGCTAAACAAGGACTACGTCATCCTTACCGCACGACGATAAAATACATGGAGTGAAGGTACCCCCCGCGCACAAGGTAAATCAGCGCAGAGAGCTCTCTGAGCTTTAACAGCAACTAGGGCCGAATATGCCCGGCATGTGAAGATATTTTCATACCAAATGATAGACTTCGTGGCCCGAACAATTGTGGATCCTCATAACCATCCATGGCCATCAGTAGTGGAAATTTATCAACCCATGGACACCTTTTCATGACTCTGCATATCATGCCCTTAGAGGCTCTTCATATTGATAGCCTCTGGCCCATCTACCAAAAGCAAGATTTCCTCAGGCGATACTCTTCCTAGCTCCGTACACTTACCGGCCTCAGAGCCCCCAAATCATTTCTCCTGATCTGAGAAGCCCCGGAACCAAAATTTACACCAATCAACCCCTCTCTACATCTTGGGAATGCTGAGATGTTCAAGCCCAATTACATTCTGATTAAGAGCGGCCTTTACAACAACGTCCTTACCGCATGATGATTGAAACTGCACAGAACATGTCTTTGCCGCTTGGCAAGAAAATGCAAAGACCCAGCATTAAGCTTCCAAAGAAATGCCTCCAATTGTAAGCATTTTCACGGATTTAAAAATGCTCCCCCGTCCTCGCCGCACGACATTAAACTTCACAGTAACTTCAAAAATGATTCTCGTCCTTTCCACATTATGTTAAACTGCACGGAAGCCATCCTTACTGCATGACGTTAAACCGCACCGAATTTAAAAATGCTTAATGTCCTCTTTGTACGACGTTAAACTGCACAACATCCTTTAACAAAGCTCCTCATCTTTACCACATGACATTAAACTTCACGGAAGTCATCCTTGACGAAATACGTTAAACTGCACGGTCAAACATTTCATGGGTTCAATAAAGAACAGAGGCTTTTGTCTGTCCCTCAGTGCACGAGTCAGACCTGCACAAACCACTGTCTCACACCAGTGTGAGAAGTAATGACTTCACCCCTTCTCAGGATGTTTAGACTAGATGTTTTCCCATATCCAGGCACCCTCTCCTCATAAACCATACTCTGTACTCAAAAACGCCGAACCCTTGTAAACCACCCCCAGTGGTCCCGAATCACAAACTTCCTTGATATTGCCCGACTATTGGGAGATTGAAATCATTGACCTAAGGACACCTTTTCATGACTATGCATACCATTCCCTCAATGTCTCTGCATATTGATTTCCCCTGGCCCATCTACCAAAGGCCATATTTTTTTAGGCAATGTTTCTCTTCATACACCTCTTGGCCCCAGAGCCCCCATATCCATCCCAGGATTCGGAAACCTTCTAAGATGTAGTTTACCAGCCTCTTTCATAACCCTTATTGAATATAGTGGAATGTCTCTGACGAGATTACTGAGAACTAAGAGAAGCCATTCCACTGTGAAGTATGTCCTGGCTGCACGACTTCAAACTGCGTCAAGATCCAACCATCCTTCACACTAACTAAATGCATAAGACATTGAACTTGATTCCACACACTTGATTAACATAGATGTTCTCAAACCCTTTCAGATGTCACACACCTTTTCCGAGCCACCCCTGGTGGTTTTCATAATTCTCCAAGCCACCCATGGTGGTTTCCATAAGCCAGACTTCCATGAAGTCCTTAGGCCATCAGAAATGGAGATTCATTGACTTGAAGACACCTTTTCATGACTATGCAAAACCTTCCCTTAGTGGCTCTACATATTTCTCACCCCTGGACCATCTACCAAAGGAAATATTTCTTTAGGCGATGCTCTTCCTAACTCTGCACGCCGATATGTCTCCCACGCCTTGAGACATGCCCTGAATATCGTTCAAATCTTAACATGATCCCCCCACAAGTGTCTGGAGGATATTGATACATATTTTAATCAACCAAACCTCATTGGGGCCCTTGCCCCACCATATCTGGTCAAAGATGTTCGACCTGAAACATCAGTAATGATAGTCTTTTCAATGAGACTTTAAACTGCTCACAAAAAAAGGCACCAAGCTCGTTAGGAAGAAAACCCAAAAAGGGAGACCTATGGAAAAGTCGATCCATACCCGCTAGGTCCACACAAAATGGGCCCAAGAAAAATTAGGGTATTAAAATAAAAGATGAAAAGTTTGTGGGGATTTTCTATAAAACCCTAGCAATAGTCAAACTATGCCCGTTGGATCCCATGATCCAGGCAAAAGTTAGAGCACGGTTTTTTTATCAATTGTCTTGAACACTGATTATTCTAAGTTCAGTGAATTAACATATATAGCAATAACGCCAAATAATTCTAGTCACAGGATAAGACAACATGCGATCTATAGAAAAACTTTTCTTTTTTCCATAACAAGGTTAGTAAGAAGGGAATCCACAATCCAGAGCCTCCTCTGGCATGAAAGGTTATTACAGGAGGTTTTCAGCGGATTCACAAAGATGTATCAGGAGCTGATGAGAATCCTCAATTGCTTGACAGATATTCTATAGTAAGGTTGTCTCGGCTTCTGCACTAGCCCATAATGCTTCTGCCTCCTGGGTCGCCTTTGAGCTTGCCCTCATCACCTCCTTCATCTACCGCTCCCCTTCTTCAATTATGGCGGTGACATTAGCCTCTTCCTTCTTTAGCCGTTGTAAGTCATTCCTCAACACCTCCAGTTGAGAATGCTGCTCAATGACTCTTCCCTGGAGTCTTCCAACTACCCCGGCATGATCATGAGCCTTTGTTAGGAAAAGCTGTCAGGTCGCGAAAAGGGAGGCTTTAGATTGAGTAGCAGAAAGGTGAGATTCAAAACCACCCAGTCTTTCCCGGTCAGTGACCACCTATTTGACTATATCATAAATACCATGTTAGTCAAATCCAACAAATCCCAGCAGAATAAATAGATTGTGCAACTTCAGTAATTTGGTCAGCATCTCGGCCAAGGGTGTCTGAGAAATCAGCTTCCAAATTTTCTCCCACGCCCTTTGGCGAGCTGGTCGAAGATTGGAAAGGACTTGTTGATCAGGCTCAGAGTCACTCCCAAGTGAAGATACGTACCTAGGGATAAACGCCACCAAGGAGGGACCTGATTTAGCTTCACCTGCAAACTCTAGTGCCGTGACAACATTTCCCCCAGTGGTTGTGGTCACAGGCACGATCGGATCCAACGGCACAATCGCCAACACCAAAGGTCGTGGTCCTAAATACCTAGAGTCAATAAGTTAGATAAGTATCCCTAATCTGAAAAGGGAATAGGAAAGATTCAGTGGCAAGAGATTGAGAAACATACACCTGATCATCAAGAAGTCGGTATCCTCAAGCTCTGCACCGCCGCGACAACTCGAGGAAGAGGCTATATCTTCGAGAGGCAAGGGAGTCCTGGGAACCCCCAGAGGTATCCCGGGCCTAAGGCCATACCCAAGTCCAGAAACTCCCAAAGCTATCCCCAAGAGGTTGGCTACGGAGATCAATCCTGGGGAAATCACTCCCCCGGTAAAAAAAATAATGGCCCGCCCTGGGTTTCCGACAACTGGCCTAATAGCAGGCTCTTCCTCCATCTCCACGGGATCCATTGGGTCTAATAAAGCTGACCTTGTCAGATTTGAGGCCTCTTCAGTATTCACGGGTGGCCCGTCCACCCCCGCGATTATAAAAACCGTATGGTCAGCTGGAGTCTCGAATTCTATTTGTTCTTCCTCTGACATATCTCTGATTGATGAAGGCAGAAGTAAAGCATCCATATCACTAGCCCCTCCAGCAGGGCCCACCATCTCTTCATGCCCAGGTGTGGCTGTATGTGATCCCTCATATGATAAGGGGGGAGAATATGCGGCCACTGGGGTAGCCATGGCCGGGTCTCCGAGTGGCCCAACACCATGCGCCAAAACAGATAATAACTGGCAGAATCAAAATATACGAGTTGGCAACTGAGGAAACAGGAAGTCATGATTACCTGACATCCCCTGTTTCAGCCATTCCGATAAATGGGACACTTACTGAGGTCTCTGGATCTTCCCAAGGGATAGTTCTTCGCTCAGAACACTGAGAGGAGCTGGATGAGGAAAGACCCTAGCTAGGTCCGCAATGGTCGCTTCCATGAGCTTAGCCGCACCAGGAGACCCCTCCTCGATGATCCCCATAGCCGAAATCACATGTTCTCCTACTGCGGTACCATGGGGAGTATACTCTAGGGAAGGAATTGCCCTCGAGGATTCCTCAGAACATTGAATTAAAGGAAGAAATTTTAGAAACCTCATGGTAAAGGAGGAGGAAAACCGGAATGGACAAACAGGACAACCTCTTCTTCGGGATCGAACGATTCAGAATGTCTTATCATCATGGACACCCAGGTAGAACCATAAATCCAGTTCCAGAGTGAATGAATATATGTGTACATATCCTTCAATGAGGTGACTATTTCTTCTAGATCCTCATTCAGCAGCAAGTGGGGTGGAGCGAAGATCATCCCAATACCCGGAAGCCCAAGAGGGCCCGTTTGGAGTAACGCCCAAACCTCTTCATCCGAGACACTTACCCTCAGGTCATACCAAATCCTCCAAGAATCCGAAAATGGGGCCGTAATTGGAACATATAGATGGGGGGGTCAACCTGAGACGGTCGGGTAGTGACAAGGGCTGGTGGGGGCACCAATGGTCATGTTTGTTTTCCGGATCTCACTGCCTCCCTAGAACTCTCTGGAGCTACCTGTGGGCGGGACCTCATGGGAGAGGGGGGAATTCCCTTGCCTCAGCTGCAGTGGGGGAACCACATAGATCATCGCCCTATGAAGAGTGATCACTATCTTCCTCCCCCTCGTCTGTCACCAATCGCAGCATGTCCTGGACTCGATGAGTAAACACTGCGTAACCCCTTCGTGCATGAACATAAGCCTCAAGGTCCTAGAGATACCTCTTGTCCCTCTCCGGGTCCGCATCATAATGAATGTCAACATGAGCAGATATGTAGCCCACCCTGTCAAATTCCACTTCTGATTCCTGGAGATACTGCCACAGAGAATGGGGGTTCTAGCTGTGAAAGGATGACTGGCCTTTGAATTCATTCCATTGACCCCAGGCCGTCGGAAAGGCAGCATCCGCGGGAATAGCCAACTCTCTCCGGGTAACTTCAAGCGCATGATAGGATACACCTCTATTCGTTAAAATATTCACCGGATGCACGGTTCTGGTAGGGTTGCGAAGAACCTTCCTCGGCCTGGTTGAAGCACTATCCCCCTTTCACTTCCTCTTGCCCTTCGATGGATCAGGAATTGAGATAGTGGGAACCCATAGCCCTAGCTGGCCATTCGGGTACGACTACACCCAGGAGTCGGTATAGCTCTTGGACAAGAAAGGCATGGAGTCTGTATGTACATGAGTCGTATCCTTGAAATCAGTATCTTCTTGGGTAAATATTAACCACAGTAGCATGGCCACCATTAAATTGCAGTTCTCACGGGTGCCATTTAGTACGGGAGGACACAGTTCCTGGACAAAGCCAAATTGACGTCTGAATCGGCAAGGCGCGTACCCCTCACAGATCAGTTCCCCACCGATGCGAGCCACCAGAATTCCCTCTCAGAGGGAAAAGAGGTAGCCCCGTTTGCTAAACTCCTCGGATATGGTATTCCTAATTGCACCAGTTGGGGAGGGATATGGTCGGAAATTGAAATGATCATAACTCGAGATCTGACTCAACAACAGATGCATATTCTGAACCGTCTGTTGTATATCCTTCTCATGGGTCACCCAATCTTCGGGCATAACCCCACTGGTGATTTGCAAGTATGGCCAGAATGTGGTGCCTGAAATTTGATGAGGGTTCATGAAAGTATATCAGTTCTTGATATGTTCTCCCAACCATCCCCAGAGAATTTGAAAATGGTCATCTACCCGGTATGGATGACTCCCGTCGGTAATATTGCTAAGAAACCAATAAATCTTGTCCAATATTGGGACGGGCTAGTTGATAACATTACTGGTATTCAGCTCTGCTTCCATGATGAAAGTGGAAACACGCACGCCACCAGCCTCGCGTACAGGCAATAGCCATCCACTCAAGAACATGGCCATAAATGCCGCCAGACGAAGCAACCGATAAACGTTCGGAACAAGCTCCCAGCCCCAGTGGTTGAACTAGAGTTCCTCCAGGGTCATCCAGTAGTTGTCCCTCTACCTTCAGGACTCCATCATAGGGCAGGTCGTAGGCCTGTGTGGGAGAGCCATGGACTTGATCTCTCTAGAAAAATCCTTGTCCCATTCACGATATGGGACAAGATTTTTCAGAGACGTATCCTATGAATGCTTCCGGACCTGGTTAATAAGATGCTTCACCAATGGGGGAGTCCTCTCTTTGTTGTCCCGCACACAAGAGGGAGGTAGGAATTCTCAATACATACCCCCAACAATGGGGACCCCTGAAATCTGTAAGATATCTCAAAGACTAATACCCACCACACCATGGACCAGATGGAATGTGTTAGTGTCCGGACTCCAACGGCTCATATGTTGCCTTGTGAGGGCCTGAGGCCAACGGGTATAGGTTTCGGACACCCAGGAAGCTTCATATAAGCCTATGGCTCACAATTCTGCTTCAGTCTCTTCATAGCTCTAGATAACCTAGAAGGGCCACCCACAATCCAATGACTTAAATGCCCCACTGGGCCGAAGGTCCCAGTCCACTGACCAGCCATGCTGGTTTTTCACCATTGCATTGGGGGCAATGCTCTGGTAATAGTGAATTGTCCCATCCAGCTGACGTTTTTCCCCTGTCTCAGACACAGGAAGGTGATTCAACACTGATTCGGCAGCTGTATCCCTTAGGGAAGGCCACCCTCTAGAATATATCATAGATCGAGGGATAGTACAAGTAAAAATCCATGTTGCTGGATTGTTGTCACGAGATAGTACCAGAATCGGCGTATCGGATAGTAAACCAAACCCGTAGGCAGGAAGGTTGTTGGAAAAGGGGTACTACCACTGTGACTCGGAGAGAAGATCAGCAAAAAAGGATCATAGTGGTGAGTGGAGGATTCCATCCTTAACAGATCTGGCCACATTTTTCAGGCGTTGATCGCCAATTCGGAGAGCCTCGATAACAGGCCTGGGTGCAGGGCGAGGGGGAACAATGTTTTCTCCCTGCATTACGAAAACTAGCAAATGGTTAGTCCGGAATAATAAAATCAGGACAAAAATACCAATCATATGGAAAAGGAATCAAGATGCCTTCATGATGTGGTCCGTGAAGAGGTCTCAAAATGTGGTTTGTAATGACTGCACCCCGTGAACCAACCGTACGCAGATGAGGTCTGCGGTACTCTGGACCGCGGAGCGTTGGCCATAAAACCACGAACCAAGTTGCTCCATGGAATCTTAATCTCGGATTTAAATAGTTAGGTTTGTATATTTTCAAAGTCTGGAAGATTTCAGTCCGCGGACCATCAAAACCGCGAAGCGAGTTCCTACGCGGCCCGTTGTGACTTACTTTTTAACTAATTTAAATTATTAGTTTGGGGCTGGGAGATTGGTCCACTGGTGAAGTACGACGCGAATGAAGAATGGTTCGCAGAAGTGGTAGCTTGTTCACGGACGAGGAGTTTCATGAATAAACAAGCACGCTGAGACAAAAAGTGAGAGAGCACTGGTATCGTTTAGAATCCAGTAAAGAAAAAGAAGGGCCACCATATTTATAGGTGTGTTCCCCTACCAGGTCATATCCCCTACCGCAAACCATCCATGATTTAGGACCACGCTACATCGTAATGGCCTCCTCTTCATTCTGATCGGACCACATTCCGATGGGTGGCATTTGTAAGGTCCTGAAAAATTCGCAAAGGATACTGAGAATCCCCTTTAATACAAGGGAGATTCTACCCAATTTCCCCCCAAAGAATTGGGGAAAAGTGTGGAGAATACTCCAAGGATGGCACAAGCCGAACTGGTCCGCAGACCGGTCCAATGATAATAGTACGCGGCTGGTTCCACAAAGCACCCCCCCTCTGCGGACCGTTGTCGTTCACTAAACAAAGGAGAGAATACTCTACGAGCGTGAAGCAGGATGGGCGCCAACCCGGTCCACCATCACAAAACGCCCCCACCACGAACCGCATTAACCGTCCTTGAATGCATCTATTATGGTTCGCATAATGGAGTCGGGACCCTGCACGACCGTGAAGCACTCCCCAAGCTAGTTTGGTTCGTGGGGGAGGTGTGTTCAATGCCCCCCGCAAGTTGCGGATTGACCAAGTCATCTGTGAACCGGGTTTCCATTCATGGGCCTCCGCAAAATATGTCGCATGACCACAGATACATCTCCTTCTCCAATCCTTATAAAAGTATATCAAAGGGAGGATGGAGGAGGATGGCATGAGGAGATCGATCAAATTTGGGTGGAAGGATTTCAAAGGAAGAAGCTTAGGATTTCGCAAACTACGAAGTCCAAGTTCGCAAACAAGAACAGGTATGAAGCTGGAAGCGAATTATTAAGGAAAAAAAATGCATAACAACTTGGGGAACCGTGACCTTCAAATAAAAAAGAAATGAAGACCATGAACCATGGCCCCTCCACGGATGCACTCCCCGCGGACCAGGGAGTTTATTCCCCTTTTCCGATCCATCGCACCGCGTAGCACCCTCCTACGCAGGTGAAGCCCCGACCGACAAACCCCTAACCGGCGTCGCCCTTGGCCGCCACTGCTTGCATGGACCCCTCTACGTAGAAACCTGGTACGTGGGCTGAACTCGAAGCCATATACCACCCTAGTTCGTTGGATGACCACCAGTCTACGAACCACCCTGGATATCGGGATGCCCACTAGTCCGCGGACCACCCTCATTCGCGGGATTCCCATCAGTCCGCGGACCACCATGGTTCGCGAACAGCCTCTCCAGCCGCGTCGAACCTCCCTACGCAAAGGTTTCCACCACTCATACACCTATGTGGCCCTCCAGATCCTTCGGAGTTCCCATTCCCCGATCCAGATAAAATCCTTCCAATTCGGGATGATCCACTGCAACCCCCTAATTGGCCCATTCATTATCCCCGAGATGAGGCCTCCACCAGAGCCACCGGACCCATGTGATGTCGCCTTCAGGTGAATCAACGCGCCGTTTTGACTTTACATACCCACAGTAAGCGAGGGCGAAGAGATTGCCCCGGCCCTTGAGCGGACTCCCGAAGCATTCTTGGGTTTACATTCCCACAGTAATGCAGATTCCTAGACCGGGAGTCCCCTTTCTACCCCTCCACTTGTTAGGACTGGGGCACTTCTCCCTTCCCAGAGGATTGGAAGACTACCCATCATAAGGAAGCCCACATGCACCTCTGTACTTCCCCACAACCATGGACAAGGAAGGACGTAGTGGGGAAGGATGATGCTCTGTTCTTCTTTGGGGCCAAGTCCCTCTCCCGCTGCGCTTTGTCACCTTGGGCATTTATCTCAGAGTATTCCTCGACTCTTGGGGCCTCCCCCATGAGTAAGCCCCATCGTACTTCCCACCAATATAACTTTCGCAACGTGATCGTCTGGTCCCTGCTGCCTATTGTTTCTCACACCGAGCATGACTCACGTGGGCATAGAATAAGCATCGACCATGACATCCTCTTATGGGCCTCCTCAGAGTGAAAGGCCCAATCCATTACCCTGGGCCTCCTCAGAGTGTAAGCCCCAATCCATTACCCGGGGCCTCCTCAGAGTGTAAGCCCCTATCCATTACCCTGGGCCTCCTCAGAGTGTAAGCCCCGTGCTAATGCAAACTATGGGGACTTTGATCTATGTTAAAGCATGGTATGTAGGAAGCCTCCATGAGGTTTAATCCCACTAACCATCGAACCCCCTGTCCATCCTTACGTCGGTTCGTCGACACCCTCTAATGTGGACTATGTGGACTTTGATTCCCCACCACAGGGATACGTAGGAAGCCTCCAAGAGGTTCAAGCCCGATCACCATCGGACCCCCAGGTCCACATTCACGTTGGTTCTCCGACACCCCCATTCGAACTACGTGGAATTTGATCCCTGTCTCCTAGGTAGGGTACAAAGGAAGCATCCTTGAGGTTCAAGCCCAACGTCCGGTCGATCTGACCATCTTCACGTCGGTTCACCACACCAACCCTGGGCAGCCTAGAGCGTAAGCCCCATAACAAACCGAACTACATGGATTCTAATTCCCCATGAAAGGATACGTAGGAGACCCATACCATGGGTTTAATCCAAACACTCAAGTCATTATCTGTCCCCCCTGGATGACAATAAACTCTAGAGTGCCTATATAGAAGGATTTAAACCAGTGTTGTCTCAATCAATCTAGACTCCTCGGGAACATTTATCCAACGAGGGATGGTAAACCTCAGGACTAAATGATTCTGAACCCCTGCATCTATATGACCATTTCCAAGAAGGAGTAATTGTGGATACTATGCTTGGGTATAAACTAATGATTCACGAACATATTAATACATCTTAAATCTATAAGAGAGTACCAAGACAGGAAATAATTCCCCCCAAAAGGGTGCGATGAGCCCGACATGCCACCCTCTTGACCAATGTGAGTTCTTAAGGAAAGCTGGTCAAACCACCCATCGAATGCCTACCTTTGGAAAACAGGTCCACGTATTGCTGGATATGGAACCATTTGGAATTTAGAGGCGAAAACAGTGCACCCGATATGAGTGATTAATCAGAACCCAATCTTCTCTAATCATCCATCGGGCAGCACACGTTTCTCCCCCACGATCACGTCGTGCCCATTGAGATAGTATTTCTCCAATACATTTAAAAATAACCATGTTTTTAATGGGTTATAGGATGTATATGCATAGAAATAGAGGGGTCAATTATTTTAGAGGATTTCCTTTATATGTATTAAACTATGAGATTATTATGTATCCTTCAATTGAATTTTTTAGGGTCTTAAAAGTTAGACCAAGAATTTTTATGTTTTATAATTATGTACCGTTGACCAAAAGATGAAGTAGTCTATATGAAAACCCAACCAAGGAAAACGTGATGTGAACGGAATCTCAATGTAATTAATGTAAACAACCTCCAGGATAGGTTCATGTAGTTTATGGTCATATTTTTTGGACCAAAGGGTGATAATGTATATGGTTAGACAAATATTACTTAAAGAAGGGGTATTCCACCCATCATAGTTATTAATTTTAGCCTTATTCTTGTGTAGATGATCCCATAGATGGATGGATGATGCTTAATGTCATAGTGGTCAAAAAAAAGTTATCACATGGTTTAGGGTCTCACGATGAGGACCAATAAAGGTTTAAAAACTAAATTTCATATTTATTTATTGAGAAATGTGTATGATTCATGAGTGCGTGAAATCGAGAGAATTCAAATCAGCTTGAATAGTTGTATTATGGGATGTTTAAATCATAACATGAAATATTTGAATCATTGAATGATGGTATATAAAAATCTAGTATGGGATGATAGTTGTCCATATTCAAAAAATGGATTCTACTATGATTTAAATGGGTCTATGGGGATTAGAGTTCCATATTCTGATGAGAAATACATTTCTCTAGATTTGAGTATTAAATTTGGTAAAGTCAAATTCATTTCCAAGTACAGGTTTCTATTGGATTATAATGAATTCATTAACAATTTCCATGAATGGTTTTAAATGATTAACACATTCAAGAAATGATGTAGTTGTATAGAAAAAATGGTGTTCAAGAAGGGTTCAACAACCCAAAAATTTATGTCATTGAGTATTGAACACATTCTTAGGGTTAAGGGATATGCATTAAATAACTCAAACATGCATGAAGGAGATAAAGTTATAATATTTTATCTATCTTTTTCCTAAACTAATGGGTCCATAGAGCATAGAATTTATTTTTCTAGGGACATACGATTGACCATATATGTTTTGTTTTGTCTAATATATATTCTCTAATTTTTTTCGCAAGTCATGAAATAGGATGACTTAGTGAGTAGAGACTTGGAATATACATAGGCTACCATTTATGGTTTCTTTCCTAAAAATCCTTTATGTTTATTTTATTTTATGTTTATATTCTATAAATTTGAACCATTGAGGGAGGGAGTTTACACTCATGAAAATTTGACCAAATGTTGTTTTGGTATAAGGTTTTACTAGTTAAACCAAATATTTATGGGGGTTAATGACACAAAATATGAACCAAATATTTTCAAGGTTCAAGGCCATACACCTTTGACTAACGGGTGAGATTATATTTCTAATATGGGAGAAGAACACCCATTATTAAAGGAGATACCAATTCTAGAATAAACTACCTCATAAAGAGGTACTCATAGTTTAATTTCATAGTAATTCGACAAAAATAAATGAGATAATCTATATATAAGGGCAAGGTAAAACCAAATATGAATGGAGAGACCAATATTAATAGAAACTATCTTGGAGAGAGGTGTATGTAGTTTTAATTTCATTGTCCTTTGACCGTGGTTAGGGAGTGTTATATAACATCAGAGTTTGGGCTTATGGGCTAAGATAACATAAAACCTCTTTAATCATTAATGATAATGACGTAAACTAGAACTCATGGACTTTGAATTACGGTGATGATATGGTACAAGTACATCGAGGATGGTTCTTTACCAATATTAAAATTAAATTTTCTATCGTAATGTTGTCGAGGGTATACAATGATTATAGAACATCCTCTCCAGTATGAAAATGTGATTATGGTTGGCAGTGATGAATATGGTTTCATGAATAACAATACCATGTAGAGGTTTCCATTGGTATTGAATTTACTCAATAACTAAATCAGTGAAAAAAAATTGGCAACTAAAAACACTCTAGTCATATATTATGCTTTATAGAAAGGGGATATTCAAAAGTGATGGAAACATTTCATCAATTTACTAACCATATTTATACTATTATATAAATTTTTAATTGAGTTGAAATAGATAGTGATTTTCACCAAGGTCCAAAATGTAAATATAAAACATCATTATATATCATGGGGTAAAATATATAAAGCCATGTGTGGTTCTTTTGATTCCACTTCCTAGATCATACTCATGTGTAGAAAAAAAATTAAGTATTTGTGTTCCAATTTTAGGTGGTTATACGAAATGCATTGTGCATGAATAAGAGACAAAATTCTAGAAGTAAATATAATATTATTTTTGGTAGGGATTAAGATCTATGATCTTGGATCCACTACATACATTCAATTAAATTTAATCAATCCACTCATCAATCTTATTTAAATATCCTCAACATAGAACAATCTCATATATATGGGAAGGGGATTTTCTTTTGTTATAAAACCAATACCATATGATTCTTTATGGTCTATACCAATAATAAGAGATCTGGTCTACTTAGGAATCATGGGTCATTTTAAACTTTTTTATATTAGTTAGGAAAAATATATCTCAAACCCTTTCATGGAAATTTCACCCACGTAAGAAAATATTGGTTGTATAGGATTAACCACACTAATTAGTTTAAGTTCTTGTGAGATAAACCATATGTCAAGTTCTTTGATGTCATGTGACAAGGAATCATGCTCAATGAAATTAAGGATCATAGGATAATGACCTTTATATGGTGCTTTATAAAGAAAAATCTCATGTTCATGATAATATGGATTCACCTATATTTTGGACACATTGAGTATAACCTGGTGTTAATGAGTAGACACAAAAAGTAATATGAAGTGTAGGTTTTTGTAATTTTGGTTAGGCCTTGGATAGAATTACTTGATGTGACTGCATATCATGGATTAATAGGGATTAAGACACATGTTTTTCAAATATTAATGAGAGAAATATCAGGATTATAGGTTAGGTGAATTAGGCCAACATTGTAGGAAAATGAAACCATATCCATTACATTACTAATGAAAGAGTGAACTTAAATAGAGTGATCTCTTGTATATAGGTTATTTTTTATCATAGGGTCATAGAAATAGAACCATATAGTGAGGATTATCATATGGATCCCACTTATATCTATGAAAAATGGAATTCCTTTTTCATAGTATTGGAATTTTAGAGAGAGACCCAAGGTGAATAAGTGGGCCCAAGAAATAATATGAATCCATCATTTGATTGTGATTTGTGGTTGGGACATGAAAATAAGATACATAAACCACTAAAAATCTTGTACTATAGGAATTAAGCTAAACATAGTCCTAATAATTTATATTTTTATTATAGTTTAGGAAAACCAAATATTTAGGGTTGTATAGTGTATCCACAACCACGGATCCACTATGAAAAGAAAAAATTCATATATAAAATTAGATATTACATAGGGGATGTGCCTTTTCATTTGATCTAAATCACATTGATCAGTTTAGGGTGACATTTAATTCATAAGTAAGGTAAATATAATGTCATGTGGGATGGATATAATGTTTCTCATTTTAATGTCATACAGTAAGGACTTATGTGTTATGCATATTATAGTTATGCAGCTAGGACGTAGATATAGTTCCACCCATTTTTGAGGTCATTAGGAAATCATATGGGGATATGGAAACCCAAATTCTAGGATTGAAAATGGGTGAAATTTTATCTTAGAATAGGTCTATAGAATAAGAAACATATGTCGGTGTGTCCTTATGTATAAATAGTTCATATTTAAAGAAGATGGGTCTTATAAAAGGACTTCTATAAATATTTTAGAGTCATGAAAAGTAGAATATATGTCATTAAATTTAACATCATGAGAAAAATACCCAAATGGTCTATAGTTTAAGGTCATATTATGAGGAAATTTATGTTTTTCAATTTAGAGTAATGCTGGGAGGAATTTTTATATTGTAATTTAACTCAACGGGAAATATATGTGTAACCCAATGTGAAGCTATCATAATTAATTCATGTGAAAGCAAAATAATTTGGTGAGTGTGATTAAATCTCTGTCCATAATAATAGTGAGTAATATATTTTAGATTAGACATTATAAATGGTGTAATATCCTACCCATTTTGGCTATTATTTTGGGGGTTTTCTCCTAGGAATTAAGTGAGTTATCAAATATAGATCCAATTATCCTTGGATGAATTATAAGAGCAACCCTTATTATTTAATTCCTTCATGATGTTATTATGATGAAATTCACGGTTATTTAGTGTCTTAACATTTTCAAATCAATACATTCTATATCATCTAGAATAAATTATGACTACTCAACTTTAAAAAGTTGGTAATATATGGTAGTGTAAAGTGAGCGATGTTGGACCATATTATGATAGATTGCATCTTTCCCATATACAACAGAATATTGGGTTCTTTGTGTGGTAATACAGGTTTCGGTGTGATAATGGAATATAGCATATCAGGGTTTTTTAATATAAAAATTCTTATCTTTTAACACCATCTTATAATGGATAATATATAGAGTCTTTTTGAAGGACTTTATCTATATGTTTAATGATTCTTGATAGTAGGATGAATGGTTGTACAGTATATTACATTTCTTATATAGACTTTTCAACTTGGAATAGTAGAAATCTATGTCTTTGTCCCTCAATATGGTTTGATGGATGCCGAATTTGACAATGATATTGTTCTTTACAAAGTTTATTGAAATCTTTGTCCTAACTCTATGGTAGTATATAACATCAACTCACTTGGATAATAAATTTGTATCTTTAAGAATATAGTTCATATTTCTAGATTTATCTAAGGGATATACACCAATGACATCTATTCCACACACAATAAAAGGAAAATTGTATTTTTTGGTGTGCTATAGTAATTGGGGTTGATTAATGAAATTGGAATGTATCTAAAAAACATATAATTTATTCATGAATTTTATTTATATGGTCATCATTTATTATCAAAATTTTCAAAGTCTTGCTACTTGATAGGAGAGATTTTTTCTCGGATAGTAATTAGTGTGTGGGTAGACATTGAAATCTCGAATTATAATGAGCGTATATTCTCCATCAATAAACATAAATATGACTCCATAAAATAATTTATTGTGGAGGAATTTATGGATGTTTGGCCCATCATAAAGGAATTCGTTTGATTCCTTATCCTGGATTTATTCATTCTTGGACCGGTTTTATGGGGGCATTATATTTTGTAGGTGTCTGATTATAGGGGATATCCATCCAATTATGGTATCAACAACCAAGTGTGAGGTATATCCATGATCATGGGTTGTATTTATTTCATTTATATCATCGATTTTAATGATAATGACTTGTTATACAACTTTATGGTTCAAGATCAAAAAGATTGTTTCATTATGGTTTATATTTTCTAAGGATTTTCTTGTGTATAATCAAGGGTATTTTTTTTAATTTGGGATGTGGGATGATGTTTGATTATAGGGGAATTCATCCATCAACCCACATACGATATCAATAAAGGTAATCACATCTCCCTTGATTACAACATATTCTCCATTGATGTTCATGACTACCGACTCTATTTCACCATTGGTGTTCGAGTGGACCATCGGTATCTGTAGAGACGGCCCCAATCCTATAATGAGGGAATGGTATTTTTATTCATTTTTAGTGAATCATTATAAAATTATAAAGACATATGGTATGATTTCATTTTAAATTACTTCCATTTGACTACTTTTTTAGACCTGCAATGGATATAAAACTGTTACAGCATGGTTTTCCATTGTACTAGATACTTGTTTAACATTGGATGAATATAGATATCTTTGAATACATCCGCATGATAATCTAAATGAATCTCATGATTATGCAGATAAATTATCATCATATTTACAATGAATATCAATGTGATATAGTTCTTTAAAATATCAAAGTATCATGTCATAGATTCCAATATTTTTTTGAGATAATAAAATTTTACTCCCTTCCTCGTCAACTTTTCAAAGGGAAATAACTTATCGATGAGGTTCGATATGAAGTTCTTGATATAAGTGAGGTATTCCTAGAGTCCAAAAAACTCCTTGAGATTCAAAGGGAAATGCATATCAAATATTCCCTTTATTTACCCTGGATTAACTCAGATACAATTATGGTGTACTATAAAGTCAGTAAATTAATCAAATGTCACCTTGAAGGAACATTTATAGGGTGTATCTTCAATATGTTTCAATATATTTTTCTGAAAACTATCAAAAGATTATAAATATGATCAAAAAAAATATGGGACTTAACCACCAGATCAACTATTTAGAATTATATGATCTTACCTAGAAAGGACATAGAGATATGATTCATGGAAGATTGATGTGTGGTGCTATAATTTTTTAATATAAATGGAATAACATGATAGCAATAGAACCATTGTGGTTCCCTAGAGGTAGTGGTATCCTCTTCACTGGGGTTAGTATAGATTTGGATATAGATTAAATAGCAATCCATGAAGGAGAGGGATTGGAATCCAGCTGTCACATCAATCAAAAACTCCATGATCAGTCCCAAGAAATCATTATTTTGGTAGTTTTGATTGAGATCCTTGAAATCATTATAGACATTGATTTTAAACTTCTTTTTATTGATGGGTATGATATTGGTGTGAAATATTAGGAAGTAAATCCCCCAAATACTGGCATCCCTGATAATCTTATCAACTCCAACATCCATGTTAGCTGCATGGGTGGGAAAAAATATCTTTTCTACCAACTTATAACCGTAATGGACATATGGAATAACCATGCAATGATTATCCACATTAGGATCTAACCAAGACAGTTTGGTATAATTTCAGTAATATAAATCTCAATATTATTTGAGGAAGTTGATATATGTCTTATGTTCTTCTATGTTCAGGTTGGTTCTGATTAGCATAGGCCACAAATCTTCCTCAGAACCTAAGTTAAATTATCAGGTTCATCGATAGTGGTGGAGACACCTTCCTAGAATGCTAGAAGTGAGTATCTATGAGCTCCTCCTACCTATACTTATACCTATTTACCCACATTTATTTTATTTAAAGAATAATATGGGTGGGAATTTTGATATTTGTTAGATGATATGAGGGTCAATTTGGATCCTGAAGATGATATAAGGGAATTTTCATCTCTATTGGAATGATATCCTTCCTCTAAATAGCTGGGATCATTCAATGAAACTAATACAATTAGAATTGGATAAATTTTGAAAAATCCAAATTCCCTTTCGTCTTCCTTGATGATTCATGTTTATAGGTTCAACGAGTCTCCTCTATGTAGGATGAATATTGGTTGAACCTACAATGTGGTAAAGGCACTCGAGGACCAGGTTAATATACCTAGAAGATATATAATCCCTACCACTTATCAGGGGTGTTTATTTCCTGGTAACATTGAAATAAATATCATATAAGAGTAAAGTGAGTGGATTCTTTTTTCCCATCTAATGGAACCTACATGTGTAGATGACTCCCCATATTAGTAGTTGTTGCCTCAATTGAGTTAATAGGAAATACATTGTCTTACACAAGTTCACTCAATGTATTTATATGGAAATTTAAAAACCATTGGGATTAGTGATATAGATATAGTTATATAAAACCCTACGGTTTTAAAAGATAACTATTCTCTATAGCGCATACAATAAACAACTCCAATCATAAATGAACCATGAAAAATTATTATGACCACTATAATATAGTAATTAAATTGGAGTGTATGAATATGATTAAACACATTATATATATATATCCTACTCAATAAAAATTAATTTATTAAATCTTAGTAAATAAGAACTAAATTTTTTAGTAAAATCATTTTATGCTTCAAAAATGTGCATTCATTTAAAATGATTCTTATTGATTTATGTGAAGATATATTATAATTAATTTCTATAACTTTAAATAATTATATTTTATAAAAAGGATATCATTTTTGATATTAGTAAGTCAAATTTTTCATAGAGTTAATTTTTAGGAATTTCTTTATACATTCTACTTTTAATGAATAGTGGAAATCTATTTTTTGGAAATTATATTATTGTTTAATTAATTTTCAGGGTATGATTTTGTTATAAAATCCATTAAAAGTAAAATTAGATCAACTAAATCATTCATAATACAATTTAGTTCATTGGAACCATTTTTATGTATGAAATTTCTATAAAAACATTTTTTGTACTTAAAAAGACTATTTTCTAAAAAAACCTATCTTTTGTTGCATTTTGTGATTTTATCATAAATTAATTTTTTTCATGTTTAGAAATTTAATATGAAAAAATTATTTCCATATATGGACACATGAGGTATAAACTTTTTAACTAGATCCCATTTTTTCAACATTAATAGTAACCATAGTAAATTTGTATTACCATGATATAGGTGAAATGTCTTCATTAGGTTTAAAACTAATGTTATAAGGGTTAAAATTCATAAAAACACTTCCATTTATTTCATTGGAATAGTATATTTAGTCCATAATAATAAAAAATTCAACAGAAATGGATTTTCATTTTACATTGATTTTTAACTATATAGTAATTAAGTAAAAGATAAAGTAAAAAATGTCACTATATTGATTTAAATAAATATAATATTTTTTGACATTGATAAAAACATATTATGTTTGGTTATAAATATTAATTTTAAATATTAATGGAAAATTTAGTCATTGAAATTTATTTTTATTTTCTTGTGATCAAATAATTATCTTAAATACTCTTCCAAAGTTGATATATTGGTTGTAGAAGTTCCATAAATATCATGTGAATGATTTTAAAAGCACTAAAAGAAATATTTTTTAGGTGAGAAAAATTATAACATGATTTTTTTAAAATTTTACATATTATATATATTTTATAGGTTTATATTCTAATTTCATTATTTTCATGTTTTTTTCAGAATAAAATTGTGTGAATAGATATTACAATGTCATTAATAGTATTTCAAGTTAAATATAAGTTACTAAATTATTGAAAAATAATAAAAATACTAGAATTAGAAAATAAGGATGGTAAATGGGATAAAATTTTATCCCATTTCAATTTATGAGCCAGAATTAACCATATAAGTAAAATTCAAACCCTTTAATATTAAAAAGTTCATTACAATAGTTTAGATTAAAATTGGTCAACTAAAGGGTTAAACCAAAAGATAAGGTTTAAAATGATTTATAAACCTGAAAAATTTTATTTTATGATCATATTGAGTCCATATATTCCTTTTATTTTAATCCATATCATTTTGTAACCATTTTACAATAGTTAGACACATATTATATTATAATTTTTAATGTATTTCAAAAATGACATTAATGAAATTTTAAAATAAACTATATTTTATTAAATGATTTAAAATTAATAAAAATTATACATTATTCTAAGTGAATAGGATATGGATTATAATATAATCCATGGTATATTTTATTCCCACTTTTTTTATTTTCATTACCCATATAGACTAACAAAATTGATATCAGGGTAATTGTCAAAAAGGTCAACTAAGGTTTAAACTATTAGATAATTGACAGAACATAACCAAAACTTATAAAAAGTTTATTAGATGAGATTATTTATATTAATACGCAAATTATATTATAATTATATATATTTTGAGTCATTTTCCATGAAAATTAATTCATATTAATTTAATAATTTATGTAATTCCTAGAGGCCCCCTCCCCTCACTTATAAAAGTGGACTTCTACCCCTCTCTTACTCACAACTATAGAGGGTTATATCACTTTAAATTTTGACCATAATACCTTCATAAATTTCTTAACCCATCCAATATCTTCTTTTATTTCCAAAATTCCATCCTTTCAAGGCTTTATTGGTAATCAAAATGGGGTTTTGGAACATGGAGGAATTACTCTTGATAGAGAGATTCCAATTTTTTTTCATATACCACCTAATAAATATATTATATACATCATAAAATAATAAATTTATTCACATAAATAAATAATATTTTCATTATGATGATATAATAACCATTATCCTCCTTCTCATTCATTTTCAAATGATAACTTCACTCGTGCGTATGTGTGGACGACCACCACCACGAAGCGATGTGATTTGTTTTTCACCAATATTTTATATGGATGATAATAAGGATACATTTATGTAATATATGTGATATATATTATATAATAAATCTTATATTTGGTGACTTATTATATACATTCCTTTCATTCCATCCTAAAAAAATGAAAACAATGTTCTTGAAAATGTACACCTAGCCATCTATATGGAAATTTTAATTCATTTTTATATCTATGGAATTAATGGATGACTAGAAATATGAATATAATTAATAAAAATTATATTTATACCATAAATAAAATTATACATATGATGTGACCATGATAAAAGTACCAGAATAACCGAACAATTATTCTCATGCAAAATGAGATGGTTATGACCTGGAAACAATGATTTTAAAAAACAAATATTAATAAATGGGTTTTTAAATGTTATAAGTGGATTATAAATGATATTATTATTATATAAATGACTGTATTTAAAAATTATAACAATTCTAAATTTATTTTATCAGAGGCTACAGAACCTTATAAGAAATTCAAACTTGAGGAAAGGGTTTCTCACCTCACATTTATTTCCATGAGACATATGTCATATTCACTACTTGTTTACTTTTATTGATTTTATATAATTCCCCATAAAAATGTTATATCATAATTATCCTTTTATTAATTCTATTTAATTATTTTATTTTGTGTTATTATTTCATGGGTATTATGATTCAAATGTTACCAAAGTGGTAAAGGATTTATGTTCCAATATAATTTTAATCAAGATTTTTTATAATTGAATTTCAATTGAAGAGAATTATATGGTCCTTTCCTAATATATCAATTTAATTTTTTATACTCTTATTATTTATTAATAATAATTTTTTCCTTTCATTTTTCTCACATTAAGTACTCAGGAGACTTGTGTAATGTTTCTATGTAAAAATCACTTTATATCTTTCTTCGGTAGAAGATCCTTTTTCTTCCATATTCATTTTTTCTAAAAATATTTTCATTGATTTTTTTATTTTATTCAATTATTTTTTATAGTAATTTTTACACATTATTTTTTTTAGAAAAATTGACTAAAATGAGTCTTCTTGTTCTTTTATGAACATGGTACTTTTGAATTTTAACCGAAAATATAAAAGGTAACTTATTTTTTGTTTTAAAAACATGGATGAAATATCCCACTCTTTTTATAGCTCATTGACTCCACACTTACTTTAAAAGTATCCATGATTATTTTAAATGAAATTTTATTTCCCCAATATTTTTGAATTTTTTTAGATTTCAATATGTTACTTAAAATGAAAAGGGTCTGTTCCTCCAAAAATAGTCCTTTCTCTTTGGAATTAATTTTTCATATATAATAGATTCCTTTAATGTTACATATTATTTACTAGGGATATGATCCAATTATACCATAATTATTCTTTCTCTGGATGTTGAATGGTCTTCATGATAAAATATCTATGAATCCTATTTTCTCATCCATGGGCTAAGAAATGATAAATTTATTTATGACCTTGTGGAATAGATTTGAATTGATTTATGATTTTGTGATGGGTGGGACTAGACTTATATATCCCTCTAATGAATTTGTTCAATATTAATATTATATGAGCATAAATGCTACATTAAAGGTTATCCCATTCCCGAGAGAGGGTACAGTTGAGGTTATCCAAATTCCAATGTAGGCACATGGGAGGATATTCGAAGGCTAACATGTTATTAATGACTTTGTGGGTATCCTTAACATGATATTTCTATTATTATGATTTTTCTTCAATTTACTCCACTATTTTATGACATAATCTTATGAAAAATATTTTTTCCTCATGCCTCATGTTCATTGATCCATTTATGATTCATTTCCAATGAACATGAAAGATTCAATCCCGAACACTTGTTTATGAAAACTAATTTATGGGTATTGTTTTTCAATTATTAATAACATGTTTTCATACAATTTATACTCAATATATTTTTAATTTATCATTTATATATCCATTTTAACCTTACTGATTATCTAAGATAACCCTTTAGTATGTTGTTTCTAAGAAGTATACTAGTAATGATGATCAATGTGTGAGATGATGTAGATCATTTATAAACAATTTTTTTATGTATCTAATTATTTGAATACACTAAACCATTAATGTTTTTCCATGCATCTTAATTATATGTAATTAGTATTTAACTAATAAGATGTAACATTTATAGATGAATGGTATGGGTCTGAATAGTTAGTATTAGTCAAAGGTTTAGTTACCTTTCAAAATTGAGATGAGGAAACATTAATGATAACCCATATGATAATATTATTTATATGATAATAATTAAATTTAAGGTAAAAAATGAGTGTGTTTTCCTAGAAAAAAAACCCTTTTGGATACTACATTTCAACATTATTTTGGCACAAATTTATCAGGGGGTAATAACCCCAAAAATTGATGTTTTATTATATCATGTCCTTAATTATAGCACATGGTTAGTGTTCCCCTATGGTTAACCTGTTTGACACTCCCATGGGATATTCTTTTGTTAACTCAAAATTTTCTTATGAACCATTATGAAGGATTTGAATAAATGATATCTAAAGATGGAATAAGTTAAACCTAAGGTGTCATGGATTGAAAATATGGTGACATGATTTATACATCCTATAAAATATTTTTCATGGTTATATGATTCCTAACTATAAATATTGTTTCTGACAATATAAATTTTGTTTTTGTTAATGGATGTAACCAGGATTATTTAAAGTTCAGTGTGACGAACAATGGAATAATTATCCTCATGATAAACCAAATGAAATGGGGGATATAAGGAAAACCCTTTTGAATATACCTAATATTATATCTCATTATATGATTTAAAATTTCATCTTGGGTGAGTTTTTTATCCCACATAATAAGAGAAAAATGGAGTTTTAGGTAGACTATGGCGGGAGGATGATTCATCTTCTTCCATGTTATATATATGGGATGAAGCAATTAGGGATATGTCTCATAGTAATGAGAATATATTTTATGTGGGGAAAATAAGTTCATAGAGAAAAGTAATTTCCAAATAAAAATTATAATTTTTATGGTGGTAAATGATGTATAACCTAAGGTACCATTTATATTTTAATATATTACTTGTGGGGAATAAGGGAATTATCTGAGCCAATGCATTAATGAAGGGTTTAAATCCAAAATAAAGGAATGGATTATGTTATGATTATCATTGAAGAGAAAGGTGTAACACCCTGATATTTTTGAAAAAATATTCCCATTTAAATTATTTTATTTTCTCTATAGAGTGTGTTATACGCAATACAATGTTTCAATGAACCATGATGTACTATTAAAATATTATTATGTGATGATTATCCCCTAGACAATATATTTCTGAGTATAAATAGTTCTAAATAAATTATTAAAAATATATGTTCTATACATTTATAAAATTAATTAATTGGTTATGAAATGATTATAATTGAGAATTACGATAATTTGAAAAAAACAAGTGATTTTTTTCAAAAAAACAATCCTTTAATATGCACAATATATTTTTATATTAAAAAATTCAATTAACCACTACTAGTCAATGATTTTAATAAAATATATATTTTTTATATTGTATCTAATTTTTTATGATTCATTTATTTTCTTTCTAATCATGGGATAAAAATAAACAAACTTGTATACTTTTAAATTAACTTTTTCTAAAAATTAGTTTTTGCTGGGTTTTGGGACCTAGTTTTAAAATTAATTTCTGTCACATATAGGTATTTAATTTGAAAGTTTTAATATCATATTTATAATTAATAGGTTTTTTTAAATAAACTACTTTTATCTTTGGCCCATATTATTTGTAATTGTGGTAAAATTTATCACCTCACTAAATGGTAAATCTTGTTAATATAGGTTAAAACTATGCGATAAGTGTATAATTATTCATCCTATTTCTTATTGGATGGTTGAAATTATATCCTCCACAACATAGTATCTAATTATATTTTTTTTTAAAGAAATTTTTTTTACGAAAATGAACAATATAATATTTAAATCAATAAAGGTTACTAAATGTCACTCTCTTTGATTTCAATATCAACTATCTGACATCATTGGAAGAAAGTTAAGTTATGAATAAATAAAAATTTATATTTTGAGAATATAAAACTTATTTTAATTATGGTAATTTTTTAACATTTTTATTAATTAAATAATTACATTAAATTCATAGACAACACATAATTAGTATATATTCAAAAAGAAAAAATAAAATAAATGATATTATAAATTTTAAAAGTAACATAATTTTTAATATTTGATGACTTATAAAAAATTATAAAATAGGGTGGAATATTAGTGTTCTTTTTATGGATTTTATTTCAACTCAAAAAAATTATTTATGACATTCGTGTCAAATTAAACAAATAGTATCAAAATGGCCATTAATAATATTATATAAAAAATATTTTATTAAATTATCTAAAAATCATAAAATCATTTAAAGAGGAAAATAATGATACTATATGGTCGAATATTTCATCTATTTACTAATTATTTTCCAATTTTCATCTACCATGTAAAATTATAACACTTTTAGGGTGAAAAAAACATTATTGCGGTTAAGGTTAAAATTAGTTAACCATGTGGTAAATCAAAATGGTAATAAAACCTATGAAAATTTTATTGGATGATATAATTGCAACAATATACTATATTATATTCTAATAAATGTAATTTGTTATCCATTTAGTCTAGATAATGACTTTATTATAATTTAATCCTTTAAGAAATACTAGAAGCGTCCCTCATAGGAATTATAAAAGGGAACTTACTCCCTCACTTATTTAGAATACTTTGACCCTTATAGTTAAATTTTACCCTTTAAAATACCTTATAAGCATTCTTAAACACATTCTATAGGTTTGTTTATTCTAAAAATACTATCTATAGGACCCTTAACACGAGATTATAAAGAGTTATTTCAATGAAGTGGTAATCACCTTTACCAGTCACTTTGTTTTAACTTCTTCTTTACCAAATATATATAAATAGTTTTTGAAATAAAATAATAACTTAATTATAGTCAATCTAATAAAATTTTATTATTAATAATCCAAAAAAATTCACCATTTCTTCCCTAAAATGGGAATTAATGGTACCGCTTGTGTGTTAGTACGACTAACAGTCTCCAGGTAGAGATAAAATTCATTCTCCATCACCATATTTCTAGGATGGTTATTATTATTATTTTTAATGATTATATATTATGTAATTATACTTATATAATCATCATATAACATCTACCTTACTACATTCCAAACTACTGGAAAACTATAATGTTGCTCGTGCATGGGTTTGGACTACCACCTCCATGAAGCAATGTTATTTTTTTCATTTCCATTATACTTCTATGGTAATAATGATAGATTTAACAAATATATATGATATATATGATATAATATATATCTTATAAAGGTGAATTAATATTTACCATTATTTTATTTCTTCCATTGAAAAATGAAAAGTGTGTTCAAGTAATCAAACGACTTACCTTCTCTATGAGTGGTGTAATTCATTTTTTTATCTCAATTTTTCATGAATGATAATAAATATATATAAAATGAATATAAAATATATATATATATAATGATTAAAATTATTTCAATTTTGGAACCATGATCAAATTATAAGGATCTAAACATCCAAACTGAAACATTCTTGGAAAAAAGTAGTTATCATCAAAAATAATGATTTTAATAAAACATTATTAATAAATAGATGATAAGTTGTCATAAATACATAATATATGGTATGGTGTATATTTATATTTTTATGGAATAATTTTTATTATGAATCTATTTTTTTATTTAGGATTTTCTAATGCAAATAGGGAAAGGACAGACTTAAGGTAAGGGTTTTATCTTTCAATCATATTTTATTTGGTATTTCCTATACTTGAATTTGGATTGAGGAAATTATATAAAAATTTTATAATAAATAAATTTTATTTTATTCCAATATAATTATTTATTTATAAAATATTTTTTATTTCATTTACCACACTTTAATTATTTAAGAAATCAAATTAGTGTCTTTAAGGAAAATTGACTTTATTTCTCTCGTCGGTCAAAAATCCTTTTCCCATGAATATCAATATTTTATAAATAAAATAAAAGAATAATTTTAAAATTATCATATGATTGTTTAAATAAATTTTTACCCTTGATTTAATTTTTACCAAATATTTTACAAATTTCTTCTTATCCTTTTCCAAATGAGGTAATTTTTGACAAAAATATGAAAGGAATGTTTCCTTTTGAGTTATACGGCATGAATGGAATTTACTGCCATCATAAATAGTCAATACATTGAAACATACTTTGAAATATATTGACACTATTTTCAAATAAAAAATCCATAATATTTTTTAAATTTTAGTTTTTTAAATGATTTATTCAGAGGAAAAGTGTATTTTCCTCAGGAATGAATTAAATTATCTCTTATAGTATTTCTATTTATCAAAAATAAAAACCTTTGGTTTTTATTATGTTCTAATATGCATGTGATCCAATAAAACCATTATCATTATTTCCCAATATATTTTATTTTTATTATGATGGGATTTTTTGGATAACCATTCGCATGGATTATCATATAATTTGATGAAATATGGAACCCTTTTTATTTTAATGGGTTATGATATGATGATATGAGGGTTAATTTATGATCTTGTGGAAAACATATGTATGTATTTAATTATATAAAGTGTGGGACCATTATCTTACTCTAACAAATTGATTAAATTATTATATACCATAAGATAGTTATGAATAGAAAGTCAATGTTTTTAGTATGTTATGGGAAACAAGTCGATATTCTCGATCCACTATGGTAAATAGGTGTTGATACCTAATATGATACTATTTTTAGTTAACTGTTACATGTGAAATGGTTTTTATAACGATTATGGCACCACACACATTTATTATATGATCTTGCAATTGATGATTCAATTACGAATAATTCTCATTATTATGATTTATTACTTCTGAAATGATAAATTTTCTATCCATAACTCATGTTTATAATATTTTTTAGATTGGTTATGAAATCTTTATGTTATGTTCATGAATCTTATACACTTATGATTATATTATTCTTTCATATGATCATTGATTGATATCTCCCATGATTACCCTTACTAAGAATCTAGTCTCACCTTTACTTTTGGTTCATTTCCCCATGTTATGAAGAAGTTTTAAAGTAGTGTATACATATGCATAGTACTATGTTGGAAGATATTTATGGGAGATGTTGAAGATCATTCATCAAATAAGAATATTGTATATTAATTCTCTAAATTCTCTAAACAATTATGTTTATTATGTTCATCGAAAGGTTATGAATTGGATATTTATCTTAAAAGATGTTATATTTATGTATGGAAATTTTTATTTTATATAGTTGGTATAAAATAGGGGTTTAATCAATAATTAGAGATATGGGTTAAAAATATTTCTAGAAATACATGGGGATATGTCTAAGTATTGGATGAAATCCAAAAGATTTGGTAATTATCATGAATGACCTCAGTTATACATAAGGTTTCATAGAAGAAGGTGTCATGATTTAGACATTCAATAAAATATTTTTAATGATTATGTTGTTTTTGAAGATCCAAAGTATCAAATAACAATTGATAAGGTGGGTTTGAATCAATTTTATAGTTTCTATGGGTTTCAAAACATTTAAAAACTGAACCCATGATACCTGTTGAGACATATGTCCTTATCCCCTTTTATTAAATACTCATGCATAAAAAATTAGGAAAGAATGTAAATACCAAATGATTTTCAAGGTTTTGCATTAGTGTAAGAACCTACATCCATTCCATAGACACTCCCATGGGTCTATGAAAATTCACTACTATGAAGAAGTGAATACCAATTGTGCCAGCACCCATTAGACACCTTTTATCTTCTTATAGGAAGGATTATACTGACTCAATTAAGTTTATAATATTTTATTATAAAATATTGATCCAAAAACAATAAAAATAGTTTTTTTGAAACTTCTACACAATTGATTAGTCCAAATCCTCAGTCTGATTTGGCTTGATCTGAGTTTCTCAGTCGGATGATGCTAGATCAAATTCACTATATACGATGATACTACATTCTATGAAATAAGAAAGATCAATTTATTCCCAATATTCATCACTCAAACACTTCTCAAATGATCAATACGACCCTCTTAATTCTGATTGAATCAATATGAACTTATCTATTTAACCACTCTCAATCTAGAATGAAAATTTTTGTTGTCACATCCACTAAACAAGACCTCTATTTGGAAATAAATTTCAGTTGATTTATTCAGTTATAATCCTTTTCTACTTATATGACATTTTCAATTAATTAATGATTTATGAATGTATTTATAGGTGACTCCGAAAATAAAGAGAAAAAACATTAAATCCTTCTCTACATTCTTTGATATCGAAACTCTGAAAACCCCTCACATTTGAACTTCTAATTGGACTTCTTAAAACCCCCTATGATTTCTCTAATATTTATGAAAATTTTAATTTCATGTTTGACCACTTCAACTCTTTATATAAAACTTATGGAATTTTCTTTTTCGGACTTGTAATGCCCCTACCCAAGAAGCCCAGAGTCGGTGCATTATTTTAATACATTGGCATGATCACAAGGAAATCAAGTCTTGAAATACCGATTAGTTTAGTATTATTGGAAATAAGTTTCACACATAAGTTCAAATTTACAAATTGAAATGAAATAAAACACGGATTTATTCCATTAGAAACCTCTATGCCTCCAATATTATGCCTGTAAGTCACTCACAAATAACTTCTTCATATCTAGGGAAAATGAAACATAAGAAAGGGGTGATCTCAAACTCTCACTAATGGTAAGCAATACATTGGAAGATAACATAAATATTAAGAATGCTGAATAATTGAAACTACATGCCTTTACCTATAATAAACATGAATATTTTTATGGCAGGAATATGAGCTGAGTAAATAATGCCATTATAAAACATAATCATGTGTATTCTACTTGTCGAATTACCACATGAACGATCGATATAATTTTCATAAGGAGGGATTTTACAATTCCATACATTCTCATACATTTTTTCATGGCCTTGGCCAAGATGTCAAAAAATGATTAAGGCCTTAGCAAAAACCATATATCAAATTGGGAAAGGCCTCGGCCAATTACATGTCTAGTTGTCTCATGAGACCTATCGATGGATTGAGGATCTATAGTTGGCTCAACCTGTCACTAACTAAGTCCAATACATTCCTCATATGAAAATGTTGAAATATAACATAAACATTCGTATTAAAACTAGAATACGAAATGTCAATACTTTAACCATAAACCATTAATGGTATAAAAATAGCACATACACAGTCAAACATACCACAAAACTTCAATATAATATGGAAGATTTGTATCATAATAAATCAACTTCAAACAAGTTTAAAATCCATCAAAGGATGTTGACACAGATGAAAATTATTTGTAAAACTCTTTGAGAGAAATATCTCATTTTCATGAAAACATTTAACAGTCACACAATTTAAAAAGGAAAAAATTTAAAGACATTTTTGAATCAAAGTTTCTCATACCACATTGAAACTTTTCAAAGTAATTATTATTTCAAAAACATTCATGTCCATATAAATAAATCTTTAAAAACCATTTTGAAAAAATGGACATTAATGAGAATGATTTAGAAGAATAAATATATAAAATATTTAAAATGATGATTTAGTAAAAATTCTTCTAAACATAATCCCTTCGAAAACTCTTTTACGAAACATGGAAATGGATAATAAATATGTCCCAGTAGATACTTATGTAAAAACATCCTCAAAAAATAAAGAGATTGTAAAATTAACCCTTACCAGGCACATTCCTTTAGTCGAGGGTACATTTAACCTCCTGTATGAGGACCGTAGTATGTTATTAAATTACTCCAGAACCATATTTATATTTATGATATCAAACATGATTCATTTATGACTTTATACTAACCATTTAATTATAATTTCCATGTTAAGTCAATATTTCGGGTAATAATTGTTTTCTTTATCGTACGTGTTTTAACTTGTTACTCTTGATTGTACTAATTAGATCAAGATTTAAATACTTCCAGAATATAAAACATGATTTACATTTCATATTTATTTTAAATATAAATATTTATAATGTAGATATATATGAAATGGAAAACACCATTTTTGGAGACGGTAGTCTTTACGTACGCATAGACGTTGTTTCCGTTTTCATATCGTATTGAACGGAACTAAGTGAATAAGATATATGTAAGTAAATATATATATATTTATCACCAGTAGAATTATTATGTCATATATTACATACTAATTAATGATATATATTTTGTAATCATTTTTGAATGGTGAATGTGGAAATTAATCTCATCACGTCGTGGAGACAGTAATCTGTACGTACGCACGAGCGACAATATCATTATATTGATAGAGAAAACGTATGTAATTTGATGGTATATCATATATACAGAATAATTATCATGTTATATTTGTTATTTACATCAATTAAACATATTAATTATACCCATCCAAATAATAATGTATTGAATAACAATTACACCACGACGTGGAGACAGTAAGTCGTACGTACGCACTTATATAAAAGTTTTAAATATAAAAGTTATCAGAAGAACACCAAAAATTTATTGAAACTAAATTCTTATGTCCTGATTCTAAGTAATAATTTTATTTTGTCAAATTGAATATATAAAAGTATCAAATATTGGATTTAATAAGTGTTCACCATTACAAGTTCGTAAAAGTGTATTTTTTTTAAAAAATAATTCTTTTGTCAGAAAAAAAATGAATTAGTTCATACATTATGTCAAAGAAACTTATAATATAGATTCTAAAATTATAAGGATTATATAAAGTTCAAAATTCACTTAATACTATTCATAATCACTTTTGAACAGCAAGTTTGGTAAGACGTGGTGTGCTTGAACTCGGTGTTGCATGTAGTGCATGTTATTTAATTACTTTGAAGAAATAACATACTATGGAATCTTCGGGTGTTACAGGTCTTCTTCATAATATTCTCATTATGAATATTTTCTCTTCTAATCAGATTAAAAAAAATTTCCCCTCTTAACTCATTATGAATTATGTTATCTTCTCATATCCTTACAAATATTCATTATGATTTTGGTTTCCTTCTCGGCTCATTATGAACCGATTTCATTATAAACTCATTATGAATTATGTTTCTTTCTCACCTCATTACGATTTCTAGTTCTTTCTTCACTCATTACAATTTCCATTTCATTATCATCTTAGACTAATGGAATCCTCATAACGATGGAATTGTCATTATGATGAAATTACAATTATTGTGGAATTCTTATTATTATGGAATTAAAATTATGATGTAATTCCTATTATCATGGAATTCCGATTACGATGGAATCTACATATTGAAAATCTAAAATTATTCAAACCCCTCCCTTATTTCTTCAATTGTTTTCACCATGAGAGTTTTCATTATTTGATAGAACTTTATGACGGGAAAAGCATCATACGAGTTGGTTTATAAATTACGAAATATTTCTAATTCATAACTTCACTTTATTCAATAAACCTATTCAGTGTCATTATGACTTCTTTATATGGTTCATTATAACTTCTAACTGAACTACTAATTTAGTTCTCTTATTACATAAAGAGGAAAACATCCATCAATCAATAATTTTTTCCACTGATTATTTAGGATCTGTTGATCCTTAATGTCATGTCGATAGAACTATGCCTAATTTTCTCATTACAATGGATTGGAACCAATTTTTTAATAAAAAAACATTCATACACAAAAAGATCAGTTGTCCAAAAATACAAAAATATTGTTAAAATAATTTATCATAGTGGTTCTTAAATCCCCCACTTTGTATTTTTCTATAACCATTGTTAACAACATTTTAAAATTTGAGAAATTTTTTCACAACTCAATTTTGGACTTTTATTAAAACTTACCCTTTCACTAAAGAGAGTTTTCTCAACCCAAACTACTAGATAAAGTAATTTATTTTAAGGAATTCCATATCTTAGTGTCACAAAAAAATTTCGTCCATGTAATGATATACCCCCCTAAAATTTATCTCTTCCTCTCATTTTTATTTTTTTCTCCCTCATTTTATGATAATGACAACTTCATATTCATAAAATAAAGATAATTAAAAACTTCTAACAAATAACCAATTTTTGACTTTATCTCTCCCTTTGTCAACATAATCCAAGTGGTGGGGGTTCTTCCTTATAAGGATTAGGAAGGCATGGTAGGAGGCTGAACATGATGTTCTTCCTCAATTCCACAAACCTTTCTTTCGACATTAATATTTTAATGATATCATCAATCTAACTCATTGTTTCAATGTATTATAAAAAAACATCTCCAGCATGACCATTCTATTTTATAAAGTGAAACTTTATATCAATGTGTTATGATCTTTAATGTTGGACATGATTTTTAGAAAGATAAATAGCACTCTAGTTATCACAAAGTATCATAAATGGTTTAGAAACATTTACTACCAAATATTCCAGTGGAACTTTCATGCAAAACATTTGAGAACAATCTTGAGCAGCTAATAAAAGTTAGATTCTGTTGTGCTCAAAGTTAAAGAAATTTTCTTATTTCTATACCAACTCACACAACATTCACCCAAGAAGAATTTTCCTCCTAAGGTTTATTTTTTATCTTTATAATCTCCAGCCTAATTGGCATTGATAGAACCCTACAAATCCATCTTAGAAATTATTTTTTATAAAACCCAATTGAGTTTATTCTTTTGAAATATCTTTAAATTCTCTTTGTTACCAACATATGTAATTATTTTGTATTACTTTGATTCCTAGAACTCAAAGTCACAACATAAAAAATATTAGGTCTTGTGGATGTGAGGTAAATTAGGCCACCTATTTGCTTTAGAAAATATTTCGAATTCACACTTTTCCTAGACTCATCTAAAATTATCTTTTTTCTCACAGATTTTGGAGTAGTAACTTCTTTGGATTCTTTTATCCCAAAATTATTTTAAAATTACTTGGAATACATTTATTGATATAAGAAAATATATTTTTCTTTTTTTAACTTGTACGCCACGGACGAGAGTTAATTCTTCCAATATTGATATTTCAAAATTATTCTTCATTTCTTTTTCAGATATTTACAAACATTTTCTCTATCCCTAACCAAAACTATATCATCCACATAAAAAATTTAAAATTAGCATTCTGGATTCATTATCATTAACATATAAGTTTCTATCAACTTTTTCTTTAGAAAAGTTCAACATTCTCAAACAATTATCAGGATTTGAATAACAGGAACGTTGATCTATTTTCATCCCATAAAAATTTTATTCTGTTTACAAACTTTGTTTTCATCCTCATAAATTATAAAACCACAGGGTTGTTCAGTGTAAAATTCTTCCTCAATCTCGCTATTTAAGAAATATGAAATTACACCCATCTGATAAACATTATAATTCTGATGTGCAGCCATTAAAAGAAACATTATAACAATTTATAATCTTGAAACTGGGGAAAAAAATTTCAAATTACACACCTTCCACCTATGCATAGCATTTACAAACAAGCTAGGATTTATTTCCTAAAACTTATCCATATTAATTTAACTTGTCTATGTAAACCCACATGGTTATGATAACATTTTTATTTATTGTTCTTGAAACAAGTTCCCATGTTTAATTCTTCTCAATGTGATACAACTCTTCAATAATATCATCCATCGATTATTTGTGTTCAATAGCCTCTAAAACTGATTTTGGTTTAACTTTTATGATAACTAATGTCTGCTTTTCTAATCTCAACTTCCTTCAGTTCTGAACTGGAGCCTTCTGATTCCCAATAATTTTTTTGTATTAAACATTTTTTTGTATGGTAGAAAATTTCAATGTTTTTTTCCTAGATGAACTTTCCTCATAACAATATTCTTCTAAAACTTGATATGGATTATTTAACATACTTTAACTATTATTATAAATCTCTAGTTTATTCTTCTCATGATTATCAAAAAAAATTCTTAATTAATATTTATTTTCAATTAATTTCACATAATTTGAGTGCACTAACTTTTTTAAATGTTCTTTCCAAAAAATTTAAGTTCTTCTATTTGGTGAATAACCCATAAAATTTCCTTCCTAATCTTTCTCATCAAACGTTCGTAGATCCAAATTTTTTATTTTGAGAAAGCATAGACTTCCAAAAACTATGAACTATTTCCATGAAGGTTTTTTGTTATACAATATTTTATGAGGATTCATGTTCATTTATGGTCTCAAAAATCATATATTTTAAATATTTATAGCATTTCTAACAACAAATCTCTTATTGGATTTTTCAGTTTGTATTTTTCAAAAATACATCTTCCCATTTCTATTAAATTTTTATTCTTTCTTTTTGATACTCCATTTTGTTGTGGAGTATAGGGAGCACTATACTAATTCTTGATACCATGATTTCTCAAAAAAAAATCAAAATTATTTTTTGTGAATTTCAAACCATTATGTGTTCTCAATATCTTTATGGAAACCCCCATTTCTTTCTCAAAATCTTATCTCGTGAATTTGAACATTTCAAAAGACTCTGACTTGTACTTGATAAACATGATATTTTCCATCTTAGTTAAATTGTAAAAAAATGATAAATTATAAATCTCTTTTTGTTTCTTGATGTCTAATCATCCCACAAAATTTTTTATGAATTAGATCAAGTGGTATGGTAGATTCAATATCAACTCTTTTATGTATTTTGTTATTCATCTCCCCTTTTTTACAATTTACACAGACATCTTCTTCTCTTCATTCCAATTATAGAAATTTTTAATTGAAATCAAATTTAGAAAAATATTTCATAATTTTCCTTCCGAGGTTATGAAGCCTTAGTGCCACAATTTGACTTCATCATCAACAATGAAGTAATAGGTTTTTTTGATTTCTTCTATTTAGAAGAGATTCCCACTTGTTTTTTCTCCTTTTGTAATAAATTTTCCATCTTTCACAGTTTATATGATACAATAATATTTTGTAAAAAACTTATATTTCATCATCAGAAAGTTGAATTACACTAAGTATGTTATGTTTAAACCAATCTACAAATAAAACATCCTTATATTTCGACATTCCGCTTCAATCTCAGCTATTTTGATGCCTCTAATTTTTGATTAACTATCATTAGCAAATGTAACTGCACCTCTATCGTGAATTTCATTATGTATCAAGATCAGTATATCACTTATTATATGTGAAAAACAAACACTATCAGGTTTCCATGGTTTATTCCCTTTACTTTGTTTCATAGTTATCTCAACAAAAAAATATCTTTCCTAACATCTTCTTCTGAGATTCTTCTTCTTTTCTATCATAAGGAACATGTTTCAAAAGGATGTTCAAACATATTTTGACATGATGACCTGATCGAAACATCTTTTGCAAAAAATTTCAACAAATTCAAATTTATTTTTTGTTGGAAAGTTTCAAACATCTTGACAACTCACCTTTTCAACATTCTCTAAGTTAGGAATGTTACTGATTCATCCTTAACTATTTCTTCATGTTTTATCAAACCTTATGCTGAGTATAGATTAGTTGTGCCAAAAAAAATATAAGCTATATGCCCTTAGATTCCACAATACCATCAATAGTGATCATATCACGATTTTCTATTCATGAAATATCATTCTCTATAGAAACTTTATTGAGGATTCAAAATTATTTCAGCACTAGCATAATCAGGAAGTGGACCATTTTTCTTTTGAGTGAGTTTTATACATTTATAGATTTGAGATGTTTATCACAACCTTTTTACAAAATTATTTTCCGACACATTTTCTAAAACCTGAAATGTTCAAATAATCAGATGAAACATTAATTTTGGTGAGGGAATATTTCACCTGATTCTCATATGGATCCTTCTTAGAAACTTATAAGTCACAACTTCTACTTCTGAACTTGTTTAAATTTTCATTTGCCTTTCTCAAGGTACATTCAGACTCAATATTATTTGACTAAAATTTGATAACTTCTTCTTCTTTAACTACCAACTTCATACTATGATCTTCAACCATCTTTCCTTGTTCAACAATTCGACGGTTGTGACATAATTTCTCAATGATGTATTCTTTCCCCTACTCTATGAAATATTTTCATCCTTGAGAAACATCTTCACAATCTTTTCTCATTACTCTAATTTCATTCTTGAGAGTTTTTTTTTTCACAAGACATGTAACTTGTTTTTTCTGAGTTGATACTCTCAATAAGATTCTTTATCACCTTCTTCACTATATGTGGAATCTTTTATTTTTCAAAATTCTTTCAATGAATATTTTTAATTTTTCTATAATTTTTTATTTATAATAATTTTCTTCAGTTTAGCCTGATTCAACTTTCCTACTCAACATAATTCTTTTTTGTCCAATAAGCTTCTTCTTGAATTTGTAGGATGACTTTTCATATTTATAATTTTTGTTCCACTTATTCCATTAAAGTTTTTCATCAAAATCATATTGATGTTATCCACATTATTCTAAGGTTACTTCATGGAAAAGTTTCCAATTCCACCACACACAAAATATTTGAGAGGAATTTTACCTCCGTATTTTCATCTTTCTCTCTGATAGTTGTTACAGTTAAGATATATAATATTATCATTAAATTTTTCATCTTCCTCATCTTTAGACTCACAAGGTTCAACTTATTCAATATCTTGTATTTTCATCTTTATAAATGCTTCAAAATCAATTTCATCTTTTATATTATTTTTAAAAATTAGATCTTTCCGCATTTCATAAGTAACAAGAATTTTATGAAATTCATCAAGAGATAAATCATCATTATATTCTAAAGAGGAAACCTTATAATCAAACCTGTCCAGGAAGTTTACCATATGTTTCTTCATAATTTAAGATATTTTATTACATTATATAATCTTATGATGTTAAAAAAAATTACTCTAGTGAAGTATTCATCGATAGTTTCTTCATCTCCTATTATGATTCCTTCATACTTACTATGACATATTCATAGATTTGCTTCCTTTACGTTAGTATTCCATTATAAAATAATTTCAATCTTGTCCCGCATACTTTTTGAAGTATTGGACCATAACCTTTTGATAAAAATTCTCTGATAAGGATATAAGTATTTTATTTCTATCATTTCAATCGACATATATATTTCTCTTATCAAAAAACTTAATAGGATAATATTTCTCAATAGGTGGAAAACTAATATTAGTAACCTGAACAACCTCCAGACCAAGATATAGGAGATAAAAATCATCTTATTTTTCCATCAATAATAATTTTTTCCATAAAATGTAGTAATACTTATACTATAGACATATTTTATATTATCTATGATAAGGATTTAATAAGGGAACCTTTCTATGATACCAATTGAAGTTCCAAAGGATTGAAAAACAAATGAAAAGGGAGAGTTGAATTAGTTGTTCACTTTTTCTGAGTTTCAAAACATTTAGAAACATAACCCCCGCAACTTATTAAGATTTATTTCCTTATAAAATTTTAGCAAATAATCATCAATGAAAAAGTTGGATAGAATGTAAAGAACACATATTTAAAACTTTAACCCTTAGTGTGAGAAGCTATATACTTTCAATAGACACTCTTGTGGGTCTATAGAAATTCTCTAATATAAATAAGTGAATACAACTTGTTCCAACTACCATTAGAAACCTTATATATCCTGATAGGAAATATTATAATGACTCCAATAACTTTATAATGTTTCATTATAAAAAAATTAGATCCAATAAAAAGAATAACGACTTTGTTGAAACAACTCCATAATTTCTCAGTCTAATTCCTCAGTCCGATTTATCTAGATCAGATTTTCTAAATCTGATGATATTGGATCTAATTCAATACATATAATGATTATGGATATGATGAAATCTTTCTGATAAATTCAATCTCAATATTATTTAATTAAATTCTACCAAAATTCTCAACATAATATTCGTCTTTTTGGTCAACTCAATACAATATTCTCAATATGTACTTTTCTCAATATGGTATACAAACTTTTAGATGTCTGATTCTCCTGACCATATCTCTTCCTAGAAATTACATTAATCTAATTTCTTTAGCACTCCTTCATTTAAAATTATGTGAAAGTCAGAATAAATGAATGATTCGATAAATTATTTATAGGGTACTTAAAAAATAAATAGAGGGAAACATGAAATCTTTCCTCACTTCCTCATATTTCAAAACTTTAAAAAACTATCGCATAAAAACATCAAATTTGACTTATTCAAACCTTATTTGATTTCTTAAATATTTATGAAAATTTTAATTTCAAGTTTTACATCTTTAACTCTTAATATAAAACATCTATAATCATATTTTTGAGCCTTCTTTGTAACCATATCATTACATATATGTTTCCTTTCAGTTGATTATGAATTTGATTCCTAATCGGATCATTGTGAATTCTATTTCATTCTTAACTCATTAAAAATATATTTCCTTCTCAACTCATTATGAATTTTGATTCCTTTTCATCTCATTATAATTATGGTTCTTTCTCAAAGCATTATAAATTATATATCATTATCAACTCGTTATGATATTTGATTCTTTATCAGCACATTATGATTTATGTTTATTTATCATATTAGAATGATTGAATCCAGATGACAATAAATCTTACTGTGATGAAATTCCCATTATGATTGACTTCCCTTGATGATAGAGTTCTTATTACTAAATAAATACCATTATTCTTGAATCTCTGTATATCAAATCTGATATTATCAAAACCAATGCACAATTTATTCAATTTTTTTCATGAGTGTTTTCATTGTTTTTTATAATGTTATGAAAAGAAAATCAATATCTGACTTGGTCTATAGGGTATGAAAACATTCTAATTTATGACTTCACTTTCTTCGAAAAATCTCTCCAGTATCATTAATAATTATACATAAAGAAACATCTGACTCTCTAACTCAACTACTTCATTATTTTGTTCAATAATGGAAAAAAGAAAACATCCATAAATAAGAAATTTCTACCTTTTATTTTTTTGGATCCAATGATCTTCAGCATTATACTGATGGACCTAAGTCTGATTCTCTCATTACAATGGATTGGGTCTGATCATGAATAATGAAAACATTCTTATAAAAAAATGACAGTTGTCAATGAATATAAAAACTTTGTTAAAACAATTTATCGCAAAGGTTCTTCAGTTTTACACTATGATTATTTTTTATCACATTATTATTTTTGGTTTTAGTAAATGGATGGAACCTAAAGAATCATTTTAATATTGTATATTATAGTAAATGCAATGATTGTCCACCTAAGAAACCAAATGTTATGGGACCTGAAATGAATAATATTTCTATTAGGATCATACCACATTCTTATGATATGAATCATATAGAGTTTCCAAATGATCAAAGTAGGTAATAATATACTATTTAATGTTTCATGAGGAAACATCCACCTTTGTTTAGTGGATCCTATGATCTACTGGTGGCTGAGAAATAAACCAACACCATTTATAAAATATTATATAATTTTTGATACATGGTATATGAATTGTTTTCCTAACTGTTTTTCATCTAGAAGGTGAAGAATACTAATAGTTGGATCTTATTAATAATATTAGGCAAGAGGAAGAAAATTAATCCATAGAATGGGATGAGATTAAGGGGATAGTTAGTACTTTTCTCACATTCTATGTACAAAAATAGAGAAGGAATTCCTAGAGTTGAATTAAAAGGATTGTGAATCCATTTGTACATATGAGGAAATCTTTTTTAGACTTTCAAGTTATACTACAAGTTTATTTATCACCCTTGAAAGAAAAATTTACTGATTATTTTGTGTCATATAAAAAATTCACTAAAATTAATTAACTATAAGTGACTTCAATGGGTATGAATAAATCATTTGATGTGCACAAAAGTATAAATGGAAATAAGAGGGTCCCACCATTCACATGCTTTTGATATTAAAAGGTATATTTTCCCCCTGGTAACACAAAAAAATCACACAGTGAAAATAAATTCCAACAATATCCATGCCATAAATGTGGTTAGAAATTTCAGGGAATTTCTTGAATGGAATTAGTAGGAGCTTTAATTGTGCTAAGCTTAGTCATCAGGTCTGTGAATGATGAATGGGAATTGTAGAGACTCGAAGCTTAACGTACATGGACATTACATTACTTTTGAGGAATACTTAGTACATAACAAAAACACACACACAAGGACCGTAATAGTTTAGTGTCTTTGGAAACTCAGAATAAAATATTCTAATCATGGTGAAAGATCTTCAACATCTCCCATAAAGATCTTCTACTTTTTTTCTTACCTAAAACCTTTCTTTATATCCTGGGGAAAAGAAAACATAAAAAGGGTGAGCTCAAATGCTCAGTAAGGGTAAGCATGGATAAAATAAAACATACTATATACATTTGAACTTAAAAACATGAACATAATGTTTAAACATCAAAATCTTTAGAAATGATATAAAACATGGAAGTATGTAAGGCATAGATCATAAAGAAACATTAAGAATGATAAAACAGCATGGGAATAAAACATTTAATTGTGGCAACCATTAAGCACATGATATGATTTCCATATTAGCCAAGGCATTGCTGCCAAGACCATCTTGGTGGACAATGTCCCTTTCTGAATCGAGTTCACTCCTCATTCCAGTACTGTATTACTGAACCGGTTTAACTTGCCGTTCCATCCATGTCTATCTCATGAGATATAAATCTTTACCCAATGCATTGGAGGGAGATATAGGTCCAACCCATCTCATATTGAAATCATTCTTTCGTGTGCCACAATATAAACATACATCATTCATAATAACCCAACAAATAAAATGGGTTTAATAAACATCATCCCATCATAACATAATCCATATAAAAAAAATGGATATAATTTCATAATAAGAAAAGTGAAACCATGTAAATCATAGAAACATTATACTTAAAACATACACATATGAAATAATTTCATTTTAGATGGAAAATGGTTTTGATAAAACATTTGAAATGAATTCTTGAGGAAAATATCCTTTCTTCTTTAAAATAATTTTCTTTTCACAAAATGTCATGAATTTTTAAAAGAAAAGGATTTTCCTGAAAATAGTCATGAAATATTTTTGAGGAAGCTTCATGAAAATCAAGCTTTAAAAATCGGTTCGTGCCGTATAAGTTAAGAAAACATTCTTCTCATTCTTTTGTCGGGAAAAGTCAAAAAAATACCTCGTACGAAAAACGACAAAAGATTCTTTTCATATCTTTTACTAAAAACTCACCGAAGGGTATAATGGGATTTAAAAAATTGTAGGTGGATGGAAATAATATTACATATTGAGGAAACATGGATGTGGATGATAAAATACACCCCATTAAATACCAAAGTATAAACAATCTCAGATAAAAATGAGATTGTGATATTTCCCTTACCTTAGGTCCGATTTGCTTCGTAAGTGTCTGAACCTCCTGTATAATGATTTACATAATTTCATTGACTTATTCTAGAATCATACTCATTGTTATGATATCATATATGGTTCACTTATGACTTTATATTACCCGTTCTTTTGTAAATTCCATATTAAAGAGCGTTTTGGGTAAAATCGTTTCATTTGTCGTCCGTGTTTTGACTTGTAATTATTCATAAGATTACATAGATCATGATTAATTAATTCCAGAATATAAAACATGATTTATATATAATATATATTCTGAATATACATATATATAAGAGATCAGTAAATGGAAATAAATACACCGTTCATGGAGACGGTAGGTCGTACGTACGCATGAATGTTGTTTTCGATTCCTTATTGAGTTGAATGGAATTAAGTAGATGACATACATATATATACAAATAAATCTAGTATCATTATTATGTCATATATTTCATGATTACTTATTATATATAATTTATAATCATTCATGAATGGTTAACGTGGAGAATGAATCTCATCGCGTCGTGGAGACGGTAGTCCGTACGTACGCACGAGCGATGATATTGTTCTTATGATCATGGAATTATATTGTAGTTTATATATACTATTTCCGAATCAATATCACTTTAAAATAATCATATATAGTTATTATGTACACCATTATACCCATCCAAGTAAGGTGGTGGTGGAAAATAGATTACACCACGGTGTGGAGATGGTATTTCGTAAGTACGCACGGGCGGTGATTTCGTTTTCTATAGGATGGATAGATGGTGAAATAGGTTTGTTTCATACTTATAATAACATATAATTATATGAGTTATACTGATGTTATTACTTCATAATGAAACAACCTAATAAGAAGAATTGGAAGAAGAAATAAAGTTGAAAGAATCGGTAACGGACATTACCTCTTCTTTGAAGCGCCACTTTGAGTCCTCCTCTTAGGGCACTAAAATTGGTCTTTGAAGAAGACCAGAACCTCTAGGATGTTTCTAGGGAAGTGGAGAAGTGAATTTGGAAGGGGTTGGCCGAGCATGAAGGCTCAAAGTGGTGTGAGGAAGATAGGGAGGAGGTGCCCTTTTATAAGGGAGGAGAGGGGATCCTTTGGAAAAACTAAAAATATTATTTTATTATAAAGCCAAATTCGGTTTTAAATCGCGTCAAATTGATTTATTTCGAAGATAAGGTGGGTATGGGTCGAAATCCTCTCATCCAATAGAATTTAGACAAGTTTAGGTTCCTATATTAACCTTATCATTTATATTTAACTTTAAGTTAGATAATTTTACTTTTAACGTGTCTTTTTATGTTCTTACACTATAAGGTTAATAAACTTACAATAACAAGACAAACGAACCCCAAGTTATTTATTATTAATATATATAACCTTATCTAAGTCATTTGGCTGAACCGTAGATTTTTAGGAATAAAATAATAACTAATAATATAATATATGTTTTAAAAACTATTTTATGTCAATTTTTACACTATTTAGTAATTAATTTTTGTAAAAATTATAACAGAATGATTAGTTCAAAAAAAGTTAATTAAATCAATACTAACATGCCATATTAACCTAAAAAATTAGTTTAATTCATAAAAAGTCTCAAATTTCATTTATTTGGGTATTTATAACATCAATTATGTCAATATTTCATTAATAAGATAATTACTGCATCATCTTTGTGTCCTAAATAAACTAACTTATTTAAAGTCTAAAAAATTACAAATAAAATATAATTATGTAGGAAATAGTTTTATATTTCTAATTAATATTTATAGTCAAATTTATCTTATGTATAACCCTATATTAAAAATGATATACTTATTAAACTTTGATTTTAACTATTTTAACCCTTCTTTAAATAAATTAATAATATATGTCCTAATCTAATCCAACTAGGCCTAAATGGTCATATTTTATTACTAAAGTTGTTTTTGGTCGAATTACACTTATCCAATAGAATTAGAACATGTGTTAGGGTAAAATAGTATCATTTTTACCCTTAATTACCCTATTTACTTTTAACCGTTGTAAAAAAAAAGTAAAAAGTTACTATTCACCAAAAATTATTTTAATCTCATTGAACCACATTTTACTTACTGACATCAACCGTGTCTATCATATTTTTGAAATTCCACTCAAAGAAGCGGTAAAATTATGTTTTATGAAAAATTCATTTTTTTAACTACCACTTAGTGGTTTCACTATTCATCAAAAAATGAAAGTTTCCAGAAAAATACCAAAAATTAGGCCTAAGCTATATTAGATATTATGAACTCAAAAATGATGTCTATTTTACCAAATTCAAAACATATCAGTTGCATTAATTAATTTAAAAATTAATTCCCGTCGTCAAAACAAATAGCGTGTTCTTAAGAGATAAAAATTATCAAAAGATTGACACTTGTTTACGTCTTGTTTAAATGTGAAATTACATCAAATGACCAACATTGTATTAAATTGTAAAAATATATTATAAATATAATTTAAAACCACTCAAATTAATAATTTATCACTATTAATTATTTCGATTAAAAAGGTTGTTTTTAATTAAAAATTAGTAATTTTCATTATTCATCAGAAAATGAAAGTTATCCGAAAAGTACCAAAATTTCACCCTAAGCTAATTTTGATATTCCGAATCCAAAAATGAAGTCCATTTTAAAAGATAAATTTTATAAAATTTCAAAAAGTGGGTATTACTATTCATAATGGCTAGTTAATAATAATATTATAATAATATCTCGTTTAGTGAAACTCAGTATTGCGTACTACACACGCTATCGAGGAAGGCTGCAATTGCGTGTAATGCAAGGAAAGTAAAGGATGAGTGTTGTGCATGCTCCTTTTGGTGTAGCATAAAATACAAGACATTAATGAAATTAAAAGGAATATTTTTCATAAAATCTTGGGGTGTTACATTCTACCCTCCTTAAATGAATTTCGCCCTCAAAATTCGTCGGGGTTATAAATGGTTTACTACTCAAATTTTTTTTAATAGAATCCCACATCGTAAAAATGAATACCAAAACCAATATTTAAAAACAAAAGTATGAAATGTAATGGTTACCCAAATAAACTAATCACAAGGTTTCCACATAGGTGAAAATATGGATATGGAAGAGAAATCTCACCATCATGTTCTGATGGAGAGTGGTAGAGAACATGGCTATGGAAAACCCAGAAATCACAAAGCCATAAATTTGTGATGATATAAGGTACTATCTGATTAATTAGATATAAGAGCACGAGGACAACATTTTTGGTTTTCAAGATCATTTCCCTATAGTTGATGAAATTGGAATTAGAAGAAATACTTTCATGATTTTGGTATAGTCTCACCGTTAGTCGTTCTTCGGACAAATTTCCACTTCATCTCTTAACAAAATGAAGTTGAATTTGTCATTCGTGATGTGTTAGCAGATCATGTGATAGAATGAGGGGTCATTCCATCTGTCTCAAACAAAAGGTTAGAAAAGTTATCAAAAAATACGTAAGTCCATCTATAGTGAGATTAATCGTATATAGTTCCTAAAATGGACTTATACTTCTTATATTATACTACTTAATATAATAAAACTAGTTTCTACTAAACATGTACTTCCTGTAGGCCAGTGGTAGGCGATAAAGGCCAGTCGCACTTCGGTTGTGGGTTCGATTCCCACAGCCTTGTCCGACGTGATGGTATGTTGCTCGTCCTGCAAGTTGTCCTTTTTCTAAAACTACATTACTATAACATCACATATATAATATCAAAAAAAAGTTCTATCCTTAAACAATACTAACTTATTTCCAACATAATCCATTCCAATCTTTAGGCCTATCCAAAATAATGTGTTCTAATCTCATATTATAGTGAAAACGATTACCAAAGAGTTCATACAACTAGCATGTTAATACCATTGTTGATCCCCATATATCATGAGATATGTCTTTTTGGTCACATTCGAAACATTCGAAGGCCTTAATCATGTATTCTATTGAAAAAAATGATTACCCATTGAACCTTATTGAAAACATGAATGCTGTTAAAAGTTAACTCTTTCCACATACCAAAATCCTCAAAATTCTATATACTCAAACCATGATATCACTTAGTCCTTATATCAATCATGAGCTCATGAATACAATCATACATATCATTATCTTCTTATCCCTTCATTATGTGCATATCATCTTCTTACCAAAAATATCTCAATCACTTTCAATGGTTACGAGTACCATTGAAAGCCACAATAGACCAATACATAAATATTCCAATATTCTACGATACTATATACAACATTATTTTGGGATCCCATTACATAAACACTTAATCATTCCACCACATCGTTTCCATATTCAACATCACCAATAGTGATCGCATGTGACATCCCCTTGTCCTTTGCCTTAAGTGGTTGCTCATGTCAATCATCACTAACCCTTGGATTAGGGCATTTATTAGCATAATGCCCCATTTCCTTGCACTTGAAGCATTGAAGTGTTGGTGGTGCGTTCTCTGCAGTCTTTTCTTTATTCACATCATTAGAAACCCTTTTTCCATTACTTAGACACTCAGCTGCTCGATGACCTTCTTTTACACACTTAAAACATTTTCTAGTCCCTTTAAGACAATCTCCACTGTGCTTCCTTCTACACTTTGAGCATAAGGAAGCAATCATCTTCTTTTCACCATTATTCTGATATTTCTCCTTGAACTCCATCTTTCATTTCTTGTCAAAACTATGAGATGGATAAGTGACACCAACTTCCATTTCTACCTTGATAGCACATCGCAAAATTTCTTCAAAGCTACTGAAGTCTCTTATAGCTAATGCCCTTCGAAGATTTGGTTTTAAGCCACTGAAGAATCGATCAACTTTACTTTCAGGCTGGATAATAAATCCAGATGCATACCTTGCAAGCCTTGTAAAATTCGCTTCGTATATACCAACATATTCTTCATCCTTTTTCTTTAGTTCAAGAAACTCATTCTCCATCTTTGTTCGAAGAATACGAGGGAAGTACTTATTGAAAAATAAGTTCTTGAACTCGTCCCATTCCATGGACTCAATTTCATCTCTTGGCCTCGTATTCTTGATATAAATTCCACCATTGATCAGCTTCACCTTCCAAACTATGTACTGCTAAGATGACTTTATCATGTTCAGAACATTGAAGAACTGAAAATATCTTTTCAGTGGTAATGATCCACTATTCAGCAACAAGTGGATCAGAAGACCCACTGAAAGAAGGTGGACGTTGCCTCATGAAGGACTCAATAGAATATTGTTCCCTACTCTGCTCATTTGGAAGTCCAGAATGATTCATAGCTTGTGTAAGTATAGCAATAAGATTTTTCACTCCATATCCCATAACATTTGTTTGTTCAGGAGGACAACCATTTCATTGTCCATTACATTGATCAACACGGTTCCTTTGGGTTCCATCCATCGTCTAAAACCCAAAAATAATAGTGTGAGAGGTAAAAATCACTCTAGGGAAAACAATATAATAAAGGGGGAGTAACTTCAATATCTAACATCTTGGGTTACCGTAATTCTATTACTATAACCTATACTTTTACTTAACCTTAGGGACATCCCTAGATATACCTTAGAAATATCTCTAGGGATCTTACTAAAGTTCTTGCATCCTAGTTTCCAAAGGTTGACTAAACCTTTCCTCTGATACCAACTATAGAGACCCGAAGCTTGAAGTACATGGAAATTACATTACTTTTGCGGAATACTTAGTACATAACAAAAACACACACACAAGGACCGTAATAGTTTAGTGTCTTTGGAAACTCGGAATAAAATCTTCTAATCGTGGTGAAAGATCTTCAACATCTCCCAGAAAGATCTTCCCCTTTTTTCTCTTACCTAAAGCCTTTCTTTATATCCTGGGGAAAAGAAAACATAAAAAGGGTGAGCTCAAATGTTCAGTAAGGGTAAGCATGGATAAAATAAAACATACTATATACATTTGAACTTAAAAACATGAACATAATGTTTAAACATCAAAATCTTGAGCAATGACATAAAACATGGAAGTATGTAAGGAATAGATCATAAAGAAACATTAAGAATGATAAAATAGCATGGGAATAAAACATGTAATTGTGGAAACCATTAATCACATGATATAATTTCCATATTATCCAAGGCATTTCTTCTAAGACCATCTTAGTGGACAATGTCCCTTTCTGAATCGAGTTCACTCCTAGTTCCAGTCTAGTATTACTGAACCGGTTTAACTTGTCGTTCCAGCCATGTCTATCTCGTGAGATATAAATCTTTACCCAATGCATTGGAGGGAGATATAGGTCCCACCAATCTTGTATTGAAATCATTCTTTCGTGTGCCACCATATAAACATACGTCATTCATAATTACCCAACGAATAAAATGGGTTTCATAAACATCATCCCATCATAACATATTCCATATAAAAGAAATGGATATAATTTTATAATAAGAAAAGTGAAACCATGTAAATCATAGAGACATTATACTTAAAACATACACATATGAAAATAATTTCATCTTAGATAGAAAATGGTTTTGATAAAACTTTTGAAATGAATTCTTGAGGAAAATATCCTTTCTTCTTTAAAATAATTTTCTTTTCACAAAATGTCATGAATTTTTAAAAGAAAAGGATTTTCTTGAAAATAGTCATGAAATCTTTTTGAGGAAGCTTCATGAAATTCAAGCATTAAAAATTGGCTCGTGTCGTATAAGTTAAGAAAACCTTCTTTCTCGTACTTTTGTCAGGAAAATTCAAAAAAGTACCTCGTACGAAAAATGACAAAAGATTCCTTTCATATCATTTACTAAAAACTCACCGAAGGGTAAAATGGGATTTAAAAATTTTTAGGTGGATGGAAATAATATTACATATTGAGGATACATGGATGTGGATGATAAAATACACCCCAGTAAATACCAAAGTATAAACAATCTCGGATAAAAATGAGATTGTGATATTTCCCTGACCTTAGGTCTGATTTGCTTCATAAGTGTCCAAACCTCTTGTATAATGATTTAAATAATGACATTGACTAATTCCATAATCATACTCATTGTTATGATATCATATATGGTTCACTTATGACATTATATTACCCCTTCTTTTGTAAATTCTATGTTAAAGAGCGTTTTGGGTAAAATCGTTTCATTTTTCATCCGTGTTTTGACTTGTAATTATTCATAATATTACTTAGATCATGATTAATTAATTCCAGAATATAAAACATGATTTATATATAATATATATTCAGAATATAAATATATATAATAGATCAGTAAATGGAAATAAATACACCGTTCATGGAGACGGTAGGTCGTACGTACGCATGAACGCTGTTTTCATTTCCTTATTGAGTTGAATGGAATTAAGTAGATGACATAAATATATATACACATAAATATAGTATCATTATTATGTCATATATTTCATGATTAATTATTATATATACTTTATAATCATTCATTAATGGTTAATGTGGAGAATAAATCTCATCGCGTCATGGAGACGGTAGTCCGTACGTATGCACGAGCGATGATATCGTTCTTATGATCGTGGAATTGTATTAGAGTGTATGTATACTATTTCAGAATAAATATCACTTTCAAATAATCATATATAGTTATTACTTACACCATTATACCCATCCAAGTAAGGTGGTGGTGGAAAATAGATTACACCACGGTGTGGAGACGGTATTTCGTACGTACGCACGCGCGGTGATTTTGTTTTCCGTAGGATGGATAGATGGTGAAATAGGGTTGTTTCATACTTATAATAACATATCAGTGTATGAGTGATACTTATGTTATTACTTCATAATGAAACAACCTAAGAAGAATAAGTGGAATAAGAAATAAAGTTGAAAGAATCGGTAATGGACATTACATCTTCTTTGAAGCGCCTCTTTGAGTCCTTCTCTTAGGGCACTAAAATTAGTCTTTGAAGAAGACCAGAACCTCTAGGATGTTGATAGGGAAGTGGAGAAGAGAATTTTTCAGGGGTTTTCCCAGCTTGAAGGCTCAAAGTGGTGTGAGGAAGAGAGGGAGGAGGTTCCCTTTTATAAGGGAGGAGAGGGGCTCCTTTGGAAAAACTAAAAATATTATTTTATTATAAAGCCATATTCGGTTTTAAATAGCTCCAAATTGATTTATTTCGAAGCTAAGGAGGGGATGGGTCGAAATCCTCTCATCCAATAGAATTTATACAAGTTTAGGTTCCAATATTAACCTTATCATTTATATTTAACTTTAAGTTAGATAATTTTACTTTTACCGTGTCTTTTTGTGTTCTTACACTATAATGTTAATAAACTTACAATAACAAGCCAAACGAACCCCAAGTTGTTTATTATTAATATATATAACCTTATCTAAGTCATTTGGCCGAACCATAGAATTTTAGGAATAAAATAACAACTAATAATATAATATTTTTTTTAAAACTATTTTATGTCAATTTTGACACTATTTAGTAATTGATTTTTGTAAAAATCATAACAGAATGATTAGTTCTAAAAAAGTTAATTAAATCAATTATAACATGTCATATTAACCTAGAAAATTAGTTTAATTCATAAAAAGTCTCAAATTACATTTATTTGGGTATTTATAACATCAATTATGTCAATATTTCATTAATAAGATAATTACTGCATCATCTTTGTGTCATAAATAAACTAACTTATTTAAAGTCTAAAAAATTACAAATAAAATATAATTATGTAGGAAATCTGTTTTTCTTTCTAATGAATATTTATTGTCGAATTTATCTAATATATAACCCTATATTAAAAATGATATACTTATTAAACATTGATTTTAACAATTTTAACCCTTCTTTAAATAAATTAATAATATATGTCCTAATCTAATCCAAGTGGGCCTAAATGGTCATATTTTATTCCTATGGTTGTTTTTTGTTGAATTACATTTATCCAATAGAATTAGGACATGTGTTAGGGTAATAATAATATCATTTTTACCCTTAATTACCCTATTTACTTTTAACCGTGGTAAAAAAAAGTAAAAAGTTACTATTCACCAAAAATTATTTTCATCTCATTGAACCACATTTTACTTAAAGACATCAACCGTGTCTCTCGGATTTTTGAAATTCCACTCACAGAAGCGGTAAAATTATGTTTTATGAAAAATTCATTTTTTTAACTACCACTTAGTGGTTTCACAATTCATCAAAAAATGAAAGTTTCCAGAAAAATACCAAAAATTAGGCCTAATCTATATTTGATATTATGAAATCAAAAATGATGTCTATTTTACCAAATTCAAAACATATCAGTTGCATTAATTAATTTAAAAATTAATTCTCGTCGTCAAAACAAATAGTGTGTTCTTAAGAGATAATAACTATCAAAAGATTGACACCTGTTTATGTCTGGTTTAAATGTGAAATTACATCCAATGACCAACATTGTATTAAATTGTAAAAATATATTATAAATATACTTTAAAACCACTCAAATTAATAATTTATCACTATTAATTATTTTGATTAAAAAGGTTGTTTTTAATTAAAAATTAGTAATTTTCACTATTCATCAGAAAATGAAAGTTATCCGAAAAGTACCAAAATTTTACCCTAAGCTAATTTCGATATTCCGAATCCAAAAATGAAGTCCATTTTAAAAGATAAAATTTATAAAATTTCAAAAACTGGGTATTACTATTCATAACGGCTAGTTCATAATAATATTATAATAATATCTCGTTTAGTGAAACTCGGTATTGCGTACTACACATGCTATCGAGGAAGGCTACGATTGCGTGTAATGCAAGGCAAGTCAAGGATGTGTGTTGTGAAAGCTTCTTTTGTTGTAGCGTATAATTCAAGACACTAATGAAATTAAAAATAATATTATTCATAAAATCTCGGGGTGTTACAGGAATGGAAATTTTAGTTGATGAAGTGGAACAAAATAATAATATAACTAATCCACCACACATGATTCATTTCTTAAAATGAAATGTATGTGGGAATTATTCAAAAAAAATGTAAGAATATGAAGGTTATTGATGATTGTTTTAATAACCTATTAAACACAAAAATAGAGGGAAATATTATTTGATCATGACTGCCGAAGTGGGTTATGAGAATGACAAGATAAAATATACACCTATAATCCACTATAGAGAAAAAAAATTGTTATTTTATTCTAGATATACTCACACTTTTGTATCTAAGTAATTTTATAAGGGTATCATAGTATCACCTTACATGTTAGATAATGAGATATCTGTGAAAACTCTTAATGGTGTGATAGTTTCATATTTAGTCTATAGTTCATCTCTAGTTGATGTTTATGGGAAATTGATTCCTGAAAATCTTCTGATTCTCCATTTATTATAATTTTTTGTGATTATAGGCATGGGTTGGATTTAATTATATGGATCCAAGATATATTTCTTTACAAGTGAAGTCACATTTAATATTCTAAAATAAAACATTGATCTTTTATGCATAAGATGATGAATATGAATATCCAATGATAATTTTTACCATCTAGTGGGTCTAAATTCTTATAATTAAAGGTAATATATCTCATATAGTTGGCTGGAAACACAATATTAAGGATACACCAATTGTTTTGGAATTTTTTAATGTCTTTTAAAAAGTATTACCTGGTGTACCTCCAAATCATAATGTTGAGTTTTCAATAGAACTCATACCATGTGTTATTCTTATTTCAAAGACACATTATATAATGGCCCCAATTGAGTTATAGGAATTTAAAAAATGAAACTGGATGAGAATCTTGATAACAGATTCATACAGCCTAGTGCCCCACCATGGGGTTCGCCTATTCTTCTTGTTAAGAAGAAAGATGGACCAATGAATATTTCCATTGATTAACAATAACTTAATAAGATCGATATCAATAACATGTATTTTATCCCCAACATTGAGGACATATTTGGTCTTCTATTCCAATATCAATAATTTTCCCAGATTGGCCTTCATTCTGGATATCCTCAATTGATGTTCAAGAAAGAGGATATATCCATGATGTCCTTTTGTATATGTAATGGACACTATGACTATATAGGGATGTCTTTTGGTCTTACTAATGTCCCCACTGTATTCATGGTTTTAATGAATAGAGTCTTTAAATATTGAATTGATCAGTTTTTTGTAGTCTTTATAGAATATATTCTAACATATTTAAAGAGAATGTAAGAGCATGAAGATCACTTGAGGATGGTCTTGAGAAACTTGAGGAAGGAGAATCTTTATATAAAACTTACCATGTTTGAATTTTGGCATTGGAATGTTTCATTTCTGGGTCATATAATCTCATGTGAGGTTATATCAATGGATCCTTAAAATATAGAAGTTAATGATAAAGTGATTAAACCAATCATGGTAACTAAAATCCTCAATTTTTTTGGATTTTCTATATATTACCGATGTTTTGTGAGATATTTATCATGATTATATAATCCACACATCATGTTGATATGAAAATTGATTAATTTGTGTGGAATATATAATGTGAGAGTTATTTTAATGAGCTGAAAAATAGGTTGGTCAATGCACCTATGATTACACTACCTTGTAGTGGTGAATGGTTTATGTTCTATAGTGATTCATTAAAGATTCGACTAGGTTGTATTCTCAAGAAAATTCTAAGGTAATTGCATATTTTTCAAACTAATTGAAGACCTTAGAAAAAAAATAACCAACTCATGAATTGGAGTTAACTTCGGTAATTGTATACTAATGATATGAAGATATTATGTTAATGGAGAATGGTGTGATATAAAAATTTATCATAAAATTTTAAATTATACATTCACTCAGAAAGAGAATAATATGTTCTAAAGAATATAGTTGGATCAGATTAAGATTATAACTGCCTAACATATTACCACCTCCGAAAGGTGAAAAACATGGAAAATTCTTTTAGTCTAATGGAACATGATATCCTATCTATGATGGGGATCATAAAAGTATGAATATTTATAGATTTAAAAAGTTTGGATATATAAATATTGAAATTGGGGAGAAATCATATATTTCTCAAATAAATTTTCAACCATCTATCTTTGTGGTATTAATGAGGTGAAAAGGGAATATATAGAGCTAAAAAGAAGAGAAATTTTACTAAATCTAACCTTGATTTTGATGGGAATTTTATGGTTTAGGAACCATTTATGTATCCAATTAATACAGGATTTGAAAATGGATCTATTTGATGAGGCTCATAGTTCATCATTATATATTCATCCTAGAAATAAAAATGGATATATAAAGATGTAAAACAATATTTATTGTGGGAAACATGAAGATATATTTTGCAGAATATATATCCTAATGCTTGGTATGTCATAAAGTTAAGGCTATGATATAGAAGTCTAAGGGGATGTTACACCCACTTCCCATGCTAGAATAAAAATGGGAAAAATCGCCATATATTTTTTTGTGAGACTCAACAAAACATAGAAATTCCATAATTTTATATGGGTTATAGTCCATCACATCAAAAATTCACCAAACTTAATTTCTATAATAGAAGATTTCTCTATTGATTAACATTCAAATTTTACATTGAGGAAGTTGTAAGAATCCATGGAGTACCATATTCCATCATATCTGATCAGGATTTGAGGTTTACCTTGATGTTATGGAGAATTAATCAGTAGGATATGGATACATAGTTGATTTTTATTACTGAACATCATCCCCATATGTATGTTCAGTCTAAATGAACCATTAATACACTAGAGGGTATACTGATATCATATTATTTTGGATTTTAGTGGTTATTGAGATCGACTCCCTACTCTAGTCGAGTTTTATTACAATAATATATTTTAGTGAAGAATTTAGATGGATCCTTATGAATACCTCTATATAAATAAGAGTATAATTCTATCATGCTGGGATGAAGTTGAAGAAAAATATCTATTGGGACCTGATCCAGATAAGTGAATGGGAGATAAAGTGAGAACTATTCAGTAGCACCTTAAGATATATCAAAGTCAACAATAGATTCATGTGGACAATCATCAACATGAATTATAATTTGAAGTTGGTGAGAAGTTTTTTATATGATTTCTTCAATATATTAATTTTATGAGATTCGAGATGAAAGGAGATTTTTTCCCTAGGTATATTACCCCTTTGAGATTATTGATCGTGTAGGGGGTAGCTAATCACTTAGCACTTTCACCGAACCTCTCACAATTTCATTATGTGTTCCATGTATCTCTCCTAGGATAGTACATATATAATCATTCACATGTGATAAAATCAAAGTTAATAAAACTATAGCTTTATATATCATTTTTTGGAACAACTAGTATAAATATTGGATCATAGAGATAAATTTATATGGAACAAGAATACTAGCATGAATAAATTTCTCTACAGAAACCACAAATTCGAAGAAGCTACTTGGGATCCTTTGGATGTAATGAAACATATATATCATCATTTTTTGAATTAGAGTGATGAATTTCAAGAAAAATTTCCTTTTAAGTTCATTATAATGTAACACAACTATATTATTGAAAAAAATATTTCCCATTAAATAATTTTATTTCCTTGATAGCTTGAATTATACAACAACACCAACATTGAATGAACCAGGATATACTATTAAAATATAATTATAGGATTATTATCATCTAGATATTAAATTTCTAAGTATGAATAGTACTAACTAAATTGTGAAAAAAAATATGGTCTATATATTTTTAAATTGAATTCATTGGTTATAAAAGTTTAATAATTGAAGATAAAAATTATTTGAAAATAAAATTATTATTTTTTATGGAATTTTTTTAACCAAAATTTTGATATATTAAGAAATAAATTAATCACTATTTTTTAATTATTTTAATTGAATTTATATGTTACATATTCAATAAAATATTTTAACATTCAATTAAAATATATATTGGAATGGGATAAGAACAATCCACATTTTATGCTAAAAATTGTTTTTTTATAACAAGGAGTTTTTGTAACATTTTTCAGACACTGTAAAAGATTAATTTGCATGAATTTTAGGTATTAAATTAGATAAAATTTATTCAATATTTATAATTTTGGGGTTCAAAATTGGTAAATATTCTCCATTTATTTTTATCCAAATAATAGTAACTCTAGTAAAATTTATCACCTCGGTAAAGAGTAAATAAGGTTAACCTAGGTTAAAAATAATTGATAAGTCTATAATTATTCATCCAAATTTTTATTTTATGAATTTAATTCGATCTTTATCATCTTATTCTAAAATTTTAATTTTTTAATAAACATTTTTTCCTGAAAACGTCAATATACTATTAAAATAAAATAAAGCTACATAATGTCACTCTCTTAGTTCTAAATATATATTATGTGTCCACATAGGGAAAAATATAAGTTATGAATGAATAAAATATTAAATTTTAAGATTAATACACCTATTTTTATTATTTTAATTTACTTAAAGTATTCAGTTATTAAATAATTACTGTAAATTCTTAGACAACTCTAAAATAGTATTTATTCAATTCAAGGAAAAATAAAACAAATGATATTAAAAATTTTAAAAGTTAAATAATTTGAATGTCTTGATTTTTGAAACGAATTTTATATATGAATAAGACATATCTTTTTTGTATTTATGTATAATATTTTTACTAATACTTTTTATTTATATATTTTTAGTCAAATTATTTTAATAGTGTCAAAATAGACATTAATAATATTTTATCAATATACAGTATTATTAAAATATTTAAAATTTATAATTAGATTTAAATAGAACAACAAGGATAATATATTGTCTAAAATTTCTTCCCTTACCCATTTATCGTCCAATTTTAATCTTATAGTTAAAATTATAAAACTTTATGTATAAAAAATATGTTATTGTGGTTAAGAAAAATACATAATTAACTTCCTTATACAAATTGTAGAGGACATGGGCTTCCTAAAATACTAACCCTATGATCCTTTAGAATATATCTAAAGGAGTTATTTCAAAGAAGAGGTAATCGCCCTAACTAATAACTTTCCTATTTTCTTCTTCTTTACCTAATATATATCCATAATATTTATCATAAAATAATAAATTATATAGAATAAATATAATTAAAATTTATTATTATAAATTAACCATTATCCAAACTCTTTCCCATCAAATGGGAAGTGAAGATATCGCTTATTCATACATAAAAATTTCCATCTCCACTTAGTAGTAAAATTCATTTTCCATCACCATATTTCATCTATGGTTATTATGATGGGTTTAAAGTTTATTTAAGATATAATTATACTTATGTAATAATAATATCATATGATCTTTTACCTTTTAGGCTATTGGAAAATGACAATGTTCCTCATGCGTACGTGTGGAGTGCATCCTCCATAAAATGATGTGATCTGTTTTTCATTTCCATTATACATGGATTGTAATAGGGTTAGAATTAATTAATTTATAATATATATCATGTAATAATGATATTAAAATATTTTATTATTATTTACCATTCTGTTATTCCATATATCAAAAAATGATAATAGTGTTCAGGTGTATGTATGGGCTACCATCTCTATGAATGGTGTATTCATTTTTCTATCGCTAATTTTTTATGATTGATAATAAATTTTTCTATAAAGAATATATATTCAGTTTATAAAAAAATTGTAAATTAAAGAATTGGGATTAAATTATATGGATTAGTACTACCATACCAAAACATGTTAGGAAAAATGAAGCAGTTATCAACCAGAACGGTGATTTTAATTACAAATTATTAATAAATGGGTGATAATAGGTCATACATAAATCATTAATAGTATGAGATATATGAATATGGTTATATAATACATGTATAATAAATCTTCATTTATTATACAGGCAGATTTAATGTGAATGAGGAAAGGTGTGACTAAAGGTAATGGATATATATTTCAATCATATTCTAATCTGGATTGTTTCTACTTATATTTCCATTTAATAAATTATAATATACATATATTATTAATCTCTTTCATCTTCTTCTCCTGCAGTTATTTTTTATGAATTTATGTCTTCCTTTCATTTTCCCAAATTTTTTATTTAATATATCAAAAGAGTGTTTTTAAGGAAAATCAATTTTAATTCCCTTTACATTATAAAATCTTATTTCTCCCATACTCATATATTATAAAAATATAAAGAATTATTTTAAAACTATACTATGATTTTTTAGTTAAATTTATATCAATTTTTTTATCCATCAATTTTTTTATAAAGAATCATCTTATAATTTTCCAAACAACGTACTTTTTGAAAAAATAATTATGAAAGGAATGTTTTCTATTAATTTATACAGTATGCATATAATTTCCTATCATCATCACCACTCAATAATCTAAAGATTCCTTTTAAAATTTACTATAAATTTTTCATTGAAATTTCTTTCCATAATATTTTTTTTAAATTTTATTTTCAAATGAATAAGGTTATTTTCCTTAGGAATGTTATTAATGATATTTTACTAGTTTTTTTATTCTTCAATGAAAACAACCTTAGGAATTTCTTAACATTTACCTAGGATGTGATCCAATGATACCATCATTTTTTTTATCTAGATGATTTATTTTTATAATGATGATATATTCATGAAACCCATTTTCATGGTTTTTGTAAAGATTTGATGAATTATGGAACTTTTTTCTTCTCATAGGTTATAATATAAAGATATGATGGATTTTTTATGATCTTGTGGCACACATACATATGTTTTTAATTATTTTATGGTTAGGCCCTATATCTCCAAACAATTCAATGGTCCAATTATTATATGTCATGAGATAGTTATGGGAAAAATTAATTGTGCATGTTTTGTTATGGGAAACAAGTCAATGTTGTGGATTCATTTTTGAATGTCAGTGTTGATGCCTGATCCAATGGTTTGGATAGTTAACCTTGACATATGAAATGTTGTATATTATTATAATGGTGAAACACACATTTAATACATGAAATTAATTTTCATAAGTGACTTATGATAAATTCAAATTCTTATGATTTATGTCTTTTGAAATGATAAAGTCTTATGAAATCACTCATGTTCATGATCATCCTCAAATTGGGTATAAAAAATTTATATTATTGTCATAATTAAATACCCTTATGATTATCTTATGATTTTATATGATCATCGATTGATGTCTCCCATTCTTATCATTAATAAGAATATGTCCTCACCCTTTCTTATGTTTTCATTCCCTAGGTTATGAAGGAGGTTTTAAGAAGGGTATACTTATGATGATTACTATCTGGGGTGATCATTATAGGACATGTTAAATATATTTACTCAAATAAAAAAATTATATACCTTGTTTTCAAAGACTCAAAATATTTATGGTTTTTTCATGGATTAAAATGTTATGAATTTAATATTTATATAAAAATATATAATATTTATATATGGTAAACTTAGGCCTCTATAAAATGATCAATGTTTTTATGCATTGGGATTAGAGAATTATGTTTTAGAAGTATTATATCAACTATATTATATATATAACAATCCTAAATCATACAAGGATTCTTCCATGGAAATTTTTCTTTAATTATTTGAACACATGTGTTGAATGGAACTAATAATGGATAAATGTGATTTATTAGAAAGGTCATAAATTTTAGTTTGGATAAAAATATTATTGAAATTTATGAATTCAATGGTATAGTATTAGTGAAATTTAAATTGGGTATTGATTTTAGGAAAAAGTAATTTAAGTCATTTATTGTGAAGTTTATTTCATTTTTGACTTACAGAATATATTCAATAATTTTTTATTTTAATTTAGGAATGATATTCTGTTAGTTTAATAAAGTACATATGTTTTCATGTGAGGTTAAATTACGAGTTATAGATGCCATAATTTTTTATACATTTAAGTTTGATTAAAATCTCAAAGGCATATATGCACCATTTGAGGTTTAATGTGTTCGGATTTTGAGGTGATATGAAAATTTTAACGGGTTTTATGAATAATACCTTATTGAGGATTAAATAACCCTCTAGGTTAGTATATGATTTTATATAAACATAATTACAGTCTATTGGATAGTGGTATATAGATAATCATGATTATTGAAAAGTGATTATTTGACTACATTTTATGATTTTTTAGTGATTTACTCAGGTGATTAATTATGTTTTGGGTGTTTCTTTTTTGGGTTGAGGTATGTGCAACCTTTATGTTTAACATTTGATATAACATGATATTTTATTTTGGAAGAATGCTATTAAATTTTTGGGGATATAAGATAAAAGACATGGGATCATTCATGAGGTTAAATAATTATTTTATATTAATTCTATTTAAGTAATTTGGTATTTAGTGTTATTTATTTATCGAATCACCTATGTTTTGCCTTCGGTGTTATTGTTGAAATTTTAGAGTAAAATTTATTATTTATTCATTTTAAGGTTTTCACATTTTGAGCTAACCAATATGGTGTTGTTTAATGTATAAATATTTTAGGAATAGTTTTTTATATTTTTTTGGACTATTTGATTCCTCCTAAGTTTAATTTAGTTCTTCTGTCATGAAAAATTCATCATGGATACTCATCATTTGGAGAAAAGATTTCATTTGTGTGTAAATTGATTAAATGATGAAATGTTACTTTTCATGTAATTATATTACCTTCTTTTATTATTCTATATGTTAAATTAATTACTGAAATCTAGGGAAAGTGTATTGAAACAATAATTTTATCCTATAACATTCATTTCCCATGAATCAATGGTGTTTTTCACGCCTTATTGATTTATGGTTTTTTAGTTATTAATAATCTCATGATAATTCACATTTCTATAAATATTCTAAATCATTATCCAAAATTGTTATAATGTTTAATTTTTCCTCCATGTTCGTAATTTTTTAAATTCCCACTAATTTTCCTATAATTTGAAACCTAGTTATGTGTTATTCTAGATTACCTGGATATTTATTTTCCCTCTTTTCAAGAGGAAGATTTATTTAATCTTTTTACAATGTGGGCTTTCAAAACAAGAACATTAAAATATCAAATAATTTTTTCCAATCACAAGTTTTAATTTTAAGTCTGAAATTTATTAAAGGGGGAATTTAACAGACTAATATTTTAAATAAAAAATATGTTCACAAGTGTATACAGAACACAAAATTGTGCTTAAATGAATAAAGGTATATATCATGGACATTATAAAATAGCTATTAGATTGGGCATATAAATATTATTAACTACCTTAAGACATATATATATATATATAAAGGTCCTAATCAGTATAAATTTAATTATTAACTCTAAGTTAATAATCACTTAGTTTTTAGTAAAATCATCGTATGCTTTAAAATTACATTTTCATTAAAAATGATATTTATTTCACTTTGGGAGAGAAAATTATTATTAATATCTATAATTTTAAAAATTATATTCCATAATGAGAATATCATTTTTAAATAATAATTTCAAAATTAATTATAGAGTGAATTTTTGATAATTTTCTGAAATGTTTAAATTTTTCTATGAAATGTGAAAAATACAAATTTTGTTGGAAACTGTGTTTTTCTTTCAAGAATTTACATAATAACATTTTATTAAATATTTTTAATGTATTATTAATTTGAAAATTTAATTAACAATCCAATTAAGTTCATTAGAATAAATTTTATTGATGAATTTGTTATAAAAAAAATTATACTTAGAAAGCAATTTTTATGAAAATAATAATAATTTTTGCATTGTGTTTTATGTTTCTATATTAAATTAATTTATTCCAATTCTAAAATTTTAATATTGAGAAAATGATTTTATATATGAAATTATGAGGTTAAATTTGGTAAATAAGGCCCTTTTATTTTTTGTCCATATGAATAGTAACCATATTAGATTTCTATTACCAAGGTAAATGTAAAATAGTGTAACAAGGGTTAAAACTAATGTGATAAGGAATCTAAGTAATTCAAAAACATGAATTTATTTAATTTTATGAGTCCATTCAACCCATAATCATTCAAAATTCAAAATTATGATATTTTCCCATTAGACTTTGATTTTCAAATTTATAATACTTAATTAAAAGATAAAGTCAAAATTCTCACTTTCATGATTTTAATATCTATAATATTTTGTTTCATGGATAAAAACAACTTGTGATTTGAAATTAATGGTTATTTTAAATATATCTGAATTTTTTTTCATGGAAATTTATTATTAATTTTTAGTTATCAAATAATTACCTTAAATGCTTACGTAACATTGACACAATTCTTGTGCAAAAATTTTAAAAATCAAGTAAATGTTTTTAGAAACTCTAAAAGTAATAAATTATCTGTTTATTAAGGTTACCCATGAGTTATTCTGGAAAATATAAAATATTAGATATATTTAGAAGTTTATATTTTAATTCCATTGTTTTCATGTTTTTTTCAAAGTCAAATTATGTGATTAGTTCTTAAAATGACATAAATATTATTTTATGTTAAATACATCTTATTAAGTTATGTAAAAATATTATTATTATTGAAATATGATAATTTATATTAAAAATTGTCAAACATTTCAACCATTTTCCATTTATGAGACAATTTTTACCTTATAAGTAATGTTATGACCCATTAATATTAAAAGTCATTAACACATTTAAGACATAAATTTGTTAACCAATGGGTTAAACCAAAAGAAAAGGTTTAAAATGATATATAACCCTATAAAAATTTGAATGGATAATTATATTAAGAACATGTATTCCTTATCTTTAAATAATTTTTTTTAATCATTTTACAAGATTTAGATGTATATTATATTATAATATTTTATATATTTCCAAAAATGATGTTAATATTATTTTATAATAAAAAATATTTTATTAAATGATTTAAAATTCAAAAAAACTATATTTAGAAAGTCAAATGGGATATAGTTTAAAATATCAACCATGGTTCATTTATGGGAAACATTTCTACTTATGGAAATTTTCTTAACCCCAATATAATAAATAATATTTATGTCATGGTACTTGTCGAAAGGGATAGCATGTGTTTAAAACTAAATAAATGGTTGAAAAAATAAGAAAAACATGTCCATATATTATTGGTTGTAATTATTTTGACTCATATTATCTTATATTTTAATTATATTAATTTGGATCAATTTTTTTATAAAAAATTATTTATATTAATTTAATACTTTATGTAATTCTAAGAGTGACCCTCCACTCACTTATAAAGGGTCACATATTCTCCTCTTTTAATCACACATATTTTGCCTTATTTATTAGAAAATACCTTCCATAATTCCTAAATATATTTCTTAAACATACCTTATAGATTCTTTTCTTTTCAAAATATCATCTTGTTATGTTTTAAGCTATAATCCAAAAGTGGTTTTTCTATGAAGATGTATAACTTTTTACCAATCATTTTTTGTTTCATTTATACTTATACCACCCATAAATATGTGAAATAAATTATTAAATAATGAGTCAAATATATAAAATAAATTAATTTTATATTATGATGATGGAATAACCATTATCCGCATTCTTATCATTCGTTGAAAAATCATAATGTCACTTTTTCATTTGTATGGAAAACCACCTCAATGAAGAGATGTGATTTATTTTTTACATCTATTTTATATAGATGGTAATAAGTAAAATATACGGAATATATATGATATATATGATATAATTTTGATTACATAAATATGAATTATTATTTACCCTTCTATCATTCTGTTGATAGAAAATTGAAAACAATTTTCATGAATATGTACGACCTACGGTCTCCATAAATGGTGAAATTCATTTTTATGTTGCTATATTTTATGGAAGACTGTAAATATGTATATGTTTAATATTTATGATATTTATATCATAAATAAAATTTCATAGATAATGGAACAATGATAAATGTAAAAGGACCAGAACTACTAAACAGAACTTTTCATGAAAAATGAAATTGTTAACACTAAAAAATGACAATTTTAATACAGAGATATTAATACATGGGAGATGAAATGTTATAATTGGATTTTATATGATATTATAAGTATTTATAAATATTCTGGTATATAATTATAATAAATTTAAATTTTTTATCAAGAGGTTAGATCACCTTCAAATATAGTGTATCTTGATGTAAGGGTTTCTTGTCTCACTTTTATTTCTGTGAGACATATTCCATAATAACAACTTATTTCCTTTTTTTGGTAAATATAGTACCCTTTTTAAATTATATATCATTATTCTCATTATGTTCATGATATTTAAAATTTTAATTTGAAGTTATTCTTTCATAGTTATTACGATTCAAAATTTATCAAAGTGGTGATGGATTTATGTTTCAATCACATTTTAATTGAGACTATTTCTGTTTGACTTAATATTGAAGGAAATTATATAGAAATTCTTAATAAAAACATTTAATTTTCTTTTCTTGGATATTTTCCTTGTTAATACATTTTTTCATTTCATTTTCTTCACTTAAAGTTATACGTCTAGTGGAATACTATTTTTTAGGAGAAATGACATTATATCTATATTCTGTCCAAAAATCTATTTTCATCCTTATACATGATTTATAACAGTGTCTTAAAAATTGTTTTAATATTATTATATTCTTTTTTAAGATAATTTTTACACATGATTTAATTTTTTACAATATGGTTTGAAATTAATCTTCTTTTCATTTTCAGAATGTGATACTTTTGACTTTAAACCAATAACCTGAAATTAATATTTTTTAATGTACATAACATGAAAAAAGATTCCCACCATCATGACTACTCAATGATTTAAAGATTCCTCTAAAAATATTCAAAAGTTATTTTCAAAGAAAATTATTTCTTTATTTTGTTTAAAAATTATTTTTTTATGTGATTTAAAAATGAAATGGGTATTTTTCTCAAAAATATTCCACTGATATTTTAAAGGAATTTTTCATTTATGATAACATACATTGATGTTAGTTAGGATTTAAGGGGGGATATGATCCATTTATACCATATTTATTCATTCTTTGGATTGTTTATGGGTATTGTGATGAAATATTTATGAAACCTATTTTATTTTCCTCATGTTAAGATATAATGAATGTTTTTGTGATTATATTGCTAACATATGAATAGATTTATTATTATTTGATAGGTGATATTGGAAATATATAGTCCTCTAATGAATTTGGTAAATATTAATGTCATATGAGATGAAAGGGTATAGGGTAGGTTGTCCCAATCCCAAAAGTTGGTACATGGGAGGTTATCCCAATCTCAAAGTAGGTACATTGATGGTTAGCCCAATCCAAACTTATTATAAATGTCTTGGTGGGTAGACTTGACATAATATTTATATTATTATTATTAATAAAAATATTATTCCACTCTTTTTTTACATGATCTTATGCCAATTTTATATTCTCAGGGATCATGTTCATTGGTCACATTATGCTTCAGGTCATATTATCTTCCATGATTTATTCCATGACTCATGTTTATGATATAAGAATTAATCATTATGATTTTTCAAAGGTCAATATCATATTCTAATAACCTTTATTATCATGTTAGGTTTCTCATGTTCTAATACCCTTTATTATCATGTTAGGTTTAAATAATCAATTTTATCTCTCTTTTTTAACCCCACTAAGAATCCTATCTTTCCCATCATTTTATTTTACTCTCCATATGATATAAATAAAAGTTACAAGTATGATGTGTCTAAGAAAGGATATATTTAAGAAGAACAATGTGGAATCTGATATAGATCTTTTATGAACTAGCTATTTTTGTATCCATGTTTAAAATGATTCACTGAAAATTATTTTTTTTATTAAGAAAACACTTTTGAGGAAAAAGTGAGAAACCCTAAGTTCCAACAGACACAAACAGCAACAAACAGAAGATCAGAAACACCCTCACCCAAGCACAGCAGCATCCGCCTACTCCAGAGAAGGACCACTCGGCGATCCCATGCAAGCATGGTCCTCAGTTCGGTTGGTGAGGACTCCTTAAGTGGATCCATGCGACCCAGGATCAAACCTAGGCGGGGCGAATTTTAGGGTACTGTAGTCGTACTATAGCGGTACTGTAGAAGGTTCTATAGAGGGAACTGTAGCAGGTACTGTTTCACTCTGTAAAAGATGGGAATATTCCCTAGTTTGGGACTTCGGGCCACCGATTTGTTCACTGAGTCCATTAAGGGCTTTGGGACACCCATGCCTTTGGGTCATCAAGGCCTTCGGGCCACCTCAAGGCCTTCGGGTCACGTTAAGTGCAGATGAAAACTAGAAAACCTACAAGGAACAAGCATTAGAAGTAGGATGAGCAAGGATCATTCACCAAATCAGAAGCTAAAACAAATTGCAAGAATGGGAGGGTATGGCACCTACCATCAGGACAAGCCCAGGAATGCATGGGAAAGCCTAGCTAAACAGCCATGCGAAGGTGGATAGCTAATTTAATGATGAAGAGGCTGGGGAGGAGCAATTCTAAGTAGTTAGTTTGGGTTGTATGTAATGTTTGAAGGCTACAGGAAATTAATTCCTCTAAAGCCTATAGTCCATCTAATACTTACACCTACGGTCCTTGTAAATGTTCCACCTTACCCCTTGAAAGGTGGATTATCAAAAATCAATAAAAATGAAATCCTTCGTGCCATTGAAGTATAATTTAAATACCACCGACTAATTTCCCTCTCTCTAGTAGAACTCAGTGTCGATATATTGAAATTCTTAGGACTCAAAATTGGGAATTCTCACTATATAGTACCCTAATAGGTCCACTGAAAAATTATTTAAGCCACTGATGGAAGGAAGATGTAATTTTCACATACATACAGCACCATAATATTTTTAGAAAAGAGTTGAAGGTAATCTGTAGTTTAGACTCAATAAATACAAAGTCAAAAATGGGGGCCCCAATCTAAGTTATAATACAATCACTTATAAAGGGGTACTCCTTAATTTTATTATATCCTTGAATGGTCATCCTTTAAGGATTAATGGTGGAATTAGTTCAGCACAAATGGTGGAGGGTTAAAACTGGTACGCGATAAATTTTGGAGCAATTATCAATACAAGCTCAATAGACATTGATATCATTAATCTTGGTGAATATATATAAGGGTCTAATGATCCAATTTATTCTATATTTAAAATATTTATCTATAATGGAATTTAATATATGATACCCATTAGTATTAGTCTCAACATGATATTCCTTGTCTATAAGAACTCCAACCTCAAACTCTCACATGATTAAGATAGACTTAATGAGGCATTCCTTGAGTTCTGTGGACAAGTGAATAATTTATAGGATGGAATGATTGGAAAAATAAATATCTAAAAATTTCAAGATATCATATTTTTATCCAAGGGTCATACTCTTCTTGTCATGAGGTTGTTCTTTAGATCAACGATTAGGAACTAAGGATTCATTGGTAGGTGGTTCCTTTAATGATTAGAATTAGGGGGAAAATTTTTCATTTGTAGATGGTTTGAGATTGTATCCCCTTTTTTGTTGTATATGTAATCATACACCTGTTGTATAATTTTATAATATAACTGGAACATGATGATCCCTTGAAAATTTTGTATCATATTGACAATCCTATTTCTCTTGATGTACTGTGTATCTATGGGTATTTTAGGTATATATGGACATGGAAAAAATTGTTCTTAAACATATGGGTTCATTCCAACCTCATATTCCTTGATCACCTTATCTTCTTGGTCATAATTATCTATTATGTATATATAGATATGGTTTATATAATTCCTATTCTTCACCATTGAATGGATCCATCATGTGAACTACATTGACTAATCCACATTTTAAGTCATCATCTATGGTTTTTTAATTGGTAGAACAGTGATCATTGCCTCATTTGGTAGGATGGTTTCCATTTTTTCATTTAGTGGGATGGTTCACATTCTATTATTTATTGTGGTAGGAAGTGTGAGAGTGTTTGGACTACCATGGGTACCAGTAATGACTCCCCCAGGTGTTCAATTCTTCACAAACATTAATTCCAATAAACTTTAGAGGGTTTTGAAAATGATGATTTCACATCTGGTTTCATAGGTAAACATGGGTTCATAAATTAATGAGTCCCCTATGATGATGATTTTCCCAACTATATTTATCCATATTAATGTATATAATATAGTATATCTTTTATGATGAAGAAATATTGTATATTTTACCCTAACATCCATTGGAAATGGTAGTAATCCGAGTGGTTATTTAAACTAACATTGTCTAGTTTACTAAACCATGTTCATCTGAGAAGTTAATTCTCTATGAAAGTGATAAAATACCCTAGAACCAAGTTTTTTTAGAAATATTAGGTTTTATTATTCTACTCTTTATAAATTAGGTTATTTTTTCCTTCTTCCCTTTCCAGAGAGGGTTTTGTTACTAATACTATCATTTAAGAGGAGGTATTGCATAATATTTTAAGGGATTGGGATCATGTTGTAGTATTAGCACTTGATTTATCATTATGGATATAATATTTATTCCAAAAAAATTATTTCAATATGCATCCACTGTTGGTCAATACATAAACATTGAGCATTGAATTTCATCCAAAAACCTATGTGAAATTATTAAAAATTCTCAGAATCCACCAGTGTTCTTTAAAGATTTCTGAGAAGTATATGGTCTCTAGTCACCTATGCCAGCTTCCAATATTAAGTTTGAGTTGGTTAGGGTTTGATTAATTGAAATATTTTTGGTTTAATCCCTAACATAGACAATTACATATAATCCAAGACCAATAGATTTAGATAAACCAATGTTATTTTCTTAGAGTCTTTTAGATGATTGGACTCTACTTTTATTGTCTTAGAAGATTCTTCTTTTTGATGGGGATTCACTGGAGGATAAATATTTTCTTATATCTAAGAGATTTACTTTGAAGGAATATTTAATCATAGTAATTAAGAAATGAGTTGCATTAATTTATCTACATCACCATTACATTTTTCTTGTTTTTCTTCAGTCGATAGAGCTTCACCTTCATTTTGTGGAGAGTGGGATATAGCCACACTGTTTCCCATATCATTGGTTGAACTTAAAAATAAGTTAAAACTATATTATTCAAAGTAACTACTCAATTTTGAGATAGACTATGTTTTTTAGAATACACACATTCTTCATGGACTTTAACACAAACTATGTTTTGAATGGGTGTATCTCTACCAAGTTCATCCATTCCATGCTTCTGCCCATTGTTATCAAAGATTCTAATTCCAATAAGATTTACTAATGCAGATTGTCCAGTAAGAATCATATCCCCATCATCCTCAGGGTACTAACATAATTTTCACCCTTTGGACATTTTTAAGTTAAAAATACTAATCCCCATTTATACATTCCTTCTTGGATAATAATTTTTTCATATCCCATGAGAGTCAATATTTACCCTCCTAAATGGATAATGACATTGAGAGAATCTCTAGTGGATTCCACCATGTGTGCATATAATGAAGTGGATGGATTATAAAATGGATGGAAATATAAGGGAACTTCCTATGAATAAGGACCCAATATATAGAACACCAAATTCCGTATATGAGGATGAGTAATAATTCCCCCATCATTATGGGCTCAGTCTAACTTGGTTCTACCACTATCACATCATAGATCAATTTATTCATTGATAATCCGTGGGGTGGTGGTGGTGGTAAAAATTCTAACATACCTATAGATAGTGGTTTCTCCCATGATAAAGTTAAGGATGTTTCAATTATAGCCACTGTTATTTTCTATCATTAACATGAGTATGATATGGATATTATTCTTTCTTAACAAAATGGTATCTTTTTTATTAGGATAAATGCTTTGGTTTAATGTTTTTTCTTTCTCAGAAAAGAGGCATGTCTAACATGGTTAGTGGTTCCACAAAGAATCATTCAATAGATCCCTCTCATTGATTATTTTTTCTCTATGCTTTAGGAAATTCAAGGCTTTACTCAATGGACCAAATGAAATATATAGGGTCTGGGCTAGAGGCCTTCCCTTAAGTGATGTTGTTTCTTGTTTTTCCTCCAAAAAACTATAAGAATTAGTTAATGGGGTGAAGTTTAGAAACTCTTATTCTTCCCAATAACTAATATATACATTAGGTAAAGCATCCAAAACTTTCTAGATGAGAACCTTTATGATAATAAGTCAATATCACTACTTAGTAGCCCTAATATTTCAGGCCACCAAAAAGGTAGATAAATTGACTTAATGTAAAGATTTTTCATCACATTAATGTGGTACGAATACTCCCCATAAGATAGTTTTTTAGAATTAATATGAAGGGCAGTCGCCATATGGTTTCATAATTCATAAGGTATGTATTCCTATTTTACTAATTCTAGGATGTCATGATGGGATGTTTTCATAGAAGTGAACATAAGTTTTATGTGCTCCTTATATAGTTCATTATATATGACCATGGTGTTCCCCTCATCCTTTGTGAGGGACTCCTCTAGATGATTTGACCATTATGGTCATTTTTCTTCACTCATTTATCAATGGAAATAAATTATTTCATGATCCCTTCAGTTTCATCAGAGGGTAAGTGGTCTCAGGGGGGCACAAATAATTACTATTTTCTCATACTATCCTTTGGTTATGATGACATTTCAATACTTAGTAGTGAGGCATGTGATTTTTCTGACCTCAACTTCTTAAGTGTCCATCTATATGAGGGAAACCTCAAAAAAATTGTTAGGAGAGGGACTTACTTCTAAGAAGACATGTAATATTGGGGGGACATCCATAATGAGTACCATGGTAAGGATGCCCATATTCATTGGCTTTCCTTCCATTTGGGGGTCCTATAGGGTTACCAATTATTTATGGTATGGAAAATGGAGCACCTTCTTGAAAAATAACCTTCTTGTTTTGGGGAGGATCACCAAAACCTTCACAATGGAGAGGACATCCATGTTGATTTTCATGTTTCCATGAGAAGGTCCTTCATAGTTGGTTCTCTAGCAAGGACCTCCAGAGTTTATTATGTTATTACAATAGGGAGTACATATATAGTAATTGATGAATTATATCATTGATAAGAATATATATGATTATGGTTCAGAATTTAAATACACTAATGGTCCTCAAAAATATACGGGGTTACTTTGGAAGGAATATAGGACTGCTTCTGGGTTAAATGAGGCCCAAAAAAATACATTCTTGATCATTATGATTGGATATCTAGGATTAGAACCCTAATCATGATGGGATTTGTGTAGTGTGATTAACAATCTTCATGTTTAGGGACCCTCTTATGCGACTACCAACATATCATTAGAATATGTTGACAAATCCCATGGATGGTTATTGAAATATGCTAACGATATTTTTAAGTTTTATTAGTAATAGGGATATGAGCCTATTTTTTATCTTTAACATTATAAGAATATTATAATAGGATTCCTAGGTGAGGGTATCAATAGGTGACATCGGGATATGTCAATGGGATAAATATGGATGGGTAATAATATAATATTTACCATGTTTTTTTCCTAGTACTTGATTTCAATAGTCTTTGGTGGGTATATGAATATGGTAATGTCCCTAAATGAATATTATAATACGTTGGAAAACTCTCTTGGTGGATATGGGAATATGAAAATTTCCCTATGTGACTATTAGTATATGATGGTGAACTTTGGTATGAATGTGGATATAATCCCACCCTTGGCATATATTCCTATCCATGATATGTTTATGACACTTGCAAGATCCTAAACTCTTCTGGAGATGTCATTGGATCGTTTATAGGTACTATTTTACAATTATTATGGTGTATTTGGTTTGTGTTTTATGTTGGGTATTTCTAGGGTGAAATTGGTGATTTTTGGAAGGTTGTTAGTTATTGCATGGTTGGCACATGGTTTTCCCAAACTATGTGCCCAGGTCATCAACCTGTGTGTACCCAGATAGGATGGATTATCATGGTTGGTGGATAGTTTTTCAAATAGTCCACCCTCTTATTAGTAACCATGTGTCCACTAAGAGGAGGCACACAGTTAGGGAAAACCTCACACCCCTACCCAGGAAACAGTGTGTGTGTGAATGCTTCTTCTCAAAATATTATTTCAAAAGTCTAAAACCCCCTTCATTAACTCATATTATACCCATATCAAACCAACAAAACTTTTTTCCTTCAACCTTAGAGGCTCCCTGATGGATTCGTAAGGATCTTGAATTCCATTTTTGATAAATCAATGGTCGTGTTGTATAATATTAACATTGTCGGGTATGTGATATCCTCCTGATTAGTTTTCTCTCTCTCCTGTATCTCTTCCTTGATAAAGAGGAGATAGCTTTACTCCATTTGAAATGGTTTAAACCTAGGATTTATTGTATGTTTATTTTTTCAATATTATTTTTGGGATTTGGTTCAGATCTCATTCTTCATCATGTTTTAGAACGTTTTTGCTTCAATTGGGGTTTTTTCATTTGTGAGCATTTGTCATTAATCATGGGATAGGTGGTATAAATTTAAAATACCATTACTATAATTAATAATTTGTTAATTGATTTGTGAAATATAAATTTCCATATTTTTAAAACACATCTTGAATTTGATTAATTAACTGAACAATTAATTAATGAAATGATGTGATTATAAAATCAATGGGATATGGGGAATATGAAAATGATTATTTAATGGGATTGTGTAATAGTTCAATTGATGTGATTAATAATTAATTTATAAAGAAAATTATCATATAGTTGGCTTACCCTTAATGGGTAAATGGGTAATAAGCTTTAAATATTTCAAAAGAGTGTAATGGTAAATTTCTCATACTATTCAATGCGATTAAAGTTTTGATAATGATTGTTTTGATAATTGAGATTGTATCCCTGATGTGACGTGATAAAAAGTTAGTTGATTTTTGATAAACCATGATTCATGTTATATATGTTATTGATTGATATACGAGTGTAGAAAACAGACTGATGCTCCAAAAAAACTTAGGTTATTGACTGATATATGAGTGTGGTACATAGACTGGTGCTCCAAATAACCATACGTGATTGACTGATAAATAGGGTGTGAGATAGAGACTAATTCTTTAAATACTCACTGGGTAATAGACATGGAGTTATAAGACATAAATTTTGGAAAGGGACTATGGTTCCAATTAATCATGATTGAATTTTAATTAAATGGATAATGAATGACCATATGATTATAAATTGTGAATCATTTTTTGATAATGTTTAGACTCCAGCACTAGCTAAAGCAAGTAATGATTTGTTGGAAGTCCTCATGAACCTAGCTTTTATGTGGTCAAACAGAGAATAATTTAATATGTAAATTATTTACATTATTATGGTTATTCAGTTGGCTATTGTTTATAGTTTTTTAGTTGGATATTGTTTATAATTTTTTAGTGATGGTTTAATTTAGTGATGGTCTAATTATGATTATGGTTATTCATTTGACTGTTGTTTATTTATTTCTTATATTATTCTACTTTGATAAAGAGTTTATAGTCTCCCCATGATTGATATTATACCATCACTACTAGAACTAATTCTTTTTATTATGGAGGCGCACCTAATGTCATGTGGCTGACTAGCATGGGGCATTGGCTTATGGAATTTGGGCCGGGATGTCACAAAGTGGTATCAAAGGAGTTTTCATTACTTTTCTTTTGTCATACTATTTAGGAAAGGTAGAAACGAGAATATAATTATTCAATTTCTATTTAATAGCTCATTCAGGGATATTCTAACTCATGTTTGTGGACAAAATTCAATTACCCCGGGTGGCATTGTTGTACATGATGTGTGTTGTTAGCGTTGTATACTATTTCACATTGAGTGATGCACTTATTGTGTGATGTGATTATTATTATGAGATTTTTTGGGGTTTGATTCTAGGCTATGTATGGAACAATATTTTTGAATGCATGCATCATTATAGTCACCCAATATTTTTATGTAACATACATCATTTTAGGAATGTATAGGAAAAGAAGGTTTTGGGTATTTTGTTAAATGGAGATTCGTTTATTTTCTTGTTAATTAAATGAAAAAGGTTCCTAATGTAAAATTTAAAATCATAGGTGATGAATAATGTGTGTCTAATGATAATCTTTAATAATGAGAATGTTTTACCCATGTTAACCAATAGTTGGATGAGAAATGGTTAAAAGCACTGCTAGCACCACAGTTTTGACCCTGTGGTGGGGTTTGAGGGGATGGATTGATATAGTTTGTTGTGAATCCCTCTAATGTAAATGTGTTAATGTTGGTTAATGTTCGCTAAGACATTATTTTGGAATTATAAAGATATTCCTCCATGAAAAATCTGGTTTAGAGGAGGATAAAAGGTTATGGATAGAGATGATCCACTAGCAATGGAACCTGAGCCACCAATAGTATCAGGTGAGGAAGTTGGGGAGTTGTTCCATGAAAACTTTTCTTGATTCATAAAGTTTATGGAGAGGGTTCTATGGTGGGTTTTTAGGAGTTTTTCAGACCTCACATGAGAGTTTCAATTACATCCCCCAATGGGCATTATGAGAGAGGGTGGATGTGAGGAAGGTGATTTATGGATTGAGTCTATCCATATTATAATTTTCTACTAAGAGACTACTACTGAGAATAGATTCAAATTGGATACTTGCATGTTACATAGTTAAAAAAATTGTTGGTGGGACATCAATAAATGGGATGTACAAGTATAGAATATGGAGTGGAATGACATTTAAGATATTTTCTTAGATAATTTTAACCCACAAATGCTTAGGTACGAGATAGTGTCTTAGTTTATCAGGTTGAATTATGGGAGTATGTATCTTATGGACTATGTTAGACACTTTAAATTACTACATTTCTTTTCTCCAGCATTGTTGGGGGATGTGTTCACTCTAGAAAAATAGTTTTTGGATGGGATTAAATGTGAAATTAAGTCCAATGTTAATATGTTTTAGCTAAAAATGTTTTCTAATGGGGTGAATCAAACCCCCATTCTTGGGAGGATCCTGAAGGAGTCTTCCATTGGAGGACAACTAGTTTCTACTAGATATTTAGGAGGTATAAAATTATAAGGATGGAATTATCATTATGATAATTTTGACTAGAGATGATTGAATTAGAGTGGACTGGGGGAAGAAGAGTTACTTAAAAGATTACTCGAGTGATTTTTCTCCAGTTTGTTAGGTCGGGTCACATTCATAGATAGTACCCCTAACCACTGGTTGACTTTTGAGACTATGGTAGGATGGTAGATATATATAGGTTCTATAGGAATCCTTGATGGATAGATAATGATGGAGGATCTAGGTAGAATTAGATTGTTGGAAGGGGTTCATTAAAGCCATATCATTCTAGCAGTTGGAGTTCTACTAGTTGTGCCAGTCGAGGTAGTATATGAGGTGATTTTGTGAAAGGGAAACCATATCATCAGAGTGGTGAAGCTCAGGGGACTCATACAACATCATAAGAAATAGGGTTAGTGTAATATCATGCAGTTTAGCCTACAATTTAGGATATTGTAGTTGGACCACCAATAGTTAGATATTCAATTCTAGTAGCTTATATACAAGCTATTGCTTTATTTGAATTGGTGTCTCTCATTATTTTATATCTTCACAACCTGTGAATGTTTTTATATTGGTGGTGGAGTTCATCATCTAGGTTATGATGACAGAAGAAACTTTGGGAGTACAGTCGAGAGACATCTATATGTGAAATTGGTGTTTTCTTGAGGATGGGTACTATTGTTTCTGTTGGGATCTCTACATCCTTGACATGTCCGACTTTGACCTAATTATGGGTATAGAATGGTTAGTATCTTACTAAACCTACATTGACTAATACCGTAGGATATTAAATTTTATGTCTCATGAAATTGACAATTATATTCTTCATGGATAGTCTCATATCAGGGTAGGACTTATAGGTCGAGTTTATCTGAAAGTGGAGGAGTTCACCACCCTAGTTGCATGACTGTTGTGGGGTGATGGAGGGGATAAGAAGGATGTATTTCTACAAAAATTAGATAGGTTTTATGATTTTTTTTCCTAATGACTTATCAGGTTTTCCACCTGAGAGAGATGTCGAATATACAATTGAGCACATTCTTGGTAATGAGAAAGTATCTATTCCACCATACAAAGTGGCACAAAAAATGCATCAGGAGATTAAAACTAAACTGGAAGAGTTGATGAATAATTTTTGTATCCATCTAAGTATCTCTCCTTAAGTTTCTCTAATATTGTTTTCAAAAAATCCTAACAGAACTTTTTTCTTGTGTATTTACTAATTAAAGTTAAACCAGATGACTATGATGAACCGGTATCCCCTTCCACACATCGAGGATCTTTTTACCTGTTGAGAGGAGCTTGTGTATTCTCCACGATTGAATTGATATCATGGTATCATCAGTTGATAGTTCAACCTTATGATATACCTTCTACTACTTTCAAAATAAGGTATAGAATATATGATTTCATCATGATTATGGTGTTTTGGTAAATGAATTCACTCACAGTATCATGGCCTTGATGAACAGAATATTACAACCATAACTAGAACAATTTGAGGTATTTTTTTTGATAAAAACTTTATATACTCCATAGATCCTGATAATCATTCCCAATATCTTGGAATAATTCCAAGTAAACTTTAGAGTGCATTTTCTATATTCCAAGCTATCTATGTTCCAATTCCAGGTCGCCAGGTCACACATCTTGGGTCACATCACATAAGAGTAAGGTGTATGAGTGGGCCAATAGATATTCAATTCAGTGGTTTCCTGGGATCAAACTAAGAATTTTTTCTGTGTCAATATCTTTCTAGGGGTGGTAGAATATTATCAGAAGTTCATCCAGGACTTTTCCCATTTGGAAACACCACATTCAGGCTTGGCCAAGAAGGGGACAAAGTCGGAATGTTCTAAAGCTAGTGACAATTCTTTCCAGTGGATGAAAAGTCATTTGAATACCACCCCAATAATGATCCTACCAGATATAAATAAGGAGTATAAAATTTTTTTTGATGCATCTGAGATCGATACAGTATACCTTCTTAGTGCATCAGTTGGGTGGTTTACAATATCCATTTACCATTCCTAAATAGAAGAGGGATGAAATTACCATAGAATTTGTGTTGGGTCTCTTGTGGATCCCTTAGAATAATAACGCTATTTGGGTGGTTGTGGACTAACTGAAAAAAGTGTCACATTTCATTCCAACAGAGTATACCTTCTCAATTCATCAGTTGGGAGACTTATAAATTTGAAAAATAGAAACTATTCATGGGGTTCCATGGAGTATTATTTCAGACAGTGAATCATGATTGACATCATGATTCTGGAAGGTTTTGCTGAAGGTTCTTGGTATGTAGGTTTTATAAAGTGGGGAATTCCACCAATAAATATATTGGATGTTAGGGCATACTATAAAAATGCTTGAGGATATTCTTTAGCCATATTTATAAGACTTTGTTGGGTACTAGGAGAATCACCTAGAATTTTTGGAGTTCACCAATAAAAACATCCATTATGAAACTATATAGATGGAATCATATGAAGCGCATTATGGTAGGCCAATAAGAATACCTCTATGTTAGATGGAGGTAGGTGAGTCAGAGTTGTGGTACAGAGTCTTGTGTATGACATATCATAGTAGGTTTAGCTAATTTCGAAATGTATGGATATGAATTATAGTACATATAGGTATTATGCTGATAAACTTCAATGAATCCATGAGTTTACATTGGGAGATCATGTGTTCCTTTGGGTGTCTCAAATATTGGGTCACTATAGTATTCAGGGGTAGAGAAAGTTTGTGAAAATGTTTTTTAGGCCTTTTGTTATAGTGGATAGAATTATGTAGGTGGTATACCAATTGGCTCTTCATAATAGGTATAGTGGTATGAATGATTCTTTTCATGTGTTTAATATTTAGGGTATCACCCTAACCCTTCTAATTTGATCGATGTTTATGATGATGATATTGAGAATGATGCATCCAATGAGGAGATTTTGATACGTGTGTTGAATCATAGTGAGAAAGTGTTTTTGGAAAAGTTCATTCCAATATTTCATGTGTTGTAGAAACATGGATATGTTCAGGATGATACATGGGAGAGAGAAGTATTTATGCGGGCTTAGAGGCCTAATATTTTTTCCTCGGAAACATAGAGATTCTTGGGAGTACATCTAGAGGATTTGTTTTTATAAGGTGCATAGATTTTAAGATCCTGAATGTTTTTGGAGATGTTTGTATACCATTTATAGGTACTATTTAACCCTAATTATGGTGCAACTGGGTTGGGTTCACTTTGTGGAGTTTAAGGTGATATTGGATAATTTGGGAAGGAAAAGGTGTCATTCATGGTTGGTGAATAGTTGTTTCAAACTATTCACACAGGACATGAAATCGTGTGAACCCAAATAGAAGAGATTCACATGATGGGAACACAGTTTTTCAAACTATGCTTCCTCTTAGTAGTAATTTTGTGACCCCTAAGAGTAGGTGCATGGTTAGGTTCATGGTCATGGAAAACGAAGCACCCCAACCCAGGAAATCTTGTGTGTGTAGATGTTTTCTCCAAAAAATTTATTTTAAAACCCCTAACCCACCAACTTTAACCCAAATTCATCCCATCTCGAACTAACACATTTTTCATTGATCTTAGAGGATCTTAGATGGATTCATATGGCTCTCAAACACTATTCTTAACAAATCAAAGACCATATTGGAGAATTTGAACCTCTCTGGGTATGTGATCTCTTCCCAGTTAGTTTTTTATCTCTATCATATCTCTTCCCTAATGAATAGGATATAGTTTCCATTCATTGGGGGATTTTTAATACATACGTTTTTTTGGATGATTATTTGTTCAATCTAGTTTTTTGTATTTGCTTCTCCATTCCATACTTCATCAAGTTATTTATCTTTCAACTTCGATTGTGTTTTTTCATTGGTGGGTGTTTTCCATCAACACAAAGTCAGGTGGTCCTAATTGAAATTACAATATCCTTGATTAATAATGGGTTTATGAAATTTTAAAATATAAATTTCCAGATTTGGTAATCTCATCTTGAATTAGATTAATTAATTGAAAAATTAATTAATGGAATGATGTGACTATTGAATTTATGGGATATGAATAATATGAGACTGGTTAATTAATGGGATTGTGTATTTGGTCAATTAAGGTTGATATGAATTATTTGAAAATGCTAATTTTGATATAGTTGGATTAACCTTATTGGGTAAATGGGTAATTTGATTTAAATATTTCAAAATGGTTTAATAGTTAATTTTCTCATATCATTTTTTATGCTTAATGTGTTGACCATTATTGATTTGATAATTGAGATGGTATGCTTTATTAAAAGTGGTAAAAAGGGGTTGATTTTGATTAACATTGATTGATGTGATATATGTGATATATGTGTAACAGATTGATATACGAGTGTAGAACAAAAACTAATGATCCAAATACCCATAGGTGATTGACTAATATATGATTGTGGGACACAAACTAATGCTCCAAATACCCATATGTTATTGAATAACAAATAGGGTCTGAGGAAAATATATATGACCAAAATACACATGGGGTGATAAACATAATATTCTAGGACCAAAATGTTGTCATTGGACTATAGTTCCAATTATCCATGATATGAATTAGAATTAAATGGATGATGAAATACCATGTGATAATAAATTTTGAATCCTTGTGTGATATGGTTTAGACTCCGACACAAGCCAGAGAAGGTATTGATTTTTTGGGTGTCCTCGTGATCCTAGGGTTTATGTATTCAAATAAAGAATAATTGAATTTGAAATTTGTTTACCTTATTTATTCTACATTAATATTTACACTACTTCATACATGTTTATTGTCTGGATATTGTTTTAGATTCCATTGGTGGTGGCCTACTAAGTTGTACTCACACCCTGTTTGTTGTGCCTGATCAGAACCAGAATAGACTTCATGTTTGTAGGAAATTATAAAGAATGACCCCTATATAGGATGGATGATTTGGGATGGATAATTGATGAGGGAACTAGAAATTGTGTTGGGAACTTCTTGGGGAGTTGTTAGAGTATTTCGGATTTTACATTTTTACACATGAATCTTATTATAGCATGACATATCTATAATTAAATTTTGGATATTGTATTCCTTTGTTGGTTATCATGAGGTACTCATATTATTCTGATTATGGTTGTTGAGTTTTCAAGTGGTTATTAATTTACTCTATTTCTTTGATTTGATAAATAGGGTATAGTCTCCCCATGATCGATATTAGACCATCACTATTATTCGTTAGCCTCTAGAGTATGGGGATATGTTCCTGAGGTCACACAAGAAAATTGGATCAGGGAACCAGTGTGTGGAAACCGAGTTGGGATGTCACAATTATTCTAAATGGGAGTGAGACTATGGGTCCACTCTTGTATAGTTATCGAGATATTCTTATGATCTCCCAAACTATTATTAGTAATTTAAATATGGGTCTTCCCCATGATGTACATATATATATTATGGTGGTTATATTAAAGGAGAATAATAATATATGTATGTTCCCTATTAGTCTAACTCCCCTGGGGTGTCCTCTTTTTTGACTCAATGGTCAAGATGATCGGGGTCAGGATCCCCTAATAAATCTCTTTAATGTAAACCTAAAGAGTTTGGACCACATGAGGATGGTGATGGAAATACCTAGAAGTATTCATACTCAATATATTCTGTGTAAAACAACGTGTGTTAAATACATCCTTATAACCCTCTATAAAATAAGTTATATTATTATTTCTATACTTCAAGTAAAGTATCCAAAAGCATTTGACAAAGGAAGTAGGGTTGAAAAGATACTCTATAGCCATCCATTGATAGGATGGTCCATGGGGATTCATCCATAAGAGGATTTTTCAGGATGTCTCTAACTTAGGGATGTATCTATAAATATGGAAGTTTTGTATTAGTGTGTTTATCAGTTTGTGTTGGAGGCAGTGGGTTTGAAACATCACCCAGCTAAGTAGCAGGGCCACACCCTTCATTACAACTGAGGCATATATTGAGTGACATGACATGTGAGTAGTAGTGACATATAGAGCTTCATTGTTTCTCAAATTTACACCAAAATGAAGACATGATATGCGGTATAGATCACTGTAATACACTATGATTTTAAAGTAACATTATGTTTGATATCTTATATTGCACGCAACTTCGTGCCTAACGAACACCAAAATATTTTTATGTAAATATGAACCTTATAACATATCCATAAAATTGGTGCATTCTAATAGTATAAAACTAATTATAAATTAACTATATAAATAATTTACTTACTAAAAATTAAATGATTAATTATTAAAAAAATTAATTAATTTTTAGTAAATTAATTTTATGCTTCTTAAATACATGTTTTTTTAAAATGGGTTTTCTTTCTTTCTATGAGCGAATATTATATTTAATTTTCTGAACATTTTTTAATTTTATTTTATGAAAATAATATAATTTTTCTAATAATAATATAAAATTACCTTTGGGTTTATTTTTTTCTTCTTTCTGAAAGGATTGATTTTCCAGTGAGTAGTGAAAAATACTGATTTTTATTGGAAACTGTATTTTTATTTCAACCATTTGTGAAGTTATATATTATTTCAAAAAAATCATAGATAAAATAGTTATATTTTAGTATAAATAAAATAGTTGGGTTCATTGGAATCATTTTTATAATTTAATTTTTTATAAAACCATTTTTATACATAAATAGGGATTTTAAAAAAACTATATTTTTTCTAAAAAACGGGCATCATCGTGTTTTGTACACTTATTTTAAAATTAATTTATATAACCTATAAATTATTAATTTAATTAAATGGATTTTATTTTTTGATTCATAAATCCAAATTCATCATATGATGAGTCTTTATTTTTGAAGAAATTAAATTTGAAGAGAATAGTAAAAAAATACTGTTTGAATGAAATATGGTGTCTTTTGTGATATATCCATGAAATATACATAATATAAGAATTTTTGAAACTAATAAATGAATAAATTATCATATATAATATAAATATAATTCTTAAATAAGTTAATATATATATATTATAATTTATTCCAAAATAAATACGAAAATCATTTTCAATGCAGACTTTAAGAACTCAGATCTTTTTTTCAGGTATCTTTTCCTTTTTCTAGTGTTTTGGTGAAAAAGAGGAGTTTTTGAAAAAAAAAATTAAGTACACGCCACATACTCGGTTATCGCGGGTAGCCATGTGCAGGCTGTGTAATGGTCGTGCACACGGTCATGTGTGGTGACCTGGATACCGCCTAATGTGGGGTCTGTTTAAGGAAAGTACACATCGTTTATTTATAAAGTACATGCCATTTAAATTATTTTTATTTCATTAAATGGACCGGAGTCGCGTATAATTGGCATATGCATCTTCTTCATTTACTTCCTCATCCGAGTGTGTCCGTACAGTGAAAATCTTTTCCAAGCCCCGATCGAACATTCATTCTCCAATTTGACTGTCATCGATTGTGTTGGGATCGCCACGGTAAGACCTTCCTTCTTCAAGAGCTTCATTTCCGGATTCCTCCTCTTTCAAGAGTCATCCTCGGTTGACTGTTTTTAGAATTTCTTTATATCTGTGGTGTTCTTGGGAAATTCAAGACTTGTGGTTTTCGTATAAAAATCCTACAACACTGAGGTTGATGGTTACGGCCTTTCTGTAGATAGGCTTTGAGTTATATGAGAAAAAGTTCCCAATACCCCTGAACGGGGTGTTGCGTGTTTATGGTTTTAACGCTTTTTTTTGGTTATGCGTAGTTTGAATGGATAAAGGTTAATTTTTGATATTAGGTTTATCATTTCTAATCAAGGTATGTTTTTCCCATGTTTTCTGGTTTTGACATTTTGGTCTAGCCTTGCCTGATGGGCTGATGCCTTTCTTCCCAAGACTAGTATTGTTAGGATGGAGTGTTTATTTATCTAACATGCTCGGATATGCTGTAGATTGTTTATCCAAGTTGTTATTGAGGTTTTCTTTCGCTTCCATGTATCTTTTATTATCTGTTAACATACATAGGGCCGTGAGAACCTGGTGTAGTAGACCATATAGAGAATGGACGTTAAGAGCTTCTCCATGGTGTATGTTTTACTATTATGATGTGAGACCATAAGGGGAACAGATGTAAGTTCTTAATGAGAGTGTTTGTAGTTCTTTGATGTGAACCAGAAGGGTAATTGGACATTAAGTGCTTCGGTAGAGCACCTTTTAGTTACAAATACGAGAGTATATAGGGAATTGACAGTGAGTGCTTCCTCGTAGAGTCTGTTCTAAAGTTGAACCAAAGGGGTTCGACTATGTGTACTTCCCATAGGGTTGCTTGTACTTTTTTGGTTGAATCAAAAGGGAATGGGTGTGAGTACTCCCATAAGGTTACATGCTTTTTATTAGCTGTGTTTTTTATTATCTGCTTACTTTATATGTGATATTGAATGCAAATTGACGTATAGGAATGTTTGCTACTGAGTACTTCCTTGTTTACTGATTTTATTTACTTATTGTCTGCTATATATATTCAATGTCTATTAGGCACAGATATTTGGTAGGAGGCCTACTGGTATTAGTCTCACACCCAGTTTGGGTCATGCTTTTGGGCCCAAACAGATTATATTGTTGCTTGTATAGATAATGGAAAGTGCCCTTCTACTTCAGGTACTTGACTACTTTGGATCTAGAGAGCATGGGACCAAGATGAGGCTTGCGATACTTAGGAGTGGTTTCTTGTTTTTCTTTTGTACTTGGTTTAGTACTGTATTCCAGCATTGTGACTTGTTTGGCTGCTTTCCTAGACATATGTATCATGCATCATTTATATGTGTGCTCTAGTTATTTATTTCTTTAGTCTTTAGTTGTTTGTTTTTATATGGTATTATATTGCTTCCAATATTGTTATCTGTTTTACTTATGGTGTGTTCTCTACCAATGAGGTCATAGTTTCCCCACTATTGCACTTAAGTTCCTCGCTTCTAGTTGGCAGCCTCTGGCATTCGGGGAAATTCTCTTGGGGCCATTTTACTAACAGGGTACGGGGCACCTCTAGGCGGTTTCCAAAACCGGGATATTACAAAGTGGTATCAGAGGAATTCTTGTCTTCTTGACTTACTATTTGGAGCCTATAGCTAGGGATAGGATGAAACATGCACTTTTCAATAATTTGTTCCAGGGAGTAGCTAACTCGTGTACAAGAAAAAAACAATCTACATTGTTTATTGCAATTTTTCTGGTTTTTCAATTTTATAGTCGATTATATTTTCACCGTTGGGTGACTAACATTTATTGTGTTGTTACTGTTGATGTGATTGAGGTTCTATTTCTATTTCAACATGATGAGATGAGGGTATTTCATCTCATGCATCATATTGACACTTGCTAGAAATCACATGTCATGCATTCTTTCTATGCCATTTAGGGTGCATTAGCGATTGCATGTTGTTGTGATAGATGTTGTGCTATATATGCATTTTGTTGTAATAAATGCCTTGATAGAACAACTTCTTTTGATAGGGTATTGGTTTGTTTAAGGTTTTTTTGAATGACTGCCAAACTTTGGTTATTGAGGTGTTATGGGCCCTCAAAAATCAGAATTTGGTGGATCATTGCACTGTTATACTTGTTTATGACATGTTTAAAATGAAAATATTTGATTCGCGGGGAGTATGGGCCCTCAAGGATTGAAATTTTGAACTTTAGTGTTCGTTTTAGTGTTTTTCTGGGTTCTAGATAAGTTTTTAAGGCTTACTGTCCGAAAAAAACCCAGAATACATGTTGTGTAATGTTGGACACATGATGTGTGTCCTTCTATTCGTGAAGAAACTGTTTTTATTAAGTACACGTTGATTACTACATGTACACAGCATGTAGTCTCTAACCATGTTACTAATTGTGTGGGTAGGAACATGTGGCTGGGGAATCATGGTAGAACACACTGTGTGCTGGATGTACACATCGTGTGGTGTAGACCATGTGTCCACCCATGTGACTAATGACACGGATGGATAAATCTTAGCTTATACATGCTGTGTAGTGTAACCCGAGTATCCGGCGGTGTATCGAACAACACGAGTTGGTGAAATATTCTTAGTACACGTCGTTTCTGAAATAAACACGCCATGTAGGATCTGCTGTGTAACTGGCCTAGTGACTAACAACACGGGTTGATGAAGCTCGTCTAGTACACGTTGTGTCTGGAACTAACACATTCTATAGTATTGTTCTAGGAAAACAGTGTGATTTAGCCATGTAAGGGAACCTGGGTAGGGGAATAGGATTCAAATACACGTCATGTATTAGGACAACATGTTGTGTGTTTGGGGTTTTACACGACCCGGTTTGGAAGGAGTACATGCCCGTGTGAAGGCTTAAGGGAACACGTCGTGTAGTGAATATACATGTCGTGTATCCATGTTTTGAAAAACATGAATGCTTTATTTCTCCTATTCCCTTCATACACTTCTAGTTTTCAATCTTTGGTAATCTTGATCTAAGGGGTGTGATTGACCTTATAGAGTCATGCCACTGAGATATCCTCCGGTTGTCCGCCAGTTATAAGGTGGTGATCAGACACCAGACATAGATGATTAGGGACTACCAGCAGATCCTCCATTCCTTAAAGTCTTGGCACCAGTTGTCATTCCGGAAATAGGTGCAGATGCAAAGTTCCAAGAGGACTTCATGAGGTTCATGCAGACCGCAACTTTCCCTGTTTATGGAAGAGCTCACGTGTGTTTTCCTGCAGCAGCATCCTCCCACATTCATAGGGGAAAGAGGACCTCAGGCTGTAGAGTCATGGATAGAAGCCATGATTTCTATCTTAGACCAACTATATACACCTCCAGAGATGAGGGTGAATCTCTCTATGTATATGCTTCGAGATTCTACCAAGAGATGGTGGGATGTGATCTCACATGGGGCATGCCTACATGTTATTGATTGTGATGAGTTCTAGCTTTAATTATATGACTACTTCTATCCAGATACTTAGAGGGCCAACCGAGGCTGAGAGTTCACGAGTTTGGAGTAGGTTACTCTTTCTATTATGGAGTATTCCTCTCACTTTATAGAGCAGTAGTGCTTCACACCCATTCCAAGAGGTGATGGCTTATTCTTGGAAAGGAAGATTGAGTAAGGTATCAGGACTGACATCTGATCACAGGTGAACATCTTCAGGTTGACTTCCATCACCTCTATAGTCAACCAGGCACTGATCATGGAGCGCAACCTAATGGATTTTGGAGTTGTGAGCCAGGGAGGTTATGTATCCATAGTTAGTGATTCTCCGGCTGATAGTAGGAATCGTCGTAGGGAGACCACACGTGGAGATCTGAGTAGGTGAGATGAATCTTCAGGTAGTTAAGTGGTATGCTACCAGTGTGGAAAGGCTGGGCATACAAGACCTCATTTCTCGAGAGACCCAGTGGATTGCTAGTCTTACAGAAATATTGGTCATCTTTAGTGTTTTTGTCAGATCTTCGCACGAGTAGCCAGTGATAGTGGTTCTTCAATGACTCCTCGTATGGGAGAAACACCACCAGTTTCTCACCAGTCCAAGAACTGGAGTTCTTCCGTCCATTCAGGCCGAGGAGGAGGTCCCGGTCGTGGTATCCAGTGAACAGGCTTTCAGCAATAGCAGGGTGGATCAGCACAGAGTGTTCAGGCAGGGTCACAGGTCCATGGTACAAGCCAAAATTTTGCAGTGGAGCAGACCCAGCAGGACCAAGATCCTGGACCCTCTACAGTTTGAGGTACGATCCTAGTTGCCTTATTTTTAGCTTCTTCTATTTTAGATATTGGGGTTTTCCATAGCTTTAGATTTGTTTCTGTTGTGGAGAGTTTTGGGCTATGTATCTTTTCTTTTTCTGATATCTTGACACTAGACACTCTGTTGGGGACTAGAACGGTTAGTGTACATCAGTACAAGGAGTGTCCTCTTGAGGTTGGTGGGTTTCACTTCTAATGGGAACTCTATGTCTTAGAGATGACAGGCTATGACGTCATTCTTGGAGTGGACTGGTTAGTTCCTTTCCTGGCGGTTGTCGATATATCATCATAGGGTGAGTTTCACCTCACCAGAGGGAAGATCGTTTCTTCATAAGGGAGAATGGGATGTCCAGGTAAGCAGAGCGGGACCCAAGCATCATGGGTTGCGAGGAGCTACAGCCCATGTTGCTAGTCTATATCTGGATGACCAGGGAACTTCACAGTTGTACATTCCTCCCGTGGTGGATTATTTTAGGGATGTATTTCCAGGGGACTTTTCATGTTTTCATTCAGAGTGAGAGGTTGATCTTTATTTTGATCTTGTTCTAAGAGAGGCACTTGTGTCCATTCCCCCTTGTAGGATGGCTACTCCAGAGTTTCCGGATCTCAAGAAGCAGTTGGAGGAGTTTAAGGCAAAAGTTTTCATCCTACCCAGTGCTTTTCATTGGGGTTCCCCTGACCTATTTTCGAAGAAGGTGGACGGTGCCCTCAAACATTTCTTGGATTATCGGATGTTGAACCAGTTGAGAGTCAAGAACCAATATCCCTTTCCATGGATTGATGATATCTTTTATCAGCTTCGAGGAGCCCGGTGTTCTCGAAGATTGACTTGAGGTCCGGTTATCATCAATTGCATGTTAGACCATAGGATATACCTCTTACAGCCTTTCGGAGTAGGTATGGTTTATATGAGTATGTGGTTATGTCGTTCAGTCTCACGAATGTGCCTGTAGTCTTCATGGCACTAATGAACCGAGTGTTCCATCCATACTTGGATTCTTTCATGGTGGTCTTCATGTACGATATATTTTTGTAATCTCACACTTGACACCACCATGCCACAAATCTTGAGATCATTTTGAGTACACTGAGAGAGAATTAGTTATATTCTAATCTCTCAAAATACATTTTTTTGATTGACCAGGTTCACTTTTTGGGTCATGTTATGTCAGACACAAGAGTATCAGTAGACCCAGATAAAGTGAGAGCAGTATTTTCCTCAAAGAATCAGAAAAAAGTTATTGAGGTAAAGCGTTTTCTGTGGTTGGCTAGATACTACAGACATTTCATAATGGAATTTTAACACTTAGCAGAGCCACTGACAGGACTGACTAAGAAGGGTGTGAAGTTCTTGTGGTCAGATTCTTATGAGTTATCCTTTCAAGATCTGAATTAGAAGTTGAATTTAGCACTGATACAAGTATTTCCAGAGCCAGGAAAGAGCTATACTATATACTATGATGCTTTAGGTATCAGACTGGGAACTGTTCTTGTGCAGGGAGAAGGAATTGTTTGGTAATGGTCTCAGCAGTTGTGGCCACATGAGAGGAATTACCCGACACATGATCTCGAGTTGGTTGCGGTTGTTCATACTTTACGCCATTGGAGAAAATACCTTCTGTGAGATCATTTTTTGGTTTTCACCAACCAAAAAAGTATCAAGTACATCTTTACAAGTGTGACCTAAATTTGAGAAATCGAAGATGGGTTGAGTACCTTTAGTCTTTTGACTTTGAGATTTCTTATATGACTGGTAAAGGAAATGTAGTGGCTGAGGCGCTGAGTAGGAGGACTCAAGTAGAGTCAGTTTAGGAGGCTAGTAGTGAGTGGTAGCTTTTGGATCTGTTCTCTGATATTCATTTGAAGGTGCACAACAGACAGGGGCAGAAGTTTCTGTCTTCTATAGCTGTTACTTATACTCTTCTTGATTGAGTGTGAATGGGGTAGCTATCAGTATTTTAAGGCCTATTCTTATAGGAATTTGGGTCCATAGAGGACCCTATTCCTGGATGGACCATAAGCAAGGATGAGATCATCAGTTTTCATGGGTGTGTGTCGGTGTCAGCAGACATACGCAAGGAGTTGATGCAGGAATCTCGTTCCTCAGTTTGGACAGTTCATCCTGGTGTCACCAAGATGTATCATGACCTACACTATCAGTATTGGTGGCCAAGTATGAAGAGAGATGTTGTTGGTTTTGTCGGGAGGTGTTCAACCAGTTAGCTGGTGAAGGCGGAACATCAGTTACCAGAAGGGTTTTTGTAGTAATTACCCATTACTGAGGGGAAGTGGAATGATGTCACAATAGATTTAATGATTGGTTTTCTGAGGTCGCCCCGTGGAAATGATGTTGTATGGGTTGTCAATGACAGACTCATGATGATTTCTCAATTCGTTCTGATCAAATAGACCTTTAGTGTGGATGAGCTAGGATGGTTGTGCATCCGAGAGATTGTACATTTACATGGAGTTCCACACTCTATTGTTTCAGAAAGGGATGCATGTTTTCAATCTCGGGTCTGGAAGGGTCTTTTGAGGGCTTTGGGTATATAGGTAATCTTGAGTATAGCATACCATTGCTAGAAAGATGTCCAGTCTGAGTGTACGATTCAGGTGCCTGAGGATATGCTTCGAGCATGCATCCTGGATTATAGCTGTTCTTGTAAAAAGCACATACATCTTGTGGAGTTTTCCTACAAAAATAATTTTCAAAAAACCATTCAGATGGAACCTTATAAGTCTTTGTACGGTAGGTCATGTCGATCACCACTATGTTAGCTGGAGACAGGAGAGGAAGCTTTTCTGGGACCTCATCTTGTCTAGGAGACCACAGAGAAGATAGAGTTGATTCATAAGAGAATGAATACTACATAGTCACGAAAAAAGTCTTATGCTAATCGATGGAGATGACCTTAAGAGTTCAAGGTTGGAAATCTGGTTTTCTTGTGTGTCACATTGAGATTGGGACACAAGAGGATTAGGATATAGGGTAATCTTTCCCCAAGGTGCGTTGGGCCGTTTGAGGTTTTGGAGAGAGTCGGGTCGGTTGCCTATCGGTTGTAGTTACCTCATAGGTACTAGGTTATGCACGATGTCTTCTATGTTTCTGAGCTTCGAAATTACTTCTCAGACCCATATTAGGTTTTCCAACCCATGGAGGTTGAGTTAGAGGTGTATACCTCATTTGAGGAGCATAATATCCAGATTGTTGATCAAAGTGTAAAGGTTCTTTGTTTCCGGTTTATTCCTTGTGTACGAGTGCTATGGCAGCATGGGAGAGTACTGGACGAGACTTGGGAGAGGGAGGCCGATGTGAGATCACAATGGCTGGAGATTTTGAAGGATTATTTTTCTAGGCCGCCATACTATGGAAATTTGGGGACTAATTTCTTTATGGAGGGAAGTTTGTAAGAACCTGAGTCTTCTTTTCAGTTATGTTTTCCTTTTTCTGGTGTTTTTGAGAAAAATAGAAGTTTCTGGAAATTTTTTAAGTACATGCCACGTACATTATAATTACTCACTGTGTACTTGGTTACTACAGGTAGCCTTGAGTTGCTCGTGTAATGGTCATGCACATAGCCATGTGTGGTTACCTAGAGACCGCCTAATGCAAGGGCTGGTTATGGAAAGTACATGCCATGTACTTATAAAGAACATGATGTGCACTTACTTTTTATTTTATTAAAGAGACCGGGGTCGCATCTAATTGGAAAAAGCATCTTCTTCTTCGCCTTCTTCGTCTTAGAGCATTCATACAGCATGGATTTTTTCTGAGCCCCCGATCGAGCATATGTTATCCAATTCAACTGTCATCGATTGCGTTGGGATTATCACGGTAAGCTATTCCTTCTTCTAGATATTTGGTTCCTGATTCCTCATCTTTCAAGAGTTATCCTCAGTTGAGTATTTTTATCATTTTTTAAGATCTACAGTGTTCTTGGGTGATTCAAGGCTTTATGTTCACGTATAATGATTCTACAATGCCAAGGTAGGTGGTTTGTGTCTTTATGTAGATAGTATTTGAGTCATATGCGCAAAAGTGCCCAATACCCTTGAACGGGGTATTGCGTGTTTATCGTCTTAAACCTTTTATTTTCCTTCTAGGCCTCGTTAGAATGGATAAAGGTTAACTGTTGAGATTATGGTTATCCTTGCTATGTTATGGATGTTTTTCCCATGTTGTCTTGTTTTTACCATTTGGTCTCGCCTTTTCAGATAGGCCGATGCTATGCTTTCCATGCCTAGTATTGATATGATGGGGTGTTCATTTATCTGACATGCCATGATATGTTGTAGATTTTTTATCCAATTAGTTCTTGAGGTTTAATTTGGATTACATGTATCATTTATGCTCAATTGACTTACATAGGTCCGTTAGAACCTGGTGTAGTATACCATAGAAAGAATGGACATTGAGGGCTTCTCCAAAGTGTCTTTTTACTGTTACGATGTGAGACCATAGGGGGAATGGACATAAGTGATTACTCGGAGTTTCTGTAGTTCCTCGATGTGGGACACAGGTGGAATTAGACGTTTATTGCTTTCCTAGAGTTTCTTTTAATTACTGATACGAGACTATAGGGGGAATTGACAGTGAGTGCTTCTTCAGAGAGTCTATGAAAAATCTAAACAAGAGGGGTTAGACTGTGTGTACTTCCCAGACGGTTGTTTTTACTTGTTTGGTTGAACCAGAGGGGTTAGGCTGTGAATACTCCCAGAGGGTTACTAGATTTTGATTAGCTGGGTTTTTGATTTTCTTATTACTTGATATGTGATATTGAATGCAAATTGAACAATATGAATGTTTTCTACTGAGTACTTCCTTGTTTACTACTTCTCTTTACATATTGACTTCCATATGTATTCACTGACTATTAGGAACAGATCATTGGGTGGTTGCCTGCTGGGATTAGTCTCACAACCTATTTGGGTCATGCTTTTGGGCCCAAACAGATTATATTTTTGCAGGTATATATAATGGAAAGTTCCCTTCTACTTCAGATACTTGACTGCTTTGGAGCTGGATAGCATGGAACCAAGTTGAGGCTTTCGATGTTGAGGAGTTGTATCTTATTTTTTCTTTTGTACTTGGTTTAGTACTTTATTCTTTCATTGTGACTTGTTTGGATTATTTCCTAGACATATTTATCATGAATCATTTATATTTGAACTCCAGTTATTTATTTCCTCATTCTTCAACAGTTTACTTTTGTATGGAATTATATTGCTTTTGCTATTGTTATCTGTTTTACTTCTGTTATGTTACTCTAAAAATGATGGCATAGTCTCCCCACTATCACACCGAAGGCCCTGACTACAAGTCGGTAGCCTCTGGCATTTGAGGAAATGCACTTGAGGCCATGTGACCAATCGGGTACGGGGAAACTCTGGGCGGCTTTCGGAACCAGGACGTTACACTGACGAAAAGCCTTCGGAACACTATAAAATAAAATTTTGTATACTAAAAATAATAATTTAGATAATATAATTCCATTCTAGAATTGGTTATTAAATATTCATTATTTATTTATTTATTGGTTATACATTAATTTAATAGCTATATAACAAGTGGTTTGTCCAAATGCTTGTGCAATGCTTGCGTCCATCTAGAAAAGTCAGCACAACACATTAAATAAGATTTCATGATATATATTTGCATTAGAATAAATATTTAATAATGGTAAATTTTTATTTGGATCATAATAAGATTATTTTCTTGATTTTAATTTATATATAATTTATATAATTTAAATAATTACCTTATATGCTTAAGAAAAGCTTATACACTATTAATTAATTTTGAAAAAAAATAAAATAAATTATATAAAAATATTAAAATTAACATAAATTGAAATATTTAACGTGATAAAAGATCTTTATAGATGATAATGAAATGTTTAAGGTAAAATAAAATATTTTTTTATCATTTTTCATTTTTTCTTTATATTTTTACAGTCAAATTAATGAATAGTATTATAATTGGAAATAATGATATGTCATGGGATTTATATTTTATTAAATTATTCTGAAATTATAAAAATATTAAATGTTCAAAAATTGGAAAATATATGGTCAAAAATTGCATCCCGTATGATTTTACAGGCCATTTCAAATCATTAATCTCTACAATAGACTTAATATATTTTAATCTTTTGAGAAATTCCAAAAGTGCTGCTCACCTCAATTATAAAATGGAACATCCTCCCTCACTTCATCACACCAAATTGAGCCTCCTATCTTGATGAAATATTTATAATTCCTATTTTATATATTTTTATCCTTTTTTATTGGTTTTTCCTTACAAAAGACCAACCCCAGATCCCTTAATAATATATCTAAAGGAAATCCGCTGATGAAGTTGTAATAATCTTTACTAACTTTTTCACATTTATTTCATCTTCTACATCATCTTCATTTGATTTTATCAAAAACTAAAAAATATAATATAATAAATTTAATTATATGTTATTATAAATAGAGTGAAACAATATTCCATCTTTAATCCTATGAAAAGTAAAAACATCACTCGAGCGTATGTATGCCTTACCGTCTCTACGTAGCGGTGCAATACATTTTTCATTGACACTTTACATTGACGATTATAAATATGTACCTAATGAATATATGTGATATATATCAAATATTAATTATTCATTAAAGGATAATTATTATTTACCATTATTTCATTCAATACATCAAAAAATGATAATAGCATTCATGCAAACGTATGTTCTACCATCTCCATTGATTGGGTAACTGAATTTTCTTTATCTATATTTATAGAATCAAATAAATATATAAATATATATATTATATTATATTTAAAAAATAAATAATATTTTTGATTTTATGTAACTATATACTATGCACAAGAACGGGAACATACATAACAAAATATGCTTCGAAAAATGAAGTAGTTAACACCCACACAAGGGTAATAAGTAAAAATTAATAACAAGAGGGTTATAGGAAGATACAATAAGATAATATATGATATTATAAAAATTAATATGGCTATTTTATAAATTAAAAATATGTTTAAACCCATTATACATGAGTTTATATCACATTTAATTAAACTGAATCATGGGTTAAGGGATTATCATCTTACATTTATTTTTGTGGGATACACGCCTTATACACCACATATTTCTTTTTTGTGGTGTATATAATTCCCATGAATGTATTTTATGATTCAAATAATTAACATTATGTTAAATTCATTTCTATATAAATTTATTTCTTTAATGGGGAATATAAATCAAATGATACCAAAGCGGTAAGGGTTTATTTCTCAATCTCATTATTATTCTCGATAGTTTAGGTTTAAGTATCAACTGGGGAATATTTCTCTTCCATGTACATTATTTAAAAAAATTATTTCAAACATATTTTTACTATTATTCTAAAAAAATTTAAATCCATTTTTTCCCATGTTTTACTTTTTACAAAATAGTTTGAAAGTAATCTTTTTGTCCATTTATTAATGAGATTATTTGTGAATTTGATGAAAAATATACAGAAATAATGTTTTTTAACTTATAAAACATTAGTGTATTTTCTATATATCATGATGCCTTAATAAGTTTCATATCATTTAAATTTTTATGAGTTTAATTTCAAATAAAATTTCTTTCATTTAAAAATTGATTTTTGTAAGATAAGTTATTTGAAAATTGAAATGTTATTTTCCTTAAGCATTGTTTTCTAATTTATATTTAAAAATAATTTTCTAACTAGGATGGCATATTTTTATGTTGCTTACAATTTACTATTTATATTATTAAAGGATCCTATCATTATTATTTATCTATATGGTTTATTTTTATGATGAAAAGATGAAATTTTTTTGAAACAAATTTTTTCTCATGAGTTTAGATATTTTGAATGTTTTATAATCTTATGGCACACATATGTATGGTTTTCATTGTGTGATGGGTGGTACCTATATATCCCTCCAATGAATTGGGTAAATATTGATATATCATTGGCCAAATAAGACTATAATGGAGAGTGAACTCTATTTAGTGAGGGACTCTGTTCACTTTGATAGTTTTGGGGGTGAACCAAGACTATTAAGATAGTCTTCATAAAGAACCTTCACTACTATGATGTTATTTAGATTGAACCATGACTAATATGATCATTTTGGTAGTGAACCCATTCCACTATAATATTCTTGAAAAATATGCATGAATACTAGGAAAGAATATTTTATATTCTTATATGTATGGCACAATTCCGTGAATTATAATAATGATATTCTCTCACAACTCGTGTTCTTTGATTACAATATGATTCATATATTATGAACTACCAAGATTTATTCAATGACTCAAGATTTTGATCAATTATATATAGGGTAAAATTTTAAAATGTAGATTTCTTGTTTCTATTCTATTATTCTCATGTTATGCTTATATAATCATTGATATCTCCCTTGATTACCTTGAATATGAATTCAAGATAACACTTTTCTTATGTATCTTTCCATAGGTAATGAAGAATGGGTTTTAAGTAGTTTATTTATAAGAATGGTGCTATAAGAGAAGAAAATTTTTGGGGATGATATAGATTTTTTTGAATTAGTTTTATAATTTCTCCAAGATATATAAGAGTTTTTTGTATTTCCCTACAACAATAATCCTAAAAGGTCCATTAGTATGAAAGTTATCCAGTGGTACCTTTTATTTTGTATATTTTTTTATGGTTGAAATTGGGTATTTTTATTTGTATCAAATACATAAAATAATTGATTATGTTTCTAGTACCAGATATCAAAATGTAGGATATAGGTTGCTATAGTTGGTCGCATAGGTTGATTTAGAAAAATTTGGAGATTATTATATTTTAATGAGAAGTTATCTTAATAGTCATGCATACCATCATGGGAATATAGATTATATTTTAACTATAATTTCATACTCTAATACACCCATTATGTTGTTTTATGTGATGTAATTTTAAGGATACAATTGGTATTTTGGGATAGGTAAATGTAACCCTTAGGTCTAACAAGAGGTAATATTTGAGAAAGAATTCATTTAATTTGGGTAGAAATATTTTTAAAGATATTGCTAGACTTTATGTTTTATAATATATTTTATTTTGAGTTAATTATGGGTTATTAAATTTTTTTGGATTTCATTATTATGTTCTCGAAATGTTATCAGAATTATATTGACATATTTAGAGTAAGATGACAAACTTTAGGTTGGGTGAAAAAGAATTTCATCCAGAAAGGCCATGAGGAATGAACCCAAAACTGAATGGTGAAAAGGTTTCATCAACTACCATTGAAATGTGTGATATATTGGTTAGTATGACACTAATTTTATTTATTTAAACAATATAAAAGATAATTTTTAGGTTATTTTATGGAACATATGTTTTATCATATAGATAATAATGGTATTATAAATTGATTTGGTGTTAGGTGAAAAATGCTATATGGGAAGTTTTTCATTATTTTGAGAACCCTATATGATTATGGTAAGTAAAATATTATGGAATTTTATTTGAGTCATAATTTTTTATTTGTATTTTGAAGGAATATATTATATTATAATATATTTAGGGTGATTTAGGTTATTTATGGAAATGTTTTGTGTATCGTACTGATTATATGTTATGGGAATACACATCATGGGAGATAAATATTAAATTTATATTAGAAGATGTTGTGATAAAATTTTATTTATTTTGGGTTTTCAATGTCACCGTGAAATATTTTATGGAATTATATGGATAGTTATTTATTAAATAATCTATGTTCAACATTGGGTATTACTGTTTAATTTTACAGATTAAAGTAATTTTCCTCATATAAAGGTTTATTCTTTTTGGAAATCATTTTAACATGTGATAACTATTTCAGATTTTTTAATGAATACAAATTGGAGGAATATATTTTATTCTTTTGTGGATTATGAAATCCATTAAAAGATGATTTTTTTACTTCAGGTGTGAGAAAATAATCATAAATACTCCTTCTTGGGAGAAAAATATGTGATTTTGGTAACAATAAAACTATAAATGTAAAGTGAGTATGTTTTCTCATTTACTTATATTTGGAATTGAACTCATTCATAAAATATAGTCAAAATATTTATTTAAATAAAAATTTAATCTATTAACTTTTGTTTCCTAGAATACGATGGCCTTTTAACCCATCACAGAATTATGGTTTTGTGATGGTTAAATTTATAATAACCATTTCTTTATCTATCTCTATTAGTCCTTTGGATTTATTTTTCTATTTTATATTCATGTATTCACTTCCCTAAAATGTTTTCCTACATGGATACCAATTATGCTTTATTCCATATGACCTTTGTACTTATATATCATTATTTTCCAATGGATGTTTTATTGATCATTTTTTTGAATTGGGATTTTAAAAAACTTATGATAAAAAATTAAAAACCTGGTTACCGAGACCAAGATAAAATTTGGAGGAAATAATTTTTTAATGGGGGGATATAAAACACAAGGATTTTAAAAGGTCACTATGTTCGATAACTTTTGTTTCACAAAACACCATGGTTAAACAAAACAAAAAATATTATTATTTAAATATGATTGTTATAACCTATCTATTAAATTGGAGGGTATAAATAGTGTTAACCAAATTATTAAATTTATAAATAAAGGATCTAATCAATTTAAATTAAATGATTAATTCTTAATAAACATGTAGATATTTTTAAGTAAAGTCATTTTATGCTTCATAAATATGTTTTCTTCATAAGTGGTTTTTCTTCCATTTTATGACTGAATACTATAATAAAATTTTGAAAATTATATATATATTATTTTATAAAAATAAGGTAATTTTTAAAATATTAATTCCAATATTAACTTAGTCTAAATTTTTTGGATTTTTCAAAAAAGATAGATTTTCCACTAAATAGTGAAAAATGCCAATTTTTATTAAAAATTGTATTATTGTTTCAACCATTTACGAAGTTCCGTTTTATTTTAAAATGGTTATAAAAAATTATTTCTATTATATTATGTGTAATGAAATTATTATCACTTTAGTAAATTTTAAAATTTAATTATTTATAAAATCATTTTTATACATAATTGGGGGTTTTTATGAAAAATTTTATTTTTTCTAAATAGTCGTCTTCATCGCGTTCTGTACACTTATTTTAAAATTATTTTCTATCACTTATATTAATTTAATATAATTAAATTGAATTTATTTTTGTATTCAAAATACCAAATTTATCCAAGGATGATTTTTTTATGAAATTAAATCTATAGTGAATAGTAAAAAACTATTTGATGAAATATAGTATCTTTATTGATATCATCAAGATATAGAAATAATATAATAATTTATGACAATTATTAATGAATAAATTATTTTAAATACTGTAAATACAATTCCCAACTAATAAATAACACAGAGATTATAATTTATTTTCTAATAACTATGAAATTCATTTTTTAGGCTGATGTAGAGCAAGCTCAGTAATGAAAAGGTAAAATTTTGTATCCTAAAATAATAATTGGGTTAATATAAGTCCTTGATAGAATATTATATTAAATATTAAGTATTATTTATTATTTTTGTGGTTATACAAGAATTTTAGATTTATATGTCAAGTGGATTATCTGAATGCTTGTGCAATGCTTGTGTAGTGACCAAAAAGTCAAAATAACACATTAAATTAGTTTTCATAATATATATGTGATTTATAATAAATATTAAATGGATATAAATAAATATTTTTATAATTATAAAATAATTTTTATGATATAAATTTATTTATATTTTTTAAAAATATTATAATTACCTTATATATTTGTGAAATGCTATTAAAATATTAAATTAATCAATTGAAAAAATAAATAAATGATAATAAAATTATTAAAATTAAAAAAATAAGATATATAAGGTGATAAAAGAATTATATAGATTTGAATGAAATTTTTAGTGTATAAAAAATATTTTCATTAAATTTTACTTTTTTGTTGATTTTAAATTCAAAGTACTAAATTGTATCAAAATTGATAATAATGATATTTTACGGGATTAATATTTTATTATAATATTTAAATATCATAAAATTTTTAATAATAGTAAAACGGATAATATATGGTCTAAAATTTCATCCCATTTTAATTTATCGGTCTTTTTATATAATATTGATCTAGAATAGTCTTATTATGTTTTAATATTTTGATAAATTCAAAAAGTTCCCCTCACCTCAATTATAAAAGGAAACCTCCTCCCTTACTTCGTCATATAAATTTGAGTCTTATAGATTGAAAAATTCCCACCAATTACTCTTATAAACATTATTATCCATATTCTAAAGGATCTTGTCTTTCCAAAAAAAACAACCCTAGATCTCTAAAAAAGATATCTAAAATAAATCCTTCGAAAAAGAAGTAGTCATCTTTACCGTCTATTTCATGTTTACTTATTATTATAGTTCCAATTATTATGTTGTTTACTTGATAAATTAGTAAATCTAGTATCATAAATAATATAAGATTTTGTTATGATTACGGTACATCCATATTTTTTCTCGTTTCCATTCTATAAAAATAAAAAATATTGGTCGTGCAAACATACGATTTACCGTCTTCACGTAACGACATAATTTTTTTTCATAATCACTTTACATAGATGTTTATAAATATATTTCTAATTAAAATATGTGAAATATATTAAATAATAATGAATATCTAATGGTTAATCATTCTTTACCACTCTTTAATTCTATCCATCGAAAAATAAAAATAGCACTCTTAGATATGTACGACCTACCATCTCTGTAAGTGGTGTCATTCATTTTTCAATCTCTATCTATATGAATATATATATATATATCATATTAAACAATATATATTATCCTGGATATTATGAAACTTTATTCTCTGCATAATAACTAGAACTTACATGACAAAATATGGATGGGAAAATTAAGCAGTTAACACCTGAAACATGGTTAATAAAGAAATATTATTAAACAAAGGGTGATAAAAAGAAATAAAAATATCATGTATGATACTATACATGTTAATGTGGTTATAAAAAATAATATTTTTAAAACCATTATATCGGATATTAAGGCACGTTCAATTAAATAGAACCATCAAGTAAGGGATTTCCATCTCACTTTTATTTCTATGGGATACATGAATATACACATGGTGTTTATTTTTTGTGGTATATATAATACACATGAGTATAATTTATGATTATTATCATGAAAATTAGGGGCTATACATATCTATCCAAAATTATTTATTTCATGGGTCTTATGATTCAAATGATACTGAAGTGGTAAAGTTTTATTTTACAATCTCATATTTATTCGGGATTATTTATGTTTAAGTCCATATTGGGGAATATTTATCTTCCATTTCCATGGATTATAAAAATATTTTTAAATAGGTTTTTAATATACTCTTATAGTTTTTAAAATTAATTTCTACCACTGTTTTAATTTTTAAAAACTGTTTTTAATGAATCTTCATTCCATATTCTGAATGTGGTTCTTTGCTAATTTTTCAACAAAAATACATAAGAATTTTTTTTAAAATTATACGTAATGAGTACATACTCCCACCACCATAAACCTATAATTATTTTAATCTTATTTTACTTGCTTAAATTTATATATTCAAATAAAATGTTCTCATTTAAAAATGTGTTTCTTTTTAAATGTAAGTTATTTTTAAATAGAAAATTTATTTTCCTCAATCATTTTGTACAAGTTATACTTCAAAATCATTTTCCATATAGGATATAATCCTATTATGTTACCTATAGTTTAATAAGTATTTTATTCAAGTTTTATATCCATATTATTTATTTGGATGGTTTTTGTTTATGATGAAAAGATGAAATTTTTATGAAACCCATTTCCTTTCATGACATTTGATATATTGAATGTTTTATGATCATGTGGCAGATATAAGTATGGTTTTCATTATAAGATGGGTGGAACCTATAACTCCATCAAATGGATAGGGTAAATAATGATATCTCATGAGATAAGCCTGATTAGAATGGGGATTGAAACTATTTCAAAGAGAGATATTTTCCACTACGATAGTTCTGTGAGTGAACATTGACTACTGTGATAGTCATGGGAGTGAACCTTGACTATTATGATAGTCTTAGGAGTGAAACACAAAAACTACGATGTTTTCGGGAGTGAACCCATTATATTATGAAAATCAATTCAAATATCCATCACTACTAAGAGAAATATTTTCTATGCTTATCTGTATGTGACAATTCCATGACTTATACTAATGATATTCTCTCATGGATCGTGTTATTTGATTCCTTTCTGATTCATATCTTATTGACTATCAAAATTTATTCTATGGATCAATATTTTGATCAATGATATATAGTTTATAATTCTAAAATGTTAATTTCTTATTTTTATGACTTTATGATCATGTCATGCTTATATAATCATTGATATCTCCCTAATTTACCCTTTGTGAGCATATAATATCACCCTTTTATTATTTTTCCTTCCCCTAGGTTATGAAAAAAGTTTTTAAGTTGGGTATGTCTTACAAGGGTACTAGACATGTGCAAAAATTTAGGGAGTTATATAGATTTTTATGGACCATTTATTTACTTCTCCAATATATGTAATAGTTTTTCTTAATTATCTTAAACTCTAAACCTAAAAGGACATTTAGTATGGGAGTGATCTAATTTTAACTTTTATTTTTTTTGTTTTGAATGGTTTAAATTGGGTCACATTTATTGGTATCAAAGATAAAAATGAAAAGATTTTTTTTCACAAGCCTCAAGAGGATAGGTTCGAGGCTATTGCACCAATGATTCCATTTTTATTAAAGAGATCTCTAAAAGGATTCACTGAATGTCTTGAAGAGATCAACATCAATAAAAAAGAGACCCCTCAAAGTCGTATCTTAAGTAAGATTATTTTCAATCGATCACTTCCACGGGTAAAGGATCTGTGTTATGTTCTCCATTCTATTTTCTATGTGCTTTAACCAATGTTCATTTCATGTCCACACAAACTGATTTTCTAATGGATAAAATTCAGAGGTGTTTTACTATAGACAATACTAATGTTCATTAGTCAAATGACTTGAGTTTGGAATCATAACACCCTATTTGGGGAATTATTTCCCACTTTGAGTCGCTTTTAAATATTTAAGATATGTTCATGAATCCTTCCCAAATCCTTCAATGAGACTAGTTACCACTATGAAAATGGTTGATTAAAACCTTGAGTTAATTGGAATGTTTATATGTATCAGTGGTTCTCAATCTTACTTTTACTTAGTTGATTATACTATAGTTTAAAGATGAATATAGGGGAAATCTTAAATTTATCACCATTTTGGGATACGGTTGGTTTTGTTGAGTTGGTATCAGACCCATGAAAGGGGATTCCTAGATATCCCTATGAATGGAATATGAAACCATATATTTTAGTACCATGTAATTGGAAACATTGTACATTTTACAGTAATATAAAAAATATCATCGTGGTGTCATTTATGATTATGAAACCAATGACCAAATAAAGTTCCTTTTAATTTCATGCATTCAAGATAGTGAAGTGAATTTAATGGTCATGCACCATATACCAATGGGGGTTGAGATTAATCCTTATGGAAAATCCTAAATATCCTATAAAATAAGTATAAAATCCCATGTAGTTTGGGTATTATAGTTTAAGTTTATGAAAAATGACCAACCCATGCAATATATCATTATGCGGTAAAAATTTATGCTATATATTTAAAATTTAATAAATTGGTAATTTTAGATGAAAATGTTTTGGAAATGTTTGGTGTGGGACATATTCATAAAATAGCCAGTTTTGCAGCTTCTTATTTAATGGTAACTAAATAGAAGTTTGAGGGTGGATTAATCATAGGGAATGTGACTCTTTTAGGAGTGAATATATCAAATGGAGTATATCTCATTGAATAAGGTTTTAATTTAGGTTGTATAGGCTATTGAGGATAAATTGGATCATAGGTAACATACCTTATTGAGTATTTATCTAATTGTAAGAAATATGTCCCTTCAAGAAATTAGGGATTGCATGGAATATGGCCCCTTGATAAATGATGAATCAAATGGAATATCTCCCTTTGAAGAAGGATGGATCATATATAATATATCCCACTAAGTATGGATGGATCAATTGAATATAACCCATTAAAGAATGATGGATCGTAGGGAATATATCCCTTTAAGGAATTATGGCTCATGGGGAATATTTCCCCTTATGAAATGATGAATCATATGGAATATATCCCCCTTTGGAATGATGGATCGAATAGAATTTAGCCCCTTTAAGAATGATGTCCCATAGGGAATATGGGACAGTAAAGAAGACTACACCATAGAGAATATAGCCATTTGAGTAGGGATGGATCATAAGAAATATTACCCTATGACTAAGGATGGATTTAAATGAATATAGATCATTTAGTAATGATAGATCATAGGGAATAAAAACCTTTGAATAATGATGGATCATAGTGAATATTACCTTATGAATGATTATGGATCATAAAAAACATTTCCCCTTGGGGAATGATATGTCAAACAGAATATAGAATATTGAGTAGGATTTATAAGTGATAGAGCCTCGTGAGGGTGATTTGGGGCTTACACATGGGCTACTCAACCTATGTCTAATTCCCACTAATTGATGGCTGGAAAAGGAAAGATGACTAGATGTATGGCGGATATGGATCCCTAAGAAAGAGTTTTAGGATTTCACATTGGATTCAATACCTACATTCAAGAGTAACAAGCATGGATTCTAAATTGAGATGACTGACCTCGTAGGTGACTTAAGTGATGTAATGGTTTTAAATATTACACCTATTTGGAGGCCCAAGTCATATCCTTATCTCATTTAGTGAACAAAAAAGGCCTATTTGGTGCTTGGGTTAACCAAATTTTTGATGTGGTTTATCCAAGTTTGGAAGCACGAGCTGGAGGTTTCCCTGGTATCTACATGATTGGGAGAAATATTTTTAGGGGAATACATTTTTACGATTACCCAAAGGGTTATTTCATTTTGGGAGGAAAACCAAGGAGAGGTGTTTCTTTAAGGTAACACATGATTTATGGACTGAAACCTAATGTGAATATCCTTTTCATTCATTTTATTATTCTATAGAGGAGCCTGAGTAGGTAAATTCCCCAATAGGAGACCAAAGTGAATGTGATAGCTAGGTAAATGTATTCTGTGAGGATAATATCTTGGTAAGAGACATGGGAACAAGGGGTAACCATGTTTTAAGACCATGGATAATTAGAACCCTGTTCGGGTAACTAGGAAAATTTGTGCACTAGTGGGGTAACCGGGTGAATTGGATCCCTAGTGTGGTACTTGGGAGAATTGGAACCCCAATGGGGTACCTAGGAATATTGGAACCTTAGTATAGATATGAAAGAGTATTATCACCCTATTTATAAGGTAGGGTGAATATGGTTCCCTAATGGTCGGTCTGGGAAAATGTTTTCCTCATTATATAGAAATGATTCGTGAATATCCTAGTTGAAGACATGGGTGAGGAATTAACCTAGCAAGAAGACTTGGGTGATATGCCACCATAGAAAGAAAACAAGGGTTTGGCTCATTAACCCTATCCCTTGAGGATCCTACGGTAAGGGGTCTCTTAGGAAGTTTTATGGGTCTAACAATTTAGAATAATTTATCTACCCTTCATTTAGTTAATTCCATAATTTTGTTGAAATAATAAGCTACTTAAAGGGGATAGAGACTTGGGTGTGTTAAATTCATCTCCCCTATTTTTTCCTCACTTCATCATCATTTATGGGTGTCTCTCTCAAACTGAAAAAATGTAAATGCATGGAGTCAATTTATAGAACACTATGGGGAGATGGGAACCTACGGGTTGGGTGTGGGAGGTGGGTGGGTAGGTTTTCTAACAAAATTGCATTGCATGAAGATGGATGGTGTACTGTTGAACTTGAGATTGTATGTTTCGAAAACTAACCAGGTGCATTGGTGTACTGGTGAATGTCAACCAGTGCGCAATCACTATGGTGCACCCAGAGACCTGGGTGAATTGGCTAGGGTACATGCCCAAGGGCCTAGAAAAAGTGACCTAGGAACATAGACCTAATCACCTTGCTAGGTATTGTTCATCTTGTGGTGATAGAATATGTCACATGCATATAGTTTAACCTGGTTTAAAACTTCAATATTATAAAACTTTCACTTACATCAAATGATAATAACTCTTGATTCGAGGGAACTATTTGGGCTCCAAAGACAATATAATTGAACCTTGAAAAATAAAATACATACTTGAACATTGGGTTGCTCAATATAAGGTTTTTTAATGGAATAAAGTGTCCAAAAAACCATCAAATTCTTTTAAGGTTGAGAAACCCCTTTTCATCAATAATGGTTAAAGGACATGCCCTACATCTACTGGGAGGTTCTCACCACAACATCATCGAAATGCGTAATGTGTTCTAATTAATCAAAATCCCTCTGTTTGTGATAAATAATATTGGACATGGAGACATCATTTTCATTTTCTTCATGAAAAAAAATATTCCATACTAAACATTACTTGTTTTATCTAACTAAGGATTGTACCATGGATTATGCGGTAAAGTGTGTGGAACAAATTTTTGGGTGAAAATAGGAACACTCATAAAACCTATCCAATTATCTTCCATTGATATTAGTGTAAAATGGGATTCTAAATACCTTTAATATTTTAAATTTTCTCATATTCCCCATCCATATATCATAGGGAGTGATGAATAAATTTTGTGAAAGTAAACATTGATTAATAATATAGATAGACGTAGTTGTGTCACATATTAAAGATTAATTTGATGTGTCATGCTATAATACCACGGTTCTCCACATCTATAAAAACAAAAAAAAATTATTCTAATCAGAAACTACATTTTTTTGTATAGATAACTATACTCATTTTTTGTTTAATTATTCTTAAGATATGCATCAAAAACACCATTCATTTATTTTGGATCGATTAAAGGATTGCAATATTTTTATTACACATCATGTTTATTTTTCATAATTCCTTTAAAAATTCATAAACATATGAAAATATTTTTATTTACTCATTATAAAATAAAATTATTCATATGAAAAAAATAATAAATCAATATAATGAAGTAAAAGTCTATAATTATTGAGTCTAATCTCATCATACCACACACAACTTAGTTTATCTCTTAATGAGTTTTATTTATGATGATCTCCCCCATCATATGTCTCTTAATTAGTATTTTACCGTTATTCAAACTAATAAAAAATATTAAGATGAAGAAAACACCATGGTAGAGATTATGGTGGACTAAAATTGTGATTTTTGGGGGAATCTTATCAAAAAATTATATTAAAGTCCATTGTATGGGAACCAACTATACAAAATATATAAAAGGTTTCATATGTATTATGATTAGAAGTAAATGTTACCATTGATTTGTTTCCCTTATTCTAGGTATTTCATATCACTGCATCTTAATAGATAAGTCTCTTGAATTTCCTAATTACATCAACAATATAAAATTGAATATGTGAGGATCCTGAAAGAATTTATAACCAACACAACTTCAGATTCAAAATTAGAAAGGTCAATGTTTTGTAGTCTAAAAAATTAAAGACTTGTCACTATAACTCAGTCTTTAGTGAGGAGAATGTTTCCATCACCATTAATGTTACCAAATTATAGAATATATAATCCTCACATGTCATGGTTGATACTTCACTCATGAATAACAATGTTTGAATAATTTCTAATAGTATGGAGTTTTATATCTTTACTATGTGTATTTAATCCTGCCTATTGTCCCTACACGGCTCTGATATATATTTTCTATGTCTACGATCAATATAGCTAAGGTTTCTAAAAATTTAGTTTCCATGTTCCTATAGGTATATAGAAAACCCATGTTAGATATTAGGAAAATAATTTTGGTTTTCAAGAGGTCATTATTTTCTTGGGATCTCGTGTTCCTTGTCTCATTATGTGCCTCCAAAAAGACCTAAAAACCTACCATAAAAGATACATTATGTGATTAAACTTAAACTAAGATCAATTTAAAAAAATTAAAACTAGGATAAAATTAACTTTTCAATAGATCCATGAAAAATATAAACTCTTATAAAGTCATTGATGAAATTATTGATAAAATACACCTCTTTACCTTCAAGAAATAGATGATCAGATATTTACATTTTTTGACTCAGAGAAATTGAACCATTTGGGAGACATATAAATTATATTGTGTTGAATAAACATGTTAATAGGAAGAAATATATTATTATTATACACAAGATGAAAATATTTGTATTTTCTATAGATTTGAACAAATGATATTCGGACCAATAATCTGATATATGTTCTTTTTTTGGATTTTATGATGTCTAAAATTATTCAACTATCCTGAACTTGATGAAGTTCACACATAACAGTCAGCATTTTTAACCAGCCTAATATTAGAAAAACTACATATTGTCTTTAAAAAGAATATCATTGATCAAACTAGGGTGATACATATCTATGAGGAAACACAAATAAATATATGGGAACCTTTGGATGTAAGAGATATACATAATCATTGTATTCACAAAAGTGATTTAACCCTAAAATATAATCTTGACTGCTTATGAAATGATAGGAGGGTACCTTGAAGAATTCTCTATAGAGAAGAACTCATAGAAAACACATTCAATAAGACCATGTATACTCTCCCATATTTTCCTTTGATGTATTTTGATGCTAGATACTGACCTTCCAGAGAATCACAATCTAATTTAGTCTCCATTTTATACATAAAGTTGAGTCACAAATATTGAGTCATTAAGGATTTACCTTGTAAATATTCATCACCGTTTAATATTTAGTAATATTATCTATGTTCTTTGGACCCAAATGGCCAAGTATTCTATGATAAAGCACATGTTCATCCTTTATACTCATGAAACATAATCATTGATCATTTTAAATATAATATACATTTTCATTGGTTTTCTTTTGACCCAAATATTCATGACTTATATGATAAATCACATTCTCCTCCTACATACTCAAGGAACATGATCATTGATTATTGTAAATATAATATATATTTTCATTGCTTCTATTACCATCATGATTAATGTGTCATCCTTATACATTATTATGGCATAAATATTTTTAATAAATATCACCTCATTCTCATTATAGAAAATTAGATAAATACATAATGGATTATTATTCATCCTATTAAAAAATAGAAAATCACTAGATTCAAGTTTCTTTTCACCAATTTTGGACCTTCCAACTATTTTAAAATTGAGTGATCTAACATTTCTAAATTTTATTGCGATAATCTCAAGAATATTTTCTCTGAAATCAAGTATTTAAATGATTTCATCCAAATTTCATGAAAAAATAACTTCCCTATCCATAATCTATATGAATTTTGTGGTATCAAGTGGTTTCTTTAGCCATTTATTCTCCTTCCCCAAATAAGTATTCCCCTTTTAAGTTTTTTTATTTCATTATAATTGATCAAAATATATATCATCAGTTATAATTATTTTAGAGACTCCCCACCATATATTCCTTCGTAATTTCCCTCTTACTCTTTATTTGAGGGTTCCTTGGACTTCTTTTATTTTATTATGAATGATCAGAGCCCTTATTCCTCAAAATCTTCCTTCCCTCTTTCACTTTACTTATCTCAAGATGAGTCATCCTATATTGAGTGAAAATTCCTTTTACTTGATGAGTTTTACTTTCCATTTAATTTAAATATCTCCCACCACTTCAACTAATTTTCACCTTTTTTATTCTCTATAATCATTTGGATCAGTCATCATTCTAATCTATATTAATATTCTTAGGAAAACTAATTAAAAATTTCCAATAATTCTACGATTGAAACACGTAAAATCTTTTTTACCATTTTTTATCTTTTATTCATTTCATTACATTAGAGAAGCATCATATATAATCATTTATTCTCACATAATCTTCATCCATATTGGTATCCTTCAATTATAACTTCAAGTATTAGGATGTTTCACTCATTTTTAGGCATTGAAATATATCTCCTTAATAGATTTTTCATTTCTCTTTAATCTCGGCCCTCTCCCCATTTTATTTGTAATCAAGACATTACGAAGTTTATCAAAAGATCACTCATATAATTCATGGCCCTCTAGGGAATAAATATTTTCACCAAATTTATCAAAGAAACTCCTTACCAATTTATTCATAACCTTTGAATCCTTAAAACCTTTTCCATACCTATAATGCCTCGACCCCAGTTACCGAGAGTCAGTGCATTATTTTAATACATTGGCATGATTACAAGGAATCAAGTCCCTAAAGACTGATCAGTTTAGGAGTCTTGGAAAATATATTACATACTTGAATGTTACATTACACATTAGAAAACAAAACACAATATAAATGACCCTCTAATAATTCCATTAATTCCCTAGATTAACCCTTATTATCAATCATAATACACTTCTAGAATCCTAAGAACATTAAAATATATAAAGGGGTGAGCTCAGGTGCTCAGTGAGGACAACAATATAGAGGAAGCTTTCATTAATAAACATGAACACTTAAGGAATTGTATAAGACTACAACAAAAGCCTTTTAAAAAAACTTTAGAAAAATATGGAAAAGATACAATAAAATAATGAAATTTAATTATTCATATGGATATTATACTAGTGTAATAATCACATGAAATATCAACAGCCACTTTCATAATGATGGAATGCATAATGCCAGACTTTCATAACCACATAGTCAAGGCCTTGTGCCAATACTACAAATAAGATTTTATCAAGGCCTTGTACAAAGACACTAGTTTGTCTCATGAGACCTACTGATGCATCTAGAAGTTATATCGGGCTCCACCCATCACTTCCTAAGTCCAATGTGTTCCTTATATGAAAAGGTTTAAACATAACATAAACTTTCGTATTAAAACTGGCATATGAAATGTCAATACTTTACCCATAAACCATGAATGCTATAAAAATAACATATCTACAGTCAATCATATCACAAAACCTTCAAAAAAATATGGAATATTTTTATCATAATAATTCAACTTCAAACACGTTTAGAATCCATTAAAGAATTTTGACATAGATGAAAATGATTTGAAATACTCTTTGAGAGAAATATCCCATTTTCATGAAAACATTTAAAAGTCGCACAATTTATAAAGGAATACATTTAAATAAATTTTTGAATCAAAGTGTCTCATACCACTTTGAAACTTTTGAAAGTAATTAACATTTTAAAACATTCATTTCCATTTAAATAAATTCTTAAAACCATTTTTAATACATAGACATTAATGAGAATGGTTTAGAAGAAAAAATCATTAAAACATTTAAAATAATGTTTTAGTAAAAAGTCCCTTAAAAATAATACCTTTTAAAACTGTTTTATAAAACATGGAAATGGATAATAAATATGTCCCAGTATTTACTTATATAAAAACAACCTCGTATAATAAAGAGATTGTGAAATTAACCCTTACCTTTCACTTTCCTTTGGTCGAGGGTAAGTTTAACCTCCTGTATAATGACCATAGTATGTTATTAAATTATACTAGAACCATATTCATATTTATTATATCATAATTGATTCATTTATAAATTTATACTACCTATTTAATAATGATTTCATGTTAAATTAACATTTTGGTTAATAATCGCTTTCTTTATCGTAAGTGTTTTAACTTGTTATTCTTTATCGTATCATTCAGATCATGATTTAAATGATTCCAGAATATAAAACTTGATTTATATATCATATATATTTAGAATATAAATATTTATAATAGATGTATATACGAAATGGAAGGCACGGTTTATGGAGACGGTAGTTCGAACGTACGCATAAATGTTGTTTCCATTTTCATATCGTATTGAACGGAAGTAAGTAAATAAGATTTATGTAATTACATAAATACACATATATATATACATATATATATCCATTATAATCATAATTTCATATATTAAATATTTATTAATAATATATATTTTTATAATCATCGTTGAATGGTGAACATGGAAATGAATCTCATCGCATCGTGGAGATGGTAATCCGTACGTACGCACGAGCGATAATATCATTGTTTTCATTTAAAATCTTATTTAAATAGATTTTATATCATATAAAAAGAATCATTAACATGTTATATTTATTATTTACATCAACTATACATCATTATTATACCCATCCAAATAAAAATGTATTGAATAACAACTACACCACGACGTGAAGATGGTATGTCGTACGCACACATGTATGGTGACATGTCATTCATAGGATGGATAAAATAATAAATATGGTTTTACCATATTTATAATAACATCACAGCATATAGAAGATACTAGAGTTATTATTTTATAGTGGAAACAACAAAGAAAGGGGATGTGGAAGAGGAAAAGAACTTGAAAGATGTGATGAAATATTTACCTCTTCTTTGAGTTCTTCCTTTAGACTTGATCAAAATGGATCCATAGATTGGATTTATAACCAAATTAAGGCATCTAAGTTGAAGGGAGGATAGTTTATAGGGTATTTGGGTAGGGGTTGGCCGAGCCAAATGGCTTTGAAGGTGTGAATTAGAGAGAAGGGGGAGTGCCCTTTTATAAGAGTGGTGAGGGGCACCTTAGGAAAAGTTAGAAATATCATTTTATAAAAAAATAATTTTCGTTTTCTAGTGGCTCAAAATTGAATTTTTTAAATTCTAAGGTTGGTATGGGTCCAAAACATCTCAACCAATAGGTTTTAGACAGGTTTAGGTCACCATATTAACCTTAACATTTAGATTTTACTCTTAGTTAAATAGTGTGACATTTACCATGTCTATTTGTATTGTTATATTATATGGTTAATAAACCTACTATAAAATTCCAATAGAACCCCAATTGGTTCATTAATGTCATATATATTATTATATAAGTCTTTTTTCTGAACCTTAGATTTTTAGGTCCATTATATCAATTAATAATATAATATTTCTTTTAAAAACTATTTTATGTCTATTTTGACACTATTTGGTATTTTTTTTAACTCATAAGAGCATGATTACGTCGAAAAAAATTATTTGAATCAACCCTAACATGTCATATTAACCTAAAAAATTGTTTTAATTCATCATAAGTCTAAAATAACATTTATTTGTGTATTTATAAAACCAATTATTTTAGTCTTTTATTAATAAGGTAATTACCACATCATCATTGTGTCATAAATATATTTAATTATTTAATGTCTACAAATTATAAATTAAATACCATTATGTAGGAAATATTTTTATATTTATAATTAATATTTATAGTCTAATTTATCATATTTATAACCCTATATTAAAAAAATTTACTTATGGAAACATGAATTTAACACTTTTAACTCTTGTTTAAATTAAATAATAATAAATGTCCTAATCAAATCCAAGTGGACCTAAATGATAATATTCTAATCCTAAGGTTTTTTTTGTAGAATTACACTTATCCAACAGAATTATTACATGTGTTTGTATAATAATAATATCACTTTTACCTTTAATTACCCTATTTACTTTTCAATTTGGTAAATAAAAGTCAAAAGTTATTATTCACCAAAAATTATATTTATCTTATTGAACAAAATTTTACATACTTTTATCAACCGTGTCTCTCAAATTTTTGAAATTCAATTCACATAAGTGATAAAATTATGTTTTATTCAAATTTTCAAAAGCTCCTAGGAGGTGGGTAAAAGACGGTAAAAAGTTCAATAAAATTTTTATATCTCTAAACTTATAATAAAATAACTGCAATGAATTACATTGGACATATATAGGTATTATGTATCTATTTTTACCTAAAATAAATTTAAATAAAATAAATAATTATTTAAAAAAAAGTCGGTTTTAAACAATAGCTTAGGGTTTTTCACTATTCATAAAAAATTGAATGTTTTCAGAAAAAATCAATAAATTCACCCTAAGCTAATTTTGATATTCCGAATTCAAAAATAAAGTCTATTTTACCAAATTCAAAACATAGAAATTGCATTAATAATTTAAAATTAATTCCCGTTGTCAAAACCAAAAGGTGTATTTTTTAAGAAATAATAACTATCAAAAGATTGACACTTGTTTATGTCCAATTTCAAAGTGAAATTACATAAATTGACCATAATTGGATTAAATGGTAAAAAATTAATCTATTTATACTTCCAAACCATTAAAATGTATTATTTAATACTATAAATTATTTTGATTAAAAAATTGGTTTTCAGTTAAAATATTGTATTTTTCACTATTCACCCAAATATGAAAGCTATCAGAAAAACACCAAAAATTTATAGAAACTAAATTCTCATGTCCTGATTCTAAAGAAGAATTTTATTTTGTCAAATTGAATATATAAAAGTTTCAAATATTATATTTAATGAATGTTAATTAAAAGGTGGTAAAAGTGCATTTTTTTAGAAATACTTCTTGTATTTCAAAAAATGAATTAGTTCTTAAATTATGTCTAAGAAACTAATACTATGGATTCTAAAATTATAAATATTATATAATGTTCAAAATTCAGTTAATACTATTCATAACCGCTTTTGAATGACTAGTTTGGTAAGTCGTGGTGCACTTGAACTCGGTGTTGCGTGTTGTGCAAGTTATTGAATTACATTGAAGAAATAACGTACTATGAAATATTGGGGTGTTAAATTCTTCCCTCATTCAATAAATTGTTTCCTAGAAATTTTAAATTGTTCTTCGAAAATAAAAGGATGAAAATAGAAAATACCTTTGTGGGAAAACCCACATCGAAAATTGGGTTAGTAAAATTTAGTCTTAATAAGACGAAAAGGGAAATGAAAGGGTCCCCACCAAATTATGATCTTCATTAGAAGAACATTGGTGGAAATTAGAGAAACATAATTGGAGGAAAAATGTAAATATTTATAGGGAGTGATTGAGGTCATCAATCACAAACAACTGTAAAATTGAGGGCCTCAAATCCATCAATCTATGATGATTTAAAATATCATCAGTTCAACAAAACATAAGGTATTAGGATAACACATTTTTGGTTTTAATATCCCTTCACTAAAGCTTAAGAATTAATTTACTCATAGAAAAAGTGGGAAAAATTTATTTATATATATATATATAATTGAAAAGTAGAGTTTCATCCTTCAATTAATTCCTACCACAAACCCATCTTTCACTCCAAAAGATTTTCAAAAAAATATTCCATTCATCCTAATCATATAGGGCTCCAAAAATAATGAATTTATAATTCACCTATAAAACCCTTTAAAAAAACAAGATTATAAAATCCAGGGACTTCACGTAGTCTAGTGGTCTGCGGTAAATCCCAATCGCACTATAGTTGTGGGTTCGATTCCTACAGCTTTGTTCGATGAGAAAGATTGTCACATGGTCTGCGTGTTGTCCTTTTTATAATAATCCAAAAATAACCGTAACAATAGTATCCAATTTAAAACATAATCCATTCCAACATTTAGACTTATCCAAAATATTTCTATCCAAACTCACAATCCAAAATTTATAAGGAAGTTAAACACAATGAAGATAATTTTTGCTACATAATAAAATGTGAACACCTTCATATTGTATTATTTAAAAACATGGTAACACCCCGAATTACTATAAAACCTTTTTGATTACATTCATTCTCCCTTATCCTTTATATAATACTGGATATATTCCGTATATCAAAAAAAAATTAATATTCCAACAATGATGAAATAAAAAAACTATTAATCAGTTGCATGGAAGTCAAGAATATCTAATATAATTTATCCGAATCAATCATATCTTATTCCAAAAATCTATACCTCAATAACAGTACCATATTAAATATTACATTTCCTTCAACCACGTATTTTCCAAAAAAGTGTAGCTTACTATTAAGTAACTTTTCATAGATCCATATAATCTCAAATCCTAAATAAAATAGTACTGCAGTACAATCTTTATTTATCTCCATAATTCAAATAACCAGTATATTGTTGATACAACACTCAAATGAAATAATTTTATAATAACAACATAAGAACACTAGTAATTCCTCTTCATCTGAGGTAGGATCATTACTTGATTATTATCCAATGGCATCATTTGCGATATACTCGGATGACTGGGACATTGATTCACATATTGTCCCAACTCCTTACAGATGAAGCATTGTACATTTGAAAACTTTTTTTACCCTTGAAATCATGTACTTGGTGTCCTTTTCCCCATACTTATAACAAACACTAATTCCCTTCAATCATTTACCAAGGTGGTACTTTCTACAATTATCACATATGTAAAAATCCTTCTTTCCCTTATTCCCTTTATCTATCTTTCTTTCTACCATCTTTTTCTTCTCTATCTTCCCTTCAAAGCCATAGGACTTAGTGAATTATTTACTTATCTTATTAACACATGATACTATTTATTCAAATGATGATAATACATGGGAGACTATTTCCTTTCAAAATGATGGATTAATACAATGAAAGATATGATCCTTCTTACTCTTTGGATCATGCGTATTGTTGGAGGTCTCATTTCTTCTACTAGGTGCCATTTCTAAATAATGGCATACACTAGGTTAGTTTATAAATCTCAATTCATAATTCCAAACATGAAAAATACCTAATGTAAATTGAAAAGATTATGCATATAATCCATAGTCATAAAATTTATTCATTGAGAAAGTATTTACTCATAAATATTTCATAATGGTTTCTAATGAAAATTTGAATTGTCTTAAGCATGTCCCCCAATAGTGTCATAACCAAGAGTGTAGCAAGGCCTGTTGTTGTGCACTAGTTTCTGTTTGAATCTAGCTCAAAGCGGTGTTTTTGGGTTTTACCCCTTGGTACATCTATTCTAGAGCTGTATCTACCTGCTCTTATCCATACAAGAATGTATTGCCTGGAAAACTCACAAAATCTCTACAGTACCAAAATTCTAGGAAGTTATTCTATATTAATCCTCAAAGTCTATCTTAGGGTAATGTTCTCTATTCAGAGTTTAAATAAATCTATTTCTAAGGTTTTTGTTAAAATTCCACTGATACAAACTATAACACCCTGACCCTAGTTACCCTGAGTTAGTGCTTTATTTTAATACATTGGAATGATTACAAGGAATCAAGTCCCGAAATACCAATCAGTTTAGCAGTCGTGGAAAAAATATTACATACATGAACGTTACATTACACATTAGAAAATAAAACACAACATAAATGATCCTCTGAGAATTCCATTAATCCCCTAGCTTAACTCTGATTATCAATCATAGTGCACTTCATTGAATCCTAATAAAATTAAAATATAGAAAGGGGTGAGCTCAAATGCTCAGTAAGGATAACAATATCACAGAAACATTCATAAATAAGCATAAACATTTAATGCAATGTATAAGACCAAAACAAAAGCCTTTTAAACTTAAACGTCATCATAATAAAGAAAAGATACAATAAAATAATACCCTTTACTTATTCAATTGGATATTATACTAGTCTAATAATCATATGAAATATCAATATCCACTTTCATAATGATGGAATGCATAATGCCAGACTTTCATAACGACATAGTCAAGGCCTTGTTCCAAGACTACAAATAAGATTTTTTCAAGGCCATGTGCCAGGACACTAGTTTGTCTCATGACACATGCCGATGCTTCGAGGAGCTATAGCGGGCTCCACCCATCACTTACTAAGTCCAATGCATTCCACATATGAAAAGTATTAAACATAACATAAACATTCGTATTAAAACTGGCATACGAAATGTCAATACTTTACCCATAAACCATAAATGGTATAAAAATAACACATCCACAGTCAAACATATCACAAAACCTTCAATATAATATGGAATATTTGTATCATAATAAGTCAACTTCTAACAAGTATATAATCCATTAAAGGATTTTGACATAGATGAAAATGATTTGTAAAACTCTTTGAGAGAAATATCCCTTTTTCATGAAAACATTTAAAAGTCACACAATTTAGAAAGGAAGACATTTAATGAAATTTTTAAATCAAAGTGTCCCATACCACTTTGAAACTTTTTAAAGTAATTAACTTTTAAAACATTCATGTATATATAAATAAACTCTTAAAACCATTTTGAATACATAGACATTAATGAGAATGGTTTATAAGAATAAATCATTAAAACATTTAAAATGATGATTTGGTAAAAATTCCCTTAAAAATAAAATCTTGGAAAAGTATTTTATGAAACATGGACATGGATAATAAATATTTCCCATTAGTAAATTACGTAAAAAAAACCTCGGATAATAAGGAGATTGTGAAATTAACCCTTACCTGGCACTTTCTTTTGGTCGAGGGTACCTTTAACCTTCTGTATAATGACCATTGTATGTTATTAAATTATACCAGAACCATATTCATATTTATTATATCATACATGATTCATTTATGACTTTATACTACCCATTTAATATGGATTTCCATGTTAAATTAACATTTTGGGTAATAATCATTTTTTATCATATGTGTTTTAACTTGTTATTCTTGATCGTATCATTTAGATCGTGATTTAAATGATTCCAGAATATAAACCTTGATTTATTTATTAAAAATATTTAGAATATAAATATTTATAATAGATGTATATATGAAATGGAAGGCACGGTTTATGGAGATGGTAGGCCGTACGTACGCATAAACGTTGTTTCCATTTTCATATCGTATTGAACAGAAGTAACTGAACAATATAAATGTAAGAACATAAATACATAAATATATAAATATATATATATCTCAAGTATAATAATTATTTCATATATTACATACTTATTAATAGTATATATTTTTATAATCATCATTGAATGGTGAACATGGAAATGAATCTCATCGCGTCGTGAAGACGGTAATCCATACATACGCACGAGCGATAATATCATAGTTTTGATTTAAAATCGTATATAAATAGATGTTATATCATATATAAAGAATCATTAAAATGTTATATTTATTATTTACATCAATTATACATCATTATTATACCCATCCAAATAATAATATATTGAATAAAAACTACACCACGACGTGGAGACGGTAAGCCATACGTATGCACATATGGTGACATGTCATTCATAGGATGGATAAAATAATGAATATGGTTGTACCATATTTATAAAAGCATTAAATTATTTAGAATATTCCAGATTTATGATTTTATTATGGAAACCATAAAGAAAGAGGAAGTGGAAGAAGAAAAAACTTGAAAGAGATAATGATATATTTACCTCTTCTTTGGCTTCTTCCTTTTGACTTGATCCAAAGGGCTCTTTAGGTTGGCTTTCTGAGCAAAGGAAGGCCTATAAGATGAATGGAGGATAGTTGATAGGGTATTTTAGAGGGGTTGGCCGAGCCAAATGTCTTTGAGGGTATAATGACCCATACTTTACATACATTATTATTACTTCAAAATTGAAGCACACATATTTCAATATATAAAAAAATCAGGAAAGGACTGTATAGGTATAGTGTCTTTAGAAACTGGGAAACATAAACAACTGGTTCATAAATCCTCTACACTTTCTCCCTTTTATTTTATCATATCTAGAGTCACTTTTGGAATATCTTACTTAATATACTTCTTCCTGACCTAGGGAAAAGAAAACATAAAAAAGGGTGAGATCAAATGCTCAGTAAAGGTAAACAAAAGAAATATCAATCACATCATATTCATAAGAACATATCATTTTGGAAATCTTAACCTACAAAAGAGATCATAATTTCATAACATGGGATAAATCATAGTAGTGAAATGTAATCCCAATAATCATAACATAAAACATGAATCTTTGTGGCATACACACATAATCATAGAGAATCATTTCTTAGTAGTCAAGACTCATTGTCAAGACTATCTTAGCGGACAAAGTCCATTTCTGAACTGAGTTCACACCTCGTTTCAGTCCTGTTTAACTGAATCGGATTAACCTGACATTCCAGCCATGTCTATCTCATGAGATATAAATCTTTACCCAATGCATTGGAGGGAGATATAGTTCCCACCCATCTCATAATGATACCATTCTTATGTGTTCCACAAAATCAAAAATCATACATCATTGCATAACCCATGTAATAAAAATGGGATTCTTAAACATCATGCCATCATAACCCAATCCATATAAGATAGAAGGACATGATAAAAATAATTTCATCATAACATAATCAAAACAATGTAAAAATATAGATACAAACAGAAACCTATATTATCTTAGATATAAAATAATTTTGATAAAATGCTTGAACTCTATTCTTGAGGAAAATATCCTTTCTACTTCAAAAACATTTTTCCGTTATTAAAATTTCATAAAATTTTAAACTAAAAGAATTTGATTAAAAATAATCTTGAAAACATGTAAAGGAAGCTTCATGGAAATAATTTTCTAAAATTCCATTCAGGCTGTATAAGTTAAAAAAACATTATTCTCGTACTTTGGCCAGAAAAGTCAAAAAGTACCTCGTGCTAAAAACGACAAAAGATTCCTTTCATATCTTTTACTAAAAACTAAACAATGGGTGAAATTGGATTTAAAAAATTGTAGGTGGATGGGAATAATATTAAATATTGATGAAACATGGATGTGGATGATAAATATTCCCCAGTAAATTCTGAAGTATAAACAATCTCGGATAAAAATGGGATTGTGAGATTTTCCCTTACCATAGGTCTGATTTGCTTCGTAAGTGTCCAAACCTCCTGTATAATGATATAAATAATGTCATTGACTTAGTCCAGGATCATACTCATTGTTATGATATCATATATGTTCATATTATTAGCTTCTTATTAGTAATATTTCATTGCTGCTTGTTATTCGGGTGTTTATTACTTTTTGTTCTTATGCGTGTTTTGTTGAATAAATTCTAAATCTTATTTTTAGGTTATAGATACCTCATTTACAGAATGGTATTATTTTAATATATATCATATTTATTCATTCAATTCATTTATATAATTATTATGCAATGAAGATCATGTAGAACGAGTCGCATCACATCGTGGAGACGGTATTCCGTACGTACGCACGAGCGATGATATCGTTCCCATGATCATGGAATTGTATTGGAGTGTATGTATAATATTTCGGAATCAATATCAACTTACAATAATCATATATAGTCATTATTTACACCATTATACCCATCCAAGTAATGTGGTGGTGGAAAATAGATTACACCACGGCGTGGAGATGGTATTCAGTACGTACGCACGCGCAGTGATTTCGTTTTCTGTAGGATGGATAGATGGTGAAATAGGGTTTCTTCATACTAATAATAACATATAAGTATATGATTGATACTGATGTTATTAATTCATAATTAAATAACTAAAGAAGAAGAAGTGGAAGAAGAAATAAAGTTGGAAGAATCGGTAACGGACATTACCTCTTCTTTGAAGCCCCTCTTTGAGACCTCCTCTTAGGGCACTAAAATTGGTCTCTGAAGAAGACCAGGACCTCTAGAATGTTTCTAGGTAAGTGGAAAGAGAACTTTTCAGGGTTTTTCCGAGATTGAAGTCTCAAAGTGGTGTGAGGAAGAGAGGGAGGAGGTCCCCTTTTATAAGGGAGGAGAGGGGCACCTTTGGAAAAACAAAAAAATATTATTTTATTATAAAGTCATATTCGGTTCTTAATAGCTCAAAATTGATTTATTTCGAAAATAAGGTGGTTATGGGTAGAAATACTCTCATCCAATATAATTTATACAAGTTTAGGTATCTATTTTAACCTTATCATTTAGATTTAACTTTAAGTTAGATAATTTAACTTTTACCGGGTCTTCTTGTTTTCTTACACTATAAGGTTAATAAACATACTATAGCAAGACAAAAGATCCCCAAGTGGTTTATTATTAATATATATAACCTTATATAAGTAATTTGGAGGAACCTTAGATTTTTATGAATAAAATAACAATTAATAATATAATATTTGTTTTAAAAACTATTTTATGTCAATTTTGACACTATTTGGTAATTGATTTTTTTGAAAATTAAAACAGAAATATTAGTTCTAAAACTGTTAATTAAATCAATAATAACATGTCATAGTAACATATAAAATTATTGTAATTCATAAAAAGTCTCAAATTACATTTATTTGGGTATTTATAACATCAATTATGTCAATATTTCATTAGTAATATAATTACTCCATCATCATTGTGTCATAAATAAATTAAATTATATAAAGTCTAAAAATTAAGAATAAAATACCATTATGTAGATAATATTTTTATATTTCTAATGAATATTTATAGTTGAATTTAAATTATGTATAACCCTATATTAAAAATTATTTACTTATTAAACTTTGATTTTAACTATTTTAACCATTCTTTAAATAAATTAATATTAAATGTCCTAATCTAATCCAAGTGGGCCTAAATGGTCATATTTTATTCCTAAGGTTTTTTTTGGTCTAATTACACTTATCCAATATATTTAGTACATGTGTTAGTGTAATAATAATATCATTTTTACCCTTAATTACCCTATTTACTTTTAACCGTGGTAAAAAAAAGTAAAACGTTACTATTCACAGAAAAATTATTTTCATCTCATTGAACCACATTTTAGTCCTTGATATTAACCGTGTCTCTTGAAATTTCTAAATTCCCCTCACAGAAGCGATAAAATTATGTTTTATGTGAATTTTGAAATTCTCTTGGAGGTGGGTAAAAGACGGTGAAAAGTTCAATAAAATTTTTATATATCTAAAATTATTATAAAATGATTCTAATGAATTGCATTGAACTTATATAGGTATTATGTATCAATTTTGACCTAAAATAAATTTAAATACAATAAATAATTATTTAAATAAAAAGTCGGTTTTTAAATAGTAACCTAGTTTTTTCACTATTCATCAAAAATTGAATGATTTCAGAAAAATACCAAAATTTCACCCTAGGCTAATTTCGATATTACGAATCCAAAAATGAAGTGCATTTTGAAAAATAAAATTTACAAAATTTAAAAAAGTGGGTATTACTATTCATAATGGCTAGTTTTAATAATATTTTAATAGCATATCGTTATTTAGTGAAACTTGGAATTGCATACGATGTAAGCTATCGAGAAAGGTCGTGATTGCGTGTAAAGCAAGCCAATCTAGTGTTGTGTGTAGTGAAAGATTCCTTTGATGAATTATATAACATAAAAACAAAATATTTCTCATAAAAGTCTCGGGTGTTACATTCTTCCCCCCTTAAAATGAATTTTGCCCTCGAAATTCGTCACTTTATAACAAATAGATGAGGATACCTCTCCCTCATCATATCCTCAAGCTCCCATGTAGCTTCTTCTAATTGGTGCTTCCTCCATAAAACTTTCACCAAGCGAGTGGTCTTATTCCGTGGGACTTTTTCACTAAGATCGAGAATCACTATCGGCTGTTCTTCAAAAGAATGATCTTCTTCCAGCAGTACAACTTCTGAGCTTAGTACATGTGAAGGATCAGGTATGTACTTTCTCAGGAGAGATACATGGAACACATCGTGAACTTCAGAGAGATTCGGTGGAAGCGCCAATTGGTAAGCTACCTTCCCAACACGATCTAGTATTTTGAAAGGACCGATATACATAGGGCTCAACTTTCCCTTCTTTCCCAATCTCATTACTCTCTTCCAAGGAGATATTCGTAAGAAAACATTATCACCCACTTCAAACTCTAGGTCTTTTCTTCGATTATCGGCATAAATTTTTTGTCGACTTTGAGCTGTTCTTATGTGTTGTTGAAAATATTTGACCTTTTCGGTCATCTCATCAACAAGATCAGGTCCTAATATCTTTCTTTACCCAACTTCATCCCAGCAAGTTGGAGATCAGCATTTATTTCCATAGAGAGCTTAATTAGGAGACATCTGAATGCTAGAGTGAAAGCTATTATTATACCAAAATTCCACCAAAGTTAGGTGTTGATCTAATCCACCTTTAAAATCCATACATCAAGCTCTTAACATGTCTTCTAGTGTTTAAATTGTCCTCTCCGACTGACCGTCTGTTTGAGGATGATAAGCAGTGCTGAAACTCAACTCTGTATCTAGAGTATGCTGAATACTTCGCTAGAACTTCGAGGTAAACCTCGGATCCCGATCAGATATAATGGAAAGTGGTACTCCATGCAATCTTACCACTTCCTTTACATATATCCTGGAAAGCTGATCATGAGATAAATCCTCTCTAATAGGAATGAATTGTGCTGACTTTGTAAGATGATCAACTATGACCCAGATAGCATTATTACCCTTGGATGTTTTAGGAAGTCCAGTAACAAATTCCAAAGTGATGTTTTCCCATTTCCATTCAGGTATGGGTAATGGTTGTAACATCCCCTTAGACTTCTGTCTCTCAGCTTTAACTTGCTGAAAAACCAAGCATCGAGAAACATATTCAGCAACATCTCTTTTCATGCCATCCCACCAGAAGTACTCTTTCAAGTCTCTATACATCTTCGTTCTTCCAGGATGAATATAGAATGAAGAACTATGAGCCTCATCCAGCATCTCCTTCTTTGATTTTGGGATGGGAGGAACACAAACCTGATTCCTGAACTTTATTATCCCATCACAATCGAGGTTGAATTTAAGAACATTTCTCACCTTCTTTTGTAACTCTACATCTTATTTTTGTGCCTCTTTAATCTTCACATGTATAGATGGGTGAACATTCATTTGAGAAAGATAAGATTTTTCCCCTTCCATATAATTCCAAGATCCATCCTTTGTAAATCTATAAATATTGGATCTTTTTTTATCCTCATCATGGATAAGCTAGCATGGTCTTGTCGACTTAATGTGTCTGCAACCTTGTTTGCTTTCCCAGGGTGGTAATGAATTGAGCAGTCATAATCCTTAATCAACTCCAACCATCTTCTTTGACACATATTCATCTCCTTCTATGTGAAAATATACTTTAAACTTTTATGATCAGTATAAATATCACACCTCTTACCATAAAGATAATGCCTACAAATCTGTAATGCAAAGATTACCGCAGCTAACTCCAAATCATGAGTTGGGTAATTTTACTCATGGATTTTCAACTGTCGTGAGGAATAAGCTATCACCATATCATTTTTCATAATAACACATCCCATCCCCTTCTTGGATGCATCACTGTAGATCACAAACCTTTCTCTACTACAAGGAAGTGTGAGCATTGGTGCACTGAATAAGCTTTTTTTCAACTCCTTGAATTTCTCTTTACATTCCTCCATCCAAACAAACTTAACTCCTTTCCGAGTCAACTTGGTGAGTCAATTAGATAATCGTGAAAAATATTTCACAAAACATCGATAATATCCAGCCAAACCAAGAAAACTTCGGATCTCAGTTACTGTTGTTGGTCTCGACCATCTTTCGATAACCTTTGTTTTTGCTGGATCCATAGATATCCCCTCATTTGAGATTATGTGACCCAAAAATGCAACTTTTTGTAGCCAAAATTCACACTTGGTAAATTTGGAATAAATCTTCTCCTTCCTCAGGGTCTTCAATATAATTCTCAAGTTATCTTCATTTTCTTCCTTGATCTTTGAATATACAAGAATATCGTCTATAAAGACTACCAAAAACTCATCAAGATAGTCTCTAAAGACTCTATTCATCAGATCCATGAAGATATCAGGGGCATTAGTAAGACCAAATGGAATCACTATAAAGTCATAGTGTCCATACCTTGTACGGAAATCCGTCTTTTCTATATCCTCCCTTTTGACCTTAATTGATGATACCCTGAACGAAGATCAATCTTGGAAAAGTATTGAGCTCCGCGTAGTTGGTCAAATAAGTCATCAATGCGCGGGAGAGGATATTTGTTCTTGATAGTGATATTGTTAAGTTCTCGATAATCAATGCAGAGTCTCATTGATCTATTTTTCTTCTTAACAAACAGAACAGGTGCTACCCAAGGTGACACACTAGGGAGTATGAACCCTTTATCAAGATTTTCTTGGAGTTGCTTCTTCAATTCCTGAAACTCAATTGGGGCCATTCTATAAGGTGTCTTTGAAATAAGTAAAGCACCCGATATGAGTTCTATTGAATACTCAACTTCACGATTTGGTGGAAGACCCGACAATTCCTCTGGAAAGATATCATCAAACTCTCATACAATGGTAATATTCAAAATCATGAGTTTCTCACTAACCATTTGAGATAAATAACATTCATTTAGTGGAATCAAGACCCATAAGATGGATGAAATTTCCACTGGAAGGTTATGTTCATCCTTGCATCGATAGATGATCATAGATTGATCTGGAATATGAAATGTGACTTCCCTTCTTTGGTAATTGATATGAGCTCCATATAAAGAAATCCAATCCATGCCAATAATCACATAAAATTCCATTATAGGAAGGATCACAATATTTGCAGGAAGCACTTTCCCACAAACTTCAATTGGAGAATAATTATAAACTTTTGATGCGACTGTTGTGCCATTATGGGTTTTCACAGCTAACTCAACATCTAATTGTTGAGGTAATGTGGTGATACCCTTAAAAAATTCTTCAGAAATAAAATAGTGGGTGGATCTAGAATCAAATAAAACATTTTCTACTTCAGAGTGGATGGTAAGTGTACCTTTCACCACTTCGTTATCGTACTCCACATTGCTGATAGAAATTGCATGTGACTTTCCATTGTCTTTAGCCTTAAGAGTTTTTTGACGTCGATCATCATCAACAACCCTTGGATTAGGGCATTGATTGGAATAATGCCCAATTTCTTTGAACTTGTAACATTGAAGTGTAGGAGGTTCACTCTGTGTAGACTTTTCTTTGTTCTCATCACTAGACATCTTCTTCCCGTCATTGCAGCATTCAAATGCCTGATGACCTTCCTTTCCACATTTGAAACATTTACTTGTCCCTTTAAGACAACTCCCTCCATGTTTCTTTCCACACTTTGAGAATAAGGGAAAACTCATCTTCTTTTCAGTGTGCTCTTTATATATTCCTTTGAATTCCATTTTCCTCTTCTTATCAAACCCATATGATTGATGGGTTACTCCAATCTTCATCTCAACTTTGAGAGCACATCGAACGATTTCCTCGTAGCTATTGAAGTCCCTTATGGATAATGCCCTTTGAAGACTTGGTTTTAAGCCATTAAAGAATCGATCGATCTTACTCTCAGGTTGGATAATAATACCAGAAGCATACCTTTAAAGTCTTGTAAAATTTGCTTCATAGGTACCAACAGATTCATCATGCTTTTGCTTCAGTTCAAGAAACTCCTTCTCCATCTTTGTTTGAAGAATACTAGGGAAGTACATATTGAAAAATAAGTTCTTGAACTCTTCCCATTCCATGGACTCAATTTCATCTCTTTTCCTCGTATTCTTGATAAGATTCCACCATCGATCAGCATCTCCTTCCAAACGATACACTGCTAAGAGGAATTTATCATATTCAGAACATTAAAGAACTGAAAATATCATTTCAGTGGTACTAATCCATTGTTCAGCCACTAATGGATCAAAAGACCCGTTAAATGAAGTTGGACGCTGCCTCATGAAGGATTAAACAGAATGTTTCTCCTTCCTTTTCTCATTTGGAAGTCCTTCATGATTCATAGCTTTAGAAAGTTGTGTGATCATGGCTACAAGATTTTTCATTCCACCTCCCATAACGTTTGGTTGCTCAGGGGGACAATTATTGCATTGCTCCTCACATTCCTCATTAACACGGTTCCTTTGGGTTCCAACAATTGACTAAAACCAAGAATAATAGTGTGAGAAACTCTAATTATAATTGGAAAACCACATAATCAAGAATAAAATTTTACACTTAAGGTCTTATCATAGGTTATTCATGGCCATTTCTAAAACACTAAGATTGTGTTCTATGCTTAGACTTATCCTTAGAGTTCTTACTAAGGCTTTCTCATCCTAGTTTCCAAAGGTTGATTATACCTTTCCCCTGATACCAACTATAACGACCCATAATTTACATACATTGTTATTACTTCAGAATTGAAGCACACTTATTACAATATATAACAAAACCAGGAAAGGGCTATATAGGTATAGTGTCTTTAGAAATTGGGAAACATAAACAACTGGTTCATAAATCCTCTACTCTGTCTCCCTTTTATTTTATCATATCTAGAGTCCCTTTTGTAATATCTTACTTAATATCCTTCTTCCTGACCTGGGAAAAGAAAACATACAAAAGGGTGAGCTCAAATGCTCAATAAGGGTAAACAAACGAAATATCAATCACATCATATTCATAAGAATATATTATTTTGGAAATCTTAACCTGCAAAAGAGATCATAATTTCATAACATGGGATAAATCATAGTAGTGAAATGTAATCCCAATAATAATAACTTAAAACATGAAACTTTTTTGAATACACAAATAATTATAGAGATTCATTTCGTAGTAGTCAATACTCATTCCCAAGACTATCTTAGTGGACAAAGTCCATTTCTGAACCGAGTTCACTCCTCATTTCAGTCCTGTTTAACTGAACCAGATTAACCTGTCATTCCAGCCATGTCTATCCCATGAGATATCAATCTTTACCCAATGAATTGGAGGGAGATATAGGTCCCACCCATCTCATAATGATACCATTCTTATGTGTGCCACAAAATAAAAAATCATACATCATTGCATAACCCATGTAATAAAAATGGGATTCTTAAACATCATGCCATCATAACACAATCCATATAAGATAGAAGGACATCATAAAAATAATTTCATCATAACAAAATTGAAAAAATGTAAAAATAGGGATTGAACCAGAACCCTATATTATCTTAGATGGAAAATAATTTTGATAAAATGTCTGAACAACATTCTTGACGAAAATATCCTTTCTACTTCAAAAACATTATTCATTTATTAAAATGACATAAAATTTTAAACTAAAAGAAGTTGATTAAAATAGACTTGAAAACATGTAAAGGAAGCTTCATGGAAGTAATCTTCTAAATTTCCATTCAGGCCGTATAAGTTAAAAAAATATTCTTCTCGTACTTTGGTCAGAAAAGTCAAAAAATAACTCGTACTAAAAACGACAAAAGATTCATTTCATATCTTTTACTAAAAACTCACCAATGGGTAAAATTGGATTTAAACAATTGTAGTTGGATGGAAATAATATTACATATTGAGGAAACATGGATGTGGATGATAAATATTCCCCAGTAAATTCTGAAGTATACACAATTTCAGATAAAAATGAGATTGTGAGATTTTCGCTTACCTTAGGTCCGATTTGATTCGTAAGTGTCCTAACCTCCTGTATAAAGATTTAAATCATGTCATTTTCTTATTCAAGAATCATACTCATTGTTATGATATCATATATGGTCATATTCTTATCTTCTTATTAGTAATATTTCATTGCTACTTGTTATTCACGTGTTTATTACTTTTTGTTCTTATGCGTGTTTTGTCGAATAAATTCTCATTCTTATTTTTAGGTTATAGATACCTCATTTAGAGGATGTTATTAGTGTAATATATATCATATTTATTCATTCAATTCATTTATATAATTATTATGAAATGAAGATCATGTAGAACGAGTCGCATCACATCGTGGAGACGGTATTCTCTACGTACGCACGAGCGATGATATCATTCCCATGATCGTGGAATTGTGTTGGAGTGTATGTATACTATTTAAGAATCAATATCAATTTACAATAATCATATATAGTCATTATCTACACCATTATACCCATCCAAGTAATGTGGTGGTGGAAAATAGATTACAGCACGACGTCGAGACGGTATTCCGTACGTACGCACGCGCGGTGATTTCATTTCCCGTAGGATAAATAGATGGTGATATAGGGTTGTTTCATACTTATAATAACATATATTTATATGAGTTATACTGATGTTATTACTTCATAATTAAATAACTAAAGAAGAAAAGTGGAAGAAGAAATAAAGTTGAAAGAATCGGTAATGGACATTACCTCTTCTTTGAAGCGCCTCTTTGAGACCTCCTCTTAGGGCACTAAAATTGGTCTTTGAAGAAGACCAGGACCTCTAGGATGTTTCTAGGGAAGTGTATAAGAGAATTTTTCAGGTTTTGGACGAGCTTGAAGGCTCAAAGTGGTGTGAGGAAGAGAGGGAGGAGGTGCCCTTTTATAAGGGAGGAGAGGGGCACCTTTGGAAAAACTAAAAATATTATTCTATTATATAGTCATATTCGGTTTTTAATAGCTCCAAATTCATTTATTTTAAAGCTAAGGTGGGGATGGGTCTAAATCATCTCATAAAATATAATTTAGACAAGTTTAGGTATCTATTTTAACCTTATAATTTATATTTAACTTTAAGTTATATCATTTAACTTTTACCGTGTCTTCTTGTTTTCATACACTATAAGGTTAATAAACTTACTATAACATGCCAAACGAACTGAAAGTTGTTTATTATTAATATATATAACTTATCTAAGTCATTTTGCCGAACCATATTTTTTTAGGAATAAAATAACAATTAATAATATAATATTTGTTTTAAAAACTAATTTATGTCAATTTTGACGCTATTTGGTAATTGATTTTTGTGAAAATAAAAACAGAAAGATTAGTTAGAACAAAGTTAATTAAATAAATAAAAACATGTCATATTAACATATAAAATTATTTTAATTCATTAAAAGTCTCAAATTACATGTATATGGGTATTTATAACATCAATTATGTTAATATTTCATTAATAATATAATTAATGCATCATCATTGTGTCATAAATAAATTAAATTATTTAAAGTCTAAAAATTACAAATAAAATACCATTATGTAGGAAATATTTTTATATTTCTAATTAATATTTATAGTCGAATTTATCTTATGAATAACCCTATATTAAAACTTATTTACTTATTAAACTTTGATTTTAACTATTTTAGCTCTTCTTTAAATAAATTAATATTAAATGTCCTAATCTAATCCATGTGGGCCTAAATGGTCATATATTATTCCTAAGGTTGTTTTTGGTAGAATTACACTTATCCAATAGAATTAGGACATGTTTTAGGGTTATAATAATATCATTTTTACCCTTAATTGCCCTATTAACTTTTAACCGTGGTAAAATAAAGTAAAAAAGTTACTATTCACAAAAAATTATTTTCATGTCATTGAACAAAATTTTAGTCCTTAATATTAACTACGTCTCTCGGATTTTCGAAATTCCACTCATAGAAGTGATAAAATTATGTTTTATGTGAATTTGGAAATTCTCCTAGGAGGTGGGTAAAAGACGGTGAAAAGTTCAATAAAATTTTTATATATCTAAAATTATTATAAAATGACTCTAATGAATTGAATTGAACTTATATAGGTATTATTTATAAATTTTGAACTAAAATAAATTTAAATAAAAAAATTAATTATTTAAATAAAAAGTTAGTTTTTAAATAGTAACCAAGTGTTTTCACTATTCATCAAAAATTGAATGTATTTAGAAAAACACCAAAATTTCACCCTAGGATAATTTCGATATTCCAAATCCAAAAATGAAGTACATTTTGAAAAATAAAATTTAAAAATTTTCAAAAATTGGGTATTACTATTCATAACGGCTAGTTTTAATAATATTTTAATAGCATATCGTTGTTTAGTGAAACTCGGTACTGCGTACGATGCAAGAAATCGAGGAAGGTCATGATTTCATGTAAAGCAAGCCAAGATAGTGTAGTGTGTAGTGAAAGATTCCCTTTATGATTTATATAACCTAAAAACAAAATATTTCTCATAAAAGTCTCGGGTGTTACAGAAGGTGTGAATTAGAGAGAAAGGGGAGTGCCATTTTATAAGAGGGGTGAGGGGAACCTTAGAAAAAGTTAGAAATATTATTTTATAATAAAATAATTTTTGGTTTATAATGGCTCCACAATGAATTATAAAAAGGATAAGGTATTTATGGGTCGAAAATCTCTCAAACAATAGGTTTTATGTAGGTTTAGGTCTACATAATAACATTAACATTTAGATTTAACTCTTAGTTAAATAGATTGACATTTACCATGTTTCTTTGTATTTTTATATTATATGGTTCATAAACTTACTATAAAATTCCAATAGAACCCCAATAGGTTAATTAATGTCATATATATTATTATATAATTCTTTTGGACGAACCATAGATTTTTAGGACCATTATATCAATTAATAATATTATATTTGTTTTAAAAACTATTTTATGTCAATTTTGACTTTATTTGGTATTTGTTTTTTTAACTCATAACAGAATGATTACATCAAAAAAATAGATTTATTCAACCCTAAAATTTCATATTATCCTATATAAATATAGTTTAATTCATCAGAAGTCTCCAATTGCATTTATTTGTTTATTTATAATATCAATTATTTTAATCTTTTATTAATACTGTAATTACCGCATTATCATTGTGTCATAAATATATATAATAATTTAATGTAAAAAATTTATAAATAAAATACCATTATTTAGGAACTATTTTTATCTTTCTAATTAATATTTATAGTTGAATTTATCTTATGTATAACCCTATATTAAAAAAATTAGTTATGAAAACATGTATTTAACACTTTAAACTCTTCTTTAAATTAAATAATAATAAATTTCCTAATCTTATCCAAGTGGATAAAAAGGATCATATTTTATTCCTAATGTTTTTTTGTCTAATTACACTTATCCAATAGAAATAGGAAATGTGTTAGGGTAATAATAATATCATTTTTACCTTTAATTACCCTATTTACTTTCCATCATGGTAAATAAATGTCAAAAGTTACTAGTCACAAAAAATTATTTTTATCATATTGAACCACATTTTAATTATTGATATCAATCGTGTCTCTCGGATTTTTTTAATTCAATTAATAGAAGTGGTAAAATTAAGTTTTATGAAAATTTTCAAATACTCCTAGAAGGTGGGTCAAAGATAGTAAAAAGTTCAATAAAATTTTTATATATCTAAACTTATTATGAAATGACTCCAATGACTTAAATTGAACTTATATAGATATTATGTATCAATTTTGATCAAAAAAATCTAAATAAAATAAATAACATTATAAATAAAAAGTTGGTTTTAAACAATAACTCAATCCTTTTCACTATTCATGAAAAATTGAACGTTTTCAGAAAAATATCAAAAATTCATCCTAAGATAATTATGATATTCAAAATTCCAAAATTAACTCTATTTTACCAAATTAAAAACATAGAAGTTTCATTAATAATTTAAAATTAATTCCCATTATCAAAACCAACAGGAACATTTTTTAAGAAATAATAACTATCAAAATATTGACACTTGATTATTTCCAATTTCAAAGTGAAATTACATAAAATGACCATCATTGGATTAAATGGTAAAAATATAATTTATTTATACTTCAAACCATTAAAATTTATAATTTTACACTATAAATTATTTTTATTAAAAAAGTTTTTTCAGTTAAAATATAGTATTTTTCACTATTCACCCAAATATGAAAGTTATCAGAAAAACACCAAAAAATTATTGAAACTAAATTCTTATTTCCTGATTATAAAAAAAGAAGTTTATTTTTTCAAATTGAATATATAAAAGATTAAAATATTGGATTTTACAAGGGTTCACCATTAAAAGGCGGTAAAAGTGATTTTTAAAAAAAATACTACTTTTATCTAAAAAAATGAATTAGTTCTTACATTATGTCTAAGAAACTCATAGTATTAATTCTAAAATTATAAGGATTATTTAAAGTTCAAAATTCAGTTAATACTATTCATAATCGCTTTTGAACGGTTAGTTTGGTAAGTCGCGGTGCGCTTGAACTCAGTGTACCATGTAGTGCCAGTTATTAAATTATTTGAAGAAATAACTTAATATGAAATATTGGGGTGCTACAATACCTTTTAATCAATATTATAAATTTTTCTACCCGAATAGATAATCCAACCCTAAACTCATCTTTTTTCCTTGGGAATATCCTCAAATTGACCTTGTAAATTTTTTAACCATGAATCTTTTACTTTCTTTTCTCCCTCATTGATATCAAATATTTTCTCAAAATTACATTCATTTTATTTACACCCATCACTCATGTAAACTCCTTCTCTTAGAGGGATGTGAGTAACACATTGGTTGATCTTTAATAGGATTCAATATTTTTATTTTCAATAAAATTATAGGATTTACCTACATCAAAAAAATATAAACCATTCTCAGTAAAATCAAGAATATAAAAACCATGAATAATAAGATATGGTACCATTATCTCCTTTCATATATGGATTTATTTCCTATAAAACCTATAAAATACTTTTTAATGATAGTATTCTAGATTTCTATAGATATTTTTGTTTATAATATGATAATAATAAATAAAAAACTCATATCCTCAATAAAATACATAGAACCAATGTGAAAAAATTCATATGAATAGCTTGTTAAGATGAAAACTTGATAAAACTACAACCTGGTTGGATACCTAATGATAGGTCTGGGTGGGAGTAATCCATTATTAACATGGGGTTGAATCAATGGTTTCCAAAATGCAAAATATCAAACTCATTTTACATTCACAATTTATTTTCATTAGATCTCAAATGAAAAGATGATATGATGTGATATAAAGAGATAAATAAAACATTTGATGTAAGGTTTTTTTAAAGGTTCACTCACTCTTATTATCGAGTGGATATTCCTTGTTGAAAAACAGTTGTGATCATGATTCACATATTATTATCTTATTATAAAAAAATTGAATAGAAAATAAAGGTGATCCCAAACTCTATGGTTATAAAATAAATTGAATCACTAACAAGTTGATCAATCTTCACATTCGAACATTGAGTTCCTCTAAATTTGATCAAATGTTCCTCCATGTTCTTATCCTTAATCCAAAAGAATATCTACATGGAACATTTTTAAAAATGGGTTTCCTTTTATCTTATAGACTCATCAAACACTTTCCTTATATGTTAATCCTCATATTTATATACTCTGTATGGATCACAGAGGGGTGAAGTTCATTATATCATGATTGTGAAAACCAAAATATATGAATTGTAGATCATTAATATAAGTATTAAACATCCATAAAAATATCACATATATTATGGGGTGGCATGTTGAAATATATAATGGTTTCTAAATTTACTAATATTTTAGAAACACCAGTTATGTTGTGACCTCAATCCTTGTAGTTTGACAGATCAATTTTCCATGGAATTTTTTTCTGAATTGTTTTCATCCACATATGTTGTGGAAACACATCCCAATATTTGTTTGTTATTAAACATTTATTAACAACACTTAGAAAATTATCCATAGAAACTAATAGGATGGGTGGTTTAATCATATCATAATGGATTTTTTCTCTAGCCTTGGACTCCCTTATAGATATAATTCTTATTTTTTAAATCCATTTCGAAAACAATACTAATTTTTTTACATCGAAAAACACTTTAATGGGGAAATTTCCAATTAAAATGGGTTGATTGATCAATGAATTGAGAATTTACTATATAAAATGTAATTTTTTTATTATCATGTGTGTGATGACACCATATTTTAAGCCATGTGGGAGTGGAGCTCTATAGATTAACACTATATTGTGAGGTAATTAACATTTCCTCTATTAATGTGATGCCTTCATACTATATGGAACATCACTAATGGGTTGGTGGATGTCACTGGTATATCAATCTTAGATGGAAGTATTTCATTATCATGTCACTAGTAGATGGATGGATATCATCATCCATTCACCAGTAGATAGATGGATGGAATTTTACTGTGACATAGCTCAATGCATGTGTAGGGATCATCAGTCTAGCAAGAATGTGACTTTATACGACCTTCATGACATATTATCGATTTTTTCATCAAATTTGAGATTAAATTGCACTTATAAATACCCCCTCACAGCCCATACATATAGGGGGAAACCTATTGAAATACCCAAAGGCACTCCAGTGAGAATCTTGAAAGATTTATCATTATGATAAACAACTCCAACACGATTACTTATCTACAGTGACCTATTTCACTTTGCAAAAAATATTCCAACATAAGTTCTTCTATGTTGATTATTAAAATGTAGAATTGTATAATTAACATGTGATTCCTACATTTGTCATTGACTCTAGCGAAACATATACTTTATCAAAATTTATTGATTTTTCGGTTTTGATGAAACTTGTTCTAAAATTTATTGCTTTCTTTAAAAGAAATAACCCAATGTCATTTTCATCCTACAACTCAAACTCCTAGGGAAAGGTGAGGAGAAGTGGTTTTCAATATCCCTTATAGTTTGTGTCATGACATATCATCTCCAACCACATTTTTATCAATTTGATATAAATAGAGTAGTTATATTATACATTTAAATATACATTGATGTTTGATGGATTCAGCCTTCATGGTGACCAAAAAATCCCTCCTCCTGATAACATTACATGTCAGTTGTGAAATTTGAGATGCTATAAAATTCTCATTTTTATTTTTCTCATGAGTCTTAGTTTGATCATGAGAAAATGGTGTAAATATATATTATGGATCACACCACAAAAACCATAGATGTTCAAAATCAAATATTTCAACCCAATTATTTAGAATACTACATAATTTTTAGGGTCTCTCTAGTTGAACTCAGTAATGGATAGAGTTCACGGTGGGATATCTTCCAGGGTATTATATTTTAAAATTATGGAACTATGCCTATTAGGTTAATTGGATCATTGATAAATTTACTAAATAATAAACTGTGAATGGGATAAAGAATGAAGTTAGGATTTCTTAATTCATTGAATATAAGCAGCATGATCACCTCCTAAAACTAATGAGTTAATGGTAATTAGGGACCAAAATTATCAATCATCAAGATGGGTATATTAGAATTATTCTATGGTTTTTTACAAGATAAATGATCTTCTAATAATGGGTTATATATATGATTAGTTTATTCTAGTAGACAATGTATGGGAAGACCCTAATCATGCTCCATACATAGAATATTAAAAGATATTGGAAGTTGAATAGAAGTTGGGGAGAGAGATTATTCCTCACACAGTTACTCTATTTTAGGATTATATTTTACCTTTATTAAATCCAAGTCAGTCAAATCCGAAATCTAATAGTTTTAGAAAATTCCAAACTTAGTACACTCTAAATTCAAAAAAATTAATATTGGTCTATTATGGTCATTACACCTCTTAGGGTTATAAGGTTAATACATATGTTCTTCTTGGTATCCATCTTGAAATTTTATTAGATATATTCATCATTAAATTTCTCATTCTATCAAAGGATACTCACTTTGTATTTAGAGGGGATACCTTTATAATGGAAACCTAGCTTTTGAATGGGAAGCCAATAAATCTGGTAGTTGAAATATTATATTAAATTTACCAAATACTAGATCATTTTATATGGGGATAATCCTTCAATTTAAATTTTGAGCTCATGAAAATTATGGAAGTCTGGATGGAAGAGTATTTTAGTGGTCATAAATTCTTTAACACCATAGATTCTTCCTTTACCACCTTTCATCGCACCTTAATAGATATTATTACAGTATGACTGATGTCACTATATCTAAACTAGTCCATCTATATGATGAGTGAACTAGTTTATTTTATGTTATATACCTATGAATATCCATATAATATACTTATGGATGATGACAGCAACACCCCCAATGAGCACTCATATATAATCTCTAGAAGGGATGAGATACCTATGGATTACATTGATGGTTCTATGATCAGTGAACCATATATGTTGTGTTGGAACACATGGAAATTTAAATGTATATAGAGATCATATAAAGTATCGAATTATAGTGTTTGTGTGGAATAACATCTTATAATTGTGCACCAAATATGGTTAATTTAGAAACATTATGGTATGAACATGATAATCTTCCCACCTAATGAGGCAACCATAACATATTTGTCTTGAAAATATAATAAAGGATGGATAAAATGAAACTGCAATGGTGTATGTAGGAAATAGTTTTTTAGATCCATTTATAACATGTTGCATAAGTTTCATGACTAGAGTATCCTATGGATCTAACTTTTGAAAATGAAGATCATCCTATAGAGTGTGTGAAGAAAAAATAGGACTCTTTACACACAAAGTTTCTTTTATTATAGCGGTTTCCATTATTCCAATCACGACCATAAAATAAGGTAGTATGTTGGGGAATTATTGTTTTGATGAAACGTCACAAAAACCTATCTATGACCCATTCATTGAGATACTTTCATACATACTTATTTCATCAAAATTGTTATAATTGATCGTGAGTCTTAAATCTAAATACATTTCTGTAGTGGTTGGAGAATCTAGTACAAGCTACAAATCTGTCATTGAGAACCAAGTGGTATAAAGTTTTTATTCAGGTAGTATTTATTATCTTATTATAAAGGTTAGACTAGAAGAAATTTGGAGTAAAGAAAACTCCTTTTAGAAACTTTTATAGGGCCTGGGTGCAGGCGATGCCAACTACTAGAGGCACCATAATTACTTTTGGAGAACTTTTATTTTCTAATTACATAGGTTTATTTATTATTTCTATTTGGAAAATACTAAATATGAAAGCTATCATAATGAAATCTAGGCGTTGTCTACATAGGTGATAACTCAAAAAGTAGAGTAGAAATCAGAAATCAAATCTTGGATGTGATTTTAGTTAGTGGAGTCTGAACATTAGCTTATTAGAGTTGCTTCTATAGAAGAAGAAATATGAAAATTCAAAAAGGGAATACCTACTAAAGTATTATTATTATAATACCAATCAAAATAAACTTCAAATTATCTTATAAAACATTAATAATTTCATGAGTACTCCAGTGAGAAAATGGTTGTGATAAAATTTGTAGTGGATTGATTCAAGTATCTATAGAATTCCCCTTGTATTTTTTAAATTTATCTCATTTAATGAAATCTATAATTTTTGTGTACTTTATTATTTCTTTTAAAACACACTAATTCATTATTTATTCAAGTAATTGAGGGAATAATTGAATGTATTTGTCTTGAATGATATATCAACCTTCTAAATTTCTATAAATTGAAACTCTGAGATCACGTATATTCATTCCTCAGGATAACCCTTTATTTTCAAATGAAGTTTCCAACAGAAAGTCCCATCCCATTTTTGATCATTAGCAGAAATTGGTTTTTTCATATTAGGGTTTTCTAATAATAAAAAAGTTGGATAATATTGATTGGATATTTGTTTCCTTTTTTTCTTTTATTTTTGGATAATTACTAATTTCCATCACTTTATTTTATCTATTGTTTTATAATTTTTTATTATATTTTATTTAATATTTCTCACTATTATATTGTGATTTAAATTTTTATTCATGGTTTATATTTTTATTCACTTAATTTTTAATTTTATAGTCAAAGGAATGATGGTATTTATAGACATAGCTCAAAGCTTATTTATTCTTTATTATTATTCCTTATCATTTATTTATCAATTATTATTATTATTATTTTTGTAATTATTCTCTAATTTCTCACATTATTTGTTTTATAAATTTAAATTCTTGGTTTCTAGTAGTTGTAGCCATTTCCATCAATGAAGGGTGGTTTCTAAGGAATCCAACTTTCATTTGAACCTTAATCTACCATATAAATAACCTTGACCTTAGAATATAAATCCTAATAAAAGGATACTAATAGAAAATATATGTAAATGAGTTAATACATTGATACCAATTGTTGTGGTGTCTGAGTGAAATAATTAGATCCCAACTCTTAAAAGGTGTATCTCCGTACCAAATATAATGCATCAAATGTCACATATTTTAGAGAAAAATTATTGGGAATATCAAAATCGACTTCCAAATATTATGGAATGACAAACAGTAAAAAATGTTCAAGAATAAAGAGAAAAGGGAATTAGATACAAGATGTAGTTACACTAAAGAATCTAATTTGAATGAAGAATCTCTAGCTGAGAAGGAATAATCTAACCTATACTTCATGGAAACTAAAAATTATGTTAGTGATTCGTGTTTTATGTAAGGGCTTGAATCTCCCTGGTCCATTCCATTCTTAAAATATGGTGTTTGATGAGTTCTGGGAGGTCAAGGTGACATTTCCCTAACACATTTCCAATTTTATTTTCCATTTATGTGAATAGTGGCATCGGTGACCCTAGGTGAACAATTCCAATGGTAGACAATTGTGAACGGTGCCAATGGTGAGGTCCAACGGTAACCTCTTTTTCCTTTTCCAAATGTCCAATTATATGAATAGTTCCACTAGTGAACAGTTCTATCGGTAACCTCTAACGGTAACCTCTCTTTCCTCTGCCAAATTTCCAATTCTATGAACAGTTCCATCAGCAAACAGTTCTATCAGTGAGGTCTATTAGTAACCTCTATCGATAACCTCTATCGGTAACCTCTATCGGTAACCTCTATCGGTAACCTCTATTGGTAACCTCTATGGGTAACCTCTATTTGTAACCTCTATCGGTAAACTTTATTGGTAAACTCTATCGGTGACCTTCTAACTAATACCTTTTCTTTCCTTTGCCAAATTTTGAGTTCATGAATAGTGTTTCTAGAATGGTGACCTAGCTGTCACCTTTTCTTTCCTTCGGCAAATTTTGAGTTCATGAATAGTGTTTCAAGAACGGTGACCTTTTAACTGTCACATTTTCTTTCATTTGCCAAATTTTGAGTACATGAATAGTGTTTCTAGAACAGTGACCTTCAAACTATCACCTTTTCATTCCTTTTCCAAATTTTGAGTTCATGAATAGTGTTTCAAGAACGATGACCTTCTAACTATCACATTTTCTTTCCTTTTCCAAATTTTGAGTTCGTGAACAGTGTTTCCCCAATGGTGACATTCTAACTATCACATTTTCTTTTCTTTTCCAAATTTTGAGTACATGAACATTTTTTTCTAGAACGATGACCTTCTAACTGTCACCTTTTATTTCCTTTTCCAAATTTTGAGTTTATGAACAGTGTTTCCAGAACGGTGAACTTCTAACTGTCACCTTTTCTTTCCATTTCTAAATTTGGATGGTGACCTTATAACTATCACCTTTTCCTTCCTTTTCCAAATTTTGATTTTGTGAACAGTGTTTCAAGCATCCTACAGTTTCACCCCTTTGACGTTCCCTTGACATTAAATGCTTTCAAAGCCTTGTTTTAAGGACTCTAAGGTCGATTCAAAGGCCATAACCCCTATATTAATTATTCCTAATTCTCGGGATGTTTTTACTTGGTCAAACTGCGTGGTTTATTGCGATCTTCTTTGAATGAGAAATAAAGTGTATCTTAAACCGTCGCTCCGTTAAATCTTCTAAAGGGACAGGATATCTTCCCCCCTAATCATTTCTCCTTGTTCCCATCTGTAAGATGCTTGAACATCTCATTCCATCCCATAGGAGTTTCACAATCAAACCTTCCTCCTAGGATGGGTTCCGCTCTGCTTTGATGCAACCAAGCAGTATCAATCTCTAATATAAAGTATGATCTATCCTTGTTCTTTGGGTTCATCTCCTTATGTTCTCCTTTCCTTGTTATGGTATGTGATATCCATACTTCTAATGGATTTTTCTTGGGTGTTGGTTAGTGCGGTCATACTATAGAATCCTCGTTTGGATGCAGTTGTCACAGGAGGAGGTGATCGTGATTATTTGTGTTGATCATTCTTGTATAAATAACAACAAGAACAATTTGATGTAGGGGATTCTTTGCTTCTCTTTTCTTATATGTGTAACTGTATAGTTATCATGTTTTATCCCACTGGATGGAAATGGAATTGACATAATAAATATTTGAACCAATTAAATAAATTGATATCGACCGTATGTTATGGCCTCTTGTTTTTATGGATAATGTGATATCTATTCTTGTTCTTGAATGAATATTAGTATTGAACTTAAAGCTAGAATTAATTGATAATTGGCCAGTTAAAGATAAAGAGGCATGTAAAGGAATCCAATTGATATTGTTGTAATTTTATTTTAATAAAATTGGTGAATTAAGCACGTTTATTTATATTTGATAGCTTACTGGTTATGTTTTCCGAACTTGGAAGAAATGAATAATAAATCGGTTAATCCAAGATGGATTAAAGAACTGGTGGTTAGTTAAAATATAATTTCTTGTAGGGTTCGGAGTTACCGTATTTTTTGTTAAATGGCCAAGATCCCAATTGTAAATATGTTTGTTTTACTACTTTTTGTGTTGTGATGTGATCCTGGATGGCTGTTCTGATATGTGGGGGATGGGAGGCCTACTGGTTGTGAAAGTAGTTGATGCCTAGAGTGGCGAGATGCATTGGTTTATGCTTGTGGGTGTTGGGGAGGACAACGAGGATGATGGAATGGGATGGATGTGATTGTTGGATGCTTGATGTTTCTTGTTGGTCGATTATCTACTTGACTTTTCCGCACTGCTCAAGGTAGCTAGTCTTGCTTACCCTTCTTCCGAAAGAGGAAAAGACGTGCAGGGTATGCCACGTGCTTTCTGTGTTTAGCTTCTCAAGGGAGGATGAGTCTACACTCTTCCTATAGGCAGTAAAGATTCGATGGGTAGCACATCTACTCACTGTGTTGATCCCCCTTATGTTTAGTTGCATAGAATGCTTTTCTAGAATCCCTGGGAAGATGGAAAAGAAATTTTGTAATGAATATTTGAATAAATTTTTTTAACCCATGGGGTTGGAGTTTTTTAGAACATAATGATGAGATTGTAATTTTAAAGGGACAACGGACTTTGGGTGTGATTCAAATGAAATTTAATGAGGAATTTGTATTGGTTAATTAATGTTTAAAGAATTAATTAGCGTAATGTGTAAATGATAAAAAGTTAATGAATTAATGTATTAAATCTTTATAAATGGTTGCGTGCTTATATGGTACGTACTCTTAGAAGTAGCAGCCCAGAGTCTGAGAGACGTTAGCTTCAGTTGAGTATGAGACTATGTTATACTCATAGTGTGGTTGTGAGCTATAGTATATTCTTTACCTTTTGTGTTTCTATATACTACTCCACCCTGTGAGTAAGGGAAACTGACACCCTAGGGATTCTAATCCCTGGTGGGGGTTTTCCCCAACATTCTGGGGGGAGGATGGATGGCTGACTACCCCCTTTGTCCTTGCACTCTTCTCTTGGAAGTTACTTGTGTTGGTAGGCATAGTGGTTAGTTTTCCACATATATGTGTGTAGAGGGATATAATGTCTTGTGGTTATTCACACACAGATATTCTAGATATAGTATCATGTGGACTACTATAGATGTAACGTGTATAGGTTGTGATGGCTTGAGGAACCTTACTCGGTGTATGGGTTGTAATGGATTGAGGTATAATGCCCGATGTGTGACAAACATTATGTGAGCTATGGGGGCTCCCAGAAACTACCTAGTTACATTGGTGTGTGTTCGTGGTGGTTTTTTTACATGAGGTGCATATTTTGGTGCTTTGCCAAGGTGTCTGTGGGCAATCCTTTTTGGAGAGAAATTCTTAGGATGTGCGACGTTGTGGCAAGGCAACAAACTAGTGGGGAAGTAGTAGCGGGTTAACCCAGATATTATTTGTTATATTATATATTCATGTATGAGTTACATGGTGAGAGTATCCCTGGTGAGGCTAGGAACATAGTATACATGTTTAGATGATGAGTTAGTTTCACTTTTTTTTCACTGTTCTTTAGAATTCTTTCCTTACTTTTGCATGAGAGGCATTGGGGAGGATCCTACTGATTATACTGTTATACTCACCCTATGTATATATAAATTGTTTTTCAAGTCACTTGGAGAAGTTTAGAGATCAAAATGGTTTCTACTAGATCAGGGATGCAGGAGTTGTTCGGGCTTGTCGTTGCTGTTGTTTTACTTTCTTTTGGGTACTTACAGTTTTCCCCTTTCAGTTGTAGTAGTTTTTCCATAGCATTACATATGTGTACATGGGATTTATTTTATATTGCAGTCTGAGTTGGATTTGATTGGTGTCTATCATATCTCTCTCTTCTGCATGTGTTCTCCTAGAGTATAATTCCTCCCATAAGTGGGTTTACTATACCCTCGGTGCTAGTCACCAACCCGGGGCCTACTGGAGGCGGGACTCGGGGGGTCATTATCTCCCTTCTCACATTTCCGGCCCAGGAGGGGTACACTTTGTGGGGAGGGGGTCATGATAGAGTGGTATCAGAGGTCTGGTTGGGGGATAGGAAGGAGATTGGTGTTAGGCACAAGAATGGTTTCATGGGTTGGTAGGGAAACAGTGTCAATCATGTTTAGAATGTGATGTAAACAGTGGAGACCGACTGAGACATAGGCTTTTAGGGACCCCTATGATCTGATGTACGGACCTTAAAGTTTACAATGGCTACTAAACAAGGTGATACTAGTTGCAGGGTAGAGACCTAGGAAAGTATCATGCATCATTCTTCTTTATGCCTGTATTTGAATGGGTAGACCTTGGGATAGGTTAATCTAAAATGAATAAAAGAAAAAAATAAATCAGTTAATGTTGAGTCTTATATATTCTAGGTTTAGGAGCCCTAATTATTTTTTATTTTATAGGTATGGCTCTAGGTAGACGTCTTTATCAGGAACACATAGAATATGCCCAGCAGGTTGTTCGAGCAGATCGTCGTAGGGAAGAGGTTGACGATGATGACAATTGGAGGAAGGCACTCTGAGTGCTTCAGCACCAGAGTCTGTTAAAGTATGAGGGCTCCGTTTCAGATATAGTCACTGAAGACTCGTTTGAAGAGGTTGATATAGGCTTCAGTTTGATCTGTGCTCGGAAGGAGCACTGGGTGTCCTTGGTTGTGATGATGCTACGTGGAGCAATGACGTAGTGGTGGTTCTTGTTTTTCGGGGATCATGAAGAGTCGTCGATCTCATGGGAGTAGTTTTGAGACAAGTTTAGGGTCGTGTTTATTTCTTCAATCGTGAATGTGTCCAGTCACTAAGAGCTTCTTACCCTTAGACAAGGGAGCTCTAGTGTTTCAGAGTTTGGAATATGTTTTAGGAACCTTTTACGATATGCTTCAGAACTTTTTCCAAATGAGGAGGCCAGGGCGAGGCATTTCGAGGAGGCTTTGCTTCCAGAGATCCTGCACCAGGTCACCCCATTTATGCTGAAGACATATCTTGATGTGTTGGAAAGGGTAGAGGTTGTTGAGATGACTTTGGCCAGAACCGGATCATCCCAAGAGGGGAGTCATCATGATTCCTCACGAAGCAAAGCTGTGGTCTGGGGTTACTGGTTTCCAAGGAAGAATAAATTCCATTCAACCGGAGGTAGGTCACAGCCCTTCACATCTTATTTCTCCAAATGCAACAACTCTCAAACCTATGCCAATAGATCAGGTGATTTTTTTTCTTGTGGTGTTCGAGGTTATTAGCAGCGGGAGTGCCCAACCTTTCAAAGCTGTCATCGTGCACCAGGTCCTCCACTCCAGTTTCCTCCACTGAGGCAGTTCCAGCCGAGGCAGCAGCAATAGTTTCCACCAGTTTCAGATTAGCAGAGGGTAGATGGGGCAGGAAGAGGATAGCCTCGTGATTCTACCAATCCTCAGAGAGTAGGGCGTGATCATGTAGGTGGTCAGCATCAGGGTTAGAGAGTCTGAGGAGGAGGTCATGTTCAATTTCATGCCCAAGCGTTTAACAGCTCTAGGCGAGCCAGACATCATTTGAGGTACCCTTTTCTTATTTTATACATTGGTGTATGCCTTGTTTCATTCAGGAGATACACTCACCTTCATATCATCTACCCCTTTCCATGCTTTGGTACTTGAGTTAGAGAGGATTACAGTGCCCTTGGTGTTGACTATGCCAGTTGAAGGTCCAGCTGACTTGTTTGAAGTATGTAGAAATTGTGAGTTAATTTTGGGGTTGCACCGCTATTGGGGATATTTCCTATGTTTACGAATACAACCAAATGATGTCATCCTTAGCATGGATTGGTTGTATTCAGTGCAAGATATTGTGGATTTCTTCAAGAGTCAGGTTGTGTTCTTCGATGCAAATGAAGAGTTGGTGGTGTTTGTTGGGGAGCGAGATCCGCGGATGGGTCATAGGCGTGTTCTGCCCTTATCATCCTTGATGGATGAGATAATTCTGAGTTCATCAGAGGTTTAGCAGTTGACATTCCCTAGGGTCATAGAAGAGTACCCTTATGTCTTTGCTGAAGAGGTTGTAGCCTTACCCCCTCGAAAAGAGATTGAGTTTGGGATCGAGCTTCAACCAGGAGCATCTCCTATCTCTGTGTCTCCATATAGGAGGGCCCCTTCTAAGTTATGAGAGGTACATATATAGCTTGATGGTCTGTTACAGTGCGGATTTGTTCAGCCAACTGTGTCACCGTGGGGTGCACCAGTTTTTTTCGTGAAGAAGGCCGATGACAGTTTGCAGTTGTGTGTCGATTATCATCACTTAAACAAAGTGACAATAAATAATCACTATCCTCTTCCACAGATCGATGATTGATTCAATCAAATGAAAAGGTAAAGTTGGTTCTCAAAGATCGAATTGTGGTCAGGATATCATCAGATGCGTGTAAAGGATGGGGATATCCCAAAGAATGCTTTCTGTTATTGTTATGGGCATTATGAGTTTGTCGTTATGCCATTCGGCGAGACAAATGATCCAGCTATGTTCCTGGGTTTGATAAAGGATGTGTTTCATGATTTCTTGGACAAGTTTGTTGTAGTCTTCATCGATGACATCCTTGTGTACTCCACCTCTGAATAAGAGCTTGTAGAGCATCTACACACCGTTTTGGGAGTTCTTCAACAACATCAGCTATTTGGGATGTTGGCGAAGTGTGAGTTTTGGGCTCGAGAATTCCATTTCATGGGGCATGTTGTGTCCCATCAAGGAGTAGATATAGATCCATCGAAGGTATAAGCAGATGTGTCATGGGCAGCCCCCAAGACAGTGTCATAGGTGTGATGTTTCCTTGGTCTTGCAGGCTACTACAGGAGGTTCGTATCCAATTTATAACGAGTTGAAACTCCTCTGAAAGCTTTGACCATGAAGGATCAGGCGTTCATATGGACTGATCAGTTTCTGAAGGCTTTTGAGTATCAAAAGGAGAAGTTAGTAAGTTCTTCAGTTCTTTGTCTCCAGCTGAGGGAGTTCAGTTTGATGTTTTCTTCCATGCTACGCATCTAGGGTTTGGATGTGTTCTGATGCAGCCGAGATCAGTTGTTTCTTATGTGTCTCAGCAGTTACGCCCCCATGAACGTAACTATTCTACCCAAGATCTTGAATTGGAAGATGTGGTGTTTGCTCTGAAGTTGTGGAGACATTACCTCATTAGTGAGTGTTTTATGGTTTTCACCGATGATAAGATTTTTAGGTATGTTTTCTCCCAGCGTGACATGAACTTATGAAAATGTCAGTGGATGGAGTTCTTACAGGAATAAGTCTTTGAAATATCGTATTCACCTAGAAAGGGTAATGTTGTAGTAGATTCGCTAAGTGGGAAGTCACGTAGTGATGCAGTGCAAGAATCTGGTGACTCTTGGAGAGTAATGGAAGAACTGTCATCATTATATCTTGATGTGGGAGAAGTTGGGGGCAGAGGTTATTGCTTTCAGATAATGGTGCATTCATCCCTCGTGAAGCATGTTGAAGATTCCCAGTTGGGTGATACTGAGGTGGAGGTCTGGAGAGACCGAGTTGTTTTTTGCGAGGCCCCTAATGGTTGGTCGGAGGATGAACAATACCGAGTGTTTTATCACGAAATGCTTTTTGTTCCTTTAATGATGTGCGAGATAGTTCTTAGTTAATTTCATGGTTTGCCTTTAGCGGTGCATCCTAGCATGACAAAGATGTACTGAGCCTTGAGGAGCCAGTTTTGGTGGCCTGGGATGAAGCGTGCAGTTGCAGAGTTTGTGTCTTGATGTTTGGTTTTCCAAAAGGTTAAGGTTGAACACCATGTTCCTGGTGGTCTACTCTAGCCATTTGATATTCCTCAGTGGAAGTGGTAGGACATCTCAATGGACTTTTTTACTGGTTTACCTCAAGATCATGGAGGACAAGATGTTATTTTGGTGGTAGTGGATAGTTTAACAAAATTTCCCCACTTCATAGCGATCAAGGAGTCGAGCTCAATGGAAGTTTTGTCGAGGCAGTATCTGGAGGTGGTGGTGAGACTTCATGGAGTCCCAAGGAAGATCATTTCTGATCGAGATCCTTGATTCACCTCCAGGGCGTAGAGAGGTCCCAAGCATACTTTCGGTTCTTAGTTATGCCTTAGCACTGCTTTTCATCCTCAAACAGATGGTCATACATAGCGAACCATCCAAACTCTTGAAGACATGTTATGCTCTTTTGTTCTTGATTTTTGAGGTTCGTGGATGAGGCACATACCCTTGGTGGAGTTCTCTTACAATAAAATTTTTCACCCCTCCATCAGTATGGCACCATTTGAATCCTTGTATGGCCGAACTTTCCAATCTCTATTGTGATGGACTAGGTTTGGACAGTCAGCAATTCTTGGACCATAACTAGTACAGAATACAACAGAGATGGTTCAAGTGATTTGTGAGAGGATGAAGACAGCGCAAGATCGTTAGAAATCATATGATGATCAAAGAACGATACCCTTAGAGTTTAATGATGGGGATCATGTATTTCTGAAAGTGACTCTCCATCGTGGGCAGTATAGGTTTGATCATGGGATTAAGACTTCTCCCTAGTTTGTTGGGCCTTTCGAGGAGTTAGCTCGTGTTGGAATTGTGGAATATCGAGTAGCACTTCCCTCGCAGATGAGTCAGGTACATTATGTTTTCCAAGTCTCACAGCTCTATTTTTACCTTCATCATAACTCTCACGTCATCGATTGGGGATAGATCGATGTTGATGATGATGAAACCTTTGAGGAGTGACCTGTGGAGATCCAAGAACACGAGGAGAAGGTGTTGTCTGGGCGCTCTATCCCCTTAGTTCGTGTCTTGTGGTGACTCGGTGGCATGGAGGAGAGTACCAGGGAACGTGAGTCATAGATACGTGCTCAGTACCCAAATTTGTTTGATGTTTAACCTTTTCCATGTAATGATTTCCCCTTGTGGTTAGACCTTTCATGTTTATAATATGTTTTTCTTTTGTTCCTTCTTGTGGTTTTCTCTCTTTTGAGAGGTATCTTGAGGGGTAGTTGTTTGGACCCCGTTTCTTTTTCCCTTTAGGTGGGTTTTCAATTCTCGAGGAAGAAAATGTTTTGAGAGATATCTGATGTAATGGCCTAGAACCCCCTGGTCCATTCCTTTGTGAAAATATGGTGTTTGAGGGGTTCTGAAAGGTCAAGGTGACTTTTCCCCAAAACTTTTCCAATTTTCATCTCCATTTATGTGAACAGTGGCATTAGTGACCCTCAGTGAACTGTTCCAACGGTAGAGAGTTGTGAACTGTGCCAATGGTGAGGTCCAACGGTAACCTCTCTTTCCTTTTCCAAATTTCCAATTTTGTGAATAGTTCCACTAGTGAACAGTTTTATTGGTAACCTCTAACAGTAATCTCTCTTTCCTTTGCCAAATTTCCAATTCTATGAACAGTTCTATCGGTGAAAAGTTCTATCAATGACTTCTATCGGTAACCTCTATTGGTAACCTCTATTAGTAACCTCTATCGGTAACATCTATCGGTAACCTCTATCGATAACCTCTATTGGTGACCTTCTAACTATCACCCTTTCTTTCCTTTTCCAAATTTTGAGTTCTGGAACAGTGTTTTCAGAACAGTGACCTTCTAACTGTCACCTTTGCTTTCCTTTGCCAAATTTTGAGTTCATGAAGAGTGTTTCCAGAATAGTGACCTTCTAGCTGTCACCTTTTCTTTCCTTTGCCAAATTTTGAGTTTATGATTAGTATTTCCAGAATGGTGACCTTCTAACTATCACCTTTTCTTTCCTTCGCTAAATTTTGAGTTCATAAATAGTGTTTCCAGAACGGTGACCTTCTAACTTTCACCTTTTCTTTCCTTTGCCAAATTTTGAGTTCATGAATAGTGTTTCCAAAATCGTGACCTTCTAACTATCACCTTTTCATTCCTTTGCCAAATTTTGAGTTCATGAACAATGTTTCCAGAACAGTGACCTTCTAACTGTCACATTTTCTTTCCTTTTCCAAATTTTGAGTTTGTGAACAGTGTTTTCAGCATCCTACAGGTTCACCCCTTTGACATTTCCTTTGACATAAAATGCTTTTAAAGCCTTTTTTAAGGACTCTAAGGCTGATTGACAGGACATAACCCCTATATTAATTACTCCTAAGGCTCGGGATGTTTTTACATGGTCAAATGGTGTGGTTTATGGTGATACACTTTTAATGGGAAATCAAGTGTATCTTAAACCTCCGCTCTGTTAAATCTTCTAAAGGGACAGGATATCTTCCTCCCTAATCCTTTATCCTTGTTCTCGGCTGTAAGACACTCAAACATCTCATACCATCCCGTAGGAGTTGCACAATCAAACCTTCCTCCTTGGATTGGTTCTGCTCTGTTTTGATGCTACCAAGAAGTATCGATCTCTGATATAAGGTATGATCTATCATCATTCACTGGGTTCATCTACTTCTGTTCTCCTTTCCCTGTTATGGTATGTGATCTCCAAACTTCTAATAGAGTTTTCTTGGGCTTTGGTTTGTGCGGTCGTACTGCAACACCCTCGGGGGGATACAGTTGTCACGGGAGGAGGCAATCGCGATTCTTTGTGTGGATCGTTCTTGTATAATGAACGACAAAAACTGTTTGAGATAGGGGATCTGTTGCTTCTCATTTCTTATATGTGAAACTGTATAGTTACCATCTTTTAGTCCACTAGTTGGCAATGGAATTAAAATAATAAATATTTGAACCAGTTAAATAAATTGATATCAATCGTATTTTATTGCCTCTTGTTTTTCTATATAATGTGATATCTATTCTTGTTCTTGATGGAAATTGGTAAGGAACATAAACACGGGATTAATTGATAATCGGTTCGCTAAAGATAAAGTGGAATGTGAAGGAATCCTATTGATGCTGTTGTAATTTGATGTTAATAAAATTGGTGTAGTAAGCATGTTTATTTATTTGTGATAGCTTACTGGTTAGGTTTTCCAAACTTGGAACCAACGAATAATAAATCGGTTAATCCAAGATGGATTAATGAACTGGTGTTTTGTTAAAAGATAATTGATTGTTGGGTTCTGAGTTACCCTCTGGTTTGTTAAAGGGCCAAGAGCCCAATTGGTAAGATGTTTGTTTTACCACTGCTTGTGTTGTAATGTGAGCCTGGATGGAAGTTGTGATATGTGGGGGTAGGGAGGCCTATTGGTTGGGGCAGCAGTTGACGCCTAGAGTGGAGAGATTCATTGGTTTATGTATGTGGGTATCGGGGAGGAAACCAGGGATGATGGAATGGGATGGATGTGATTGTTGGATGCTTGTTGTTTATTATTGGTAGATTATCTTCTTTACTTTTCCCCATTGCTCAAGGCAGCTAGTCTTGCTTACCCTTATTCCGAATGAGGCGAAGACGCGTGGGGTATGCCACGTGCTTTCCGTTTTTAGATTCTCAAGGGATAATGGGTCTGTGCTCTATCTATAGGCGGAAAAGACTTAACAGGTTGTACATTTACTCACCATGTTGATCCCCCTTATGTTTAGTAGCAGCAAATGATCTTATAGAATGACTGGGAAGATGGGAAAGAAATTTTGTAATGAATATTTGAATTAATGGTGTTAACCCATGGGGTTGGAGTTTGCTAGAACATAATGATAAGGTTGTAATTTTAAAGGGACAACAGACTTTGGGTTTAATGTTAATGAAATTTAATGAGGAATTATTATTGGTTAATTTATATTTAAATAATCAATTAAAGTAAAGAGTAACTAATAAAAAGGGAATGAAGTAATGTATTAAATCTCTTTAAATGGTTGTGTGCTTATAGGATACATACTCTTAGAAGTAGCCTCCCGGAGTCTAAGAGATGTTAGCTGTAGTTGAGTCTCAGACTAGTTTATTCCCATAGTGCGGTTGTGAGATATAGTATATTATGTAATTTTTGTGTTTCTATACGCTACTCCACCCTATCAGTAAGAGAAACTGACACCCCGGGGGTTCTGAGTTCTGGGTGTGTTTTCTCCAACATTCGGGTGGGAGGATGTATGGTTTACTACCCCCTTTTCCCTCACACTCTTATCTTGGTAGTTACTTGTGCTGGTAGGTAGAGTGGTTAGTTTTCCGCATATATGTGTGTAGAGGGATGTAATGGCTTGTGGTTATTCACACACATATATTCTGGATATAGTATCCTATGAACTACTATTGGTGTAACGTGTATAGGCTGTGATGGCATGAGGATCCTTACTTGGTGTATGCGCTATAATGGCTTGAGGTATAATGATCGATGTATGATACATGTTATGTGAGCTGTGGTGGCTCCCATAAACTACCTCGTTACTTTGGTGTGTGGTCGTGGTGGTTATGTTGCACGAGGTGCATATTGTGGTGCTTCACCCAGGTGTCTACGAGAAAGCCTTTTTAGAGAGATATTCTTAGGATGTGTGATGTTGGGTCAAAGTGGCAAACTAGTGGGGAAGTTTTATTGGGGTACCCTTGATAATCTTTATTATATTATATTCTCTTGTATGCAATACTTGGTGAGAGTATCCATGGTGAGGCTGGGAACTTAGTATACTTATTTAGATGATGAGTTAGTTTCACTTGTTGTTCACTGTGATTTAGAATGATTTCTTTACATTTTCACAAGAGTCTTGGGGAAGGATCCTACTGAGTATACTATTATACTCAACCTATGTATATATAAACCATTTTTCTGGTCAGTTGGAGCAGGTTGGAGATCAAGCTGGTTTCTACTAGCTTGGGGTTGTAGGATCTGTTCGAGCTTGTGGTTGCTTATATTTTACTTTCTTTTGGGTACTTATAGTTTTCCCCTTTCAGGTTTAGTGTTTTTTTCATGAAATTACATATATGTACTTGGTATTTGTTTTATATTGTAGTCTGAGTTGGAGTTGATTGGTGTCCATATTATCTCTCTCTTCTGCATGTGTTCTCTTAGAGGGTAATACCTCCCATCTGTGTGTTCACTATACCCATGTGCTAGTCGCCAACCTGAGGACTACTGCAGGCCGGACTCGGGGGTCATTATCTCCCTTCACACATTTTCAGCCTAGTAGGGGTACACTTTTTGGGGAAGGGGTCATTGATTCAAATTATGATTGAATTTTTTAATATGACTTTTGTACACCCAGTATTAATGAGTTGAATGGAGATATTGATTAATTGTAAAGAGATATCATTGGGATATATATGGTTTATAAGTAACTCCAAAAATGAAATTAGAAACATATTTAGGAAAACATGGTTCTTTCTTAACATATTGATAATATGAAGAACACTTCTTCTAACTCAAATAGAAAACGTATTTGAATATTCGTAGGATATTTGGAATTTGAATAAAAACCCCAAGATTGATATTTAATGTTTTATAGAAATATTTTAAATATTTTTTTGAGAAATATAAAATTATTATAAGATGATATCAATTAGTAAGATGAAAAAATAAGGTGTTTGTTATTATAGGAAACTTCCACATCTTCATAGGTTTTTTTAAATGTTCTAAAGCTAGTATCTCTATTGTTGTGTTATTCAAATTTTGTATTCAGGGGAACTATGGAATTGAATTCATTCCTATATTTCCATAATCATTAGGTAAAACTAAAGAATATATTTATAAATATTTATCTTCTATAATTCTTATTAAAACTTTTATATAATCTATTTGGTATCGAATAATATCTTTAATAATCCTTTTGGACCAAAAGTTTCATAGATTCCAAAACTATCTATTAATTTTTTTCAAGAAATATTATATATAAGTATCAAGAAATATATATGGTTCATGTATTGTGGATTCTATCATCATATTATTTGAGATGCATAAATATTAATTTCTTATAATATATATAATTGATGCACTATCACTTTTGGATACAATTACAATGGAAAGGTAAATTTTTTTGTTTAAGTCAGTATATCTAATTCTACTATTATTAACAAATTTATTAATTTTTATGTATTATAGTATAACATTATTATAATTTATCAATTATTTGATATCAGAATCAATGTTATATTAAATAATGATAAATGTATTTTTTTGAGTAATTATTCTATATTATTTTATGCTAAACCATAATAAGAATATTAATTCTATTAACATTGATGGACTAAAATTTTAAAACATAATGTTTTGAATACTTTAGAGACAAATGGAATATTTTGGGATAGGGGAATCATTCATGTAAATATCAGGATTATAAAGAAACTTTAAAAATAGGAAATTATGTTGCAACTTACAGAATATATGGTGGAAATGACCCATGTTTATAATGCTTGTATAAAGGTAGGTAACATATAGATTAGTTTATAGAAATCAAGTAAAAGAACATTGTTAGACAACATCAGTAGTCTCTTCTCATCTTTTTTTATTCTACTCAATCCACTCTCCCCGGAGGAAAAAATTATGCATTTTTTATTGTGGATAATTATAATAAATTAACTTGGATATACTTTCATTCTTATAAAAAAGAAACATTAACTAATATTTCTATTGACTGAAATTTAGTTCAGAATGAAAAATTTTATATGATTATTCTTATTTTAAGTGATAAAGGAGGATAATTCTAGAACATTTTATTTGGGAAATTATGTGAAAAAATGGTTATTTTCCTAATATTTCATCAGCTGAGACTCTATCAAAAAATATTGTTTAAGAAATGAATAATCAAACACTTTAATAAAAGGTTTGGAATTTGTTAAATGTGTGTAGTTTTCTTATGTATTTATGGGATAAATATGTTTATACAAACTATTCTGTTTCAAATATACTTCTTACAAAACATATTCCATATAAAACATGTTATGAATTATGGAAAAGAAAGAAATATAAATATTTTTAATTTAATGATCCATGATAGTTTTTATCCTCATGAAAAATATATTTTGGATAAATTTGAAGCTAAGTATAGTGATGGAATATTTTTTTTATTCTATTATAAGCAAGTCACATATATTTTATAATAATAGAACTATAATTGTCAAAGAATCAAATCCTGAAAATTTTTGTGGGAAATATTTAAAGGGGAAGTCTATTGAAGAGGATCAAATTGAATAATATTTTATAGAATATAATTTTAGATAAGTTTAAACTCACTCAATTGATTCACCTTTTGAGGTGTATCTTCATCTATATCAATAAAAGATGTGTAAGATTCAATAAGATCACACTATTAAGAGAGTGTTTTTTAATATTGATTTAAGAGTGGAAACCAAAGGGACATTAATTACTTTTTATACACATTATGCTTTTATTTCTTAGTTTATTTAAAAATTATGTCATAAAATTGTAGAATGATTCAAACGGGGATATTGCTATGCAAATTTGGATTAAACATTTTTCAAGGAAATGTGTTCGAAAATCAAATTCACCAATAGAATATCTACAAGTGATTTGAGATAAATGGATTTACATAAATAAACATGATTAATATAGAAATATTATATGGAAAAATCCAGATTGGTTACTCGAGGAAATAGTAAAGAAGAATTTATTAACTATGGACATACTTTTTGACATGTTACAAGGTTAAAATTTATTAAAATATTATTATCTTATGTATCACATCAAGTTTTCAAGATTCATGAAGTCAATTTGAAAAGTGAATTTTAAAAACAACTGATTTCATTAAATATATATGTATATAAACCACTAATATTTATAACTGAGAAGAAGCCAATTAATATTCTTATAAATTCTAAATCTCTTTTTGGACTAAAACATGAATCTTGAGCACATTATGAAACATTATCAATGTTTCTTTTGAAAAATTAATTTGTAAATGGTAAATTTTATCTAATTTTTTCATTAATAGGTATTCTCAACATATTTTTATTTCTCACATTTATGTAGTTATATAATATTTAATTCCATGGTTGAACTTATTTTGAAGAAAATTTTAGATCTCATAGCTAATGATTTTGACTTGAGTCTTATGGGAGAAATCATGTAATTTTTAGGATATTAGATTTCGTAAAAAGATGATAGAATTTTAATAAATCAATGTATTCTAAAGAGTTATTGGTTATTTTCTGAATTGATTAATGTAAAATTATTAATATTCATATGAGTATACCTTTTATAGTGGACAAAAAAAATTGGTAAAATTATAGATCAAAAAACCTTCAAAGGATTGTAATAAATTTTGAAGGGCTTGCACACAAGTAAATGATGCATGATGACCATGAAAGACAACTAAACATTTCATTTATAAAAATAAAACTTGAAACCAAATACCACCAGGAAATACTATAATAGAAAGGAAAACAATGGAAGACCAACTAATAAAACATCCAGTCAACCATAAGACCCCAAGCTCCACATTCTCTGTGCTCCAACTTCACCAAAAATCCCATGTATCATGAGGTAGTACTAAATACATGTGATACTTTACCAGTTCCCATATCCCGGTAGATGACATCTACAAAATCACCAAAGTGCCAATGAAGGTGAGAGTACTAAAAATAAGTAGGTTTTCCCTGATGACTTCCCTATGGACACCACAAGGATAGAATAGTTAGCAACATTTATATAAAAAAGTTTATATAAAACAATTTCCAAAATATTTTATAACTAAATTTAAAAAACTTATAAAATAGTTTATAACTAAATATAAAAAAGTACCATAATAACCAATTTTCCAATGAAATCCACTTTTTTAGAAAACAACCAAACCATACTATTAAAACCATTGAACAAACTCCATTTGGAATAAACATTTTATTCCACACAACCACAATAAAAACTATGAATTATTAATTATGATAGTTATATAATCATGAGTGTTTTCTCATCAATATACCATGTTATCACAATGTAATTATTTCCCATGTTTCATTGCACCTTTGGCACTGAGAACAAGGTCATATTTCAACCGTGCTTCGTAAATGCAACATGAGAACACACCCAAGTATGCCAAAAAAACTAATCCAATTACACTAAGCTATAACTATTTCAATATGACAATTATTTTATTGAAAACCATTCTCTATTAAACAATTTATAAAATTCATCATGCACACATTTTAAAATCACCATTTTAAAATCAAGAAACTAAATTACATTGCACAACAATTCACCAAAATTCCACAATTTTACCAAAAAACATAAATCATCACTAAAGAGGATTTATTTAATGATTTTCACAAATATTTAAAAATAAATTTCATTCAATTAAATCAATTTCAAACAAATACAATTAATTACAGCAATATGAGTCAAGAGTGAAGCCACTTACCTCAAGAGTTTTGGTGAAAATGATAAATGAATGAAGAACGCCAATGAAACAGGGTTAAAACTTCCTGAGCCTTCCATAAATCTCTTCCCAAATCACAACCAAGGACAAATATAAACTTATTCGGAATCCACAACCTTAGATACCCCCATCATGCGTAGACTTATGAAACTAAGATGTGGGGTGAATTATATCTAATAAAAACATCAAAAATGATTAAGATCGAACACTTACCATGAAGAATCAGCTTCTAATCACAATGTGAAGCCTTCAGATCACCTCCAGATCAACAGGAGACCCATCTATGAACTTTGGGGAATAGAAATACAGAGTTACAGCCTCATAAGATGGAAAATTAGGCAGTTAATTGAAAAAACGCATTAAATACACATTTTTACGATCTAACATTGAGCCTGTGCACAGTTTAGTCACATGGGAAGGAATATCGTGTGCTAATTGTGCATTAGAAACTTCCTTAAGGATGAAATTTCACACGGTCTCCTCACATGGTCTCCATAACCATGAACCAACTATGATGAATCCACTACATCAAGATACCCAATCCATATTGAAAGCACATGGTTTCTCGTAGTTTGTTCCACAGTTTGGAAAAATAGTGCGTAGCCTGTGCGTCTTCCCTTTAGCCTTAATAAAGTATTGTTCTACTAAATCTACCAAAAATCACCCATAAAAATTATATACTTAAAATCAAAAGGAGATGGTCCCTTACTAAATACTTGGGGTTCTACATTCGCCCCACCATTCGTGTTTCTGTCCATAGGAAGTGGTAAACCATCAGTGTATTGAAAAAGTTTCAGCCATTGCTCTTTCATTTCCATATCATATTCCTAAGTCTCTTCATGAATCTAAAAATGTTTCCACAAAAACCATACTAGACCAATAATTTTTCTATATAAGACATTTTCATACCTATCCATAATCTGCATTAGGATATGTACCAACGAAGCATCCAACTCTAGGTCAATGTGAACCTATCTGATAAAATGGTCAGGATCAGGTTGATACATTTTCAACTATGATATATGGAACACATTATGAATCCCACTAAACTGTGGTGGAAATGACAACTTATATTCCTCCTCTCCAACCCATCCTATTATATAAAAAGGGAATATGTATTGAGGAGATAACTTTCCCTTCTTCCCAAAATGTCTATGTCCAGGCCTTAGAGAGATTCTCAAGAATTTATGGTCACTCACTGCGAAAGACAAAGACCATCGAAGATGATCAGCATATGATTTTTGATTACTTTGAGCCTTCTCCATTCTATTTCTAATCAAATTAATCTCTTTCATTGTTTCTTAGACAAGGCTTGACCCAACTATTGAAGTCTCGCTTGTTTCTAACCAACCCAATGAAGAAAAAAAGAATGCCCATACAATGATTCAAAATGATTGATATGTATAGAGGCCAAATAGATGTTATTATATGATAACTCTAACAATAGAACATTCTGTTCCCATGAGCCACCAAAATCTATTATATAAGCCCACAGCATGTCTTACTATGTTTGTATCTTTATTTTGAATTTTCCATTTTTCTAAGGATGATACGTCGTACTCATAGTAAATTGAGTCCCATGGGATTTCTATAAGTATTTCTAGAAATAATATGTGAACCTCATATCTCTATCTTAAAATATCAAACTGGTATGTCATTTCTCTTAACCAATTCTTTGAAATAGATTTTTGAAAATTCCTCCACCATATAAGTTTCATGAATATCGATGAAATTAGCCAACATAGTGAGTCGATTTACTATCACCCATATGTAATCGTGTTTCCGAATTGTTCTTGGGAGACTTGTAACAAAATCCATTGCTATTTTCTCACATTTCCACAATGGGATAGGTAATGACTATAACATACTTGTTTTTCATTGATGCTCTGCCTTAACCTACTAATAAGTTAACCAATTTGAAAATAAATCATCCCCCTTCCATTTCATACCATTAAACTATAATTGTTCTTTCAAATCCTTATATATCTTCTATATTCCTAGATTAATAGCCCATATCGAATGGTGGTAATCCTAAAGATGTTTTTCTTGGAAATCCATAGGTGTAACCATCCGATTCTTGAACCACAACAATGAACTCCCATCCAGCCTCCAACTCTAAATGGTCTCCCCACCATGGATTTTGGCACACATTTTAACTCATTAAAATATTTATATATGTGTATACTTTACGATATTCATCAAAACTAGAACTACCGCGACTAAAAATAAAACTGCAACATTTCCTCAATCATGACATTCCACATGCATGTTAGTTAGGACCGACATCAACTTCCAATATTACGAAGCTTCTTTTTCTAAATGAGTATATGACTTTATGCTTAATGCATTTCCCACCAAGCTTCTATTACTCGGTGAATACATCGCATAAAAGTCGAAAATCTAGATATACACCAACCATCTCCTTTTCTATAGATTCAAATCTCATTTTGATAAAATATGTTTCAAGATCTTATGATTTGTGAATATAGTAAATCTCCAAAGATATAATATTTCCATGTATTCAAAGCATGGACATTTAATGAAAATTCCAAGTCATGTGTTGGGTAAGAATTCTTATGCACCCTTAATTACCTTGCACCATAAGCATCAAAATGGTCTTTTTTCATGAGAACACATCCCAACCCAAATCCTAAAGCATCACAATAAACCATATACCCATGTCCTAATTCTATAAAAATCAAGATAGGTACTGATGTAAGATGATATTTCAACTCTTAGAATGACAACTAGCACTCCTTAGTCCATTAGAATATAGTATTATTGTTTGTAAAAGTTTTCATAATTGAATATAGTAATTATAATTAATGAACTAAGCATCGACAATAACGAGTGATACCATGAAATCTTTGTATCTTAAAGATTTTATTCGGAAGTTTCTAAAAGATAATAGTTTTTATCTTCTCTTGATCCACTGAAATTCCTTTTTCAAAAATTAAATGCCCAATAAAGTGTACCTATTGTATCCAAAAATCACACTTTGATAATTTTGAATATAAACAATGGTCCCTCAAGATTTATAACACTATATCCAAGTGTTTCTCTGGCTCATTCCTTGTCCTAGAATACACCAGTATGTCATTGAAAAACACCACAAAAAAAGAATCCAGTTATCTCTAAAATATATGATCCATTAATTCCATAAAGACTATTACATCATTTGTTAGACTGAAAGGAATTACCACATATTCATAATTTCCATATCTTCTTCCAAATTTTGTTTTTGGATTATCCTCCTTCTAAAATCGCAATTGGTGATATATTGATCGCTAGTTAATTTTAGAGAACCACTAATCTCCCCTAAACTGATCAAATTGGTCATCGATGCATGGAAGTGGATACCTATTATTTATCATTACATGGTTATGATTACGATAATCCACACACAACCATAGATTTCTATCTTCTTTCTTCACAAACAAGACTAGTGCTTCTTACAGAGACGTGATCGGTCGAATGAAACTCTTGATTTATTGTTATTCCAACTGCATATTTAACTCCCTTAATTCTATTTATTCCATCTTATTATATTAAACGAAAATAAGACAGGTCCCTTGAAGTATATAAATTTTAAACTCTACTAACCTTATAGGTGGTAAACCTGAGATGTTTTTGGGAAAAGAATCTGGAAATTGATCCACAACTGCTGGGAAACATTTATCATTGATTTCTTCCATTGATGAAAATGTTAATGCCGCAAACTTATAATAGATCATTCCCACTGCTGGTGCAAACATATCTGTTACACCTATCTTTAAAATCCTTTATCCTTTGAATAGATTATAGACATTGTCCTCATTCACGAAACTAATTATTCAACTATATTAGTCAATGTTTGACATGAATATTGTTAATGAATCCATTCCCAATATTATATCATAGATATCTATCTCCAACACTAAGAAGTCCTATTTCAGTTTAGATCCATAAATAGTTATAGAACATTCTCTACATAGAAAACATTAACATTTTATTTAACCAGAAGGAGTTTAAAATTTTATCATAGAAGTAATCATTTCATGTTTTAATCATAGAAAATCAACAACACAATAAGCACTGAAGAGTCTTAAAAAACATGCATAAGGGTAGAATTCAAAAAAATTGTGCCTATTGACATAGATGGTCCATCCTGATCATCTATAATCACAGGATCATCTCTATATAATTTCTTTTTCATTGCACTTTATTTTTTGAAAAGATTTTGGATAATCGCACTTATTAAAAATTAAAAATAGGTACATGAATGAAATAGAAGGGGTCATAAAAGAATCATACCCTCATGCCAGAATAAACTAGAAATAAATATTCATAATAATACTAATATGAATCATCATAATAATCACACCATTTGGATTCATCTAAGGGACTATGTGACATGGTGACCACAATCATCTTGAGGAAGGAATTGTCTTTCCTCTGTCTCGGATTACTAGGAGGAACAGGTCTAAAACCATCATCATTCACACAACATCTTTTTCATTGGTAAATACCTGACTATATGAGGATTTTTTTAGGGGAATCATTCTCGATTTCCTCCCACATTACATGGATTACTTGGGTTTATCTTAATTTATTAATTTTCTTCTGAATCCTTGAAATGTTCTCATCTCCCAGATGATGTTTTCCTTCAATTTCCTGGTCGGATTTTTTCTCTGAAGTCACATGTCTACCCTCATTCGTTTGAATCTTCAGGGCCATCTCCCTAAACCTATGGTGCCTTGCTGAGATTTCACTTGATGATGAGTCATTTTATAACTATAATCACCATGGCCATCTCTGTTCTTTTACTGATTTTGATTCTATTTTCCTCTCCCTGTCAATTCATATGATGCTTGAGACACTGGAGAAGTGTCACGGGTAGCTGACCTTGGGGCACTATTAGAATAGCACTGCAAAATCCCCATCTTATTGAAATTATAGAATTATCTTGGTGGTGATTTACACTCTTACTTAATGTGATTAAATGAACCACATTAGAAACATCCCTAGTTCATTCATGGGTCTTAGAGAAAGATTTATTGATCCAACTATTTGATTCTGGTTACCACTCCCACTGTGGATATAGGTTTCCCTCATCCAGTTGCTCCCAAAATTAGAGTTCCAATTGGTTCTCATTGGTATCAACATACTTCCTCATCCCATGGATCATAAGATGTCTCGTTTATCCATCGTCTCTCTATTGACCATCTCTGTATAGTCTATAATATAGAGCACAATAATCTTTGAGTGAATATCATACCATAGACCCATTTCTAATATGTGTGCCTTCAAGGTCACACTAGCTGCAACCTTTGGTGAAAAGAACGCTAAATTCATGAATTTTTCTGCATATTCTATGATAGAAAGATTTTCCTGATTCATACTAAATAATTCCATGTTTCTTTGAATCTTGAATGCATAAAGATATAATTGTTCATTGAACAATTCCTAAAAACCTCCCAAAAAAGTCAATGATCTACATGAGCATGCACTGCAAGATCCCACCACTAGAATGAATGTTCATAAAGAATATACATTTACACAGTGAATTTTAGCTCTATGGTAGTGACAATGAAATAAAAGATATGATTCATCGTGTTTGGCCACACCTCTTCCTTTTTTGGTACTAAATCACCACAAAAGATGGGTGGATTTGGTTTCTGGGACTGGATGGACTGATCCACTTATCTTGGATCATCACTCTAGTTCCCTGTATCTATAGGGTAAAATGATTGGATGATAATTTGAAACAGTTATTGGTTCACCAACATCTTTGGTGAAACCACAATCTCCATAGCTTCTTTCAGTTGGTTTCTTTGACACCTATGAGGTGCCAATTTTTATACAGACAAAAAATGACATAAGTCTCACTCTCTAGAAACTGAAGTCTTAGCATTTCAATTTTTACCACATCAACTATCACAACATGGTTTTCCAAAATAATTGTTTTCCACATTAAACTATATTTGAAAAAATTTCTACTCTCTTTTCAAAATCAGTCCATTTTCAAAAATACAACAACTATGCTCTTTTCAAATTCTTTCACTTGAAAAAAAATTAAAAAATTTTAAAAAATAAACACAGTGCGTCAAATCATATATCATTAATCAATGTGAAATATACAATCCTAGTAGGAATTCATTCCTCTCACACATTTCATTATCATCTCATTGGTTAAACCCTTTCCATTGAGATTCCAATATCCAATAATTGTATGCAAAACTCTTTTGTACCCAACTCCCTGGTAACTTTAAGTTCATCATAAAAATTTTAGCTACATCTTTTTATGCTATAATTCTCACATCCGGATAATCCTACTCATTTCAAGGATCACAACCCAAGGAATAGATCAGAATGAATTCAACTCCCATACCAAGAAAATTGATTACTACTTATTCTACAAGGAAAGGAAAAGGCTGATTCCAATTATCTAAAACATTCTTTTAGACTAGAAAAACTGATATAATTTGAAACATCACTCCTTCTCCTCATTTTCTTAAGATGGTTAGAGGATGGTACTTGGTATTAAGAGATATTCCCAAGGTTCCAAAGGCTGGAAATAAATGTCGAAAGGCTTCAATACATATGGGCGATGATTTTCTATTTAGGAATTAACAAACTCACCAAAGGGATTTCAAACAAACAAACCACTAAAAGATACATGATGACAATAAAAGTCAAACCAACATTTAATTTATCAAAATAATACATTAAACTGTTTACCATATAAGATGACTACAACAATAAAGAAAATAGCGGAAGACAAACAAAAAAAACTCTAAGACAACAACAAGACTCCAATATTCACATGATTTATGCTCCATATTCACAAAAAAATCCCACATATCATGAGGTAGTGATAAAGACATGTGATACTTTACCATTGAACATGTCTTAGTAGATAACATCTTTAAAACAACAAAAGTTCCAAAGAAGGGTTGAGTATTAAAAATCTTTAGATTTTTCACAAAGACTTCCCTACTCATGCCACTAGGATAAAGAGTTAGAGACATTTATATAAAAAAATTATATTAAACAATCTACAAAAAAATTTATAACTAAATATTAACAACTAATAGACCATTTTATATCTAAATATTAAAAAGTATGATAATAACCAATTTTCCATTGAAATACATTATTAAAAAATAAACCAAGACATACTGTTAAAACAATTCCACAAAATCCATTTGGCACATCCATTTTATTCCACACAACCAAAATACCAATAATGAATGCATCGTTATGATAGTTCCATAATCATTAGTGTTCTCTCATCAATCTATCATTTCATCACAAGTTAATTATTTCTCTTGTGACATTAGTCCTTTATCATTGAGCACAAGATCATATTTCAACAAAACTTTATAAATACAATATAAACACACACCCAAGTATGCCAAAACACTATTCCAATTCCAATAATCCAAAACTATTTAAATAAAAAAATATTTTTATTGATAAAATTTCTCCAAGAAACCATTAGAAAGGGCACATTTTAAAATCTCCACTTTAAAACCACCATTTTAAAATCAAAACATTAAATCACTTTGCACAATAATTCACTGAAATTCCACAATTTCACCAAAAATATATAATTCATCCCTAAAGTGGAATTATTTCATGATTTGAACCAAGATTTTACAATCAATTTAAATCAATTAAATCAATTTGAAACTAATCCAATCAATTCTTATAAGTTGATTTGAGAGTGAATCCACCTACTTTGAGTGTGTTAGCGAAAATGATAAAAGGACGATGAATGCCAACCAAAAATGGTTAAAACATCACGAACCCACCTTAGATCTCTTCACCTATCACAAAAAATTCCAAAGATACACTTATTCAGAATTTAAAACCATATAACTACCCACAATGGGTGTATAACAAAGAAACCAAGAAGTGGGGGGAAGTAGATCTTAGAAAAATGTCAAGAACCATGCAGAACAAACACTTACCATGAAGAATTGTCTTATAATCAACAAGTGAAGACTTTACATCACCTATGGATTTATGGGACAACCTTACTTTACCATTGGTGAAGAAAATGCTGATTTAGGGCCGCATATGAGGTAAAATTAGGAACTTAAAGGTAAAAAACTCGTTAGATTAGCTTTTTAGTATCAAACTTTGACCTTGTACATGGTTTAGTCGTACAGTTAGGAAAACCATGTGTTAGCCACTACCGTAAGGATAACACTTTGCATGGTCTCTTTGCACGGTCTCTATAGTCTTGTGCCAACAATGCTAAATCCACATCCTCAAAAGACCCAATCCATATTCAAAATTCAGGGTTTCTCCTAGGCTATCACACGGTTTAGAAAAAACATGTACCTCCTGTGTGCCATCCCTTTAGCCACAAAAACATAATTACTGTTCTTACAACTCTTACAAACATCACCCATAAAATTTATATTCTTAAAATCATAAATAAAGGATTAATTACCAGAAACTGTGGGTGCTACACAAATAACCCATTATAGTATTCCATAACTGAGAAATTTGAAGAGAAATATCATTTTATCAGAGATGATGTGAAGAAATAAGATACCAATTTAGAGTTTATTCCAATAAAAGATCAAATAGAAGATATATTTACTAAGTCTTGGGATCATAAATAGTTTGAAATTAATAAGTATGTGCTTTGTATAATCGATGCATGAAGAAATTTTCCTTTATCTAGGAATTATTTTCTAATATTCTTATGAATATATTTAATACTTTATTACTTTTCTTGAAATTTTTTCAGGGATGTTTAGATAATTGTTTTATATGAGAGATGTTATGAGCTTAAATATTTCAATGTTATATTTTTCAGGAAGGAATTCATGAATTAAGATGGATACACTTTAATATTTATGTTTTATTATTTCAATTGTTTCTAAAACTATTTAGAAAGTCCATTAAAGTGTGATATTTATGTTATTTAAATGTTTACATAAACACCCTTTATTTCTTATATTTTTTTATATTTATAAGAAGGGTGAGAGTTTTTTGACTTTTGTAATTATTAAAAATGGGATAATGTTGAGTAGGTATTAATTATACATATATTTATTTACTAATTTCAAAATAATCTATTTTCCTCACTTTATTTTATTTAATTTTTTATTATTTTTTATTTATATCTCATTTATGGGTGCTCACTATTATAGTATGATTTATTTTCTTATTAATGGTTTATTTTATTATTCTATTATTATTTTTGTTATATATTAAACGAAATAAACGATCATGATGACACTATTTTGAAGTTTATTTATGCTTTATTATTTTTATAATTATCTCTTTTTAACTTAATATTATTCATTATTGTTTTCTATTATTATGTGATTTCACATATTTTGTTTTGTAGAAATTTTTCTAAGATTATATATTAATCATCTAAATATATTTCTGAAAAACATACGTATCCAATTAATTTTTTGGAAAAAAACTTATGTATGAAGTTTTGTAAGGATAAAAATTACATTTTAATAGTATTTAAAATTGAAAGAACTTAAAAAATGAAAAGGTGAAGATAAAAATTACCTATGTATGATGAATTTTGATAAAAGAAAATATGTTATGCATGTCACTAAAGTTGGACTAAATATATTATATATTGAGGATTCAATGGAAAAAAGTAATACATCATTGGAACATTTAAAAATATCTTATTTATTGATTTTTGGAAAGGGAAATATATTATGTTTTCACATATGGATGATAAAATATTGCATATAGGGTATTCTGTGAAGGATTTCAATTTTTGGGAAATGTATTAATTGAATGTTATAAATAATATTACATATCAATCGGTAGATGTTTATCAAAAATTATGAGTTTTGGAATATAGGATTTTATGATTAAATTATCAATTAAAATATATTCTAGGAAACATGTATAAAAATTTAAATGTTAATATTTTTAAAATAAATTGAATCCTGATATTTTTAATATTTTTTAAAGTATTTTGAATGAGTTTTCAAAACTAATTATGATTCATATTATATTTCCAAAACAAACATTTTTATTTATTTTATAAAAAACAGTATAAGGCAACATAATGAAATAGATGGAAAACGGGGTTCCAGGTATCATTAGGGTTTAATGTAGTGAATGCTAAGGGAATCGACTCAAACTCGATTAACTCTCTCTTGGGGGAAAGACCTGACACTCAAGAAATATTATGATTATTCAATATTTTTATGGTCATTATGAGAATCATGATTAAATTTATTATTCTCTTATGTTAGAATTATTCTAACATATTTATTTTTGTAGATTTATTACTAATTCATAAAAAGAGGTAAAATATATTTGAAAAATCATGGGGATATAGTATGATATAAAATGGGGATACATAAGAGATACAAGAATACTTGAATTGGCATGGATTTAATTTTCACTTCATCCCTACAACTTTAATAATTAAAAATTATTCATCATGTGGATCTTCTTTAAAAACCTATTAGATCTTCTGTAACATTAAAAGTTCACTTATCATTGAATAGTTTAATGTTTTGAGCGAAATATTATTCTTTATTTCACTAAAATGTAATTTTATATTGGTTAATTCTTTTCCCTCACAAAATAAATTTTTATTTTTTTATACATACATAAAATATATGAGTTGTAACTAGGTTATGTATCCCTGTAAAAATTAAGGTTATGCCATGATTATGCTTGCACTAGAAAAGATAAAGGTATAATATGTTTATGACTCTTCTTCAAAATTAAGGTTAAATAGTGAATACCATACCCCTTAAGTAGTATAGTGGTATAAGAAGATGAAATAGGATGATTTTTATCCAAAGTTCTACATAAATAACTATTATTACTATTTACTTTCAGAATTTTCCATTTTTTAATTTTAAAATATCTCCACATTCCCTCTTGAGCTTTCAAAAATGTTACATGTGGGTCCAACTAGTCATAAATTATTATTAGAAATATCTAGGGTCATGGGTGAAAAATGGTTCATTGAATTTTTTTTATCCTTTGGGATTATGCACATTAATGGTTATTGGCATGTATTGTGCACTTACACCATCACCATAAACCCATGTTGGTATATTTTATGGTAATTAGGTCTCCTCTATTATTTTTTCACTTAGGTAGCTAATTATAGGTTATTTAACATCATACTATCATTATAGACTTAGGTTAAACTACTTGGAGGAATAATTATGAAGGTTTCACCTATAAAACATGCATTTGGATGAATATTGGCATATTATATTCACTTAAATTGTCCTAGTAAACTTATCCAAACACATTATGATATGAAAGGGTTTTGAAGGATCAAGTAAATTTAGGTCATAAAGTATGGTTTATGGGGAATTTTTTTAAACATATTTTTATCCCCCCAAAGTGATACTCTTGTAACTATTTTTATAGAACCAGTGTGGGACTATATAAATAATAACAACATACTCTAGATTTTTCCTCAGTCAATTATTCATAGGGAGAAATATATTGTCTTTTGCTGGGTTTGAGTGTCATTCCCATGGGATTTATAAATATTTTACATATTTTTGAATGCCTAAAATTTTTCATAATATTATTAATGATTTATATTAGTGATATAAGACTAGAATTTCACTCAAGTCACCCATACTTGGTTCTTGTCTTATTGAATTTTTTTATTTCTCTTCTTTTTGTATTTTAGGGACATGTGGCATGATGTAATAGGTGTTTATTTTTTAGGTTATATATATTTTTCCATGGGTTTTTTTTATCAAGTCTACATTTATTTAACCAAGGGTTTATCCTAGTTTTTGGGTTATAGAGATCAGACTAGAATATGGATAAATATTAAATACATACAACTTTGAAAAAAATATAGTTTAAAGTCATAGAGGAAATGCCAATATTTAGATGAATTTTATGGTCGAATGAATTGACCAAATTCATATTATTTATACTCATTAAACATATTTTATTATTTAATTGGTATTTATGCATCCCTTAAAGTATCTTCACTAGTATGGATCAATGTAAAATAATGTGGATTGGTTTAATCCTTGTATAGGATAGTTAAAGGAAACCCAACATAAATATGTGAGAACCTAGATATTAGGATGGTGTGGTGGGAATTGATATTTTAATTTAATCCCATGATATAAGATCTAGTAATAACTAAATGTCATGTGATAACCATGAAACAAGCCACATATATTTTTGGGAGATAGAAAACATTGTCCCATTGTAGAGTCAAATGTTCAATCGATCTCACGTGAATGGATAGACCATATATTGGGACATGAACCAAGATAAATTATTAAATACCAAGATAAAGGATTTTAGTATCACTATATATCATCTGATTATATGAATCAAAACACATGTATTTCATGTAATTAGATTCTCTTCGTGGACCTGGCTTACAAATAAAGAAAATTTGATTGATCTCATCCTAATGTCAAACTATTGGTGAAAACATAAAATGAATTATTGGGTGACCAAAACTATAAGGGGTATATAATTAACATTCAAAACTTGTAAATATATAAAGTATATAAGAATAACTACATATCTATTGAGGATAGGAATCAAATAATATATAGTTCATAGTAGGAATAAATATTTATGTAGATCCTCTCATATGAAACAGATTGTGAAATAGTATGAAGGGGTGACCTTGTGAAAGGAGGGGGAATTTTTACACTATAATAGAGTTAATAATGGAAAATCATTAATAATTGGATAATCGTGAACTTGGAATTATCACATTGATCAAAATATTATATAATAAGATTAGGTTATTCAAAGTGAACTCCTCCAATAGTTTAATTGTCATACAGTAAAAACCAAAGTTTAATAGTTTTTAAATCATATAATAAGGATCTAGTGCATTTGAGTTTATTTTCATGTGATGGGGACCTTTTTCATAATTGTTTATATTATTATGAAGAGGACTTGGAAAAACACCCTGAGTTTTTATGAATTCTTTTTGAAATGAGTAAAATTTCTTTGATGGCTTGCATTGTATGCTACACCATGTTAGGATTTCTTTATATGAAACACAAAGTTAACACTACACTTCATGAAAAACTTATATTACCTTATGTTACATGAAACACTATTTTTGTCTTATCTTATTCAAAATTTCGAGTTCCTTCTATAGATTACACTACACACAAGACCAAGTTTTACCAAACAACAATATACTATTAATATTGTTGTTAAAATACTATTATAGTTCTCACCAAGATGTTAGAATGAAAGATATTAATAATATTAACAAAATTATAAAAATATTTTTTAATCATTTCTATCAAATTAATTATTTGTTCATAATTTAATAAAAATAAAAAAAAATCAATCAAATATAAAGGATGTCTTTTTATGAAAAACTATTTGTATGCCCACAAAGGCATTTTATATTAATAAATTAAATTAATCACCATTTTTTATAAAAAATAATTAAATTTAAATAATATCATTTCAAAAAAATTACATTCATCAAATAAGTTTTATATGCATAAAATATGAACATAACCAATTTTCAGACATAAAAACTGTATTTTTTCAAAAGGTGGTATCGTCGCATTTAAATGGAATGTTTATTTTAAAAAAAAATATTTAACAATTTTAAAATTTTAATTTGGAAAAATAAATTTTATTTTTGAAATTGTAATATGAAAATTTAATTTGGAGTAATTTTTGTAATTTTTCTGAGAATTATCATTTTTTGATGAATAGCGAAAAATTCTGAATTTTAATTGAAAACTGTATTTCAATATAATTTATCTATATTGTTAAACTATATTTTATAATTATTTTAAAGTAAATTTATTTCAATTTTACATAAATAAATCCAATTTTGCCTATTTTATTCTGTTTCACATTGTTATTGGATATAAAAAAATTTCAAATTTTCAAAATGTTTGCTTTAAAAACTCGATGTTTCGTCCTTTTTGTGGGATTGATTTTAAATTAATTTCAAAAAATAATATGATTTTAATTTTTCAAAATGGATTCAATTTTTTTAATTAGAAAAAAATATAATTTATAATACTATTAACATGGTTTTTGACGAAATATATTAGTGAATGTAATTAAAATTAATTGTCGTTATTAAGGTAAAAACGAGTTTACTTTGTGTGAGACTTTAATCTCAAGGGGGGAATTACCAAAAATTGTCCAAAACCCATTTAATATAAATATTTAAAACTTATCCCAAATTTTAACTATTTTTTTCTTATTTTAGGTACATGATTTAAGGAAGACCTCCCAATAGTGTTTACCTTTCAGTATTTACAAGAATGTCACTCGTCCTCTATTATAAAAGGACACTCACCCCCATCACTTCTTTAAACCTCAAAATCATTATGGACCATCAAAAACATATCCATATCATCTCAAAAAATAATTCCTTATATACTATTATAATTACTTTAGGAATAATTCAAACCAAGTGGTCACCATGGTTCAAAACAAAAAGAGTTACCTGAAGAAGAATAGGTAACATTCTTTTACGAGCACATTTGTTTTATTTCTTTATCCAAAGAATAAATTATTCTTATTACATGATTAAATAATAACCTCAGTATCCTAAATATACTGATATGTTATTATGTTAACTTTAATATCTACAACTTCACACACTTCCATAAAATGGGATACGCAATCATCCTTCGTGTGTATGGTGGACTACTGTCCTACAGAATGATGATATTCATTCTTCCATTTCCCCCATTCATGGTTCGTAATAATGACAGATTTATAGTTTATATATGATATATATTTTATATTTTATTTATTTATCCCTTTTTAATTATTCTATAACCAATAAATTCATGATTTCCATTTTGTGAGTATATAATAACACCATTTGTTGACGTGTAGACTATCACCTCCTTAAAAAGATGTGATTCATTCACGCTTTACCCAAAATGTATTAGTCATGGGTATAGTAAAAATATGTGATATATATAATTTTACATATATATTTAAATGATAATATATGTGTTTGAAATTTACTTATTTTTCTTTCAATATGATAAGAAAATGGAAACAACGTTCATGTACACGTGCGACCAACTGTCTCTATGAACTATGTAATTCATTTACTACTTCTATGTTTAATATATTATTATAAATAAATATATACTGAATATAAATATGAAATTTATATCATGTTTTACATTATATCGGAAATTAAATAATGATATATGTAAGGAGACCATAAATAATATGTCAAAACATGTATGAAAAAAATGATTATTACCAGAAACATAACATTAACATGGAATTACTAATAAAAAGTTATTATAAAGTCATAAGGAACAATTTATTGTATTAAATATATGAATATAGTTTTTTAATAGTTTATAATAAAGTTATATTCATTAAATATGAGGCTTGAACAAGTAAGATGAGAGTCAAGACTTATAGTAATGGGATTTGTAGTCTCACTTTTATTTTTGAGAAACAAATACCATATTCACCAAACATTTATTTTTTATAGTGTAATTACCAAACAATAATGTATTATATGATACTTACACTTAAATTTATATTTATTAAACTATCCATTTTATGTTCTCTCTTCCAAGGATTTCATGGTTAAGATTTTACCAAATTCTTAAGGTAATTTGTTCTCAACTAGCCTTCATTGATACATGTGTTATGTTATGAACATGTATTCTATTAGGATGTTTATAAACTTCCCTTTGACATGTTACATCATGAATATTTTTATTTTAATTAAATTTTAACAATTTTATTATTTCATGGGGATTTTTATTCATTGTTAACAAATTGGTAAGAGTTTATTGCTACAATTTCATCATTTACGGGGATTGTTTATGATTATGCAAACATTGATGAAATATTATAATCCATACCTAAATAAATCTAATGAATTTTATTATAATCTCGTTATTTATGACATACTCATATATATTTTTAATTTTTTCACTCCTTGGTACTAGAGATCATTAATAATGTGTTTTTAAGAAAATTCGTACATATTTCTCTCTTCGGATGGAAATCTGTTTTATTCAAAAACCATGTTTTCCTAAAATGTTTTAAAAAACTTAAATTCTTTTTGAAAATTATTTTACATCTATGATTCCATCCTTTGATATATTTTATTCATTATGTTGGTTATGATCCAAGGAAACCATAATTATTCCTTCCTTGAATAGTTTAGGTTTAAGATGACAAGTTGTATATAAAACTCATTTCTATTACATGGGTTATACCATGATAAAACACTTATGAAACCCACTCATTTCCATGGTTTATTCTATAATGAATTTATTTTTAATCTTTTATATTTTACATAGGTTGTGATATTATTAATGTTTATGAACTTATGGCACAAGTATTTTTGATTTCACTATGTGAGGGGTGGGACCTATATCTCCAACCAATACATTGGATTAAGATTCATATCTCTTGACATAAAATTAAAAAAAAGTTGATATTCTTGGTAAAAAAGAAAAAATAGATGTTTATGATCCACAATGTTAAAGAGGTTTGTCCAAATCCATAATGGGAAACAAGTGTGTCTTGATCCACAATGGGAAACAGGTGTGTACGGATCCTCAATGGGAAATAGTTGTGTCCTAATCTAGTATATTGATGGTCTTGGTTGTTGACATTATCACATTAAATGGTTTTCTAAATTTATAGTGGTTCCAAAATTATATGACATGATATTATGGTTCATGATTTACTTGTGACAATTTTTCACTCTTATGAGTAATTCCTTATGAACTGTTAATATTTAAGGTATGAATCTTGTTTATAATCTATGGAATGTTGGGAATGGACTTTCAAATACATGTTCATGATCACATACATGTATAATTATCTTATCATATCATATGATTTTATACTGATATCTCCTATACTTAACCTTAGTAAGTATTTGAATTCACCCTTTCATATGTTTCCTTCACCCAGTTATGAATAAAGTTCAAGGCAGGATATGCCTATGAGGAGTTCTAAATGGGAAGATATTTTTGGGTAACATTGAAGAAATTTCACCAAGTTAGAATATTGTGTCATATGTTTCCAAAGAAACTAAACTATTATATTCCTCTAGAATGTACTTTTGTACGGTGATGAATATTAATCTAAATTGATTTAATATCTGTGTATGTTAAAAATGAGTTTATATAGTTGGTATCAATGGAAAGGTTTAGTCAACCTTTGGAAACTATAATGAGAAAACTATAGTGAGATCTCGAGGTATATTAATAAGGATCTCCTCGGGGATGTATCCAAGGATGATTTAAACGGTGATTTAAAGCTTAGTAAAATATCCACGAATTTTGGTTAAGGATTTATGGAGTGGTTTCCAAGAAATTACATCCATGTATGGATACTACAAGTGGATGTGGCTCTGGCATAGATGTATATATCTGTAAAAACCCCAAAAAACAACTTATTGAGATATACTTGATTAAGAACTAGTGCACGCCAATAGACCTTGCAACACACCTAGGTTGACACTCCTGAGGGATATGATTTTGGAATTCACATATTCTTTATTAACTATAAATAAGTTTTTAAATTGATGATTACTATGAATAACCAAGGATAAACCTTCGGTTTCATAGATTAAATAATTAGACGTCACAATTTAGATATCTTATATGTGATTTTTCATGATATAGAGGTTTTTCTAGAGGATAAGTGTCGGTCACATTATAATTTATGGGTTTATTCAAAGGTAATAATGAGAAGAAACTAGGTTAACATTGAGTGTGATTGGAAATTTACAAATGAGCATCAAAATGGGATGACAAATGTAGTAAAATATTTTTTGATAGGGTCTAATTAGTTTTCAGGGAACATGATTGACAATGTAAACCTTAACTAACTCTTAGGCTCACCAAAGAAGAGATGGAAAGAGTTACCTAAGAGATTGAGTGATAGTAGCCACGGAATAATGAAGATTCAATTTCATATATGTCAAAATTTAGGGAAGAATCACTCAAGGTAATGTTTCAAACGAATGAGAAGATGTCTTATGTGTGGTAAAAAGGTCACTAGGTATGTAATTACCAAGGAAAAATGAAGATTTTATTTAATGAAATGTATGGGAATATTATTCTCCCAAATATTTTATCAAAAGATAAATGTTTTAAGTGTTGAAATCATGGGATTTATGAAAATAAAAGTCTTAGGTGGAAATCTCATGACGGAAGTTAGGAAGGTTGTAAGAGTAATGGTATTTCTTCTAATAATTAATATACCATGGAAGAAATATGAATTTTTTTTAATGTTCAATTGTTATTTTTTATAAAGTTGTTATTTGATTAATTTTAGGACATGATTTATGTAACATATTTTCAGAAAGGGGTATTATGGAGTAAGATGATGAAGCCTAACTAGTGGTTTGAGAATTAATATAGATGATCAAATTGTATATGTATTGTAATTTAAGAATTAGGATATATTAATCATAAAGTATATATTTTCCCTAATTATTTGAAAAAATATATTAAATGGTGTTGATGTCCTATAATGATGATTTAATGGAATGGTGATATTCTAATCGAGGGATTGTAAACCTTAATATGTTAATCATTATTAGAAAACTGTGTTTTTATTAGAAAAAGTAAATTGGATAGTAATACTAACATCAAAACTAATAAATTATTTTATGTAAAAGTGGTTTAGGTTGTCATTAAAAAAATTAATAGAGTTTTTATATTTAATTAATATATCTAATAATCTGTGTTCTCCATAAGGAATGAAGAAGAATTTATGTTATCAATAAGGTTTTATGGTAGTTTGGGCTATTACCATGTTTCAAAAGACTACAAAATAAAGTTATTTACATGTTTGGTATGTGACAACCAGTAGCTACTATTTGATATATTGGGGATCAATGTTAATATTATTTTGTGACATTATTTCTAATGTTTTGTACTCTATTATTTTGAAAGGGTCAAAAGGTTAAACAATTTATGAAATGCTTTATGCTGAACTTTGAATATGGTTTTCAAGATTAACATATTATTTTTCAAAATGAAGATTTATTAACATTTAATAACATATTATATCCACTTTGTTTTGATGGTAACAAAAGATAGAAGGAATTATTTATCACTCTACCTCAGGATCATATGATTCCTTAGTAAATTCGGGATAAAAAATTCAATTTTATTTCTTAGAGTAAGAGATGAAGTGGAAATTGATCAAGGAACAACCAAGGGTACTATTATGCATAGGAAATTGAATGAAATAATGTAAGTATATATACTTTTGAATATTATCCATCAATAGAAAAAGGATATTGAAATAAAATTTTGTCATTTCATCATCATTTTTTATAATATCAACGACCTATTTCATGCCTCTCTATTTTATGGATTTTTGGTCGTTAACCTTCTCTAGAAAACCAAATTCTACTAATCAATGTTCTCTACCACTCTCCATAAGTATTTTATTTCTATTTTAATCTTTCATGTCTATGTTTTAAATTCCCAAGAATGTTCTCCTCTATGTAATCCTAGTTATGAGATACCTTAGGTAACCATTATGTTTCTAACTTTCCCTTTATAAAGGATGTTTTTGAATTAATTTTTATGATGTGGATTTCTATGAAAGGAACTTTCAAGAATTAAATCATTCAATATCAAGATGAATTTCAAGGGTGAAGTTCATTTTAAGTGGGTATAATGTAACTCCCCTTGTTTTATGAATTAATTTTTTTTGAAAAAGTTATAATTCATTAATGGTTGTAATTTCACCTAAAAAATTGATAAGCATACTTTATAACAAACACAAAGATAAGATAAAACTATATGAACCAGTCATATTAGATTATGACAAATGAAACACTATTTTTGTCTTCTGTTACACACATTACTTAGTTCCTTCTATATCTTGTGTTAAATACAAGACGGAGTTTTACCAAATTACAGTACACTATTAATATTATTATTAAAATATTATTATAGTTATCACCTAGACATTAGATTAAAATATATTAATATGATTTACAATATTTTGAGACTATGGTTTAAAAAAGTTTATAAAATGAATTCTTTAGTTTTCAATTAATTATAAATGAAAATAAAAACCAATTTAATATAAAGAATGTGTTTTTATGAAAAACTATTTTTATACCCACAAATGTATTTTATATTAATAAATTCAATTAATAAATATTAGTGGGATATACTAATGAATTTTATACTTTAAAAATTCAACCAAATGATTTTATATTTATCCAATAAGTTCTATAGGAATTAAATAAGAACATATCTGATATTAGTCATTAAAAAACTATTTATCTAAAAGTCAATTTTGTCAGCATTTAATGGAAGATTTATTTAAAAAAATAATTTTTCAAACTTTTATAATTTTTTTGAAACTACAAACATAATTTTTGAAAGAGTAATATTAAAATTTATTTTCGGTGTTTTTTTGGTATTTTTCTATGAAGTTTATTTTGGTTGAGGAATAGTGAAAAACACCAAATTTTAGTTGAAAATTGCATTTTTATCTATTTTATTTATTGAGTTAAATTATAGATAAAATTGATTTTAATGTTTAATTATTTAAACTTTATATAAATAAATATAATTTAAGTCATTTTAAACAATTTAACATTTATATTAGATATAAAAACATTTCAATCTTTTCAACATTTTACTTTAAAATGTTGTTGTATCGTCTCATCTCAGGGGTTGGTTTTAAATTAAATTATACCAATTCATTGATCGGAATATAAGAAAATTGGATTCAATATTTTTAATCATAATAATATATAATTTACCATAATTTAAACTTAGCTTTTGAACTGAAATTGTAACACCCCAAGCTTCCACGATAAACTTCTCTTTCAACAGTGCAAGAGTGTGTATTGTATGCAAGTTCGAGATTCTAACACACCACAACCAATCAAAGTAGCCGTTATGAATATTAATACCCACTTTTTGAAATTATATAAATTTTATATTTCAAAATGGACTTCATTTTTGGATTCGGAATATCGAAATTAGCCTATGTTGAAATTTTGGTATTTTTCTGAGAACTTCCAATTTTCGATGAATAGTAGAAAAATACTTAAAAAAACCTTTTTAATAGAAATAATTTATAGTGATAAATTATACCATTTAGAGGTTTTAAATTATAATTAGAATATATTTTTACCATTTTATCCAATTGTGGTCATTAGAATTAATTTCACATTGAAATTGGACATAAATAATTGTCAATCATTTGATATATATTGTTTCTTAAAAACACAGTATTTGTTGTGACAGCAGGAATTAATTATTAAATTAATTAATTCAACTTATATGTTTTGAATTTTTTTCAATAGACATAATTTTTAAATTAGGAATACAAAATAAATCTTAGGGTGAATTCTAGGTATTTTTCTGAAAAACATCAATTTTTGATGAATAGTGAAACCACTAAGTGGTTGTTAAAAAACTAATTTTTCATTTAAATTAAACTTTACCGCTTATGTGAATTGAATTTAAAAAATATGACATACATGTTTGTCATTAGTATGTAAAATTTGGTTCAATGGGACGAAAATAATTTTTTCTGAATAGTAACTTTTAAGTTTTATTAATTGCGATTAAAGGTAATTAGTGTAATTTAAGGTAAATATAATGTGATAATATTATGAAATTACATTTACACTTTTCCCTAACCTTATTTTATGAGTCATAGACAACCACGAAAATCCCTGGATCAACTTGGGGACCCCATGGAGCCACTTGGGTAAGAAAATGACGTTAATAATTTTTTATTTAAAGTAAAAATAAAATTGTCACAAACATGTGTTGTTTTACAAAAAAAATTATTACAAGGGGTTATTTAAGTTAAATTTTCTACTATAAATAATAATTGGAAATATAAAAAAATTTCCTACATCATGATAATTTTTTTATAATTTTCATACATTAAATAAATTATTATTTTATGACACCATGATGATGCAGCGATTACCTCATTAATTAACGATTTAAATAAAATGAAAAGATAATGTAAAATCTAAGACTTAAACTTGTCAAAAACCTATTGTATGAGTATATTTAGAACCCTTATCACCTTATCCTAGAAATATATAATTTTTGGACCTTTTAAATCCTAAACTCATTATATAATAAAGTAACATTTCTTGACTTTCCAAGAGTGCCCCTCCTCTCCTCTTACAAAAGGCCCCCACCTCTAACACCTTATTCACACCTTCAAAGCCATTTGGCTCGGCCAACCTCTGACAAAGTATTCTATTAACTTCCCTCTCTTACACTTAGAAGCCTCAATTTGGGCATAAGTCTTCCCAAGGAATCCTTTGGCTCAAATCAAAAAGATTTACCAGATTTTTGTGTATTGTCTTCTCTTATGTTATTTTGTTTTATTTTTCTTCTCAAACCCCTTAAACTATTTTTATTCCTTTATTTTGTAACAACACCAGTATCTTAAAAATACTAGGATGTTTTTATGAGTAGTATTAGATTTACACTTACACACACCTTCGTCTAATGGTTATAGAACATACTGTTTCTGTGGGTGGCGAATTACTGCCTCAAGAAATGACGATTGTTCAATATTTTAATAACACCTCTCATGGTGGCAATTATGATGACACTATTTATATATATGATATATATTATTTTTATTTTTTCTTTATGATTATGTATTTTCCCATTTATGGAATACCTTTATGATTTCCATTATGGTTAAATGCGATAATTTCATTTTAGGAAGTGCGGACTACCGCCCCATCAAAGTTATTTGAATAATTAATGCCATATGTGGGGCGTATAAAGGTTGGAGTAAATGATATTATATATGATATTATACTGTAATTATTATATTCCTTTATATCATTATGATTTAATTCCATTAAATATGATATAGAAATGAAAGTAGTGTTCATGCGTACGTACGGCTTACCGTCTCCATGAACGTTGCATTTCATTTCTTACCTCTAAATGTTATGTAATATTATAAATGAATTTATATACTGGATATATATGATATATATGATATCTACATAATGAATATAATTATGTATATAATGGATATTTTACCACATGAATAACTTGTAATTATACGAAGTTTATTTTTGACTCAAGTACCAAAGATTGACAAAACAACTGTTATTAACTTAAATAATTACATAATGTTCATAACATGGTAATAAGTGATATAAAAGGAATAATGAACTTGAAAAATGTTCTTAAGCAAGTAGAAATTAAATCTAGTTTATTATTCAGGAGATTAAAGAATAATCGAGTCAAGTCATACACGAGGTAAGGGACTTCGTCTTAATCTCCTTTCATTGAGGCATATTTTGTTTTATACACAACTTTCTTTTATACGGTGTATAAAACCCTTTAACTTTTAATTTTATTCCAAGGGAATCTTTTTATACGAATCATTTTTCTAAATGATAAAAAAGGAATGTTTTTTTTGTCATACGTATGTGGCGACAATGACTTCTCCGCCGCTGTTACCATTATTTGAGTTTTGGCTTCCTCTACAAGCCATAACTTTTTTTAGAAATGAAAAATAAATACCATGTTTTACTTTTCTTTTACTTTGGTATTGAAAATGGTTTTATCATATCAACGTGTTGTATTGATATCTTATGATTGAAATGTGGAAATGTTATGTTTCCGTTATGCATGTTTTATATGATAAGATTATGTTATGGTTTATGATATGTTTAAACCTTTCCATATAAGGAATGCATTGGACTTAGTATGTGACAGGTGGAGCCCGCTATAGCTCCTCAATGCATCTGTAGGTCTCATGAGACAAACTAGTGTCTTGGCATGAGGCCTTGACAAAATCTTATTAGTATTCTTGGCACGAGGCATTGGCTACGTGGTTATGATAGTCTGGCATTATGCATTCCATCCGTATGAAAGTGGTTATTGATATTGCATGTGATTATTAGAGTAGTAGAATATCCATGTGAATAAGTAAATGGAATTACTTCATTTTATTTTTGCATTATTATGTTGAAGTTCATGTTTAAAAGGCTTTTGTTTTAGTTATACATTTCCTTAAATGTTTATGTTTATTTATGAAAGTTTCTGCTATATTTTTATCCTTATTGAGCATCTAAGATCACCCCTTTCTATGTTTTATTTTCCCAGGATTTGAAGAAATATTTTATGACTGACCTACAGGGATAGTCTGAAGGGGATATGAGTGTGGACTATGAAGACTACGTTATTAAGATTTTTCACTTCGTGATATAATGTAATATTTATGAATGTATCTAGTGTTTCCAATGCTACTAAACCAAAAGGTCTTTCGAGACTTCATCTTTTGTGATCAGGCCAATGTTACGTAATAATGCACCGACTCTGGGTAACTAGTTTCGGGGCGTTACAGTTGGTATCAGAGGCAGTTTAGTACTAACCTTGGAAGCTAGATTTAGATAAACTCTAATTAGAGCACATAGCCCTAAGATATACTTTTAGGATTAGTATAGAAGAACTTCTTAGAATTTTGGTATTATATATATTTTGTGTGTTTTCCGAGAAATACATCTATGTCTAGATACGAGCAGGTAGAGGCGGCTCTAGCACAGAGGTAACTAGGGGTAATACCCAAAAACACCGCTTTGAGGTAGACTCGAACGGGAACCGGTGCACGACAACAGGCCTTGATGCACTCTTGGTAACGACACTCCCGGGTGATATGCTTAAGATAATTCATGATTTCATTACAAAACATTATGAATTATTTATGAGTATATACTTCCTCAAAGAAAACATTTTTTTCGATTATATCCATAAATAGTTCAATTTATGTTAAGTGTTTTACAAGTATGGAATTATATATTTCGATTCATAAACTAATCTAGTTTATGACATTGTTTAGAAATGGCGCCTAGTGGAAAGAATGGAAACCGTATCAATGCACGCACTCGATGTAGGGATTTCCCTCCTGCTCAAGATAATTATAATGGATCTGGTGATACAACTGGTGCTGATCAGCTTATCACCATACTGGGAAAACTCACTCAGATTATGAATGATAACCTTACTCATATGGAGCACCCTCTTCCGCAATCTGGAGGATCAATGTTAGACCGCTTCATGAGGCAACAACCACCAGCATTCAATGGAAGTACAAATCCCTTAGTATTTGAGCAATGGATAAATTCCTTAGAGAAAATATTACATGCCTTGGGGAGTAGTGAAGGGGAAAATTTTGTCATGGAAGTTTACCGCCTCACTGGATATGCCGATCAGTGGTGGTCACTGATTCAAAATAAAAAGGAAGATGAAGAAGTATCAAGTATGGAATACAGAGAGTTCAAAGAGCTTTTATTAGAAAAATATTATCCTCGTGACCACCGCGCATATATGGAAAGGCAATTTTTGAGTCTGAGACAAAAGGAGGATGAGAATGTCGCAAAGTATGAGGCTAAATTTACAAGGTTAGCGAGACATGCTACAGATTATATACATAACCCAAGAAGTAAGATTTATCGTTTCTTTAATGGGTTAAAACCATTTCTCCGTCAAGATTTAGTATCACAATCCTTCTCATCGTACGAATATATTGTCTCATGTGCTATCAAGACAGAAAAGTAATTCTCTATGTCTTGTGAAAATAAAGTAAAGCAAGAGAAGAAGAGAGTGGTGGAAACAGAGACAGATAAAGGGAAAAAGGGAAAGAAGGATTTTCCATTATGTGATAATTGTGGGAAGAATCACCCATGTGCTTGCCTAAAGCGAATGGGATTTTGTTAAAAATGTGGAGAAAAAGGTCACCAGGCTCATGATTGTAAGGGGAAGAAAGAGGCTATCAATGTTGAATGCTACAATTGTAGAGAAATGGGGCATTATGCAAATGAATTCCTTAAGCACCAAGGAAACATACCTCTGAAAAGGCCAAGGGAGAAAGGCCAAGCTTATGTTGTTACTATAGATGAAGTTGAATAATTATTGTATTTGTGTTTTTGGACTCAAGAAATAATTATGGTTATAAGAATAATGTGATATATATAAGGATTGTACTATAGTACTTGTTGTTTTCATTAAATTTTTAATATGAAGAAGGTAATAATATGTTTAGTATGTGAGAATAAGATAAACTTTACTTTGTTTGGGTAACCTGATGTTACAATTGATTTTGGTATTTAGAGACCTTTTCGAGGAAGTCTAGATAGAGGTATTTTAGATAACTATAAAGGTTGGAATGGATTATGTTTAACTTTCTATATTATTGTTTAAGGTTAAAACATATCTGAAGATTATTTTTGTAATATTATAATACTATAGTTTTAGGAAAAGAACAACCTGCATGTCAGGGGATAACCTATCATGTCTGGAAAAGCTATAGGAATCGAACCAACAACCATAGTGTGACAAGACTTTAATACCTACCACTAGCCTACAGGAATTCCCTAATTATTACAAAATAGTTTTCCTCATCTAAATAGTAACTGTTAAAATTTGAAACCTTGTACAATTTGGATAAATATAAAATTTTTGAGTTCTATTATCTTTTTTAGTGAAAGATGGGTTTTTGGTAAAAATTTATTAAAGAATGAAAGTCTACATGATAAGTATGAATATTTCCTTACGTTCTTAGTAAATCTCTTAAATAAATTCCTCAACTTTATGAAAGGTAAATTAAAACAAAAAAGTTGTCAGATAAATTTTCCTACTGGGGAATCAAGGATCGTTTAACCAATCACAAGTTTGTGATTTTCATGTAGTTAACTTTCTCCTAATCTTGTTTTCTACAACTCTCCATCATACCTTGATTGTTTTTCCCCTACATACCCATGTTTTCATAAAATCCTAGTATGGGCCATCTCGGGTGACCTTTGTACTTCTCTTTATTTCTTTTAATGTTATATTTTTATTAACCCTATTTCCGATATGGGTTTTCCACAAAGGTATTTTCTACTCTGAACCTTTTATTTTAGACGAACAGTTTCAAATTGCGAGAACACAATTTATTGAAGGAGGGGAGAATGTAACACCCCAAGCTTCCATGATATGCTTCTCTTTCAACAATGGAATAGCTTGCATTGTACGCAAGTTCGAGATTCTAACACACTGCGACCAATCAAAGTAGTCGTTATTAATAGTAATACCCTATTTTTGAAATTATATAAATTTTATATTTCAAAATGGACTTCATTTTTGGATTCAGAATATTGAAATTAACTTATGTTGAAATTTTGGTATTTTTCTAAGAACTTCCAATTTTTGATAAATAGTAGAAAAATACTTAAAAACAACTTTTTTAATCAAAATAATTTATATTGATAAATTATACCATTGAGAGGTTTTAAAGTATAATTAGAATATATTTTTACCATTTTATCCAATGGTGGTCATTAGAATTAATTTCACTTTGAAATTGGACATAAACAATTGTCAATCTATTGATATATATTGTTTCTTAAAAACACGCTATTTGTTGTGACAGTAGCAATTAATTATTAAATTAATTGATTCAACTTATATGTTTTAAATTTTTTTAAAATATACATCATTTTTGAATTAGGAATATCAAATATAGCTTAGGGTGAATTTTTTGTCTTTTTCTGAAAAACTTCAATTTTTTGATGAATAGTGAAACCACTAAGTGGTAGTTAAAAAACTAGTTTTTCATTTAAATGAAACTTTACCACATATGTGAATTGAATTTCAAAAATCCGACATACATGGTTGTCATTAGTAAGTAAAATTTGGTTCAATGGGATGAAAATAATTTTTGGTGAATAATAACTTTTAAGTTTTATTAATCGTGATTAAAGGTAATTAGTGTAATTTAAGGTAAATATAATGTTATAATAATATTAAAGTACCTTTACACTTGTCCTACCCTTATTATATGAGTCATGGCCGACCAAGACAATTCATGGGTCAACATGGGGACCCCATGGAGCCACATGGGTAAGAAAATGACATTAATAACTTTTTATTTAAAGTAAAAATAAAATTGTCACAAACATGTGTTGTTTTACTAAAACAATTATTATAGGGGGTTATATAAGTTAATATTTCGACTATAAAAATTAATTGGAAAGATAAAAATATTTCATATGTCATGATATTTTTTTATAATTTTTATACATTAAATAAATTATTTTTTTGATGACACCATGATGATGCAGCGATTACCTCATTAATTAACGATTTAAATAAAATGAAAAGATAATGTAACATATAAGACATACACTTGTAAAAAACCTATTTGATGAGTATATCTTGAACCCTTATCACCGTATCCTCTAAATATATAACTTTGTGAACTTTAAAATCCTAAACTCATTATATAATAAAGTAACATTTCGTGACTTTCCAAGAGTGCCCCTCTTCTCCTCTTATAAAAGGCCCCCAACTCTACCACCTTATTCACAACTTCAAAGCCATTTGGATCGGACAAACTCTGCCCAAATACTCCTTAAACTTATCTCTATTACTCCTAGAATACTCACTTTGGGCTGAAGTCTTCTCAATGAAGCCTTTGGCTCAAATCAAAAAAAATTACCCGATTTTAAGGTAATGTCTTCTCTTGTGTTCTTTTGTTTTATTTTACTTCTCCAACCCCTTAAACTCTTTTTATTCATTTATTTTGTAACAACACCAGTATTTTCAATATACTAGGATTTTTTTATGAGAATTATTTGATTTACACACACACACACCTTCGTTTAACGGATAAAGAACATATTGTTTCTGTGGTTGGCGAATTACTACCTCACGAAACGATGATTCTTCAATCATTTTTTAACACCTCTAATGGGGGCCATTATGATGACACTATTTCTATATATGATATATATTATGTTTATGTTTTATTTATGCTTCTTTATTTTCCATTTATGGCATACCTTTATGATTTCCATTATGGGTAAACGCGATAATTTCATTTTAGGAAGTGCAGACTACCGCCCCCTCAAAGTGATTTGAATTGTTAATTCCATATGTGGAGCATATAAAGGATGGAGTAAATGAAATTATATATGATATTATACTGGATTTATAATATACCTTTATATCATTATGATTTCTTCCCATTAAATATGAAATAGAAATGAAAGTAGCGTTCATGCATACGTACGGCTTACCGTCTCTATGAACGGTGCATTTCATTTCTTAGCTCTAAATGTTATGTAATATTATAAATGCATTTATATACTGGATATATATGATATATATGATATCTAAATCATTAATATAATTCAAGATATAATGAATATTTTACCACATGAACAACTTTTAATTATAAGAAGTTTATTTTTGACTCAAGTACCAAAGATCGACAAAACAGCCGTTATTAACTTAAATAATTACATAATGTTCATAACATGGTAATAAGTGATATAAAAGGAATAATTAACTTGAAAAATGTTCTTAAGAAATCATAAATTAACTCTATTTTGTTATTCAGGAGATTAAATAACGATCGAGTCATGTCAGACACGATGTAAGGGACTCCGTCTCAATCTCCTTTCATTGAGGCATATTTTGTTTTATACACAACTTTCTTTTATACGGTGTATAAACCCCATTGAATTTTACTTTTATTCAAAAAGAATCTTTTTATAAAAATAATTTTACTAAACGACAAAAAGGAATGTTTTTTTGTTGTATGTATGCGGCGACAATGACTTCTCTGCCGCCGTGACCATTATTTGATTTATGGCTTCCTCTACAGGCCAATTTTTTTTTAAATGAAAAATAAATACCAAGTTTTACTTTTCTTTTATTTTGGTATTGAAAATGGTTTTATCATATCAACGTGTTGTATTGATATCTTGTGATTGAAATGTGGAAATGTTATGTTTCCATTATGCATTTTTTATGTGATACAATTATGTTATGGTCTATGATATGTTTAAACCTTTTCATATAAGGAATGCATTGGACTTAGTATGTGGTGGTTGGAGCCCGATATAGCTCATCGATGCATCGGTAGGTCTCATGAGACAAACTACTATCTTGGCATGAGGCGTTGACAAAATCTTATTTGTAGTCTTGGCACGAGGCCTTGGTAATATGGTTATGATCGTATGGCATTATGCATTCCATTAGTATGAAAGTGGTAATTGATATTGCATATTCGACTAGTAGAATATCCATGTGAATAAGTAAATGGAATTACATCATTTTATTTTTTCCATATTATGCTGAAGTTCAAGTTTAAAATGATTTTGTTTTAGTAATACATTGCATTAAATGTTTATGTTTATTTATGAAAGTTTCTTCTATATTGTTATCCTTACTGAGCATCTGAGCTCACCCCTTTCTGTGTTTTATTTTCCCAGGATGTGAAGAAATATTTTCTGACTCACCTACAGGGATATTCTAAAGGGGATATGAGTCTGGACTATGGAGACTATGTTATTGTCATTTTTCACTTTATGATGTAATGTAACATTTATGAATGTATCCAGTGTTTCCAAGGCTACTAAACTAATCGGTCTTTCGAGACTTGATCTTTTCTGATCATGCCAGTGTTACATAATAATGCACCGACTCTGGGTAACTGGAGTTAGGGAGTTATAGAAATATTAGTGAATGTAATTGAAATTAATTATAGTGATTACAGTAAAAACGAGTTTACTTTATTTTTAAACTTTAATCTTAAGGGGCCAAATAACATAGAAATAATTAAAAACCCCATTTTATGTCCATATATAAAAAATATACCCACTTTTACTAAAAAAAATATTATTTTAGGCACATTATGTATGTGAGACCTCCCAATAGTGTTTACCTTTTGATATTTACAATAATTTCACTCCACCTCAACTAAATAAGGGGAATCAACCCCCTCACTTTTTAAAACTATAAAGACTTTTGTCTCATAAAAACCTTGAAAAAATAAAATTTATCGTTCATCCCTTCATCATAGAAGCCTCACATTGGTGAAAATAAAACCATGGAAGTCCTTTGCTGCAAACCAAATGGAGTTACATGAAGAAGTTGTAATGTTCTTTAATGAGAAATTTTTTTTTATTTTTTTTCCACCCCTTAGATTATTATTATTATGTTATTATATAATAACATCCTTATAATAAATATTCTTATATTTTATTATGTTAATTTTATCATCTATAACTTCACACACTTCCATAAAATGGGATACGCAATCATTTTATGTGTGTATGGCAGACTATCGCCTCCAAAATTTATGTCGATCATTATTCCAATACCAACTTTAAAGGATGGGAATAATGATGGATTTATAATTTTGGTATTATATATATGATATTTATTATTTATTTGTTTTATTTAAATATTTTATAACACATAACATTAGTATTTCTATTTTTTGATAATATAATAACATCGTTTATAGATGTGTGGACTACTACCTCCTCAAAGATATGTGATTCGTTAACACATTACATTGAATGTATTGAGGATGGATTGAATTAAAAAATTTAATATATATGATATAAAAATTATATTTAAATTATTATATGTATATATATATATATATATTTGTGTGTGCGTTATTTACTTTTATTTCTTACAATAAGACAAGAAAATGGATACAACGTTCAAGCGTACGTGCAGTCAACCCTATCCATGAACGGTTTATTTTATTTTATATATATATTTTTATATATTATTATAAATAAATATATTATGAATACATATATATATATCATATTTATATCATATTTTTCGTTTTGTAAATAAGAAAATCACGATCTAAGTAAGAGGACCAAGAATAATAAGTCAAAACATATATAAGAAAATAGTTACTACATGAAACATAACTTTAACATGGAATTGTTAATAATAGGGTAATATAAAGTCATATTTAAAACATACATGGTATTATATATAGTAATATGGTTCTTTGATTTAATTATAAGAAATATATATGTATTATATTAGAGTTTTGAACAAGTGCGATGAGAGTCAAGACTTAGGGTAAGGGGATTTGTAGTCTCACTTTAATTCCTTTGTAACTTATGCCATATTCACCACATGTTTATTTTTTGCGGTTTATATAAATAAAAAATTTATTATATGATCCTTATCATTAAATTTATTGGTAATTTTCTATCAATTTTATGATCTCTATTTCATGTTTTTTACATTTCAAAAGTTTCCAAATCGGTAAGGTAATTTTGTCTCAATTTTCCTTCTTTGAGAGACATGCTATGTTATGAGCCTATATTATTTTATAGGTGTATATAATGAAAGTTTACATTTTATATAATGAATATTTTTATTGTCATTATTTTTTAATCAATTTAATTCTTTCAAGTGATTTTTATTCAAAGTTACCGAAGTGGTAAGAGTGTATTTCTATAATCTCATTATTTATCGAGATTTTTTATGATTATGTTTCCATTAATGAAATTGTAGAATTAATATCTCAATAAATACCATTAATTTTATTCTCCTATAATTATTAATGATATCTTCTTGTGTTGGTAACATTTTTCCACTAATTGGAACTTAATATAATTAATAAAGTGTTTTTATGAAAATCTGACTTCATTTCTCACTTCGGTTGGAACTCCGTTTTATTAAAGAAAAAGGTTTTCCAAAAATGTTTTAAGAAATTACTTAAAATGATTTTTCAAAATTATTTTAAATTTAAGATGACATAATTTTATACAGGTTAATTTTTACTTGGGTTATGATCCAAGGAAAACATTCTTATTCTATCTGTGAATGGTTTATGTTTAAGATGACGTGTTGTTTATGAAACCTATTTCTCTTACATGGTTTATACCATTATAAAAAATTTACAAAACCTACACCATTTCAAGGTTTATTATAATATAAAGTGATTATGAAACTTGTACCTTTTCCATAGGTCATGATATGGTGAATTTTTATGATCTTGTGTCTCAAGTATATAAGATTTCACTATGTGGTAGGTGGGGCCTATATCTCCATTCAATGTATTGGGTATTGATTTATACCTCATTATATAAAATTTGAAACAAGTAAATGGTCTTTATATACAACAAAAAACATGTGTTTCATGATCCATAATAGTAAATAGGTGTTTCATGATCCATAATAGGAAATAGGTGGTCCTTGAACAATAATGGGAAATAGGTGCATCCTGATCCACTATGGGAAATTGCTATTTCCTAATCCACTATGTTGATTTTTATAGAAGCTAACCTTGACACATAAAATGGTTTTATATATTTATGATGGTTTGAAACTTATATGACATAGGCTTATGGTTCATGATTTTTTTTTTGATTATTTATCCCCCATATGATTCATTCTTTATGAACTGTTAGTATTTATGCTACGAATCATGTTTATAATCTATGATAGGTTAGGTATGAATTTCAAAAGGCATGTTCATGATCACATAATAATATGATTATATTATAATTTAATATAATAATTTAGTTATATCTCTTATTCTTACCCTTACTAAGCATCTGAGCTCACCCTTTCATAGTTTCCTTCCCCAAGCTATGGGGAATGTTTTAGGTAGGATTTTCCTTTGGGAAATACTAAGTGGGAAGATATTTGTGGAAAAAATTTAAGACATTTCACCAAGTAAGAATATTGTGTTATATTTTTTTAAAGAAACTAAACTATTATAGTCCTCATGAATGTACTTTTTAATGTTCTAAATATTCATAAAAATGATGCAGTATCGACCTGTGTTAAGTTTGTGCCACTATACTAGAGCCTCATAGTTTATGGTCTTGTGATGGGGACCTTGTGTATTATATTTTGTGGTCTTTTTATTGGGACCCAGTGAGGTGACCTAAACATTTCATTCACACATATTAAATCATTTTACATTAATATTAATTTCATATCACAACTAACCACAACCCAAATCCAAAAGTTTTATTGTCTTTGGTTACTATATGCATATAAAACTAATTTTAATAAAATTTAACATCAACCACTAATATTATTATCCCAAGATACCCTATTTTACCCCCCAAACATAATACTCTCCTTCATAACCAATGTAATGGAAACATAATAATAGTTGATCTCAAATTCTTTGTGAGAGTGAACATTGGATTCATTAATCTATGATTATATGTAAACATAAGGCTATTAGAAAAAAATTAAGGTTCACAGAATAACATGAGAAAATCATACCCAATAAATCATGTTTTTCAAAACATGAGTCATGGAAAATGACTATGATCGTATAAAAATTATTGAGAAATAATATTAAGAAAAATTTATTCGATATCCATGAGCTATGAACAAAACATGGAATAGGAATGAGTAAAAAAAGTGTGGCACATACACAAGTATAGAAAACAACATTTCCTATGGGGTGTATTTCTACCAACACCTTCATCAAATTGTGCATAGGGTGCCATAGGGAAGTATGATCACTCTAATTCCAAGAAACATAGTTGGTAGAACACCATAAGTAATTGGGTTCACTGGAGTTTCTAGAAAAATTAGTCTCATGAGATATAAAGCTTTATCTAATGCATGTAGGTCTATATAGTTCTCACCCTCTGCAAAATGACAAACCATGAATAGTTTTTTCAACAGAACTTGGAAACATTCTATAATTCACATATATTGACTAACCTATAAAAAGTAAATGGGTCTCATGAAATAAAATATAATAAATAATCATAGGCAACCCAAAAAAATAAAGTGGATGGTATCCTTAGATCATATTACCATTTCAGGTTGATAAACATGGAAGGATGTTGGCATAGATGAAAAAAACCTATGAGACGTCATTAAAATTTACTCTAAGGAAGAAAATAAAATAATCTATATTTTTTTATATATTTTGAAAAATAAATATAAAAAAAGGAAAAAAAATAAAAAACCATTGAAACATGGAGAGGAATATTCTTAATTACAACTAATGAAGGTGGTCAAAAATGTGTTAGTATGATAAAATTTTAAAAATAATATTTTTCCCTAATTTATAAAAATTCAATATTGTTGAAAAATTACCATGCCAAAAAAAATTAAAAGAATATTCAATTTTTGATTAAATTTTATTTCATTGAAAAAAACTTATAAAAACATATAATTGTACATTAGAGCATCCATAAAACAAAACAAATCATATGGACATGGAGGGAAAAGGGTCAGGACTGAAAGGAATAGGTGTGGTCAGTTTTTCTAAAAAGAATCCCTTTGATTGAATTATGATAAAAATATGAAATTACATGGTAAGAGGAAATCAAAATTTCATAAAAAACAATATGAGAATAAAATATTGGGGTTTTATTGGTAATTACTATAAAATTTCCCTATATGGTAATTTATTCATATCAATCTCCAATTCAAATGTTATTGGAAAGAAAATCCCATAACCTTACTCTTGTTTCTATTAAAATGATTTAATGTCTAATTTAATAAACATAACCATATTGATAAAATATTTTGTAAAATTATTCATATATATTAACTTCTCTAAAATTTAGTTATAATCATTAATTTTATATTCACTATCTAGTTAATGGTTATTTTCATCATCAGATGTTTGTAATTTCAATTTTTTTTCATTTTCTTCGAAATAGAGATGTCAAGCCCCATTAATTGATACCATGTTCATTATTATACAATTAGAAAATATATTTAAATATTTTTTTCCAATTACTTATTCACCCTCATGTTAATTTATGGGAAAATATGATCATGATTCAAGAAAATGGGATCCACGATGATATTTTTTTTAGTAATTTATCAATATAAAAGGATTACTTTATAATGATTTGTAATTTTTTGAAATAATTTAGGAATAATATTTAGGAAATTTATTCAACCAAAATATCATATATATTAATCAAATGTATTTTACAACAATCCATTTAAGGGAGTGATGAAAATATAAATTTTTCATTCACATAGGGGGTAGTCTGCACATAACACGAGTGACATTTTCATTTTTTGATTAGTTGGGAGGAAGGTAATAAATGTTTATTTCATCAACATAATAAAATTTTAATATATTTTCTTTGTGGATTTATTAATGATATAATGGTTAGAATATATTTTAATATGGTATAACAAGAAAAAAACGAATATAAATGAAAAAGGAGTGATTAGTAATTTTTACCATACTTTTAAGGAAAACTCCTTGAGACTTGTTATAATTGTCTTATTGTGATACCAGCACCTATATAACTTCGTATAAGAATTTTGGAAAAGGATTAAATATATTCTAGTTGAGGTAAAATTCTTGTTATTCATGGATATGTGGGGTGGATAAGGATTCATTTTATAAGATAGAGTGGTAGCACTTTTAAAAAATACTTCTAACATTACATTAAAGGTAGGTAACATTAAAAAAGAAAGCGGCTCAAAAAGTTGCAAATAATTGAGAGATGATGATTTGTGGTTGATCCACATATAATAAATTTAAATAATGGACAAATAATGACATATTTTTGGCCCTATCTTCTTTATTTAAGTTTTTACCATAATTTAATTTAACTAAAGTAACTCTTTTTTTAAACTCGATAACTTTTTTATAGAAAAAAATAAATTGACCTTATTGCCTAATTTTTATATGATAAATAAAAATATGAAATCCGATTTATCATATTGAATTTTTAAAATGAATAACAATTAATTGTAGGATAATTAATGTATAATATATTAATATAGTCTTAGAAAACATATAACTTAGGTTCTAAAATGTCAAACGTATGTTTCTAAATTAAATTAAATATTTTTTGAAATGTTTAATTTTTCTTATTAAATACTTCATTGGTCCATTTAAGGGCATCATCATTTTTTAATCCATTATTATATTTTATTATTCCTTAATATTCAATGTATTTTTTAAAATGAAATTTCATACTATTCACCTAATAATCAACATTTCAAGAAAAAAGTAAAATTTGTATCCAAATATAGTATTTAATTTCTAATTCAAAAATTAAGTTCATTTTTCAAATTAAAAATCTAAAATTTATGAATTTAACATTCAAATTAAAACATAAAATTTAATTATGTGTTGTTTTTATAGGAAAATGGATTTATTAAATTTAATGGTTCTTATTCTTATTTTGGACTAATTACTAATTAAATTTAAATTATTATATTATTTATATAAATCATTTATTTTATCATATTTTAACTACAATATATTTACTTTCTTAAAAAAATTGTATCACTTAAAAAGGAAAAATATTATAAAAATATATATTTTAAGTATAAAATGATATTATTATTTATTTAAATACACTAAATTAATTTTATCAATAAATTAATATAAAAAATTACCTTCTTCTTTATATATAGATTTTATAATATGTATAAGTTTATTTATACCCACCAATTTAATTCCTACACTTTAACAGATATATTTTCTACAAATAATTCTATCTAAAATTGTATCATGGTTCATTTTGGTTTAGAGATTCATGTGAAACAAGTTATTCAACAATATATTTAAAGAAAAAAATAGATATTGAAATTGTATCATGTTACACCTAGTGCCTCATAGTTTTTCATAATTTTCAAAGGACCAGGTGGTTATATGGGTTAACGTAAAATATTTCTATAGGAATCTTTCTTTGGTTAGAGGAATGATATACTCTACATCATTGGTGATTAATGAATACATGCCATTATGATATAACTTATGTAATATGTGATGTACCTCCAGTTTGGGTTCTAATTTTAGAGGTTTCCTCTAATGTATTATTGGAATCCACAGAACTAAAACCTATTTCACATCAAAGAATGATAAAAGTTGAACTATTTTGTTTAAAGATTGATTCTTTCTATTTTTTTGAACTTCTAAACATTGGGTGGAATATAAAATATTCTAATAAAGATCTTCTAGAACATTTAGTTGGACATGTAACTATACATATCCATTTAATATAGTTATATATTGATGTTTAGGTAAGGTTATTTAGACCACAATTATAATGATTTCATTTTTCCTTATTTACTAAGGAATGTAGAGTCACCAATATAAGGGTGTGTGTGGTAGTGTGATAGGCCCATAATACATCAAGAAGCTTATATGGTGATCATGTGTTCATTAAAAATAAAAATGATTGGGTTTTAGATTTTTAAATTTATTCTAGGTAATACCATTGGTCATCTCTTAAGGAGCGTTAGTGGTTTAGAGTGTGTACTTCAAATAAATATTTAAAAACAAAAAAAAACAAAACATGGGGGATTTGAAAAATAAAATAAAATAAAATGACTAAATTAAAGATATTAATATTTGATAACAATCAATCTTTTGAAAAATATGAGATAAAATGGTTTATCTGAATTCACTACACATATTTCAATTTTATTGTTCTTATAGGTTAATTTAGGTTTGGAGTATGTCTTTTGTTGAGATTAATTGAAAACCCAACTACTCTATAAGATTTTATATCAATGAAAGTAGAACCAAATCCTTGAATCCACAATAATATAGACATGGTCCATCCATTAGTCATGGTATAAGATCATGAAAATAATACTCAAGTTCCATGTAAGTGGTGAAGAAAATGATTCTTAGGTTGTCTAATCAAAAAACCACAATTCACACACTCAAAATATCAAACCAATTTGTTATAAATAAATAACATTAAATTAAATCTCAACAAGATAAATAATTACAATATGAATCAAAGTAATATAAAAATAAAATATTTTTTTAAAACCTAAATTATAGAAATCTATTAGCTAATATATGTTATAGTTCTCCATTGAAATGTGAATATCTCCCTCAAAATGATTTCTCACTAATTAACTCATTTCCAAATGGAGGTGGATGATCATGTGGGTCTCTTTTTTTATCTCATATCTCCCTCTAATGATAAGGAGTTCCAAAACCTAAAAGTTGAGGAGAATAACACTTTTAATCTCCAAAATAGAATCACTTTACTCCTTATTCTATCTACTATATTGGGTTCCCAACATTCAAATTTATAGGAAATATGGAAGGTGGTTTTGGGAACCCAAATTTTTAAAACAATTTCGTTCAGGGACTTCAGATAAAAAATAGCCTTACCATTCTTTTTTAAAAACCAAAAAGTTATTTACCCACCTATTTAATATCTTCACTAAAACTTTTTCATCATTTGGATTCCTACATCCTGAGATATGTTCAAATTACAAAAGTAAACTTGAGACTATGAATAGTGAAGTTTCTATTAAATGAGGTAACATTGTCATATGAAAAATGGATTAATTGGGATCCTTGATCATATAGTGACTTTTAAACACATGGTTCTTCATTACCTTACATATTTTCAACCCAATTAGACACATTAATTTTTAACGTTATGTATTTTAGTACACATGTGTTCATGGTATCTTGTGTGGTTTGGCATGTTCGGCTTGAATTCCATCATATGCTCTCCAAATGACTTCCCCATACAATGTAGTCATCCAAAAAAGTAAAAAATTTCTTTTTAATAAAGCTGAAAATTAAATATTTATATCAAATCTGATTTGAGACTTGTCAATCTATTTTGAATTTATAGGATAAAATCAGCCTAACACAATGGTAGAAGGGTGGATGTGAATATGGAATCACTATGCAATAACACCCCCACACAAAATCATTTTTAATCCTTGGAAAAATTATATTTGACTAAAAATTTCATGAAGATATTCCCTAGATCATGAATATTTAAAATTCATACTATATTATTTTTATGATAGCATTGTTAGAAATATAATAATCCCACAAAAGAGTTAATCTTAGTTATCAAGGAAGTGATTATCTCATGAATTGTATCAAAAAAAATTCAAAGAGATATATGATACTAATCATAAAAGGTAATTCAAAATTAATCCATGTAACCAAACCTCCACATGTGTGAGTGATAATAATTTCAAGCTACTTTTTCTACTTTCTACTCCAAAAATATATGTTGTCTCAAAAAAATCCACTTAACTTATTCTTTACACTTAACTTATTCTTTACACTGAACGTCCCCCATATCTTTTGCAATAAAATTTCAAGACACAATAACTTAATTATTCCATGAAGTAAAACCTTAAGCAACTAACTTATATATCACCATATTTTTTACATTTTCTCAATCCAATTATTTTTTATTTCTTATTGTTTTTCTTTTTATTTTTTCTTTTAAGGGCATACAACAGTCAGATAATATGCACTAACGTTTAGGTCAATAATGAAATAGATCAAATAAGGATTATACGTATGAAAAAATAATTTTTTAAAGCTAAGAAACATTATCATAACTTATATATAACTTTAATTGAGTAATAAATATTCACATTTAATGGTTGAGTACAGTGATGTGGGGGGGTGTTAAATAACACAATAAACCCATAAAAACTCCCACAAAAGTTAGTAATATCTCATTTTTTTTAGAAATATAAAATCAATTATATCATTGAAAATCCCCAATTTTACTTAAAACATCCCCCTTATTGTTAATTATACACTGAATCTAACATTCCATTAGTGAAAAAAGTTTTCAAATGTTAGAACAACATGAAATTGGGAAATTCATCATGATTTATTAATAATTTTAAGGTTCAGATGAGCATTTAAAATGAGTATTCTAGAACAAAAGTGAAAAAAATGATAAAGGGATAGGGAAAGTAAAAAATACTATTCAGTAAGAGAAAAATAGCAGAAATAATAATTATATAAACAATTACTAATAAACATAGAAAGCTGGGGAATAGTAAAAATACCTTATTGTAAGAAAAAATAGAAAAGTAAAAAATTAGAAAAAAATAATTAATAACTTAAGAATATACACACCCACCCCCTAACCCCCCCCCCCCCACAAACACTCCAAGAGTGTGTAGTCTCCTTACTAAAATAAAATATATTTTGGGATAAAAGAATATACCTAGTGGGTTTCTCTAATAAGTAACTTATGGAAGTTGGATATCCCTTATTGGGGGATCTATAATAGTTTAATATAAGTTCTTAGACGGCTTCCAATTGATAGTGAATGTTTAGTTTCTTCATTTTGAACCTATGAAACACTTAATGGATAGGCATTAGTAATGGTATATAAGCCAACCCATCATGAATGATTCTTACTCAAGTAAAAAATGCAACCTGACATTATAAAGGAGAACCTTATTGATTTGGAATTCATAGTGAAGGATGATTCAATCAAGGTAATTATTGGTTCTCTCATTGCAGAACTGTGAGTTCATATTTTAGTCTATTCATATTTCCTCTAGATCATGAATTTTCTACTTCCCTTTAGAACCTACAATAGAAAGATTAGAGTTGCATTATTTAATTTCCTAGTATCCCTAGTGATCAATTTTAATAGGAAATTGATAACTCTTTCTAAAAACCAGTTGATAAGGTGACATACCAATGTGAGTTTTCAAAGTAGTAAGTTAATCTAAAAAATCATCATTGAGTCTAAGACTCTACTCTTTTCTATTGGTTTGAAAAATTTCTTCAAGAATTTTTTTGACCTAACTATTTGAATTTACACCTTCACTATTTATTTAGTCGTCATATGCAGTAAAATGTAATTCTAAAACCCATATTAATATAAAATTGATTTACTTTTTATATTGTAGAAATGAAACCCTATTCACTTATAGTGAACCTAGGAACTCAAAACCTAAATATGAAAACAAAAAAATTAATAAATTTCCAAATTAATTAGAAAATGGCCCCATAAGGTCATTTCCCCAATCATCAAAAAAATTAGTAAAGCAAAAGGTTTTTTGTGGAATTTTATTTCTTTTGGAGGCATTCCCCATCCTTTTATAGTGATGAAAATCTATTAAAAACAATGGAAATTTTAAAATATTGATTTCCAAAATAGACTAGAAACAAAGACCTTGTGGCCAATCTGTTGATGAATAAAGTGGCCCCGACATTCTAGAGTGTGAAAAAAACAAAGGATGGAATGAAAATCACTATTTATAATATAACACCTAAGGAATTGATCAATACATGTTCACTAAAGGTAGGGGTTATCCCAATGTACCAATAAGACTCATGTTTTAGAAGTTCAACTAGGTTTTTATTGAAATTAGTAATAATAAAAGATGTTATCAAATAATTTACAAAGTCATCATAACAAGGAATATCATTATACACTTTCCAAAATATATTTTAAGGAGACATGTCATTTATCATTATACAGATGGATGAGCCAATATCCACGTATAGAAGGATCATTCTGATATTTCCAGCCACCACATTCTCTATTAATTTTTAATTCAAATTTTATAAATTATATTCCTAAAGTAGGAGAATCTAAATTAGACATGGTTTGGTTTCCAAATTCAAAAACTATAAATTAGAGGGCTATATAGTAAGAGAACACAATTACTTTTTACCATAAACGTATGACCTAAATTTATCCATGAAAAACACAATGTAAAGAAATCCCTTTTTTGTTGTGGTGTTGTTTTCTTGGGAATATTCTTATGTGAATAACACATAAGCAATGAAATGTGGAGTTTTTTTTGGTTTTTGGAATAAACGTTTCCCAACTATATAGTTAGAGGTGTCACACATGAGCTTAAATAGTAAACCCCACTATGGTGGTTGAATTACCATAGTTATGTGAGACTCTATTTAAAATTGTTAAATGAATATGTATTATTTTTATGATATATAAATTATTTATTTTTATGAATAATTAGTATAGGGGTGAAATATTATTAAATTTACAAATAAAACAATGATAAAATTCATGATAACCTAAAAAATTGTTTAAATCATACACATTTTTTTTGAATTATAGGGAAGAAATTATATCAAATTTTGATTTACCTACTTGGATACCATCCCTAGAAATGATATGTCCAAGAATTATTATTTTTCATTCCATGAAAAGTCATTTATCATAATTTACTAAAATATTATATTCAACACATTGATAAAGTATAAAACCAATAACACTCAAAAACTAATCAAAATAGGAACCATAAAAAGTAAAATCATCAATGAAAATTTCCATAAAATTTACAAGGTAAAACAAAAAAATACTTATAATCCATAATTGTAAAGTATCTAGAGCATTGCACAGACCAACTAGTATTATCTTGTATGAAAATTTTCTAAAGGGGAAATTGAAAGTTGTATTTTCATGATCCTATAGGGAAATATAGATCTGAAATCATTTAGAATACCCATAATGAAAATAGTATTAGAACTTTACTGCTATCCTTTTAAGAATTTTTCAATGAATGGTTATAGAAAATTTCATTCCTAGTATTTCATTTTAGTTGATGATACTCTATACAGACACGAAAACTATTCTTCACATTGGTTGGAACCAATTAATTATTTTCATTTTTGGTTATCGTAAGAAAAATTTTCTTTGTAACTACCTACATTAGTCTAACCCATTTTGAATCAAATATGGTTTAAATGATTCTAGTGTCTAATAAAATGGTTTCCTTCTATTTCACAGTATCAAGGGGGTTTGGGTTTAGTAATGATTATTTCTATGTCAACAATTCAGCCTCATCATTTAGTAATATTTGATGAATGGAAATTTATGGGATAATACCCTGAATTTCATCAAGTGTCCATCCCAATTCTTTTTTGTACTCTCATAAAAGGATAAGCAATATCAATTCAGACTCTGGAAGGATTAAATTATCAATAATGAATGAAATATTGTTTCTATTCCCAATATATTGATATTTCATGTTTTGAGGATGTTTTTTATGTTCCAATTTACATGGATTTTGGATTTATGGGAGGTATTTATAAAGGGATAGGTCAACAATCTCATATAATTTCTCAATATTATCATTACTAGATGAGGAGTGAGATTTCAGAAGATGTGAAGTATCATTGACGGTTATCATGTCCCTAGTGCATGAGAAGTAAGTAATCAATGAACAAGAAATGCATTTTTCATGACCACTAAATCATTAATTATAGGATTAATTTTATAGAATTTATATCAATGATCAAAACTCATATAGGGAATTAGGGGAAAGAATATAATTTTCTTTATAGAAAGGGAGTGCATCAAGAAAATTAACTAAAGGAGAGGAATTCTCTATCAAGGGGTTATTCATGGCATCAAGGATGTTTAAGTGTACATTTTCACCACCAAAATCTATAGATAATTTTCCATTGTAGACATTAATTATGTTTTTGGTTGTTTTTAAGAAATGTATCCAAGGTATAATTTGGCGATGTCAATTTTTCATACCATCATCCAATTTAAGAACATAAAAATCAGTATGAAAAATTAAATTTTTAATCCTCACAAGAACATCCTTCAACACACCATTAGCTTGTGTGGAACTATGATTTTCTAGTTGAATGACTATTAATTTTCACTTCAGTTCTCTAAAATAGAGTGTGGCATCACATTTTTAGAAGAACCCAAATCAAACATAGCATCGGAAAACAAATACTCACCTATGGCGTAGAGAATTGATAATATTTGTAGATGATTGCATTAGGTGGGAAGTGATGGATCTATAAATGTTGAGAAATTATTCATTATGATCATGTTTTCATTACCTTTAAGTCACCTTTTTTGTATATACATTTCCTACAGAAACATAACATATCAAGTAATTTTCTTAATAATAGAAATCAAGAATTTTATGACCTAAATTATTTTAATAGTTTCCAAGATTTCATTATCAAGTATAGTTTCTTTTGATGTCCTTATTTGTTTATCCCTTTGGGGAAATAGAATTGGAATGGTTAGGCTAATTGGACACTCAAAATATAATCACTCTCCTTTGTTGGGGTCTTTATTAGGACAAGGATATTTTTAAGGTAATGTGTGATGGTTGGAATGGTGGTTTCTTTGGGATAAGATGACTCTAATGTATGTTTTATTTGTATTTTATGTTTTGTTCCACTATGAAGGTTTATGGAACTAACATTTTTTTATGCCTATGGTTGATTATTTGTTGAGAAGGTAGTTTACCCAACCCTTGACTTTGGATTTCACCCACTGAGTTGGATAGTTTTCCTAATTGAATTTTTAGGTCATGTATGACTTCTTAGGTTGTTTTTTTCAATTATAGATTATTTACATCCATTTTTTCTTTTAATCAATGATATTATTGAGTTTTGTAGGGGGTTGTTGGAAATTTAATTATGGTGGTCAAAGGTTTTTGTGTGGTGGAGGAGGATGACTAGTCTACCCTGGGTGGTACTAAGACTTTTGAGTTTGGTTTGAAAATCTCCTTGAATATTTTATTTTTTCTCTTCACACCCAGAGTTGGATGGATAGTATAGTTCATACCTAACGGGTTGGTTCTAGGAGAAGCCTAGAAACATTTCCTTAAAACTCCCATAATGTTATCTTAGTGGAGGGATTTTTTATGATTAGTTAATGTCAATACGATATATGTCATAATGAATAGGTGGTGGAGGTTGGGATTTTCTATAATAAATATCAATTTGTTAGATTACGGTACATAAATCTTCAAAATTTTCATCCATATTATTCTAAAAGTTCAAAATATCCTCCTCATGGACTCCTCTAATAGGTACACTTGACCTTGTACCCAATATTTGAGTGTTTTGTGCCATGATTTCAATGTAAATATTTAAAATAATTATGGTCTTTTCTACTATGGCACCACATGTGATAGAATCGACCACGTTATGATCGATTAAAATTAAAACTTCATAAAAATATTATATTAACCACCAATCACTTATTTGGTGGTGTGGAAATAGTGAGCATAACCCTTTAATTAATTTACATTATTCAGGAAGTTTCTTCCAAATATATTATCATATTCCACAAATTTATTTTCTTATTACTGTGATCTCAAAGGCTTGGAATTATTTTTCAAGGAAGAGTAATTCCATGCATGACCAGCATTTGATTGCAGATTTAACATAAAATAACCACTATTTTATTGTTAATTCTAACGAAAATGGAAAATATCTATGTTTTACATATTATTCATCCACATTTTCATGATTTAATTTTGAGGAAATAGTGTAAAATTTCATAAAATGATTCTATATATCCTATCCAACGTGTCCATTAATTTTTTGAACAAATTAATGACTTCATATTTCCATTATAAATTTGGTGATTTGCGTTGTATTTGAATATATGTGGCTTGGATCTCTAAATAATACTAGGTAAGTTCAATTAATTAATTGTAACTTTCATCTATATTATGAATTTTAATTATAGTTTTAATTTTAGTTATGTAAGAACAAAGGAGATTTTGAAGTGTCTTGTTAATGGGATGTGTGTACTATTTCAAAGAAATGCTTTGTGTGTCTCAGTGTTGGTGATGTATTATCTTCTCTGGTTAATAATTTAGATATACTAGATAAGAAAAAATCATACATAGAACCTAAATAGTAAATAAATTAGTATATAAAATTATATGTAAAGGTGGAAGAAAAAAAATAAAAATTCAAAAAATTGACAAATGTCTTATCAAAAAGACAAACTAAAAACTGAAGTGCTCCCTGAATATAGTACAAATTTTTAACACTTTATCATGACATGTAAAATTTATTAATTTTTTGATGATTAAATATAGTCTATGTCAGGTCATATTTCATCTTTTAAAGAGTTCTAGTGGTTTAGATTGTGTATTTTAAATAAGTTTTTCAAAAAATAGAAATTTGGGTGGATTTTGAAAATAGTTTTAAAAATGAAATGACTTAATCAACAATTTTATTAGTTGATAAAAAAAGTGGGTTTTGAAAACTATGAAATAAGGAGGCAATTGTGATTTCACTACACACATTTCAAGTTCATTGTTCTTAGAAGTTCATTTTGGTTTGGATTAAGCCTTTAGTTGAGAATAATTAGAATCTCGATCACTCTCAATTAATAAAATTAGAATAAAATCCTTGAAAACATAATCATGTTTACAAGGTAAATTACATATGAATGGTATAATAGATTTCAAATTTGATTGAAATCTATAGTATGTAGGGAAGAAAAGGAAGCTTTCCTTGTTTAATCAGAACAACACAAGTCATAGACTCAAAATATGAAAAAAAATGATTAGAAACAAAGAGCATTAAATTCTATCACTCTAAGAAAAAGAATTTAAATATGAGTCAAATTAAGATAAATCAACGAGATAACTTCTAAAAACCAAATTAAATCAAACCACTATCTAATATATTAACCATAACCCTGATTACATGTGTTTATCTTCCTTGCAACAATCAATCACTGATTAGCTTACAATCGAAAGGAGGTAAAGGATCGGGTGGATCTCCATATTTATTGAATATCTGCATATGTGAATAAATAGATATAGAAACAACAAGTTGTGGATAAGAACCCCTGGATTATTGAATGTATGATAACATCACTACTTAGATGAACTTTAAAATGGGGTTCTCAAGGTCCAATTTATTGGAAATGCGGAAGGTTGATTTGGGCACCTGGTATTTCAAAAAACACTTGGATCATGGATTTAGCACATAATAATGACTTATATTACTTTTATAAATAATAATAATAATCCCTCACCTATTTAATATCTCTATTGAACATTTGGCATCACATTGAGGTCTACTACCTCAGAAAGGTCTTAATTATGAAAATTACCCCGATACTATAAATAGTTAATATTATCTCAAATGATATTGAATTTTAGGTCTAAATATGGTTGAAATGGGCTCCCTAGTCTTCTAGAGACAATTATATCACATTTTTTTTCATTAAAACAAAAAAATTTAGGTCATTTGGATGCATTGATTAGTTTTAGTATGTATTTTAGTTCACATGTGTGTTTGGGCTCAGGTGTAATTTGACATGTTTTGCATGAGTTCTATCCTAGGAACTCCAAATCAACACCACCTACAACATAATCATCATTAAGGTAAAATTTAAATTCTTAATAGTGATAAAAATTAAATAATTGAATCATATTTTTATTGAAATTTGTCATTATAATTGGAATATACAACACAAAACCAATTCATTATAGTTGAATAAGCATGGAAGTGAATAACAAATTTCCACGTGGTCATCTGGAGACACATTTTTTCATTTTATATTCATATTCTATAGGAAACTAAATAATTTTTTTTTGAATTCCACTATCTATTCATAAAAATATTCATTATAGTGGGAATATTATTTGGACTGAATTTAGTACTTTGTTTATAATCTCATTAAGTCATTTACATATAAGTTCTCACCTTTTTCTATAAATAATGAGGAAAAAAATTAGGTGATGATTTTCGATCATATCAAAGAAATCATAAATTTGGACACAACCTCCTTTAATATTAATTCTTAAAACCATTTTGAGAAAAATTTATTTTGGGTAAGAATGAACTTATACTTTTTGGTCATATTTGAAGGGTACGGGCCCATAAAATCTAATAAAAAAGTGGAGAATGGATAGGAGTAACTAGTAAAATATAACATATCTATGGGTGTATATATGAAATAATCATGAATATAGAACACATGTAACTTCTTTGTGAACTTATAACAATCTCGAATCATCAAAGGCTACAATTAACAAATCTTTTATCCATGGTGACTCACTTTGACCCATGTTTGGTGAGCCCAATGTGTTCCTATATAAATTTATTCCATAAAATTATAATTTCCCCACATTCAATAAAAATTACATGGAATCCATAACAACATTTATTGAAAATAATTATTAGGGATCCTTCTTTGTCACGGATGATGAAGTTCACAACTCATCTGTAGATATTCAATTTCTTGACTCGACACCCTATGAGATTACCATATTAGATATAGTTCACTATTATGGAAATCCAATTGTTTTAATGATAATATTAAATAGTGATATAGATATTATATCTAGGGATAAATTAGTATTTATTTCATCCACCATTTCTACTCCTCAATTGGAGATAGGATCCACTACACTTCGATGTGCTTCTCAGTTGACTATTTCACTCTAATTCGAGTCCACAAGAGAAATGACCAAGTTGGATAATGAGTCAATAAGATAAATTAATGACCACGGAATGTATGATACAACTTCTTCTACAGGAAACATCACTATTAATTTCTAGTAATTATTAAGGATATGCTTCATCACTTCTTTCTTAGTGGTGTATTATCCATTAACTTTTTTGATTTCCAACTAATAGGTACCTTTAATTATGTGGTCGATGATCATGATTTGGATATAGATCTACAAATAGGTGATAAAATCTGGATATACCTCTTCATTTTTGGTACATACCTTTGAGATTAGGAATGATTATATCAATTGGGACCCTAATGGATAAGTGAATAAAATCCCTCCCAAACCCTTTTGTATTTAGGGTTCCGTATTATTTTAATAATTGGGATATTGTAGGTTCCATAGGAGTTAATATTGTGGGTTTGAGAAACTGTATTTATGGGAAGTATTACTTATACAAGAAAATAAATTCATAGAGGTAATTCCCCTTACAAAGGGTTGGTAGCTATAAAATATACAAGAATATTCCCCTTTGGTTTCCTTCTAAGAGACAAACCTAGTATTGAATAGTTGGTGAATTACTACCTAGCATGATAGAATCCCATTAGATATCCAGAGACCAAGGATATAAAGTTTTTTATCAATATAGAATACTAGATATACCTATTGATGTTTCAAATAGTGTCACAAATTATATTTCATAAAGAACAAAAAGAGATATTTCATTTCGACAGTGTTATATCTAATATCATTTTCCAAAAGAGTACATATGAGGTATATAGGTTATTTCTCTTACATTGACATTCAAATGGGCTAGAAGTTAATTGAGTGCTTGGTTTAAAGATATCATGTAAAGGATAAGAGGTTTTACTTCTAAGGGTGGCATTAAAAGAATAGAATGAGAGAGATACGTCTTTATGTTTCCAAAAGTTCTTAGGAATTATTAATATCATCAGTATATTTCTATTTTATTCATTAATCTAGTAAAGGTAAAAACTTAAGAAATTTTCACAGTGATCTGCCTAATGTATGAAAGGAACTTTTTAAGGCCTCTTAACTGTGGGTGGTCCTAAAGATGGTGCATGTCCTGAATGGTTTTAATAATTTCAGTATTTACCTTGATACCTAGTAGTAAAACAATGAAAAGTATGAATTTTTTAGAGGGGACCCCAAAAGTTCACTTCAATAGATTCGTTTTTCGGTCATGCCTTCATTGTCAAGTGACCTCCATTTCAAAATTGGTGAATTGATCACAGTGTTGGAGGGACTTCACTGTCGGGTCATCCACAAAACACTCCACTATTTTTATATGAAGGGTCTTGAAGAAGTGGTGCATTGACCACTAATAAGTGTCCATTAAATTTTTTTATCCAATGAATATCACTAATAGAAGTACACCACTTGGATTTCCTAGAAAGTAATGGATTATTTATATTTAGGAGACATAGTTTTTTTTGACCTTGAATATCCATCCATAAAGGAAGGTAGTTCAAATAATTTTATTTCATTGATCAAAAATTGCATGATTGTGACTCGGAATCAATGCATTGGGTAGTGCCTACTGGGGTCCCAAGAGTTGATATATATTCCAATTCAACCTTTTGTATTATTTTTGGAAACAATGTTTTTCAACCATTTTCAGTATTATATTTCCTAAATGAAAGCATCCAATATTAATTTATCAAACTAGACTTCAATCATAGCACTATGAGATGGATGTGTTCTTTTTTATCATTAGCCTCCATTTATGTTGTTTAGTTATAAGACTAATATGATGTAAAGAAACATAGGGGGTATAAGCCCTACTAATCTATGTAATTCCAGATGAAGACATCTCAAATATTGTTTGGAAATACAATATACTGGTCCTAGTCTTTATAATTCGTCATCTTATATATTAGAGTGGTTCACGGGTGTTTGATAGTCACCAATTTTATCTATATATGGTTATAAATGGTGGTTGTGACTCCTTAAAAATGGTGGAGCATCATCAAGTTCCTCTATGAGGAAGTTGAAAACGATAGAGGACTCATCTTCCAATTTATCTCTCAATGAGTGTATTTTATCTACAATTTTCTAATCAGGGGAATTATTTTTGGGGTAATTTATATAAGGACGTGATGGGAGTTTTCTACTTCCACAAAGACTATATATATTGATTTGGGGCATTCCAAGACTAGAAAATTCCTCTTGTGAGGTTTTTGAATGTCATAAAACACTATGGATTATGTAGATATAACAAAAATTACCCTATACTTTTTATAATATATATTCATATATGGATTTATCTATAATAGTTTAATTGGTTTATTTCATCTTATGTTAATAATGGAGGGTTTAATGATAATATTTGGCCAACCCACATTGGATAATAGGTTATTCTATAAGATTTTTTTTATAGAAGCATAGGAATTATCTCATATTCGGGTTTGTTTCATTAATATAAATAAGGAAAAATAAGTATCTGTATTTCACATTATTCTATAAATTAGCAATGGAAATTTCCAATCCATTAGAATTCACCGCTTGTACTACCTGTATGGTTTGATGTTGAGTTCCATTAATTTTTTGATACCCGACATTGATATATTGATCTTCATGTGTATCAAAATGAAAACTAGCATTATAGAATACATGGATTTGATTATTGAGGAAATAATTTCGTTATTGGTGATATAATTATGTAATTTTCTCTTTGATATGGATCTGAGTTCATCCAAGAAGTTTATTCAATGTTTTATCATGGATAAAGACCATGAATTGAATGTCAAAAACCACATTCAAAATTTGGATTCTCGGTAGGATATTTATCATGAACTGACCCATCAAAGACCACCTGGAACGTGATAATCTATTTTTGATGACCCCAATCCGACCTCTAATGGGATAGGAATTGGAGAATAATGTTGAGTATGCATATCACTCATAGGAAGGAATTGTCCTAATGTATCTGTATGCACAAACACGCATTTACAATCCCATAAAATGATGAAATTTAAAATAAAACTGATATTAAATGCATACATACATCTAAATCCCACAATAAAAGTAAAATGAATAATATTGGATAATATAAAGGGCCAAATAAAATCCCACCATTAAATAGAAATAAGTCCAGCCTCCTAGAAAGAGGGGGGAAATTCAAAGGTTAATCACGGTATGAACCATGGTCAGTTTTTCCCAAACTAATATTTTTCTACTCCTAGATATCACAAACCCCAACAAATAATTATTCATTAGTATAAGACATGACTTGTGAGGGAAGAGATCTTGTAGGGGTGAGTAAAAATACCTAGTAGGGAACCCTAAAAACTATTATAATAAAGCATCTAGAGTAGTTAATTCATCACAAGATATGCCAATATTTATAAGATAAATATAATAAAACATCCATATATACTCTTGGTAGACACTAAGTCTCAAGGTAAGGTCACAACCACATTTCCAGACTAAGATTCTTCACGAGCATGTGTAAAAACACTCACCTTGGAGAAATAACTTAATGAGTCTGATAGAATTCATGGAATCCATTTGATATGTTGTGCTCATGTGGTCTCACTATAAGAAAGTACACACTAAATGTATGAATAGATCGATACATATATGATGTTCACACCTAGGGCCATGGGGTACACCAACAACACATTTTGTGTTAACCCACATATTAAGGGATCAACACCCATGTACATTTGGTCATGTTGATTCTGATAACCCCACCTAGGGATAAATGATAAAGGAATCCTCACAAGTCCTTACATGATTCCATCAACTCTATATGAGACAAATCCCTTAGATAGAATCACAATCATTTTTTCATGAATTTATTCAAAACTACACCATTCTAGGGGCGGATCAAGGAAACACATCCTTAAGGAAACTAATACATACTAAAGAGAACAAGGACCTCAAACCTCCTAGGTAAAAGTAAATGGAATGTATTTCTATTCTCGGGTCATCAAATATACTTCACCCAATTCACATGTACTCTAGGTCATGCATGTGTAAAACAAGCAATATTCATGTACCAGAGGTCTTGCCTATGTACTTGGTCATTTCTATGTACATGGATCATCCTATTTTCTCTGGATGGGTTTAAGTACAAGGCTTAGCCCCTATACTCTGGTCCTGACCATGTACTTGAGGGTACATGGAATGTTACCTGGTTAAGTCGTATGGTGTGTGATACATTTCGCATAGTGTGTGACACTTTATTCTCTATAGAAACCCTAGTACCTTTTCAAAGTCCCCACATGGCTTGTATATTTGGATTGTAAACCGTGTAGTACAGGGTTTTCCATAAATCATAGATCCCCTTCACATATCACCACTCACTACTCTATCCCACAATCCAATAGTGAATCTTGCAGATTAACATGGATCAGGTCTGAATGATCCTTTTCATCGACTCTCTCCATAATTTGGCCATCCGATTCGATTGGAAAAATTCCACAGTCTCTTGTTTCATCATTGTGTGACAAACCAAGGAATGACATTCCTCTAATTTGATATGTTCTATTTGTTTTCATCGTATAAAATATTTAACCATTGACTGTATCCCCATTCACAATTCATGACTGTTGTATTAATCCTTTGCACTAATGAATGGTTGTTCAAGGATCGAATATATGATATTTATCAAACTGACTGCCAAATAAATTTATCACGATGAATCTATGAAGAAATGGTGGAGAAATCCATAAAACATTGTTGTAAGAACACGGTTCTTATTCTTGAGGTATGTGTTTCTTCTTTTCCATTTTCAATAAGTGTTTTTGAGAAAATAATGAAAATAGAGAAAATCCCAAATTTTGTGACTACACGCCGTGTACTTTTCCACACGTTGTGTACTTTGTCCATGTAGGATGAGTACACGGGGTGTGTAGGCTAGTCGGCGATGATGGGAGTAAAAACTGACTACACATTGTGTACTAGGTATTTACACGTCGTGTAATCAATCGGCAGGTGAACAGAAAGGCGGTGGAGGCAGCTGCCAGTGGAGCGACAGTAAACGTTGTGTAATCGGGAATACACGTTGTGTACTCATGTCGATGGATGAACAGTTTCGTGGTGGAAAGAAGCTGCCAGAGGAACGGTAAAAAAATGAGAAGTACACACCCTGTACATGATATTACACATCATGTAGTTTGTTTTTTTCAATTAAAATGGGTAGTAGCCTCCTCTATTCATAGAGGAAGATTATAATTCCGAAGGAGAGCGTGAGAGACGGCCAGAGCTTAGAGGACCTCTCGACCGCACACTGGGTACCTGATTCCTACGCTGTCGATCTCCTTCGAACTGCACAGGTAATCTCTTCCTTCTCCTAGAGCCTTTCTTACCAATTCTTTCCCGAGGGGATGTTATTTTAGTTTGAACAAGATTATGTTCCTCTCATATCTGCTCCGTTCTCATTTGTTTTGGGAGGCGTTGTTCAAGTATATCGATAAGAGACGATCGAGGTAGATGGTTTGATGTTTAAATTACAATTTTTGTGTGTTTTTGTGTACTTTTGTGCTATGAACCCATGTTTGGGGTGTCATATGGATGTGTCCTTTACTGAGAGTTATCTATAATTTCTTAGAAAAACTTTTGATAAGTAAAAACTATTGTTTGGGATTACTTGTTGGATCCAAGACCACCCCAGGGGTGCATTCCTCTATTTAGACATTTGGCCAGGATACATGAGGGTATGCCATGATTATAATGTGCATTGCTTTTTCTTGAGTGAAAGTTTATATAAATTATTGATTTATGCATTGGGCTCGGCCCGGTTCCTTTATCCTGTGGGAAGTGTTTTGCTTAGCCTGAGGGCAGTGTTTCATTTAGCTTCTGGGCAACCTTTTTGTGTCTGTGGGTAGTAGATTCTATGCTTGTGGGCAACACTTCATACGCCTGAGGTAAATATTTGTTATGCATGTGTGTAGACACTTGTGGGTTTCGATCCTGGTTACCTGAGGGTAAGGATGGTATGTCTGAGGATGGTGTTATCATGAATACTCACCGTGGTGATTTTTATATGTTATAACTCCCAAGTTAAAGCATGGGCTTGGCATGGTTAAATGAATATTAAAATGGAAATATGACTGGTAAAGTTAGTTATGTTTGAGTAATGCTTAGTTTATTGCATTTACTACTGCACACTATTATTGCACAATTTCACTGATAGTTGGGCACGTGCCTTTGGTGGGTGCCAACTGGGATTTATTTCTCACACCCTATTTGGTTCATCTCTTCAGCCAAAACAGATTACATTTCTATAGGTGTGGATAAGGGAAAGGGTCCTTATATAGGTACTTGATTATAGCAGAGGAATGGGAGAGCATGGGATCGAGCTTAGGCTAGCGATGTTGTAGCGCTCTATTTACTCTACATTGTTTCTGTTTGGTTGTACCTTGTATTTTGAGTTGTATTGTATTATATTGTAGTGTATCCTATTCTGGATGCTTTCATAGAATTAGTGACATGCTGCATCTTTATATATATAAATGTTGGTTCTATTTTACTTCAGTTGTCCATTTCAGTTGTATACTGTCTACAACTTCCACTATTGCATTAAATTTATCTTTTCCGTTGCACTACACATTGAAAAATGAGGGCATAGTTTCCACACTATTAGACTTGAGCCCACTCTGCTAGTTTGAAGCCTCTAGATTTTGGAAAAATGTGCTTGAGGTCAAGTGACCAATGGGGTCTGGGGCACCCGTTGAGTGGATTCCAGATTCGGGACGTTACAAAGTGGTATCAAAGTAGTTTGTTTCTTTGACTTACTATTTGGATCCAACAGTTAGGGATAGGACAGAAATGGTAGTTTGTAAAAATTTGTGCCTGGGAGTAGCTAACTCGTGTACAGGGGAAAGCCAGTCTACCTCGGTTATTTCAATAATTACTGGTTTTGCAATTTTATAGTTGATTTGATTTTCACCGTTAGGTGACGCACTTGTGATTTTGTTGTTTATATATTATACTTGGGTCTTATTTAGTTGAAACTCGATGAGATGAGGGTATGCCATCTCATGCATCATTTAGGAACATGCTAGACATCACATTTCATGCATTCTTTCCAAGCCATGTAAGTGCATTATAAATTGCATGTTCTTGTGATAGTTGTTGTGCTAGAAAAGCATTCTATTGTGATAGCTACTTTGATAAATACTTGCTATTTTATTGGGCATTATTGTGTGAGGTTTTGATAGAATGAACATCAATCTTATGTTTTTGGAGGGTATGGGCCCTCAATAACCGGAATTTTGTGTATCATTGGGGTGTTTACTTTGTTATAACATTTTTAAGATGACAAACTTTGATTCTCGGGAAGAATGGGCCCTCACAGATTAGAATTTAGCACGTAGGTGTTTGTTCAGTGTTTTTTTGTGTTCCATAGTAGTTTCTGAGGCTTACTGTCTAGAAAACCCAGCATACATGCAGTGTAGTTCTATGGACACACGTCATGTGTTCTTCTGTTCGGGAAGAAATGAAAACATTTTAAGTACACACCATGTACCCTCAGTATAGGCCGTGTAGTCTCTTCCCATGTCATAGACCGTGTGTCCTGGGACACGGGGTATGGAATGGCTTGGGGAAACACCCCGTGTACTGATTGTACACGTCTTGTAGTGTTGACCCTGTGTCTGTCCGTGTATCTAACAACATGAATGGAGAAAACCTTAAGATATATGCGTCGTGTCTACTGTGAACACGCCGTGTAGTCTGACCTAGGTACCCAACTGTGCCACGTACAACACGGGTTGGTGTTATCTCTCCTAGTACATGTCATGTCCACCTGGAACACGTTGTGTAGTGTTATCCGTGTAGATGGATGTGTAGCGAGAAACACGGGTCAGTCTGGGGCTTCTTTGAACATGTCGTGTCTTTTTGAAACACGCCATGTAATGTGACCTGAGTATATAGGTCGTATCACAAACAACAGAGTTCAGTGAAAGATAGTTGAGCACATGCCATGTAGTCCTGTTTTAGGAGAGTTGTGTGGCTTAGCCCTGTAGAAGGACATGGACAGGGAAGAAATATTCACGAATAGGCCGTGTAGTTAAGAGACACGTCGTTTTTGGGGTGTTACATGACCAATTCTAACTGGAGTACACGCCCATGTGGATGGCTTTCAAGAATAGGCCATGTAGTATTTATAAATGTTGTGTAGACAAGTTTTTTAAATCTTGAATGCTTTATTTCTCATGTTCTATTCTTGGTCTCCAAGTTTTTTGTCTTTGATAATTGTGATCTAAGGTGTGTGTTTGACCTTGTAGAGTCATTCCACTGAGATGACCATCAGTTGTTCACCAGGAGAGCGATGACAATTATACTCTGGAGATGGTGGACTATGGGTTTCCAACGGAACCTCCTGCAGAGCCAGATGTGACGCCAGCCATTATACCGGACACAAGCGCGGAGGCACAGTTCCGTGAAGGCTTCATAAGGTTTATGCTAACCTTCCAGGGAGCACCGCAGGCTGCCACATCAATGGAAGAGCAGACTCATATATTCCAGCAGTAGCATCCACCTATGTTTTCAGGGGATGGCGGACCACAGGCTGTGGAGTAATGGCTGGATTTGATGTAGATGATATTTGAGAATCTAGAGACGCCTCTGTGGTGGAGGGTCAAGCTCGCTACATACATGCAGCGTGATTCCTCCAAAAGGTGGTGGGATGTTACCACCCTGTCTGAGCATCACTGAGACATGGTGTGGGATGATTTTCAGATAGCCTTCTATGAATTCTTATTCCTGGAGATGCTGCAGGCAGATTGAGCTCGAGAGTTCATGAATCTGCAGTAGGGTTCCATGTCAGTGATGGATTATTCTGCTCACTGCGACGAGCTTCAATGTTTTTCACCCGTTCTGATGGGTGATGAGGTGTTGAAGAGCTATAAGCTTTAAGGATGGTCTTTGATATGACATCTAAGCACTCGTGAACGCTTTCAGGTTACCTACAGTACATGCTATTGTGAACCAGGAACTTATTACTGAGGGGAACCTATGGGAAGCTAGTGGTGCAGTCTAGGGCGGTTCGGCACCAGTTTCTTGTACTATTTCTACCGGTAAGAGGAAGAGGCAGATGGATTTCTCTCAAGGTGGAAGTACTAGCCAGATGAATACTTCAGGTGGCCAGGTCATATGCTACAAGTGTGGTAAAGAAGGGCACAAGAGACCACAGTGTCCACGTGACCCAATGGAGTGCCGAGATTGTGGCAGGATGGGTCATGTCCAGTGTTATTGTAGGGAGTTTCAACCAGTGGCTAGTGAGAGGGGTTCTATGCAGACTCCGTGTGTGGGAGCAGGACCAGTTGCTTCTTACCAGTCAGGCAATTGGGATATATCAGGACGTACATGTAGAGGTGGTGGTCATGGTCGTGGTTTCCAGACACCAAGATCTTAGAGACAGCAGGGCGGGTCAGCTCAGGGTATCTAGGTTGTGTTGCAGAGTCGTGGCACTGGGTAGGCATATGCAGTGTAACAGACCCAACATGATCAGGATCCAAGACCTTCTACTGTTAGAGGTACTTTTCTAGTTTCTTCTATTTGTTCTTATATACTTTTCGATACAGGTGCTACACATAGCTTTATATCTGTTCCCATTGTGGAGATCCTTGGGCTCTGTGTTTCTTTTACTTTGTAAATTAGGATGCTAGACACTTCGTTGGGGACTAGAATGGTTAGTGTGTGTCAGTGCAGGGAGTTCCTCCTAGAGGTTGGTGGGTGTCACTTTGTATGGGACCTCTATGTCTTAGAGATGATAGATTATGTCGTCATTATTAAGGATGGATTGGTTGGTACCCTTTCGAGCCTTTGTAGATTTCTATAATCGTAGGGTGTGTTTCACGTCACCAGAGGGTGGATAGTTTTTTTAAAAGGGCGGGTGGGATGTCCAGGTGAGCTGAGATGGACCCGAGCATCGTGGGTGAGGTGGAGTGACATCCTAGGTTGCGATTTTCTGGATGATCAGGGGACTTGTCAGAAGTATTTCCCTCCTATCGTTGATTTTTGTAGGTATGTGTTCCCGGATGACTTTTCAGGTCTTCCTCTAGAGCGAGATGTGGATTTCATTATTGAGCTTGTGCCAGGAGTGGTAACATTGTCAATTCCTCCTTATAGGATGGCTACACCTGAGTTGCAAGAGCTCAAGAGGCAGTTAGAGGAGTTGTTGGCAAAGGGTTTTATCTAACCCAGTACTTCTCCTTGGGGTTCTCCGGTCCTCTTTGCAAAGAAGGAAGAAAATACCCTTAGACTCTGTGTGGATTATCGAAAGTTGAACCAGCTGATTGTCAAAAACAAATATCCCTTACCAAGGATTGATGATCTTTTTGATCAACTACAGGGAGAACGAGTGTTCTTGAAGATTGACTTGAGATCCGAATATCAGCTGTTACGCGTTAGACCATCTGATGTACCGCTTAAAGCTTTTTGGAGCTGATATGGTCTATACGTGTACTCGGTTATGTCGTTTGGACTCACAAACACACCAGTAGTTTTCATGGCTCTGATGAATCGTGTGTTCCATCCCTATCTGGATTCCTTTGTGGTAGTCTTCATGGACGACATCTTGGTGTACTCTCAAACTCGACATGATCATTCCACCCATCTTGCGATCTTTTTGAGTACACTAAGAAAGCATAATCTATATGTTAAGCTCTCAAAGTGCCACTTTTGGATGGACCAGATACACTTCCTGGGTCATATCATTTCAGAGGCAGGAGTTTTAGTAGACCCAGATAAGGTGAGAGCAGTAGTGTCCTCGGAGAAGCCTAAGTACGTGTTTGAGATACGGAGTTTCTTGGGGATGGCTGGTTACGAAAGGCACTTTATACAGGAATTATCCCTCTTAGAATTGTCAATGATCGGTTTGACTAAGAAGGGTGTAAAGTTCATTTGGTCAGAAGCTTGCGAGACATCCTTTCAGGAGCTGAAGGGAAGGTTGACATCAGCACCAATCCTGATACTTCCAGAGCAAGGGAAGAGCTATATAGTTTACTGTGACGCATCAGGTATTGGGCTAGGTGCAGTGTTTATGCATGGAGATTGAGTAGTTGTGTACGTGTCTCGGCAATTGAGGCCACATGAGAAGAATTACCCGACGCATGACCTCAAGTGGGATGTAGTTGTTCACATGTTACGCTCTTGGATACATTATTTATTGGGAGAGAATTTTGTACTTTTCACCAACCAAAAAAAGTCTAAAATATATCTCTACCAAGCGTGACCTGAATTTGAGGCAGTGAATGTGGGTTGAAAACCATCAGAACTTTGACTTTGAGCTTGCTTATACACCTGGTAAGGGTAACACAGTTGCTGATACACTGAGCAGGAAGACTCAGATACAGGCAGTTCATGAGGCCTATGGTGAGTGGCAGCTTATGTCTTTGTTCTCTGAGATGCATTTGGAGGTGCACAAGATTCAGGGGCAAACATATCTTTCTTCCTTAGCTATGACTTCTACCCTCCTGCATAGAGTGAGGATGAGATAGCTATCGGATTCAGAAGGCCTAGTTCTGCGGGATTTTGTGGCAAGTGAGGACCCTCCTCCTGAATGGACGATAAGAGATGATGAGGTACTATGTTTCCTTGTATGAGTATTTGTTCCAAGGGATATAAATGAGGAGCTGATGCAGGAGTTTCATGCTTCAGCTTGGGCAGTTCATCCTGGAGTCACTAAGATGTAGCATGACTTGAGATGTTAGTATTAGTGGCCGGGTATGAAGAGAGAGGTAGCTGGTTTTGTTACAAGATGTTCCACCTATCAGTAGGTGAAGGTGGAGCATCAGAGGACAGGGGGACTGTTACAGTAGTTACCCATTCCAGAGTGGAAATGGGATGATGTCATGATGGATTTCGTGATCGGGTTGCCGAGGTCACCTCGAGGCAATAAAGTCGTGTGGGTTGTTGTGGATAGACTCACAAAGGTAGATCACTTTTTGCTGATCAAGAATACCTTCGGTGTTGACAAGCTCGGGAAGTTTTATATCCGAGAGGTAGTATATCTTCGGGGGGTTCCCTTGTTCTATCATTTCAAATAGGGATGCCCGCTTTACGTCTCGTTTCTGAAAAAGTTTTCTGAGGGCACTGGGTACACAGGTGCTTTTGAGCATAGCTTACCACCCTCAAACCAATGGCTAGTCAGAGCATATGATAAAGGTGCTAGAGGACATGTTGCGTTCATGCATCCTAGACTTTGGGGTTCTTGGGAGAAGCACATACCCCTGGTCGAGTTTTCCTATAATAACATTTTTCAGGACACTATTCAAATGGCACCATACGAGGCTTTATATGATAGGCCATGCCGATAACCTTTGTGATGGATGGAGGTAGGTGAGGTAGCTTTACTAGGACCACGTCTCATGTAGGAGACTTCTGATCCGGTCAATTTGCTCCAGATGCGGATGGCTACTACACAGTCTCATCAAATATCTTATGCCTAATCACCGCAGACAACCCTTAGAGTTCGTGGTCGGGGATCGGTTTTTCTTGCATGTTTCACTGAGGTTGGGACACAGACGGATCATGAGATAGGTAAAATTTCACCGAGGTATGTGGGGCCGTTTCAGATTCAAGAGAGAGTAAGGTCAGTTTCCTATCGATTTCAGTTACCACAGAGGTATAGGGCCATGCATGAAGTCTTCCATGTATCTCATTTGCGCCATTATCACTCAGACCTGTCTAATGTCTTTCAGACCGAGGAGGTTGAGCTTCAGATCGATGCATCATTTGAGGATAATCTGATTCATATCATTGATATGAGCACGAAGGTTCTCTGAGGCCAGTCAGTTCCTCTCATATGGATGCTATGGCAGCATGGCCGAGTGGAGGACGAAACTTGAGTGTGGGAGATCTATGTACGTGCTCAGTGGCCAGAGTTGTTCTAAGCTTTATCTTCACCACCCTTGGAAGGGAAATTTGGGGACGAATTGTTTTTAGGGGGGAAGTTTGTAAGAACCTGGTTCTTATTCTTGAGGTATGGGTTTTTTATTTTCCTTTTTCCTTAAGTGTTTTTGAGAAAATAAGAAAAATGGGGGAAAATCCCAAATTTTGTGACAACACACCGTGTACTTTTCCACACTCTATGTACTTTGGCCTTGTGGGATGAGTACACGGGGTGTGTAGGATTGTCGGTGATGAAGGGTATAAAACCGACTACACGCCATGTACTAGGTATTTACACGCTGGGTAACTAGTCAGCAGGTGAACAGAAAGGCAGTGGAGGCATCTTCTAGTAGAGCAACAGTACACGCCGTGTAATCGGGAATAAACATTGTGTACTCATGTCGACAGATGAATAGTTCCGCGGTGGAAAGAAGCTGACAGTGGAACAGTTAAAAAATGAGAAGTACACGACGTGTACTTGAGAGTACACGCCATGTAGTTTGTTTTTTGTTTTTTACCTAAAACAGGCAATATCCTCCTCTGTTCATAAAGGAATCTTAGAATGCCGGAGGAGAGAGGGAGAGACAGTTGGATCTTGGAGGATCTCCTGACCGCACACTGGGAACCCGATTCCTACGTTGTCGATCTCCTTGGAACCGCACGGGTAAGCTCTTCCTTCTCCTAGAGCATTTCTTACCAATTCTTTCTTGAGGGGAAGTTATTTGAGTTTAAAATAGATTATTTTCATATAAGATCTGCTCTGTTCTCGTTTCTTTCAGGAGGTGTCATTCACATATACCGATCAGAGATGATTGAGGTAGGTGGTCTGGTGTTTAAATTCCAACTAATCTATTTTTTTTGTACCGCTGTGCTATGAACCCATGTTTGGGGTGTCATATGGTTGTGGCCTTTGCTGAGAGTTATCTAAAATTTCATAGATAAAATTTTGATAAGCAAAAACTGATGTTTGGGATCACTACTTGGATCTAGGACCACCCCGGGGGTGCGTTCCTATGTTTAGCCATTTGGAAAAGATACCCGAGGGTATGCCATGATTATAATGTGAATTAATTTTTCTTGAGAGAAAGTTTATATAAATTTTTGGTTTCTTCTTTGGGCTTGGCCCGGTTCCTTTAGCTTGTGGGCAGTGTTTTTCTTAGCTTGAGTAAAGTCTTTTTTTTATCCTGTGGGCAATATTTCTGTGCCCGTGGGAAGTAGATTATGTGCCTATGGGGGACACTTCGTACACCTATGTGAAATATATGTTATTCATGTGGGCAGACACCTATGGGTTTCGATTCTGGTTACCTGAGGGTAAGAATGGTATGTTTGAGGATAGTGTTATCAAGAATACTAACCATGGTGATTTTTATATGTTGTACCTGCCTAGTTAAAGCATGGGGTTGGTGTGGTTAAATGAATATTAAAATGGATATATGACTGGTAAATTAGTTACTTTTTAGTACTTCTTAGTTTATTTCAATTACTACTGCACACTAATGTTGCAGAATTTCACTGACAGTTGGGCACGTGCCTTTGGTGGGTGCCTACTGGGATTTATTTCTCACACCCTATTTGGTTCATGTCTTCAGCCCAAATAGATTACATTTCTTCAGGTGTGGATAAGGGAAAGGGTCCCTATACAGGTACTTGATTTTAGTAGAGGAGTGGGAGAGCATGGGACTGAGCTTGGGCTTGTGATGCTGGGGCGATCTGTTTACTCTGATTTGTTTTTGTTTGGATGTACCATGTATTTTGAGTTGTATTGTATTGTATTGCAGTGTATCATGTTCTATATGCTTTCATAGAATTAGTGACATGCTGCATCTTTATATATATTAATGATGTTTCTCTTTTACTTTAGTTGTCCATTTTAGTGGTATATTGTCTACTACTTTCGGTTTTTCATGTTATTTATCTTTTCTCTTGCACTACATTTTGAGAAATGAGGGCATAGTTTCCCCACTATCAGACATGGGTCCTTACTGCTAGTCGGCAGCCTCTGGCATTTGGGGAAATGTGCTTGAGGTAGTGTGACCAACCGGGTCCAGGGCACCCGTTGAGTGGCTTCCGAATCTAGGGCGTTACAATCGTAGAGGAATTAACATCAAAAAAAATTTCGGTTAGCATCATTCTATTTCCCTCAGAAAGATGAATGAAAAACACAATATAATAATCAACAATTTCAAATCCCTAAATCACCATAAATAAACCAATACCAACAAAATGATCAATCTGAAAATGAATCTATCAGTGGATTTGATTTTATTTCATCATGGTATAATAAAATTAATGTTAATCAATATAAAATAACATCCTTACTAGAGTTCAGATTAGTCACTATAGAAGAACAATTTTATTTCATAGTCATTGGAAAGATCCATGAACTCAAAATTTGTTGGTGATCCTTGAGATATCAATTCAATCCTCTAATCCGATGGTTTTCACTAATTCCTCCCCAAGACCTCCCCTTTGGGTCTCTAGGTTTATGTGAATTTCACTAAGACTCGCCCATAAAAGGGAATTTATAGATGAGTCCTAGGTCGTTGCATCAAAATAAATAAAAAATTAAATTATTTTGTTTTATTTTATTATTTTTTTCCATGACAAATTTTTAGAAAAAAAACCCAACACTAAAAAATTTATAAAACATTGAGGGTAAAACTTATATTATAGACTCAACGGGGGTCTCAGATTTCTAGTCCTAGGATCTATTCAATAGTTACTCCACTATTTTTGGAAAACTACGCATGCTTGATTTTAATATATTTTATATTTCAAAAATATCAATTCTTGGTTCAATGAGCCTTATAATATCATGTTATCTCAAATCAGGATCCATAAATATTACTAGATATATTTCAAATCTTTTTATTGAAAAAAATGATACATTAAATTCTCCCCATCATAGGATTTTTTTCCCAAAAAGAGAATAATACTACTAAAAAATACGTGGGTACTAAGCTCGTGTTTGGGTCTCCTGCTCCCTGATGCTCTCCTAAATATTCTCATGCTACCACTAGACAAGTAATAAAGGAATCACTCACCCACAAATGATCATATATTTCTGAACCAAGATCTCCATTAGGTATACTACAAAGGTAACTTCGTCCTCGATGTCCATCTAGCCCAAGTTGATAACATGTGACAGGTCGTTCACATATCTCCTCTATTGTAGAGGTATATCCCACAGATATTACAATATCCCATTATTTTAAAAGGAAACACTATATCTGACAGCATATAAGATATGCAGCAACGAGATTATACAAACAACGAAATCTTATTATTTAAATGTTATCATTATTACCTAGTTGTTAAATTAGTGGGAATTAATAGTATTGACCAAATTATAAAACATATAATGTTCCTAAAAATTTAAAATGTATTATTTAATTATTTTTAAAAAGAGAAATATATTTTTATTAAATCCATTTTATTCTTCAAAGACAAGTTTTCTTTAAAAATGAGTTTTATTGATTTTTTAGAGAAAATAATATAATTAATTTATCCAAAAATGTGAATTGTTATTTTAAAAAAATGATATAGTTTTTGAATTCATCATTCCAAGATTATCTTGTCATAACTTTTTTTTAATTTCCTAAAATGTTTGAATTTTTAATGAATAGTGAAAAATACTGATTTTTATTAAAATGTGTATTTTTATATTAAAGCATCTACAAAGTAAATATCTATTTTTGCTTGGTTTTAAAATTTAATTATTATTTTTTATTATATATAATATAAATATGCTCTTTTAAATTAATTTTATATCTCTCTTTAGTATAAAAACATTTTAAAATTAAAAAGGGCATTTTTCTAAAAAACTATTTTCCATTGGATTTTTTATGTTAAATATAAATTTAAAATCTTCCAATTATGCCAATTGAATTTTGAAAATTTGATTCTATATTTTTAATTTGAAGGTCTAATTTCATTAAATTTAACCATTTTATTTTTAGACCTTATGAACAGTAGCTTTAGTAATTTGTAATACCTTAGTAAGACATGAATCAGGTAAATAAGGGTAAAAATATATTGATAAGGACTAGAAAATGATCCTAATATTTGTCAAAATTTTATTGTATGAATAATTTTAATCCATAATCATTAAATTAATGGTTATATGACCATTTATTTCATTTTGAATGTCAATATAACATTTATAGTATTTTATCTCAAGAAAAGTCAAACATGCCGCACTCTATGTTTTAATAATGTTAATATTTTCAATATGGGGGTATTTATAGGTTATGTTTGACTATAAATAGTTTTTCTAAATCTCAAAATATATATCTTTATCATTTTAATTTATTTATAATTTTTATGAGTTAAATAATTACCTTAAATACTAACACAACACTGATAGAGTAATTATTTAATTAATAGAAAAATAAACTATATTAAAAAAAATTATGGGTTTTATAATTTGAGTTAAATTAAGGACATATATGAATTTTATAGGTTACCATGACATTTTGGGAAAATGTTAAAGTAATATGTATGAATTATAAGTGTTTTATTGATGTTGTTAATGTCAATGTAACGAATAGTGATAAAATTAACACAAATGACATTTTATGAAAATAGTATTTTAATAAATTATTTAAAAATAATAAAATATTAAATAATAACAAATTGGAAAAATTTAGGTCTAAAATAACATAAATTTTCCATTTATGGTCGCATTTACACAATATAAGTAAAAAATTACAATGTTTTAACATTGAAATAGTTGTTTCCATAATTTAAATTAAAATATTTTAACTAAAGGTTAATCCTAATAATAAGGATTAAAATTAAACCAAAGATTTTACAAAATATATTTTTTGATATAATTATAACCCTATCCCAACTTATCTTTTAATTCATGTCCATTTATATATATTTTTCTCTAGAATAGTCTCATTATAATTTATTGTTTTTAAGAAATTGCCAAAGTGGCCCTCATCTCAATTATAAAAGGACAGCTCTTCTATCACTTATTTACACAACTAGGAGCCTTTTATAACAACCTTAACCTACAAAATTATCTTCTAAAAAAAGTTATTCACATTATTTATGTTATTTTCTTCTCAAAATACAAACCATATATCCCTTAAGAAGAGATCTAAATGAGTCATTTCAAAGAAGAGGTAATCGCTCTAACCAATCACATTAATTTTCTACTCTTCCTTACCTCCTAAAAATATATTATATTTATCAATAACTAATAAATTCAGTATCCTAAATATTCTAAAATATTATTATGATTATGAAAACACAATTATACACCCTCTTCCCCATCATATAATTATTGAAATTATTACTCGTGTGTACGTACAGCTTATTGTCTCCATATAGCGATACAATTCATTTTTCATCACCATATTTTATAGATGGGTATTATGATGGGATTAATATTTATATGTTATATTTATATAATTTTTATACTTAATAATTATAATATAATTTTTAATTTCTTATCATCTAATATTTTGGTAAACGATAACGTTGCTCGGGCGTATGTATGGACTTCCATCTCCACGATGCGCATGATTTGTTTTTCTTTTATATTTTAGATGGATGGTAATAATGGTGAATTTTATGAATATATATTATATACATCATACAATAATTATTATTTAATATTTAATTATTATTTACCATTGTTTAATTCCATCAGTCCAAAAATGGAAACAACATTCATGCATATATAAGACTTATTGTCTCCATGAACGGTGTGATTAAATTTTCTCTATATAATATTTATGAATGATTATAAGTATATATATTATTATTATATATTATATTTATAACAAGATTAATATTATGTAAAATCTTTTATCATGATCAATTTATATGTCATGATACTTCAGAATTGAAATATACATGATAAACAAAGAAGTAACCACCCAAAAACTGTGATTTTAAAAATGAATTTATAATAAATGGGTGGTAAAATATTATATGGAAATAATATATGGTTTGATATTAATGTTTATGGTTATAGAATATATGTATAAAAAATATATATTTATTATTAATTATTTTTAAACATGCACAAAGGAAATTGAACTGAAGGTAAGGGACTTCATATCAATTTTCATTCATTGAGGCAAATTTTGATATTTTACACCAATATTATATTATGAGGTATATATAATACCACTTTGATATATTATATAATTTATTTATTTATTATCATTATATTTAATGTTTCATTCAATTTTATTCATTCATGGGACATATGATTCAACTAATTACAAAGTTGTATGGGTTTCTCATCTCACTTTTACATCTATGAGACATATGTCATACTCACCACTAATTTATTTAATAGGGTGTATATATTGTAGCATTAATATAATATATTATGAATATACATGTATTTATGGTATTTAATGTCTTATTTTATGTTATTTCTTTCATGGGTATTATGATTCAAAGGATACCTAAGTGGTAAGGGCTCACTTCACAATCTCACTATATTCGCGAGACTTTGTGTTTAAGTATACTATACGGAATTTTTATCTTCCATTTATTTTTTTTTAATAATATTTTTAAAAATATTTTTATTATTCTCCTAAAATTGAATAAAATCATTTTTTATGATGTTTTATTTTTAAGAAAATGGTCTGGAGGTAATTTGTTGTCTTTTTATGAATGGGGTTCATTGTGTCTTTTCTGAAAAAAAAAATAATGAAGGGGTATTTTTTAAAATTATATAGAATGAGTGGATTTTCCTACTATCATTACACCTTAATTTTTTCAATATTTCTTTATAATATTAAAAGTTTCTTCCAAATAAAAATTTTTCCTTTATAATTTTGTGGATTTAAAAAAATATATTTCAAAATAGAAAGGATATTTTCTTCATGAATTATTTCAAGTGAACATTAAAAATCATTTACCATCCAATATAACATTATTTGAAGTTAATTATGATTTATTTTTCATATAATCCCTAGATAATATCCTTTCTTTTTCATTAGTTGTTTTATATTTACAATGGTATTCTATTTATGAAATCCATTCCTTTTTTATGGGTTATGTTATGATGAATCGTTTAAGAAACCCATTTCATTCCATACAATATGATATGATAAATGATTCATTTTCATGAGGTATACATATGTATGGTTTTCATTATTTTATGGATGGAACCTATATTTCCATTCAATATATTGGGTAATGATTTATATCTCATGATATATATATTACTGGAATGGGGAGTGAACTTGGTTTAGTAAGGAACAATGTCTGTTATGATGGTATTGGGAGTGAACACTAAAAACAATGATGGTTTGGGGATTGAACCCATTTCACTATGAGTATTGGGATACCACTATGGATAGTGGTTTATATCATCCAATAGTTTTATCCACCCATAAATTTTCTATGCTTTTGTGTTTTCCACAATATTATATTTTATGCTTATGTTATTTTGTCATGGCTCATGTTTTTTACTTAATTTATGACTCATTTCTAACGAACTACCAAGATTTATGTCATCACTCAATATTAAGATCTTTGATTTTCTTGTTAAGGATTTAAAATGATAATATCATGATCTTATAATCTTTTTCTAAGTTTACTATTATATGACCATTGACATCTCACTTATTCACCATTACCAAGAATTTGATATCACCCTTCTTATGTTTCTTTTTCCCCTAGTTATGAGGAATGATGTTGAATGAATTATTTCTATAAGGACATAAAATAGATGATTTTTATGATATGTTGTGAAATAAGAAAATATGGGTATATTGGGAGATAATTTTTATCATTATGAACCAGTTGTCTACGAATCGAAGTTGTGAAGAGTTTTTCTTAGTTATATAAAACTCTAAATCTAAGAGGTCCTTGGCTAATCAAGTGATCCAATATTTCCTCTTGATTTTTTATGGTTTGGCGAGAAAGAATCAAAATTTGGTCACATCTATCAGTATCAAATCCATCAATGTAATTTTTATTTTTTTAAAATACAATCTTGAATTGTGGGTTCGGTTATATTATTGGTAAGCCACCTCACAAACTCTGTATAATATCTGGAAATATTTGATGAATCTAGAATAATATTTCTTCCTTATTCAAATATCTATAATCCATGTTGAGGTGATAATTTTAGGAACACATAGTTTCCATTCTAATACTTCAAAGGCCTCTGTTGTCAGTCCACATAGGACATAGGATGGGCCCTGTTGTCTACACCTTCTCTATCATTTACTGTGATAAATCTAGGAAAATGAGTACTCTCTCACATAGATCAACCCAAATAATTGGTGACCTACAAGGTCTCCCAATCAAGTCCTCAAACATTTCCATACCGATGGTGGAATGGTAGGTATTATTTTATATAAACTCAACCAAGGGTAGATGATCCTTTCAACTATGATCAAAATCAAATATGAAAGCCCATAGCATGTCCTTTAGAGCCAAAATAGTCTGCTCAGTCTAGATGTCATTATGGGGGTGAAAAGTTAGGCTCAAATTCAACAGAGTCCCAAAGGTCTCGTATAATACTTTATATAAATTAATCATGAATCAATATTCTTGGTATGAAATGATCATATATAGAACTCTATGTATTCAAATTATCACCTAAATTTAAAATTGTATTAATCTCTCTAGTGAACATTACTCTATAATAGAGTGGAATTGGTCCGACTTATTGATTCAGTCTACGATCACCAAAATGGAATAATGTCTTTTGAATGTACATGGTAACCCCATTATGAAGTCCATAGATATTCCATCCCACTTACGCTCTGGAGCCTCCTGAGGTTGAGCTATACCCACCAGAACCTAGTTCTCATAATTAACCTATTTAAATATGAGGCATCAAGAGATAAATTTTGTGACACGCTTCCTCATGCCAATCCACTAGAACTGACTTCAGAGTTCCTTGTACATATTTACCACACCTGGATTTACCACTAAATATGATGTATTAACATTACTCATCACCTCCACCTAGAAAGTCACTACTACAATCATACATCCTTTGAAATGTATAACGTTCCCCCACCTTCGAAAAATACACCATGAACATGTCTTGTTGATATCAAAGTATACAAGGTCTCACAAAGGGTATCTCCATGTTGAGCTTCCCTAACATGTTGTAAAATATAGGGGTAAAAACTATCGACAAAATAAATCAACCATAGTTATTTTCCACTAAGGATAGCTTTAATGAGGATAACTACTCAGATGCATCAAATAATAACTAAGACCAATATCTTCTACTGAGTGAGTATGTTACCATGTTCCCCTTACCAGGAGTATAAACTATCTTGAACTCATAGTCTTTGAGGAAATCTATCCATCATGTTTATATCACGTTAAGATCATTTTAAGATAAAATATAAATGATATGCTTGTGTCCATAGTAAACCATAAACTGGTCACCCATATGGTAGTTATGAAACATATTCATGATGAAGAATTCCAATACAAACTCAATATCATGTGCCGTATAGTTCTAATCATGTGGTCTCAACTTCTTAGACCCATAGGTGATCACTCCATGCCTCTGCATCATCACACAACCAAGTTTAATCTATAAATAATCATATAACACTATATATTGGAAACCCTCCTCCTAAAACCTGGATATGGGGGTTCTCTTTAACTTCTTCTGCAACTCCTGAAAATTTGGGTGCCACCTTTATCTCCACACAAAAGGATTCCCCTATAAATTCATAGTAGTAAAAGGTTGTGAAATCCTAGATAAATTTGGAATAAATCTACTGTAGTATCACGAAAATATAAGGAATTTATTCACCTTCATCACACTCTTGGTTGGATCCCAAGATAACACTACCTCAACCATTTCCGGGTCAACAATTACACCATCATCTGAGATAACAAGACCCAGAAAGTGGACCTTCTGAATCCAGAATTAACACTTCAAGAGATTTCAATAAATCAATTTTTCTATGAGTGTACCTAAAACCATTATCAATAATCTCACTTGCTCCTCCTCAGATTCCAAGTACATAGGGATATTATTGATGAAGAGAGTGATTAACTGGTATAAGAAAGGATGGAAGATATAGTTCACGAGTCCCATGAAAACTTTGGGGGCATTTGTCACATCAAAAGGAATCACCAAGTACTCATAATGACCAAGTGATATTTTAATGTCTTATTTGGTAAATCCTCACTTTTTACTCATATACAATGATAGCCTGATCTGAGGTCAATCTCAGGAACCATCACACCCCTCTCACCTGATCAATGAGGCTATCAATCCTCGATAGTAGATACTTGTTCTTCATGGCCTCATAGATCAAGTACCAATAATCCATGTATAATAAAGATCTCATTTTCCTTCTTCATCAACAACAATGGGGCTAACTAGTAGGAAACACCAGGTTTTACAAAGCCCTTACACTTCAATTCCTCCAACTAAACCCTCATCTCAGGGAGTGCTTTAGGAGCTAGTTGATATACTAGAAAATATATTGAGTTAGTCCCCATGAGTGATATAATGAATTTTTTTATCTCTCAAAAGGGAGGTAATTATGGAATGTCCTCTTGAATGGCATCCTCAGACTCATCCACCATAGTAAGAAACCGGTAGCCTAGGGTATACAGTACTACAAGATTCGTGATAGAAAATTAATGCGGAATCAGTTTCACACTCTTATGTATGAGTTCATCCTGCTCTTCCTGGGTCTCCTTCTCAACATTGAAGGAAGATATTTTCCAATTAATGTAGACACATTGCATATTCTCCCTAAAAATTCCAATCTATGAATAAAAATTGTATATAAATTCCATTCCTAACATGATTTTGTAAGGCCTTATCACTTGCACAATGATATACCATGATAAAATATCTCCTCCAACAATGAGATCACATTATCGGAAAAAGTGTGTCATTATTATGTCGTCTTTAGTTGGAGTCTCTATGTGTAATGGCGGATCCAAGGGCTGAACCATAAACTCTAGGTCTCAAATTAAGGATGTAATAATAAAATAGGGGCTAGATATTTTTCTTAAAAAAACTATATATATTGTATAAAAGATTCATATCAAACCTCAAATGATCCTCGAAGACTCTTGATCGAAGGCCTCTATGACCCACAGCTTCCCTCGCCCCAATCAACCTCCCACTGCTCACCATACTCCTCCACCACATCCATTTCCTAACTGATATTATGGCTCCTACCATTTCCTCTACCAAGGTATCCAATCAACTGTCTCTCTATCAGACATAGGGTGGGTCAGACAATCCCACATGAGATACCCCCCGACTATCCTAAAAGTAACACCTCTCCACTCTAAGATGTATAAAACCATCCAAAGATACTTGAACCACAGAACGAAAGTCTGGATATTGCTTCAAAAAATGTCCCAAATGTCTAGATCTCTACATCTCTCATTAGATATATACTACTGAAGTCTTTTTCCCCATGTTCTCATGGCTAGGACCCACTCCTAGGGTCTACTCGGCTTTAAATATCTCTATCACCAAGGCACACTATTTCACCCCGGCATCTGTAGTAACTCATAGTGGTATCAAACTGGCCCAAATATTTCTATATATACCTTGATCAAAGGATTGTTCCCGAAATATTATATCCTAAACCATATCCATCAAGTATCATAAGAGGTAAGTAAACCTCAATAAATATTATTCCATGGTCATTCTACCCTACTTAATTGTAAAATGTTCTAGACGTATACTCCCTAAATGATAACTAGAGAGTTCTCTATATGAATATATTCTCAAGATATATCTATGATAGAGTCACTTAATCATACAACAGGACCACTAGGTTCCACCAATCTCTTATAGAGACATGAAGAATGCTCACCGCCAGGACAACCATCAAGTATGCAGGTGTCCTAATCAGATGAAATACTCATAAAACAACCACAATAAAATCTTAATATACATGTGAACCTATATATACCTTTAACCTTATGGGTTTCAATCACTAAAATTAATTAAGTGCACTTATCTTTCACACCTCATTCACTAGTACTATAGGTAACATCTACTGCTCGACAGGTGCAGGAATAACTAGAAAATAACTTTGAGGCACTGCCTCCTGAACAGGTCCCTATTACAAAGCCATGTCACCAGTTTGATATCCCTTATGATCATTTTTATAAATCCTAATAGGAAATAATTGTGGATTTATCCTTCAATAGTCAATATATCTAATGGTCAATGAGTATATCTAGAGCTTATTCAATAAGGATATGGAAGTACAACAAATTACTATATGATGTATGTCCCAATTTTTTTATTCCAAGAACTAATTTCTACATATACATAGTAAAATGGATGGTGATCAGAGTCCTGGTGTATGGATACATAATCTATCACACCAATACTGGAGTGCTTGGCTTGAAATTAAATCCCAAAACACATAACAGTATTTCCAAAAAACCCAAACCAATCTCATATCTCGAAAAAAAACTCAAAACTCTTATCATATGATGGAACACTCCTCTGATACCTCATTTTCATGACTCAATACACTAGGTCCTACTGATCCAGTGATAATATGAGTTTGAATACCCCAATCCTTCCACTAATAGTCTAAGGGATGGTTATCAGTATTGAGTAGGCATAAAACTCACAAGGGGGCCTTATCCAAAGTTACCTATACACTCACACACATATCCATACCAATAGAATTATGAATTTATACATAAAACTGATACCAAATGCATACATACATATAAATCTGAAAAATCAAAGTACAATAAATAATATTGGAAAGTATAGAGGATGAAATAGAAGCCCACCAAAAATATAGAAAGAAGTATAACCTACTAAAAAGATGGAAATAGTTAAATTTTAATCCTAATATGAAAAATAGTATGTCTATACTAAACTAAGTTCCATTTGGTTGTGATTCTAAAATAACCTCACTGAAAAATCTCTTATCTGCATAATACACAACATTTGTGGTTAGAGCTCATATAGGGTTGAGTATAAAAATACCCAATAAGACACATCTAAATAACTAAGAATAAATCCTATAGAGTAGTTAGGTCATCATATGATATGTTAATAATAACATAATATATACAATAAAACATCTAGATACAAACATGGTAGGCACTAAGTCCCAATGTAAGGTCTCAACCACATTTCCATCTGAATATTCCGCTTGAGAGTTCATTAACACACTCTCCCAAGAAAACTCCCTCATAAATTCTGATATAACTTATGTCATCTATCTGATATATGGTGTTCATTAGGTCTATCTATAAAGAAGTACTTGTTGGATTTCCAAATAGTTTGATACACGGTTGGGGATCACACCCAGGGCCATGGAAAATACCAACATTCCCAATCTGGATTAACCTGCTATATAAGGGATCAACTCCCATGTATAGTTGGTCACACTAATTCCAGTTTTTCCACATTGGGAATAATACAGATGAGGATTCCTCCCATGGATATGGGGGATTAAATAAACTATATATAAGAGAAATTCCTTAGAGAGTATCACAAACATTTGTTCAAGATATAATTCCAAATTTTACCCACATAAGGACAGACCAAGGGAATTCACACTTTAGGAAACTAGTACATGCTGAATAGAATAAGGGAATCGCACCACCCAAGGAAAAGGACACAACATTTTCTAGTAGTAAATGGTGTGTCTTACTGGTCATGAATCATCCCATGTTCTCTAGATCATTCTTGTGTACACCAGGACATACCCCTATACACTAATTCAAACTTTGTACCATAATTAATTCTCATGTACTTAGTCATGTCCATGTACACAGATTAGCGAATGTGCTCTAGTTAAGTTCTAGCACATGACCTTATCCATGTACTCTAGACATACCCATGTACCTGAGGGTACATGGTGATTATCTAGGTTGACTTACATGGTCTATGACATGTGTCACATGTTGTTTGAAACTTTTTTCTCTATAAAAAACTAGAATTATAGCCAGGTCCCCACATGGAATACTTCTATGAATTTCACATCATGTAGTTTGGGATTTTTTGTAAACCATGAATATCCTTCACATATCACCACTCACTACTCCAGCCTTTGATCCTTTCATGAATCATGCCAATAAATTTTGATTGGGTATAGAAATTTTTTTTATCACCACTCACTAAAATCTATCGAACTAATTTAATTAGGAAAATTTCATCGTTCCCATATCATCATCGTTCACCAAAATAGGGAACGACGGAACTCCAATCAGTCCAATTTGTCTCAATTTAACCTCAACTATCATCAATCCATGATCTAATCCTTGATAAAAATTCATACCTATGGTATTGATTCATTTTTCCAAATAATGGTTGTGAAATGATTCAATACTAGGTATTAATCGAACCAAGGGTAAAAGAAATTTCTCATTATAAACATATGAAGAAAAAAAATAGAAATATATAAAAAATAAAATAGGAATAAACTTCATATATTGTTCAGGTTAGCCTAAATCCATTTCAATTACAACAATGAATGAATAACCCAAAATATTAATTGACTATTTCAAATCCACAAATTCATAAAAACCGTACGGGTAGAATGACCAATCCACAAATCAATATAATGGTTGACTTTTTTTGTTCATCTTGGGATAACCAAATGGGAATAAATACAAATAAAAAAAATCTTACCATGAGTTTGGATCTGTTATTAATTAAGAATGATCCCATGTTGTAGTCATTGGTGAGATCCATAAACTCTGATGTCATCATAAATCCTTGATATGTTGATTCGATCCTTTGATTTAATGTCATTCACCAACGCCACACCAAGATCTCTACTCTAGGTCTCCAGGGTTATGTAGATCAACCTGAGACTCACCCATAATAGGTTATTTATAGAGTATTCCGCAGTCTCTATTTTAAAAAAAATTAATTATTTTTTTAAATTATTTTTCTTTTTTATTTTCATTAATAGTTAATTTTTATCAAATTCCCAATACTGACATATATTATATCGTACCTAGGGTAAAACCTACATTTCAGAATCAATGATAGTTTTAGATTTCTGATCAGAGACTCTAGTTAATATTTATTCCAATATTTCAACAAATATATGTGTGCATGATATTAATATATTTTTTATTTTATTAATATAAATTATTGGCTCAAAGGGCCTTGGAATCCCTCACCGTCTCAGCCCATGGCTCTGAAAATATTACAATATATATTTGAAATATTTACATGGAAAAAATTGAGATATTAAAATATTTGATAGGTTTTATTCTTTCACTTGTTGTATCCTTGTATTTTTATCCTGGATGGAGTTGGGTCGGCCTCCATTAACCCAAGACCCCTAAGGTTTCAAAATAAAATGAGATTAATCCAAGAGTTATTATCCACTAAAACCCTAGAAACATCTACTTTATTTAGATTATAAATGTTATCAAGGGTCATGATGTTCCCTTGGATCGTAGTTCTTTATTATTACTCTATAAATTAGTTCAATTTATTGTAGTTTTAAAACTCATTCAAAATATAATAGGCCTCTATTGTAGACACTTTGATTTAAAATTACTTCAGATTTTTTACTTCTTCGAAAAGGGACACTACGAGGTCCTCGGAAAATATATGGGAATATAATATTGAAATTCATGTTGAGAATATGGCTAAGAATTTTAGTATTTTATATTTTGGGCTAGTGGCTAAGGAATAATGGTTTGAACATATTCTCGTGTCTGATATGAGATATGCATCTAGGGTTGAGATGATGATATCAATGTATGGGGGTTGCATCTTTTTCAAACATGGGATATCATATCTTGTATTTATAAGTTGTGAGAATAAAAATAAAATCATATACTAAATAAGTGGATAACAAATTGGATATGATCCAAACAGACCCTGGAAGCCCTCGAGTTTAGTTGTCTCTATCTTAAAATAGAATGTTTGTTGTAAGTTGAAGCCTAACACAACCTAAGCAGGGGTGAATTATAGTTTTCAATTTTTTACTTATTGAATCACTCCCTCATTTAAGAAAGTAAATATTGAAACTACTAGATGTCTCACATTCGCACAATATACAACATTCAGATGAAAAAAATATATGTGGGGACATAGTATTTTAGTTGATTCAAAATTAAGGAATAGTCTTAGAAAAATATTTCAATAGTATTTCAATGTATGAGGAGGTAATACAATCCACTATAGGTATTACAAGTTTTTGGGAAGGACCTGCAATTGATACTAGGAACACTTCTTCTTATTGACCACTTGCACACAACTTTGGGTCAATGAATACAAAAAAAAATATGTAATGTGAAGGTTACATATAAAAATATCAAGAGATTAATACTGACTCCAACCCAGTTAGTGTATTTAAATTTTATTTTTCTATAATTTTTTATCTCTAGATCATCATGTTTCTTCCATTTCTTCTTTTCAATATTCACTTCTACTTTTATACATAGATGTTCTTTTTAATCATACTTGTAACATATTTTACTCTATATTCTTCTCCTCCTTTTATTCTATAAATTTTTTTACTAAAAATATTTACATATTTTTGAATTTGAAAACCCCTTTTAATACTAAATTTATATTCATATTTAGTTCATGATAATTTATATATTTTACTATGGTAATTATCATGAAAGTAATAGTGATAAAACATCTATGTAATCTCCATGATATTATATTAAATTTGTGATCTTAAATCCTATATATAATTTACAAGTTAATTTATTATTTTTTGATTCAATTTCAAATAAAATTATATGGTTAAAAAAGTCCATGCCTGAGGGCATGTGATGTGTTATTCTAAATCACGGTGTGATTTTGGATCCATATAATATACATTTTAAAACTCTAAAAAACTCACACCCCAATCCTCCTCTAGTATCATCTATATACTCTCCACATTAAATTGACTCGGTTATTAATAATATTTCATGATTAAAAATCACCTTTACACTATTTTGGTACATATTTTATTATAAACTATAAAGGGAATAAACCTTACAAATTTCCCTTGAGTACCCACAATAAATCTAAATCATTAAAAATGAATGAACCATATGAAAAACTTGATACACCTTATAAATTATAAAGTGAACATTTAAAAATATAGATAAACATCATGAGGTTCATAAATGAACTTTATTATGTTCCCTAAACCCTATGATAAATCTTATTAAGTAAAAAAATGTACCTTATAAGGTTCACAAACCAGCCTTATGAAGTTCATTAAACCTTACGATGAACCTTAAAAAGTGCATTATGAATCTTATAAATTCAATATTTTAAAATTAAATAATCTTCCATTGACCATACAATGTTCCCCAAAAACCTTATAAAGATATCTGTTTATATAAAATGAACCTTATACTCAATTCTTTGCTCCATACCTTTTCCTCAAGATAAACCAAATGAAGATAGGGTGACTTCTTTACCTTTTCATCAAAATGAACCTTATAGTTTTTTCATAAATATTATAATGAAAGGGTGACTTCATTTATTTCATTAAAATCCTTAAAATATCAATTTTAATAGGTTTGTTCCAAAATTCTACAAAGATATAACTCTCAAATTACATGATTGATAGTAAATTCAGTATCATATGTTTAGTTTCCAATATTATCCCCATTTATATATTATTTCCAATTATCATTCTCTATTCTCATGCTCTACATTTATAATCTACCCCTATATGTAAACATCCAACATATTCCAGTTTGAACTATTTCAATTGTTCTCACCATGCTCTTCTCCCCTCTATATTTTTCTCATGATACTCTTATTCACCTATTAAAATAAAATTCAAAGATGGGTAATTCACTACATATGAATACCAATCCTTAAGATCTTATTAATTTATCTTTATTGTTAATAAAATACTAATTAATACAATATATAAACCTATGTGATACTAGTCCAAACATAGGAAATAAGATAATATATCAATGGGAATATTGTTATCTATAAAACAAATATCATTCCATCTATTTCATTATATCATTCCCCATGGAGTGTATCTCACCCTTTCATCTCAATTTTAACAGAATATAAGCACCTATAAGGAATATAAAAAAATAAGTAAATCATGATATATAAATGATACATGATAATATTATTTTTAGTATGATATTTTTGTAGAATATTCTTTGTGAGTTCAATGGAACTAATATTGTCACATAATATAGACATAGGTTGTTACACTTTTTCTCCTAAATATTTTAGTTGTTGTTTTATCAAAAGATGTTGTCTTTATTCCTTGGTAACATCAATGTAATCAAACTAATATATACTAAAATATGTTATTTCCTCCTTTCTCTATCACCCCACATAGTTAGTGAAAAACAATTCACCTCCACATGGGTAATTTCAATCCACAGAATCACTAGACCAATCAGCATCAGAGAAGGATTCCAAATCATTTTATTTTTCTATATTTAAGAGTATACTGTAATTTAGAGTACCTAATATATACCTCATAATTATCTTCTCTACTATTAGTGTTTATCCTCTATAATTCTTTGAAATTGGGATACTAAACTAATATCACAGAAATGCCATGATGAGTTTCTGTTAAATATAGAAAGCTTCCAATAATATTTCTATAAATGGTAGGATCCACCATCTTCCCTTTTTAATGTTTCATAAAATTGGTTCCAACTACCCATCCTCATAAATTCTCACATAAAAATTATGATCAACATATATTCTTTTAAACTCTAATTTCTTTATGAATTAAAAAATATGAGTATGAAAAGCATGCAGTTCTTCTTTTAAACTATACAAAGTCTTCTTTAATATATATAATTTACCTTTTTCAAGACAAATAAAGAATCCCATTGGACACAAAATATAAAGTTCTTTTATGATAACCCCATTCAAGAAAGGTATTTTAATATCCATTTGAAATATTTTATAGCCTATTTGGATTTACACTTCCATAAAGACTATGATTGCATCATGTCAACTTAATGATGAAAATTTCAATTCATCATCAATCCATTCAAACATTTCATAGGATATAAAAACCAACCAATCTTTATTTAAAACAAAATTTCCCTGACTATAAAATTTATTTTGAAATGTCCACTTTTTTATAATAATTTTGTGATGTTTCGGTCCCACCAAAAGTTCCCATGTTTGATGTTAATCGATCTAACTTAGATACTCATAAATATATAGAAACCATGATTCATCATTCCTAGATTCTTCGAATGATTCAGGCTCCCCTGTGAGCATTAGAGAAGTGTTCTCAATAGAATACATCCATCATGTCTAAGTTGGTAATGTTTTTTATATAATAATATTGGATGGATAAACCTCTATATTTCCTCTTCTTATTTGTGTTATTGGCTGAATTTATTTATTAATTATTTCCCTCTCTCATTCAACCTCAAAATATTTATATTTTTATTAACATCACATAATTTTAGTATTTGTAACAAATTCACCATATTTTTATAGAATTAATACATCTCTTTTTTAATAACCCTAAAATTATTAATATCAATAATTTTTCACATATTTTTGTTATATAACTTATAGGATTTACTCTTCATAGAGTAGACTAATAGAATTCCCTAATCTATATAATCACCATAATTACCTTAATTACTGTATTTTTTTCAATATAACATCTTCTTTTAAAAAATTAAAAGTCCTTTAGAGATTTATTTCTTCTATGAAACATTCTAAATGATGTTCTCTATTCTCCAAGTATTAAAAAAGCTTGTTTTGAGTGTATACTAAATCTCTAACTATCTTCTTCGAATAGTAATGAGATAAACCACTTGTAATAATTATCATTTTAGTAATTTTATTCACCATTGAATTTAATCATTCGATAACCTCATTCTATTTTGGTTTACATACAAATGATTCCTTGTGTTTGATGCCATGTTTTTAAAGACATTTATCTTATTAAATGGATATATAATTAATTTTTTTATCTGATCATAGAGTCTTGAGGGAACAGCCAGTTTCTTTCTCTACTCCCCTCCTAGATATCTTAAAAAATATATCACCTCTTCCTTTCTTTGTATAAGAATCAAACACACTATTCTACTATAATCATAAAAAAATAATGAAGTATTTTTATCCATGTGTTCCAAAAATATTCGTTGACCCATAAATATATGTATGGATAGATCGTGTATATGTGATTCTCTCAATATATTTTTGTAATTGGGATTATTTACCCTTTTTCCTCACATTCATTCACTGTACATCCACTCTCAATCGCACATCATGTTAAGGATTTCCACTTATTCTTTCATTTTGGATATATTTTAGATAATTTTATTATGAATATATTTCATTATCATTTGCCATAAATTATTGTGTTTCTACATCATGAGGAAACACATGTTATCTTATTCATTCACCAAAGAGAGGTACCCATTTACTTTCCAGCCATTCATGAGGGAATTTATATCCTTACGTTTTACCAAGAATCATTTTCAGTTGAATGTGACCTCAATCCAGATCTACATAGATGTCACACTCTTAAGTGTTTTTTCCTTAATTCCTCCACTAGAAGCACTTATTTTCTTAATTTTTCATCACATCCCTGCCATTTGTTCCCATATCCCTTTATTTTTAAGGATCTATAATTGAAAAAACAAACAAATCAACTCACCTATAACAACACCAATAGTATTAGCCTAAAGTCAATGCATGTTGTCTTAATTTCCCATAGATACTAGGGGAAAAATCCTAAATGAATGATTAGTTTAGTAGTATTATATGTCCATATAAATATATAATACCCATTATAAATTGGGATATAAAATATAACACATAGTAATTGAAAAAATTTGGCAACCTTGAACTCATTAAAATAATTCTTCTTTATATCAGGGTGAAAGGAAAGAAAATAAGGGTAAGATCAAATGCTCAGTAAGGGTTACACACATCAGACACTATCATTATTATATAATGAATAAAAAATATGGAAAGTTAAATAAATTAAAACCCTTTCCATTTAATCAATAAATTTATCATGAAGAGTAATACGGCGGGAATAAATAATGATAAAAAAATTCAGATAAATAATCACATGATATTGAAGTTCATGCCAAGATAATATCAATATAGTAATATCATGGATAATAATAAATGAATTATCCTTGAATGAAACGTATAACATTGGAAGAGGAGGGGCTTGAAGGTGACAGAGATTGAATAAGATTCAGAGGTCCTGGTTAGGGCTATGCAGGGAAGTTATGGGATTCCTTGGGACCTGACTTACATCATTCGAAGGTGCAAGATGGAAACAAGGCATGGAAGGTTACTTCATCATAGCTGGAGGGAATCCAACTTTGCAGCTGACTCGCTGGATCGTATGGGCTGGTAGGAGGACTCTCTTTTACTTTATGATAGTCCCCACTCTCTTCCCCTGTACTATTTATGTGTGGTTCAAGGGGATGCCATGGGACTGCACCACTTTCGCCCCCCCTTGAAGGGATTTCCTTGTTCTCTCTTGTTTTCCTTTAAAATATTAATAAAAAATAACTTTCAGACCAGTATAACATTGGATATCATCATCTCAGAAATCATGGAATCTATACCTTCAAGTACTAGCACCAAGACATTTTAAAACTAAGGGTAAAACCCATAAAATTTGGCCAACAGATTTGTCTCATGAGATATGTAGATGCATCAAGGGGATAAATAATTTCCCACCCCACCTATTACTACATGACCAAATCATTCATTATATATTGAATAAAAATTTTAATTTATGAACACTATGATTTATCAATAAATATAAGTATTGAGTAAAGAATATGAATTTGTCATGATTTTCCATAGTCAATCAAATACCTTCCATAGTAAAATATCCTATGTAGAAATGATTAAAATTTTAAGAAACACTGGTTTTAAAATCATTTCCTTCGGAAGAATAAATGGAACGGACTTGAAAACATAAAATAATTATTCATGAAATATTTTTTTTTAACAGTTGAAAAATTTTATAACAATATAAAATCCATAAAACTATTACGGTGGTGTGAAGTCCACTATTTACTTATACGTTAAAAGCATTCCTTTAGAATTTTTAAAGAAATTTGAAAACAACCCTTTTAGGGAACTATTGAAGGATAACATTAAAACCATTTTTAAAAGTTAATAATAAGATAAAATTTTATTAATAAATCTTTTTTTAAAATAAATTTACATTTATAAAACAATTCTGAAAAACATGGACATGGAAGAAAAATAATTTTTATTAAAAGAGAAATAGATTCATTTCTGATTTTAAAATTGTTTCTTATATCTTTGGAAACATGCAAATTATAACCCCTAGAAAGAATAAAATTTAATTGAAAAATTAAAAATCATGAATAAATATGTTTTCATATTAAATGAATAAATATATAATTATATACACCACATAAAATTTAATAGGTGCATAAAAACAAATATGCCTCAATAGAGCGTAAATTATGATGAAATCCCTTACCTCGTACTTCCTATTAGTCAAACAATATATAAACACTTGTATAATGGTTTTAATAATGTAATTAATTTATAAAAAAACCATATTCATATTTATAATATCATATATGATTCTCTTATAACATCTTACCACCTGTTCAATAATAATATTTCATTATTACCATTATTTGAAGTATTTAGTAATTCATTTTCTCATGCATGGTTTATTGTAGAAGTTCTGGTTCTCGTGTATAGGAAATATATCCATCATCTTAAAAATGATATTAATTTTTTAAATATCACATTTATTCACTATATACCATTTTGTAACCATTATTTAAAGTGATACATGGAAAATGAATATTTTCCTTTTCTGGATATTGTAGGTCATATGTACCCATGGGGGACGATCTCATTCCCATAATGGGTGAAAAGAGTAAGGAATTAAATGATATATTAATTTCATAAAATCAAAATAATTTCAAAAGTATTATATATATTCATTATTTTGAAATTTTTTACTATCCAAGTGATTTGGTTATTGGATAAAAGTTACATAGGATCGAGATATGGAAGTCCTCCATACACATTAGTGATTGCTTTATTTTCCATCAGATTGAAGAGGAGATGGATAAATATTATGAAATAAATTTAATAACATCAAATTATATGGGATATAATTTGTTATTATATTTTAATTTTTAATACTTAATTGATGGTGTTAAAAGAAGAAGTAAAAAAGTAATTTCTTAGTGAAGATAATTACCTTCTCTTAAAAGAACCACCTTTAGAGCTCTTATCGAGGACCCTAGCATTTGTTATTTAGGAATAATGAAACCTATATATTGTTTATAATGATGTGAGGTTCATATTTTTTCATTGTTTTATATCTCTCTTTTTGTGTGAATAATTGAGAGTAGGAGGTGCCCTATTATAAGTGGGGAAAGGGGCCTTATTGGAAAAAACTAGAAAATTTACCAAAATAATAAAAAAAGATGAAGGAATTCCCGAGAAAAATGAATCCAAATTAATTTATATTTTAATTTGGAATAGTATAAGGATAAAATATTTCCATATAATAGGGTTTTACATGTTTAATTCAAAAAATTACCCTTATATTTTTTTAACCCCTCGTAAACTCATTTTAATATTAACCGAAATAGTTAATTTTTACTATTTTTACTATTCCAGATGAAAATAAATTAATTTGACCATATTACATAATTCCTCTATCCATATTTACAAGATCCACAAACATATATATCCCTCTCAATCCTTATATGTATTAGAACACCATGATCATTCCAATTAAATGCATCTTCTGCCTTGTTTTCCTTACCTAGTTCGTAGTGTACTGAGAAATCATAATCCTTGAGTTGATGGATCTATCCTCATTGCCTTATATTGATATTTGTTTTGTGAAATTATATATTTTATGACATTATTATATATTTTTATTTTACTTATTTCACCAAAAAGATAATTTCTCTATATATTTAAATTAAATATTATGGATACCAACTCAAGATCATTGATTAGATAATTTCTACGAGTATTTAAATACCTTAATACATATGCAATAAATTGATCATTTTTTATAAGTACACAACCAATTCCATTCTTCTATGTATCACTATAGATAAAAAATATATCATTTATTGATATTAGTGTCAATATTAAAGAATCAAATAATATCCTCTAAAGTTCCTAAAAATATTCATCACTTTCCTTTTTTACTTATGAACTTAAACACTTTGTGGGTAATCTTGGATAATGGGTTATCCAATTGAAAAAAAATCTGAATAAATCGTCGATAGTAGCTTCCCAAGATAATGAAACTATGTACCTCAGTTTTGTCTATTGGTGTATGCCATTCTCTAAATTCATTTTTCTTTATAGTATAAATTAAGATTCCATCACTAAAGATAATATTTCCCAATAAATAAAATTCTGGAATCCCAAAATTACTATTCCTAAATTTCTCATACAGAACTTCTCTTCTAAGAGTCTCAAGAATGAAATGCAATTGATTCTCATGGTCCACACAGCTTTTAGAATACACCAATATATCATTAATGAATACCATAAAAATTGACAATATATTTTATTGATATTCAGTTTATTATATTCATAAAAATATAGGGTTTATTATTCTATCCAAATGGGATTATAGGAAAATCATAATGTATATACCTCATTCAGAGTGTTCTATTTATTATGTATTCATTTTTTGTATACAATTGATGATACCCATAATGAATTTAAATATTTTTAAAACATTTATCCCTATGAAGTTTATAGAATAAGTCATCTATATGAGTTAAATAAAACTTTTTCATTATTATAATAGCATATATTTCCTTATATTCAATGCAAAACCTCGTGGAACCATCTTTCTTCTTAATAAAGATAACAGGATCTCCCCCTGGTGAAAAAGTATGGAAAATAATTCCCTTATCACATAACTCCTCTGGTTTTTTCTTCAAATACACTAATTATATAGTGGGAATTCTATTGGTAGTCTTTGATATAAGTCTTTAATTACGGATTAAATTGACGGAAAAATCAATTTCACGCTTGGTGGATGATCATGTAATTCCTTAGGAAATAACTATCCAATAGGTAAATCTTATATTTTAATATTACCTTTTCCATCTCTAGATTGTGTTTTCTCTTCTCCCCAAAAAATATCATTTAGACGATTTACTGAGAGTGGATCTTAACATGACTCAAATGATGAGGTCTCTTATCTAAAGATAATGAATTCCACATATTCTTCTTGAGTCATAATTTCCTTCTCCTTATAATAAATTTTTTCAACATATTTTTAAATCTAGTAAATTCTATGAATAATATTGAATTTAACCACATGTATTGTAATAAATTCTACAAATAGAGTACGTTTATGTTTCATAATGGAAACTTCCTAACATGTCCTTATCACATTGGGATTTCTTCCCGGATTTTTTATTGATAACTCCCTTCTTATAGAGCTATATAAATATCTAATTTTTTTAGTTAAAATTGAATATATAATAGATTTTAAGGATCCATAATCAAACAATTCAATGGATAAATTTGATCCTATGTTTATTATATCTTCCACCACATTAATTGGAACTAATACCTCAGCTATAGTGATCTCATAAGATCGGTGTTCTCCCCTTAGCCTCTTTTATGGTATGTTCCCTAGAAAATTGGGTCATTAGTGTCAATAATTCCCCATTTTTCTATATTTAAATAACTAAACATCATTTATTTGTTTTTTATGCTTGAATTCCTCATTATAATGAACCTTATCACCACACTTATAAAAAACCCACATTCCCTTTAAAAAAATTCAAGGATGTTTTTTCCAATAATTTTCATATTATAGAAATTGATTCATTTTATTCAAGATATTTAATAAATTCCATTTCTTAGGATGGATATCTGATATATTCTTATCTTTATTACCCTTGAAAATCTAGGATCTTGAAAATACTTTCTCCATTTTGATGGAGCATAAAACTATTTCATCATATGATGAAAATGTTTAAGAAGCTTGTGACCTTAGTATACTTGAATTAAGAACTTCAAAGAAATATTCAATACAGCCTTAAATATTGAATATGTAATTTTTATCACACCTATATCATCTGGTAAAGGTATCCTCAAACTCTATAATGTAGTATTCCACTTTTTCTTTTAATCTGAGGAACTTTATCTTCATTTCAATTCATTTCCCATGAGGGAAATATTTATTGAAGAATGTTTCTTTAAAAAATTTCCATTACATGTGTTAAATTTCCACTTCCTCGCTAGTATTCTAGTTAGTAACAACCATATATCAGTATTTCCCTTGAGACAGTATATTTCCACTATAAACTTTTCCTTTTCATCGCATCCCAAGTCCATAAAAATATTTTTGAGGGACTTAATCCATTACCGAGCTACCACTATATTAGTAGTCCCACTAAATTATGGGGTATTATACCACATGAAGCAATATAAAATATGATAACTACATTTATAAATAGGTTCCTCCATTCGGGAAAGGATATTTTTTATAACCTGATTAAGCTAGCCTAATATAGAAATGATCAGCTCTGTTACAATACCAGTTGTATTTGATTTATCAGCAAGGACATTTCTACATTGACGATGAGTGTTGATACCGTTCTTTCTTCCAGGAACCATTTCTAAAATATGTAATATAATATAATATATCATGACATAATTAATATTAAATCACTACATATAATTCCAAATTTGGTGTAACATTTAACATAAGTTAAAATTTATTACTTTGTTAATCTCAGAATCATAAACTTGGTTCCTTCGAGAATATTTTAAATCCTAAATATATTTTTAAATCCTCTATAAAAATTTGCAAATAAAATGTGAATTTTCCTAATAATATCCCTTATGTGTGTCAAATGAGTTGTAAGGACTATTGTTGCGCACCAAGGGATACTCAAGTCAATTCCTAATGCACCATTTCAAAGTTATTTCTCCAAGGTAAAACTATTACAGAACCACATCCACTTAGAGTGTCCATAAAAGGATGTATTTCTAAGTAAAACCATATAATATCTACAATAAGAAAACATTAGGATTTTATTATACAATTTTACATATCCTCAAAGTATGTATTATGTTTATTTTCCCTGATCTAGGTTTTCCAAAATCTAGTTCCCAAGGTTTCTATTAAACTTCCTATGATATCAAATATAATAACCCCAACTCCAGTAACCCAGAGTTGGAGGTTATTTCATTACATTAGCTTAGATATAAGAGATAAAATATAAAATTAATGATCCATTTATTAGTCTTAGAGATATATATACTTACATGATACACATTTCACATTGGGAATGAAATAAAATACATAGTAATGGAAAATATTTTAATCCTTTAACTCATTAAAATAATTATTCTTCATATCCCAGGGAAAGGAAAAAAATATGGGTGATCTCAATTACCCAGTAAGGGTTATGTATAGTGGAATATATCATGATTATATAAGGAATAAAAAATATTAAGAGTTAAATAAATGAAAACAAATTAAATTTAGTAAATAATTAGAGAATGAAGAGTAATATGGTGGGAATAAATAATGATCCAATAATTCCATATAAATGATAACATTATATTGAAGCTAATCCATAGATATTATCAATACAGTAATCTAATGGATAATAATAATTGAATTATCAATGAAAGAAATTCATAATATTAGATGTCATGATCCAGACATAATGATATTTATACCAACAAGACAATGCATAGAGATAGTTAAAAACTATGGGTAAACCCCAATTTAATTTTTCCAACTAATTTATTTTATAAGACCTATCGATGCAATGATGTTATATATAATTCAATACCCCACCCATCACTGTATGTATAAAGCATCCCTAATATATTTAATAATCTATTTAATTTGTGAACATTATTCCATATCATTAAATATATCTATTGAGTAAAGAATATCGATATATCAAGAGTCTACCAAGTCAAACAAATTACTTCTATAGTAAAACACCATGACTATAAATGATATACTATTTAAAAAATAAAAACAAACCTAATAAATAATTTTTTTATTTAGGGAAATGTAATTTACAATGAAAAATGATCACAACAAATTTATTGTCTCAATATAAAGTTATCAACCAAATAATTAATATGGAGATGAGAGGTGACCATCGAGTCATCAGTAATACAATTTTTCCAATAAAATCTTGTCATTTAGAAGAATAAAGAGTATATAATTGAAATCGTAAAATAATATTTCATAAAACATTTTTCTTCCTAAAACCACTGATAATGTGTGGAATAAGATAAAATTTGTAAAATGGTTATGGTGTCTTGGAAGTCTTTAATTTTCATTATTTTTAAAACATTATTTTTCACATTTTATAGAGAAAGTGGAAAATTCCCCTTTCATAAATTGTATAAATATTTCTTTAAACCCCACTATAAAAGGCAAGTATAACATAAAATTTCATTAATAAATAATTTTAATAAATAAAAGTATATATGTATTTTTTTTTAAAATCATGTACATGGAATAAAAACGTATCCGATTAAACGAGAAATAAAAGAATTTTTTATTTTAAACATTACATTCATTGATTCAAATAAAAAATAGAGGAAAATTTTGAAGCAAAAAGAGAAACACATTAAATATATAGTTAATAAAAAAATTATTTGATATTAGGAAGGGTAAATAATAATATTCCTTGAATGAAAATAAAATCAATCCCAAAATAAAGTGATATTGTAAAATTGATTCTTACCTATTCGTTAACTTCCAAATTATAACCCCTTGAAATAGTAAACTTGAATTAGAACATTAATCATCATTAATAAATAGGTATTTATGTTAAATACATCAAATTTGTAGTATATACAATAGATAAAAGTGAAAATATCTATAATAAAAAATATGTATCAATGGATTATAAATTGAGACAAAATAACTTACCATGAACAACCCATTACTCAAACATGATTTATCCACCTATATAATGGTTTTAAGAAGGTTATTAATTTATAAAATAACCATATTAATATTTATAATATCATATATAATCCTCTTATATCATTACCATCTATCCATTAATAATATATTATTACTACCATTGTTTTGGGTGTTAATTAATTCATTTTCTCATGCATGTTTTCTCATGGAAGTTATAGTTATTTGGTATAAGATATAGATCCATCATATCCAAAATGATATTACTATTATAAAAATCAAATTTATTCATTAAACACTTGTTTAAAAGCATTATTTAATGTTATACATAGAAAATGAATCTTGTTTATTTGTGGAGATAGTAGGAAGTACGCATCCACGAGTGGTGATGTCATTCCCTTAATGGGTGAAAGAGTGATTATGTGAATGATATATTAATTTTCCAAAATAAATATAATTTCATAATTATTTTGTATATTAATTATTTCAATCATTCTGATTTTCCATGTGAGTCAGTGATGGAAAAAAAATTACATCAGTTCGTGATGAAGTAGTTTTCCATACACAAAAATGATGGCTTTGTTTCCCATTTGATAAAGGTGGAGATTGATAAATATTATGTCATAAACATAATAAAATATAATTATATGCGAGATATTGGTGTTATTGTATTTTATTTTTTAATATGTAATTTAAGGTGTTAAATCAATGATTAAAAATAAAGAGCTAAGTGAAGGAAATTACCTTCGCTTAGAAGAACCTCCTTTGGATCTCCTATTAAGGTCCCGAGGGTCAGTATCGTGGGAGGACCAACACTTATATATTGTAGAAAATGATATTTGGAAGATATATTGATAGCATTGGTTCAATATATATGTATTTATATGTGTTAATAAGTGAGGGAGGAGGTTCTCTTTTATAAGTTGGTAAGGGTACCTTCTTGGAAACCACCTGGAAATTTTCCAACATATTATAAAATGACAAAAATATTCCAAATATAAAGGCCTAGAAATTAACTTATATTATAATTTTGTATAATATAAGGTTTAAATACTTCCAAAAATTAATATTTTTACAATTTTAATTGGAAAAATTACCCTTATCTCTTGTTTGAACTCCTTGGTAAACTAATTTTAACGTTAACCACGGTAATTAATTTTAACTATTTTTAATATCAATTATGAAAAAATATTAAGTTGGAATTTTTACTTAATATTAATTCTGATGATTAAATATATTTAAACCATTCTATAAAATTCAAATATCATAATAATCTCCCAAATGTATCCCGATACGGTTTAAATAAATGCATTTTTCAAGCATATGATGGTTCTACATTAACACATGACTAAAAAAATCATTATATGGATTCGAATTAATATAGAATGCATTTTGCGTGAAAATAATTGTATAAATGTTTCAAGCATATTATTGTTTATAAGTTAAAAAATTCATTTTCTAAGCATATTATGGTTTTAATTTAAATAATTCATCATTACATTTTATTTTAATTAGTTAAAATGGATAGACATTATGCCTTTTTAAGCAAGAAATGTTTCATGAAAAAGACAGTTATCTAAAAAATATACCTTTTAACTATAGATGATCATATACTTATTTCAATCAAATTTATAGTAAATAAATTATTAATTTTACATGTTATGATACGTTATTAAAAATAAAAATTGGAATTGTTCAATACTGAAAAATCAATTATTCATAAAATCCTTTTCTAAGGAAAATTTTCAAAAATTCATTCTAGACTTTTTCTGACCAATTAGGTTCAAAATCAATATGCATCATATAAAATTAGAATTTTGTTCAATAAAATGTTAAAATTTTCATTTTATTATTTTTACTTAAAATATAATATTCACCAACTATAACTGAGACTTAGATTTTATATTACTATTTTATTTTTTTAACAATTTTTACATCAATAGTCATTTGATGTGAGAACCCACTAAGGAGGATCCATGAAATGTTATTTCTGGTCACATTTAGTGAAACTTAGGAAAGATTTACCTTCTCTATCTTTAACTTTATTCCTTTATTAGAGACCCAATTCTTTTGAGGTGTCGAATTGAATCTCTCTCATTTCTTATGTGCATATTGAATTGTGATGTCCACAATCTTCTTCTAATAGAGAGAATTTTTCTTCATGGGAATCAATGTATATTTCCTTGAATTCATTTTCCTTTTATTTTTATTGTTTAAATTTTTAATTTCTATTTTCAAATAGTTAAAGATCTATGCCCAAAGTTATAAAAGTGAGAAAATATCTATAAAAGGTGTTACATATTTATGTTGAATGATATAGTCTAATTCTAATTTGTTTACTTATATGTGGTTCTCACCTTAAATAATTTTCTTCCTCTAGATATTTTTTCATAGTTCATCCAATATATCCACCAAATTATAATTTCATTAAGTGGTTATTTGTTATAAAATGAAGAGAATTTTTGAATCAATGTGTTACATTAATTATCAACCTTGGAGTGTTATACTCATTATTGAAATTTTCCTAGTATGATGGTGTATATTGGATTTATTATTCTCTATGTCACTAATATCATGAGATGATAAAGTTCAATATGCAGTGAATATAGAAGACTGTATTAGAGGAATTCATCAAGACTAGTGTGAGCCTAGAATGTCAATCATAACTATACTATTTTGAAGTGGGGTGAAGCTGTATGAAAGAGAGCTGTGGAGAATCCAATGGTAAGTGTTTGACTATTCCATAAAAGAATACATATCACTGAAAATTCAATTGTTGTTGGAATATGATAACTTTCCATGAAATTGGTGTATTGATGAAAATTTGTGTCATAAAAATTCCATGATAAATTTACAGGACCTTGAACACCTTGGTATATTCAAGAAGGAATGGGTTTGTAAGTGTTTGCGAGCATGTGGGAGCTTACTTAATGAATTTATACAAAATAAGACAATTTTATATAATTATAATATTAAACAAACATATTGAATGTTGCATGAATATAGTGTAAAATGCATGAAGATATTTATTTGAAGTTTCCTCATGAAAAGTTTTAAAAGGAAATATTTTCACTTAATTCAGGTAGACTCATGAAATATTAGTTATGAAACCCCAATTCAATAATAAGTAATGTTTCATGAAGATAGTGATTTGTATTCCAATATCATCAATAGAGATGATTCATGTGGCGGTCATGGAGAATTTTCATGAAGTAATGTTTCAGGAATGAAGTTTGTGGGTGAGAGTTTCTTAAAGTTGGACTTGTATAATAAGAAGTTTAGAATTACTTGAAGGTTTATTATTTGATATAAATACATTACCCCATCAGTAAGAAAGGTGGAATTGGTAGAGAATTATTATTCAGAGGAAATATATTTTAATTTTCTATATTAAAATTAACAAAAATAGAGTTATTTGAACTAGTGAGTTCCTTAATCGACTTTCATGAATCACTGAGAACCATGAATATAGTATTTACATTAACCATTGTTTGGGGTGATGGTAATACTATGAAAAAGGGATAACCTTGAATGTTTTTATGCAAATGTACATATAAAATTCCATAATTTTATGAAAGTAATACTTATGTGAAAATAAAGAAGTTGTGTAAAAGTGAAGAAGTTTCATGAAAGTGAAGAGTTTCATGAAAATAATATTTTGAAATTCGTAGTAATATAATATTCCAAAAAGTTATTATCCCTCATTTTGGATATTTACAATAGAATAAGTTATTACTTAAAGACGGTTCATCAAGTAAAGTGAATTTTATAAAATAGTGAATCTCCCATTCAGTTTGTGAAAGTGTAGTCTAAATACCAATAGTCACCTATTGGTGTAACAATAGAGAGATGGAGAATACTTACATCATAATGTTCACTAATGAGTTCCTTCCTGATTTTGTCACCAAAGGGAGATGATAAAGGGAGTGACTATTGGGATGTAGTAAACCATCCCTAAATATTTTATGGGTAGTAACACTAGGTATAGGAGTTATCAATCCTAATTCCACTATTGAAATGGATTTAGTGGATCTTAGTACTTTATAAAATTGTCATTATACACTCCTTTGATTAACATAGTGTCGGTGGACCATGTAAAATAATTTTCTCTTGTTTGAATGTTTTTCTTATGCTCTGTAGGATGAAAATAATTAAATATGGGTTAATTGATTATTAATAATATATTATTAAAGATAAGATAATATAACTACAAATTGGATCATCATTAAAAGGATAACATAATATAGACTACTAAATATCCGGTCAAAATTGGTTAGGGAAATGAGTGTTCCAAGTTTATGTATGGAAATATAAATGAGTTTCATAACCAAATTCACACCCCCTCTAAGGGAATATCTCACTAAATACCCTTATGGAAAATAAATTGGAATTAGAGTATAGTCTCATCTTGTTGGATTTTTTTTTTTACAAATTGATCTTAAGTGGGTGTTATAGTTGAATTATATTTTACAATTTAATTCTTCTACGAACATGGGAATGGTATAGAATCTGAATAAGAACGGAAACTCTAAGATAAATCTATAATAGAACAGATCTATTCAAATTTGTGATTGGGATTAAGGAGTCCAGCAGCACTCAAATGGAAGGTATTAATGATTCGTATTATGTATCTACATGTAAATAAAATAATTATCTAGGACTATTTAATGATCCTAATATTCTAAAAGATGTTGGATCTACTGAAAATGATGATATATCAAGATATCCAGTGGTGGAATCTATCCATAAATCATAACATCTTTATCATGGGTTGAATAAAGAAAAAATACCTGTGAAAGAAGAATGATACTCAAGGAAATCATTTCAAAGTGCTAAAAATTTAGGTCGACAAATAGAAAATCCTCAATAAAAGATTGAGTGCATTAGTTATAGATTGGATGGAGACAACTAATTCTCATTCCAAATAATATGATAATATTTATTAAAAATTAAAAGACTATAAATATAGTTGTAAATATAATATCCTTAACTCAAAAGAGGTTTAAAATTTAAGTTCCAATAAGGATGAATTGGTTGCATACATAGAAGAATTTATTGAGTAGAATTGAAGGATGAGGCAAGTAAAGGTGGTCTTAAATGATGACACTATAAAAGTGTATGAAAAAATAATGGGAAAAAATAACATACGCATGATATAGAAGAACAAATGACCATGATAAAGGAGCAGAGAGTTATCATTATCCATCTCAATGTATATTTGAAGGAGAAGCATGGAAAGATCAAGGAGGTCAAAGGGAGGATGAAAACCTCTAGTGAAAACATGAATATCCCTCTCATGGTAGAATAAATAAGTGGAGCTCAAAATTTTGGCAATATAGATTTAGTGAAAAGGGATATCAAATTTGTTATTATTGTGGGAATATGGAATATACCATGATTATCTATCTAGTTTCCCAAGGGATCAAAGGAAAAAATTACATTTACAACAACAACATCTCAACCAATTTGTAACTTTGAGATTTATGTTTTTAATGGGTTATATTTTATCTTTGATAAACATGAAATATTACTAAAAATTGTAGCATGATAGGAAATAAATATTTTATAAGGAATTCTTCCATTACTAAAATAAACCTCAAGAGATTTTAAACTAAGGGAAAGTTCCTTAATTTTAAAATTTATTTATTAAACCAGGGGAATATAATAGAACTTAATGAAAGTTGAATGAATCATATATCATTGGTTGTTGAAAAAGATATAATTTATTTACTTGGTGCATTATATTGGATGACCAGGGTAATCTCACTTGAGTAGAATCTATATACAATCACTCAATATTCCTAATTCATGTATTATATTATTTTTATATTTTTATATTTTATAAAACCATGTAACCATGAGGGTTTCAAATTTTGTAATGAAATATAAATCTATTAAAGAAATGAAAATAAAAATAAAATTTATAATGTAGATTGAATGAATAATGTTAGTGAGAAATAAAATCATCCTAGGTGAATCACCCTGAATCAACCTCTATTATCTCATTATTATAATCAAATTTACTTAATGAACACACTCCATATTATGTGTGGTCATCCTATTATTCATTTTTTATGAACATACAGTGTACCCAATAGTCACTAAGTATAATGTGCATCCACCTCCTCGATCAAGGGAGAATATTAGAAAATAAAAAAGCTAAACCTCAATTGGAAAGTAGAGGAATAAACGATTCTTTCAAAAAATGATCTCCCTAGGACTAACACTGTGTATATCATAATCATTAACTAGGAATAAAAATTAATAGGGTTTAGTACTATATTTCTCCCTTAAGAAATTACATGGTGTAGTTAACCACGATCATCAATATAAGGGATTAAAATGGAGAATATAAGGGGAGGAAACATAATATAGAAATATAAGAAACTATTATAGGAAGATATGATTAATATATTTTTAATATGTAAAAATTTATTACAATAGAAAAACACCAACTAATCCACTACAAATTATCTAAAAAAATTAGGTAACTCCTTTAAATATAGTGGAGTATAAATTTATAAGGAGATTGGTGGATACATTTCACACCTAAATATTCCTTTGAAATTTTGTGAGCTTTTTTATAAGTAAATGGGAAAATATAGATGTGTTCTCTTATAAAAATTGAACTTCATTGATTTGGATTTTGAATTTAAAAATTTTATATCCATGTGACATGTGTATATAATGTAAAGTTTCAATTACAGAACCATGTTTTTTCTATATGAAAAAAATCAACATGTTCCTACATTTTAAAACTTCAAACAACTGCTATAATGAACTAATTTATACATAAAATTTAATGTTCATTCATACCTATAATAACATATTCAATTATAACTATAATAACCATATTTGAATTCATGTATCCCAAGGTAGGTATCATTAATGGATGAGTGGTAAAAAAAATTTGTAATCATAAAATTTCCAAATTCCATGACTTAATTAGGTCCCATAGATTTCAATTCAATACTTTTAGAAGTTCAAGGAAATGAATCCCATGAATAAGGGAGACCTAAAAATAAGCTTTCAATTTGGATCAATTTAGAAATAGTTATTTACAAAACATCAAAGTGATAAAAATATTTAAAGCTATAAAATTAAGTAAATTTCACAATAATTCCCAAAAATCACTAAAAGTACAAAAATGATATAATTCAAGAGAAAATGATAAATTGGGGGAGATTAAATCATTAAAAAACTTATCTAAAGTAATGATAGTATTATTTTTATTAATTATTCTACACTTAACACTTGGACTCTAGATCAAGTAATCATTAAAATTAAATCAATAAAAATATAAAGTCATATACCCCTGAGATCCATTAATTTAACACTGGGAAAAAAATATATCATGGATCCTCAAAAGATGTTATTTTTGGGTTAGATAAAGTTATGATAAAAGTTATATAGGGGTTTGAATAATCTAAATTAAAAAAATTAAAGAGAAGGATTCTTTATCTAAATTAATTATTAAAGTTAATTAATGAAGCTAACATGTAGAAGAAAATAAAATAAATAAATGAACACAAGTACGTTTTTTATAGTAGTCTAGTTTAAAGTCAACCCGGTCTACTCTTATAAATCTCTACTCGATGAGAGGTATTTTTTCACTAATATGAATTTTTAAGGGGAATCATAAACTAATTACCACCAACTTTTTTTGGCATAATTATAACAAAAGGACTCCTGACTTTTTTATGAGGAGTCATTGCCTAATTACAACCCTAACTTTAGATTTCGACATTCAAAACATAAACAGTCAATAAATTGGAATCCGGGTGTCACAACCTGATGATTGAGATTTATTCTGGATGAAAATTCATAGAGAGAATGTGAAAGCATGTGAGATATGGGAAAAAGTGTTAGGGAATCAAGCAACTAGAACAAAATACATAGAAGTAAAATACAACCCTTGTATTGGTTCTTGAGTATTTGATCACATTAATTGAATCATCAAGGAAGTAAAAGAATTAATAGAATTTTTTGTTCATCCCTTGATAGATAGTCTAATTTTAGTTATAAATGATCATCCCATATCAAATTTAATGCACTTCATAGTATCAACACCAATACACACTTCACACTGCATCACTTGAAAATATAAAATCACTCTTTGAAAAAGTATCCTATTAGAATTCTGTCGCTTTTCCACACACATGATCAAAAGATCGATTCCATTTTAAAACAAAAAAACTTAAAACAATACAAAAAAAATGGAAAATTTTATTTTTGGAAAGAAAAATAATAGATTATGGTAGAGAGGGAGATTAAAGGAAATTATCTTCTCACAGTAATTACTCAACTCACATCTAGTATTTAAAAAAATAAAAAATAATTTAAACTATTTTGAAATCATTGGATTTAATAGTTTAAAATACATCTATGATAATATTTCAAAAATAAATCCCAGGAAAACTGAAATTCACTATTTGAAATTTTAAATTCGAAAACATTCTATTTTTAATCTGCAGTTAAAATGTGGAGAATTTAAAAAATTAATAACACTATATTAAAAATATTAAAATAGGTTTTAATGAATTTAATATCAACTATTATTAATTTTCAAACAATATAATCAAATAAAACAATATCAAATAATAAATATGTTTTTTTGTTTCAAGCTATAATATTCATGTGTGAAAATAAAACACCATTTGTTATAGATAAAAATATGTTTAAAATACTGAAAAAAACTTTTCATAAATTCTATATAATAAATATTAATTTAAGAATTCATTATAAAATTTTAAAATGAAGATTCATAAATAAAAATATGAAAAATTATGTAAAATACAGAAATTCTTCTATATTTCAAAACAACTTGTAGAATTTAACTGAATTACATAGGAAAAATCAGGTAGGTGTTTTTCACAAGGTTGTTTTATTATACATGGCTAAATCTCACCACATAATCAAATTTCACATTGGAAAATTGAATTAGTCGAATTAACATAATTGATTTGTTTAGCCAAATCTATATAAGTGAATCACATAGTTGAATTATATATAAATGAATTTTTTATTTTGAAAATAACTTGACTTATCACATTTCATACCTAAAACATACCTTGTAAAAGGAATAATCATATTTTTTGTTCAATTGACTTATAATTATAAAATTTCATTATCTTTCTAAATAATCAAGAATTACATCTATTTTACCTCAATATGTAATGTTTTTATTAAAAATAGTAGTGAAATAATTCTGAAAACTATGAAAATTATACTGGAAACATATTTTAAATTCTAATATAATTTTAGAAAACAAAGATGTCGATTCATAATTTTATATATTTAAATGAAATGTAGAAAATTTACTTATATTTATAACTCAATAGGAATCACGCAATTTGGAGTTATGTATCCCCATTTATGGTTGAAATATAGAATTTAACTTAACTCAGAAATCAAAAATGTGAATTCAAAATTGACTATGTGGATTTTAAATCAGCAGTCCAAGAATATTAAAAAAAATTAAATGATATCAAAAAGGTACCAAATGATATATTTATCCTAGTAAAATATCATGAAACTTTATGAACATGATATGTAAAATAAAATCATAAGATCTAAATAAATTTTAAGTAATGAAATATTATTATATAATTAAAGTTATAAATACTAATGATAAAACTTAATAAAGTAATGAGAAATTATATTTTAAAAAAATTAAAGATAATTACAAATAATTATAACTAAAAAATATCATTTTAAAATAAAAACTTTTGAAAAAAATTTATAATGCATTTTATAATATTAAAAAAATAAAATATTAATACTTTAGAATTAAAAAAACAAACATCCATGTCTTAAAAAACCCCTTTTTGGAAATTAAAAAATAAAATGTATTTTTCCAAAAATTATCCCCCTTTTTAAATTTATTGAAATTAATTATAAAAAGATAATTAACACCCACTTAATAAAATAAAAAATAAATTTTAAACTAAATTTCTAATATTCAAAGATCAAATTTTACTTTCTCAAATATAGAAAAATATAATAGTTTAGTAAAAATATCTGCACGTTTATTTTTAGTTGAAACATATTCTAAAATAATGTCTCCATTACTATCATAATCTCAAATAAAAATAAATTTCATGTCAATATGAATTTTTGTGATTCTTGTAAATAGTTTTTAAAATATAAATAAAAACATAATTATCACAGCATGTAATAATATTTTCAAAAGTAAAACTATATCTAGAAATAGTTTGTCTAATCTATAATTATTGAGAAAAACATTGTGATGAAAAAACATATCCACTCTTAGTAGTAGATAAAGAAACCAAAAATCATTTTCTTGAACTCATAGAAACAAAATTATTATCGACAAAGTGACACATACCAGAGGTAATTTTATTATCAAGTCTAGATCCTCCAAAATTAGAGTTAGATTACCTTATTAAATCACAATAAGAATTTTTAAAAATAAATTTTTTTTTCATTAATAGTTCTTATAACATATCTAATATTACATTTAATATCCTTTAAGTGAGATTCCTTAAAATCATATTGAAATATATAAAATAAATAAACACTAAGCATTATATACGGTCGAGAAGTAGTTAAATACAAAAAACTTCCAATCATGCCTCTAAATAATTTATAATGAATTTATTTTCCAAAAATATCAGTATATAATTTAAAAATAATACTCAGAGACGTTTTAAAGAATTAAAAAAAATCAAGATCAAAACTCGTAACCAAATCTTTAGAATATTTTGATTTATTCAAAAAAATACAGTCATTTCTTTGATTAATTTAGAGACCTAAAGAAGAAATTGATTTCAACCATAATACTCATATCAAATTCACCAACCATAAAATTATAAAATTCTTTACAAGAACATCTTTTGAGGATCCAAAATCAATATCATTAACATAAATTTTAATGTTCAAAATATCATTCGAAATTATTATGATAAACAAAGTAGGATTCACTTTTCCTTTTTTAAAATCATTTTTTTAATGAAGTAAAAGTAAGTAAATAATGCCAAGCATGAGCTTCCTGTTTAAGATCATATATCTCATTTGATAATTTAAATAAATTGTTAATAAATTTTACAATTTCAAGACTAGGAGGTCGAGAAATATAAACATCTTCAAAAATAAAACCATTTAAAAATCCACTTTTATCATACATTTGAAACATAAAAACTTCAAAAGTAGAAGATGGTAAAAGAATTATAATAGATTAAACATGAGAAATAATCCCAAAATATTCATCAAAATTTATACCTTCTTCCAGAAAATAACTTTAGGAAACGAATCTTACTTTTAAAAAAAAATTGACCAGATCCATACATTTTATTTTTAAAAATCCATTTAGTTATAATAACGTGATTGTATAAAGGGGATAAACAATAGTACAAACCTTCTTTCTATAAATATGATTATGTTCATATTAGATATTAATAATCTAATTAGCATCATTAAAATCATTTAAAATGTCATTACGCCCAAAATGTAAAACAAAAGCAGAATTAACAACTAAGCTTAAATCAGAGCTGTTGGTTTTCATACAAGAACTGCCAATTCTAATCACATTGTTAATATGATGATATTTTTATCAAGGATTAAATTGAGAATCATTTTTATCCCCATCAATAGAAACATTATCTAGAGGTTTTTCTTCTCCAAAATTTAAATCCCAAAAATCCTATTCAATATTTTGAAAAAAACAATTGTGCACGTGAAAAGATTTATCAATATTTATTTGAACCAAATATTCAACAGTCATAGTATGATTGTTATAATATATATAATATTTAATTTTAGAATAATAAAGAAAATAAAACTTGAACAATTTTATCATCAAACTTATCTAAATTATCATTCATATTCATGATAAAAAACTTTACATCCAAAAAAATTAAAATAGTCAACCTTTGGTTTTCTACCATTAAACAATTCATAAGAGAGTTTATTCAAAAAAAGGTATAAAATAAGATATATTAAAAACATAGTATGAAATATTAATATATTCAACTCAAGAATATTTTTTTGAATTATATGCATTAAGAATAGTTCAAAAATTCTCCTGAATATTTTAATTTTTTCATTCCACAACACTATTTCTTTGTGGTATTCTAGGAGAAGAAGAATTATGGTCATAACCATATTTTTCAAAAAAAATTATCAAACTAAAAATTAACAAATTTACATCCATTATCACTTATAATAGAAAAAACATAACAAAATTTTATATTTTAAACTAGATTAAAAAAATAAATTAATCTTTCTATGGTTTCATGATTATGAGACATAAAAAAACCTATGTAAATCTACTAAAATAATAATAAATAATAAATTAATATTTCTTGATATTTAAACTTGAAATATTTAGTTTAATAAATAAATCAAAATAAAATAATTCAAGAGGACTAGAAGTATAAACATGGTTGATATATTTGAAATAATCCTTATGCTACATAACTTTTAAGCACAAATCACAAACAAAATATTTTTTTACATTTAAGTAGGGTAAATCTAGAACATTTCCATGCATGCTTAATTTTTATATAACTTTTAACTGAAAATATACAATAATTATATTCCAAAGAAAATAAAAAATTTATATAGCATTTAGACACTTAACATTTTTTTTAGATAGATCAAATAAATTAATAGAATAAATATTATCTTTTCTATTAGCATAAAATAAAACTTTTTAATTTTTCAGAACTAAAAAATTATTATATACAAATTTTAAATACATACCATAATAAAATAATTTTGAAATACTATTTAAGTTATTTTTCATTCCTTCATTGTATGTCACTTCATAAATTAAAACATAACTATAAATTCCAACATCTCTAAATATTTAACAATGCCTTTAGAGTTTTCACCAAAAGTGACAGAACCTCCATCATATTTGGTATAAAATAGGATATTTAATATGTCTTCAATAATGTGTTAGGAATAAACATTATCTATTTAATATGTGACCTTGAGATTCTAATGGTATTTAACCTAAAAAGAAAAATTTTAGAGGGAACAATTTTGGTACCCATGTTATTTTGGGTCGAAGAGAGTTAGCAACAAATTTATTAGGTACCCAAATATATATAAAACATTTATTATAAGTTAATCTAGAAGGTAAATATTTTTGAATAAAATTTCTTGTGTATAAAATGGATTTAGTAAATCTAAGAGAAAATTCATTAGCATAATTTCCTTGCATACAATAATTGAAGCATGTCATATAAGAAACCTTTCCAGGAGAATTTTTAAAAAAAAAGTAGTCTTTTATAACATAGGGTAATATGAATATAACCAAAAAATAGTTTTTTCTAAATTTAGTTTTATCATAGATATAATATTTTTATATTTTACTTTACATTAATAAAATAGATAGAATCTATTTTAATCTTACAATTTCCTTTCTAATATTATCATTCTCCTTCTAAATAAACTCAAAATAATAATAGATATTACCTTTAGATCATGAAGTAGAATTTATTATTTATTCTATTGGAGAATCGTTATCCTTATTGAATTTATTACTTTACTTGATAGTCAAATTATTTTATTCTTTTAATTCACTATAAAATTTATTCACAATTAAAACATATTTTTTGTATCTTTAAATTTTAATCCAACAACACTTTAAAGCTATAACTGTCACTATCATAATAATAAATGAAATTATAATGATTAATAACAGCATATATATCTTTCACCTGAAAGTATAAGTTAGATTAATCTTTTTCTATTTCATATTAATCACTTGAATCATATTATTTGGTGAAAATATATCCATCCGGATAAGTATGTTTCAATTCATTCATGTATTTTTTTAACCCTCCTTTCTTGCATCAACTTTGTATAGTCGGGTTTGATATGTCCCTTATTGCTATAATCACCATAGGTTACATATGGTCTATATATAGAAACCATATCTTATTTTTCATCATTATTTTGATCTTTACATGGTTTCTTCTTGATATTATTCTTTTTATTCAACAAATTATAAGTACCTTCACTTATATTCTCAATTTCTTCTTTATCACTTTACTATTTCTAGGATTCAGAAGAGTTAGAAATAAATTTTATCTTATATTTGAAAAAAAAATTAATAATTGAATTATCTTGTTCTATAATATACTTCAACTCAAGTTCATATTAAATAACTAATCCTATGAGTTTATATATTTTTATTCTTTGAGATTATTACTTTCATTGATCATAAACTTTTTTGCATTTCATTACTTGTGTAGAGATATCATGACTTTTTTAAAAAGTATGGGGTTCTCTAAACTTTATCTAATGGAATTTATTCCATTAAAAATTATTATTAATCAATGTATCATTTGATTAAATATTTCATCTTCACCCATCTTGAAATATTTATACTCTGCTTGAAGCATTTCGAGTTTGGTTCTAATAATCTAGTATGATCCAAGATGAGTGACTTGTATAATCTTCTAGATATCATGCGTTTTCTTCCATACAGACACATGACTAAACACACTTCTATTAATATAATAATAATATATATTTCCTACTTTGTAATTTAAAACTTATCTACCATCATCATTCCCTATAAGAGTATCTAGTCCAGCTTCTAGTAGCTTGTACTGTTTTTACAAGATTGATCAGTGTTCTATGAATAGCTATTTTAGGTATGAAACTATAATGGATTAAAATTAACCATAGTTATTTTCATCAAAGAGTGGTAGTTTTTAAGGACTCCATTCATTTTTTTCACTCATTAAAATCATCTTATTTATCTTGTTCGTAGACTATGTGGTCTAGGGAAATGTTAGAATATTAAAATATAAATAACATAATCAATAGAAGGATTGGATAAATTCAAAAAGTAACAACATTTGATGCCAATTTTTAAGTTGGATAATGTGGTTAAAAAAGGTCTATAGGGGCTTAATAAACCATATTAAAAAATAAATAAATTCATTAATTATCTAAATCAATTATCAAAGTTAATTAATGAATTTTATCTCCTCGAGAAAATAAAAGAAAAAAATTGCAAAATGATGTTTTTTATAGTAGTTAATTCTAAAGTTCATTAATTCTACAATTATACCTTTAAAATTAGTGATAGATACCTTCTTGAGCTAATCTAGTATTTTAATGGGAATCATAACGAAATTAAAACATACTTTTTCTAGGATAATTATAACCAAATGAAACATGACATTTGTATGGGGAGTCACAACCCAATTACAATGTTGACATTGGATACTGAGAGTAACAACCCAAATGATAGAGAATTATTTTATATGAAAAATCATAATGAGAAAGTGAAATCATGTGAGAGATGGAAAGACTTGTGACAAACTCAAGCAACCAGAATGAAATATATTGAAGAAGAGTAAAACATTGTAACTAGTTCTTGAGTATTTGATCAGCTTGATTCTCTTTTCAAGGAAGTATAATAGTTTTTAGATGTTTTAATAAACCCTTGAGATATCATTCAGTGGTATTCATAAATTTTCATTTTTGGAAGAATGTATAACACTTCATAGAATCAACACCACCACACTCATATCATTATAACACTTAAAAATATTAAAGCACTCATCAAAAAATTATCTTATCAGATTTATATCACTTTCCAAAACATATTAGAAAAATATTGATTCCCTTTTTAAAAGAAATAATTTAATACAATCGATCAATGGATAGAAAATTTAAAATTCAAAAAGAATAATACTATATTATCAAAGAGACTGAAAAATAGATAAGGGTGTTATCATTTCATGATAATCACTCAACTTACATCCTGTATTCAAAATAATACAGAATAATTTAAATAAATTTGATATCATTTGATTTAACAATTTAAAATATTTCCATAATAATAGGCTAGAAAATCCCATGAAAATTTTAAGTATCTCTTTGACATTCAAAATTCAAAAATATTCCATTTTAATATCCAGTTAATGTAAATAAATATAAAAAATTAAAGAAACTACATTAAAAATATTAAAAATAGTGTGAATGATTTTTGTAACACCCCAGGTAAACAAAGAATATGAAATTTTTATATTTATCCCTATTTGTGAATAAAATTCTAATATTAATTTAAAGGGAACGCTATGCTCGATGGCTTACCCAATACAAAACAACGAGTTCCTTTGAAATCTTACGTTGTACTCTAATAATAAAATAATTTTATTTAACACCTCGTCGTTGTAATGACGGGAATGAACAGAACTAACTAAAAAATTATTATATATGTTTGTAAAATATTTTTACTTTTTACAATAAATGTTAGAGGATTAAAAATGAGAATGAATCCAAATTTTAAGCGTAAACATTCTAATATTCTTTAAAAGGTCGATTAACCGCCTTTTGATGGAGAGCCTCTTTTAAATCCACTTTTTGAAAATTTTATGTGTTATATTTGACAAAATAAAATTCATCTTTAGAATCGGGACATCAAAAATTATTTTGTGTAAATTTTTGGTATTTTTCCGACAAAGTGCATGTTTAATGAATAGTGAAAAATGTTGTATTTTAGATCAAAACCTCTTTTTAATCTAATTTATTTATATGATTAGTTTATCTTTTTAATTGGTTTTGAAGTGAAATTAGAATATATTTTTACCATTTAATCCAATGGTGGTCATTGGAATTAAAATAACTTTGAGATTGGACATAAACGAGTGTCAATCTTTTGATAGATATTGTCTCTTAAAAACACACTATTTGATTTGACAGCGGAATTTAATTATAAAATTAATTAATAAAACTTATATGTTATGAACTCAGTAAAAAACAACATTTTTGAATTTGGAATATCAAATATATCTTCAGGTGAATTTTTGGTATTTTTCTAAAAAAACCTTAATTTTTGATGAATAGTGAAACCACAAAGTGGTAGTTACAAAAACTGATTTTTCGTATAAATGGAACTTTACCACTTCTATGATTTGAATTTCAAAAATCCAATATAAATTATTTTCATTATTAAGTAAAATTTGGTTCAATGGGATGAAAATAATTTTTGATGAAAAGTAACTTTTATGTTTTATTAATCGCGATTAAAGGTAATTAGTGTGATTTAAGGTAGAAATGATATTATAATAAAATGAAAATATCTTGACACGTGTCCTAACCCTATTGTATGAGTCATGGCCGACCAAGACAACCCATGGGTCGATTTTTGGGACCCCATGGAGCCACTTGTGTAAGATAATGACATTTATGCCTTTTATTTAAAGTAAAAGTAAAAATGACACAAACATGTATTGTTTTACTAAAAAAAATTACATGGGGTTATACAATTAAGATTATTGACTATAAATAGTCATTGGAAAGATAAAAAGATTTCCTACATCATATTAGTTTTTTTATAATTTTTAGACATTAAATAAATTAAATTATTTATGACATCATCATGATGCAGTGATTACCTCATTATTTAACGATTAAATAAAATGAAAAGATAATGTAAAATATAAGACCTACACATGTCAAAAACCTATTGTATGGGTGGATTTCAAACTCTTATCACCTTATCCTCGAAATAAATCAATGTGGGACCTTTAAAATCCAAAAAACATTTGAAAATAAAGTAACATTTTATACCTTTCCAAGAGTGCCCTCGTCTCCTCTTATAAAAGGCCCCCACCTCTACCACCTTACCCACACCTCTCAAGCCATTGTCTCGGCCAATATCGGATCATTTTGTCTCTAAAAATCCCTCTCATCTTTCTAAGAAGCCTTACCTTAGGCAGTAAGATCTTCAGGAAACCCTTTTGGTTCAAACCAAATGGAGTTACCCGATTTTAAGGTAACGTCTTCACTTGTGCTCTTTTGTTTTATTTTGCTTCTCCAACCCCCTAAACTCTTTTTATTAATTTATTTTGTAACAACACCAGTATCTTCCATATACTAGGATATTTTTATAAGAATTATTCGAGCTACAATTACACACACCTACATCTAATGGTTCAAGAACATACTGTTTCTGTGGATGGTGAATTTCTTCCTCACGAAACGATGATTGTTCAATATTATTTTAACACCTTCAAAGGTAGACATTAAGATGTCACTATACTTATATATGATATATAATATGTTTATTATTTACTTAATCTACTGAATTTTTCATTTATGTCATACCTTTATGGTTTCCATTATGGGTAAACGCGATATCTTCATTTTAGGATGTGCAAACTACCGCCCCCTCAAAGTGATTTGATTCGTTAATACCATGTGTGGTATATATAAAGGATATATTTAATGATATTATATATGATAACATATTGTAATTATAATACTATTATGTATCATTATTTTTTAATTCCATTAAATATGAAATAGAAATGGAAGTAGCGTTCATGCGTACGTACGGTTTACCGTCTCCATGAACGGTGCATTTCATTTCTTACCTCTAAATGTTATGTAATATTATAAATTCATGTATATAATGTATATATATTATATATATGATATCTACTTAATAAATATAATTCTGGATATAATGGATATTTTACCCCATGAACAAACTTGTAATTATAAAGAGTTTATTTTTGACTCAAGTAGCAATGATCGACAAAATGATAATTATTAACTTAAATAATTACATAGTGTTCATAACATGGTAATAAGTGATATAAAATGAATAATTAAATTTAAAAAGGTTATTAAGCAAGTATAAGTTAACTCAAGTTTATTATTCAAGAGTTTAAAGAATGATCAAGTCATGTCGGACCCAAGGTAAGGGATCCTACCCCTCTCTTTCTTTTTAAGTACACTCTTTTATGTCATTCCTTTTAAGCTCATATTTCTTATGATTGGGATGTTATTTTATATTTCTCATACTGTAATTTTTATGTTCATATGATGAGAGACCCTATTTTCTCTCCTCAATACATTTTGGAAGTTTTTATTGGCGCTGTTAGGCTGCCGAATTTTTGTAAGGGATCTAACCGCTCACTTTCTTTTTAAGTACTCTCCTTTATGTCACTTCTTTTAAGCTCATATTTTTCATTTTGGGGATGTTATTTTATATTCCTATTCCTGTAAATTTTATTATAATATGATGAGATACCCTATTTGATCTCATCAATCCATTTTTGGAAGTTCTATGTGGCGTCGTTAAGCTGTCGAGTTTTCATAACAGATTTTTCATCTAACTTTTAGTCGAGTGAGATTTATGCTACATTTTCCACCATTTCCTTTGAGTGGTGTATGTACTGCACATTATTATACTATTTGTGTAATATAATTTCATCTATGGGTATTTACATATTCATTGTATGACCCTTCTTCAATGGGGTGTACGTTTCGAAAGTTACCCAAGTTGGTAAGGGAACCTTTCACCCTCCTCTTTTTAAAAGACTTCTTTTGTTATGTCTTTTAATTGACATACTATTATGTTGTGATATGTTCTTCTATATCCTTACTGATGTAAATTTTATGTCCAACTGATGAGATACCCTTTTTATCTCTCATCAACTCTTTTTCTGAATTTTGAAGTGATGCCGTTAGGCTGTCGAATTTTTGCAAGGGAAATTCTTAACCCAATTTTGATTCTTTGGGATAAACTTGTACTCCTTGAATATGTCGTTCTATGAATATGTGTGAATGGAATATGATTTCTTTACACTTAATATTCACTTATATTTGGTGTATTCGTTTTTCACACATAATTATTTAATTGATTTATCCTTAATCCAAGGATACCGTCTTTGTAAGGGACTTCATCTCAATCTTCTTTCATTGAGGCATATTTTATTTTATACACAACTTTATTTTTTACAGTGTATAAACCCCTTTGACTTTTACGTTTATTCAAAAGGAATATTTTTTTATACGAATTGTTTACTAAATGAAAAAATGGAATGTTTTTTTTGTCGTACGTATGTGGCGACAACGACTTCTCCGCCACCGTGACCATTATTTGAGTTTTGGCTTCCTCTACAAGCCATAACTTTTTTTTAAATGAAAAATAAATACCATGTTTTACTTTTCTTTTATTTTGGTATTGAATATGGTTTTCATAATGTTTTTATATCAATGTGTTGTATTGATATCTTGTTATTGAAAAGTGGAAATGTTATGTTTCCTTTATGCATGTATTATGTGATACGATTATGTTATGGTTCTTGGGCATTGTTATGAAGACGGGTGGTTCTGTGATAAACTAAGGGAGGGTGAGCCCGATATAGCTCTCCAATGAATTGGGTAACGCGAAGGGGTTAAACATGAAGGTTTCTCCGAAGAGATTTAGGGAATATACTGTGATGGGTATTCCAAACATAACCAAGAGGGTTACTCCCTACATAAGAATGTTATAAATGCCTAAAGTTACCTTTATGTCTTATGATTTCTATGATTTATTCATGATTTGATGAGGTATGTGATTATGTTTTATGAGTAAAGTATGATTTCACGCATGGAATAATTTTTTCATTTCGTACTTTTATATCCCTTACTGAGATTTTTATGCTCATCCCAAGTTTTTGAAAAAAAAATTCACAGGTCAAGGGAACGGTACATGATGTGATGATAGTGTCAAGGAAGTGTCAAGAAATAATCCATGTTTTATTTTAAATATGTTTCTATTTATGGGAAAAATGAGTACTATCTTTTATGTAACCACTTTGTTTAAATGTGGAATGTAATTCATGTTTTATGATCTAATTCTCTAAAACTCTAACCTCAAAAGATACTCAACCTGTATTCTAGAAGTAACTCAAGATTAAGGAAGGTTTAAGGTCGTGGCCTTATAGTTGGTATCAAAGGTCGGTTTAGATAACTTTAGAGGTTAGAGTATTCTCTAAGAATAAGTGACATTACCATAATGGTTAGGATTTCAGAAAGAGTCCTAGTTTTAGATAAAGTGAATGAGTAAGTATATCTTAGTGTTTATCTTCCTCATTATTACATGATGGTATTGTTGATATACTCACACTGACCTTTTTGGTTTTAGTAAATGGCTAGATCTAGCAGGCACCAAAGTAAAAGTGGATGTTAAGGAAACTGTGACAGTTTTCTGAGAGAGAAACTGAATGATATGGGATCTGAAATGAGAAATCTTGTGTTTATCCTCAACCAACTATCTGGAATCATGATTGACCACCTAAACCTTGGTGATTTATATAAGGCATCACATATGCGAGAAAAAAATCCCTACAGAACTACAGGTAATAATCATAAAGCTAAGTGTGTTCAAAAACATATGTGTCAAAGATGTGGAAAGAAACACCAAGTAAAATGTTTCAAAGGGACAGAAATATGCTATAGATGTGGAAATTAAGGTCATAAAGCATGAACCTCCCATGGAAAAAAGAAGCATCCAGTTGACTCGAGGAAAGGGAAAGAAGTTCATTCTGAGGGATCAATTGAATGTTTTAAATGTGTTGTGCATGTTCATTATGCAAACACATGTCCTATGAAGAAGTTTCAAGAATGGGATCACCAAGATCGTAAAAATATTCATTTAACAATACCTAATTTCATTCCGATGGGGGATGAAGAAACTGAAAATGACCAATCAAAGGTATGGATTATTTCATAACATTTGTTTTCCTATTTTGGAATCTTAGGGTATGATTCATGATTTGGTTTGTAGGAAAGAAGTATTTCAGAATAAGTTGGAAATGAATGGTTAAGGGATCATGAAGAATGTTGAATAAGTAATAAGTCAACATATAAGGGCTTCAAGAGTTATGGTGAAATTCTTAAGAGTATTAAGTCTCTTTTGATGATGGTGTTACATTAGAAGACTGTTTATAGTATGTGTAACCATGATGTTTGATATATGAAAATTTTATTCAAGGAATAGTTATCTGTTCTTTTGTGGACATAGTTATAAAGAACCATTTGGGTTTATATGATCCTTACTTTTGAGGTAATTGTGGGTTACTATATGTTATGATGGAAAATGAAATGCCTGAGATAAAATTGAGGTTAAATTATGTTGGGTTATTTTTGATGATTTTATCTCTTTTTGGGGAATGATTTGAGAATTATATAGTTTGGAAAAAAGACAACACGCAGACCATGTGACAACCCGTCGCATCAGACAAATCTGTGGGAATCAAACCCACAACCAAAGTGTGACTGGTATTTATCGCCTACCACTGGACTACGTGAAGTCCCTGGTTAGTTTGAATGATTCTTTTTAGTTAGATGATTTTATGAATTAAGAGTAAGTTGATTTTGGGTTATCTATGGAAATTATTAACCTGTCATGGAGGATATGTGATTAGGTTAATTACTTTTCAATATGAGACTTTTAGAGCAACTAATGTTAATTGGAGATAAGTGTTAATTTGTACCTTGGAAGACTATGTGACTAAATCCTTCAAATATTTGGGTTTAGATCTTAGTTTGGTTTACTTTAAAGACTTTTATGGATAATTTGTTTATCGAATGGTCCTCGTTGAACTTTGGGTTTTGTTGGACAAATTTTGGAGATTAAGAATAGATTTTCTTTTTATAAAGGGTTATCCTTTTCTGGTTTATCTGATCTTGTTCTAACAATTTTAGTTTTGGTAAGGGTCTAAAGACATGGGAAATATATAGTTCTCTTTTGTGGATTAGGTGATTCTCAAGAAATTGATTATAGTACTCTTAATGCGAACAAGTCTTCCTAAATAATCGTCTTTTGGAGAAAGTATGAGTTTGTCTAAGAAATATAGTAAAAGTTGAAAGTCAACATGACAAGTAAGTATGTTTCCTTTAGATCAAAAATAAATTCCTCAATGAAAAGTAACTTAAAACAAAAAAAAAATCTATTAACATTTCCTACTGGGGAATCGAATACCGTTTAACCCAGCACAAGTTTGTGATTTTCTTGTGGTTAACTTTCTTCTAAACATGTTTTCTATCACTCTCCATCAGAACATGACCCTTTGCTTTTTCTTCCATATCCATGTTTTCATACATATAATCCTAGTATGGGTTAACTCAGGTGACCTCTGTACTTCTTTTTCTTTCTTTTAAAGTGACTGTTTTACCGACTCTTGTTCTGATGTGGTACTTTCAATGATATTTCTGAGCCCAATTTTAAAATTGTGAGGACGCAATTCCCAAAAGGGGAGAAGGATGTAACACCCCAGGTAAATAAAGAATATGAAATTTTTATATTTATCCCTATTTGTGAACAAAATTTTAATATTAATTTAAAGGGAATGTTATGCTCGATGGCTTACCCAATACGCAACAACAAGTTCCTTTGAAATCTTACGTTGCACTCTAATAATAAAAAAAATTTATTTAACACCTCGTCGTTGTAAGGATGGGAATGAACAGAACTAACTAAAAAATGATTATATATGTTTGTCAAATATTTTTACTTTTTTCAATAAATGTTAGAGGATTAAAAATGTGAATGAATCCAAATTTTAAGCGTAAACATTCTAATATTCTTTAAAAGGTCGATTAACCGCCTTTTGATGGAGAACCTCTTTTAAATCCACTTTTTGACAATTTTATGTGTTATATTTGACAAAATAAAATTCTTCTTTAGAATCAGGACATCAAAATTTACATCGTGTAAATTTTTGTTATTTTTCCGATAAAGTTCATTTTTTAATGAATAGTGAAAAATGTTGTATTTTAGTTCAAAACCTCTTTTTAATCTAATTTATATGATTATATTATCGTTTTAATTGGTTTTAAAGTGAAATTAGAATATATTTGTACCATTTAATCCAATGGTGGTCATTGGAATTAATATCACTTTGAGATTGGACATAAACTAGTGTCAATCTTTTGATAGATATTGTTTCTTAAAAACACGCTATTTGATTTCACAGCGGAATTAAATTATAAAATTAATTAATGAAACTTCTATTTTATGAATTTGGTAAAAAACAACATTTTTGAATTTGGAATATCAAATATATCTTAGGGTGAATTTTTGGTATTTCTCTGAAAACCCTTAATTTTGATGAATAGTGAAACCACAAAGTGGTAGTTACAAAAACAGATTTTTCATTTAAATGGAACTTTACCAATTCTGTGATTTGAATTTCAAAAATCCAATATAAATGATTTTCAATATTAATTAAAATGTAGTTCAATGAGATGAAAATAATTTTTGATGAAAAGTAACTTTTAAGTTTTATTAATCACGATTAAAGGTAATTAGTGGGATTTAAGGTAAAAATGATATTATAATAAAATGAAAATATCTTGAAACTTTTCCAAACCCTATTGGATGAGTCATGTCTGACCAAGACAACCCATGGGTCGATTTTTGGGACCTCGTGGATCCACTTGGGTAAGATACTGACATTTATGCCTTTTATTTAATGTAAAAGTAAAAATGACACAAACATGTATTGTTTTAATAAAACAATTTTTACATGGGGTTATACAAGTCAGATTGTTGACTATAAATAGTAATTGGAAATATAAAAAGATTTCCTACATCATAGTATTTTATTTATAATTTTTAGACATTAAATAAATTAAATTATTTATGAAATCATGATGATGCAGCGATTACCTCATTATTTAACGATTTAAATAAAATTAAAAGATAATGTAAAATATAAGACCTACACATGTCAAAGACCTATTGGATGGGTGGATTCAAACTCTTATCACCTTATCCTCGAAATAAATCAATGTGGGACCTTTAAAATCCGAATTACATTTGAAAATAAAGTAACATTATATACATTTCCAAGAGTTTCCTCCTCTCCTCTTATAAAAGGCCCCCACCTCTACCACCTTGCCCACACCTCTCAAACCTTTGTCTCGGCCAAGATCTGATCATTTTGTCTCTCCAAATCCCTCTCCTCATCATGATAAGCCTTACCTTAGGCAGGAAGCTCTTCAAGAAACCCTTTTGGTTCAAACCAATGGGAGATACCCGATTTTAAGGTAACGTCTTCACTTGTGCTCTTTTGTTTTATTTTGCTTCTCTAACCCCCTAAACTCTTTTTATTAATTTATTTTGTAACAACACCAGTATCTTCCATATACTAGGATGTTTTCATAATAAGGATTCAAGCTACACTTACACACACCTACATATAATGGTTAAAGAACATATTGTTTCTGTGGATGGTAAATTTCTACCTCACGAAACGATGATTGTTCAATATTTTTCTAACACCTTCAAAGGTGGCCATTAAGATGTCACTATATTTATATATGATATATAATATGTTTATTTTTTACTTAATCTTCTGTATTTTTTATTTATTTCATACCTTTATGGTTTCCATTAAGGGTAAACGCGATATCTTCATTTTAGGAAGTGTGGACTACCGCCCCCTCAAAGTGATTTGATTCGTTAATACCATATGTGGTACATATAGAGGATAGATCTAATTATATTATATATGATACCATACTGTAATTATAATACTATTATTTATCATTATGTTTTAATTCCATTAAATATGAAATAGAAATTGAAGTAGCGTTCATGTGTACGTACGGCTTACCGTCTCCATGAACGGTGCATTTCATTTCTTACCGCTAAATGTTATGTAATATTATAAATGCATGTATATAATGGATATATGTGATATATATTATATCTACTTAATGAATATAATTTTGGATATAATGGATATTTTACACCATGAACAAACTTGTAATTATAAAGAGTTTACTTTGGACTTAAGTAGCAATGATCGACAAAACAACCATTATTAACTTAAATAATTACATAGTGTTAATAACATGGTAATAAGTGATATAAAAGGAATAATGAACTTTAAAAAGGTTATTAAGAAAGTATAAATTAACTCAAGTTTATTATTCATGAGTTTAAAGAACGATTGAGTCAAGTCGGACCCGAGGTAAGGGGTCATACCCCTCTCTTTCTTTTTAAGTACACTCTTTTATGTCATTCCTTTTAAGCTAATCTTTCTTATTATTGGGATGTTCTTTAATATTAAATCTAATGTAATTTTTATGTTTATATGATGAGAGACCCTATTTTCTCTCATCAATCCATTTTGGAAGTTTTGAGTGGCGTCGTTAGGCTGCCGAATTTTTTGTAAGAGATCTAACCTCTCTCTTTCTTTTTAATTACTCTCCTTTATGTCACTTCTTTTAAGCTCCTATTTGTTATGTTGGGGGATGTTATTTTATATTACTCTTACTTTACATTTTACTTTAATATGATGAGAGACCCTATTTGATCTCATCAATCCATTTTTGGAAGTTTTAAGTGGCATCGTTAGGCTGCCGAGTTTTCGTACGGGATTTTTCATCTCACTTTTAGTCCCGTGAGATTTATGCTACATTTTCCACCATTTCCTTTGTGTGGTGTATGTACTTCCCATTATTATACTCTTTTTGTAATATAATTTCATATATAGGTATTTACATATTCATTTTATGACCCTTCTTCAATGGGGTGTACGTTTCGGAAGTTACCCAAGTTGGTAAGGGAAACTTTCACCCTCTTATTTTTAAAAGACTTATTTTGTTATGTATTTTAATTCACATACTATTATGTTGGGATATGTTATTATATATCCTTATTGATTTAAATTTTATGTCCAAGTGATGATATACCCTTTTTATCTCTCATTAACTCTTTTTCTGAATTTTGAAGTGACGTCGTTAGGCTGTCGAATTTTTGAAAGGGAACTTCTTAACCCAATTTTGATTCTTTGGGATAAACTTGTACTCCTTGAATATGCCATTCTATGAATATGTGTTAATGACCTCTGATTGTTTTACACTTAAAATCCACTTATATTTTGTGTATTTTTCTGTCACACATAATTATGTAATTGATTTATCCTTAATCCAGGGATACTGTCTTTTTAAGGGACTTTATCTCAATCTCCTTTAAATGAGGCATATTTTGTTTTATAAACAACTTTATTTTTTACGGTGTATAAACCCCTTTTACTTTTACGTTTATTCAAAAGGAATATTTTTTTATATGAAGCGTTTACTAAACGATAAAAGGGAATGTTTTTTTGTTGTACGTATGCGGCGACAACAACTTCTCCGCCGCTGTGACCATTATTTGAGTTTCGGCTTCCTCTACAAGCCATAACGTTTTTTTTTAAATGAAAATTCAATACCATGTTTTAATTTTCTTTTATTTTGGTATTGAAAATGGTTTTCATAATGTTTTTATAACAATGTGTGGTATTGATATCTTGTGATTGCAAATTGGAAATGGTATGTTTCCTTTATGCATGTTTTATGTGATACGATTATGTTATGGTTCTTGGGCATTGTTATGAAGATGGGTGGTTCTGTGATAAACTAAGGGCCGGTGAGCCCAATATAGCTCTCCAATTCATTGGGTAACGCGATGGGGTTAAATGTTAAAGTTTCTTCAAATAGATTTAGGGAATATATTGTGATGGGTATTCCAAACGTAACCAAGAGGGCTACTCCCTACATAAGAATGTTATGAATGCCTCAAGTTATCTTTATGTCTTATTATTTCTATGATTTATTCATGATTTTATGAGGTATGTGATTATGTTTTATGAGTAAAGTATGATTTCATTCATGGACTAATTTTTTCATTTCATACTTTTACATCCCTTACTGAGCTTTTTATGCTCATCCCAAGTTTTTGAAATGTTTTTCACGGGTCAAGGGAAAGGTACATGATGTGATGATATGTCAAGGAAGTGTCAATAAAGAATCCATGTTTTATTTTAAATATGTTTTTTATGGGAAAAATGGGTACTATCTTTTATGTAACCACTTTGTTTAAATGTAGAATGTAATGCATGTTTTATGATCTAATTCTCTAAAACTCTAAACCTAAAAAGATCCTCAACCTGTATTCTTGAAGTAACTCAAGATTATGTAAGGTTTAAGGATGGGGCCATATAGTTTTAAAATCAACTAATACTAATTTAGAAATAATTTAATAGAAAAAAACAACCTAAAATAATAAAAATGATTTTTTATGTTTCAATCTGTATCTTTCTTATATGTAAATATAATTCCCTTTGGTCTTCATAAAAAAATAAAATAATGAAAAACATTTATCTTAGGTTATAAATAACTATATGAATTTATATAATCAATTGAAAATTTTAAAAATTATTATTGAACATCCATCAATTCAAAATATGAAACATTTCATAAAACAGAGAAAAATCCCAGATTTTAAAAGAACTAGTAGAATTAAACTCAAGTATGAAAACAAATTCATGTAGGTGTTTTTCATATATATATTTTTCTATAAATAAATAAAACTAATAATGTAAGAAAATATCATATAGATTAATTAACATATGATAATCAACATAATAAATTCATATAATCGAATCAATATAAGTGAATCACGAAGCTAAATTCTACATAACTGATTTTTGGCATTCTGAAAAATATTTTACTTCTAAAATTTGTGACCTAATACAGACCATGTAAAAGGAATAAAAATCATTTGGTTCAATGGACCAATATTTAAAATATTTTTTTGTCTTTCCAAATAATCAATAATCACCTAAATCAAGCCTCTTTATATAAGTTTATGATTAAAAATTAGAACCAAAAAAATTAGGAAAAACTATAGAAATAATTCTGAAAACATATAGTATATTGTTACATAATTTCATACAAGATAGATAATAAATAAAAAATTTATGCCTTATCAATAAATTTAGATAATTTTATTATATTTCTAATTAAATAAGAATCACTCAATTTGGATCTATGTATACCAAGTTATCAAAATACTGAAACTAATTGCAATTTGAAAATCGGGTACATGGATTTCAAATCGACTACATATTTAAGCATTTATCTATATAGATTTTAACAAATTTGATACACTGTAATAGTAAAAAAATTCATGTCTAAATGATATTTAATGGTCCCAAATTACTTATTATCATACTAATACTTCATTAAAAATGAATAAATTTTTATCAACAACAACAACTGAAATCTAATGAAATTTTATTTATAGAACTATTATGATATAGTAATGTTTAAACATACTAAAAATTACATTTTATAAATCTATGAGAAATTAGAATTATATAAAATAATATATATTAAGATATAATTATAACTAAAAAAATTATATTTTTAAAATAAGGACTTACAAAAAAATATTGTCAGGAATTTTGAAATACTAAAAACATAAAATGTTAATACTCTTTAATTAAACAAAAAAACTTTATATTTGTAAAAATTATTTAATGTTTTTCATTAAACCTATTAATTACACCTTAATTTTTCTGGAACTCTCTTATAGATTTATGATATGTTCAACAATCTCTTTATAATCTAGATATGGGGCCAGTTACCCTAACAAAATGACTTTTCATTAACCCTCTTCCACAATCCAGATATGAAACCAGTTACCCTCATCAAATGAATGTAGTTTGAATATCATTTATACATAAAGGGGAATATTTAATTGAATCCATATGTATGTATTTTAGGTTATTCATCCATTTCCCCCAATTTTTTTTACTTATATATTGAAGCCATATATCCAGACACTTCAGAATATGTTTCCATGCATAGGAGGCGATTAATATGCTGATGATGGGATTAAGCTATTATGTGGTGCCCTACATATCTGATTTTATAGAATCAATAAAAACCCATGCAGTTCATTAAACTCATTAAATTTAATGTCCTGGAAAAAGGACATATATATGATGGAACATTGGTCCTTGGTACTTGAGTTTGAGCCTTACAGAGTCATCCTATGTATCCTGGTTATAGAAGGAATCAGATTCATTATAGTTTGATCATTCCCTTGGGACTATCCCCAAGGTATATTCCCTTATATAGTGGGGATTTATATACTTACAATGATCAGGGATTACATAATAAGGCTTCCCTAAGGTTTGGAGATTCATAATTTGAATTATATGACCATTGTAACTCCTAAAGGCCACGTGATCCATGATCGGTGTGAGAAACAAGGGATAACAAGCAATCAGTCTCACTACATATGGGTGTGAGACTTATGTACTATAGAAGACCTATGGATGTTTTTATACAGATCTCAAGCCTTAGGAATTCATCATATGTTTCCTCGTTATAGAAGGAATCAGAGTCCTCGTAGTTTATTTGTCTTTTCAATCTACTAAGGGATGAGGAATAATGATCAGCACATGGGGATTATTAGGTCATAATGGTTGAAATGTCTAATACATGTGGGTAAATAAATTGAATTGGGTTACTAATTGATATTTAGACTTATAATTGATTCCTATGTATCATGTTTATTCCAGGAACAAAAGTTATCATAGTTTAATTGATTAGGGCTTACACAATGAGGTTTCCCTTATACTAGTGGACAAATCTTATTGGGCCACTGATCAGGGATTACGCACTGAGTTTTCATTAGTATGAAGATAGTTGTATTATGTTTCCAATTGGTTATTACACACTGAGGATTCCCAATTAAAAATTATGTTATCATTGTAAATTCCTAAGACCATGTGATATATGCTTAGTGTGGGAAACAAGGGATGAAAAATAATCAATATCACAACTTTTTGATGCGAGACTTATGTGATGGGAATTCTAGAGTAAGGTTTTTTAATATTGAGATAGGGACTTAGGAATCTATCCTATGTATTCTGGATATATAATGAATCAAAGACATGATAGTTCAATTTACTGATTATTTCACACTGATGTTTCCCTTTAGACCTGGCATGGTTGTCTACCTGGCCTTCTTGATTTTATGCCTAAAATGTCATGGTTGAATGAATAAACTGTTAAAGGATGTATTCAAATTCATGGTAATATTTAATACATGTTCAAATACAATCATATGATCAAATTGTATTATCGTAGGGATGTCTCAAAACTTGGATGGAATGTATGAAGGAAACTGCAAGATCAAGGCAGGCTTGTTCAGAGAACATCGCGAGACCTGGCCAACTTGTCCTGAAATCTATCTTCTAATCTCAACTGACATGCTAGGAGGGTGTCACATGATCTATCTGACCTACCCTCGTGTTATCAAAAAAATCTAATAACATTCTTGGAGGGTGTTGTGAGAGTCAATGTGACATGTTTGGATGGTGATGCATGATTCAAGTTGACATGTCTAGAGGGTACTATGAAATCCATCTAACTTGTGTAGAGGACATCGGGAGATTTGGATGGCATGTTTTTAGGACTTCAAGAGAGACAATTGACATTAATTGGTGCTATCAAAAGACTCATCTCACATGTACTAGTGTATCCATGTGATTTGGGTGTCATGTATGAGGTAAATTACAAGGGATGGATAGCGAGCTCAAAGGGTTTTGTGGAACATCAGTGGCATGCCGAGGGGCACTGTGTTACTTGTTATAATACATTCAGGTGAATTTTTATGATCTAAATAGTATGAAAAAGGAGATTCATGTGATTTGGGCATCATTTCCTAGTTCTTTCACATGACCTGGGTATTTCACGTGAAGCACATGAAGATCAACATATATGATCATCGTATAATTCACCAATATTTTTATTCTTTTTTCTATACATTTATTACATATGCCTTAGATGTTTTTAGTGTTATCTTCTTTAAGTCTCACATGATTTAGAATATATGTAGGATTTCATTCACATAATCTACCAGAATTCATTCTCCTAATATATGAGTGATCATTCAAAGTGCATATGCATGTCACAGGATTTCTTATGTTATTCCCTGGATTTTACCTAATGGAAAACCTCTCTAGTTTCGATATCAGAAACTATGAGAAATCTACTATGATTCCTAGGTGTTAATTTGAAAGGTTCAAAAGAAGATTCTGTGAATATTTCAAGATAGGTAGTGGGGTTAATAGGCCTTTCCACCCCAGTTATGTACCACTTTGTGTGGCACATATTGTGCTAATCTAGGCCAGTATTAGTGGAGGGATTTGTTGTCATTCATTTTGTGGGATCATGTCTTAGGTCATTCTAGATGAGTCCCATAATTTTAAGAGACCATAATACCATCTAGTGAATTATTCATTTATTGGATAATATCCAATTAATGGGGTCTTGTATAGTCATGTGGATATGCCAATGAAATTTTACAATATCAACCTGACATGTTTATGGGCCTTCATGAGATCAAGTTGTTTGCTGAAAGGATTTCTTATAATGACCCAGGCTTTTCATACATAGATATTACTTTTTTTATTGTTTATTAAATTACAAAAACAAATGATTAAGGACCATAATATTTAAGTGTCATTGGAATCTTGGAAATCAAACATCTAGTCTAGTGGAAGATCTTCAATGTTTCCCACAAAGATTTCAAAATACATAAATCATAATAATAAAACTTCATTATATGTCAATCATGAAACATAGGTTCACATCATTAACGTGTTTTTAAATATAATAAGTATAGAAATCCATTTTATATGCCAATATTAACTACTAATATTCTCATATCAGGCCTTATCACCTGTTTCCCCTAATGAATCGATCAGGTCCACTTATTTCCCATTACAGATCGAGAACCTTGACTTGTTTCCCCTAATTATCTCATGAGATATAATTCATTACCAAATTAATTGGAGGGATATATAGGTCTCATGCATCATATAATGAAAAATATACATATTTGTGTCATATGACCAAAAATAATTTACCAGATCAAACACCATGTAAGGAAATGAGTTTCAAAGAAACTTCTTCATTACCTAACTCATGGAAAAGAAATTGGTTTCATAAATATCATTCCATCACAAACATAAACCATTTAGAGAAAGAATAATAATGGTATAAATGGTTTATATTCCCTATAAAATATAATTAATATCAAATAATGTAATCTTAGATGGGAAATTTGATTTTTTTTGAATGTTCACTTGAAATAATTCATGAGTAAAATATTGATTACTTTATGAAATGATTTATTTTAATGGTTCATGCAATTATAAAGGAAAAAATATTTCTTTGAAAAGAACCTTAAAATATTATAAAGTAAGATTCAAAGAAATAAGGCATAATGATGGTGGAAAATTCTTTTTATGTCATATAAGTTCAAAAAAACATTACTCTTGTTTATTTTTCTTGAATAAGTCATAAAGAGCCTTCTTATTAAAATGAAAAAATATATATACTTTTCAAAATATTTAATAAAAATTAAAACATGGGTAAAAAAAATTTAAATATACATAATATAATAGAAAAAATCATTTGAAATAATTTTTAGAAAACATAGATATAGAAGATAAATATTCCATAATGGAGACATAAAGTGAAATAATCCCAAATATTGATGAGATTGTGAAATAAAAACATATCACTTTATAGTCAGTAGAATTGTACTCTCCATGAAAGAAAGAAAAATATATGGATATTAAAAAAAACATAATATTCAGAAATATATTCATGAAATACATTAATGGGATGCATATAAACCACACAAAATAAACAAGTAGTGTATATCGCATGCTTCCCATAGAAATAAATGTGAGGCACAAATCTCATACCCTATATCTTGACTCTCATCCTACTTGTAAAACCTTCCATTATAATAACTATAATTTTATTATATAACTATTAAAAACCCATATTCAATTATATCTTACTACATATGATTTACTTAGGGCCATTTATTACCCATTTATTAACAATTCCATGTTAAAGTTAAATTTCATGCAATAACCACTTTGTTTTTTTCATGTGTTTTCATTTGTTATATTCTTGGTCATATTACTTATATAATAGTTTAATCATATAAAAACTTATAACCATGATATAAATATCAAATATATTAATTATATAAGAATCTATAAAGTATGTAAATAGAAAATTAAATATACCATTCATGGATATGGTAGGCCATGTGTACAAATGAACATTGTCTCTATTTTCTTATCCTATTGAATGAATGAAAGTAAATGAAATATATATATATATATAATTAAAAAAAAATTATGTCATATATATCATATAAATTAACTAAAACCATCCTTAACTGATTCCAGGTAAAGTGTGAATGAATCACTTCTCTTTGGAGAGGCTTTAGTCCACTCTTCCACAAACAAAGTTATCTTATTTACACAAAATGGAAATAATGAATTTATTGGTCGTATAATAATCCCAAAAATATAAATAAATAATTAATATCATATATATCATACAAATAAATAATTTCCATCATTATTCCTAATCGTGAAAGGTGGAAATAGAAGAATGAACGACATGGGTTCGTGGGGCGGTGATCCTCCATACAAATGAACGATGATTACAGACCCCATTTGATGGAAGTGTGTGTGAGTGTAGGTAAAAAGACTAATATAAAAACATATAATTATATTGATTATATTTAGGTTATTACATTAACAATATATATATATATAATTAAGGGTTTTAAGGAATAAATAAAACAAAAATGTTCATTGATGAGTGTTACCTCTTCTTTGGGTATCTCCTTTTTATTTGGACAAAATGACTTCTTTGGATGGATTAATGACCAAAGTATAACTTCAAGTATGAATGGAGGTATATTTCAAGGATATTTGGAGAGAATTTTTCTGAACCAAATAGGTTCCAAAATGTTTAAAAAAAGAACAAGTGGTTCCCTTTTATAAGAGATAGGAGGGGTACTTTTGGAATTTCTCAAAAGCTTATATAATAATAAATTAAATCTCAATCCAAATGCCTCAAAATAAAAATTTATTCAAATATTATTGGATATAGGGTGGTAATCCAACAAAAAAGCATATTTTACATAGTTTTTAGTGTAATTTTAAAACTTATCATTTTAATTAACCCTTAGCTTGCTTATTTTATTTTTAACTATGGTAACAGCATTTTCAATATTAAAAGGCTGCGATTTTTATTTATCAAAATTAAATTGAACCATAAATGATAAATTTATATCTTCAAAAATAATTTATCCCTTTTTTCATTATTTTTTATTTTTTATTTTTTATAAATAATTTTACAAACTATTATTTTCATAAAATATAATTAGTGTCAATTTTGACATTATTCATAACATTGACTTTAAGGAAATTAATATATAAATATAACTTAAAATAAAGTAATTTAAAACACCAATAATATGTCATGTTCACATAGAAATTTTTTTGTATCACCTTAATTAAATCAAATTCATAACATTTAATTGATTGTTTCATTAATTAAATAACTATTGCATCATCATTGTTTAATTATTTATGAAAATTATATATTAATTAAAATTTATAAATAAATTTCCATGATGTATATAAAACATTTAAATTTCATAAAAATATATATAGTCAAGAATATATTATATTTAATCTCTTACTAAAAATATTATTCTTATTAAAAATAATAGTGTGACATTTTCTCACTACCTTTGATTTTAATAATATCTAAGTCATTTTAATTGACATGATTCTATTAAATAATTAAATTTAAAAAAAATAGGTGTTAAGGGTAGAATTTAAATCATCCAATTAAAATATATCCATGTATTAGTGTTATATTATAGTCCTTATCACTTTATTTTTAAAATAAATTACCCAATTTTACTTTTTAACGTGGTAACAAAAATTACCAATGTTATTATTCATAGTAGCCAAAAATAAAAAGGGAATGATTGAATAAATTTGGAAATTTTGATTAAAAATATTAATTCTATTATTAGAAAATCAAAATACATAATTGGATAAAATTAATTTAAGATTAATCGCATAGACGGGGCAAAAATATAGGTTTCTAAAGTGAAAACATTCAAAATATTGAACTGTTTTTTATATCCAAATTCAATGTGAAATTGATTCCAATGAAATAAATTGGATTAAAATATATAAAAAGTTTATAATTAAAAAATATAACTAATCAAAAATATAACTTGAAAAATATTTTATTTAGGCAAAAAGGTGGTTTTCAATTAAAATTTAGTATTTTTCAATATTCATCAAAATATCAAACTTATAAAAAAATACCAAAAAAATAAACCAAAGTAAATATTGATATCCCTATTTCAAAGAATATTTTTTTGTAAAATAGAATTTATAAAATTCTTTATAACTATATTTAAAACAAGTATTCCATCAAAAGGCATAAAAATGTATTTTTAGAAAAATACATTTTTTGTGTAAAATTGGATATATTTTTATATCATGTCTATAAAACACATAGATTGAATGTTAAAAATTATATTTAAAATATTGTATATATTTATTTAATTAATAAATCCATCAATAGTGATTTTATTGTTTATTATTGTAAAAAAATTGTTCACAATTAAATTGTTTTTAGAAAAAATGATTTCCTTTTATATTCAAAAGGGTTTTTATTTTCCTTTATAACCAATTGTTCACCAAATAATTAATTATATAAAAATTTTAAAACTATATTTTTATAATTCAGATAATCTTTTTCATACACTACAATCTAATGGCTACGTTTTAATAGTTGTTTTTAAATAATTACAAAAATAAAATGATGTTTTTTAGAAACTCAGTGTTCCATGAAACACAAGCTAAACTAGTATTGTGTGTAATGCAAGACATAAAAGTTATTAAATTATTTTAAAAAAATTATTTCATAAAAATATCAAGGTGTTACATTGTACCTCCCTTAAAATGAATTTCACCCTCAGAATACTTTAGGGTCATCAAAGTATTAATACATGAAAGTTACTCTAATAAAAACCCATAGTATAAAAATGAATACTATAATAGCCTTTTTAAAAAAATTGAAAACTTAACGTTTACCCAAAGTAACTAATAACTAATTTTCCACATAGTATAAAATATTTTTCAAGTGAAAACATAGACATATATGAAAAAAATAACTACCAAGTTCTGTTGGAGAATGATAGACAACATGTTCAAGATAAGGTTAATAACCACAAAACAACAGACCAAACAGGTCGGAAAAAGGTCATTGATATCTTCAAAAATGATGATAATAGGATAATAATTTGTCTCAAAATCCATTTATAAGATATAATTAGTCTATTCCATCTCATAAGTACAATATAACTCTATTTTTTTGACTTGATCAATTTCTGATTCGTTCTTTTACGCCAAGAAAAGATGAAGTTGAAATTTTAATGTTGGAAGAACTATTGGATCATAAGATCAATAATGTAATTATAACCCATTCCTTTGGTCTCTATTTATCATCTAGACAAAATATTTATCACATGTTATCCAATTTAAATACATATTCATATTAAAAAAAATTAATCTCTAAAACCTCATCCAAATTTCAATGTAAACAATTATATAAATAGGTACACTTATAAACCTTCCAAAAAACTAAACTCCAAAAATTTAAAAATAAGGTACCAAAATTTAAAAAATCAACTTATAATTATTCCCATAAAAAACTTGATGTACCTCTTAATTTTCGCATACCAAACATGTGAATACAATTATCATGTATTCTCTTGAAACATGGTAATAACATGAATTATGATAAAACAACAATAAGGACTTGAATGCTTTCAAAAATTAACTCTGTCCTCATAAAATATATCCAAAAATTCTATAAAATCAATAAATGATATCATAAATCACCTTTTCATTATATTACTAATCAGATCTAAGGTCATCAATACTATCCCATTTACTTTTTTTTATCCAACATCTATATATCCAAACAAAACACCATTTTCTCAACATCAGGAACATATTGACGGTTACCTTACATTATTATTATTTTCCATAAAATATATCCTTTTCATTAATTCAATTTTCTAATTCATTGTAACTATTCAACATATTCATTCGAATCATTAATGAAAAACGTATATTGTACAATCCTTATATATTTCACAATTAATAATTCTTGAATCCAATTACAAAAATACTTGAATCCTTACATTTTACTGATTTTTATGGATTAGGTCCTTCCTTGTTTTGGAGGTAAATTCTTGGGTTATGAAATTGATTTGGATAATACCCATTTTTCTCACACAAAATACATTGAACTCCTTGAAATTTTGTCAATTTATGACCTTTTTTCATGCAGATAATATTTTCCCCTGTATTTAAGATATTCTTCATGGTTTTTCTTCCCACCATCCTGACATAAGGGAAGACTAATATTCTTTCCTCTATGATAGTAACCACATAAACATTCATAAATTTCCATATTCCTCTTATTAGATGTCTTAGGAATCTCATTGAGGTTCATGTTGTTAATAATATATTATGATAGCTAATTAGTCTTAATCAAAATATCATTCTCTCCATTCATCATCCATTTTGGTTGCACATAGACACTAAAAATTTCATCATATTAAATGTTAACATTATTCCTTCTTGTTCCATCCATATACTAAAACCAAAATAAAGATGTGAGAAACACTAATCATAGTGGGAAAACCAAGAAAATCTCAGAAAATTACTTATAAATTTTCAATATATGACACTATATTTTTAATCATAGGTTATACATTATCATTATGAAAACTTTAGGATTGTAACCTATACTTAAACTTGTACTTATGGATCTAACTAAGGTTTTATCATCCTAGTTTCCAATGGTTGAAAAAACCTTTTCTCTAATACCAATTATAATGACTCCCTATTTTCATAAATGGATATTACAAACTTTTAGATAAATATTCATTACATTACCCAAACACATACTTAAGGACTGTAATAGTATAGTTCGTTTAGAAACATGAAAAATAACTTCCAGTATTTTGAAAGATATTAAATCTTTACCAAAAACATCTTCCCCTTTAGTACCCTAAATAAAACTGTTATTCATAATCTATGGAATAGAAATATAAGAAAAGGGTGAGCTCGGATTCTCAGTAAGGGTAAACATGGAATATATCAATTACTATATTAAGAAATCATAAGATAAGAAATATGGGTATGTGATCATGAGAAAAATTGATACCCAAACTATCATGGATCATAAACATGTCTAATGGATGAAAACATTAACATTTAAAAATACATGAATCATAATAATAAAACTTCATCATAACTCAATAATGAAACATAATTTAATATCATAATTTATTGTGGAATCATCATAAGTATAGAAAACCATTTCATATGTCAAGGAAAACTACCAATACTCTCATATCAGGCCTTATCACTTGTTTCCCCTAACAGATCAAGCAAATCGACTTATTTCCCATCACTGATCAACGACATCAACTAGTTTCCCCAAACTATATAATGGTATATAATACAATACCTATTTAATTGTAGGGATATATAGGTCCCATGCATAACTTAATGAAAACTACACAAATTTGTTCCATATAACCATAAATCATTCATCACATCATAAGTCGTGTAAAGAAATGAGTTTCATAAACACGTCATCATAACCTACCTCATGGAAAATAAATATGTTTCATAAATATCAAGACATCAAAAAGATAAACCCTTAATATAAATAATTATAATGGTATCATTGGTTAATACCCCTATTAAAACATAAGTAACATAAAATAATTTCATCTTAGATGGAGAAAAAATATTCTTTTAAAGTTTTCTTGAAATAATTGTTGAAGAAAATATCCTTTCCTTTATGGAATATTTTTTTTAAAGAGCCAAAAAAATTTAAAGGAAAACATTTAATTTGAAAATATACATGTAAACAAATAAAGTAAGACTCAAATAATTAAGGCAACATGATGGATGAAAATTCAATTCTTGTCATATAAGTTAAAAATTAATTCCTTCCATATATTTTTTTTAAAAAAGTGACAAAGAGACTTGTTTAGAAAATGAAAAAAAAAATATTCTTTTCAAACTGTTTCATAAAAAGTAAAACATGAATAAAAATAAATTTTAATATTAATAGGATAATATTAAAAACCTTTTTGAAAAAAATTTATAAAACATGGACATTGATGAAAATTATTCCCCAAAGGAGACTAAAAATTAAATAATCATGAATATTGCTAAGATTGTGAAATAAACAATTATCACATTATAATAATTATAAACATATAAACCATGACATATTGAAAAATATATGGATATTATTATATTATAATCATAATAATAATAATCATAAAATAAATTCAAGGAAATTATATATTGAACACAAAAGAAACAAGTAGTGTATAAGGCTTTTGTTCCACATAGATAAAACTGAGAAAAAAATATCTTACCGTATGTCATGAATCTCGTCTTACTCATAAAAACATCATGTATAATAAATATAAGTTTATTATACACCTATTATAGTAATTTATTAAATTATATCATACCACATATGATTTACTTATGGCCTTTTATTACATGTTTATTAACAATTCTATGTTAATGTTACATTTTAGCTAATAAATGCTTTGTTTTTCGCAAGTGTTTTGATTTGTTATATTTTTTTCCTCCTAATTATATCATGATTTCATCATATAAATTTCAATAATCATGGTATAAATATTATATAAAGTCATAATATATTTATCTATAAAATATATAAATAGAAAACAAAATACACCTTTCATGGAGACGGTAGGTCATACGTACAAATGAACGCTGCCTCTATTTTCTTATGATATTAAAAGAATGAAAGTAGATAAAATATATGTATATATATAATATAATTCTAGTGGAATTATTATTTCATATATATAATGTCAATTCACTAAAACCATCCTTAATACATTCCATTTAATGTGTGAACGAATCACATTGCTTTGAGGAGGCGATAGTCCACACGTCCAAAAACAACATTCCTATATTTACACAAAATATAAAGTATGAAGGTATTTGTTATATAATAATTCAGGAAGAATAAATAAATAACATAAATAATATTTATCATATAAAAATATAATTTCCAGTATTATTCCTAACCTTGAATGGAGTAAATGGAAGAATAAACGACCTCAGTTCCCGAGGTGGTAGTCCGCCGTACACACAAATGATGATTGTGTATCCCATTTGATTAGAGTTTGAGTGAGTGTAGGTCTAAAACTTAATATAGAAACATATAATTATATTGATTATACTAATGTTATTATTTAAAAATGAAAAAATGGGTTTTTGGATGAAATAAAACAAAAAAAATTGTTGTTGAACGTTACAACTTCTTTGGGTATCTCCATTTGATTCGAACAAAATAACTTCTTTGGTAGGTTTTTTTTCAATGTAAGGATTACAGGATTAAGTGGGGAATTTTGGGAGGATATTTTGACATATTTTGGATGAACCAAATAGGTTCAGAAGCATGTATAAAAGAGAAGAATATGTTCCCTTTTATAAGAGAGGGGAGGGACACTTTTGGAATTTCTCAAAAGATTAAATTAAATTAAATTAAATCACAATCCAAATACCTTAAAATGGAAATTTATTTGAATATAGTGTGTTATAGGGTTGTAATACAATAAAAATAGACTTTATATTGGTTTTTGTGAACTTTTAAACATTGTCATTTTGATTCACCCTTAGTTGACCTATTTTTATATTAACAATGGTAAGATCATTTTCGATATTAAAAGGTTGAGATTTTTATTTATAATAATTAAATTGAACAATAAATATCCTATTTATTATTTTTTAGAACATAATTTATCCCCTTTTTTCATATTTATGTTTTTTATGATTTTTAAATAAGTTAATAAATTATTATTTTTATAAAATATCATTATTGTCAATTTTGACACTATTCATAACATTCACAATACGGAAATCAATACAGCAAGATAACCTCAAAATAATAAATTTAAGACACCCCTAATATGTAATATTCACCTATAAAATTTCTGGAAAACATTAATTAAGTCAAATTATATTTCATTTAATATTTTTAATATCATTTAATTTATTGTTTCATTAAATAAATAATTATTACATCATCATTGTGTAATATTTTATAAAAATTATTTCTTCACTAAAATTTAAAAGTAAATATCCCTATATTATATAAAACTTTTATGTTAAATAATAAAATATATATTTGATCATATCTTCTATTTAACCCCATATTAAAAATATTACACTTATTTAAAGTAAGAGTGTGACATTTTGTCACTCCCTTGGATTTTAATAATATCTAAGTCATTTTCAAGGACAAGTGTTCATTAAATAATTCAATTTAAAACCTTAGGTGTTAAGGTTAAAATTAAAATCATTTAATTAAATATGTTTTCTAGTAATAATGATATTTTATAGTCCTTATCATTTTATGTTTAACCTAAATTACCCAATTTTACCATTTACAGTGGTAATAAAAATTACCAATCTTGTTATTCATATTGGCAAAAAATAATAGGTAACTATTCACTAATTTTGTACCTAATGATTCCAAATATGGAATCCATTTTTCAAAATTTAAAATATATAAGTGGATAATATTAATTTAAAATTAATCCCATAGACGGGGTGAGAAAAATGGTCTTTTAAAGTGAAAATGTTCAAAAGATTGAAATATTTATTATTCAAATTCAGTGTAAAATTGATTATAATGAATTAAATTAGATTTAATTATATAAAATTGATTTAATTATAATTTGATAAAAATAAAAAATATAATTTATTGCGGTAAATTATTTAGACAAAAAAGATGTTTTCGATTAAAATTCAATATTTTTCACTACTCATCAAAACATAAAACTTATTAGAAAAAAACAAAAAATAAAACAAAAGTAAATAATTATATCCTTCTTTCAAAGAAAAAAAATTATTTTAAAATATAATTTATAAATGTTTTCAAAAGTAGATTTTAAAAAAAGTGCACCATCAAAAGGCGGAAAAAACTGTCTTTTTATAAAAATACATCTTTTATTTGTAAAATTAGATTTAGTTATATATCATGTCTAGAAAACACATAGGAATAATTTTAATCCTTATATTGAATATTATATATATATATATATATTTCATTAATATAATCCAAAAATAGTGATTTTTTTATTAGTATAAAATAAACATGTTCATAATTAAATAGTTTTTCAAAAAAGGTTTTCCTTTTATATTTAAAAGGGTTTTTATTTTATTTTATAAACATTTTTTTCTCCAAGTAATTAATTAATTATTCATGAATATATAATATTTTCATAATTCTTTTAATCCTCTTCATACCCTCCATTCTAATAGCTAAGTTATAATTTTCATGTTTAAATAAATATTATAACAAATATGCACTTTTCAGAAACTCTGTGTTGGGTGTAAGGAAATATAAGATGGGTTCATGTGTAACGCAAGATATCAAAGATATAAAAATATTTTTTAAAGAATATATTTCTTAAAAATATCATTCTGTTACATTTTGTATTATCTTAAGTGACTTGGGTGGGACCTCTGGCAATACAAGGATGGATTTCCAAAGGACCTTAATGATATCAAGATGACATGTCAAGGGGTCTTGTGAGACCTTGCTGGATTTTCATGGGGGTGTCCATGGGACCATTCTGACATTCAAATAGGGGTTCCACAAGATCCATGGTGATCGTTTGGGATGCACAACCCCTTTGACAATATTTCAATATATCTTCACTTCATAATAATCTCTCATTATTCCCCTTTTTATTTTCATTGTTTATTTTTCAAAGGTTGCGGATCTCATGAGTTTGTATGAGAATTATCGAAGAAAATCACTCAACCCATTGGTGATACATTTCATGTCCAAAACATTCCCATTTGTGATGCATAATCATTTCATTAAAAAACCTTCTATTTTTCTTATAATTCCATAGGGGGAGCACAAGACTTCCTGGATATATATGAAGCCCTTCGTGTGTAGAGGGTGAAATGTATGTAAGATTTTTCATGGTGTCTTGTGAACAGTAAAAGAGCATCATGTGATATTAATGACTATAATAGGCACCGGCCATTTGGATATTTTTCTTCTTATTATCCATGTAACACCGCGAGATTTTATGAAAAATATTATTTTTAATTTCATTAATGTCTTGTGTTATACGCTACACCAAAAGGAGCTTTCACAACACACATCTCTAACCTGGCTTGAATTACACGCAATCGCGACCTTCCACGATAGCGTGTGTTGTACGCAACACCAAGTTTCGCTAAACAACGATATGCTATTAAGATATTATTAAAACTAGCCGTTATGAATAGTAATAACCACTTTTTGAAATTTTGTAAATTTTATTTTTCAAAATGGACTTCATTTATGGATTCGGAGTATCGAATTTAGCCTAAGGTGAAATTTTGGTACTTTTCGAATAACTTTCATATTCTGATGAATAGTGAAAATTACTAAATTTTAATTAAAACAACTTTTTTAATCGAAATAATTAATAGTGATAAATTATTAATTTGAGTGGTTTTAAAGTATATTTAGAATATATTTTTACAATTTAATACAATGTTGGTCATTGGATGTAATTTCACATTTAAACCAGTTATAAACAAGTGTCAATCTTTTGATAGTTATTATCTTTTAAAAACGCGCTATTTGTTGTGACAGCGGAAATTAATTATAAAATTAATTAATGCAACTTATATGTTGGGAATTTTTTAAAATAGAAATCATTTTTGAATTTTGAATCTCAATTATAGCTTAGGGTGAAATTTTGGCATTTTTCTGAAAAACTTCAATTTTTGATGAATAGTGAAACCACTAAGTGGTAGGTTAAAAACTGAATTTTGCATAAAACTTAATTTTACCGCTTCTGTGAATGGAATTTCGAAAATCCGACAGACACGGTTAATATCAAGGACTAAAATGTGGTTCAATGAGATGAAAATAATTTTTGGTGAATAGTAACTTTTTACTTTTTTTACCACGGTTAAAAGTAAATAGGGTAACTAAGGGTAAATATGATATTACTATTACCCTAACACATGTCCTAATTCTATTGGATAAGTGTAATTCGACCAAAAACAACCTTATGAATATAATATGACCATTTAGGTCCACTTGGATTAGATTATGACATTTAATATTATTTTATTTAATGAATAGTGAAAATAGTTAAAATCAAAGTTTAATAACTAAAACATTTTTAATATTGGTTTATACATAAGATAAATTCTATTATAAATATTCATTAGAAATCTAAAAAGATTTCCTATATAATGGTATTTTATTTTTAATTTTTAGACATTAAATAATTTAATTTATTTATGACACAATGATGATGCAGTAATTATCTTATTAATGAAATATTGACATAATTGATGTTATAAACACCAAAATAAATGTAATTTGAGACTTTTTATGAATTCCACTAATTTTCTAGGTTACTATGATATATTAGTGTTGATTTAATCAACTTGGTTCGAACATATAATTCTTTTATGACTTTCACAAAAATCATATATCAAATAGTGTCAAAATTGACACAAAATAGTTTTTAAATAAAATATTATATTATTAATTGTTATTTTATTCCTAAAAATCTAAGGTTCGGTCAAATGACTTAGATAAGGATATATATATTGATAATAAACAACTTGGGGTTCGTTTGGCATGTTATAGTAAGTGTATTAACAATATAATGTAAGAAAACAAAAAGTCACGGTAAAAGTTAAATTATTTAACTTAGAGTTAAATCTAATTGATAAGGTTAAAATAATAACCTACACTTGTCTAAATCCTATTGTATGATAGGATTTCGACCCAAACCCACTTTAACTTCGAAATAAGACCCTTTGGAACCATTATAAACCGATTTTGACTTTAATATAAAATAATATTTTGAGATATTCCTAAGGTGCCCCTCTCCTCCCTTATAAAAGGACACCTCCTCCCCCTCCTCCTCACACCAATTTGAGCACTCAAGCTCGGCCAACCCCTGCCAAAATACCTTCTCCACTTCCCTAGAATAATCCTAGAGGTCCTGGTCTTCTTCAAAGGCCAATCTTAGTTCCCTAAGTGGAGGATTCAAAGAGGCGCTTCAAAGAAGAGGTAATGTCTATTACCGATTCTTTCAACTTTATTTCTTCTTCCACTTCTTCTTCATAGTCTGTTTCATTATTAAGTAATAAAATCAGTATCACTCATATACTGATATGTTATTATAAGTATGAAACAACCCTAATTCACCTTCTATCCATCCTACGGAAAAAGGAAATCACCGCGCGTGCGTACGTACGGAATACCGTCTCCACGCCGTGGTGTAATCTATTTTCCGCCACCATCTTAATTGGATGGGTATAATGGTGTAATGAGTAACTATATATGATTATTATAAATTGATATTGATACTGAAATAGTATACATACACTTCAACACAATTCCATGACCATGGGAACGATATCATCGCTCGTGCGTACGTACGGACTACCGTCTCCACGACGCGATGAGATTCATTCTCAATGATTAACCATTCATGAATGATTATAAAATATATATAATAAGTACTAATGAAATATATGACATAATAATGATACTAGATTTATGTATATTTATATGTATGTCATCTACTTAATTCCATTCAATTCAATAAGGAAACGAAAACAGCATTCATGCGTACGTACGGACTACCGTCTCCATGAACGGTGTATTTCATTCCATTTATCGATATATTATATATATATATATATATATATTCTGAATATATATTATATATAAATCATGTTTTACATTCTGGATATAAGTAATCATTATCCAAGTAATCATATTAATAATTACAGGTTAAAAACACGAACGACAAATGAGATGATTTTACCCAAAATGCTACTTTAACATGAATTTACAAAATAACCGGTAATATAAAGTCATAAGTGGACCATATATGATATAATAACAATGAATATGATTCTAGAATAAGTCAATAACATTATTTAAATCATTATACAGGAGGTTCGGACACTTACAAATAAAATCGGACCTAAGGTAAGGGAAATATCACAATCTCATTTTTATCCGAGATTGTTTATACGTAAGTATTTACTGGGGTGTATTTTATCATCCACATCCATGTTTCATCAATATGTAATATTATTTCCATTCACCTACAATTGTTTAAATCCTATTTTACCCTTAGGTGAGTTTTTATTAAAATATATGAAAGGAATCTTTTGTCGTTTTTCATACGGGGTACTTTTTTGACTTTTCCGACAAAAGTACGAGAAGAATGTTTTTTTAACTTATACGGCATGAATGGATTTCTAAAACATTATTTCCAAGAAGCTTCCTTTAAAAGTTTTCAAGTTTATTTTTAATCAACTTATTTTAGTTTAAAATTGTATGACATGTTAAGAAAGGAAAAGTGTTTTTGAAGTAGAAAGGATATTTTCCTCAAGAATGAAGTTCAAGTGTTTTATCAAAATTATTTTCCATCTAAGATAATAAAGGGTTCTGTTTTTATCCCTATTATTACATTGATTTGATTATGATATTTTTATGAATTCCTTTATCGTATATGAATTTTTTTATGATGTCATGATGTTAAAGATTCCCATTTTTATTACATGGGTTATGTAATGATGTATGATTTATGATTTTGTGGCACACATAAGAATGGTATCATTATGAGATGGGTGGGACCTATATCTCCCTCCAATGAATTGGGTAAAGATTTTATATCTCATGAGATAGACATGGTTGGAACGGTAGGTTATACCGGTTCAGTGAAATAGGACTGAAACGAGGGTTACTCAATTCAGAAATGGACTTTGTCCACTAAGATAGTCTTGGAAATGAGTCTTGACTAATAAGATATGATTCTCTATGATTATGTGTGTATGCCGCAAAGTTTCATGTTTTAAGTTATGATTATTGTGATTACATTTCACTGCCATGATTTATCCCATGTTATGAAATTATGCTCTCTTTTGTAGGTTAAGATTTCCAAAATGTTATGTTCTTTTGAATATGATGTGATTGATATTTCTGTTGTTTACCCTTACTGAGTATTTGAGCTCACCCTTTTATGTTTTCTTTTCCCCGGGATATAAAGAAAGGTTTTAAGTAAAAAAAAGGAAGATCTTTATGGGAGATGTTGAAGATCTTTCACCACGATTAGAAGATTATATTCCGAGTTTCCAAAGACACTAAACTATTACGATCCTTGTGTGTGTGTTTCTGTTATGTACTAAGTATTCCGCAAAAGTAATGTAATGTCCATGTACATCAGACTTCGGGTCTCTACAGTTGGTATTAGAGGAAAGGTTTAGTCAACCTTTGGAAACTAGGATGTGAGAACGTTAGTGAGATCCCTAGAGATATTTCTAAGGTATGTCTAGGGATGTCCCTAAGGATAAGTATACGTATAGGATATAGTCCTAGAACTACGGTAACGATCATAGAATTAAACCTAAGATGTTAGATATTAAGGGTACTCCCCCTTTTATTATGTTGTTTTCCCTAGCATGATTTTTGCCTCTCACACTATTCTTTTTGGGTTTTAGAAAATGGCTGGAAACAAGATGATTCACGATAATGGAGGATATGATGGACAATGGAATGATATTCTTCATGAGCAACCAAATGAAATGGGATTTGGAATTCCAAACATCATTATTATGCCGAATCAGAAATCTCATAATATGATCAATAAAGTAAAATTTGGTAAGTTTCCTGACTCGGCTAATAAGAGAATGATGGAGTTTCATGATGATCATAGAGGAAAGAAAGTTCAATTTCCCCTATGTAAATCATGTGGGAAGAGGCATCAAGGAGAATGTTTCAAAGGAACTGGAAGATGCTTTGGGTGTGGAAAAGAAGGACACAAAGCCAGTAAGTGAAAAGGAAAAGGTTCAGTTAACACCAGGGATGAGGATAATGGTATTGCTATGACATCAACAATGGTTAAATGTTTTAAATGTGGAATGTACGGGCATTATGCAAACCAATGCCCTAAGGGAAAGTCTCATGAAGAGAATCAGCATGGTCGTATGGGTAGTATTTATGTGGATGATGATGAAGAGACTACAAATGATATGTGAGATGAAAGAATTGTTGAAGCTTGGTCAATGGTTTAAGAATGTAGTGGAATTATTACATGTTTATCATGTGTAATGTTGTATAAGTAATCTCATGCTACTATAGAATAAAGAGACATCTAAGGACTGTTACACTGTTGTCTTTCCTTGAGTTTTGAAAGTGTATGATTAATGTTACCAGTATCCATGAAAGGTTATTCAGATATTTTTGGAATGTAGATGATATGCGCATAATGAAGGGATAAGGAGAAAATCAAATGTTTGACAGTATTCATGAGCTCATGATTGATATAAGGACTAGGTGATATCATGGTTTGAGTATATAGAATTTTGAGGATTTTGGTATGTGAAAGGTGTTAACTTTTAAATGAATTCATGTTTTCACTAAGGTATTCAAGAGAATACATGATTAAGGACTTTGAATGTTTGGAATGTGACCAACAACATATATCTTATGATATATGGGGATAAACGATGGTATTAAATCTCTGAGAGTGGACTGCAGTATTCTGGATAAGCCTAAAGATTAGAATGGATTAGGTTGGACATGAGTTAGTATTGTTTAAGGATAAAAGATTTTTGATATTGTTGATGGGATGTTATAGTAATGTAGTTTTAGAAAAAGGACAACCTGTAGGACGGGCGACAGCCCATCGCGTCGGACACGGATGTGGGAATCGAACCCACAACCGAAGTGCGACTGGCCTTTATCGTCTACCACTGGCCTACAGGAAGTCCCTTTTTAGTAGAAACTAGTTCTATTATATTAAGCAGTATGATGTATGAAGTATAAGTCCATTTTAGGAACCATGTATGATTAATCTCACTATAGAATGACTTATGTATATTAAATAACTTTTGCTAACCTTTTGTTTGAGACAGATGGAATGACCTGTCATTCTATCACATGATCTGCTAACACATCACGAATGACAAATTCAACATCATTTCTTTAAGAGATGAAGTGGAAATTGTTCAAGGCACGAACAACGGTGAGATTGTACCAAAATAAAGTAAGTATTTATTCTAATTCAAATTCTTCAACTTTAGGGAAACGATCTTGAAAACCAAAAATGTTGTCCTAGTGCTCTTATATCTGATTAATCATATGGTACCTTAGATCGTCACAAATTTATGGATTTGTGATTTATAGCTTTTCCATAGCCATGTTCTCTACCACTCTCCATCAGAACATGATGGTTAGATTTATCTTCCATATCCATATTTTCACCTATGTGGAAACCCAGTGATTAGTTTATTTGGGTAACCATTACGTTTCATACTTTTGTTTTTAAAGAATGGTTTTGGTATTACTTTTTACGATGTGGGTTTCGATTAAAGAAACTTTCGTATAGTAAACCATTTATGACCCCAACGAATTTCGAGGGTGAAATTCATTTTAAGGGGGGTAGAATGTAACACCGCAACATTTTATGATAAATATTCTTTTTAATTTCATTAATGTCTTGTGTTATACGCTACACCAAAAGGAGCTTTCACAACACACATCTCTGACCTGGCTTGAATTACACGCAATCGCGACCTTCCACGATAGCGTGTGTTGTACGCAACACCAAGTTTCGCTAAACAACGATATGCTATTAAGATATTATTAAAACTAGCCGTTATGAATAGTAATAACCACTTTTTGAAATTTTGTAAATTTTATTTTTCAAAATGGACTTCATTTATGGATTCGGAGTATTGAATTTAGCCTAAGGTGAAATTTTGGTACTTTTCGGATAACTTTCATATTCTGATGAATAGTGAAAATTACTAAATTTTAATTAAAAACAACTTTTTTAATCAAAATAATTAATAGTGATGAATTATTAATTTGAGTGGTTTCAAAGTATATTTAGAATATATTTTTACAATTTAATACAATGTTGGTCATTGGATTTAATTTCACATTTAAACCAGTTATAAACAAGTGTCAATCTTTTGATAGTTATTATCTTTTAAAAACACGCTATTTGTTGTGACAGCGGAAATTAATTATAAAATTAATTAATGCAACTTATATGTTGGTAATTTTGTAAAATAGAAATAATTTTTGAATTCGGAATATCAATTATAGCTTAGGGTGAAATTTTGGCATTTTTCTGAAAAACTTCAATTTTTGATGAATAGTGAAACCACTAAGTAGTAGGTTAAAAACTGAATTTTGCATAAAACTTAATTTTACCGCTTCTGTGAATGGAATTTTAAAAATCCGACAGACACGGTTAATATCAAGGACTAAAATATGGTTCAATGAAATGAAAATAATTTTTGGTGAATAGTAACTTTTTACTTTTTTTACCACGGTTAAAAGTAAATAGGGTAACTAAGGGTAAATATGATATTACTATTACCCTAACACATGTTCTAATTCTATTGGATAAGTTTAATTCGACCAAAAACAACCTTATGAATATAATATGACCATTTAGGTCCACTTGGATTAGATTATGACATTTAATATTATTTTATTTAATGAATAGTGAAAATAGTTAAAATCAAAGTTTAATAACTAAAACATTTTTAATATTGGTTTATACATAAGATAAATTCGATTATAAATATTCATTAGAACGATAAAAAGATTTCCTATATAATGGTATTTTATTTGTAATTTTTAGACATTAAATAATTTAATTTATTTATGACACAATGATGATGCAGTTATTATCTTATTAATGAAATATTGACATAATTGATGTTATAAACACAAAAATAAATGTAATTTGAGACTTTTTATGAATTCCACTAATTTTATAGGTTACTATGATATATTATTGTTGATTTAATCAACTTGGTTCGAACATATAATTCTGTTATGACTTTCACAAAAATCATATATCAAATAGTGTCAAAATTGACACAAAATAGTTTTTAAATCAAATATTATATTATTAATTGTTATTTTATTCCTAAAAATCTAAGGTTCGGCCAAATGACTTAGATAAGTATATATATATTAATAATAAACAACTTGGGGTTCGTTTGGCATGTTATAGTAAGTGTATTAACCATATAATGTAAGAAAACAAAAAGTCACGGTAAAAGTTAAATTATTTAACTTAGAGTTAAATCTAATTGATAAGGTTAAAATAATAACCTAAACTTTTCTAAATCCTATTGGTTGATAGGATTTCAAACCATACCCACTTTACCTTTGAAATAAGACCCTTTGGAACCATTATAAACCGATTTTGACTTTAATATAAAATAATATTTTGAGATATTCCTAAGATGCCTCTCTCCTCCCTTATAAAAGGACACCTCCTCCCCCTCCTCCTTACACCAATTTGAGCACTCAAGCTCGGCCAACCCCTGCCAAAATACCTTCTCCACTTCCCTATAATAATCCTAGAGGTCCTGGTCTTCTTCAAAGACCAATCTTAGTTCCCTAAGTGGAGGATTCAAAGAGGCATTTCAAAGAAGAGGTAATATCCATTACTGATCTTTTCAATTTCCTTCTTCTTCAACTTCTTCTTCTTTAGTTGTTTCATGATAAAGTAATAACATCAGTATTACTTACATACTGATATGTTATTATAAATATGAAACAACCCTAATTCACCTTCTATCCATCCTACGGAAAAAAGAAATCACCGCGCCTGCGTACGTACGGAATACCGTCTCCACGCCGTGGTGTAATCTATTTTCCACCACCACCTTAATTGGATGGGTATAATGGTGTAATGAGTAACTATATATGATTATTATAAAGTGATATTGATACTGAAATAGTATACATACACTTCAACACAATTCCACGACCATGGGAACGATATCATCGCTCGTGCGTACGTACGGACTACCGTCTCCACGACGCGGTGAGATTCATTCTCAATGATTAACCATTCATGAATGATTATAAAATATATATAATAAGTAATAATTAAATATATGACATAATAATGATACTGGATTTATGTATATTTATATGTATGTCATCTACTTAATTCCATTCAATTCAATAAGGAAACGAAAACAGCGTTCATGCGTACGTACGGACTACCGTCTCCATGAACGGTGTATTTCATTCCATTTATCGATATTATATATATATATATATTATGAATATATATTATATATAAATCATGTTTTACATTCTGGATATAAGTAATCATGATCCAAGTAATCATATTAATAATTACAGGTTAAAAACACGAACGACAAATGAGACGATTTTACCCAAAACGCTACTTTAACATGAATTTACAAAATAACCGGTAATATAAAGTCATAAGTGGACCATATATGATATAATAACAATGAATATGATTCTGGAATAAGTCAATAACATGATTTAAATCATTATACAGGAGGTTCGGACACTTACGAAGCAAATCGGACCTAAGGTAAGGGAAATATCACAATCTCATTTTTATCTGAGATTGTTTATACGTAAGTATTTAATGGGGTGTATTTTATCATCCACATCCATGTTTCCTCAATATGTAATATTACTTCCATTCACCTACAATTGTTTAAATCCTATTTTACCCTTAGGTGAGTTTTTAGTAAAAGATATGAAAGGAATCTTTTGTCGTTTTTCATACGAGGTACTTTTTTGACTTTTCCGACAAAAGTAAGAGAAGAATGTTTTTTTTAACTTATACGGCATGAATGGATTTTTAAAACATTATTTCCAAGAAGCTCCCTTTACAAGTTTTCAAGTTTATTTTTAATAAACTTCTTTTAGTTTAAAATTGTATGACATGTTAAGAAATGAAAAGTGTTTTTGAAGTAGAAAGGATATTTTCCTCAAGAATGAAGTTCAAGTGTTTTATCAAAATTATTTTCCATCTAAGATAATAAAGGGTTATGTTTTTATCCCTATTATTACATTGATTTGATTATGATATTTTTATGAATTCCTTTATCGTATATGAATTGTTTTATGATGTCATGATGTTAAAGATTCCCATTTTTATTACATGGGTTATGTAATGATGTATGATTTATGATTTTGTGGCACACATAAGAATGGTATCATTATGAGATGGGTGGGACCTATATCTCCCTCCAATGCATTGGGTAAATATTTTATATCTCATGAGATAGACATGGCTGGAACAGTAGGTTATACCGGTTCAGTGAAACAGGACTGAAACGAGGGTTACTCGATTCAGAAATGGACTTTGTCCACTAAGATAGTCTTGGCAATGAGTCTTGAATAATAAGATATGATTCTCTATGATTATGTGTGTATGCCGCAAAGTTTCATGTTTTAAGTTATGATTATTGTGAATACATTTCACTGCCATGATTTATCCCATTTTATGAAATTATGCTCTCTTTTGCAGGTTAAGATTTCCAAAATGTTATGTTCTTTTGAATATGATGTGATTGATATTTCTGTTGTTTACCCTTACTGGGCATTTGAGCTCACCCTTTTATGTTTTCTTTTCCCCAGGATATAAAGAAAGGTTTTAGGTAAAAAAAAGGGAAGATCTTTATGGGAGATGTTGAAGATCTTTCACCACGATAAGAAGATTATATTCCGAGTTTCTAAAGACACTAAACTATTACAATCCTTGTGTGTGTGTTTTTGTTATGTACTAAGTATTCCGCAAAAGTAATGTAATGTCCATGTACGTCAGGCTTCGGGTCTCTACAATCCAAGTATTTTTCAATGGATTCTGAGGTGTCTACTTATTGAAAATTCACGTGACATGGGTGGGCTCATCTGAAAACCACTACGTGATTAGAAATTGTATAGGATGACATCACAATAATAAGGAGGATTCTATAAAGGGTCTTCGAGGGATCTATTTCATGTTATTTTTTGTGCATAGCTCCTTTGTGTGACCTTCTCAAGTTCTCTCAGTCACGTGTCTCTTGGAGTCTTATGTGATCTGTGAGTTCTGGACACCATCTGCATCCTTTACTTTGTGGGGAAAATAAGACCCATATTCATGTATTCTATCCTTTTTCTATTTTTCTATGTTCATTTTGTGGGAATCAAAAATCCCCCCCCCCTCTAGAACAACGTTTGTGGGGACAAGGTCTCTATTCAGAGAAAATTAAATTTTTGCCTAAGGATTTGGCATTGTTGGTAGTCAATGTCTTGGGTGGCGCTTATCCTTCCGATATATGTTTGTAATTATACAGAATGACCTATAAATAGGGTTGTGAATGGAAAATCACTCATTGGCTACCCAACTCTCATATCACTTCTATATTACCTTTTTTTATGATCCTTTCATAGGACCCTCCCACCAGAACCAGTCATGAGATCCATTCATGAGACCTTCCCCTGAGAACTACTTCGCAAGACATGTTTTCCCTAGGATATTTTTCAAATAAACCAGGAATTGAAGTTTATGAATTGATTTAATATAAGGCAAAGGGATGTATAGTTGTCTTGGAGGTTTTTAATGATCCACCAGCTCGATTGCAATATCCTTTGACTATTATATGGATCATGTGGCCATGTTAGGGTCACACAGTTCTTAGTCTTGTGACTGGTTCAGTGGTTGCGAGATCTATTAAAGTTTTAATTCATACATGAGAGAATCATGAGAAAGAATATTTGTGAATCCTTTATGCGATCACGAATACCTTTGGTGATTCATGTGATGTGTGTGAGACTACCAAAATTTATGCCTTTACTTTGATAAGATATTTTTTATCCAATCAGACATGTGCCCCTTAATCTTATTTTGTTCAGATGGATTTTAACTCTCATCATACATCTTCATCCATAACTAACCAGAGGGATATGATTTTTATGAGTCACAGTAATAACCCTCAGTATCATGGGTGATCTGGAAATGAGGTTCAAAGAAGGATTCTCTCATCAAAACTCCATGACTATCCTTTATTTTTCCAAATTTCCTTATATGGGTTTGGCTTACTGGATTACATTTTCATCCATCATCCAAAATTCAACCTTCCATCTTTTTGGGTGTTAAATTTTCTTGAATTCATTCAGATGAAGGTTTATAAGGATGTACAATTGGTTGTAGCATGGTCCTAGGGGACATCTTATATGTTTTAGAATGCTTCTTTGGGTACGGATGGCTGTAATTTTGCTCATCATCCCATTGTTCAATGCTACCTGAGTATATTTATATCTTATTTGATAATATTAGGCAGCAGTTGGAGTTTGATGTGGTATTTTCCCACTGGTGGAATTTTTTTCAATGAATGGACATAGCCATTCTAGCTCGGGAAAATATGCTTAAAGTTTTTTAAAATATGTGCTTTCCATATCTATGAAGTAGTGTGGGTTTTCCGATTCATTATTATCTCCAGTTTAACCTTCTCAAAGAATTGGTCATCCATTGTTGTCATAGAACCAACTCATTTCATTTTCCCCATGGTGAAGTATGAATCAGACTTTGGGATATCTATAAACTGGGTGGGATACCCCCTCTTTGAGAGATGCGTGACAAGTTCCCCTCTTCCACTGATGACTAGAAAGACCCTTCATTATCTATAGTCTTGGCGAGGGACATGATTATCATCATAAAGTAATGGTTAATAAAGTATATGACTATGAACTTGCTTATCTCTATAAAATATTATATAAATATTTTCTTTTATCACAGTAGAGCTCAGCCAACTAATATACCCACTTGGTGCCATTCCTGACATGTTCAGGATAGTTCTGTTTCGTATTGGGATATTTTGTATGTTGAATATTACCTCATGGGGATACCTAGTGAAGCCTGAGATATCATCATGCCTTAGTCTAGTAGGATTCATGCTCATGTTCCTAAATGGGTGGATTTTCTTAGCTGGGGACGAATGAACATGAATCTAGTTCAGTACGCAAGTGATGGTAGCATGTCTAGAAAAGGGACAAAATCTCAATCAGGGAGTACCGAATCTTGCATGCCTTTACCAGCTCCTAGGTCAAATTCAACATGTTAGAATTCCCTATATTATTAGTTTTCCATTTTTTGTATTTATTTTTCTTGATATGGGAGCATTACCGCTATTACGAATACAATCACTGGGATACCTGGTGCCTTATTTTTCCATTGGTTTCTAAAAATATCCGAACTTGGGGACATGTCTTTAGGCCCGGATGAGGTTACCGATGGGATGATCTAATCTGATCTCTTAGACTTCATCCCTTATAAGGTGTCATCTGACCCCAATTATTGACAATGTAAGTGAAACTCCTGATGAAAGTTCTTACAAAATGTCCCTTTGGGATGGGGTTCTTGCATCTCGGTGGATGAACTGATAGTTTATGATCCATACACTCCTTATCGGTTCTCTCACCTATTCGGTTTTATGAAAATCATATCCCCTCTTCCTTCGGATACTGTGCAATGAGAGAGACACCATGACATCATCCACTAGTTCTGGATAATATTAGCATGTGACAGTACCAATGTTGAGATCATCCTTCTACCTACTAATGATCTTGTCCATCTATCACACGATTGTGCCCATGATTAGGTATTAGCCTACCTGGGTGGTGGGCTGAACCAACTAGTCTATCATATGGACAACAGATTTTCCTCACTAAACCCTCTATCTATTGAAATAAAAAAGTTGATTCAGGATTCGTATGATACTTCAAGGAAGTTTTCTCATTCTAGTGATGATTATCCTGTCAGTGGGGAATAATATACTGAGGATGATATTCCATTGGCATTAGACTCAAATTATATCCCTATTGATAGAAGAACATATGAGGCTTCCTCTCCCAATTCCTCATCATCTCAATCAGATATTCCCCCTCATAACGTACCCACTCAATCAATCATATAATATAAAACATGATGCTTGCTGATCTGGTAGTAGATTCACTCCCTGATTACTAAAAATCCCCTAGAAACGTTTCATGACCAAGCGTAATGCCTTCATCGAAAATTCCATGAATTGGGGTGGACGGATTTAATCTCCAACAGTTGTAGAAAATCATGATACAAATTATACTCACTTAGAAAGACATGTCGACCAATATGATGGGTTTGTATGATCATCAATATGAGACACCCTTATCCGAATAGATGAAGGAGGATTCAGAGGAATTATAATAGTGTCACTATTAGATATCTGATTAGAAAGCCCATTGGGACTCTTAGCTCATACAAATATGGATATATGTGGAAATTATAGATCACCTGAGGTCTGACCTATCAGAATCATTATCCTTAATGAAAACCACTTAGAAGAGAGTTTAATATATTTCTACTCTTATTGAAACACTTTGTCCCCTGGAAGAATAAGAACAAGAAGGGAGGGAGGCACTTTGGTACTCCATCGATGTGTCCCGTCAAAATCTTATTGATTTATCCAGATCGACCAATCAAATTTGGTTGTATTTTCACTATTTATGTCTATTTTTCTCTAATAAAATTCTTGGGGAGACTCCAAAATGTATATATTCCTCTTTAAGATGTTATCAATGAATAGATCCTCTAATCATTATATGTTTTTCTCCATTTTTCTTTCATTAATGATGTACATGAAATTATTTTGGTCTCATTTCACTTGAATCAACAACGGTACCCATCCTTTTCATAATATAAAGTAAAATTGAATTTATAGATCTGAATTTTTAAATCATAATAGATTCTTCTTCAGAAATTCTCATGAATTCCCACCAAAATGATTTATCTTATTAAAATATATGCTCCATCTGTCTCGGGGGAACATAATTTTCAAAAGGATAATTTGGTAGATTATATGTATTAGAGGGAGAGTAGATTCATTTTTTATAAGTTAGTATGGTGGGCCACACAAGACTTTTTATCTTTTTTTCTAAGCATCACATAGGGAAAGACATAGCAGGTTTGGATTTGGATTTCATTTTGGTTCCCCTCTTATGTTTTTTCAACCAGACAAAACTTTCACCTTCTCCACTCTTGCAGGAAAAATCATTATTGTAATATAGTTTAGGATATTCTATATTGTACCTTCTATCACTAGTATTTTAGGTCCATTTATCATGGACCTTCTATCACTTTAGTTTAGGTTATTTTAGATTAAATATTCTATCATTGTAGTTTAGGGTCTTTTAGCTCAGAATTTATATCATTGTAGTTTAGGATCTTATAGAACAAACCTTTTATCAATGTAGTTTATGTTCATTTAGCTCATACCTTATATCATTGTAGTTTAGGTTCTTTTAGCTTTGACATTATACTGTAGTAGTTTAGGTTATTTTTTCTCATACATTAATATTGAATATTGGACATACATGCCAGGGATGACCCAAAAAGCCCTAGGATGATCACTTCCACCATAGTGTTTCATAGAATCATGAGGATTAGAGCACTTTTCCTTGATGGAGTCGATGCCTTTGGTTGGAAGTTCAAAGACCTTATGCCTCTCTATGATTATATAAAAGAGGTTTCTTCAAGTTTTTTTAGGGATCATGGAGGATTTAATGGTGTAATATTGGTTGAGTATGTAATACAAGGAATGAAAGGTTGACCTGGATAGTTGGAATGTGGGTGATGTAATTCATAAACCAAAATTTTGAGTCACAGAATATGGGATAAGGAAGATGTGTTGGGGATGAACCATAACACCCTAAGGTTCCATGTTTTTGCATCATGTTGCTAGGGATCACAAGGATTGGGGTTCCTATTCTTCAAGGAGGATATCAATTTATTGTTCAGTCAAAGAACTTATGTGTTGATAGTATTTTCAAGTAAATATGATCTCTACTTTAAAAGGCACATGATGGATTTTTAAAGATTCAAACACCCAAATGATTAGGTTGGGTATGGAGAGAAAGGCTATCTTGGAAGGGTTCTGGTGCCCAATGGTAATCTAGATCTTTAATTTTGAATCTCGATCCCTATGCCCTATGGGTTAAAATTGTGGTATGTGGTCCACCAAAAATTTTGTGAATGGAGTACCATATTCTTTCTTTGATAAAGGGTAAGAAATAGTGATGTAACCTTGAGAATGTCAAATCGGCTTGAATAGTTTGGTTACAGGGACTATAAATCATGGTTCAAAGTATTTAGGTCATGAGTATGGGGTGGCATAATTACCCTAGGAATGGATTAGAACACACTAAGGTGCTGATTTCTGCCATGGTGATTTCAGGGATCACAAGGATTGGAAAGAAGTTTTTTCAAAATTACACATCTTGTTGACGGCCATCGACACATATGTACAAGCAATCCGCATATATTAATAGTCAAACAAATAGTCCTTTAATGTCTGGTATATTTTTTCATGTTCTATGGAAGTTTGTGGTGACCCAATGTGCTAAAATCATGAAGTGTGATAAATGGAAAGTGTCATATTCAATATGGGTTCCAGAACCCAAAGGGTTGTGTCACCTACCATCGAACATGATCTTGCAGTGAGAAGATGTGAAAAAACCCTTACTTCGAATTTTTCCAAGAATGAGAGGTTTTATTAGAATATCTTGGATTTTAATAGGGTTGTAAAGTAGGGCCTATGATCTTTATTCATTATTTATTTATTCCTTAATTTTTCTTAAACTCTATTGATGAAGAGTTTAGTGAGTGAACACTTGAATTTTTCTCAGACCGCCCTTTAAGTTTTCTCAACATGAAAAGTTTTGTGTCTCTTTTTTTAGTAGTTTAAGGTCTTTTGATTCGGACCATATGAGGTTGGAGTTTAAGTTTGTATTGTTTTTATCAAAGTGTATGAAGCTAAATGTCATGACGTACATGAACCTAATATAATGAGAATGTTACACATGAACCTAATTAGGATTCCCAAGGTCAAGTGTACTCCAACATATTTATAATCGAGGGATAAAAATATTGTAGATCATAATAGATATTCTCAGGTTATGAGTAATGATACCGGAAAATCATGTTGGGGATGGGCCAAAACACCCTAAGGTGTTGAGTTCTGCCATGATGATGTTATGATCAAAATGATCTGAAATCACTTTTTATAAAGTGACACTTTGGATGATGACCTTAAGCACATATACATGTGCCATTGGAATACATGCATAATCAAACAATGGGACCCTTGAAACCGAGTATCCTTTTATAAGGTCTATGGATGGTTATTGGAAACCCAAGGCACTCGAGACATGAAGTTTGATTTATGGATTGAGGTGCTTAAATGATAATGGAAGAACCCCATACTCTATTTGATAGGGTTCAGGATCTTATAATACTTTAATAAGGTAGGAATATTGTTGATGGTATTTATAGTTTAACATCTTGTAGTAGAGATGTATTTTTCATGAAATTTTAATGTCATGCGACTAGGAAATTTTCCTTACACGTTACCATTATATGGCAGGGAAATATTTGTTTCCTTACAGTTTAACATCATGCTATAAGGTCATGCGAACTAAAATGAAATTTTTGAAAGTTATATTATGTCCACAAGCAAGACATATGTAGATCCGACTCATACGTAGGAAAAGGGAGGTTTTATGACTCATCCACCATGTAGTTGGGGAAGTTCCTTATGCAGGTCTACCCCGTACACAAGGATGGGGAATATTTTGTTTTATCTTGGATGGACCTGAGAATCCGAGATTCAGACAACGCATAAATCCTATAAGGATAGGAATCAATTCACACATAGTTCTTGAATGGGAAACACTTTATGAAAATAAGACCCATAGGTAGAGGGGAGAATGATTCTCATTGATTGTTGTAGTTAAGTCCAGGATTGAAGATTCAGGCATCACCACGTATCTTATGACGATAGGAGTCTAGCCACATGTAGTTCTTGAGAAACTGTGTAGTTTAACATCATGAGGCATGGATGTGGGATTCCCAAAGTGAAAAGAGAATGATGAGGTTGGGTCCAATGAATAGAGATTTAGGTGTTACAACAAAACTTGTGATGATAGGAATTAGGGCACATGTAGTTCTTAAGAAAACTACCTATGCAGTTCTGACTCGCATGTAGATAGGGGAAATTTTTATGTTGATTATCGTATTTATGCATAGTATTGGAGATTTGGGTGTCACTACATATCTTGTGATGACAGGAATCAAGCCAAATATAGTTCTAAAATGAAGCTATGGTGGGAGAAAAACACCATAGGTAGTGGTTCTCTCAGGAGAGGCCTATAATAATGTTCAGTATTGTGTCATGCAAGGGAAAATCAACCATATATTTTATCATTATTGGGTGAGGACTCATGAGGACCCTATAATGAACTGATATTCCCCATCTATGTGGAGAGATCACTTACGAAAAATCCTAAGCTCATGTGATCTATGCTCGATTTTAGAAACAATGAATGGAAAATATTCCCCATGATGTGGCGGAACTTGAATGATAGATAGGGAATTTTTTACCATGTTGTGGTTGGGAAAGGATATAGGATCCAAGTGTCCCTAGGTATCTCATTAGGATCATAATCAAGATTTACATATTACTGGAAACTCGTGTAGTATAATTTGATGCGGCAAGGACATCATCCATGGAGTTTAACGTCATGCAGTAAAGAAGTGGATAACTCGATGTAAAAGAAAAGGAATATTGTTGATCTCTGTAGTTTTACTTCAGGTTATATGGAAACCTACCATGTAGTTTAATGTATTTCAGTAAGGTCATGAGTCACCTAGCATGGAAAAAAAGGAATATTTAGTCTACACATATGAATGGAGATATAGGAATCACTATACATCCTATGATGGAATGAATAAAGCCACAGATGGTTCTTGGATATAATATTCCCTATGTGGATTGGAATCTCAAAAGGGATGGGGAACTTCATCTTCCTTCCACATAGTTCTAGCCCATGTGCGGTTAATTTTCAGTGAAAAGATACTTTCTTTAAAGTTTAGTTTCATGTGGTGAGGACTCTTGCTATACAGTTTATCATCATGTAGTAAGGATAAGGGATTTTTGGAATTTTAAATTCATTGTGGCAAGATAAGTTCCATACAGTTTAACGTAATTTGGTTAGGAATATAGGTTTTGTTACCTCATCCTATTTAGAGAATAATTTGGTAAAATTAAGGATGTACTTGAACTTGTTAGCTATGGATGGGGGATGTGGCCCCACAACATACAGTCCCCATAAGAAAAATAGACAAGAATATTTAGTTTTGTGTAGCAATTACGGAGGTTTATAGATGAATATTTCATGATTCTAGAATGCATTACATTTATTTTTGAATTCCACATAGTCTTGTATCATGGTTTTCCTGTAGTAACCTAGACTCTTAATCTGGTGGGAGAGTCTGGTCCCATATTTATAAGCACTACAAGATTCCACAAGGTAATTGTCTATGATGATGAAACTATCTCCTTCTGCTATTCATCTGAGGATCATTCTCTCAAAACCTCAATTATAAAAGGATATCTTATAATTTGGATCAACCCATAGGGTAAAGTTTATTTCTCAACATTGAATTTTTTCCTTTCCGGATCGTTCTATCGGGAAATTTCCATTTTGGAGATAACCAATTATGGACTCCATCTATCTGGGGGTGGATACTGATTAATAATTCTATGGGGAAGTGATGAACTGGTTGATTTCCCCCATATCAAATATTGGATTGAAAATACCATCATTCGATGTGTGATACAAATGACTTTTTCCTCCTAATCAGGTTTATCCAAGACATTGGATTAATTAGTCAATAAATCGGTGTGAATGTTCTATGATCAGGGAATATGACGTGATGTGATATAAAATGGTAAATCTTCCATTAGTCCCCTGACATAGCTAGTAATAGGGTCCAATTCTTCCTTTTTGATGGCATATTCCCCATTGGTCTAGGTTATCACTACCTATGAATCACCTTTGATGTTCAGGTAGGCTATTTATAGTTGTAGGAAAAATTACAAGTCAAAGATGAGGTCTTGGTATTCTACCTCATTGTTTGTGTAGCCTCCAGATAGTGAAAAAGAGTAAGGAACACAACTTTTTTTTATGAGATAAACACAATCTCTAAGATAATCGGATTTAGATTTGGTTTTTCCATCCTTTTTTCTGATAAGGCTTCGAGACGCGCCATCAAAATACATCTCCCATGTCCATGGAGTGTCATATGCATAGAATACCTCCTCATATAGGATCTCGGTTTCCACCTACATATTTTTTGGGGTGGGATGTGCCGTGAGGAAATCAATTACAACTTTCACTTTTATTGAATAAATTGATGCCTTGGCCAAAATACCACGGCATAATTTATTATATGAAAAGAGGTTACACGAGTCTAAAAGATGGGACCATATTACAAACATTCACACAAAGGAGGAGTAAGTCATCAGGAAGATCATCCAACTAGGTAATATCCTAATTTACTCCTTTATTGGAAAGGCCATCTATAACCATATTCTCTACCTGATATATATCATTGGTAATGATATTGATGTCGCAGAGTAAATAGAGACAATCCATCCAATGTGTAGTAATTGACCAAGCTAGATGAATCACACCATTCCAAATTGCTTGCACTATGGTAGTCGCATCACTTTCAATCCTTATGTTGTTCCAACCTGGGTGCTTAGTGAAAAAAATAGGATGAATCACACTCATCATTTTAGCTTCCAAACATGAGTTAATCTCACAGCTTCCGAAGAAGCACCATAGGATCTAACTAAGGTGATCCCAATAGATGCCACCACATCCCGCAAGGCTCTAAATTCATTTATAAGTGTTGTCTATATTAACTTGGATACATAAAGAGCATGGTGGTTTCTAAAAAACCTCAAAGGTATGTCATGGTTGGAAATAAATACCAGCAACCAGAAGCCATCACAAAATCATAACGTCATTCACTGTAGTGTTGCAGAATCCCTTCTGAATCAAAGCATCTTCACGAATAGAAATGAGGATCCACATCTGTACTTCATTAATGTTAAGTGAGAAATTATTTTTATGAATTTCATTTCTATCATACCAGATCACATGATGAATCTCCGCAACTATAGCATGAAATAAGTCATTGATTTTTTTGGACTTATCAATATGAACACAATGCTTTAGTTGAGTGTTGATAAAGTCAAGAATCATCCATATGAAATCAAAAATTTCAAAAATATAGTTCCAATGAGCAGTTGTAGTGGCATAAGATAAAAATAAATGGTTAGTATCTTCTCTATGTTGATTATAGAGAAGACAATTTGAGCAAGTTTGGATCCCAAAAGATTACAAACAAGTATCTGTGGGGATCCTATTGTAATCAATATTCCATATAAGAGTAAGTATTGAAGGATTTATCCATAGCTTATCAAAGTTTTTAATTCATATTAAATCATTTCCAGAGTAATAAAAATGTTGGGAATAATAAGTTTTTGAATTTAGCATACCATTATGTGAAGGTTCCATGGCCAGAAAGTCATATGTAGTAGAAAAAGGATAATTTTCAATGATATGCACAACATTCTTGGGGAGTCCCTCGAGATGAGAGTTAATAACATATCTAATAATTTTGTTAGTTCTTTTAGGAGATTGTTCAATGGGGATCATAGAAATTAGAGTATCACCAGTCCAGTTATTCAACCAAAAGTTCATGGAGGAGTTCTTGGAAACCATCCATCAATTTTTTGTCATAATATTGATATACTCTTTTTTAATGGAGGGTTATATGGAAGATTTTAGAAAGTTCATGTTTCATTTCTTCAACTTATTGAGAAACCTATTTATGATGAACATAATATAAGGAGAATCATTATGGATCAATTTCCAAGTAAGTATATCTTGAAGGGACTCATTAAAAAGATTTAAAATTTTAATGTTGAGGCCACCCTTGTCCAAAGGTTTTCAACAAGTAGACAAAGGTATAGTCACCAATTTCCTATATAGAGTTTCGCCGGAACAAAAAAAATTGATAGAAATATTCATTTTTTTAATGAGACTGGAAGTCAAATTATAAACCATTATAGAGAAAAAAAAATTTCGAGACAATGATATATTTTACAAGGTAAGTTCTACATACAATAGATATAGTTTTACCTTTCCAAGAGGAGAGGTGATTAAGTACATGATCAACATTGTCCAAGAAATATTTAGTTTTGGGTATACCTCAAAATATGGGTACACCGAGGTATGTAAAAGGAAAAGAGCCTTCTTGAAAACCTAATTTATCGGTAAAACCATGATTTCTATTAGTCGGAAAATTTTCCCCAAAAAAGATATAATATTTTTTCCATCTAATGATCTGACCCGAGACCTCCTCGTAGTGAGAGAGATCATTTTTTAGGGTTCAAATGTTTCTTTTATCACCTTGTAAGAAAAAGATTGAATCCATCTGCATATAAAAGATGTATGGGGGAATTCACATTCCTGGAGGCATGGATGGATTTTTATTTACCTTGATCCACAAGTTAAGTGATAAATCTACTTATATAGTCTACTGCAATAGATAAGAGATTGGAATAAAAGGGATCACCTTGTCTAACACCTTTGGTGAACTTGAAATAGACTCTGGTAGAGCCATTGACCAGGATAGAGATAGAGGCCAAGTTGAATAGGGTATTGATTCTAGTTATAAAGGAATTATTGAAGCCAAATCCTTATATAAATTTAAATATAAAATTATAGTCCATGGTATCGAAATCATTTCTAATGTCATGTTTTTTGGAAATATTACCACCTATGTTGGCATTATTTAACATGTTAGTGAATTCAGAGGCAAGAGAAATGCAGTCCTTAATGGATCTACCCTAAACGAAACCAAATTTATTCCACAAGATAATTTTTTTTAGTCATGGTAGTAAGCCTATTTTCAAGAAGTATAGTGAAAATTTTGTATAGAGTGTTAATAATATCTATGGGTCAGAAAGATGAATCTTTGAGGAATTATCAACCTTGGGGATCAAATATATGAATTTCACATCCAACCCATGGGGTAAATAACCACTAGAAAAGAAGGATTTAATGATTTTACAAACATAAACTTGAATAACATCCTAATATTGTAGATAAAAACAATTATTAAATCCATCAGGACCCTGGTCACTATCAGGGTTCAATCTAAAAATAGTGTCTTTGATTTCATACTCTCAAGAGAAATGCTTAAAAAGAGTTATCTTCCTCAATGACATAACCTGGAATGAAATCATGTAATAGAACCTTATTGATGTCAGGAACATTGAAAATTGATTAAAAATATGAGACAACATGACAAGAAACATCATCGTCATTATCCAAATGGTTTTACCCAGCTTTGAGAAAAGTTAATGGCCTACAAGTTTTTCTTATTATTTAAAGAGTGTTATAGAACTTGGTATTTCTATCATCATAAGTTAACCACTTGATTTTGAAAGAATGTTTACTCATTTTTTCATAAAAGGTGAGAAGTGAGTTAAGCTTCACAGAAATTTTAATTTCATAGTTCTGATTAGTATTGAAGTCAAAGATGGTGTTTTTGTTTTTCAGTTGATGATGTTCATTCTCAAGAAGTAGGATGTCATTTTCAATTTGTTTGGCTTTTGAGACACACTAACCCTTAATATTTTCTTTAAGATATTTTAATTTAAAAGAACAGGCAAAGGCATCATTGTATTGAGTAATAGAGGACAAAAATTTTAATGAGATTACCGAATTCGGGGTCCGAGAACCAAGCTTTATTGAATCTAAATGTTAAAGGGAGTTTCATGGTTCTGAAAGAAATAGTGACAATAATAGGATGATTGTCATAATGAATATTGGGGAGAATGGTGCTAGAAATGGTGTCCCATTTATCTAGATCATTATTATTTGTGAACACTCTATCCAATTTGATGGCTACCACTCCATTGTATGTCTTCTATACCAGGTGTATTTGGAACTAGTGAGATTAATTTCAATAAGGTTGTTATCCTAAATTGCAGACTTAAATTCTCTCATAGAGATAGCAGAGTGGTATGGTCCCATTTTCTCACATGAAGTAAGGATAGCAATAAATTCGCCAATAAAAACCATGGGTTATGTAGATAGGAACTCAAATAGAAGAGGTCAGTCTCGAGATACCTCTTATCTCGATATTTATTTTTTGAATAAAAAAATGAGGAGTACTATCCAAAGTAAAATCACAGGTAAGTATTTTCTCAGAGACATAGAAAATATAAACATTTTTGAAATATGGTTGCACAAAAATACAAAGAGTTTCAAAAGTGGGGCTATTTTGACTCGCACCTCTAAAAGTACATCCAAACCGATTGAGATTTAGTAAATTAGAAGAGAAAATTATCTTTGGTTCCTCAATTGAAAAAATCAAAGGAAGATGAATGTTTAGCATTCTTTTTAGGAAAATGTATGTTCTAGGGTTAGAAATACCCTAATAATTCAAGAAAAAGGATCTTCATTTATACCTACATTTGGAGTCTGAACTCCCCTTTTTCTTACCCTCTAAGACCTTTTTTCTAGATGATCTTATGACATTTTTTTATGTGTTTGGGATAGATTTTTTCTTATATTTACTCTTAATAGTAGTGGAAGTAATAATATATGTACCTGTATTCAAGGTTTCTTTTGAAGGTTCTTTCATAGAATCATTAATAGGTGTGGTCACAGAACTACTAATAAAGAGATTCTTATTATGAAAATCATTTAGATTTTCATATTTTGAGTAAAAAACAGTGACATACTTATTGTAGCAACCCACAGAAAAGTGCATGTCAGGAGATAAAGGAGTTGAGTTACATGAATTTGTTTTGTGCAGGGTTTTCTTTTTGTTCATCCTTGAACAAGCCCAGAAAGGGATTGGTTTGATTCTATCCAGCCGCACCCTTAATTTTGTGAGATCAACCAAAGGACCAGAAGTTGTGATGTTAGCCTGTTGAATGCCACTACCCGAACCGAGATAAAGATGGGTAGGTTCTCTAAGAACAATTCCCTTGCCAGCATATCTATCCTCTCTAGGGGTGAGAGTAGTAGTATCAACCCAGCAATTGATGTCTTCTTTACCTTCCTTAGAAATGTAAACAGTGGAAGTACAAGATATATGATTGGATCCATTAACAGTAGTCTCAGAGGCCAAAGGTTCCATAGAAATAGGTTCCTATGTAGATTGGATGGCATCCATCACAAGATGTTATAATTCTTTTAGGAGATAAAGATTATATTTCTCTTATCCTATAATCAAAGGGGGAAGAGGATAGTGTGGTTTACACTCTTCATCCTTTAAGGTAATCCTTGGGGTAAAAATAGCTTCTCCTGGAATGTTGGGGGTCACAGGATTGAATGCAAAATTAAAATTTTAGGCTCATATTTGGATAACTTTAATACATCCATGATAATAGCTTCAATTTCTTCAATTGGACTTTATTCTTTAGCTTCATTTTCATGGTCTTCCACTAGATCATCCCAAGATTTTCTTACCTCAACCCCAACGGGGTTCATGTTTTTGGAGTCGAAAATCCATTTTTCTTTCTTCTTCCTAGAGGTTTCAAGTTTATCTAAAGAAGGACCCTTATCTTTTTTCTTCTTTTTAGCTTCAGTTCATTCAGTGGCATTCAGTTGGAATACCTGCTTATAGACCACTCTACAGTTTATAATTGAATGTCCTATGATTTTCCAATAGTCATATAATGGATGATTTATCTCATACTCTACCCTCACTTCAGACTTATATGAGTTAGCATTGAAAGAAATTATTTAAATCAGTTTAGAGTCCATATTTATTTCAACCATCACTCTAGCAAATATACCTCATTATCTCTTTAGAGTTCTCTAGTCAATATTCATAGGTCTTACAAGGTAAGGTGCTATATCAATTAAAAATTTTGGATTCCATAAAAAATGTTAAGTTTATGAAATCTAACCCAAATCTATTCCATAGTGTTCTTATGGGTGTTCAGATTAAAAGATATATCTCATTCATAAAGACGCAAAATGCCACGTTTGAGTTGTATTTTACCAAGCTTCCATACTTGTTCTAAATCATACTGAGAGGGAAAAAAGATATGAAAATAACTTTTTCCTAATGGGACAAGTTTCCAATTTTTAAATCCCAAACAATGAGCAATACGAAGTTTATGAGCTAAATAAAAACAGGGTTTATCACCTTTTAAATAACAATTCGACCCATAATTGAAAACATACACATTTGGGTATGCTGCTGAAGTGCTTCAGGATTGGCCTCAACTGAGAATCCTCCATCCTCTAGTTTTTTGAACAACGAAGTCTTCGAAGATGATGATTAGGGTAGATGTGATCCCTTCAGAGCCTCAAGGAATGATATCCCCTTTGCATTTACATTCAGTGCTTGGTTAGTATAATCATGCGCAAGGGATTTTTCTTCTTTCATTTCTAGAGAGCTTGATTGAAAGTATCACTCCCATTCAGGATCAAAGGATTCCATTTCTCAATAAAATTAGCAGGTTGAGAATGATACATCTCTGATTTCATTCGGATTATGGTTTTCGTCATGAGGGTTTGCGGAGTCACTTGAGGATATGCTTCGCATCGCACCCAATTTGGACTTCCCTTTCACTAACTTTTAAGATAAAATATAGATGTCATATTGTTCCATAATAACCACACATTGGAACAGGAACCCATTCAATATGGGATGGCTAATCGTGAACTTGAGAGGATCAATACGAGAGACCAGACTGACTTCATGGTGCTAAAAGTAATTCATTGAATTTTTCACTGCAAAGATGAGTGTAATGCAGTTCTTCTTGACATCTGAGTATTGAATCTCAATAAATAGAATTGTTTGGATGAGGTAGTAGACACTATTATCACTCCCCACATCATTCTTCTGTATGAGGAGTGAACCTAGTGATCATTCAATGGAATTCTCATTTAAGATGAGTGTCCTCCCTTCCACCAATGGAATATGGACCAACGGGTGTAGCAGGTATTGATTTAGACTATTGAATGCTTTATGGAAGACCATTTCCAATTGATAGGTGATTCCCTTATTCATTAGCTTGGTGAATGGGAGAGATTTTATTTATAGGTTTTCTATGAAATGTTGGATAAAGGCTAGGTTCCCTGGGAGTACCCTAGGTTCTATCAGATTTTTGGGGTGACATTTATAAAATATCATTACTCTTTTCTAGTCCAATATCAATTCCATTGTGTAATACCAAAAATAAAAGGAACATCCCTGATGTTACCATAAAAGTTAATTTCAAATAATTCAAATTCGGAAACTGTTATCACATCTTGTTGAATACTGTTTGAATATTTTTGAAGTGATCAAATCGCTCTCATGATTTGACCACCAGGTCTTCGACATAACATTTTTTTATTCTTACCAATAAGGAATTGAATATATAATTCATGGTGTGTCGATAAATGGATCCAACATTCTTTAATCTAATGTAAATGACCTAATAGGAATAGATCCTCTATATTGCTCTGAAGGGGGTGGATTTCTCATCTTCAGGGGGAATCTTGATTGTACCTTGAATACTCAACCATAAAGAAAAGGTACTATATGCCATCTATTTCATTTCTTAAGAGTTATGTGATTGATAATGGGAAATCTTCCTTGGGGAAATATCAATTAAGGTCTCTGAAATTGATGAAAACCCAAATATTCTTATTATTTTTCTTAATAGGAATGATGTCAGCAAGCCATATTTGGTATTGTATTTATCTAAAAAAATTATCTTTGATTAATTATTCATCTTCTACCTCAAAATTGGTGGAATGAGAGGGTAAAATCCTCCTAGATTCCTAATTCAAGACTCGATGCTCATAGGGTAATTCGAGAGGGTGTGTAGACACATATGGAATTGTCCCAAGCATTTCTATATAATTCCAAGAGAACACATATCAGATTCTCTTTAGAAATGAAATTTACATATAATTATCTTTTAGAGGCATGGAAGAATTATCATTAGTTCATGGGTAATCTTATGTTCCTATATTTAGCTACTTGAGCTCGTCAATGGTGGTGGGGGTTCCTTCCTAAAATGTGGGAGGGTAGTTCCTATGGTCATCCTCATTTCTTAAACCTTTGTGTCTATGGAGGAATTTTTAGATGATGTCAGTAATTTGGGAGAATATTTGTCATTATTGGGGTGAGTGAGGCTATGAGAAGATACATTATCCCACATTGTATCCTAACTCATTACAGTGAGATTCCATATCTGATTGTCTTTTGCACTATCTCTAGTGACATAAGGGGCTTAGACATCTGGGATTAGGAAAATTTCCTCGACTAGATTTATGAGGAGCACATAATAATTGTTGAGTATAATCCGTCGATTCATAGGGGTGGTCCCATAGCTATTTGGGGATGAAACCTGTATATCATCATCCACCATTGGTTAGTTTCCCTCCCTTTTTTAGAAACTTGTCTCAGCATCTGTGGCTTCAAAATAATCAAATGGGGAACTATGACCATGTAGATTTTCAACCTTCCCATCAAAGGGGAATTTCAGACATTGATGGAATGTTAAAGGTATTTTCAAGTAGATATAGATACAGGGCCTTTTTAGTGGGAAATTATATGTGTTTTCTTTCTAGATAAATATAAACTAAGCATTAGATGTGAGATATCCAAATATAGATCCAAGCATGAACTCCCTAGGAGATCTTTTATCATTCTTTTCATACCTTTGGATGGTCATCTTTGTGGGGGTTAATTCCCCTTATCTCTATCCCAAAAAATTTAGGGTTCAAACTGAGCTAAGGTTGATCTCGGAACCATTTTCAATAATATCCCTTAAAATTTCAACATTATCGAGTCTACCTGACACATATATGGTCCTGATGTGTTCTTGGTTGTCCTTCACTTGATCATGCTCGATAATTGAGATAGAGAAATGGAATTCTGATAGACTAGTCTCCACTCAAAAAACCTCATATGCAATAATTTATATGTAAAATTAATATGGGCTCTAGAGGGATTTAATGAGTGCCTCTTGGATTTCTTTTTAAAAATGGAGTGCATCTAGGATTGAGAGCATTGTTGGTAAAACCTCTAGCTTCTTTAGAATGTCTTAATTGTGCCAAAGTTTGATGCTTCATGAGGTGGGGTTACTCTTTATTATGAGTCTGAGGATATTAGAAATTTGAGATACATAGAGCTAGTTCTTTTATAGAGGTTGAGGGGGCATCTACACCAGTGGAGTAGGTCATTCAGTTCTTCCCCATTGTCTAGGATTATATCAACCCTTCTTTTTATTTTAAATTAATACATCATTAATTATGTAATATTACACTTAATACAATCTAGATGATAGGGAATTATAGTATCTTCAGTAATTAGGTAATAACATAACATCTTGAACATGGGATATAATAAAATTATTTAAAACTCCCTTAACATGATTATAAAATTCTATTACTTTTAATGATGCTAAGGATAACTTGGGGACCTAAATAAGAAAGGGGTTATCTATAAAGACGAGTAAGGGAAAAACATGGAATAAGGTAATAAATGATTGAAAATTGGAATATAAATGGTGAATAAAATGAGTGATAATCATAAACATGAATAATAAGGCATAATATTGCATGATAATCATAAAGGTAACAAGGGTTATGTGGAAACAACTTAAAACACTACATCATAAATATAGTTTAACTCTAAATTAAAATATATAATGATGGAAAAAGCCCTATAAAGGAATAAGGTTCACTCCATATCCTAAAATGACATCTCATGAGACTAAACATTACCCAATGCGTTAGAGCACTATATAATTCTAGTCACTCCCATCACATTCGTTTCGTTCTCCGGCTCAAGTGTTCCATATATATCATGCAACAAGGATTCATTCATCATTATATTTTATTACATGATCTAGAAGTTTGTAATGCATACATGTAAGTACCATGTCAAAGAATTATGAGTATATAAAGGTGAACACCCTTGATAATAAATCGATATGTTTTTAACTGGATAGTTGTTTTGGCAAGGAAAATTGTAGTGAAATTTTGGCATCATAATGGAATCACTTAAAAATTCATAAAATGGGTTGATGAGAGAGAAAGTGATATATCGTCATTTTTACATAAAATAGATAGTAATAGGGACAATTAAATACATATCCCAACATTAGGAATTCAAAATTTAAGGCATAAGTTAATAATGAAAATTTAATAAAGAGGAAAATAAGAGGATTCGTTACTTGAGTGTGTGACTCCAGATGATAGGGAATAGCTTCATGAGAGGTTGGGGAACCTTAAGAGCTCACCATAGAGGGGAGGGAAAATTAATTACTGGATAAAAGATTTTTTAATAAATATAAATGGGAGTTTTAGTGGGTTTATATAAGAAATTTGTGTGCATTTCTTTAAAATTTCTCAAACATAGGTTTTGTACTCTATATAATAAAATAACCAAAAAAACTTCTCATGGGTTTTCCCATTGTTTCTACCAAATGGTAGTGGTTTTAAATATTTTATATTTCCAAGGGCTGAACTTAATAAAATAATTTCCTTGCACATGTGGGTTTGAGTCATACGCTTAAAGAAAATATTTTGAAACCTTAAAATATATTAATGGTTTTCGAAGATTCATAAAGGATTTATAAAATTAATAAAATAAAAATGAAATCAAATTATATTAAAGTTAAAACATATATATGTTCTTGTATAACATTTATAGTGTTTATTACCTCGCCTTTGGGTCATTATGATGTCATAATACACACCATATATTTATATGATATTTAATTTTTACCCGAAAATTTAATTCTTTCAGAAAATAATGATCAATTAATTGTTGGATAATTTCAACATTCTGATTTAAGAAAATAATATTCATTTTATCAAAATATTTTTCTAAATACTTTCATTTTCACTTTTAAAATAATAATAGACATTTATAGAGAAATACTAGGTTTTTTTGACAATTACATTTTTTGAACCCATATAAAAATTACATTTGACTTCATAAAATTTATATGATCATTTATATTTAATAAAATATATTTTATAATAATATTTTATTATTTTTTATTTATTTAAAAAATCCATTAATTAATCAAAATAAATTCATTAATTGAATTTGAATATTACCAAAAAAAATTGTTTCTGTTTTAATGTATCAAAATAATAATCATTTATAAATTAATAATAGTACGATGAAATTATATTCATTAATATTTAAAAAATAATCTACATATTAATAATTATATGGTCTTAATACATTCCATTTAATACACCAACAAATGACCTAAAAGTATGGTGTGCGATAGTGAGACTTTCATGGGGTGGTTCATCATACATGGTTTGGGTCGTGATCCCGATAAGCTTGAAATTCTTCCATAAATGGTTTCTATCATGATTAAGTTATTGGATATTAGTTTGGGATTGGTCAAAGGAAAATCCCAGTGATTATATCTCCCTTGGAAGATTTCATAAATGGGCTTCATAGGGTATGATGCTACTGGTTGACATCATCACTTCCTTTGTTTATTTCAATAGGGTTTGTTAAAACCCTATATTTATAATAATCATGTGATCACTATTGAATGGATATATTATCAATAGTAACGATGATTAACATTAATTTAATTATTATAGGATATAATAAAACCAAATAAGTGCATATATTTTTAATAACCATATTACACAATAAGACATTTAATTAAATCATAAGGGAATTTTTTTTATAACAGTTGGGTCATCATAATATTTACCCCTTAAGAAATTTCACTCTAATTTTTTTTTCCATAATAAAACAGGTTATGGTAACTCTTTATCGTCACCTCATCCAATTCCCATATCGCTTCTTCAAAATTTTGGAATCTCCACAACAATTTTACAAGGTTCATTGTCTTATTTCATAGACCATTATCTCTATGATCTAAGATATTCACTAGATTCTCATCATAGAAAAGTTCATTCTCCATTGGTACCATCACTAGAATGAGTATATGTTAGGGGTCTGTTATGTAATTTCTCAAGAGGGATACATGGAATATATCATGTGATCGAGATAGGTTAGGTGGGAGTGCAAGTCAATAGGCTACTACTCTGATGCGATCTGGGATCTCAAAGGGGATAATGTATCTTGGACTAAGCTTTACCTTCTTCCCAAATATACTCAATTTATTACGTGGAGATATTTGTAGAAATATCATGTCTCTAACATAAAACACTAGTTCCTGTTGATGATTTTAAACATAGATCTTATGTCGACTCTGAGCATCCTTGATATGCTGTTGAATGGTATTAACCTTTTCAACCATTTTAGGACCTAGTAGTTTTTGTTCCCCAACTTCATCTCAGTAATTAGGTGTTCTGCACCTATTTCCATAAATGTATTCATAGGGATCCATTTGGATTCTTGAGTGGAAACTATTGTTGTAAGTGAACTAGGCTAGAGGAAGATGTTAATCCCATCCTCCTTTTAATTCAATTGAGCATGATCATAACATATCCTCAAGTGTCTGGATAGTCTACTCAGATTGATCAATAGTATGGGGTGATAAGTCAAGCTAAAATTCAACTCTGTATTTAGAGAATTTTTTAGACTCTTCTAGAACATAGAGGTAAATCTTGGATCTAAATCGGATATAATCAATAGTGGTGTTCCATGTAGCCTGACCACTTCTCTTATGTATATCCATGTATGTTGATCGAGTGATAAGTCCTATCAAATTTCATTGAAGTAATAAGACTTCATAAGATAATCCACCATGACCCATATAGATTTATTTCATCTTGATGTCTTCAGAAGACAAGTGAAAATTTCCATGGTGATGTTTTCCTATTTCGATGTAGGTATGGGTAATGGTTACATCATCCCCTTGGATTTTTTTCCTTTTTGATTTCACTTGTTGACATACAAGACATATTGATATATATTATTTGATCTCCTTCTTCATATTATCCCACCAATAGTGATATTAAATATCATGATACATATTTGGGCTTCATCAGTGGATAGAGAAGGTTGGGTTACGTGAATCATCCAATGACTCCTTCTTTAACATGGGATTTGACGGTACACATATTCTTGACCCATATATCACAAAACCTTCTTCATTAACATTGAAGTATGAGAGTTTACCTTTTCTTATAGTTTCCAAAAAAAAATTGAATTCCCACATCATCTCATTGAGCATCCTTTAACCTCTCTAGATGGGATGGTTGAGTAACCATTTTTGAATGGATTGATGATGTTCTTTCTTTTATGATTTGAATATACAAACTCTTAAAATATAAGAAGATCGTACCCTTATTAATTATCAGTAATTATATAATTTTTTTATCATTTCTAATTAAAGTGTCTAAAAAACTTTCTATTTCTCGGGATGGTATTGGATTGAGTAGCCATAGTCCTTGATCAGCTTTAAACATATTCATTGACTCATATTAAACTCTTTCTGTGTATGTATATAGTTGATGATTTTTTTTATCTGTATATATTTCACACTTCTCCCCAAATATATAATGCATCCATATTTTCAAAGTGAAGATCACTATAGACAACTCCAGATCATGTGTTGGGTATTTCTGTTCATTAAATATCAACTTCCTTGAAGCATTGGCTATAACAATTTCATTCTACATCAACACGCATCCCAATCCCTTCTTCGAAGCATCACTGAATACAATGAATAGTTCTCCACTTGTGCATAGTATGAGAACAGATTCAATAATAAACCTCCTTTTCATCTCCATGAATAATTATTAACACACATCATTCCATGCAAACTTCACACCCTTCTGAGTTATCTTGGTCAAATGGTTTGAAATTCATGAGAAATTTCTCACAAATTGATGATAATAACTGGTTAATCTAAAGAATATACGGATATCTGTCATAGATGTTGTCGTCAGTCATCCTTCAATTTATTCTATTTTTTAAGGGTCTATAGATATCTCATTGAATGTGATGATATTCCCTAATAATGAGATTTCCTTCATCTAGAACTTACATTTTTTTTACTTTGCATAAATATTCTCCTTTTATAAGGTATTTAGCACTATGCTCATACTCTCCTCATGATCCTCCTTAATTTTGGAGAGTATTATAATATCATCTATAAATACTACCAAACATTTGTCGAGGTTATCTTTAATGACTCTATTAATCAAGTTCATAATGATTTTTTTAGCATTATTGAATCTAAATGGCATCACTATAAACATATAGTGCTCATACATTGTACAAAAAGTATTCTTGGGGTATCTTCCTTCTTTACCCTAACTAGGTAATATCCTAACCAAAAATCAACCATGGAGAAGTATTGTGCTCCACTTAAATGATCGAACAATTCACCAATCTATGGTAGTGGATACCTGTTCTTTATTGTGATATTTTTGAGCTCATGATAATCAATGTAAAGGAACATTAACCCATCCTTCTTCTTGACGAAGAGGAGTGGTTCATTCCATGGTGAAGAACTTTGGAATATCAACCCTTATATATATTCTTCTATAGTTTTTTCTTTAACTCCTCAAATCCCACAACATCCATTCCATACAGATCCTTGGATAATTGTAATGCCTCGGGTATAAGCTCTATTGAAAATCAAACCTCTTGGCTAGGAGGAAGACCAAGAAATTCATCGTGAAACACATTAGCATATTCCATCATAATAAGAGTGTATTTAAGGATTATATTTTCCATAAAAACAATCATTTGAGATAGATAATCTTTATTATAGGGAAATAATATCCATTCTTGAGATATTTGTGCTAAATAAGATCCATCCTCCTCATTTCACTTGCACAGAATCGTAGTTCGATTCACAATACGGAGAGTGATTTCCTTATCATGTAAATTTATGTTGTCTCTATATACGTAAATCTAATACAAACCTATAATTCCATTAAATTCCACAAAAGGGAGTATAAAAAGTTTTTTCGGGAAGTTCATATCAAAAATATTGATAGGTTAGGAGTTATATACTTAGGATACAATAATTGAACCATTTTGCATTTTCACTGATAGCTCTACATCGATGATTTGTGGTGGTGTTTGAGTTGTTCTACTAAACATTTGTGGTATGAAATAATTCGTAGAACTAAAATCAAAAAGTATATTCTCTATTCTTGAATGAATGAAAATATTAATTATCACCACTTCATCGGTGGGTCCACCTTCGTGGTTGTGATGGAACAATCTCTCCCTTGCTGCCATGGAGGCTATGGTTTTTCTCTGAAAACCCTTGGCTTAGTGAATTGGTTTGAAAATTTCCCATCTTAATTGAAATTAAACAATGAATAGTTTTCTAAGGTTTTATTGGAGCATTCCTATCTTCCAATGATATTTTGGGTTTCTTATATCATCAATTTTTATCTATGTGTCCATCCATCCCACACCTAAATCATTTCCTTATTCTCCTTAGGAAAATTTTGGGGTACTTCTTTCTGCACCTTTGACAAGCGAGATGTTTAAATTTCTTGGTTGTGTTGCATTTATCCATCGGACCCCCAGAATTAAACTCCACTTTCTGCTTCTTATCCCCCTGTAATCCTTAATATTCTTTGATCTCCATTTTGAGTTTTAGGGCATATTGAACAATTTTCTCATAGCTATAAAACTCTCGGATCACTAGATATTTTCATAGACTATGTTTTAGACCTCTAAAGAAGCATCCAAACATGAATTTAGGTGTAAAAACACATCCAAAGGCATATCATGCAAGTCTTTTGAAGTTTTCCTCATATTCCCTGATAAATTCATCACCTTTTTTCTTAAGGGAAAGAAAATACTTTTCTATTTTATGTTTAAGGGTGCGAAGAAAATATTTATCGAAAAACATTTTCCATAATTCCTTCCACCTCAATGCTTTGATGTCTTCCTCATGCTTTATATTATTAATAAATTACCACCACTGATTAGCTTATACCTAAATATGATAAATATCCCATAAAACATTCTCTTGATCATAACATTAAAAGATAGAGAAGATATTCTCAATGGAGTTCATCCATTTTTCCACGATTAAGGGATCAGATGATCCATTGAATGTTAGATGCCTTTATCACATAGAGGTCACAAGTGAAGCTTGTTATTTCTTAGGGGTGTTTGGATGCTCCTCCTAATCTATGTTTATATTCATAAACTATGTCAGTAGAGAGAGTATCATCATAAAGTTCAGGATTCCCTCTCCCATCATATTGGGCATCTCATTGGGGATGTCCTCACACTTCCCTTCGCATTGGTTCTTTAAATTATTCCACCTATTTATGGCCATTATATATAATAAATGGAAAATAAGGGATGATAATTTTTAAACTATTAAACACATAAAGGGTGAATCCAATTAAATTAAAGAGATAACTTATAAATTACTTTTATTTCATAACTTATTAATTTCTAGGCTTCAATCTATGTTATCCTTGATTTACTTCCTAACATATATTCTTATGGGAATTTTTCTTCCCTTAATAATGGTTGGTAATTAAATTATGAATTTGCCAAAAAATATCCCAGGGAGTTTCAAACTAGTTGTTCAATATAGACCATTGTTGCACACCAGTTCTCGATCAACTCTAGCTCAACGTGGTGTTTTTAGGTTTTACCCTTATATGCATCTATGGGATACCCACATCCATTTATAATATCTACACAGGGATGTATTTTATTAGTAAACCACTAACTCTATACTTACTAAAATTTTGGAATCTTTAAGTATACATATTCTTATCCATAAGGATTTCTTTAGAGTTTTCTAATCCTAAAGCTGAAAATAACTAAACTTTTCCTTTGATACCAACTATAACTACCATTATTTTTATTATAAATTAATAAATGATTTGTTAAATAATATTAAACTTCAGAAAACCCATAAGATCAAGAATTATATTGTCTTTTGGAATTAATTACATTTAATTAAATCTTAAACATGGGATAAAACAACATTATTGAAAACATCCTTAACATGCTTCCAAAATTCCATGGCTTTTAAAACTGTACGGGATAACCTTGTGACATACATAAGAAACGGGTGAGATATAAATCCCAATAAGTGAATAAAAATGGTATAAGTTAATAAATTTTATATAATGGTCATATCAATGGGTAATAAAAGGAGTAAGAATCATAAAAATGATTAATAAGAAATGATATAGCAGAATAATCATAAAGGAAACATGGGAAATTTCGAAAAAACATAAAACACAGAATTGTAAACATAGGTCAAAGATAACTACCAATTCATCATGATGAAAAAAGTCCCATAAACGAATAAGGTTCACTCTATGTCCCAACCTGATGTCTCATAAGACTAAACATTACCCAATGCATTGGAGCACTATATAATTCTGGGCACACTCGTCACATTCATTTCATTTCCAGGCTTAAGAGTGAAACATAGATCACACAACATGGATTAATTCATCATCATATTTTATTCCATGATAGATGAGTGTTGAATTCATACATGTAGGTCCTAATTTAAATATGTATGAGTGTATAAAGGTGAAAATCATCGATAGGAAATGCGTATGGTGTTCAAAAAATAATTTTTTTGGCATGGAAAATCATGGAGAAATTTCGGCACCATAACATCCCCACTTAAAAGATCATAAAATGGGTCAATGAGAGAGAAATGGGTCTCTCATCATTTGTACATAAAATGGAATGTAATAGGAAAATGGAAATACATATCCCAACTATAATATCTAATATTTTTTCAGGTATGTCTCTCTTTGAGTTTGTCATAAATCTTTTCTTTCAATTTTTTTTCATCGTGAAAGCATTTCTTTTGAATAAACACAGTCTTGGGTTGCAAGGAAACTTGAGAAAGTCTAGAGAGTGTCTACATAGAGATATGTTTTGAAGAAAATGACCTAAAGTTTAGGTTTGTATGCTTGTATGATTTAATAGAGTCCAGTTATAAATGGGTTGATTGTTTTATGGGTTCTTTGTGAGTTGGGATACTTTAAAATAGGTTTGGTTTTGTTAAAAGGGAAAATAGGCTAAAAATCAACAATAATGCAATTACACAAAATGTAAAGTGATTATGTATCATGGAATTATTTGAGGGTTTTAATAAAATAAATATAAGGCAATAGGTTTTTTGGTGAATTCCATTAAAAACATTTACATGGTGTGTAATAACATTACATGTCATGTAAATGCTTGACCAACTATTTTAAACATGTTTTGTAGTGGTTTTTTATTCTAATCCAATATATCTCCTCTCCTCATGACCCTATATATTTCTTGAGGTGATTTTGGGGTCCCAAAGTCTCTTATGGATGTCTTGGTTGTGTGAGAAATCCCTAGTAAGTATTTCTGGTTATTTTACTTCCTTCTCTTCCTTTTTCTCCAACCTTTGGGGTGAAATCCCTTGAGCGATTGTGTTTTTGGTTTTGATCTTGATTTTTTTTATCTAGAAACCTCCTTTAAATCATCCACACATTCTTCCTCATGGGTGTTTTCCATTAGGAGTTTTGTTGGATCATTGGTTAAAGTTAGGGGGTCTAAATCTTAACCCTATGGTTTGATAATTGAAAAAGTTAATGATATATTATGACTGTTCCAATATAATGTTTGCCTGGATCAAATAAATAAATTAATGAGATTATACCTTAAAATCATTTTTTTCAATTTGTTTCTGACTTGACCTATGGCTACCCATTGGGTGAGATAACAATAAATATAATTGAATTGGAAAATGGATTAAAGTATGTTTAGCATGACATGTGACCTAGGGTGATTTTTTGTTATAAAATCCCTAAATTATGGCACATGTCTTATTAATAAAATTTTTATTCAATTTTGAATTGAATTGTAATTGGAATATGATAGAAGAATGGTAATTATCATAATTATCCTTTGAGAATTGTGATGTGATATTGTGATACCCATTCTCTATGATAGAAATTGTGTTATATTCTATAATGCTTATATATTGGGCTCATCCATGGAACTTGCACACTTATATGTTGTAATTCTAATATTAAATATTCTTGGCCTAGTCCCATGCTGTAATTCTTATAGAGAGTAGGATATTCCTAGTCCCACGTTGTAATTATTATAGGTCATTGACCTAAAATGTTGTAATGTTTATAAGGTTTTGACCCAGATTTCTGTTATTATACCAAGGTTACATGTTAATGGTTGGAATAGTTTTAAAACATGCTCAGATATATTATTCAATGATGTATAAGTAGGTTAATTAAACTTTGTTATATGTTTGTTGTTTTCATAGTTATAATAAATTCTAAGAGATATTCTTTCATAGAGATGAAGCATGTTGTTGAAGTATTTTATTAATTTTTGAATTAATTAATACACTTATTTATTTATTTATTGCATAAACTCCAAATCAGACAGGTTTTTTTAGATATAGTGGTTCCAAACTACTATGTTATACTCACACCCTATTCTGGTCGTTGTTTGGTACCTGAGATGATTATGTGGATACAAGTTTGGACAAGATCCAAGGACCAGGTTGTTGATTGCTTCTTTGTGGATGGGTTGGAGGATAGAGATGGTACTAATATAGGGTTCAGGACACAGGACTTTGAGACTTTTTTTTCTCTTCTATTCTTGTATTGTTCTAACAATACATTTAGTTATATTTCATCATGTCATTACGTTATTCCTATATTATTTATTAGATTATTCAGTTTGATTTTATTATTATCTTCAGCTATGTGCATACTTTGAATGTTTTTCTACTTATTATGATTTTTTTGATAATTATATTACACTTTATACTAGGTTTATAGTCTCCAAAATATACACTTTACACCCTCCTTACTAGTCGGTAGCCTCTGGTGTAAAGGGAGGTATTCTCAAGGTCTCATAACCAACCCTTTATGGCCACATGAGAGAGTGTCAGATTGGGGGACATTATAAAGTGGTATCAAAGGATTAGGTTTTCTTTTTTTCTGCATTACTATTTGGGAAAATTTATAAATGATGCTAGGATGTTTCAACACTTGGTAATGATCTTGGGCATTGATGTAGCTAACCCATGTAAAGGGGAAAATTCGAGTGTCCAAGGATGGGATTATTGTTGTATTGTGTGCTTCTTATAGTTGATGTTCTTTCAACATGGGTGATTTACATGTTGTGTGAGGTTATTATTTTGTGATATTACTTATTATTTAGTTGTTTACTCAAGGGATTGTATGGTTCAAGATGATAATACATGCATCATAATAGGAACATAAGGATATATTGTCATGAAATTTCCATGATAGGGACATATCTATTTTGTAATGAGATATATACTTGCCTGTAGAACTGTGATATGAGAATTTTGTTTCATTGGATAAATAAAATGAGTTTTCATGTCATGCTATTATACTTGTAAGCCATATATAAAGAGACCAAGAGTTAGTGGTTCTCTTGTGTAGTCACCTTATGTGTTGACCATGTTTCTAGAAAGTTCTCTAAGTTGTGTGTTCATCTTGAAGATAAAATGCGTCCTCATCATCTTCAACATGAGCATTAGGAGAGTGGAAACCATAATTCTCCTAGCATAGCCGAACCATAGCTTCCTATAGTTTGTAAGGATCATATGTATGTTTATATTTGTGGTGGTTTCTTGAGGGTCATGCTATCCAGGGAAAGGGAGACTATTAATAATGTTCATTCAATGTCTAATCTGAAAATAGAGTTTCAACTGCAATATCCACATATGTTTTCTGGGGAAGGGGGACCCCAGGAAGTCGAGTTCTGGATTGATTCAGTTCATATGATCTTCAAGAATCTGGAGACTCTCATATATATGAGGGTGAATCTTGTTATGTATATGCTTCATGGACCTACCAAGCATTGGTGGGATATTCTAGAGGAATCTTGGCAGCAGGATGAGCTATCTTCGAAGGAATTCGAGATTAAGTTCTTGACCCATTTCTATATCAAGACATTAAGGGCTAAAAAATCTCATGAGTTCATTCATCTGATGTGTGAGGGTTTGTCAGTGTTGGACTATGATGGAACTTTTACTGACCTACAACATTTTTCATAATCTTTGGAAGGTGATGAGATCTCTATGGAAAGATGTTTTCAATAAGGTATTATTTATGAGATCAGGTAATAGGTAAACATTTTTCATTTATAATGCTTAGAAGATGTGATTAATCAGGCACTCGTCATGAAAGGGAATATGGGAGAGGTCTCGAGCAGTGGCCAGGCTGTTTCAGCAGGGTGATCTATGAGTACTTCCTTGATTTGTAAGAAGTGTCGTTATGACATTTTATTCCAAATCAATAGTGGGCAGAGTATTCAGGTAAGTATAATACCATCTCAAGATCTTGTTCAGTTCCAATGCAATCAATTTGGAATGTCTGATCAGAAGATCCCACAGTATTCTTACCCCATATTCGAATGTCATATCCATGGCATACTAGGTATATTTAGAGGTTCTATCCAAACTTTCTATAGAAAACTAGTGGTGGAGGATCAGGATATGCACCAGAGTAAGGAAGGGGCTCAGCTACCACTAAGAAGGATGGTAGCTAGAAATCTACAGGATGCTCGCTCCGATGAAGGGGATGTGGTACCCCAGTGCATGAGTTACACTACCAAGTAATAAATGTATCTCATGGTAGTCATACTATATCCCATGGTATAGGGACAATCCATTTTTATGTTATACAGACTACTCAGAATAACATAGATGCAGGAACATTTATCATCAGAGGTACGACTCTGGTATCATATACCATAGCTTGTGTTTTGTTTTGATACAGGATAATTTCATTATTTTCTATCTTCTCTTTTTTGTAAATGGTTTGTTCTTGGATGTGGAGAGCTTAGATGGTGTTTTAACCATTGACACACCATTGGGAGTGTAGTCAGAGAATATCAAACATTGTAAGGCATGTTCTATAGATATTGGTGTTTACTGCTTCTTTTGGGAATCGTTCATACTAGAAATGACAGGCTTGAACTTGATTAATGGTACGGATTGGTTAGTTCTATACCAAGATCATATCGACTATTCGAGAAAGAGAATGACTTTCCACCTCTAGAAGGTAGCAGTTATTCCCACAAGGGTGAGTGGGATCTTCAGGATGGTCATGTGAGACCAGTTCACTGCATATTGGATTTTCTCATGGCTCATATTTCTGTTAATGCTATAAATAATGGTGAAGTGAATCCCAATTATTTTCCTTCTATAATAGAACATTTTCAGGATGTTATCCATAAATATTTATATGGCTTACCTCCCACGTGAGAGATCGAGTTCACGATCAATTTGGCACTGGGAGCAGAGCCAGTTTCTATACCACCTTAACGAATGACACTAGTAGACCTTGAAGAGTTTATGGTTTAGTTGGAAGATTTAGAATCTAAATTCTTTGTAGGGCCCATTACATATCCTTGGGGTCCTCTAGTTCTCTTTTCCAAAAAGGATAATTGATCTTTGTGCTTATGTGGGGATTATCGGAGGTTGAACCAGATGATGGTCAATAACTGGTATCCTCTTACACACATTGATGACATCTTAGATTAATTAAGAGGTGCTAAGATCTTCTCTAAGATTGATTTGAGATAAAGATATCATCATTTGAGGATGATACCATTGAACATACCTTGGACTACTTTTAAAACAAGTTATGTCTTGTATAAATTCATAGTGATTTATTTTGGGTTGATTAATGCACCTATGGTATTCAAAGCCTTAATGAATTGGATATTTCATCCTTTTCTAGATCAGTTTTTGGTGTTTTTCATCAATAACATCTTCATGTACTATCATTCAGAAGATTATCATTCCAAACATCTTGACATCATCCTAAGTACATTGAGAGAGAATCAGATTTATTCCAACCTAACTAGATGTCTTTTTTGGATAAATAAAGTGCACTTATTTTTCTATGTCATCTTAGAGGGAGGGGTGTTAGTGGACCTATAGAAAGTCGAATCTGTCATATCTTGGTAAAAATACAAGAATATCTTCTAAATTTAGTGATTTTTGGGTTTATTTGGTTATTACCAATGTTTTATCCATGATTTCTCTGGTTTGGCAACACCAATGTCTGGATAACCAAGAAAGGGGTGAAGTTTGTTTGGTATGATGCTTATGAAAGAGATTTTCAAGAGGTAAACAGATGGTTGACCTTATCACCTATCCTCACTTTAACAGTTCTAAGTAAATTATATACCATGTATTGTGATGCATCCGGATTTGGACTCAGATGTAAGAACCCAGATCTTGTTTTAAAGTATGTTTTTCTTTTTCTAGTGTTTTTTAGAAAAAGAGGAAATTTGAGAAAATTTTGAAGTACACGCCATGTACTCGGTTACTATGGGTAGGCGGGTGCTGGTCGTGTAATGGACATTCACACGACCATGTGCGGTGACCTGGAGGCCGCCTAAAGTGGGGCCCGGTGAGGTTAGGTACACACCATGTACTTATAAAGTACACACCATGTAAATATTTTTTTCATTAAACGCACTGGGGTCATGTCTGACAGACAGAACCGTCTCATTCTAGGTCTGATTCGTCCGAGAGGGACCATATGGCCGCGATCTTTCCATGAGACCCTGATCGAGCATCTGATCTCTGATTAGACTTCCATCAATTAGTTAGGATCACCTCGGTATTCTCTTCCTTCTTCTAGACCTTCATTTCAAGATTTCTCTTCTTCCTTAAGTTATATTCGATAGAAAATTTTAGATTTTTTTGTAGATATACAGTGTTCTTGGGCGATTCAAGGTTTCAGGTTCATGTATAATGATCCTACAACACCAAGTTAGGTGGTTTGTGAATTTCCGCTAAAAGTCTTTAAGTTATATGTGCAAATTTTTCCAATACCCTTGAATAGGGTATTGCGTGTTTACTATTTTAGACTTGTTAATTTCCAGCTATGCTTTTATGCTTGAGTTGATGTTAATTGAATGTGAATAAGGATAATTGTTGTGCTTTGGAATATTTTTCCCATGCATGTTTTGTTCATGACCATTTGGTCCTGCTTAGCCTGTTAGGATACCTTGCCTGTTTCCCATGCCTGGTGTTGTAGGATGGAGTGATTGTAGTTCTGACATGTTGTTATGTTGTAGACTATTTATCCAAGTACTTCTTGAGGTTTACTTTGGCTGATAAGTTTTTTTGTACTTGTTGAATTACAAAGGGTCATGAGAACCAGGTGTAGTAGACCATAGGGAGAATGGAAATAAGGGCTTCTACAGAGTGTCTATTTTACTGAAACGATGTGATACCATAGGGGGAATCAATGTAAGTGCTTC